>OY728165.1:827603507-830072807 GCA_963277665.1 Viscum album
GTCTGGGGGCTGTCCGGGGGGATATACGGGGTCCAGGGTGGAGGTTGGGGCTGTACGAGGGGCTGTCTAGGGGGCTGTCCGCGGGGGCTGTCCGGGGGGGGGGGGGGGGGGCTGTCCGGGGGCTGTCTGGTGGGTGTCTGGGGGGCTGTCCGGGGACCAAGGAGGAGGGGTGGGGGGGCTGTGCGGGGTCTGTCCGAGGGGTGTTTGGGGGTTCTTCAGGGGGTTGTCCGGGGTTGTTCAGGGGGCTGTCAGGGGGTTGTTCAGGGGGTTGTTCAGGGGTTGTTCAAGGGTTGTTCAGGGTTGTTTAGGGAGTTTTCCGAGGTTGTTCAGGGGGCTGTCCGGGGGGTGTTTTGGGGTTTGTCCGGGGTCCAAGGGGGAGGTTGGGAGGGTTGTCCGAGGGCTGTCCGTGGGCTATCCGGGGTCCAGGGGTGGAGGGTTGGGGGCTGTACGGGGGGCTGTCCGTGGGGCTGTCCGCGGGGCTTGTCCCGGGGGTGTTTGGGGGGTGTTCGGGGTCCAAGGGGGAGGGGGGGTTGTCCAGGGTCCAAGAATGAGGGGGGTTGTCCAGGGAGTTCACAAACACACAACCACTAAAAGACAACCACATCCATAAAAACAGACAATATATAAAAATAACTCAACTCCAATACTATATTACTAGTCAAGATAAAACCAACAACTAGAATAGATTAAACATTAAATCTCAGTAATATAAGTCAAAAATGTAACAGATCAATATGTCCCACATCAGTATCACCATCACCATCATCATCATCATCACCCTCGTCATCGTCCTCCTCATCGTCCTCACCCTCCACAGCGCCTTCCTCCTCGCCTTCGCCCTCCTCTCGCCCTCCTCATCTCCCTCCTCTTCCGCATCAGACTCCTCTCCATCATCATATTCAAGCTGGACATCGGCCTGACCACCACTGGAAATGCCACCTGGTGCACCATATATAGAATGTATTGACGACATGTATTCATCAATCACTGGGCTGGCCTCTGCTGGAAGTGTTGGACGTAGAACTTCAATAAATTTCATAAATGCACTGTTTGCCCTAGCAGACTGTTCTGCCGTCTCTATGACCCCTTTTCTCAATCCTTTTCTGCCTGTGCCCTAACTTGCTGCAGCTCGGTGGCACTACAACTCGTACCTGAGGCAGGCCAATACCTCATCGGGGCTATCCTAGGTCGGCAGCGTACTCTTCCAGAATGATCCTCTCCCAACACCTGATGTAAGTGATCAGATGGCCCAAAATTGTCTTCTTCTTGGGTATCGACGACATCTAAAGCATCCTGTTAAAAATATAAATATATTATTAAGTTACGAAATAGATATTAAAATATAAAATCAACAGATTAAAACTTACAATCTACTGCTGAGTCGCTTCGTTGACAACACTTCCATCCTTTTTTCGTCTACTCGAGCAAAACAGTTTTGCTCGAGGCACACGTCCTTCAATATTTTGTACTTGCCTCTACAATGATATTGAAAACAAAAGTTATATAAAAACTTTAGCAAATGATTAAATAATTGAGGAAACAAAAGAAAATGTAAGTCGTAAAGAAAACTTATAAACAATTGTCATACCTGCTGCCTCTCATGATCCGACATCGTCGTGCGTCCTAGTGGATGGAGGTATTTTTTTGAATCAATGTTTTTTTTTCCAGATGATTCCTAAATAAAATTCGATAATGAAAAGGATAATATTAATGAAAAACTTGAAAGTTATTATTTAAATACCTCAAATGTAATTCATACCTTAAACTGGGTACTCGTCCAATGAGTAATCATCTGACGATACTGCTCTATAGGACAATCATCCACGACTGGTACCACCTCTAACTCAGTGCCAACTCTAGCACGCCAGCCAATATACAGCTCATGCTTGTAGGCTCTCCAAACCTCACCTAAATCCTTTACACGTTCCAGTCGTGCACCCTCACCATCAGGAAAATTAAATCGAAGCTGAAATCAAAATATTAATTCATATAAATACAAAAATAATTCATGGCATTAAATACAACAGATTTTTTTACCCATATCTCTGCCCAAGCTCTATCTTTGACCTCATGTGGCAAATTTCTCCACGACAGCGGGCTGACGGGAATGATGTCGGAGTGTTTGGAAAGCTTCGCCAGAAAACTCCAACATTGCTGCCCTGTTTTCTCAACCATCTGATTGTGTTCATTATATTCCACCATAACCTGGGTGCAACGGTTCCACACCGAACGCATGCGTGTATGGCCCTGCCCCCGCCTCCTGTTAGTAGATTTATCTGTCATGAAATAAAAACAAATATTTTATCAAAAAATGTTATAATGAAAATAAATATTGCAATAAAAATTTGTTAGGGTTTTATAAATATATCTGCGCTAGTCTGATCAATGAGTGGCGTCGGATCCACAGAACCTGATGGAACACCCTCTGGTGGAACAGGAGTCAAATCCGATGGAATATAAAAGCTCGGAGAGACAGAAGTAGAAGGAAAAAAAGATGGAATAGCTGTATGACCTGATGCTGACTGGGGAGTGGGAATCATCATGGGATGTGAAAATGATGGGGCAGAAGATGCAGAAGGTAGCGAAAACATGGGAGGCCTAAATACCCCGTGTGTCCCTAACGACACACTGAGATTAGAATGTGAGAAGGCTGAAATGTCAGTGGGAAGGGCATGGTCTAGTCGGGCACGCGCAGCTCTACGTCCACCTCTGGTACGAACCCTCCTCGTACCACCGGCCTGAGTACTAGGACCAGTACTAGGCTCCTCGTCGAATAACTGTCGACGTAATGGTGGATCCTACAAAAAAGTTTACAAAAAAAAATTAATCGCATGACATTATATATTCTGTAAATATATATATATATATATATATATATATATGAAATAAAGTACTCACTGTAGGCACTAATGGTGGAATGCCCATCTCCTCCATCCGACGATTGTTCTCCTCCATTTTTTTTCTCTGTCTCTATTCAATTGGCTGTGTTTCTTGCATTTTAAAACAAATATGTAATTAATTAGAAAAAGAAAATTAATGTGTAAACCAAAAAACTAAATATATGAGGGAATGAGGGGATTTATTGGTAATTTAGCTATCAATTGTTTTAGAAGAGCTTGAATGAATTTAATAAAACATACAAATTTTAATGTTCACCAATTTAGAAATATTGTTTTATTTTTGTTTGAATACAGTTCAATTCCAAATTAGAAAATGCAATTCAAATAAAACAGCAACCAATAAACATTGAAAATTCACATAATGGTCAAGTCAGCTAAAACATATTTGTGATCAATACTAAATAAATATGAATATTACCAACCTTAACAACCCTACTCAAGGTAAACCAAAAGAATTGAGAACATGGATGAATGATTCTATATATTTCCAACCACAACTTCAGGTTCACAATCAACTCTGACAATTGAGCTATTGGAGTCATCAAAAGAAATAAATGGATTGGTTCCAATGGCAATAGGGACAGTGTCAATTCTATCATCAGCATCATCAAAAATATGTCTTGGAATTACTTCAACTATGACACAAAATTCAGGTTGAAGTTGATCTTTGACATAAAAAACTTGTTTAGCCATTGATGCCAACACATATGGTTCTTCGGTTGCAAGAGTGCGGGTCATATTAATTACTCGAAATCCATAATCATCAATAAATGTGCCATGTCTTGTCATCGAATCAAACCAATGGCATTTCATCATTGTGACTCGTCCATGAGAGTAATAATCCAATATTATTATTTTCTCAACGACTCCATAATAACCCACATTTTCAAGTCACGGTCTACTATCTGATGCACTGGCATAACAATCTGTTGTGGCGGTAACCATAATACCATCATGTTGTGTTCTCATGTTTTTGGCTTATTCAGTGACAATAAATCTGTACCCATTGATAACAATTGATTTACAGTCACGAACCACGGTATTAGGTCCAAAAGCCAAAGCTCTTATTTCCTCAGAGACAGAGTCAGCAGACAAACTCAATACCTGCAATATAAATGACAGTTAAACTTAAGCAAATATTGAAATAATTAATTTAAACAGTAATATTTTTACCTTCAATTTTAACCAAGCAGAAAGCTCTTTGGTATGCAAAGTCTCTCTCCTTCTCAAAGATACAGAACGATGCTTCCTATTTATCATTGTTTTATCTTCCCTGTAGATAAAAAATATTAATAGTTTAATAGATATATATGTAAGATATACATATTCAATTTTGTTACCTGATATAGTCATCGAACAAATCACAGTTGAACAAAACTGTGCGATGTGCCATCTCCCGCTCTTCAAGGCTTAATGTATTCAATGTATATGATCCAGGAATTCCTCCTGTTTGAGGAAGTGATGGAAAACTGGGCTCAATTTTCTCATATTGTTCTTCTTCATTTCTCATTGGTCTGTTCATTCTTGTAGTAAGATCAGAAAAATACATTGAACAGAAATCCATACATTCTTGAGCTAAGTAACCGTTCACGATAGAACCTTTGGGATGATTCTTGTTTCGAACATAAGACTTTAATGTGAACATATTTCTTTCAGTTGGATACATCCAACGAAAAGAAATAGGTCCTCCGAGAAGTATTTTAGTTGGAATATGGACAGTCAGATGCAACATGCATGTGAAAAATGATGGGGGAAATATTTTCTCCAACTCACACAAAATTAATGGGGCATCTGTCAACATTTTTTGCAAGAAAGACTTGGACAACTTCTTAGCACAAAGATCTCTAAACAAATGGCACAACCGAATAACACCCACCCTTACATTATGGGAAAAAAGATGACGGATTGCTATTGGAAGCAACTCATGTAGTAGAACGTGATAATCATGAGTCTTCAAAGATTTTAGCTTCAAATCTCTTCTGTTGACCCATTTAGATATGTTGCTTGAATAGCCATCATGAACTCTAATAGTCTCTAATACTTCCAAAAATTGTTTTTTAGTAGGTGTCATCACATAAGAATCACATGGAAGTTGCCATTTATTTTCTCTGATACGCACAGGATGCAATTCTGGTCTGATTCCCCAATCCTCCAAGTCACGTCGAGATCGTAAATCATCTTTTGTCTTCCCCTTGACATTTAGAAGAACTGAAAGCAACATTTCACATATATTCTTTTCAATATGAATTACGTCTAAGCAATGACGTAGCAAATTGGTTGACCAATAAGGGAAATGAAGAAAGATACTCCTCTTCCTCCAATTGTAACAGGTTTCTGTGGAAACATTATTTCTCTTTCCAAATTTCATTTGACCCTTCCCGAATGAAAAACTGAAATCTTTCAATTCATTAAGAACATCAGTTCCAGACATACGCTAAGGTGGATCATCGGTCTCTATAGTATTATCAAATCTTCGACGATTCATTCTATATGGATGATCCTTTTGAAAAAAATCATCGATGTCCCATAAAACTAAAACTACAATGATGTTTCAGTCTTCTGGATCGTGTATTCTTCATACAAACTGGACATGACAGTTTTCCCTTCGTGCTCCATCTAGACATCATTGCATAAGCCGGAAAATCATTGATCGTCCACATAAGTGCAGCACGCATCTAAAATATGTCTTTAGAACATGCATCGTATGTGCGCACACCCACATCCCAAAAAAGTTTCAACTCTTTTATTAAAGGTTGCATGTATACATCAATATCAATGCTGGGATCAGAAGGACCAGATATGAGTATACTCATGAAAGTGAAAGATTTTTTCATACACAACCATGGGGGAAGATTATAAATGTGTATAAAAACTGGCCATGTGCTATGCGAAGTAAGCATCTGCCCAAACAGATTAAAACCGTCGCACGAAAGACCCAGCCTCACATTACGCACGTCAGCTTCAAAATCAGAATGTCGAGCATCAAATCTCTGCCATGAAAATCCATCTGCAGGATGAACCAACTCATCATTAGTATTGTTTCTCTCAGTATCATGCCATCTCATTTTTATTGATATGTCATTAGACATAAAAAGATTCTGGAGTCTGGGGATCAATGGAAAGTGCCACATTACTTTCTGTGGAACGCGGGATGGTGTTCCATCAGATTTTGACTTCCAGCGGGATGTGCCACATTTTATACATTCATTTCGTTCAGCGGTTTCTTCCCAGAATAAACTGCAATCTTTCGGGCAAGCATGAATTTTGTTTCTGGAAAATCCAAGTTCTTCAACTAACTTTCATGCCATATAGTGGTTTGAGGGAATATCTGCATCATCTGGAAGTAAATCCTTCAAGAGGGTAAGAATGTAATCGATTGATGTATTAGAAATCCCATACATAGTTTTTCCATGAAACAATCGGATTAAAAATTCCAGCTTTTTCATTTTATCGCATTGTCGATATACTGGAGTCGTGGCAGCATCATTCAATTTTTTCACCCTATCAATATCATCATTTTCACTAGATGCATCAGTTGTCCTCATATCGACGTCTTCTTGAGTCGAAATCCTTTCTTTTTCATGATGACGAATAAACGGAAACCGATCATCTAACAAATTCTCCATTCCAGTCCTTTTATTTCGATCATCACCAATTTGAGATTTCATTTTCTCCCCATTGTGATACCACACAAATTAGTTTTCTTGAAAACCATTTTTGGTTATGTGGTAGCTGACTTCTTCACAACTCAACCATGGTCTACCAACACAATTGGAACATGGGCAGTGTATGCGACCACTATCTGAAGCATTGTGAAATGCAAAATATATAAATCTCTCCAAATTATTTTGAAAATCGCTTGAGATACGATCGGTTTCATACATCCAACTTCTGTCCATTCTGTAAAAAAATTCATATGAGTCATTTTGTCATAAACAATTCAAAAGGTTTGAACTTTAATAGAAAATACATTTAATTAAACGATAAAGGAAGAAAATAATCATGGTATCAAGTACACATGTGAAAAAAACATACTAATGTGTTATTGAAAAAATGTAAAACCAACAAGAACTTAATGTGTTATCACATCAGAGCATGCCTCATCCCATAACCATATTAGTAGGGTACCCTCGTGGACAGCACCGCCCACCCCCGTGGACAACCCACCCACCCCCGTGGACACCCCCTACCCCCTAGACAGCCCAACCACCCCCGTGGACAGCCCACCCACCCCCCTCGACACCCCTTCTCCCTATGGACAGCCCCCACCCCCTTGGATAGCCCGCCCACCCCCCTGGACACCCCTACCCAATGTGGCCAGCCCACCCACCCCCCTGGACAGCCCGCCCACCCCTCCTTGACAGCCCGACCACCCCCCGTGGACAGCCCGTCCACCCTTGTGGACAGCCCACCCACCCCCGTACCCCCCTAGACACCCCGTACCCCCCCCCCCCGGGATAGCCCTGCCCACCCTCCCAAACAGCCCACACCCCCTCCCCTGCAACCCCACCACCACCACCTAGACATACCAACCCCCCTGGACACCCCACACACCCCTCCCCCACCAGGACACCCCACCCAAACCCCCAGGACAGCCCACACCCCCTGGACAACCCCGCCCACCCCCGTGGATAGCCTTTCCCACCCCCGTGGATGCCCCCTACCACCTAGACAGCCCAACCACCCCCGTGGACAGCCCACCCACCCCCCTCGACACCCCTTCTCCCTATGGATAGCCCCCCACCCCCTTGGATAGCCCACCCACCCCCCTGGACACCCCTACCCCCTATGGCCAGCCCACCCACCCCCCTGGATAGCCCGCCCAGCCCTCCTTGACAGCCCGACCACCCCCGTGGACAGCCCGTCCACCCTTGTGAACAGCCCGCCCACCCCCATGCCCCCCTGGACACCCCGTACCTCCCCTGGATAGCCCCGCCCACCCTCCCAAACAACCCACACCCCCCTTCCCTGCAACCCCACCACCACCACCTAGACATACCACCCCACCTGGACACCCCACACACCCCTCCCCCACCAGGACACCCCACCCAGACCCCCAGGACAGCCCACACCCCCTGGACAGCCCCACCCACCCCCGTGGACACCCCCTACCCCCTAGACAGCCCAACCACCCCCTTGGACAGCCCACCCCCCCCCCCCCCGACACCCCTTCTCCCTATGGACAGCCCCCACCCCCTTGGATAGCCCGCCCACCCCCGTGGACACCCCTACCCCCCATGGCCAGCCCACCCACCCCCCCTGGACAGCCCGCCCACCCCTCCTTGACAGCCCGGCCACCCCTGTGGACAGCCCGTCCACCCTTGTGGACAGCCCGCCCACCCCCGTACCCCCCTGGACACCCCGTACCCCCCGTGGATAGCCCCGCCCACCCTCCCAAACAGCGCACACCCCCCTCCCCTGCAACCCCACCACCACCACCTAGACATACCACCCCCCTGGAATGTGTAGAAATAACATAAAAATACATGATATATAGATAGCACAAAATAATCAACCTATGGGTTCACATTATCTACATAATCACACACTTCACTACTACCATAAAACAAATAAACCACACCACCACCACACAAGACGCATTGCATTTCTCACATTCATTTATTAGCCACTTCATTCACACTTACACTGTCCATTCATTTAATGTTAAATTAATTAAATCCATTTACCACACATCCATTTCTATTCCATCTCATTTATTTAATATCTTTTTTTTTGTTTTAACAGCATAATTTATTCCATAGATAACCATGAAACTAATAAAACCACCACACAACAACTCACCATCTCACAATAACCATCGACACCATGTTACATCGACCAACCATCTCACCAAAACAACCACATATCACAATAAAAATATTGCACATCACAAACCACCGCACAACCAAAACCACCTCACCACATTGTACACCACAACTTCATCACACAACACCTCCACACGACAAAACACCACCACACATCATCACTATCATACAACTTCACATGACACATCCATGCCCACTAACCATTACATTACAACCACACATATCACAAAGCCCAACTGGTCACCTCAATCCCCATAAAACAGCCTACAACATACAATGAAACACAACAAAAAACCTTCTCATAGAGGCAACATACCCCAACTTCCACAATTTATTTATTCAAGGTCTTTTATTACATTACCCCTTTATTTAGCATGGACATTATAACACAACTGATATTCTAGGGGAAACTAATTAATTAACAAAATATTTATTCATTTCCCTATTTTACATGGTGAAATCAAATCAAAATCCAAACTTAAAACTAAAATATTAGATCAATAACAATAAAAACAAGGTACCATATGTGTATAAAGAAAAAATTACTTGATTTGAGATGATTCAAATGGGTTTTCACCTATTCGGATGGGGGATTTGGAGAGCAGCAGAGAGCTAGAGGTGGATTGATAACTTAAAACTAAAATACTAAAGAAATAACAATAAAAATAAGGAAGTATATGTGTATAAATGGAAAGATATCTGATTTTAGATGGTTTTCACCTCTTCAGATAGGGGATTTCGCGAGAGGAGAGCGGTGGAGCGGATGAAATTAGGTTCTGTGCGAATGGGGGAGAGCAGCCTCGCGGCTGGATTTGGGGGAAATAATTCCCAACGGTTTTAAAGAACCGTTGGGAAAGAGATGCTAAGGACCCCTTTGCCAATGGTTTGAGGAAACCGTTGGCAAAGGGGTGACCCTTTCCCAACGGTTCAAAAGAACCGTTAGCAAAAGGTGATTAACACACCCCTTTACCAACGGTTTCGTCAAACCGTTGGCAAAGGGGAGGCTTTTCCCAACGGTTTCAATGAACCGTTGGGAAAGGATTTCTTAATCCTTCAAGCCCAACGGTTTTAGAAAACTGTTGGTAAACCCCCGTTGGGAAAAACAACATTTCCAGTAGTGATTAGAAATCCCTCTATCTCCTAGTAGCCATCAATAACCATTTCTTCCTAACTCCTCCATTATTAGGAATATCAAATGACATCTGATAAAGAGTAGGTCAAATATATGATATATACTAGAAAATTTTAAATAATAGGAAGACAATAGAAAAATATCATACCAAAATCATCTCCCACAACTGAGATATTATCGCTTTGTCCACAGTTCTCCAATCATCATAAAAAATTATCACGTAGCACTTACCCATAGTTGATACAAAACTCTTAAAATATTTTGCACTTGGAACTCTTGGAATATCATTCTCATCAAACTTGACGAGTATCCTCCTATCCGGCGTACGAGAAAGTGACAATTTTGGTAAACGTGTGCACCCATGTTTACCAACTCTTGAATTCTTTGTCGTTATGGGAGCACACGAGGAAGATTGGGGAACATCAAGAGGGGAATGTGAATGTTTCTCCCTAGAGGTATGACTAGTATGCTCATATCCAGAATCATGTGTTTGATCAACAGATTGATCTGTCATTATCCTTCAAATAAAAAAACAATCCTTAGTTCACAAATATAAAAATTCAAATATTACAATAATAATGTAAACAGAAAATAGAAAATTGTACTAAGTTATGTAATAGTAAACATGGTTAATTTGGTAATCATGTAAAACAATAGTAAAGATTGTAAAGATTGCAAAGATGGTAAATGTGGTAAAAATGGTAAACATGGTAAACATGGTAAAGTAATTATCATTCAACAAAAATAATAGATATATAATTTACGTAATGGTAAACATGACAAAGTAAACTAATCAAAATTAAAATAAAAAAAACATATACTTATTTGTTTTAATATGAGTTTTAATAAAGAATAAACATACAATATCTAACATTTTATCTAATTAATAAATGTATACACGAAATAAATATATGTTACCTATAATATTAGGAATGTATAAAGGGATTGTTTTCCCAATTTCTTTTGTTGTGATCATTCCTTGTTGGACAAACCTTGTCTTCAACAATCTCATCATTATGTTCTGTTAATCATTCCCTGGAATTAGGGATCTCACATAAATCAGCATCCTCATCATGTTGATCCTCACCAAAAAATTATTTTTTCCCTTGTAAAACAATAGCCTACTGTATATATTATTGAATTACTATATAGAAAATCTGGTTGAATGTTTTTCCAATATAAGAGAATAATTTGTGTCTTCCAATATATTCAGATTAACAACTATCATTACAAATTCATCTTGTATGACACTATTGTTACCAATAATCCTTTTACAGTTAAAAACATGAACTTTAATTTTAAATTAATCAACCTACCATATTTCTTCAATAACGACTTAATATTCACTTCATGCAGAAATTGGGTTTTTGTCTTTAGCACTCAAAAAATGCATTGCTTCTGCAAACACTAATACACAACTATTCTGAACTGCACTTCTGTTGTCCTGAGCTTTTGTATGAAATGTATATCCATTAATGTCGTAACTAGATCATGTTATCACATTTAATCATGGACCACTCACTACCCATTTTAATGTCTCTAATACATCTGATCTACCAAGAAAGGTCTTTTTAAACCCTGAAAAAATGTTTTGTTGTGATAATTCAAAATCTAAATTTCTTTCTTCTTTGAATGAAAATGTTTTAACTCATTAATATGCAATGTGATATATGGTTGAGAATCAGCTATGTTATTCTTGATGTATAATCCGATCTTCTTCATTTTTTTAGCTTCCAATGATTTGTCTTTCAAGCCATGAATCCCCTTTCCATCATTATTAACTCATTCTTGGCGAGATGGAGGAAAACCTATGTGAAGCGCCGCATCCATCTAGATCGTACAAAACTCTGCAACCTCTTCTGATATATACCTTTCAATAATGGAGGCTTTATGTCGATATGGATTCTTATCATACCCCTTAAATATTTCCATATACCTTTCAATAGGATACAACCAATGAAGATATACAGGTCCACAAAGCATTATTTCTCGAACCAGATGAATCATTAAATGAACCATTATATCAAAAAAGTTATATGAAAATACTTTTCCCATTGAAAAAGTATAAAAAAGGAATCCTATTCAAAAAATTTCAAACCATTCACTTCAATCACCTTATAAAAATTTTAATTTAAAAAATAACACAACATCATTATAGTCTTTCAGACATAGATGGGGGATATTACATACAATGCAACTGGTAGAAGTTGTTGCATAATGACATGTCAATCATTAGATTTCATACCTATCAACTTCAAATCCTTAAATGAGACAAAATTTATTACATTTGAAGAATATCCTTGAGGCACATTGATATCATGAATACACTGAATAAATCTAATTTTACCCCTCTTGGATAATGTATGACAGGCCAGGGGGAGAAATGTTCATCTTCTATTTGGAGTGGGAGATAACACCAAATGTATTCCCATTAATAGTAAGTATAATATTTCATTCAACCCATATTTTTTACTTTACTTTAATATCTAACAATTTTCTAATAAAACTATCACATATATTCTTCTCCACATGCATAACATCAATATTATGTTTAACATCATGATATCTCTAATATGGTAGCTCAAAAAATATTGACCTTCTCTTCCAAATTTTCTATCATTACCAGATTTCTATGTCTTTCCCAATGTTACATCATGTTTTTCCACCCTCCCTAAATATAGATCAGGGGATAATGGTTTTGGAGAAATATCAAATTCTTGTGAGCCACTGAATGCCTTTTTGAGTCTTTTATAAGAGACATCCATAGGAAAAAGGTTCTGATGAACCATGTACATTGTTTTCCTCCCATAATGCAATTGAAAATATGTGTTTGTTGTTCGCAAATTGGACAAGATTCATTCCCTTTAACACTGTATCATGAAAAATTACCATATGATGGGAAGTTATTTATAGTGAACACAAGCACTGCATGTAGTTGAAAATATTCCATTTTATAAGAATCATAAACCCTAATACCATCCTCCCATAAAAGTTTCAAATCATCAATCAATGGTGTCAAGAATACATCAATATCATTTCTTGGTTGATTTGGACTAGAGATCATTAATCTAAACATGACATATTTTCACTTTTTAAAAACTTTAGAAGATAGGTTGTAAATTACCAATAAAACAGGCCATGAACTATATGTGCTACTGAGGTTTAGGTATAGATTCATTCCATCTATGCACAACACTAGTATGAGATTTCTAATTTCATTTCCAAATGTATGATACTTCTCATCAATTTTCATCCATTGTGGACAATTAGCTGGATGGTATATTTTTTCATCACATATCCGGTCATTAGCATGCCATCTTATCCTTTTTTCATCCTGTGAATTTTAAAATAATATTTTGAAATGATGAATTATAGGAAGATACCAAAATACCTTAGAAGGGATATTTGTAATCTCTAGATCAGCCTGTGATTTTTCTTTCACCTTATACCATGATGTCCCACATTTAAGACACTCTGAAAAAAATTTATATTCCTTGCTATATATCATACGGTCATCAGTACAAGCATGTATTTCCCATTAGGCATAATATTTTCTTGGACATATAATTTGAATCTAGAATATCGTTATATTTTGGAAGAATGTATTTCATCAATTGTAGTAGTTATGTAAAACATCTGTCACTCCATCCACGTTTCAACTTCAGGTTAATCAATCTTAACACCATTAATAAAACCATAAAATCTGTACAACCAGGATGCAATGGTTTTTAGCATCACCATATAGATGTGAAACTACCGGTTCTATCTCAATTTGTTCGGCTATAATATCGTGAATCATTTCTACAATTCCATCAGAGTTACCATATTGCGAATCATCATCATTAGTAGATCTGATATTCTATCCAGTTTCACAATTCCAAATCCAAGGGTTGTATCTCAGATTAAAAACATGACAAATCATATGATCATTGATCTATCTACTTTTCAAAATCTTCATATTCAAACTTTTTAGGTATGGACAGAAAAAAATGTCACTTCTTAGAACATTTCATTTAGAAAATTTCAAAAAAAATAGAAACCCCATCCTCATATTCATTACTCATTCGATGTTCCATAATCCAACTTCGACTCATTATTACTTATAACTAATATCAATATTATACATCTTTTCTAGATAACAAAAATATTTGTTTATATGAAAAATATCATAATTTTAAAGTAAAACAATTTTGAAATATAAAACAAATATATGCGTATTTAAAAAAATATGTTTGAAAATGAATTTTAAAAGAAAATTTAATTATATATAACAGCTTGAAATTATTGTTGGATCCTTTCTCCTTAAGGTATACAAAGAATACATCCTGGTGCAACTGGATACCAAATCCACCCTTCTATAAAAAATAAATATGAAGTATAAATATTAAAATATGTATACATTCACTATTGAAAATTACATAGATCCCAATGTTTGGAAACCTCTAGATAGCACCCCCTATCCCCTCTGGAAACCCCTCCCGGACACCACACCACCCCAAGGACACCACCCCCACCCCCTGGACACCTATTCCTCCTTAGACACCACACCCACCCCCTTGGAAACCCCCAACCATCATGGACACCACCCCACCACCTTGGACACCCGATGGACGCCACCACCCCCTCTGGCCAACCCCCCATGGACACCACACAAACCCCCTAGACACCTTTATCCCCTTGGATAGCCCCTCACCCCTAGAACCCTCTAGAGACCCCCAACCACCATGGACAGCCCCTGTATCCCCCTAGACACCACCCCCACCACCGTTGATAGCCCCCACACCCCCTGGACACCCCCAACCCCCTTGGACAGCCCTCGCATTGTCAAGACACCACCCCCACCCTCGTTGACAGACCATACACCCCCTTGAATACACCCAAACCCATGGGACTACCCCCGAACCCCCCTGGGAAAAATCCCAACCCGTTTTGACAACCCCTGGACACCACCACCCCCATGGATACCCCCCACCACCTAGAAACCCGCACCCACTTGGACAACCCCACGCCCTTGGACACCCCTGTTACGCACACACACACAACCAAAAAAATCATAAAATTGCATGATATCACTTTCAAGGTTTATTTTTCTAGAAAGCATTTAGAATCCTATAAATGAACACTATGAAACTTACCATGACATCATGAAAAAAGATTGAAAAATAACATCTCAAAAATTAGAATAGGGAAATAGGAAAAATAATAACTGAAACCAATTTTTGTGAGGCTTACTTGAGTGTTGAGAGTCAACCTGATAGATCTGGTGACAATAAAGATGATTAATGAAGTTGGAAAAAAGAGGCTAGAGGGCACAACATTGAATAATCATTTTTAGGTTTTCTTCTTGGGAGAGACAAGTCACAAGTCGGCCGATCGAATAAAACAGAAAGACTGAATACGAGGTGCGATAAATCATTTAATAGCTTTATAATGTTATTTATTTAATAACCACTGTGATAAAGTATTTTTTCTATGTTTATAACGTCAGTTATTTAATAACCAACGTAGAAATTAATTTATAATGTTGGTTATTTTATAACCGACCTTATAAATGGAGCTTTATCACATCGTTTTTTAGAACCGACCGGATAAAGCATTGAGATTTTCTTTATCACGTCGGTGATCAAAAATCCATCATGATAAAGCAGGCCAAAATCGATTTTCACATCAGTTATAACATAACGGACGTAAAAAAGATAATATCTATATTTATCATATTGGTTATAGAATAACCGATCTAAAAAAGGATCCTAATCACATTGTTTATTTTATTACCAACGTGATAAATCAATTTTTACAGCAATGTACGTTGGTTATATAGAACCGATGTGAAAAATGCCGACATGATAAATGTTCTTTCCACCAGTGATTAACATAAATGGGTCTATGAATATCCCCTTTATGTTGATAATATTCCCTAATAATAACACTTCTTTCATCCATAACTCTAATTTATTGTACTTTTCATATTTCTTATCCTTTTTCAATTTCTTTGGAATTGTTTTATATTGCTCCTCCTTTAATTTTTGAGTATATCATAATATCAACTATAAATAATAACAAAAATATTTGGAGTTAATCCACAAATAATCTATTCATTAGGTCTATAAATATTTCTAGAGTATTAGTTAGTCTCAAAAAACATAAATAGGAACTCATAGTGTTCATCTATTATTCAAAAGGTAGTTTTAAAAAAATTCTTTCTTCACCCTTAATTAGTTATATCATTATCGATGGTTCAGTATAGAGAAATATTGTTCCAAAAATAGTTGATCGGATGAGTCTTCTATCAATGTCAATTGGTACTTGTTATTGATCAATAATTTTTTTTCGATCTTTTAGAAATAAATAAAGGGTCCATTGATCTATCATTATTCAAGATGAAGAGGAATATTTCTCATCATGGTGATGCACTAGGTTGTAAAAACCAATTATGTATATTCTCTTATATTTCATTTATTATAACCATAGGTTTTATAATTTACTATCTATATAGAGACTTATATATTTAAAAATCTCTCGTTTTATTGTTGATTGAATATATAGCCTCTCTGTTTTGAGAAAGACCAATATACACATCATGTGATAAATCAGTTCAATCCCTCACATTAGGAATGCCTTTATTAATAATCTTTTCCTTAGTCATAGACATTTGAGAATGATACACATTCACATAATGATAATAATATCATGGATTAGATAATGATAAAAAATTATATTCACCTCCTCTATTCACTTTTCTAGAATCATATGGAGATTCATGATTGAGAGGGTGAATTCCTTCCCATGGAATTTCATGTTGGCTCAATAAATAAAATATATTCAATTAATATAATTGTTAAAGAGTTCTACAAATGAACTATCAAAAGTTATTTTAGGAATTTCAAATAAAAAATATGGATGTGGGATGTGTTATATTCTTGGGATGAAATAATTTACCCATTTTCTATCATCAAATATAACTTAATATTCATTTTTTGAGGTAGTTCTTGAATAGTTCCACTAAACATTCATCATATAATAGAATGAGTATAACCTAAAAAAATAATTTTCCCCATCCATGAATTAATAACAAGATTACAAATCACCACTTCATTTTTGGGATCTTCCTTTACTGTTTTGATGGAATAAAATCACCCTTTATCTCTAAGACCTGTAGGTTGTTTTCATGAGTTTTCATGAACTACCCTTAGCTTATTTCATTAGTTCATAAATTTTCATTGATTATAATTATTTCAACATTGACAAATATTCTGATTGTTTTATGGATAATTCATTTTTTCCATTTCATTTTTGTATTTCTCCCATCGAAAAAAGCTAACTAGGTACCCTTCCTTAACAAACCCTATGCACATCCTAGTCTCATTAATAAAATATTCAAGATAATACTTTCCAATCATTCAATAAGTGGGGCGTTTTAATTTATTACAAGTGATAGATATATCCATCATACCCTTATTTAAACATAGTTTTCATATTATTTTCAACATTAGATCCTTGATATTTTTTTAATCTATCTCAACACTGATGTCACTTTAAAAAATTTCCTCCCAGGTATTGAAGTCCTAAATTGCCATAGTGTTTTGATGACATGGATTTTTCCAACCATATATCTGGTCAAAATTACTTTTCGGTGATATGATATAAGAAAATGAATATCATAAAAGTCT
Organism: Viscum album; assembly: GCA_963277665.1. Lineage (NCBI taxonomy): Eukaryota > Viridiplantae > Streptophyta > Magnoliopsida > Santalales > Viscaceae > Viscum > Viscum album. The sequence continues at coordinate 827,621,035 of OY728165.1, forward strand.
TGTGGGGATTTATTTTAACATCCCAATAGATTCATTATCCTTTTTAGTGAGGTAGGGAAAATCTGTCACCCTTTTAACTCTAAGAGTTCAAGAAAAATATTTTTTTTAAAAGCATATAGAATTACTTCCCCCCCCCACATCTCAAATATGATCCTTTGGATTCATATATTTTATCAATTTCCACTATTGATCATATTCTCCCTCTATACAATAAAAAACTTATTGAACTTTTAAGATTACCCAACAAGGATTCAAATATCGCTGAGTGGGGGAGGGAGTGAATCAGTTATTTTTACTAATTACTTTCTTAATAAGAAAACTATGAGTCCTATTAAATATTTAATTATATAATGAAAAAATAAAAAAATACCCACAAGAATATATGATTTTACAAGGTTAACTACTCAAAAGGGCTGGTTAGTCCTTGTTATGGTTCAAAAATAATATAATACCATACAATCCACTAGAAATTTTTCATTTTTATTGAAAACATTGAGTAGGACATACCCATACACTCGTGTACCCCTATTCTCAATAAAATAGTTCATGTAATTCAAGTAGTATGAAATGATGTATAGTGTTTATGTGATTCTTGATAAAAATTCACAAAAACATAATCATTCCAAAAAATTATTCAATTACATTCACAAGAGAAGGTATAAACTTCTTGATTTTGATGATGATACTCATTCTAAAACCCTGGTCTAATTTTCTTGTCATATTTCATTCAATGGAAATAACAATATTATTTATAATATTAGTTTGTACTAATTTCAGACACATACTATTTTAGTCCCATCAAGAAATTCATTTTACCCACAAAAAACATCCATGTATCCTCTATAAACTACCTTTGACTGCATGGAATGAGTGATTCACAGGAAACATTCCATTCATATACTACCTTTTCTTCATGGCTGGATGATGCCTCAAAAAACCATTGATCATTTTTTGGCCCCTTTTTATTTGCGATCAATTGTACCCCACCAACCCTATCATGAATAGTCTTTTAATGATTTTTATTTTATTTCATTGCATCTTCATAAAATAGTTGACCTTCACAGAATTGTCCCACTTGAACAACTAAAAATATCTCCAAATTCTTCTTTATGTTATGATCTACTATAATACAACAATATATCAGATTAAGGATCGGATTATGAGTATTTATATAGAAAAATAAGATCCATAAAACTTGATATTATAAATTACTAAAAACATCATTATGGTATAACGATCACCACAAACTGTTATGAGGTATACATAGTGGATTAATCCTTTTTTGGTAGTTGATATCTTCCTCAAACAGAAACCCTTTGTGGAAGCCTAAATCAATAGATCTCAACCAAAAATGATGATCCTCTCACAAACTACAAACTACCCAAGAACAATTTTCTCTATGTAGTCCATGTAGTGTGCTTCGAAGTCTACATAGTGATGCTATAAAAATCTTTAATTAATGATATTCTTTCACTGTTCTACAAACATTTATGTGGTCAATGAACTATAATTCTTAGTCTGCAAACATTGTTCGGACAACTCCACTGTATAAAATCATCCTTTTTCATAACATAAAATCGAAATTTTGAGGAATAATGATTTAGAAATCATTTGGAAACTATTTTACCATAAAAATATGCATCTGTAACAACAACCATAAGGAATAACTATAATCTAGATTTTTAGAAAACCAAAATTTGAATCATTGTTAATGATGCAAACATCTTATAGCAAAATTAATTTCATGCTACTTAGACAGTGATAAAAGATTTTATTGTACACATAATTTAAGCCCACATGAGCCATTCTCATATTGAGAAAAAGAGTAGCATGAAAAGTTCATCAATGAATCACTATATTTAAAAACCACACGACATCTTCAATTAGAAACCATATCTGTCATGATATTTAACCATCAATCAGTCATATTTTGTATCATCATATTTTCCATGGAATTTATTGTAACTTCCTTGTCCTCCAACATCATCGTTATTTCATAATAAAATATACAACCTTAAGAATTGTGTGTCTTCTTTCTAGAACATGATGGTCAATCCGATTATCCACTTTTATAATGTGACGTGATTTATTTTCACCTCGAACTTCCTTTAAAACAAAATAATATAATGGAATACAATAATATTCCATATCATTTTGGTTCTAAAAACATTCTCTTATATGGAATGATGAATGATATAGAATATCTTTTAAATGGAGATGAACCATTTTTCTATAATTAAAGGATTAGAGGATACACTAAATATTGGAGGCTTTCTTGCACAATATTTTCAGCTACAACTTTATTTTTGTTGTGGGGATTTAAGGTGTTCCTCGATATTAATATAACAACCAATGTAAATAAAGAACAATAAATTTTCAAATATTTTAATATTTTTAAATTAAATGTAAATTTTACATTAAAGGGGATGCTATGTTTTATGGCGTACCCAATACGCAACAATGGGTTTCTTTGAAATCTTACGCCGCACACACGTTGGGTCATACTAAAAAATAATAATACAATATTCTTTTAAATGGTTGTTAATGCCTAGTCGTTGTATTAGAGGGAAGGAACAAAACTAACCATATTATGATTGATCATGTTTCTTAAATTTATTTACATTTATCTAATAAATTTTAGAGGCTTGAAATGTGAATGAATCTAATTTTACCATAAATACTCTAAAATTATTTAAAAGGTAGATTTAACACCTTTTGATGGTGAACCCTCCTTATATCTAATTTAGGTCACTTTTATGTGTTCTATTGGAAAAAATACAATTCTTATTTAGAATCGAGACATTAAAATTTTCATTGGGTAAGTTTTTGGTATTTTTCTGATAAAAATAATTTTCAATGAATAGTTAAAATACTATATGTTAATTCAAAAGTAACTTTTAATCTAATTTTTATGGATAGATTATATTTTTAATTAGTTTTAATGTGAAATTAGATTATATTTTTACCATTTAATCCCATGTTTGTCATTATATGTAATTTAAATTTGAAATTGGACATAAACAAGTGACATTCTTTTGATAGTTATTATTTCTTAGAGACACACTTTTTGTTTTGACAACGGGAATTAATTTTAAATTAATTAATGAAACATACATGTTTTTAATTTTGTTAAATAGAAATAATTTTTAAATTTTCAATACCAAATATATCATAGGCCGAATTGTTTTCATTTTTCTGAAAATCATCAATTTTTTATGAATAGTGAAAATACTAAGTAGTAGTTAAAAATCTGTCTTTTTCACTTAAATGAAATTTTAGAACTTAGGTGAATTGAATTTAGAAAATCGGACATACATGGTTGTTGTTATTATGTATAATTTGGTTCAATAAGATAAAAATAATATTTTTTGAATAGTAACTTTTGACTTTTATTTACCGTGGTTAAACGTAAATAGGGCAATTAAAATTTAAAATAAAATTAAAATAATATTAATTTACATTAACATGCATCTTAATACTATTGGTTGATACATTTCTGACCATGTGAATCTCTGGGTCGATTTTGGTACCCCATGGAGCCACTTAAAAGTGATAATGACACTTTATATTAATTAATCTAAAGTAATGAAAAAATGACATAAACATACATCTTTTAATAAATAAATTCTTGAATTGGGTTATATAATTTATCATTTAGACTATAAATATTCATTTTAAATCTATAAATATATCCTATAACAATTTATTTTTGTCTATAATTTTTAGACCACAAATAAATAAAAATATTTTTGACACAATAATGATGCAGTGTTTACCTCATCAATGAATGATTTAAATAAATAAGATTATAAAGGTAAAACAAATATCCAAAACCTGTCAAATTATTATTAGGTGAATTTATATCTAACTATAGTCATGTTATATTTTACTTTAATAAGTTTTGGAACTTCGGAAACCGAAAATTATTATATAATAAAATAATATTTTCAGGCATTCCTAAAGAGCCCCTTTTCTCCCTTATAAAAAGCCTTCAACTCCAACCCATTACTCACACCTCTAAATACCCATGGATCTACTAAAATCTACCCAAATAATCTCTCAAGATCCCTATATTCCACTTAAAAGCCTTACCCAAGGCATAAGGCACTTCAAGTATTCCATTTGGTTCAAACCAAATAGAGTTACCCCATTTAATGGTAACACCTTCTCTTAAGTTCATTTCCTTATTATACTTCTCCAACCCCCTAAAATCTTTTTATTAAATTATTTTATATAAAAAATTTGTATCCCCATATATACTATGTTGTTGATATGAGATTTATTCGAACTACATATACACACACCTCTGGCTAAAGGGTGAAGTACAAACTCTTTCTCTGGATGGCGAACTACCGCCTCACGGAACGATGATTGTTCAATCTTCTCCTACCACTTCTTATAGTGGTCATTAATATGGAAATTTATCTACATGTGATATATATAAAATATATATTATCACTATACTTCTATTTTTTCATTGATTACATATATATGTGGTGTCCATAAAGGGTAAATACGATAATTTTATCTGAGGAAGTGCGGACTACCGCCCCCTCAAAGTGATATGGCTCGTTCATTCCATACAAGGAATGTATAACGTTTGGATTTAATTAAATTAAATAACATATAAATTATAATGGAATTATAATATAACAATTTATTATTATGTTTTCATTTCTTTAAATTTATAATATAAATTAATTAAGCATTAAAGCGTACGTATGACCTACCATCTCCATTAATGGTGCGTTACATTTCATAACTCCAACTTATATGGAATATTATAAATAAATATACACTAGATATATATTTTATATATGATATCTAAATCCTGAATATAATTATGGGGATAATGTACTTTTGACCACGTGGACAATTTGTAATTATAACAACTTCATTTTTGGACTAATGTTCCGAACTTTGAAAAAATGTCCGATATGAACTCAAATAAATAACTAATTTTTATAGAAAGAAAATAATTGATATACAAGTATAATAAACATGAAAATGTTAATAAGTATGTAGAAATAAACTTTGGTTTATTATTATGGAAGAACACAGATCATACGAGTCGTGTCGGACACGAGGAAAGGGGTTTCTTATCTAACTTTGATATTCCTGATATTTCCATTGTTCACCACTTATTTAGTGCATATGGTGTATTTTTTAATACCATTTGATATATATTATAATGAATATATTTATATTCATGGTATTCTAGATTCATTTGGAAGTTATTAACTTTTTTTCTTACGACTCGAATGATTACAATGGGGTTTAGGGGTTTTCATCTAACATTTTATTCCCATGAGATTCATGATATATTTGCAACTATTTTTGTTTCTGTGTTGTATGTACTACCCATTATTGTATTAATTTGGTAATATAAATTAGTTTATTTGTATTAACATTTTCATTGTATTATCCTTCTTTCAAGGGGTGTATGTTTCGTAAGATACCAAAATCAGTGAGGGAATCATTCACCCTCCTTTTTTGAAAGACTTCTCTTTTGTCATGTCTTTTAATTTAAATTTTTCTTTATTGGGATATATCTTAAATATCCCCATTTATATAAATTTTATGTCCATGTGATTAGAATCCATTTTTCTTTCATCAACTCATTTTTTTAATTTTAAAGCGATGATGTTAGGTGTCAAATTTCTGTAAGGGAACTTTTTAACCCAATTTCAATTTTTGGGTTAAACTACTACTTCTAGATTATGCCACTGCTATAAAAAAGTTTGTTTATCCTATGATTATTTTACACTTAATATCCAATTATATTGGGTTCATTATTATTTTTTACACGTAATTACCCCATTGATTTATTCTTAATCTAAGGATATGATATTTGTAATGGACTTTGTCTCAATTTACATTGCATTGAGACTTATTTGTTGTTATACACTGATTCACAATTATATAGTGTACATAATTTCCTTTGACATATTATATAATTAATCATCTTATTATCATGATATTAAAAGCTTTGATTAATGTTATTTTTCAATAACTTGTCTTCAAGAGTCCCACATTTGGTTAGAAACACTTTTACAAAAATATCGTTTTAAATGTTTTAAATATTTATTATTATATATAATTCCTATTAATGTCCATGTTTAAAAAAAATTTAACGATTTATTTATATGGACATGAATGTTTGGAAATTAGAATTTCATTTAGAATAATCCAAGTGGAATGGTACAATTTTATTCAAAAATCAATTTATTAAATGTTTTAAAGGGTTTTGAAAGTGGTTTCATAAAGCATTGATTTTGTCAATATCATGGAATTATATATTAAGATTGCAATGTGGAAATGTTATCTTCCCTTTATGCTTGCTTTATATGTTATGAATATTTTATGGTTATAGGGAATTTTTCCTGTATATAGGTGGTTCTGATATAATCGAACGGTGGGTGAGCTCGAGACAGCTCTCCAATGCATTGGGTAATGTGACAGAGGTAAATGTTAAAGAATATCCTCAGAGAATTAGGGAATATATAGCTCTGGGTATTCCAAATGTAACTACTTATGTTGTTTTGAAAGCTATAATGTAATTTTGACATGGATTCCACAAGTTACCTTTCTGATTTATGATTTCTTTGTGTTATTCAACAATATTATGATTTCACGAGATATGTTAAAGAGCTTATTTTTTGTTTGTATTTATGAAATAATGTTTTCTATATTTATTTTATAACCCTTAATAAGATTTTAATACTCATCCAATGTTTTTGAAATGTTTTTCACAAGGTATATGGCAGGGTAAGAGAAAGGAAGAACATTGGAAGATTTATATCAACAAAAGAATTATTGTTTTATTTTAAGAATTCTTATTTTATGAAAAAAATGGATAATAAGTAAAAGTGTCTAATTTTTAGTTTTTGAGATTTAATGTAATATATATTTCCTAATTCTGTAAAACTACAAACCTAAAAAGATCCTCAATGTGAATAATTAACTTAATTTGAGATTATGTAATGTTTAAGGCTGGGGCCTTATAGTTTGTATCAATGGTCGGTTTAGACAACGTTAGCGATTAGGAGATTCTATCAGACACATTGTTATTATCAATGACTACTATTTATGTTAAATACATTTTTTATATCTTTTTAAGGTCAAGGATGGTCAGTTATAAATGGAAGGAGGAGGATCTCAAATAACATTCATATCTCTTCCTAATGACATGCTTGCAAATCTTACTACAAGGTCATGTTCAGATGGTAGTAAAACTTTTTCTAGCATACAACTCACTTGAAAGAATTTGTTTTAGATATAAAAAACCCCCCACTATACCTCAATATTATTTTGGATCATTGGTTGTATTAAATCAAATCCTATTTAAAAAAAATTCTCATATTTTCAATAAAGTTAAATATTACCCAGTAATTTTCAAATATTTTACCTTCGCACAAGATTATGAAGCATATTTTGATTTTTAAAAATGTGAAAAATAAGGAGACCCTTGCGCAACCTAATTATATTTTTTTAAAAATATAATATTTGATCACATACTAATGGAATTTTAAAAGGATTATTGATTGAAAGTTTCAATTCAAACTCAGTCTGAATATTTTATAAAAAGCCTGTTTTATTAGATGTTTTGAAATTATATGTTATACATGATTATTTTCCAAAAATATTTTACTGTGAATACCTATATGATAGATGATGTACAAGGTTTATTTCGATGAATGATGAAAATGTTTTTGAAGGATATATAAATCATTTTTTCAATTCATCGAGTGCTACCTACCTGAATAAGATGATAATGAAACTTTGTGGGCACCATAATCAAGGAATGATATTCTTTCTTTTGGGAGTGGTTTTATTTTAACATACCAAGGTGAAATAAAAAATGACAATATATATAAGTCTTCATTAAAATGTTATGGTCTTAATGAGTTTGGATGAAAATTACAGTTATAAGACATCCTAGGTGTTTAAAAAATGTTAGGGTTATTTTTGTGTTTTAAAAAAAGAACAGATCATAATATGGTTGAAAACTCGTCGCGTCCGGGGAGGCCATGGGAATTGAACGCACAACTGAAGGGTGACAATGGTGAATCACCAACCACGAGCCTACGTGATGTCCCTTGTGTGTATGAATTATTCCTTTAGTTAAATTATTTTATGGATCATGAATAATTTGATTTTTGGAACTTATATTCTATCAAATGGATATCTTTAGTATAGGAAAATGATTTGGTTATTATGTGATAAATATTATTTTGGAAGGCGTTCTCTCTTTTGAGAAAACAATATATTCCTGAGAAAAATAGAATACAATGGGATTTAATTTATGGAATAGTGTATGAAATTCTATTATAGAAGAATATATGTTTTATGGGTATTTAGATTATTTATTGAAATTATTATCCTATCATAGAGAATATGTGATTGGGTTAATTACAGTTCAGTAAGAGACATTAAGAGCAATCGGTGTTATTTGGTGAAAAATGTTATGTTTTACAGTGGAAGACTATGTTATTAAATCTTTATGAGTTTTGTGTTTCAATCTTAGTTTGATTTACTTGGAATAATTTTATAGATAGTTGTTTTTTGAATGGTATTTTTTGAACTTAGGCTATTGTTTGTCTAATTTAGGAGATGAGAAATAATATTTATTTTTTTAAAAGATTAGCCTTTTTGGGATTATATGATCCTGTAATTTTTTTTTGTTTTGGATAATATCTAAATATAGGAAAAATATATAGTTTATATTTTATGGATTATGTGATTCTATTAAAGATGATTCTATCACTTAATATGTGATAAAGTCATCTGTAACACTCATTATTTGGAGAAAAGATGAGTTTTTGGTAGAAACTTATTAAAAGATGAAAATCTACTTGAAAAGAGAGTAGATTTCCTTATGTCCTTAGTCAATATCATAAAAACAAATTCTCCAACCTTATGAAAATAAACTTAAATCAAAATAATGTTTCATGTTTACTTTTCCTACTAGGAAACCAAATACAGTTTAACCTATCACAAATTTGAAATTTTCTGGACGTTAACATTCCCATAATCATGTCTTCTATCAATCTTCATCAGAACATGACACTTACATACTCCTCTATATCCATGGTTTCATGGAATCCTCATATGGGTAATCTCGGGTGATCATTTCACTTCTCTTTCTTTCATTTAATTTGATTGTTATATTGACTCTTTCTAATGTGGGACTTTTAATGATGTTTCCAATCCCTATTTTATAATTGCGATGTAACAATTTTTAAAAGGGGGGAAGGATGTAACATCCAATGTAAATAAAAGAAAAATAAATTTTCATATTTTTTAATATTTTTGAATTAAATATTAATTTTACATTAAAGGGGGTGATTTTTTCAATGGCTTACCCAATAAGAAACAACAGGTTTCTTAGAAATCAAATGTTCCACACACGTTGGGTCATACTGAGAAATAATAATATAATATTATTTTAAATGGTTGATAAATACTAGTCATTTCATTGGCAATAATGAACAAAACATACCATATTATGATTAAACATTTTTCTTAAATGTTTTTACATTTGTCCAATAATGGTTTGATGCTTAAAATGTGAATGAATCTAATTTTAAGAATAAATACTCTATTATTCTTCAAACGGTCGATTTACCACCTTTTGATCGAACCCTACATAAATATAGTATCAGTCATCTTATTATTTTCTACATGAAATAATAAAATTCTTCTTTCAAATATGGACAGAAAAATTTACTTTGGGTAAATTTTTGGTATTTTCCTCATAAAATTTATTTTTTAATGAATAGTGAAAATATTTTTTTTTAATTCAAAATTGCTTTTTATTCTAATTTATCTATAAATATAGATTATATTTTTAGTTGATTTAAAATTTCAATTATATTATATTTTTATAATTAAATCCAATGTTGGTCTTTGGAAGAAATTTCACATTAATAGGACATAAACTTGTGTCAATATTTTGATAGAAGTTATTTCTTAAAAAATGTTTTTTTGTTTTGGCTAGAGGAATTAATTTTATATTAATTAACGAAAGTTATATGTTTTGAATTTGGTAAAATAGAAATCATTTTTTAATTTAGAATACAAAATATAGCTTAGGCAAAAATTTTGGCATTTTTCTGAAAAACATCAATTTTTATGAATAGTTAAAAAACTTAGTAGTAGTTAAAAAATAAAAACTTTTCATTTAAATGAAATTTTACCAGTTTAGTGAATTGATTTTCAAAAATCCAACATACATGGTTATTCTTAGTATATAATATATGGATAAATAAAATGAAAATAATTTTTGTTGAATTGTAACTGTTGATGTTTATTTACCGCAGTTAAAGGTGAATAGGGTAATTCAAGGTAAAAATAATATAATAAGAATATTAAATTACATTAAAATGTGTTCTAATCAAATTGGATGATAAATTTCCAACATTGGGCATCCTTGAGTCGAATTCAGGACACCATGGAACCCCTAAAGAATGATAATGACACATTATCTTAATTAATTTAAAGTAATGACAAAAATGACATTAACATATATCTTTTAGTAAATCTACTCTTACATGGGGTTATATAAGTTAAGTCTATAACTATAAATATTCATTTTAAATCTAAAAGGATTTTCTACTTCATGGTTATTGTTTTTATAATTTTTAGACATCAAATAAATAAAATTATTTATGACACAATAATGATGGAGTGTTTACCTCATTAATGAATGATTTAAATAAATAATATTATAAAGATTAAAATAATATACAAAAACTGTCCAATTATTTTTGGATGATTTTATTTCTAAGAAGAATAATCTAATCAATGACTTTAATAACTTTTGGACCTTTAGAAAACGAAAATCAATATATAATTAAATAATATATTCAAACATTCCTAAAGAGATCCTCTATAATGGACCGAGTTTTGGGGGTCCATTACTTTGTGAAAATCTGATGTTGGGTGTTCTGGGTAGTCTGTGAATCTTGTTGAAGTTTGTCTCTAATGGTAGGCCTACCGGTAGCCTTATCCTACTGGTAGAAGGCCTACTGGTAGCTTAGTCTACCAGTGGTCGCAGCCTATTAGTAGCTCTGTCTACCGATAGCTCGGTCTACTAGTAGCTGCGGCCTACCAGTAGCTTGGTCTATCAGTCACCGCAGCATACCGGTAGCTCGGTCTACGAGTTGCTGCAGCCTACTGGTATCTTGGCCTACTGGTCGCTGCAGCCTACCGGTAGCTCTCAGCTACTGGTAGCTCTCACCTACCCCCATGGGGGTTTTTCAATAGCACTCCTTTTTGTGAAAATTGGGTTTTAAACACATCTTTGAACTTGTTTAAAAGCCCATAACGCCCATAAATAGCATTTAATTAAATATTTAATGAATTAACCTTGTGTCTGTGTGTGGGTTTAAACCGCCCCTAGGGGTGGGGACCTTTAATGACGTGTGGTGCTGCACGGTTATCCCACGACCCCGCTCCTTATGTGGTTTCACATTCTATCTCAACCGCCGCCAGCCTTTATAGGCTAAGGGTTCTCCCTAGGTTTCTTTTCTTGATCACTCTATGCTAGGAGTACCCTTTGTTCAGATGAGCCACATCACTATTTGTGGAATTCCATGCCCAGGATTAGCATCGATTTTTGATCAACAGGTAGGGAATTTATCCTTCTTCTCTCCATTTTGTGTATCATGTGGGGTGGGTATGCTATTGCATCTATGGAATTAGATTAACCAAACCTTAATGAAGATAATGAACGGACTCTAAGGAATGAGGGGGGGGGCTGTGATCAATGATGTTTCTTTGTTTTATGATCTTCTTTTCTGAATTGTGTGGGCTTACGCATACTGAAAATAATGGCTGTTGGTGGTCTTTCTCTTTGAACTAATGAACCCTTAACTATGGTGATGTTTAAATGAATTCTCTTGTGGTTGAGAACCCTTGTTGTGTAAAGAAATTTTGGTTAATTATTTATATTCATCTAATCAAATTGAAAGCACCAGGATCAATCCCTTTTCTATGATAACCTTGGTTAAATTACAGTGGATTTGAAATCATGGAGTGTGTTAAATCTTTTAAATCTGAAAATACTGGCATGGGCCTTCTTTGTGTGGGTAGTTTTGGTTGGGTTGTTTTCCTTCACAGGCCGATTGCGGGGTGACGTGGGAGGGTATGGGATCCCTTGTTGTTACAGAATCAATGGTTATGAATTTAAGGTCGGGTGGTTACCTTGATTATATCAAAAATTGGGGAGGGATCCACTATTGTTGAGAAAATATTGGCTCATGGATCTTGGGGACATGGGGGTGAATCTTAGGGTTTTATTTGGTTCTAGTACTTCGAGGGATCTCACATATTCTTTTGTTATTGCTACTTTAAAAGAGAACCGGGTGTGGATGTTGTAGTTGATGCTTGACCATTTGCTTTCCCTTGACTTGTGCTTATGATTACTAGTTGCCCAAGTAGGTGCAGAAAATTATTCTAACAATATTTACTGAACATGAAGACAAGGACGGGACAAAAGGGTTTTGGTTTGGTGTGACTTGTGACTTGGACATGGGTGTTGAATAAGTTATTTAGGCGGGATGAAGAAAAACCTAAACTTTCGGTGAGTGCTTGATACCTATACATATACTGGTAGTTTTGTGTTTCTTATTCGCTCCCCACCCAAGTTGAGAACTTAGTGCTGAACACCCCCATTTCATGGGGGAGGGTGTTTTTCTCAACACTTATATTAGTGGCTGGTTATTAGCTCCTTTATGCTCCCTTTCCCAGATAGCCCAAGTATCTTCGGGCAGGATGTAATGGCCTGAAGTCCATTATTATCCCAAGATCCTTCGGGCGAGGTAGTGTGGTGGTTGTCCCAGGTGTGTGCGGGCAGGTGGTTTCCCAAGTGTCTTCGGGATGAGGCTCAGGTGTCTTCGGGCATGGTAGTGGATCTTCTAGCTCAGTTTCTTTGGGGGTGGTGGTGGTTGTTCTGGCCTATATGTTTGCAGCTGTGGTTACCTGTGACAGTTGTGGCCCAGGTGTGTGCGGGCGGGGTTTGGCAGTGGGACTGCTATGAGAATGGCGGGATTGGTTTGATGCGTAGTATGTCTTAAATAACTTGTGGTAAAGGGGCGTGAGGTACCCAAACATCGATGTGCATTATTTATACATTACTTTCATGCGTTATTTGGTGAGTGTTGCCGGTTAGTGGGATGGATGAACTCATTGATAGTGTTGGTGGTCTACTTCTCACAGGACATTATTATGTCTCCCCACTTGTGCACGAGAGCCTTTGGGTTTTCCCTACTATGTATACTTGTATGCTCACCCTACGTATATAAAACTACTTTCAGGTTTCCAGGAGGACCTTGGGGATCATGTGGGACCATACTAGCTCAGACCTTTGGGGTAGTTGCAATTGTTGTTTTTCTTTCTTTGGTACTTTACCTTTGTAGTCACTTTGTACTTTGTGGTATTTACACTTTGGAACATGCATATGGGAATGGTTGTTTTGGCTTTTCTTTCAATTCTAGTTTTGGTGTTGTAATATTTACTATCTTATCTCCTGATCCATTTAAAAGAAAAATGGTAATGCCTTCCATTTAGTGAGTGATTCTATACCCTTGGCACTGGTTGCCTCTCCAGTACCTATTGAAGGCTGGTTCCGGGGGTCATTATCTCTCCTTCAACATGAAGAAGGAAGGGCCTGGCAGTCTGCTGACCCTTCCCTCCTTTTAGTAAAGGCGGGTCGTGATAGAATGGTATCAGAGGTATGGTTGAGAGATAGGATGGAGTCTGGAGTTAGGCAAAGTGAATATTGAACGGGATGTTAGGGAAACGGTGTTGGGTGACCTTGGTGCATGAATTTGTCTAGGGAAGACCGGCTAGGACATAGGATTTTAGTTCCCCCTGTGATCCGATGCAAGGACACTGGAACTACCTAACGACCAAGTGAGGTCACACAGATTGCAGGGTAGAGACCCTAGGAAAGGTACATGCATCATAATGACTTGTGTTCTCGTGTTTCTGGGGTGTCTTGGGAATTAAGAATAAATAAAAAGTTTAAGAAGTTTTAAGAACAATATTCTGCACTACTTGGGCTTAGGCATTACTTGTTTACCTTGCAGCTATGGAACCTGGAAGGTGGCCATGTGTGGTACGGGTGATCGAGGACCAGGAGACTACCTCGGCCGATCGACAGAGAGCTGATCGGGAGGAGAAGTATGACCAGTGGTAGAAGACGCTTCATGCCTTCTAACGATAGACCCTCAATTGGTATGAGGTTAGTACCTCTGACATGAAGATGAAAGGCTAGCTAGAGGTTCTTGTGATAGATTTCGGCCTGATTCGGTCCCCGACCCAGTACTGTGTTCCTCTGGCCGTCAGCCAGATGCGGGGAGCGGTGCGTCAATGGTGTACGCTTTACCTGGGGAAAGGAGAGAGGCTGAGGTGGCATGGGCTGATTTTGAGAGGGATTTCCAGGCGGAATTCCTCTCATTGATGATGAAGGCGTAAAAGAGACAAGAGCTAACCTCCCTCCAGTAAGGGGGTATATCAGTGAGGGAGCTGGGAATCAAGTTCATGGACCTCCTACGTTTTTCTTCGGACCTCTTTCCCGATGAGGAGTCTTGGGCAATACATTTAGAGGAGGCACTCCGAGCCTCCCTCCAGTATGCTGTTACCCCCTTTACCATGCTGACGTACATGGAGGTCCAGAAGAATACTGAAGTGGTAGAGAGGATGCATGCTCTATGAGGTGTGTCACGAGAGGGGATCCAGCTGGGACCATCGAAGGGGAAGGCCATCAGCACTAGGCCTCCAGCGTCAGGACCCTCCAGGTTCCGACTAGTAGGGAGCAGGCCGCATCATTTTCAGTTTTGGTCCCCTGGTCCTCACCTTTTTCCTTTGGGCCCAGGACTTCTGTTCTACATCTGTGGGAGCCATGAACATCTCCGAAGTCAGTGCCCGGACCGGGTACAGTATGGCAGTGTCGGACAGCCCCAGCTCCCACCCCAGTAGCAGCTTCTGGATAGGCCTTTCTAGCAGCAACAACAGGGGCAGCAAGCTCCCGCTCCTCCGAGGACAGAAGTTATAGGAGGAGGCCGACCTGAGGGTGCTCCTCAAGGACCTCGATCGGGGTGTGGTCGGGGAGGTGGCTGATAGCCGAGGGGAAAAAGAGTTGGGCGTGGACAGTTACACGCCGCAGAGGTAGCAGTTTCAGCAAGGCCGGAGGCTGTTCGAGGTACGATTAGTTTTTTTATCACACCTTGCGTATGCCACCCACGACCTAGAGCTTGTAGCGGTCGTTTTTGCACTAATTTTATGGCCAAATTACCTCATCGGAGAATTCTTTGTGGTCTTCACAGATCACAAAAGTTTGAGGTATATCTTCTCCCAGCAGGACCTAAACATGTGGCAACGAAGGTGGGTGGAGTTCCTCCAGGATTACGACTTTGAGGTTTCCTACACTTTAGGGAAGGATAAAGTAGTGGCTCATGCATTGAGCAGGAGATCCAAGAAGGATGCGCTCCGAGATTCGGCAGACACCTAGAAGGAAATGGAGGATTTGGCTCCCTTGCACCTGGATGCGAGGATGGATAGCGGTAGAGGTTGCCTATATCAGATGACAGTGCAGTCTTCTCTATTTCAGTAAGTGGGGGAGTCTCAGTGGGGAGACCCAGAGTGCGAAGTGATGCATGAACGAGTTGACCAGAGGAATTCTTCGGAAGGGTGGATAGAGGATGGTCAGAACAGGATGATTTTCCAAGGATGGTTTTATGTTCCAGAAGTGATGCATGATAAGGTTCTCAGTGAGTTCCACAACTCACCCCTAGAAGTACACCCAGGAGTTTCCAAGACATACCAGGGATTGAAGAGACAGTTTCGGGGGCCCGGAGTGAAGCGAGCAGTGGCAGAGTTTGTGGCCAAGTGCTTAGTGTGTCAGAAAGTGTAGGATGAACACCGAGTTCAGGCGGCCTACTGCAGTCTCTAGATGTCCCAGAGTGGAAGTGGGATGACATCTCAATGGATTTCATCACGGGACTACCCAAGGTCCAAGGGGGAAATGATTTTATCTGCATGGTAGTGGACCGGTTGACGAAATCGGCTCACTTTCTGGTGATCAAGGAGTCGAGTGCAGTGGATGATTTGGCATGGAGGTATGTGGATGAAGTGGTGCGATTGCATGGAGTTCCAAGGTCCATAGTCTCGGATAGGGATGCACGGTTTACCTCACGAGTCTAGAGAGTATTGAAGCATGCTCTGGGCACCCAGCTACGCCTTAACACTGCTCTCCATCCCCAGACAGATGGACAGATAGAGCGCACCATCTAGACATTGGAAGATATGTTGCGGGAAAGTTTTCTGGACTCAGGAGGATCGTGGGTGCGATACTTGCCTCTGGTATAGTTTTCCTACAATAATAGCTATCACTCTACCATTGGTATGGCCTTATTTGAAGCCTTGTACGAGAGACCATGCCGCTCACCTGTGTGTTGGACTGATGTAGGAGAGGAAGGCATCCTTGTCCCGGAGGTGGTGCAGAGCACGACATAGAAGGTTCATCTCATATGGGAAAGGATGAAGGCGGCCCAGGACCGACATGAGTTGTATGCTGATACCAGGAGGAGGCCCTTAGAGATTGAGGTTGGAGACCACATGATCTTGAAGGTATCCCCTCGGCCTGGACAACGGAGGTTTTAAAATTGGAGTAAGCTTTCTCCCAGGTTCATCATACCCTTATAAGTGTTTTGGCAGGTCGGCGAAGTGACTTATCAGCTAGCGTTACCACTTCCACTACTGAGGATACATGTTGTCTTCCATGTGTCCCAGCTCTGTCGGTATCTGCATGAAAATTCACATGTCATCGGCTGGGGAGAGCTGGGCATCGAGGATGGCATGACTTTTCTGGAGATACCAGTGATGATCGAGGATTGCAAGGAGAAGGTGCTTCGTGGGCGATTCATTCTTTTGGTTTGTGTGTTATGGAGACATGGTGGGGATGAGTAGAGTATGTGGGAGAGGGAATCACAGATACGTGCCCAGTACCCAGAGTTTTTTTGAGTTTTGTGCTGTTCTGTTTACACTTGTTGTGGTGGATCGTTCAACCTTGTTGGCTATGAAATATGTGGTTTTTCTTTCCACTCTGAATGTGTGTGAAAAGTCCTAGCTACGAGGAGGGGAGGACCAAACCCCTATTCAGCACACATTAAGGGGGATGCAGTTAAATCTGTGCGGGAAAGTCAGTTCCAACCAAAGCGGATAGTATCTTGACATGGGGAAGGATACTCTTCAACCCACATGGATGGGTAGTTGACATGGTATATTGCTTGGTTCTTGACAGGAAGGTGTTCATAATTAAAAATGAGGTTCACTCCTGAGAGGTATCTTTCGATGTGGTTGTTCGGAACCTCTCTTTCCTTCTAGTTTGTTTTGATTATCGAGGATGAGAATCGGTTGAGAGGTATCCGATGTAATGGCCCGGGTTTTTTGGGGTCCATTACTTTGTGAAAATCTGATGTTGTGTGTTCTGGGTAGTCTGGGAATCTTGGTGAAGTTTGAATCTAACGGTAGGCCTACCGGTAGCCTTAGCCTATCAGTAGGAGGCTTACTGGCAAATCAGTCTACCAGTGGTCGCAGCCTGTCGGTAGCTTTGTCTACCGGTAGCTCTGTCTACCGGTAGCTCGGTCTATCGGTAGCCGCAGCCTACCGGTTGCTAGGTCTACCAGTGGCTTCAGCTTACCCGTAGCCTGATATACCAGTTGCTACAGCCTACCGGTAGCTCTCAGCTACCGGTGGCTCTCACCTACCCCCACGAGGGTTTTTCCAGTAGCGCTCCTTTTTGCACAAATTGGGTTTTAAACCCTATTTTGACCTCGTTTAAAAGCCCAGTAACGCCCATAAACGGCATTTAATTAAATATTTAATGAATTAACCTGGTGTGTGCGTGGGTTTAAACCGCCCCAAGGGGCCGAGACCTTTAATGACGTGTGGGATCGCGTCGTCAACCCACAACCCCGCTCCTTACGCGGTATCGCGTTCTATCTCAACTGTCCCCGACCTTTATAGCCGAAGGGTTCTCCATAGTTTTCTTTTCTCTATCACGCTGTGCTAGGAGTACCCTTTGTTCAGAAGAGATGCATCGCTATCTATGGAATACCACGTCCAGGCATAGCGTCGATCGTTGATCAACAGGTAGGGAATTTATCCTTCGTATCTCCTTTTTGTGTATCATGTGGGATGGGTATGCTATTACTTCTGTGGAATTGGATTACCCAAACCTTAATGAATATAATGAACAGACTCTAAGGAATTAAGGGGGGGGGGCTGTGATCATTGATGTTTCTTTGTTTTATGATCTTCTTTTCTGAATTGTGCGGGCTTACGCCTGTTAAAAATCATGGTCGTTGGTGGTCTTTCTATATGCACTAATGAACCCTTACATATGGCGATGTTTAAACGGACTGTATCGTGGTTTATAACCCCTACTGTGTAAAGGAATTTTGGTTAATTATGTATATTCGGCTAAACAAATTGAAAGCACCAGGATCAATCCCTTTTATGTGATAACCCCGGTTAAAGTATAGTGGAATTGAAATCAGGGAGTGTGTTAAATATTTTAAATCTGAAAATACCGGCATGGGCCTGATTTGTGTGGGTTGTTGTGGTTGGGTTGTTTTCCTTCACAGGCTGATTGTTGGGTGTTGTGGGAGGGGATGGGATCCGCTATGGTTATGGATTCAGTGGTTATGAATTTAAGGTTGGTGGTTACATTGATTATATCACGAATTGGGGAGGGATCCTCTATTGTTGATAAACTGTTGGCTCCTGGATCTTGGGGACATGGGGGTGTATCTTGGGTTTTTTCTTTGGTTCCAGTACTTAGAGGGATATCACTTATTTCTTTTGCTGTTGCGACTTTACAAGAGAACAGGGTGTGGATGTTGTAGTTGATGCTTGACCAAATTTTCCCTTGACTTGTGCTTATGATTACTAGTTTCCCAAGTAGGTGTAGAAACTTATTCTAACAATATTTACTGAACATGAAAACAAGGATGAGACAAATGGGTTTTGGTTTAGTGTGTGTTGTGACTTGGACATGGGTGTTGAATGTGTTCTTTAGGCGGGCTGAAGAGAAACCTAAACTTTGGGTGAGTGCTTGTTACCTATACATATACTTGTAGTTTTGTGTTTCTTATTCGCACCCCACCCAAGTTGATCACTTCGTTCCGAACACCTACATTTCATGGGGAAGGGTGTTTTTCCCAACACTTATATTAGTGGCTGGTTATTAGGTCCTTTCTGCTCCATTTCCCGGTTAGCCCAAGTATCTTCGGGTAAGATATGATGTCCTAAAGTCCATTATTAGCCCATGAACCTTCGGGCGGGGTAGTGTAGTGGTTGGCCCAGGTGTGTGTGGGCAGGTGATTTCCCATGTGTCTTCGAGATGAGGCCTAGGTGTCTTTGGGCGTGGCAATGGATCTTCTGGCTCAGGTGTCTTTGGGTGTGGCAGTGGCTGTTCAGGCCTAGGTGTTTGCAGGCATGGTTACGTGTGACAGTTGTGGCCCAGGTGTGTGCAGGCGGGGATTGGCAGTGGGACTGCGGTGAGGTTGTGGCCCAGGTGTGTGTGGGCGGGGTATGTCAGTGGGACTGTGGTGAGAATGGAGGGATTGGTTCGATGCGTAGAATGTCTTCAATAACCAGTGGGAAAGTGGCGCGGGGTATCCAAACATCGATGTTCATTATTTATACATTACTTGTTTGCATTATTTGGTGAGTGTGGTCGGTGAGTGGGATGAATGAACTAATTGATAGTGTTGGTTGTCTGCTTCTCACGGGACTTTAGTAAGTCTCCCCACTTGTGCACGAGAGCCTTTGGTTTTTCCCTACTGAGTATCATTGTATGCTCACCCTATGTATATAAAACTGTATTCAGGTTTCTAGGAGGACTTCGAGGATAGTGCAGGACCATACTAGCTCAGACCTTTTGGGTAGTTTAATTTGTTATATTACTTTCTTTGGTACTTTACCTTTGTGGTCACTTTTTACTTTACGGTATTTACTTTTGGAACATGCATATGGGAATGGTTGTTTTGGATTTTCTTGCACTTCTAGTTTTGGTGTTGTGAGATTTACTATCTTATCTCCCGATCCAATTAAATGAAAAAGGGTAATGCCTTCCATTTAGTGAGTGATTCTATACCCTTTGCACTGGTCTCCAATCTGGGACCTATTGAAGTCGGGTTTTAGAGGGTCATTATCACTCCTTCAACTTGAAGAAGGAAGGGCTTGGCAGTCTGCTGACCCTTCCCTCCTTTTGGTGAATGCGGGTCGTGACACCCTCCTCCCCCTTATAAAAATCCCTCACCACTAATCCATTACTCACACCTATCAAGACCCTTTGATCATCCAAACTCTAACCAATGAATCTATCAATATCCCTCTCATAAAACTATATGTCTTACATTAGGCAGTATGAACTTCGAGAAATCCATCTGGTTTAAACGGAAAAGAGTTACCTGATTTATAGGTATCATCTTCTCTTAAAATCCTTCCATTTATTTTACTTCCCCAACCCCCTATAGACATTTTATTCCTTTATTTTATATCAAAAACAATGTCCTAAATATACAAGGTTCTGATATGAAAAATATTTTAACTACACATACACACACCTCCGTGTAATGGGTAAAAAGAATACTCTTTATGTGGATGGTGAACTACTGACTCACAGAAAAATGATTATTCAGTCTTCTCCTACCACCTATTATGGTGGAAATTAAGATGTAAATGTATTTAAATGTGATATATATTATATCTATACTTCCTTTATACTTCTATATTTTTCTTTTATATCATATTTGTATGGTTTCCATAATTGTTACATACAATAATTTCATTTGAGAAAGTGCAGACTACCGCCCCCTCAAAGTGATTTGACTCATTCATGCCATACATGGAACATATAAAAGATACGGATAATTAAATTAAATAACCTATATATTATAATATAATTACAATATACCTATTTATTATTACATTTTAGTACTTTTAAATATAAAATATAAATGAAAGTAGCGTTCATTCGTATGTATGACTTACCGTCTCCATGAACGGTGCATTTCATTTCTTATCTCCAAATTATATGGAATATGATAAATACATATACACTAGATATATATGATATATATTAAAACTAAATCATTAATATCATTCTAGATATAATGTTATTTTGACTACATGGAAAATCTGTAATTATAACAAGTTCATTTTTTACTAAAGTTCCAAACATCGACAAAATGTCTGATATGACACAAAATAATTAACTAATAGATATATCAAGGAAATAAGTGATATAAAAGGAATAATAAAATTGAAAATTGCTCTTTTTGGTGTATAAATTAACTTATGTTTATTACTCAGGAAGAACACAGAACATACGAGTCAAGTCAGACATGAAAATAGGTGTTTCTTATCTCAATTTTAATTTCGTGAGATTTCCATCGTTCATCACTTATTTATTACATGTGGTGTATTGTGCAATGAAATTTAATATATATTATCATTATTAAATTTATATTCATGGTATTCTATTATTAATTTTTTTTTGTTATAAACATTCAGTCTTATGACTCGATTCATTACAATGTGGTAAGGGGTTTTCATATCTCTTTTTATTCCCATGAGATTAATTCTATATTTGCCACTATTTCATTTTGTGTGTTGTATGTATGGCCCATTATTGTTTTAATTTGGTAATATCCTTTATTTTATTTGTATTTACATATTCATTGTATGATCTCTCTTTCATGGGGTGTCTGTTTCATAAGTTACCAGATCGGTGAGGGAATCTTTCACTATCCTATTTTTAAAAGACATCTTTTATGTCATGTACTTTAATTTCCATTTTCCTAGGTTGAGAT
Source organism: Viscum album (assembly GCA_963277665.1). Lineage (NCBI taxonomy): Eukaryota > Viridiplantae > Streptophyta > Magnoliopsida > Santalales > Viscaceae > Viscum > Viscum album. Next base: position 827,642,922 of record OY728165.1, read on the forward strand.
ATGTTCTTCTATATCCATATTTCGATATATTTTATTCCAATGTAATGATAAACCCTTTTTCTCTCATCAACTCATTTTATTAATTTTATAGAGATGTCATTAAGCTGTCAAATTTCTGTAAAAGAACTTCTTAACTCAGTTTCAATTCATTGGGATAAACTTCTACGCCTTCATTATATAATGCAATGAATACATGTGAAGTAACGTTGATTTATTTTCATATAATATCTAATTATGTTGGGTTTATTCGTATTTTTCACACATAACTATGTCCTTGATTTATCCTTAATCTATGGATAAGATCTTTGTAAGGGACTTTGTCTTAATTTACTTTCCAGTGTGACTTATTTGTTATTATAAAACGTTTAATTTTAATATTGTGTATATATTTCCCATTGAAATATTATATCATGAATCAAATTATTCCCATGATATTATATGTTTTCATTATTGTTATTCCTCCATTATTTGTATTCAAGCGTCTATCATTTGGTTAGGAACTCTTTGACTAAAATATTATTTTAAATGTTTTAATGATTAATTCTTATAAAATTGTTTTAAGGATATATTTATATGTGTATGAATGTTTTGAAATTAAAATTTCTTTCAAATGATTTAATTTGGTATGCAAAACTTTGATTTAAAAATCCCCTTATTAAATGTTTTAATGGGGTTTGAAAAAGGTTTGATAAACCATTGATTATGTCAATACCTTTAAATGAAATATTGGGATTTAATTATGTAATTTTAATATTTTCATTATTTTTTTTTTGTGTAATTGATATGTTACGATTATTATTAACTTTTCATGTATATGGGTGGTTCCATGAAAAATCTAGGGTGGGTGAGCTTGAGATAGATCTCAAATTCATTTGATAACGTGACTGAGGTAAACTTTAATGTTTCTATTAATATATTTATGGAATATACTGTGATGGGTATTCCAAATTTAACTCCCTACATAGTTGTGAATGCTAAAATGTATGTTTGATATGGATTCCAAATGTTACCTATCTGATTTATGTTTTTTATTTTTTATTCATAAATAATATGATTTCGTGAGGTATGTTAGAGATCTAATGTTTTATATAAATTGATGAAATAATTTTTTCATTCTTTATTTTATATACCTTAATGATATTTTTTTGCTTATCCCATGATTTTGAATTTTTTTCATAGGTTATAAGGTAGGGTACGAGAAATAAAGAACTCAACATGATTTATATCAAAAAAAGAATCATTGTTTTCTTTTAATAATTTTTATTTTATTAAAAAAATTGATACTAAGTAGAAGTGTCTACTTTCTAATTTTTGAGATGTAATTTAATAGTAATGTCTTAATTATCTAAAACTCCAAACTTAAAAATATCCTCAATGGGAATTATTGACTTAATTCAAGATTATGTATTGTTTAAGGCTGGGGCATTATAATTCAACTTCTCATTAAAAACATTTCTTAGAAAAGAGATTTTTTTCTTGATGTTACTGACTCCTACAACTAAAAGGTTGGGCCTATTATTTTTTTAGTAATCACATATGTCATCAAAATCGTTTTGGACTTAGTTTCACCTATTTATATCCAGTTGATAAAATTAAATGTATAATTTGGATGAGTTTTTTTAAAGTATTAAACCTATTTATAGGAAACTACGAACATTAAATGGATAAATCATAAATGGATTATATTCTTTAATATATGAATTTTTTTGTTTCCATCTATGCTATCAAAGTCCATTTTCTTAATATAAAATATTCTTGTAATTTTTCAATTTATAATGGTTCTTAATGAGTTTGGTAATTTTTAAAACATATCTTCTTATAGTGTCAAAATAGGTGCACATTAAAGACCATTATTGTATCCCAGGTAATGTTTGAGTCATTATTGATATGCCCCTTTAATATTTCTTACCCCAAGGTTAATATATTCCAAATCTATGTCCACATTTACTTTCCAGACATGGATTAAATTACTTTGAAACCACTCACCATATACATTACAAAGACTCTAGTTTCTCATTACACACTTATTCTTATCATTAAACTTACCCATGAAATTTCATTTGAGATATCCATAGGTATATAAATATGGGTTTCTTATACTATTTTTGAGATTATTACTAAACCTTCCCTATGATAACCATTATAATTTCCGAGTCCTTTTACATATATTATTACAATATTCATGAACAAGAATATCCAAAATTTATTACACTAGAATAATAAAGGTCTGGTGTATTTGGAATATTTTATTCCCAATACATGAAATGAATATAAAAATTGTAATTCATAGTTTATTCTTTATGGATATATCCTAAAATATAATTTATCTCTTAAATTATGATTAAAAACATGGGAATTAAATGAATGAAATGGGTCATCAAAAAGGCCATGTAAGGGGACAAACACAAAAAGGAATCATAAAATTTGAGTCAAATGTGTAAAAATATATCATAAAATAGAAGATTAACGATTAATAATATGGAATAATAACATTATTATAATGGTATAATAATATAATTTATAATTGAGTAATTGGAAAAAAATTAATCATGGTATAAACATAAGTCAATTATAAATATCAAGACAACATCTCATGGTAGACAATGTCCCATAATGGATTAGGTTCACTATGTTGTCCTATACAAGACATCTCATGAGACTAAATAATTAAAAAATTAAATATATGGATTTATAATTATATTCTCACCCATAACATTTAATTAATGTAAATTCATATGAGGACTAATTTTTTTTATCAATCATAATTCAGAAAAAACTAATAAATTCCGAAGGAATAAAATGGGTTGTGTAACCTTTTCTCATAAAATAATCAAATGAAATTCCTTAAAGAGAGAATTTAATAAATTTTCATAAGAAATTTATTACCATATAAAATGAGGAATAATTATATAGTTATAAATTTAAGATAAACTTATAAAAAAATCAGAATCGTTATTTAATGATAAATACAGAAAAATTGAGTCACTAAGAGAGTGGTCATATCCCAACAAAAATGGTGGTTTAAAATATCCCTCACCTCAATCCTGATTTATATAGTACTTTATTTGTCACTCTAAATATTAAGAATAATATTGATATTTACTGTATTAATAACCTTTTTCATGTCATTTATTAGTTTCATTAATTTTACAATTTCATATTCAATTACATAACTAATTAATTTCACATCGGACATTTTAATGATAATCATCTCATATTTCAATTATCACATTGATTAGTTGACTAGGTTAAATGTAATTACTAATTAATTTTATATATAATTGAAATTTGAATATACTTATCATTTTTATACATAAATTATACTTTTTAAAAACAACCATCAAATATGGTTCTGATTTATGAACTATGTTACAATTAGAAAGACAGTAGGATGTATGTATACGAGAAAAACAATTCCATTTTACAATGATAATAATGTAAACATGGTAAGTGTAATTTTATCTTTTAGGAATTAATATTAAATCAAAATTACCAAATTATTTCATTAAATATAATTACATATACTATCCAAATAACGTGCTAAAAAACTATCTCATCGTACCGCGAGGCAGTTGTCTTGTGTAGAGTCAAACGACATTATAATATGTTAAATGGATTGTTAGGTAAGAAATAATATGATATATTTATATTACATAATGGTTAATATTAAATTAATTTCTTAGATAAAAGTCAGTTTAATCCATATTACCTTCCATGTAGTGAGTAAGTGAAAAAAATCACATCACTCTTTGAGGTGGTTTTCCTTTGTACACCTGAGATAAATTATCATATTCCCTACGGAATGGAATGTAATGAGGTATATATGACAATATATAGAATCCAACCTTTTTATTACATAACATTCATTACTTTTTACTAACATATGATCATTTAATGTTTAGTTTCTTGGAAATAATGTACTTAGTACATGAAGACATAAAAAATTCATCTAATTCACATTAAAATCATCTTTATTGGTTCATCCTAAGTAAATTTACAACATCTTATAATCTAGAGATATATATAAAATGAAAGGTTTATCATAAGGCATAATAAGGGAAGGAAAGTGGAACTATTTACAATTGATCTTGAGGAATATCAATAACAACATGATGGGTATCATTATGGAATGATAAAAAGAACATGGGTCATATCTTAATAACAATTAAATTAATCAAAATATAAAAATATTTCTAAATTAATTAAATTATACATTTATATAAATATCACCCAGGTTTTCAATTAAGGTGTCATAAAATTTTTTAATTTTATTCAAAAAGGAATTCTAAAACATGACACCTCTAGAGATTAAATTTATTTCACAATACATTTGATCACTGTCAAGGAGAACCCTTGAAATGTATTATATAGTGTGATACAAAATGTTAATAATGAAAAAATTCATTACTATCCTATGCAGAATAAAACATAATTGTTTTATATAAAAACATTGAACTTAAAAATTGACTAATTACATGACCATTATTTAATTTTTTACCCATGATAATCATATGTTCGTTTCAGGTATGATAATCCCAGAATAAAATAAATAATTTTTACATATAGTTGAATATAAATAGAAAATAAATATGTTTGGATATTCACAAGAATAATATAAGAGATAATTTCTTTAGGATTAGACAATAGTATTGAGATGTAAATTCGGTAGTTTAAGGGGTATAAAATGTGGTTTTATAAATTCATAAAATGAGAGGGGAAAATGGTACTCCACTCAAGAAACTACACTTATTATTGAAATGGGATAAAATAAGGCATATAAAAGATAATATTTTGGATATTGGAAGACATACAACTTAAGAAGATGAATTGAATTTAAAAGAGAAGTGGAGATTTCTTGTACCTTGAAATATAACTCCTATATCTTGATGAATGGAACATTTTGGACATGATGAGACCATGGGATCACACCTTGTGAGATATATATACTTGATAATCATGTAGGATGGAATTTTAGTTAATGGAAATTGAAAAATGGGTGGGTATTTAAAGCAGTAATGTCTGATTTGATTATTAATTTCCAAATATAGGCCTTAGAAACCTAAGTTGTAGAAAATGAAAAAACAATGTTCTTTCCTAACTTATTAACCCCTAGTTTTGAAAAAATGGTTCCTTTTTATGTTATTATTTTTTAAAAAGAGTTGATCATAATTTAATATTTCTTCATTTGTCAATGAAATTTAATGTTTCCACCAAAATGATTTTTCTAATGTTAAAATAAAAAGTTTCTACTTTTGAAACAAAATTCTACATCTATAAATTGAATAAAATATATATATAATATAACACATTAATAAGATAACATGTTTTATCTTATGGATTTTGTTTTTTTAGTAATTATATGACATGGAATAATTATTAAATTATTAAACAAACCAAAAAACTCAAACAATATTTTGAATTTCCATGAAATAATAATGTATCACAGAAAATTCTCATAAATTCACACTAACCTAATTTTGGAGTCATGATTTTGAAAACGAAATTTATTTTATTAGAATAATTCACAAAATATTTGAAGTCAAAATTTTAAATAAAAAATATTTATTCATTAAAAATAACAGGAAATTAAAAATAAATCGTAATATTTTCTACCATTAAGAATAAATTAAATTATTTTATCATTAATATTTAATTACTTGAGGTTTTATCCAAATATTTCATCAAAATTTGTATTATTAATTATATAATAATTTTATATAAATATTTATATCTTTTATCGAATGTAAATTTTTTTTCTTGAAAATCAATTAATTAAATTTCATCTGAATTTTATTAAGTTGAACTATTCTTAAAATGTGATTGATGGAATAAATATTTTATTTATAAAAAGGAAATTCACATTATGTAACCAATTATTGGACACAAAAACCCATATAAGACTTGTGTATAACCTAAGGGTATGTTGTAATATGGAGATACATTCATGGGGTGTCTCAGCTAACATCAACCGATTGGTAATTTCAAATGACTTTGGCATCCCCCTATTAGATTGAATTCTAGAATATGTTGTTGAAGATAATCTTGGGATTGGGGAAGAGTGAACTCTAGTGATGTTACCTCCCACCCAAGCATTGAAAAATGCGCTTCATATGGCATGACCCTACTAGTTGAGTCCATCTTTTCTCCTTTATGTGTTATTTATTATTTTTCATTTCTACTAATAAATAAAAATTATTTTATATAAAATATTTTTAAAAAGTGTATAGTTTCAATGTTTATATTGACGAATGGTTATATATGATCGATAATCATATAACATAAGAATCTTAATTGCCAATTTTCCTTTCATACACACTTCATTTATAAATAAATATACTTTTTTTGAGCTTAACATAATATAACAAAAATTTTATCATGAAAAAAAAATAATTTAAAATTTTCAAGTTTTTAAGTTATTTCACCCATAAAAACGTTTTCCTTCAAACTTCAACTCATTCAATGAATTTATAAATTGTGTAGATACTTCTACCTCATTGTTTCCTCTGGATTCCATGTCCCATATTTATATATATGGTTCCTCAAAAAATATTAATGAGGTAGGTTGTCTTGTTACATATAACCTTCTTTCTATAGTCCAAAATCTCCACCGACTACTCCATGTAAGAGATGTCAAGTTCTAATTGTAACACCTTAGGATTTAGTACGTGTGAGGGATCATGTATATAAATCCTCAAGAGAGATAAAACGAAGGCATCATGAACATGATCTATATTTACTGTATGTCAAATATGCTAGGCCACTTCTCTTATACAATCGAGGATTTCATATGCACCAATGAACATGGAGAGAAGATTCTATTTCTTCCCAACCTGCATGACACTCATCCATGGTGGTGTTTGAAGAAAAAATTTATTACCGAAACCAAACTCTGAGTCCCTTTATATGTTAAGAGTATATAAATCTTTCTCACTCTAGGAATATTTTATGTGTTTTTGAACACCATGAACCTTTTTGTCATCTCTTTCATATGATTAGAACCAAAAAGCTCTCTTACACCAAACTAATATCAATAAGTACGAGTTGTACATTAGTTTACATATATAGATTCATAGGGTTCCATTTAAATACACCAATGGAATCTATTCTTTTATGAGAACTCAGTTGATTTGAGATATTGATCCCAACAACCTTTAATTTCAATTGAGATTCTTCTCAGTATTTCCCTAAGTCTCTAAATTGTCCTTTCTGATTTTCCATTAGTTAAGGGGTGACAGGACATACTAAAATCCAATTTATTATTCATATAATGTGGAAATATTCTCCATAATTTTGATGTGAATGTTGGACTACGACTTGATATTATGGATATTGGTTCCCGTATAACCTCAAAAATTACTTTACATAATTCAAGGAATGTTGGTCAAGAGAGAAATCATCTTGAACAGTAAAAAATTGGTAGTATTAGTGAGATGATCCACTATAACCCATATCACATTGTTTCTTTTGGATTTTTCTAGAGACGAGTGAAGTAGTCCATATTGATATTATCAAACTTCCATATTTGTATGTGTATTGATTTAAATACCCCTTTTGAATGTTTTCACTATGCCTTCACTTTTTCACACACCAAACACCATGTAGTTTAGTCGGAAATCTTGTATATCTCATTATCCCTCCAAAAATAACCATGAAGGTCCCTATAAATTTTACTACAGGATGCATATGGAATGTATAGTTTTTAGAATCATACAACAACTCCTTCTATATTTCTATAATAGATGGAACACATAGCCTTCTATGAAATTTAATTACACCTACCTGATCAATATTAAACTCCAGAAACATATGATTCTTCACAGCCTTTATCTTATATTATAAAAATTTAGTTTTCTTTTATATTTCATGGTATTATATAGTAATGATGATTTTGAAATCAATTAATATTTGGTTGATGAGGTAACTTCCCTTATGATTATGATGTTCAGTTTCAATTGTTCTTTCATCAAAGGACCTCATTAAATCCTCTTCACTACATTCTCCACTTGACATTTCTTATTTAATGCATCAAGAATGTTGTTTTATATTCTAGGATGATAACGAATTGAACAATCATAGACTTTAATAAGTTTCACCCATCTCCTTTATCTCATATTAAATTCCATTTAATGTAAATATAATTCAATCATGGGTGGTATATATATATATCATATTTCTCCCCATAAATATTGTTCATCCATATGTTTTGAGAGAAAAAAACTGTAGGTAACTCCAGTGCATGTGTAGGATAATTTTTCTCAAGAGGTGTCAACATTAACGATATAAAATTAATCACCTTGTAAGTTTTCATAAAGATACACCCATGAACTTTTAGAGATGGATCAATAAAAATAATGAATCCTTATCTGATGGATGGTAGAATTAATATTGATTAAGTAACAAATAACTACCCCAACTATGGGAACCATTCTTTACTCTCCGTTTTCCTGATGAACTTTTCCCCATTTTGAGTTAACATTGATAGTGGGTTAGAAATTTGTGAATTGATTTTCACAAACCTCCTATAATATATGGGAAAATTAAGGATTCAACAAATCTCTATTACTATTGTAGTATGAGTCCACTCATCCAATACCTTTTTCATGGGAGCTTCAACTAGGATTCCTGTTTTGGTTACAATGTTCCCCAAGAAGAAAACTTCTTGTAACCAAAATTAATATTTTATGAAAATTCAAAATAACCTATCCTTATAAAAAAAATTTATTATAACCCTTGGTTGACCCTCATACTGCCCATCAATTCCTTAAAATAAAAAAATATCATCATTAAAAAATAAAACAATGTTACAAAGGTATTCCTTAATGAATATATTCATGAAATTCAAAAATATAGCACGTTAATTATTTAAGATGAAGTAAATAATATAAAAATTATAATTCCAACATCTTTAATGGAATGTAGTCCTTATAATATCATTCAGTTCACTATACATTGAAGAGAACCATTTCAAAGATCAATGTTAGAGACTAATTGAGCCCTCATGAAGCTAATCAAATAAATCATCAATCTAGGGATCTGTGTCATTTTTATTTACTGTGATCATTTTGAGTTTTATTTTATCAATTCATATATATATATATAGTAAAAAATAATTATTCTCAAATAGAAAAATTTCTTCCCAAGGAGACACACATGATTAGATAAACCCCTTCAAAAAAAGTAATTAGAGTTATTTTTTTAATTCCTTCAGTTCCATATTTACCATCATATATTGGGTCTTTGATATCAGCTTTGATCCAAGCATGAGTTCAATATACAACTCGATCTCTCTTTCTAGGGGAGGTCCGGGAAACTCCTCAAGAAATAAATCAATGTATTTTTAAATGATGGGTCATTTTCTATTCATATAAATTAATTACAATTTTCATATTAACCAATAATTTATGTAAAGAATTATATGGGAGGTTATTCTAAGGAAATATATGTTCAAGATATATATCCATTGAATAAAAAAATTTGGTTTTTCATTCAAAACCACTTTACTTCCATTTCTTCAAAATTTTATATTACCATTATACTCGGTTATCCAATCCAACCATAGTTTAGTGCTGAATTCCATCATGGGAATAAATACTATATTTTTGAGGAAATTATTCTATTTAAAGTGAATACTATTGTTTCTATACACTATTGATTCTTGGATAATCCATCAATGAATCTTGACTAATAACTCTGAATATATTAGTTTATGGATTTATTCTATATTCATTGAAAATATTGAGGATATAATGGAATACTAAAACTTGAATTAAACTAATTTAATTATAGATTTCAGAGAAAAATGAGAATACATAACAAAAAAATATTTCCATCTTCAACACCAGTACTCATGATAGAAAAATCCATGAGAATATGTCATAGACTATGATGAGGTTTGTAGGGATTCCCCTACATTGTCTTTAGGTTTGGAAAATGATTGAAAAAATGGCCAATATTTGCACACAATAAGTATCGGGCTACATGTGGGTCATGCACTATCTTCCATTAGTTGTTAGTATTGATAATTTAAGGATTAACCTCACTATGATAGTTCCAATCCATAAGGCTATATCATTCACACTTGTAACATTTCTCAATCCAGATCACGAATTCCCTTGAATACTTCTCCCAAAAATTGTTTCATGTGAGAAGGTTCATATTCATTCATCCTCTTCTAGGATCAATGTTTCTCCTAAATCATGGATCTGGTGATATCTTTGTTATTCAATCTATGAGACTTTTATATCTCTCCGAATACTAGTTCATCCTTCATAGATCTTCTCATTATCTCATCATAGAATTTAGAATCATGATTGGACGGATGCTTCCATAGATAAGGTCTTAGTCCCCCGAAAAATCTATAATCATTTAGAAAAGGATACATGAAAAATATAAAGGTGTAAATAGAATGTGTTTTTAGGTTTATCTCTTAGCATTCCACATATTCATTATCCATCTTCATCAACTCTAATAATTTTTTTCTCCATTTTATTTCACATCAATTGAGGGAAATATTTTATTAAAATGGTTCCCCTAGAATTTTACAACTCTTTAGAATCAACATCCCTTAATGGATTCATATTTTTAATAAGTTTCAACCACAGATTATCTTCTCTATATAAGTGGTTAATAGAGAGGCTCACTCTCTCCTGTTTCGAATAATAGTGTATAGAAAAGATCTTTTCTATAGAGCTTATCCTTTGTACATAAATCAATGTGTCATTAGATCAACTGAAATAATGTGGTCATTTATGCATAAAGGACTCAATTATAGGACTTTTCTTTCTAGACTAATGTAGTCTCTCTCCTTAATTCATGTTATTTCTCATAACTCGATTCAGTTCATTCCTCATTCTCATTATGTTTTTAATTCCCACTTCCATTGACAATCCTCCAGTGCATGGTCTATTGTACTCACCATTTACACTATTGCTCATATTTCTGTGGATTTTATAAAAGAAAAAAAAATATTATTGAGTAGTGTGGTTCATTTAATAATATTTTAATTTAATAGAGTTTTAATAACTCAATATATTAGCTTTAAATATTCTATACATTAAAAAAATTGCATTTTCAATAAATCCGTCAAAATGGTTCATCAAACGATTGAGATTAAGCAATCATATCCCCTGTAGTGTCAAACATTGAGTTTAGTAAGGCCCCTTTTCATATACATATTCCCTTTCATGTCTAGATCAATGTAGTGTTTTTGCGTGTGTTAACCCAATATTAATTTTTTCCAGATCCACAACTAGTTGTTTGTATACATAAGTAGATCTCATTGATTCAAATTTCTCTAACATAATACTTCACCAAAAAACTAGAATATTTTCATATATTTGATCTTTTACCTAGGGTTATTCCAAATTTTTTCCATTCTTATTATCTATTTATAAGTAATCCATTATTTGATATCACCTATGAAATCATTTCATTTACTGTATACCATTTCATTATATTTTACAACGAGATGATATTTTAAAGATTAGTTTCTTTGAAATATAGTATATTATACATGAAAGCCTAAACATTAATGTAATATACTAAAAATGATTCTTCTTTGGTTTATCCAATGTATATTTATTGCATCTAATAACATGGGAACATACATCAAATTAAATGGTGGAAAAAAGTCCATATATGGGAAACTGAGGGTAAAAGATTATGGGTGATCTTGTGGAATATCAATAAGAACATGAGGAATATAATTATGGAATGAGAAAGAGAAAAATGTTCTTAAAATAATACAAATTAAAATAATCATGACATGAAAATGTTGTTATAATATCTAAATGATACATTTATAATCATATAACCATGGTTTGTTACTGAGGTGTCATAAAATTTAATAAGGTTACTCACCAAGGTATCAAAAGACATTTCATTTCTAGAGATTTAATTATTTAACCAATAAATTGGAGTAGTTTTAGGGAAGACATCTCGTATTTATTAATTATATTTACACAAAAATATCATAATAAAACATTCCATAAATACCACATGGTGAAAAAAATAAATTGGTTTCATATAAAAAATAACATTTCAATATTGATAAATTACATGGTAATTATGTCATTTTTGAAGCACAGAAAGGAAATACAGGTTTCATATATGATAATTTAAGAATAAAATATATAATCCATACATATAAGTCAATAATAAATAAAAACACTTCTTTTTGGGTATTCATAGAATGAAATTAAATGTGAATTTCTTTATGAGAATAGGGAATTTTTGAGATTTAAATTCTCTTTCATTACGATCAAAAAATTTGGTTTTAGATAAAGGGTAAAATGAAGGTGGGGAAAGGATATATAATTTATAAAATAATTTTATTACAATAATGGAATAAAATATGTCGGTTAGAATTATTTAGTTTGTGAATTTGAAGACATATCACAAAAAAATAAACTTTAATGGAAATGAGACGTGGATACTTTCCATACCTTGAAGAATAACTCCTATATCATGAGAAATGGTACCATAAAGTATTGAGGAATCCTTTTTTCGTAAATATACCAATTATTCATGGATGATGGATTTGGAAAGAATGTAAATAGATAAATAAGGGTTTATTGATAGTAATAGTAGAGGGTTTGTTTCATAATTTCTAAATATTGGGCTCAGAAACCTATGTTGTGGAAAATAAAATATCGTTGGAATTAACAAGGTATTTGACAATGTTTATGAACAAATGGGTTATATTTTATGTTATTTTAATCCAAAATAGTCATTAGTAATTTTATATATGTTAATTTGTTATGGAAAAATAAATTATCTACAAAAATAATGGGTATAATGTTTTTGTTTCTCTTTAAACATTAGAATGTAAATTACAGGTTTGTAAATTGATTAAAAGCTACTAAAATAAATTATTTTATTAAAATAAAATGATTTAGGTTCCATTGTTTTTTAATTATTTATTTAATCATTATTACATAATTAGGTATTCATCAAAAAAACTGAAAAACTCAAACTGTATTTTTTTATTCCTGAAAAAATAATATATTTTAGAAAATTCTCATCAATTAACTATAATATAATTTTCTTCATGATGTTAATAAAAATGATATTTATTTTTTTAATATAATTCTCAAAATTTTATAATTATAACTTTTAAATTTAAATATACTTATTTGTTAAAAATAATAGTTTATTGAAAATTTATAGTAAACTTTCAGACAATTGAAAAAATAAAATTAGTTTATCATTTATATTTAAATAACTTTGTTTTTGTAATAATATTTCATTTAAATAATTATTAATTATACTTTAATTTTTATTATAAATATTTATATCATTTATGTAATGTAAAATTTCTGTATGAAAAATTAATTTATGAAATTCCATATAATTCATATTAAGATAAACTATTCACCAAAAAGAATTGATGAAGTAAAAATATTATTTACACAGTTGAAATATGATTTAGGTAAAAAATTCATTGACACATAACCTATTTTAAAACCCTTGTATTACTCAAGGTTAAGGAATGTGATGGTGATCGATGCATAGGGCGGATAGACTAACATCTCCCACATCGTAATTTCCACTAAAATGAACTTATCTCATAACAGATTTCATTCTATCTTATCTTGAAGAATCTCATATTTGGATTGGTAAAGTGATAACCCTAGTGATTTTATCTCCCTCTCATTCACTGAAAAATGGGCTTTATATGACATGAACCTACCTGTTCAGGCCATCATTTCTCCTTCTAGCATTAACAATTTGATATAATTTGTAATTACAATCATAAATTATACCATAAAAATATTATTACCAAGGGTATAGTATTTATTAGTAGTATTGAAAAATTTAAATATATGGAAAATGGTAAAATAAGGTTCAAGTCAGGTTTTTCATCTATCTTTTATAATCAAATCAAAATTAAATAAATATTTTTTTTGAGTTTAATATAATGTAACACATATTTTATCAAGATAGAAAAATCATATTTAATTTGTTTTCTTAAATATTTTAATTCCAAAATAATATTTATATCATAAATATTATATAATATATAATATATAAATAATTATATCCATTTTTTAGAATCGGTGATGGAAAATAAATAATATTGTTTTGTGAGGTTATAGTCCATTGTACGCATGATCAACAGTTCCAATTCTCATTTGAGGGGGGAGGAGAAGGTTTTATGCAATCCAATGAAGAGAGAAACATATATAAATAATAAATAAAATAAGAACATTATATCATATTGATTTATTAATTTACTAATGAGGTGTATACAGAAATAAAATTTAATTCTTAGATAAAAATATTACTTCTTCTTTGGTTGAATTCATTTTTTTCCCCAGAATCCTTCCTAGGGTAGATATATGGTCATATAGAAGGATTATAGGATAAGGGTAGGTAATTAAGGAAGTTATTTGCATATTTATATTCTGAAATAATGGGTTTTGTAAATGTGGAATGGAGAAGAGAGGGGGTAGCATTTTATCAGTGGGGGAGTGGATATATAATGAATTTATGAAAATATAATGTTTAAACCACTTTATCCTGTTGAAAAAAAATCCAAAATGGATTATATTCAAAACATTGAAGATACAATGTTTACATATTTCCAAAAATAGGAATTATAGATTTTTTGGGTCATTTTAATCCTTAAATTATTTGTTTAACTCTGCACCAAACCTATTTTTAAATTAATCATGGTAAATAATTTTTACTATTATTATATTATATTATAATAAAACATTATGCTAACCTTAGTAGAAAATATTAATTTCACTTATTCAAAATATATAATCCAATTTTTTGAATTTAACTCATTGATTTGGAAGATCTTCATTTAAAATTAAACCCACAAATATTTAAAAAAGTGGTTTTCGCAATAAAAAATATTAAGATGTTAAAAATATTTCATTTAAAATAATCAATATGAAATTGATAAAGATGAACTAATTTTTATAAATAAATGTATGATTTATCATATATTTTTTTAAAAAAAACATTAAAAAAATGGGGATTATAAATAATTTCAATGAAAATGTTGTTGTTAATAATAATAATTATATTTTTATATTGATTAAAAAATAATACTTTTCAGAAAAGTCCAAAACAAATACCCAAATATAAATTTCGTATGGTGAAATAAAATATTATTTTTATTTATTTTAACAAATATTATAAATTTATTACTAATATATTATAAATTATGTTCAAGATGTGTGACTAAATAACCATTTAGAAAAATAAAATTCATTATAAAGTGTAAATTTTTCATTCAAATATTTATAATATTATTTATAATGAGTAGATAATAACTGATTTTAATTTTTAAATTTAATATCCATATAATTTTTCATAATTTTGTTAGTACTATTCACAACTTCCATCTTAGCGTCTACGTTATAATGGACATGTTAAAAAAGAGTGTCTTGTTTTGTTTAAACCTGGTGTTGCGTGTATCATAAACTATTGAAGAGAATAAAATTTAGGAAAAAATGAAATATATTTTTTGGTATCAAGGTCTTATAGTATTAATTTTATATGATTATGATAAATATATTATAATTATATGAATTGTTAATTATGAAATTCATTGTTAAAATAATTCAAAAGTATATCATCATCATTTTTATTAGTTTATTCAAGAACAAATACAAACTCCATTTAAATAAATTATTATATATGAAATTTTTTTTATCTCCACGAAATAATTTATAGGGATGGGAACCTATATTAAATGAAGTTCCCAAAGGATTTGTGGTTTGGTTTAAGAAAGCCTAAAAATCCTTATGACAACATGAAATTTTAAAATTTAAACATCAAATTTGATATCCAGTATGACATGAAACACCTTGTGTAGAAATAAATATAACATCCAAATACATTATTATTGATTTATCATTTAAAATAAATTTACTCTATTATATGTATCACAATGTGATCAATACTCAGTTATCTTGTATTGAACACAACAACAATAATCTTCAATAACCTGTGTCAAAGAAAGACAATGTTTGATTAAAATTAATATTACAATTCAAAATGAAAATTTTCTCCTAAAAGTTAAATCAGAACTTTTGAATTTGATTAAATAACCTATGAAAATATTTTCTTGAATTCATTGGTCACTAATTAATTATAAATAATTATAAAACCCAATTTAATATGAAGGATAGGTTTTTTTTATAAAAAACTATTATTATACGCCAAATAGAATATTACATTAATAAATATAATTATTTAAAATTAGTGGATGATCATAATAAAATTTATTTATAATATATTCAATAAAATTTATTTTTATTCACCAAATATATTAGATATGCATAAGATAAGAACAATTCAAATATTATTTATAATAATCATTATTTTTCAAAGGGCTATTTTGTCAATATATAATTTTTTTACTTGTTTTAATTATAAAAGTTGACAAATTTATAAATTTTATTTAACAATATAGATTATTTTTTAATTTCTAATATCAAAATCTTCATAGGGTTAAATTTTTTTAATGCATGTTTATTTTTGTTAAATAATGAAATTTTGTGAATTTTTATTAAAAATTAACATTTCATTTAAATAATTTATAATGATAAGTTATATTGTTCCTTAATTTTAATGTCAAATAGATTAATTATAAATATAATAAAACAATTTATTTTGTTGGAAGTTTTTCTTTACTTAATTTGGATATAAAAACATTGACTTTTTTATAGTTTCTCTTTAAAATTTCCCTTTTCTTATCCCATCTATATGATTAATATAAATAAATATTTTCTACTAAATTCATTTGAATTTAGAAAATTGGATTCCTAATTTTTAATCAGGATAATTTATAATTTATAATGACTTAAACTAAATTTTTTATCTAAATTATCAGTGAATACCATTAAAAATAATTTCAACGATTATAGAGAAAACCTGTTTAATTAGTTGTTAAACATGGAAAATAATTTTTATAAATGACCATAAACATATAAAACCCCCATTTTATAGAAATATTTAGACCCTAAATATTATTTTTTCTAGAATGGTGTAGTATAGTGTCTTGGTGATAAGAATAAAATGTTTGTTCAATTAACTCTTTTAAAACATTACAAGTGGGCACCCACCCCACTTATAAAAGGCCACCCGCTATCCTCCTTTCTTCGCACATTAAAACAACATTATTTTAGAAAATACCTAACCAAATAAATCCCCAAATTCTCTAGATGAATCCGATAATCATTATCTTTTCATTAAATCTTTTCTATGATAGATTTAGTGCAATCCTAATCAGGGAACCAGGAGAAGAGATGATGTTAAGCTAAAAGCCATTTCATATTATTTACTTGTCCACCACCTTAAATTAAAAATATTCCTATATTTTATAAAAACCTGATTATATTAAATATATTTATATGTTTTTATGTTATGGTTATGACCTATATATTTACACACTTCGATCAAATGTGTTTTGTAATCTTCGGTCATCTGTACTGATGACTATCACCTCGTGAACGGATGTCATTCATTTTTCCATTACCACAATTCATGTTTTAGAATAATGATGGATTTATATTTTATATCATTTATATATGATTTTTATGATATTATAATTATTCTACAATTAATTTATCATGTTCACCGTCATTCTTTCCATTATTCATTACATGATTTTGTTGATCGTGTGTACGATGAACTACCGCATCGTGAATTGCTATGATTAATTCATGCATTACAAGGAATGAATTAAAGATATTTTTTATAATAATTGGTGATATATATTTAATATTAATTATACATTAATAATAATATATATATAATATAGTATAATTTCATTAATTATGAAAGAAAATAAAAATAGTGTCCATGGGATTTTATAACTTATTTTCTCTAAGAATGGAGTATTTCATTTCCTATCACCAAAACATTATTCATTTCTATAAATACATATATTAAAATATTTCTAATGTTCACATAATTTTTGCATTTTTTAAATTATTAAATAATGATCTATGTAATAGGAACAAAAAATAACAAGTCAAAACATAATCCAAAAAGAAAGCGGTTATTACATAAAATGATAAAAATATTATATGATTATTAACAAATGTGTAATAATAAGTTAAAAAAGATAATATATGATTTCATAATTATTAATGGCTTCTTTTATAATTTAATAACATGTTTAAAATGACTATAAATGAGGATAAATCATGTATGACCAAAAGGAAGGAATGATGTAAGGTATTTCATCACAATTTCATTTCATTGTGGCATATTGTATTAATATGAACCAAATTTATTTTTTGTGCTTTATACAAATCCAATTTGATAAGTAATTGCATGAATAAGTCATTATTCATGTTAGTTTAATTTTTTGTTTTAATTATTTCATTTGGTATGTTTTGAGGAAACTGTTACTAGGTGATATAGAATTTATCACAATTTCATTCCATTGTGTTATATTACTTCCTTATTGTAATTAATATTATATGATTTTGTGTGTAAATAAATTTACATTTCCATTTTGGTATTTATAAGTTATTTATGTGGATTTCATATGTAAACACATAATCAATTAGTTGGATGATTCTAACTTCAGTGTTATTATCTTTTAAAGTGTTTTCTTCACAATATCATTTTATTTAGGATTATTTACTTTTCGTTTTCATTTGAAGGAAATTATTTTATAATTATTTTAAAAAACCTTAAGTTTAAAAATAATCTGGTTATTCATGATAATTTCCATATAATACTACCATTTTCACACACTTTGGTATTTAAAAATATTGGGATATTTTTTTAAAAAAAACCTTAGATTATGTTCTCTTTTCGGGTAAAAATCGTTGTTCTCCAATTTTTTTTTAAATGCTCTAAGAAAATATTTTATACCCTTTAAAACGTATTTATTGAACTATTTTTTATCCATTTTTAGGTTTTACCATGTGTTCTTAAAAAATATTTATATCCTTTTCATAAAAAGAAACTTTTTTACACTTTTTACATTATGAAAAGAATGTTTATTATACCTTGTATGAAAAGTAATTAATTATCCATTGTCACATATTTTAACCATACATTGAAATATTTCATGATTATTCTTCAAAAAAAATCAGTTTATTATTTATTTTCAGTGAAATGTTTTAAAAAACAATATAAGATGTATATTTTCCTCAAGAACATTAATAAAGATATTTTATTTGTATTTATAGTCATCAACAACAATATACCTTACATTAAATATATCAAATGGGGTTCTATTATATTGATACCTCCATTATTCTTCTAGTATATTTTTTATGATCATTTTGAAAAATAAAAGTATTGTCTTTGTCTTTCTTTACAAATATTTAAAGTCCTTAACATTCCTATAAAATTTTCAATTTCCAATGATCATTAAACATTAAATTGAAATGAAATATATTAATTTTATACAATAAAAAGGAGTATTTACAAAATTGAATAAAATTTTTACATAGGGTATCCACATTAAATTTTATTTGATTTTACATGAAAATTTTGTCAAATCTTTCATCCTTACTCAATAAGTAAATTTGATAATGCACATAAATAATAAATCAATTATTAAATATACGAGAAATAATTTTTTTGTGTAAAACATGGGCGGGGTATGGTTATATATATCCCATTAATGAATTGATAGTATAATAGAATGAGTTAGTTTTCTAGCCTCAACTAAAAGGGTTCTTACCTAGTATATTTTTAACTCTCATGTGAAGGGTCTTGATAGTAGAGGTTCTACATACCTTTTAAACATAAAATCCAATAATTATATACTAACATGTAAAAGATGAATAGTCAATCTCATATTGTAGTTCTTTCTTTTCTTTCTCCCTATCCTGATAAACTTTCCCCATTGGCTATGATCTCGGCCTCCTCCCCTCTTTGCTTTATTTATAGCTAGATGTGCACCTCGTCCCATGGTAGAGACTTGGTTTATTCTACAATAATTTCTATTAGAATTCCCTTTTCTCTGGGATCTTGGATAAATAAATATCCAATGTATTATTGTCTATGATAATTTGTAATTCTAGGTATCTTAGTACTTGTGTAAAGTCTGATTTCATTGCCAATGAATTTTCATGGAATGGATTGCATGTTTTAGTAATTCATAAACAAATTTTGGGTTCCAGTAAACTAATGTTAACTGTAATAAGGTCATGTATGTGTTTTTTCCTACATAGAGAGTTGGATTATAGCCGAATTTTGGTTTATAGAATATGGTGATTTTAGGGAAAAAATTGATAGCTTATGACCAACACTAATCTATCAAGGTTGAAGATGGTGGTTTATCCTATGTTTTCTCTTTAATATATAAAAACATCTATTATAAGATTCAGGATATGCTCGAGCAAGTCCAAAGTGCCTTCAATCCTTGTTCAGTCTCCGTTCTAGATAGGGGTCACTTTAATTCCCTCATAGACCTATCTGAAAATTAAGGAGGAAGCACCTTCCCACATAATGATAGACACTGATTTTCTTCTTTTGTAGCCTAGGAGGGTGTTCATGACATTGGATTTGTGTGAGAATGGTTTACATGGTGAAACAACCATAGAAGTAATCACTAAATGTGGTGAATATTGGATCAGTTCCTTGGGAATCACCACACTATCGCATATTTCCTCATCACATAGTTCATTGTCTTGATGCGTGCCTTATCAGATCAATGTCCTCTTCTCATTCACCTTAAATATGGTTCTATGAGTGATGAAATTTTTTTCTCAAGGATATGGGCCTCTCAACTTGGTTTTGTAAATATTGTTCAATTGTCTTGGGTTTCCCCATGTCAAGGTGGGTCATGGACTTATCTTTATAATAAGCTAAGGCGTTTTGAAGGTGATATGTATATTTGGTATAGCTTGATAACCCATCTTATCCCACCCATGATGATATTAAAATTGAAATTCTGTGAACTGAGAAATGCCAGGAATGGTCCTAGGATGATAGTGGTTTTTCATCATTGAGTCTCAAGAAGAATCTGTGTAATGAAAAACTGATTGAGCAGGAATCTATTATTTGTAAATGCCCTCAGGCCACGTGGTTGAAGGAAGGGGATGGAAACACTACCTTTTTTCTACATGTGGTTGAATGGGTGGAAATGGATGTGGGATCCCAATAGTCATTTAGATGATGGTTCATTCACCAATGATATGGGAATTATTGGATACATGGTTAGCTCTCATTTCACCTCATGTTATTATGCCCATATCTCCTAATGTAAGTAATGGTATCCACTTTAAAAGGTTTATTTATTTTACTTTATCCTGAAAGTTATTTCTGATTACCATTATTCAATCCTTGAGGCTATTAAATATGAGAATAATGGGTTTCATTTTGTCAATTCCCTAAAATAGGACAACACCCATGGACCTAATGGATTCAAAGGTTCCTTCTTTTGTAGTGCATAGAGACTGATTAAAGGATAAATTATTATTTCTATTCGGGACTTATTTGTTGGGGGTTGGATTCCTTGTTTTCCAATTCCAATTCTTTAAATATTATTCCAAGGACCCTGGTCCATCCTCCATTTCTAAGTATCATCCAATCATTTTATGAAATATTCATATAATGTGTTGCAGTACATTAGAAATAGTTGGCTCTCTAAATTCATTCACACCTTGAACTCTAAAGGGAATGATGCTTTTGGTCAGGTGTGGTCTACCTAATGGGTAATGGTGTTGGCTCGAGAGATGATTTGAGGTATAAATTAGAATCATTGTGGGTCTAACATTCAAATCATGAGGGATGGGGATAAAACAAATCATATAATGTAATGGTCCTACGTCATCCATCTCATATGGGGTGTGGGTTTATCAGTATGGTCCATTAACTTGTTTTTTCAATGCTAAAGTTCCCCCTGGACTAATGTGTCATTTAAGGGAAGGTATTTTGTACTCCTAAAATAAATCATAGGGATTCAGTAGGGTGATCCCATTTCTGTAAAAAAAATTATTTTGGAATATAATATCCTCATCAAGTATGTTACCAACTCTCTTCAAAGGTGCTAGTTCCTTCTATATCATTTTGGGGACCATGCATCTACCATATCGGATATCCTATTTGCAGATGGCATTATCTTATTTCTGAAATGGTGTACCTCTTATATCATTGTCTTGTTCCATATCATGGATTAGTATACCTATAGGAGTGGATAGTTTGTTAATATAGGGAAGAGCGAGGTCTTCATTCCATCCACTTGCTCGTCCAGGAGGAATGATTCCATTGTGTCTATGTTGGGTTCTAGGTGCACAATTTTTTTCATGACCTGTATGGGTGATCCCATCTCCAATTTAAGGATTCGTATTTTCCACCATGAAGGTATTCTTGCTAAGATCCTTATCCCCATAAATGATTGGAAGAATATATTTGTATTGTTTGGTGGTCGGATCACCCTAGTTAATTGCATCTTATCATTGATCCCAATGTAAATTATTCCCATGCTCAAGGATCTCACCTCCATCATTCTCATTACAGATATCACCATGAATGGATTCATATGGGATGCTATATGGGAGTGTATGTGTAGGTGGTCTTATTGGAAGAGGAATGCCAAACCAATTGACTAAGGGGGTATCCGAGCTAGATATGTGGGCCAGCCCATGCATTTCTTCAGGAAAAGCTCAATTGGGTGGTTATTGAGGGTCAATATTTGTGGGGACATTTTATCAATAATATGCATGGAATTGGAACTAAGGAAAATAGAAAACTTATATATCATCTATGAAAAAAACTATGTTACTATATATTTATCTTTATTTACCATTCTCAGTAGATTCTAGTGCATAGCGATGTCAGTTTCTAGCAATGTGACTGGGGTGGTATTCTAGATTTTCTAGGATGTCCTGACCCCAAAATCTCTTTCAAAGAAGCCAAGTGTCACCCTTCCATATCTCAAATAGTTCCTAACTATTCTTATCCTACATCATTTGATAGTATCGGTCTTGAGGATTCCCCATATTTTTTCATTTTTTTAGGTTTCATGTCTTAAATGTTTTCAGCTAAGGCTTACATTCTCTCATAGAACACTCATTATGGTAGTGATCTATTGGTTTTTGGATTACAGTTCAAGGAGAATCCCTCCATGTTCAACTTCATTGTGTTGTGAATTCATAACTAGGCTATTATTTATGAAATGGGGGTGAATATTAATGGAATTTATTTGTCCTCAATGCGATCCTACTATTTGTATCAGGTTGAAGAGTTAGGTTTTCACATATTCTATTAAAGGAGTTGGGTGGGAATCATCTGGAGTAACCTATATGATTTAATTATTCTCAGAATACTTGATAACACAATTTCATCTTTTCACTATATATGGTTCTACGGTTGTTTTGGCAACAAGTAGGATGGAAATTCATGTGAAATGTTGTTAGTAGTTGGGTGTTGGTGCTTATGGAAGGCTCTGAACCTTGACCTCCATAGATCATAGATATATTCCATGGTTTTTGTGGTGAGTTAAAATTTTATTACAATAAAAATAGTCAGGACCTTGAATCAAAATGGGGTGATGTTCCTTCCTTAAGGAGTTTTTCATTAGATTTCTAGTAGCCACTTCTCAGACTAGAAAACTTGGTATTTGGGTGTGCTATCTTCATCCCTTATTTGGCCTCAACCTCAATTTCGATGGTTATTATACCCATGGTTATATTCAGAGTAATGGTGAAGTCCATGACATCATTGTCTTGATGAATTATTCTTTTAGTAAATTATATTTTCCTGGAAACTCTCCTAGAGAAGAGGCTATGGAAATGATTAATGTCTTATCTATTTGTAGATAATAAAACATGGACCTATCGGTGGTTGATATGGACTCCATGATCATTATCAACTACCTCCCTAGTGTTTCCTCCCATATATGGAACATCACGTACCTGATCTACAGTTGTAGGGCCATTTTATCTAATGGCATGGTGGTTTGGCATAGACAGTGCAAAGGTGATTTTTTTCTGATTTTATATATTTTCTACCTTTTCTGGATTCCCCTCTATAGAAATTTAGCTCATTTTATTCTTCCCCCCTTTGGTATAGTTTATGTAATCAAGGAAACCCTTGGCCTCCATTTCATTAGGCTTCCCTGATGTTGTTCTCTTCCCTCCATCTATTAATAAAATAAAATATTTAGAGTTGCTAATGTGTTTTTAGTGATTTACGTTTCCATATAGATTATACCATATCTAGTTATGATAGGCATGTTATTGATTAAATGGATCGTGTATTCAGTTATTCCCCCTCCATATTGTTTACAAACATCCTCTAAATTTAAGCTATTATAAGGAACGTGTGTTCATCTATATACCTTTCTATATTGATTAGGCTTATCGATTGATTATTTTTCAATTTTATTTAATCCATAGTAAGAATTTGATATTACCCTTATTTTATTTCCTTTCCCAATAATCCATGTTTTTATATTGATTCATAAGTGGGGATTAACTAGATGGAATACTGTTAATTTTTTTTAAATGTTATTTTTTGTGCATTATAATGTGTTATAATATTAACATATATATCTAGTTTACCAAGACTAATAAACTGATTGGCCCTTTGGGATGTTATTCCTTGTATATTATTCCAATTTAATGGTACATGTTACCATTTCTAAGCTTCTCCGTTCATGGTCACTATAGTTAGTATCATAATGAATTGTAATACAATCCTCGGGAACTAGATGTAGGAAAACATATATTAGTTAACATAACCCGATGATGTAATTTGATAATAAGTATATAAGGAAATCCTAATATTTTAGTAAGTTATAGATTATTTGGATCTTTGTAGAAATATATCCATGTATTGATACTATATGTGGTTGTGGTTCTGAGAAAAGATGTACCGAGGGGTAATAAATCCTAAGATGGTGTGTCAAGAATGACTCGATGTAACACCCCGAGATTTTATGAGATAGTTATTTTTAATATTAACAATCTCTTGTGTTGTATGTTACACCATGATTATCTTGCACTATGTACAACACCATATTAACTTTCAATATATGAAACACTATTAATGGCTTGTGTTACACAAAATTTCAAGTTCGTTTGATAGATTTCATTTCACCCAACACTATGAATATATTTCATTCAATGTATAAAATAACAATGTATGGAACATTTTATATGAAACACCAAAAAAATCATTCACAAAAAGAAACACTAATTGGATTTTCATTACATGGAAGGGATACCTTCATCGATAAATTGTGTTATATACAATACCGAGTTTCACTAAACAATGGTATATTGTTAAACTATTATAAAAATTACCAGTTATGAATACTATTAACCTAATTTTTTATTTTATATTACATTATAATTAATATTATGTATTTTTTTGAATGTGATATAAGATCAAATTTTATTTTTTAGAAAAGATGTAGTTTTTATAAAAATTCAATTTTGTCTCCTTTTGATGTTGCACCAGTTTTAAATCAAATTTTTAGAACTTAAATATATTTTATTTGAATAAATAAACATCATATTTGGAAGTGGGACATCAAAATTTAACTTGGTTGAACTTTTCTTTTTTTTTCTATTGAAATTCATATTTTGATGAATAGTGATAATATTGCATTTTAATTCAAAACTAACTTTTCATCAAATTTATTTTTATAATTAGATTAAAAATTTAATTGGGTTTCAAGGGTAATTGTATTATGTATTTAACATGTAATAAATTTTTTTTATTTGATTTAAATATACATTTATATTGGAAATAAACAAATGGAAATATTTTGATTAGTTTTTACTTCTTAAAACCCAGATTTTTGGTTTTGAAAATGAGACTTAATTTTACATTAATTTCTTCCAATTATAATTTTTTAATTTAGGAAAATTGACTTCATATTAGTAATATGAATTTTATAATTATTTAAATAGGTCTCTTTGAATTTTTTACAACAGTAATAGTAACTATGGTTATTTTTACTTTCAACAATTAACGGTAAATCAGGTAAATTAGTGTATCAAATAATATTATAAGTAAAATAAAATTATCATAAACGGTTTAAAAATCCCATTGGATGAATAGAATTATACAATTATCATATTTGGTTTGAAACATTTTCATTTAATCTCAACCGGATAATTAAAATATCACATATATAAATGAAACCAGTGAATGTGACAAAATGTCAAACTCAAAGTTCTAATAAGTATTATAATTTTAATATAGGGATAACTAGGTGATATAATTTAGAATAAATAATATGTTGAAATATAATTGAAATACCAACAGCATGGTAATTTATTTGTAATTTTTCAGAAATAAATAATTACCTTAATGTCTTATTCTGTGATGATGTAAAAATCAATTAATTGATAAAAAATTAACGAAAAAAATTTATTATAATCCTAATAACAATAAAATTTCCAAAAACATGACAAAATATTAACTCTTGAGTATATCTCAACCATAATCATCTAAAGGTCATGACAGTAACCATTTGGAGCATTGTGTAATAGGTTATGACTTTTATATTATTTTATGTAATGTAATGTTAAAGCTTTCACATTCAAACATTAATAAGTATAAAATATTTAATGTTTTATTTTATAGTAGATAAATTATAATTAATATATTATCATGAAATATATTAAATTTATCTTCATTATAGTAATTTACTTTTAATTTTTACTGAAAAATAACTATATTAAAAAATTGCACAATATCATTGTAGTAATTATTTTGTTAATAGAGATATCAACTAAATTTTATTAACCATATTAAAATAAATATTTTTTGGTATAATTAATAGGTCCAATGAATTTTATAGATAAATTTTACCTCATAGGGATATAACAAAATAGTTTCTTCGAAGTCAACTTGTAATCATTATATTTTTAAAAATCAATAAATTTAATTGTGTCAAACATGTCACTATTGATTATTTATAAAAATAGTAATTTATTAAATTATTTAAAAAAAAGAAACATTTTTAAAAATATAGAATAATTATTATATTGTCACAAAATTTTTAAATTATTTATTTTTGATCTAATTTACATCTAATAAGTAAATATTTTCCCATTTTATTTTTGAAATATTTGTTACCCTAGTTATATTGAAATAGAATAAATATGTGTTAAAGTGAAATGATATGGTTTTAATAGACATAAAAAATGTCTAAAATTTATTTTTTTATTATATTAATCATTATATCATATTAGATTCTAAATTGAGACATATTTGAGGTTTTTTAGTGGGGTTTTATTTAATTATAAATTAATATTTTTGTGGTTTCAAAAGTGCTCTTCACCTCAATGATAAGAAGGAACCTCCACCCCCATTTATCAAAAACTAATTAATCATTATATATCATCCATCTCCCACCCATTCCATGTCTAATATTATCTATTTAAATTATAGATGTAATGGTATTCTCATAAAACCAACACTTGTTCCATTAAGAGGAGATCTAAAGAGAGCATGTCAAAAGAAGAAGTTATCTCCTGTTCTGATTCATTGATATTTCATTCCACTTATACTTATACTTCATGAGTTTTTTTATTATATAATAATACCTCTAGTATAACTTATATACTAAGATAATATTTTACTTATGAAATAACCATATTCAACTTTCTATCCATCCTAAGAAAGATGTAATCATCACGCGTGCGTACGTATGGCTTACCCTCTCCATGTTGTGGTGTAATCTATTTTCCACCACCACCTTGATTGTATGGGTATAAAAATTTATATAATGACTATATATAATTATTAAAAATATATATTTATTTGGGGATGTATTACACCATGAAAATCAACACCATTCTACAATTTTGGGAATGACATCGTCGCTCATGCATACGTATGACCTACCATCTCCAAGATGAAATGTGATAAATTCTAAATTATAACCACTAAATCATGATTATATAAATGTAAATAATGAAAAAATATTGTTTTTATATATTACTATAATTTTATAATGATATAAATATGACCTAATATGAAGAACTCTAACTTATTCGACAAAACATGGATACGATCATAAAGAATTTAAAAACAAAAATAACGAGTAACCATCAATTTTTACCAACCAAAAAAGAGAATATGACAATATATAAAGACCATGATTTTTAAAAAAGTAATTAAATTATATAAATCATTATACAGGATGTTCAGACACATAATATGTATATAAGATCTACATTAAGGGATAATTTTGCAATGTCATTATTATATGAGATTTTTTTTATAAGTATATATTGTGGTATATTTATCTTTCAAATACATGTTTTCTAAATATATAATGTTATTTATATTACTAAAATATTATTTAATGTAAATTTTACTTATTGGGGGATTTCTTATTGAATGGTATGGAAGTAATTATTCTTTCATTTTATTGATTATGTACTTTTTGAATTTCCCTACAAGTATATGAGAATAATGTTTTTTAACTTATAAGACATGAATATATTTTTACATTTTCATGAAATATTATTTTGAAAAGGATTAGTCGACAATATATGAAGATTATTTTCAAATAAATTCTTTTCATTTAATATTGCATGTAATTTTGAGAAAAGAAAACAATTTTTTAAAAGAATTGATATCTTCCTTTATAATTAAGTTCAACTATTTTTCAAAATTATTTTCCATCTAAGATGACATATGGTTATGTTTAAATTCATATTATTACTTTTATTTGACTTTGATTATGATGGAATACTTTTATGAAATGCATTTATCTTGTATGGGTTATATTATGATGGAATGATGTTTAAGAAACCCATTTTATTTTAGGGATTATGCTATAATGAATGATTTATTATTTTTTGGAACATGTAAGAATGATTTTGTTATGAGATGGGTGGGACCTATATCTAAATCTAACATATTGGGTAATGATTTATATCTCATAACACAGACTTTACAAGAAAAGAAGGTAAATCTAGTTCAGTAATACTGGGTTGGAATGAAAAGTAAACCTGATTAAATAATACAAGAATGGAACAGAAAGTAAACCTGATTCAGTAATGGAACTTATCCACTTTGATGGTCCTTGATGTATAGAATTGTCTACTATGGAAATCATATTATGTGAATATTTATTTTCGGAAATTTCAGGTTTTATTCCAATGATATTTTTTAAAGGTTAATGTTCATTTATGATGTATGCCTTATGTACATCCATGATTTATTTCATGACTCACAATTTTTATATAAAATGTTTTTTTTTTCATGTTTTCAGATTCTTATGTTTATGTTTTTCTTGATGTTCTTCATGTTTACCCTTATTGAGCATTTGAGCTCACCCTTTTTGTATTTTTTCCCTAGTATATGAATAAATATTTTAGGTAGGAAAAATAAAGGGGAAGATTTTTATGGGAGATGTTGAAGATATTTTACCAAGTTAAAAGGTTATGTTCTAGGATTCAAAATAAAATAAACTAAGATGGGTTTTGGGAGTCTTTTGGGTCATGTATTATGTATTTTGAAAAAGAAATATAATGTCCATATACATCATGCCTGGGACTATAGACTCGAGTATAACTTGGTACGTGGAATTTTTACTTACTACCACCTAGATTGACACTCTTGCAGGACATGCTTACCTTAATTCACAATTTCATTACAAATTCAAATAAAGGATTAAAAAAGTTATTAGAAATGAATTACTAAGGTTAAACCTAAGGATTATTATATATACAATAATGTTTCATGGTTTATAAATCCTATAAATTATTACATAGACATATAACATTGTTATTTGTTTCTCACACTATGATTTTTGGTTTTATTCAATAGTTAAAACGTGAAAAAATCTTGTAAATGTAGAATATAGAGGATAAGGTGGTGAAAGTGACAAAAAAAATCTGACGCAGATAATAGTAAATGTATTCATTTCTGTAACAAATCTATCTCTCTAAAATATGGATAACAAAACATACCTTAATAAACTAGTGAAATCAGTAATGAAGAGAAGTATGAATATTTATAAGGGATCAAGTGTTGTGGACCATAGTGAAAAGAAGTCTCGATTTCCATTATGTATGAAATGTGGATAGCCACAATGAGGAAAGTGTCTCAATGTAATAGGGAAATACTTCATGAGTAGAGAATAATGGAAAAATGAATTGAAATATTGAAGAAAAATTAATAATATGATGGAAATAAATTAATATTATTCGAAAGATACATTTACATGGTGTTTCCTTATATGTTTGAAATTAGTACTACCCGAGGAAATTACCTTTTCAAATTGTTAACCCCTTGATAATGGAAGAACCTGTCATGAAATAAAATGTTTGGCATACATATGTATTTTGATTCAAGAAATAAATTTTTTATGTTTTCATAGAAATTGTATTTTGGTTACAAGAAACATGAATCATCTAATGATTTTGTCAAATTTCGTATGAAATTATGTATTTATTAAAATATGAGTTATGGATACCATCATGGGATAATTATTTTAAGATTGATCATAAGTAAAAATTCACAAAAATCTATTTTTATGTTTTTGGTAGTAGGACTGTCACAATATTAAATATACATTGGGAGAAATTTAGGGAAAGAATATGTTTTAGTACAAAAAATATGTGAGGAATAATACCTTTCATAATTTAGAAAGAAATTTAAAGTTAATTATAACCATTCGGGTTGATATGATCATTATTAATGTTGTAATAATAGTCAAATTATATTATTATACTTTGTAAAAAATATGTCATTTTTAAAACCATCCTAAAAAGGTCATTTAATGATTAAACATATTTAGATAGTGTATATCATATATTTGGTAACATTACAGAAATTATATAGCTTATAAAAAAAGACAACCTAAATGTTGTCTGAAAACTCATGGATTCTAGAAATGTGGTGGGGCTTCAATCCATGGTCTATGGATGATAAAAATTTCACACCTACCACTAGCATATGTAATGTCCTGGTTTATATGTCATTGGGTATAATTGATGAATTTGATGAATAAATTTTAATAATGAACATGTAGTGTGAGTTTTTAGGTTTAGAGATTCATGTACTAACCAAATTGGTTTTGGAAAATAGTTAGAGATGAAAATAAGTTCTCATCACTATTTTATAAATCTTACGTTCTCTTAAAACTTAATTTTAGATCTTTTATAATTAAAAAATTAATTTCTTTATATCTATTTATTTTAAGAGTAAATGAAATATAAATTTATTATATTAAAAACAAATGATGAAATTTATCTTATAAAATAGAAATGTATCAAGATATAAACATAATTCCTCAACATTAGAAAAACTATCTTAAAATAAAATATTTTCTTATTAGAATCATTTTGGATGATATCAATGACCTTGTCACAACTATTAAATTTAATTTTTAACCCCAAATTTACATTAACAATACACATGTTATTTATCAATTACCTCAACTACTCCTTATAAATATTTATGCATTTCCTCAATGTCCATATCTTTACATTCCAAATATGTTATTTTTTTTGTAAAAACCTAGTTATATATTAAACAATGTGATATTTGTACTTACTATTATCCCTTATTAATAAGATGTTTTAAAAAAAATTCTCATGAAATGGTATTTAAATGATTCAAATTTAAAATATCTTCTTTTTAATTCCAAGATCATTTTTAAAATGTGAGGATGAAATTTATTTAAGTTAGGATGAATGTAAACACCTAAAATTTTAAAATATGAACATCATATTCGATGGCATGTATTGAATAAAAAAACAAGGGAAAATGAGGTATAAAATCCTAGTAATTGATGATGTATTTACTATTTTACATAAATCTAATCAATTCTACAGCTTGGAATTCCTAGAATAAATAGTTATCTTTTATTTCATGCAACAATGAGTTTCTTTAATAACGTGTGTTACCTGAAAAAGTATGTTTTTTAAAATACTATTAAAATTATTATTCAAAATGAAAATACTCTCATAGTTTTTAAATTTTTATTTATGAGTATGGTTAACTAACTTATGGAAATATATGGTTTAATTACTTAGTTAACAAATAATTAGAAATGAATATAAAAACAAATTTAATAAAAAGAAAGTGTTTTTATAAAAGCACTATTATTATGCACCAAATTCGTTTTATTGTATTAATTTAAATTAATTACTTTTATGAGATGATTGTAATGAAATTTACATATTATATATTCAATAAGAAAATTACATTCCCCTAATATAGTTTTTATGCATAAGTTACGAAGAATTCCAATTTCATGCATAAAATCACTATATCTCTTAACACGGTTTTATTTAATTTTAATGGTGTAGATTTTGTAATGTTATGATTATACTATTCTGAGAAAATTCTTAAACATTTATTTAGAAAATAATTCCATATTAAATGATTTTTAAAATGGGAGGGTTACATTGATCCCTCCAGAGAAGAGGTAGAATCTCATTAGGTAAATGAACATACCATAAAAATTCAATGCCATTGATGCCTTTATTTGAAATCACATATGTCACTGAATTGAATTACCTATACATATGAATAATAATATGACCTATAGAAAACATATAGTCCAATAATTTGATCCATCGGATAGTGAGCTTACATGATAAATAAATTGAGTTTATCCTGATAGAAAAGACAATAATGGTAGAATCACTCATCAACCATATATTTTTCCACCATTGGTGTAGGTATTGCTCCACATAAATAGTGATTCAAAGAATATGTGCTTCAATTGAATATATAATTTAACAAGAACCATTCAATCAACCATGGAATGCCCCTGATGATCCCTAAAAATAGCACCATAACCAAATGGGCACATATTTCCTTTTGTGTCTCTATCAAAATATATTTGTATCCAACCATTCAAAGATTCCTACCATAAAACATAAAATTTGAAATGTGAAGGTCATAATTTTCCTTTGACACCAATCCCGAAAAGAAGAGGTTGGTCTTGTATTAAATTATACAAGGAATCATTCCTTAGAGTGTTTACTTCTCTTTCGGCAACAAGAATTGCTCATATAACAGCATCGATCATGAGAGAATAGTGTTCATGAATAAATTTATTCCACTAATGAAAAATATAGTTAATGAACTCATCTATAGTGACAATAAAAAGATCTAGAATCTATGGAGAGAGAACAATGTTTTTTCAGCCCTGAAGAAAGTATATTACAGAAACCACTGATGGCAGATTGACTTAAATTATATATGATGCATCATTTCACATTGATGATGAAACAACCCAAGAAGGAAAAAATGATCAGAATATTCCATTTGATGATGACAGATAATGCATGTTTAGTACATGAAAAACTATACGATTAAATATAGTCTTTAGTTTGATGCTTCACATGAGATAATGCCCATACCAGGGTGGAATGAGAAGGTATGATGATGTGTCGGTGAATTTTCCCCATCTATTGAGAATACATAATTCAATTTATAGAGCATTTATAATAAAAATTAGATTAAAGGATACCATTATAAGTTGTTTACAATACCCATAAATTGTCTCTGTTAGAAAATAGTTATTGTACACATTGTTAATGATTTGATTCGAGAGAACCTCTATATTACCAAGTTGATATTTGATATTAATATCCAGATCCAGATTAATATAGTAATCCCCAATTAAATCTATAAAGTGAACACCAGTCCAATTGGATTTCTAGAAAGGAAGAGATAATTCTTTGAAGAACAATTATCTCAAATGGGAATCAAATTAAGCATAAATCTATTTAAAAGAAGTCCTCATTGTGAAATCAAAGTGATTAAGATTCAAATTCTTGAGTCTATTCATGAATTTAACCTGAAAAAACCAATATCCCCATTATTACAATTGATAATTCTTCACCTAAACGAGGCCTCTAATGAATCATTAAAGGATCCAAGATTCTTAATACTTAAACTCTCTAAATCATTCAACTTGCAAGAAGTGTTCCATGAAACCAAATATAACATCCTCTCCAAAATATTTCCACTCTAATATTTTATTTATATACACATTAATATTGTTGATTAGTGAAATAGAATATTTATACATCATAGAATAATAAAAAGACTTGTAAATGATAACATACTTAATCAAGACAAATAAACATCCATGTATATTGTATTCCCCCATCGATGTAGCTTATTGTTTTATAGTCATAAAAATAATATTTGAACTGTGGATGACTTTCAGTCTTCCCCGAAACAGAGTATCCCCTAGATAAGTAAAATCAATAACTCCCTCATGATTACCCAAATGCCTAATAATGTAAATCACTTGGTAGTAGAGATATTCTTTGCAACAGACACAAGATTTACCCTAACTAATTTATTGGCCAAATACCTTTTCACAGTGAAAATATCCTTCTTGATGTTTTTGATAAATCATATTTTTCATTTAGTGATGATTATGATATCATCAACCTACATTAAATTAGTAGGAGAAACAAGCCCCCTTCAAAAAAATAGACTTCAATTACCCATTGTTGGCTATAATGGAAGGAAACTAGCTACGATAGTCATTACTAATGGATAATATAGTGGAAGAAAGGGTAATACCATTCTGGAACCTCTAGTTCCGTCAAAATATCCATCAAGAGACCCATTAATAAGAAAAGATATGTGAGAAAATAAAAAAATTAGTTCAACCCTTGCAATCAAGACACGATCAAAGGAAAAGATATAAAGAACCATAAAAATAAATCTTTAGTCCATTGTATCAAATGATTTCCCAACATTACGCTTAAGAGTAATATTACCTCCCCTAGTTGATTTCATAAGAAGTTTAACACATAATGTGGATGTAATGATAAAATCATGGTTGGATATTCCATTAATAAAACCAAAATGATTTGGAGAAACAATGTTACTGGCAATTTAAGCCAAACTGTTAGCAATAATATTTAAAATAATCTAAAAAAATGTTTTTATCATAGCTACTAACCTAAAAAGGTGGATCTCATTTTTATTTTCCACCTTTGGGATAAGATAAAGAAAATGATCCATTATCCCATGAGGAAGGATACCTTAATTAAAAAAATAATTAACTACCCTGGAAACTTCACTAAGAATAATACAGCAAAAAGTTTGGAAGAAAAAATTACTGAAATCATCTGGTCTAGGAGAACATTTAGATTTAAGACTATAGACTACTTCATTAAATTCAAATTACAAGGGAATATAGGTAATCCTAGATTTTTCCTCATGATTCTCACATATTGGAATAATACTCTCCACCGGGTCATTAAGAAGATATAAGGAATTGTAGTGATTTTTAATGTAAGAATCCTTATTCTCTAAGAGACCTTCTTATTAATGGGTTGAACCCCATTCTCAATCAATGAGTTTCTTGGTATCCATCATTATTTTCTGAAGATAGTTTATAATTTTTGGAATTTCTATCACAATCCCTCTTCCAATTTACCTTAAAATTACCTCTTAAAAATGAATCCTTGTGGTTAAGAATATTATTCAACTTAGAGATCATAACAGTTTCCACCAAAACAAACTTAGAGAAATCATTTCATGTAATATTCTCCTACTTATGCTGGAGGTATTCCATAAGAGAGGATATTTCATTCTCAATGAAACTGAATTTTTATTTTCTATATATTTTTGGAGTCCTCTTAATAAGATTTGTATTTGAGAACATAATTAAAGGAATCATTCCTATAATCCATAATGTTCCAAATATAGTGAACAATATCCCAACACTCTAGATGAGTGACCCATGCCTTGTTGAAATTGAAATGAAATTGAGGTTTGGATTACTTACCCACAAGGTCACCCAATATTGGATGATGGTCAATATTGAGTCTAGAATAAGTTGTACAGTATATGGTTCCCCTTGTTTCCAATGAGACATCATTGGCAATTTATATTTAAATTAGGATTGAAAAAAACACATTCAAATATATCTTGTACCAAGTGTATTTTTCTCGAACTATATTAATACCAGTCATCCCATAAAGATTGATACATGTTTTAAATTATATAAAGGAAGTATAATTGACCATATCATCCATCTTCCATTCTAGATTAATTATATGTTTGGAATCACCAAGGATGATCGAGAGGTTAGTGATAACAGATTTAAGTAAACTATTGTCCGACCGTAAGCTTATATGGTTTTGTTATCTATTATGGGCATATGTGGAAGTGAAAGAGTGGTGAATAAAAAGATAATCAAATGCACATATGAGATGATGATCACTGGATGTGACCAGATATGTATCAGACAAATATTATTGAGCCAAAACCAAAAGGATATGGACCTCTATTAGGAACCTATTACTATTAGTCAAACGGGATCCCCCTCCTCAATTCTATTATTTTTTATTTTCAAAGAAGAAACTTTGTGGGGGAGTTTTAACCAAAACATAAAAGGAAGGGAGACATATTTCAAGAAGTGAAGAAAATTCTGAAAAAATCACATTATCCAAGAAGAGCTCAAGCCATGTGTACCCAAAAATTCTAAAGTGGAATTATGTCTCCATCCATGTCTCCTTCCACCATAACCCAGATACCCCTATCTTCATCCATCTTATAACTACCATCGTCGCTAAAAACACACTAGTCGTCAGAGAGAATCCCCACCATAAACACCAATGCTCATACCACTATCTATCTTCCACCACTGTAAACCACCATTGAAGAGAAATATAACCACATCGAATAAAAAATTCCAATGATGAAGAAGACCATCAGAGACCACCATGAGAAACCATAAACAAAGATGTTGTCAATCAACATTATCTATAAACAATAAGAACACTAAAACATAGAAGAAAAAGAACAAAATCCATTGAACCTATTGAAGAACATGGGCCCACACTTAGTCACCATCGATCCCCAGTGAACCATAAATAAACCAAACACCAATACAACCAGAAAAAAACACCACATAACAATAAATAGACCACCGATAAGGAGAAAAAAAACCATCACCGAAATTATGGGGAAGAAATATGAATGAACCAAATCTGAATATGAACATAATGACCTTAGAACACTATATGATGCTGAACCAATTCTCACAAAACATCAATTTTACCACTGATCAAGATTCAACCATGATAGGAGCATCGAAACATGTGGTTAGGGTAGAGTTTGGAGTGGCCAAGGGATCGTAATGATGGAATCATTGTCAACAAGGCATAAAATCACAAGCCTTCCATGCAGAAGAAACATAACGCAAGATTACCCTTCAGACCCATCAACCTTCGAATCCCAAAACCAAAAATCACATGAACCATAGCTCCAAATCCTACCTCAAAAGGTGCTGGGGAACATGAGGTTATATCTACAGGAAGAACTTCTAAGGGCATCAGTAGTAGACAAACAACATCAGAAGGGACGAGAAGAATCTTGGCAGAGCACCAAAGCATCATCAAAGCTGCCAAGGAGGATTCAGGGGGAATATTATAAAAGGCAGTGTCAATAGAGAGAAACATAGAGATAGATAAATGGAGATAGAGGAGACATAAGGAAGGAATGATAAAAAGTGCGCTTTGATTCCTTGCCAATGACTCTAAGGAGGATTCTAGGAGGAAATCCTTAAATTAGTAGCACCCAGAGAGAGGGAACCTCAGAGAGTAAAATTCTATTCCTTGGGATCCCAATAAAATGGGATCCCAAATTTTTCTAGGTTGGAAAGTATAAAGTTGAAGATTATATTTTGATTAGACAATAATATAATAATATCAATGTGATGCTGGATAAAAATCCTACATTACATAATGGTGCCATGATCAAATAGTACTAGAAAATTCTAGAACAGAATCTATATGTAATCATGAAACTGAGGTTGGTTCCCCCTTTCTTAGACCATATTTCATTATTTTTTCTTGATTTAAGAGGTCTAAAAACCATTATTTTCTGAGTAATAGATATTTTTAGAAGACCATTTAAGACTTCTCTGAGGGAAATACAATTTCAAGATCTCACATTCATTTTACTATCGACAAGACATTGAAATGAACTTTTATTGGTGTTATTATTTTTAAATTTCCCCTTGTTAATGAATCATGATCTGAACCATTCGAATCTATGATGTCCAAGTCAGTACCGGATAGTGCTCAAGAATAATTTTTAGTGTCGTTTACCTTGAAATTAATCAATGTAGCCTCGAATGAAGGATGAATAGTAGTTGTGTTGGACACTTCAGTGTGAAGTTATATTAGAAAGGCATGAACACTAAAAGCATAAAATGTTGGATGAGCATAAAATGACTTGAACAATTCATTGTCATAATTTCATACTATGTTAAAATAAACCTCATGAAGCATAAAATGTAACATCCCGGGTAAATAAAGAATAAATAATTTTCATATTTATTAATATTTACGAATTAAATATTAATTTTAATTAAAAGGGGTTTCTACGTTCGATAGCGTACCCGGTACGCAACGATGAGTTTCTTTGAAAACTTACGTTGCACACAAGTAATAAAATAATATTATTTTAAATGTTAGTTAACGAGTAGCCATTGTACTGGCGGGAATGGATAGAAATAACTAAAATATGATTATATATGTTTTTAAATGTTTTTACATTTATCCAATAAAAGATAAAGGCTTAAAATACGAAAAGAGTTCAATTTTAGGCTTTTATACCCTAATTTTCACTAAAGGTTCACTTATCGCCTTTTGATGGCGAACTATCATTAAATATAGTTTTGATCACTCTTATACATTCTATTGGACCAAATATAACTCTTATTTAGAATCGGGACATCAAAATTTACTTTGTGTAAATTTTTGGTACCTTTCTGATAAAGTTCATTTTTTTAATGAATAGTGTAAAATGTTGTATTTTAATTCAAAACCACTTTTTAATCTAATATATTTATATGATTAGATTATCTTTTCAATTGGTTTTAAAGTGAAATTAGAAAATATTTTTACCATTAAATCCAATAGTGGTCGTTGGAATTAATTTCACTTTGAAATCGGACTTAAACTAGTGTCAATCTTTTGATACTTATTGTTTCATAAAAACACGCTATTTGCTCTGACAGCGGGAATTAATTATTAAATTAATTAATGTGACTTATATGATTTTAATTTTGTAAAATAGACTTCATTTTTGAATTCGTAATATAAAATATAGCTTAGGGTGAATTTTTGGTGATTTTCTGAAAAACTTCAATTTTTGATGAATAGTGAAACCACTAAGTGGTACTTATAAAGACTGATTTTCCGTTTAAATGAAATTTTTCCATCATTGTGTTTTGAATTTCAAAAATCCGACATACATGGTGGTCATTAAGAAGTAAAATGTGGTTCAATGAGATTAAAATAATTTTTTGGTGAATAGTAACCTATTAAGTTTTTAATCGCGATTAGTGGTAATTAGTGTAGTTTAAGGTAAAAATAATGCTTTAATAAAATAACATGAGCTTGACACATGTCCTACCCTCATTGGTTATGTCATGGCCGACCAAGACAAGCCATGGGTAAACTTGGGGACCCCATGGAGACATTTTGGTTGGGAAATGACATAAATAACTTTTTATTTAATGTAAAAGTAAAAATGACACAAACATAATATGTTTTATGAAAACAATTTTTACATGTGGTTATAAAGATCAGATTTTTGATTATAAATAGTAATTGGAAGGCAAAAAAGATTTCCTATATCATAGTATTTTTTTATGATTTTTAGACATTAAATAAATTAAATTATTTATGACATAATAATGATGCAGCGATGCCATCATTATTTGACGATTTAAATAAAATGGAAAGATAATGTAAAATATATGAACTACACATGTCAAAACCCAATTGGATGAGTGTATTTTGAACCCTTATCACCTTATCCACGAATTATATCAATGTGGGACCTTTTAAAACCGAAACACATTTTCAAATAAAGTAATATTTCTTTACTTTCCAAAAGTGCCCCTGCTCTCCTCTTATAAAAGGCCCCCACCTCTACCTCATTTCACACACTCCTCAAGCCTTTGGCTCGGCCAACCCCTGCCCATTTACTCTCTCCACATCACTTTCCTCATCCTAGAGGATTCCCTTTGGGAAGAATCCTTTCAAAGGAATCCTTTAGGCTCAAATCAAAAGGAGTTAAACTTTTAAAGGTAATTCATTCTCTCTTGTTCATTTGTTTTATTTTGCTTCTCCAACCCACTAAACACTTTTTATTTACTTCTTTTGTAACAACACCAGTATCTTCAATATACTAGGATGTTGTTATAAGATTTATTCGAGCTACACTCTCACACAACTACATCAAATGGTTAAAGAACATACGGTTTCCGTGGATGGCGAAATTCTGCCTCACGAAATGATGATTGTTCAATACTCATTTAACACCTTCAAAGGTGGCCATTATGATGTCACTATTTTTATATATGATATATAATATGTTTATTTTTTCTTTAAGATTCTGTATTTTTCATTTTGGGAATACCTTTATTGTTTCCATTATGGTTAAACACGATATCTTCATTTAAGGAAGTGCGGACTACCGCCCCCTCAAAGTGATGTGATTCGTTAATGCCATATGTGGGACGTGTAAAGGATGGATTTAAAGTTATTATATATGATGTTATACTGGAATTATAATATACCTCTATATCATTATTATTTCTTTCCATTAAAGTATGAGATAGAAATGAAAGTAGCGTTCATGCGTACGTACGGCTTACCGTCTCCATGAACGGTGCATTTCATTTCTTATCCCCAAATGTAATGTACTATTAAAAGTACATGTATATAATGGATATATATAATTAATGATATATCTAAATGATGAATATAATTCTGGAATTAAAATATACATACCTATCATTTAGTTTTAATTCCATTAATATGACAAAGAAATGAAAGCAGCGTTCATGCATACGTACGGCTTACCGTCTCCATGAACGGTGCATTTCATTTCTTACCTCTAAATGATTATGTAATATTATAAATACATGTATATGCTGAATATATATGATATATATGATATCCAAATCATGAATTTCATTCTGGATATAAAGAACTTTTTACCACACGAACAACATGTAATTGTAAGAAGTCCACTTTCGACTTAAGAACCAAATATTGAAAAAATAAACATTATTAACATAAATGGTTACATAATGTTTATAACATGGCAATAAGTGATATAAAAGGAATAATGAACTTTAAAAAGGTTCTTAATCAAGTATAAATTAACTCAAGTTTATTATTCAGGATGTTAAAGAACAATCGAGTCAAGTCGGACCCGAGGTAAGGGACTTCGTCTCAATCTCCTTTCATTGAGGCATATTTCGTTTTATACACAAATTTCTTTTATACGGTGTATAAACCCCTTTGACTTTTACTTTTATACAAAAGGAATCTTTTTCTATGAAGCGTTTTACAAAACGACAAAAAGGAATGTTTCTTTTAACGTACGCGGCAACAACGACCTTTTCCGCCGCCGCGAGTATTATTTGGTCTTTGGCTTCATCAACAAGCCGTAATGTTTTTAAAATAAAATAAATACCATATACTCTTTTATGTATTTTGGTATTAAAAATGGTTTTGATAAAGTATTCTATTATGTTAATATATTTATGATATATTGTGATTGAAATGTGGAAATGTTATGATTCTTTTATATTGGATTTATGTTTTATGATTTTATACTGGTACTTGGACATTTTAACGGGTGGTTACGTTATAAACCATATGACGGGTGGTGCCGTGAATACCAGGATGGGTGGTTACGTTATAACCTCCAATGCATTGGGTATGGAAGTCGGCCGTATGGCTATTCCATTAAGTATGTATGGAAATTGGCCGTATGGCTATTCCATTAAGTGATATGTGTGGAAGTCGACCATATGGTTATTCCACTTAAGTATTTTTATGTCCCAAGTTACCTTTATATATGTTATGTGTTCTTTATATGGGTTTTATGGTAATACTTTGGTTACAAAAAGGTAAGTAACGATACTTTATTCATTGAAGAGTTTTTAATACTTCATGAAGGTGAAGGTATTACTTTGATAGAGTATACATGGTTTACTTGATTTTGAAAAACTAACAGTTTTCATTCTTTGTGTATCCCTTACTGAGCTTTTTATGCTCACCCCAAGTTTTTTTGAAATGTCTTTCACAGGACTTAATGTGGAATAAGGTCAAGGATGGGATCAAGGGAATGTCATGCTATATAAAACATGGAACTAGACATGTTTCTTTCAAGAGTTTTTTTATTATGGAAACTTAGAATAAGTGACTACTTTATAATCTTTTGAGATGTAATAGTTATGTTCTAATTCTCTAAAACTCTAAACCTGAAAAGATCCTCAACGTGTATTATTCATTTAATTCAATATTAACTAAGGTTTAAGGCCGGGGCCTTATAGTTGGTATCAGAGGTCGGTTTAGACAACTTTAGGAGTTAGAAAAGTGTTAAATTATAATATGATTGAAATGATATAGCATTTACGGATTACCATGTTGCTTCACCTAAGATATTTCTGTGTTCAGAATGGTTTTCCGCAGAGGAAACAAAGCAGCTATGTTGGGACGACATCAGGAGAAAGATAACCTTCCAAATCAGCAACCTGAGATGGTTGGAATCGGAACTGAACAGTTTGTTGCAGTGATGGAACAGTTGACTCAGGCTATAAATGGTGGTGGTATCCATGCACGAGATCAGCCAGATCAACCGCAGAGGAACATGTCAGTGGTGGAACATTTCATGAGGCAACATCCCCCATCATTCCGAGGATCATCTGACCATGTGCAAGATGAAGGGTGGATTAAAGCACTGGAGAATATTTTTGATGTCATGGGGTGTTCATAACATCAAAAGGCTAGTCTTGCTGTTTACCGTTTTGAAGGTGAAGCTGATCAGTGGTGGTCGATGGTGAAAAATATAACGGATAGTGATGAGATTGAGGATCTTCACTGGGACGAATTCAAATGTATGTTTCTTGAGAAATATTTTCCTAAGGTGGTTCGTCTTAGGATGGAAAAACAGTTCCTAGAATTGAGGCAGGAGGATGATTCAGTGGCTTCTTATGAAGAAAAGTTCACTCGATTGGCAAGGTATGCTCCAAACTTCATACGAGATCTTGATAGTAAAATAAACCGTTTTTACTCAGGGTTAAAGCCAAAGTATCGAAGGGATTTAGCTTCTCGTGAGTTCAAAAGTTATGAAAAACTTGTTCTATGTGCGGAGAAGGTGGAAATGGAGTTTGTCGATGATCAGGTGTTCTATGACAAACAACAGAATAAGAGGCCTAGTTGGTAGGCAAAGGGGAAGAATTCATCAAAGAAGTAAGGAGGTAAGAAAACCAAATATCCATCCTGTGAGAAGTGTGGTAAAATGCATCCTGGAGAATGTTTATCCAAGTCTGGTAAGTGCTTTCGGTGTGGTAAGTCTGGTCATATTGCTCGTAACTGTAAGGAAGATGATCAAGCAGGAAATTAAAAGCCAACGGTAAGATGTTTTAAGTGTAATGAAATGGGACATTATGCAAACGAGTGTCCAACAAAGAACTCAACTGGGGGAATGCAGCCAGACTACAAGCAGAAAGGGGTGGTGAAATCCTTTGCAACAACTTCAGCAGATGTTGGGCCATCGAATGAAGTGGTATCTGCTCTAGGGAGCTCAGTATTTTTCGAAGATTGACTTGAGGTCGGGGTACCATCAGTTGAAAGTAAAAAAAAGAAAAAGTTCCAAAGACTGCGTTTTGTACTAGATATGGCCTTTATGAATTTGTATTTATGCCTTTTGGGTTAACCAATGCACCTACTATATTCATGGACCTTATGAATAAACTTTTCCATGAGTTCTTGGATAAGTTTGTGTTTGTGTTTTGAGGTTTGGGAAGAGATTGTGTGTGTCTTGTGATTCACAGTTGAAGAGAGAGTTGTTATGTGAAGCTCATAGTTCTTCGTTTTCAGTTCATCATGGCAGTACTAAGATATATAGAGATCTGTGGGAGTATTACTGGTGGGATGGAATGAAAAGAGACATTGCTGATTTTACTGTGAAGTGTTTGACATGTCAACAGGTTATGCGGAGCAGCAGTTACCGAAAGGGATGCTTCAGCCTTTACCAGTGCCAGAGTGGAAATGGGAGAATATATCCATGGACTTTGTTGTTGGATTACTGAAGACATCTCGAGGTAATAACGAAATCTGGGTTATTGTTGATCGTTTGACCAAATCTGCTCATTTCCTTGCTATACGAGATACTTTCTCTCTTGATCAACTTTCCTGTTTGTATCTTAAAGAGATAGTCAGGTTACATGGAGTTCCTCTCTCCATTGTATCGGATCGTGATCCCAGGTTTACTTCTAACTTTTGGAAAGGCCTTCAGAAGTCGTTGGGTACTGAATTAAATTTAAGTAC
The DNA here is from genome assembly GCA_963277665.1 of Viscum album. NCBI lineage: Eukaryota > Viridiplantae > Streptophyta > Magnoliopsida > Santalales > Viscaceae > Viscum > Viscum album. The sequence goes on from OY728165.1 coordinate 827,687,183, forward strand.
AACTTTTTATCCTCAATCAGATGGGTAGTCAGAACGAACAATCCTGAAATTGGAGGATATGCTACGAGCTTGTTCTATGGATTATCAGGGAAGTTGGGACCAACAAATTTCTTTGGTTGAGTTTTCTTATAATAACAGTTTTCATTCCAGTATACAGATGGCACCATTTGAGGCATTATATTGGAAGCGGTGTCGAACTCCAGTATTTTGGGATGAAGTGGGTGAAAGGAAGCTGATGGGACCAGAATTGGTAGAAGAGATGGAAGAAAAAGTTCAGTTGATTCAGAAGCACATGAGAACAGCTCAGAGTAGGCAGAAGATTTATGCGGATAACCGGAGAAAGGATCTATCTTTCGAGGTAGGTGATCATGTTTTTCTGAAGGTTTCTCCTTGGAAAAGTGTGATGAGATTTGGTAAGAAAGGAAAGCTGAGTCCAAGGTTTATTGGACCATATGAAATTCTGGAGAGAGTTGGATCATTTGCATACCGGATGTCTTTACCTCCGAGTTTATCTCAGGTACACAATGTTTTTCATGTTTCAATGTTGAGAAAGTATATGCCAGATCCATCTCATGTTTTGAGTCCAGAGGTAGTTCAGCTGGAAGAGAAACTATCTTATGAGGAACAACCGGTCCAGATTCTTGACCACAGGGAGAAAGTGTTACGGAATAAGGTGATTAAGCAGGTAAAGGTTTTGTGGAAAAACCACATGATTGAAGAGGCAACATGGGAATCTGAAAATGCTATGAGGGATAAATACCCCCACTTATTTTGATAAGTGAATAAAATTGTGAGGACGCAATTCCCAAAAGGGGGGAAGGATGTAACATCCCAGGTAAATAAAGAATAAAGAATTTTCATATTTATTAATATTTAAAAATTAAATATTAATTTGAATTAAAAGGGGTTTCTACGTTCGATAGCGTACTCGGTACGCAACGATGAGTTTCTTTGAAAACTTACGTTGCACACAAGTAATAAAATAATATTATTTTAAATGTTAGTTAACGAGTAGCCGTTGTACTGGCGGTAATGGATAGAAATAACTAAAATATGGTTATATATGTTTTTAAATGTTTTTACATTTATCCAATAAAAGATAAAGGCTTAAAATACGAAAAGAGTTCAATTTTAGGCTTTTATACCCTAATTTTCACTAAAGGTTCACTTATCGCCTTTTGATGGAGAACTGTCATTAAATATAGTTTTGATCACTCTTATACATTATATTGGACCAAATATAACTCTTCTTTAGAATCGGGACATCAAAATTTACTTTGTGTAAATTTTTGGTACCTTTCTGATAAAGTTCATTTTTTTAATGAATAGTGTAAAATGTTGTATTTTAATTCAAAACCACTTTTTAATCTAATTTATTTATATGATTAGATTATCTTTTGAATTGGTTTTAAAGTGAAATTAGAAAATATTTTTACCATTAAATCCAATAGTGGTCGTTGGAATTAATTTCACTTTGAAATCGGACTTAAACTAGTGTCAATCTTTTGATACTTATTGTTTCATAAAAACACGCTATTTGCTCTGACAGCGGGAATTAATTATTAAATTAATTAATGTGACTTATATGTTTTGAATTTTGTAAAATAGACTTCATTTTTGAATTCGTAATATCAAATATAGCTTAGGATGAATTTTTGGTGATTTTCTGAAAAACTTCAATTTTTGATGAATAGTGAAACCACTAAGTGGTACTTATAAAGACTGATTTTCCGTTTAAATGAAATTTTGCCATCATTGTGTTTTGAATTTTAAAAATCCGACATACATGGTTGTCATTAAGAAGTAAAATGCGGTTCAATGAGATTAAAATAATTTTTTGGTGAATAGTAACTTATTAAGTTTTTAATCGCGATTAGTGGTAATTAGTGTAGTTTAAGGTAAAAATAATGCTTTAATAAAATAAGATGAGCTTGACACATGTCTTACCATCATTGGTTGTGTCATGGACGACCAAGAGAAGCCATGGGTCATCTTGGGGACCCCATGGAGACATTTTGGTTGAGAAATGACATAAATAACTTTTTATTTAATGTAAAAGTAAAAATGACACAAACATAATATGTTTTACGAAAACAATTTTTACATGGGGTTATAAAGATCATATTTTTGATTATAAATAGTCATTGGAAAGCTAAAAATATTTCCTACATCATAGTATTTTTTTATGATTTTTAGACATTAAATAAATTAAATTATTTATGACATAATAATGATGCAGCGATGACATCATTATTTGACGATTTAAATAAAATGGAAAGATAATGTAAAATATATGAACTACACATGTAAAAAACCAATTGGATGAGTGTATTTAGAACCCTTATCAGCTTATCCACGAATTATATCAATGTGGGACCTTTTAAAACCGAAACAAATTTTCAAATAAAGTAATATTTCGTTACTTTCCAAAAGTGCCCCTCCTCTCCTCTTATAAAAGGCCCCCACCTCTACCTCATTTCACACACTCCTCAAGCCTTTGGCTCAGCCAACCCCTGCCCATTTACTATCTCCACATCCCTCTCCTCATCCTAGAGGATTCTATTTGGGCATAATCCTTTCAAAGGAATCCTTTAGGCTCAAATCAAAAGGAGTTAAACTTTTAAAGGTAATTCATTCTCTCTTGTTCATTTGTTTTATTTTGCTTCTCCAACCCTCTAAACTATTTTTATTTACTTCTTTTGTAACAACAACAGTATCTCCAATATACTAGGATGTTTTTATAAGATTTATTCGAGCTGAACTCTCACACAAATACATCAAATGGTTAATGAACATACGGTTTCCGTGGATGGCGAAATTCTGCCTCCCGAAACGATGATTGTTCAATACTCATTTAACACCTTCAAAGGTGGCCATTATGATGTCAATATTTTTATATATGATATATAATATGTTTATTTTTTCTTTAATCTTCTTTATTTTTCATTTTGGGCATACCTTTATGGTTTCCATTATGGGTAAACACGATATCTTCATTTAAGGAAGTGCGGACTACCGCCCCCTCAAAGTGATGTGATTCGTTAATGCCATATGTGGGACGTGTAAAAGATGGATTTAAAGTAATTATATATGATGTTATACTGTAATTATAATATACCTATATATCATTATTATTTCTTTCCATTAATGTATGAGATAGAAATGAAAGTAGCGTTCATGCGTACGTACGGCTTACCGTCTCCATGAACGGTGCATTTCATTTCTTATCCCCAAATGTAATGTACTATTAAAAGTACATGTATATAATGGATATATATAATTAATGATATATCTAAATGATGAATATAATTCTGGAATTAAAATATACAAACCTCTCATTTAGTTTTAATTCCATTAATATGACAAAGAAATGAAAGTAGCATTCATGCGTACGTACGGCTTACCGTCTCCATGAACGGTGCATTTCATTTCTTACCTCTAAATGATTATGTAATATTATAAATACATGTATATGCTGGATATATATGATATATATGATATCCAAATCATGAATTTCATTCTGGATATAAATAACTTTTTTACCACACGAACAACATGTAATTGTAAGAAGTCCACTTTCGACTTAAGAACCAAATATTGAAAAAACAAACATTATTAACTTAAATGGTTACATAATGTTTATAACATGGAAATAAGTGATATAAAAGGAATAATGAACTTTAAAAAGGTTCTTAATCAAGTATAAATTAACTCAAGTTTATTATTCAGGACGTTAAAGAACGATCGAGTAAAGTCAGACCCGAGGTAAGGGACTTCGTCTCAATCTCCTTTCATTGAGGCATATTTCGTTTTATACACAACTTTCTTTTATAAGGTGTATAAACCCCTTTGAATTTTACTTTTATACAAAAGGAATCTTTTTCTACAAAGCGTTTTACAAAATGAGAAAAAGGAATGTTTCTTTTAACGTACGCGGCGACAATGACCTTTTCCGTCGTCGCGAGTATTATTTGGTCTTTGGCTTCCTCAACAAGCCGTAATGTTTTTAAAATAAAATATATACCATATACTCTTTTCTGTATTTTGGTATTAAAAATGGTTTTGATAAAGGATTCTATTATGTTAATATATTTATGATATATTGTGATTGAAATGTGGAAATTTTATCATTCCTTTATATTGGTTTTATGTTTTATGATTTTATACTGGTACTTGGACATTTAAACGGGTGGTTACGTTATAAACCATATGACGGGTGGTGCCGTGAATACCAGGACGGGTGGTTACGTTATAACCTCCAATGCATTGGGTATGGAAGTCGGGCGTATGGATATTCCATTAAGTATGTATGGAAATTGGCCGTATGGCTATTCCATTAAGTGATATGTGTGGAAGTCGACCGTATGGTTATTCCACTTAAGTATGATTATGTCCCAAGTTACCTTTATATATGTTATGGGTTCTTTATATGGGTTTTATGGTAATACTTTGGTTACAAAAAGGTAAGTAATGATACTTTATTCAGTGAAGAGTTTTTACTACTTCATGAAGGTGAAGGTATTACTTTGATAGAGTATACATGGTTTACTTGATTTTGAAAAACTAACAGTTTTCATTCTTTGTGTATCCCTTACTGAGCTTTTTATGCTCACCCCAAGTTTTTTTGAAATGTTTTTCACTGGACTTAATGTGGAATAAGGTCAAGGATGGGATCAAGGGAATGTCATGCTATATAAAACATGGAACTAGACATGTTTCTTTCAAGAGTTCTTTTTTATTATGGAAACTTAGTATAAGTGACTACTTTTTAATCTTTTGAGATGTAATAGTTGTGTTCTAATTCTCTAAAACTCTAAACCTGAAAAGATACTCAACGTGAATTATTCATTTAATTCAATATTAAGTAAGGTTTAAGGACAGGGCCTTATATAAAATCTATTAAATTTATATAATCTTGAGGGACAAGAAATATTTTCTAACCGATTGGATCCCCTAGACCAAGATGAAATGATGGATTTTATGAATCATATAAAGTATAATGTATTATTGGACTAGTAGGTTATCTATGAGCAAGACCTGATGAAATGATAGATTCTAAAGATGAAGCATTCTTGGGAACCAGAAAGGGTTACTCTCCTACAAGAAGTGAAAGAACATGATCACTTATTTTTTTATTATAATCATGTATTAATGTGATAAAATACATTTTTTTATCACAGTGATAACCAATTGATAAATCTCATTTCAGAATTACAAACTCAAAACATGATCTTCCATGTGATCATTTTCTTCTATCTTTCTCACCCCAAAACCCATTTAAATTGGAGGAATAACTTAGAAATGGTCCATTCCATGTTCCACTTATTCAAATGTATCTTCCTATGACATCATTAGAGGGGTAATTATATTTTCAAAACCATCATGAGTCTTGTAAACCCACCCACCCATATCAACAATAAGCTTCTTATTATTTCAAGCCAGATTATCTTCTTTCCTATCTATAGCTATGGGAATCCATTCATCTTCTTTTAGAGAATTATAAAGTTTACTATAGAGTAAACCAAAATATTTTGGATATAAAAATATAAGTGAACTCATTCATATTCAACTATGACATCAATTTTGTTTTCATTATCCAGAAAAGTGATGTTTGCAGGTCTACAGATTTCAAGATTAACATTAACTCTAATTCTAGAAAAAAAAACCCCAACAACACCTTCTAGGATTATCTGATCCATCAAAATAGGAGTTCCAATATAGGATTTAATATCGTTTAGGATCTTATGGCGCTAGTATATCGAAATCATGTCATGAAGCCTGACCCAAAACTGAGCATTGATTTGATTTAGATTAAAATGGTTGAATTTTAAATCACATTATAAAAATCATAGAGGACTAGGATTGAGTTGAATATTTCTATGATCTTAGGGTTTATTAAATTCTTCCATGAACTATGGATTAATATGAAAGAACACTCATCCAATATGAATTATAAACCAATTAATAAATCTCGATCAATGAGAGGCCATGTTCTTAAGATCGATATATGAACAAGGACTATCTCCCTTTGAATATAAAAAGGACCAATGATTGTGAATGTGTAGAGATAAATTCATTTTTCCAGTTATGTTGGATATGACTCCCCAAACCCATCATTATTAATTTTTCTAATGTAGTTGGATCTAAAGGAACACTCTTTTTCAGATATAGAGGAAAAGTCAGTGACTTTGTGATGGAAATTACGTTCTTCCTCATATGAGAAGGTTTCATGGAATCTAAGATATTTCATGACCCTATGATCATAGGAGATCAACCTTGAATGAAAATTCTGAGTCTATATGAAACAATTACATGGGTAAAATCAAACAAAAAACCATGATATCTTGATTTCACCGTAGCAATGTTTAAATAGAAGGGTTCCAGTTATCTTCATCTCATCCATTACCCAATAAAAATGATAAAACATGTGTAAGGTTAATGATCACTTCCCACTTGAGGGACCCTCCTTGGCCAAATCGCAGTGCATGTTCCCCAACAAGGAATATCGCTTGGAATTGACCTATACATAATATGTCCAATGTGTGAGTTCGGCGGGACACAACCCTAGGCCAGTTCCCTTAGAAAATGAGGGGTACAACCAGTAAATACCACTCTCGTAACAACCCATGGGATGTAATGGAGTAGTTGTTTTATAATTAAATTTTTAAACTTTTAAAATTTTTTTCTGAAAATATAATAATCATTTTATAATTTTTAGAGTAAAAATTATATTAGATTGGTTTTCTTATTTTTATAGATTTTTCATTTTTGATGAAGACTGAAAAAAACTAATTTTCATTTGAAAACTAAATTTAATTTAATTTAATTTAATTATAATTATAAATTATATCTTAGTTTTTTAAAGTACATATAATTCAATAATACATATAGTAATCCAATTTCAGTCATTTTAATCAAATTTATATTAAAATTTGTTTTAAAAATGTTGTAATCATTTGAAATTTTTCACATTACAAACCCACTTTCTCATCTTTTCAGTGAGATTAATTTTAAATAAATATTTCCATAATTTTTTTATTTAATATATAATAATGGGTTCCATACTTGCAATTAGAATAATATATGAGGATTAATTTGGTAAACATAATTTTTTACCAAAATAATTAGTGATTTTTTTTGAAATTATGTACAATGATTCAAGAGAGAACAAGTTTACTTAGTTGTTAGACATAGAAAATTTGGTGTAACAAATGAGCAAACACTTGTTAAAAAACTATTGTTTTAAAATATTTATACCATATTAATTCTATTATTGGGAATGGATAGTTATTGGTTCTTTTTTAATTCATAAGAACATGGGAGTAATTAACTCTTTCAAAAAATATATATTGTACCACTCACCCCAATTATATAAGGCCACCCCATATCCACCTCAATGCGTCTCCACCCCACCTCTGACATTACCTGTCCTCGGCGGTGGTTATCTCCTCTCAAAATCAGTGTCATTGGGTGTTGGGTCTTCTTGTTCTGTCTTCACTATGGTCTTAGTAGAGACTTTGTGTCTACTTTAGGTTCTTTCCACAACACTGGTGTCATCGTTGGCTCTAGTGTTCGACGACTACCTTAGCGCTCCTGGAAGCAAGATCTCATATCGACGTCGGCGTGCGACTCCAAATGGTCTCGCATCGGGATCTTGTCGCGGCTGCGGCTCTGAGTGGCTCGGTGATGACTTCTTCTGCGGGTTTGAGGTCTTGTCATGGCTATGCCTCTTCATCGGCCCAGTGCTCAAATCAGTTTTCTCTACTTGTTCGGGATTTCATCATGGATGCGGTGTACTAGGCATCGGTGTGTTCTATAATGGCATATCTGCCTCCAGTTTTATTTCTCAACTTAATCCTAGCCTTAATTCGGTGATCTAGTGTACATGGTGTTGGTTCCAATGGCATGGAGGGGGAAGGACTGTCATTTTGGTGCTTTGTATGTTGTTTCCAGGTTCTGATTTGGTGATTCTGTGTTTATGTTTGAATGGTTGGGAATTTGGTGGTATTGGATGCTCTTTGGTTGAGTTACTAGAGGGGAATTGTGTGATATATTGAGGAACACATACTTTCATCAAGGATTTTATTCCGATGAGGATAGAGCTGGTTGTCTTCACCACGCATGACTTTTTGGATTTGGAAGATTGAGAGGGTATGGTGCAACCATCGGTATCGTGACTGTGCACTCTTGCACGAGACTGCTTGCCGAGTAGTCATGCTTTTGTGGAGGTGTTCCTTAAGGATTTTGATGCTATGTTAAATCATTGCCTCATTTTTTTGTTCTTGGTTGCAACCCCATTGCTTCTTGATTTTGTTAATGTCTTGATGTCCTTGAATTCTTGGTTTTCCCCCTATTTACACTTAAAAGGGGGCTTTTCTAAAATCAATAAAAATTTTGGCCTTCAGGCCATTATGTCTATCATAAAATACAATAAAAAATAAGTATCCATATTCCCTAAACACCTAATAGAATCCATATATTGGAATATTTCCAAAACAATGATCCTATAGATAAATAATAAGGAGGATATCCAAAGAAATGTGCAGGATATTCTAAAGGTGTTTATTATTTTATTTCGTTATCCAACTCCTTAAAATTCCTATTATACAACGGTTATTTAATAAAATAATTATCTTTAATATATTTAAATTTTTTATGGTAATGGTACTGATTAAAACTTCTCAAACAACCATCAAATGGGTTTCATCGTTCTTGTGTACGACAAACCACCTCCTTGTAAAAATATGTTGTTCGTTTTTCCATTACCACCATTAAATGATAGAAATAATTCACCATTTACAGTTTATCTATTATATATTTTATATTTATCATTTTATTAAGATTATGAATTTATTATATCACACATATCGTCATTCATACTATTTAGTGGGAATACTATAACATTGATCGTATTACAGATTGTTTTAGAAAAGTATTTTATATATATTATATAATAATGATACATAAATTATTATATAAATATATATCATTTACATTCCTTTTTTTCAATTCGATAAGAAAATAAAAACAATGTTCTTCTGTTTATACGGCCTACCATCTCTAGGAATGGTTTATATAATTTCCTTTAAAAATAATATTATATATTATTAGAAATATATATAATAAATATATATTATATTTAAATCATAGTTTAAATTTTGTATATGATGTTATCATGATTCAATTAATAGTAACAAAAAATAACATGTCAATGAATTTTTGGAAAATAACACAGTTATTACCCTAAACGATGAAAATATTTAAAGATTATTAATCAATGGGGTAATATTATATTATAAAAGCATCATATATTCCATAAAAGTATTAAAATTTATGTGGTATAAGTAAATAACTTGTGTAAATCCACTAAATAGGATGTTAAATCATGTATGCGCAAATTGAATGCATGAGGTGAAATATTTTGTCTCTATTTTATTTCATTAAGTCTGATTGTATTACTATTTTCATGGTAACATTTTTCATGGTTTATATTATTTCCCTTTGACATATAATATATTTAATAATCCATTCATCATTATATATTAAGTTACATATTAAATTATTTCATCTATGGTGATTTTAATTATGTGTTGCGAACTTGTTGATAATTTCACAACTCAATTTTTTTCATCATGTTATATTACATCCTCATTTTTATTATTATTGTAATATTATATGTGTAAGTTAAGTTTACTATATATTGTTTCATTGGAAATTATTTTATGTTGATTGAATGTTGAAACACATAATCAATCCATTTTATGATTCTCACTTGAACGTTATGATCTTTGTTAGGTCATACTTTACAATCTTATTTTATTGGGGATAAATCATACATGGATTTCTATAAAGTAATATATATGAAATTTTTTCAATAAAGCATTAATTATTTATCTAAAAGTGGTATTTGTTATTTTATCATCTAATAGTACCATTTTTCTTCCCTTCGTCACATAAAATGTTTTAGAAAAATGGATTAAAGAAAACATGACTCCAATTATCTATTCAGTCATAAACGTATTTTCATCCAATACCATTTTTTCTAATAATAATTTTAAAAATGAATTTAACATTTTCAAAAAAAATTATTAATGAAAAATTTACCTAGTATTACTTTTTACAAAACTTTTTGGAAATAATATTTTTTTATTTTCAGAAAAGTGAACTTTTCTAAAAATATTATAATGGAAAATAATTGTTCCATCCATGTACAGTTTTAATGAGATTACGTGTCATTATTTATTTAAATTTTAATGAACCATTTTATGATTTTATTTCAAAATAAAGTGTATTTATATGTGATTTTATAACACAATTGTATTAAAAATTCAAATTAAAGAGGATATCTTCTCCAAAAATAATTTTAGAGATATTTTTATGGTATTTATATTGACCAATGATAAAATAACATATAATAAATATAATACAATACAGTTAAGCTTTACTGATACCATCATTATTCTTTCTATATATGGTTTATAATCATTCTAACTGAATAAAATATTCGTGTTGACATCCTTGAATTATTTTAGTAGTTAATAAATTAATTTTTAAAGATTAAAATTCTTATTATCATTACACAAAATGTTTACCCTAAAAATCCACATTATTTATTATGGATATGAGTATATAATAATTAGTATTCTATTATTAAAAACAATGTTCACTTTGAATGTTATTCTATTTTCTAGGAAAATGTTAATAAATTGTTATTTTAACTCAATATGGAAATTTGATAATGCACATTGGTTATAAAATAAATATTTTTTAAATGAGTAATTATTTGGACTCATATTACATGGGTAAGGCCTAGTTAAATAGTTCTCTTCAATTTATTTTTAGCCTCAGGGAACGAAGTGGTTTTCCATACTCAGCTAAATTGGTTTTTAACTAGATTGTTTTTAACATTCCTCTGAATAGTGATGTCGGTAATGGATCGATATAGCCATGATTTATGGAATCAAAATAATTAATAATTTCCTTCATTTAGTATTCATTTATTACAATTCAAGATATTTTCACTATGAATAAATTTATGGATATGATTCATTATCATTTTATTAATTAAAATTGAAGGTGTTTTTAATTATTTACCTTTCCATGTCCATTGTTCCTTATGCAATTATGATAGACATTTTATTGATTAAATCGATTTTTTAGTTATTCACATTTATGTTTCATTTATGCACTTCCTTATTAGATTTATAATTACCTGGAATGTGTGTGTAGTTTTGTTCCATGACATATGGATTAAGCTCATTAATTCATTATTTATTACCCTATATTTTACACTAACTATGATTTTTTTCTCACCATTATGTTGGTTCATTTACCAAATAATGCCTAAGTGTTACTATGATAGATTTGTTGATAATCAATAGATGGAATAATATTTTTTTATAGGAAATTATGTTTTAATTTGTGTATTGATAGGTAATGTTAGGATCAGGTCTGTATCTTGTATACCGAGACTAAAAAACTTATCAGTCCATTGGGATGATATTTCATATATATTATGCTAATATAAAAGTTTAAGGAACAAGTACGAGATTCTAGGGATGAGGTTATGAAAATACCTTGTTTCATGGTGAGTATGGGTTGTTGTATTTATTGACAATAATAACTGTGAATTCTTAGTCTGATGTTGCTGGATCTAGACAACATAGATTTATATACCGTAGAAGGAAGCCCCATGATGTAGTTAGGTGTTTTTAGGATGGTATGATTTTCGAATAAAGTTTTTCTACTTGGTTTTTATTGAATATTAGTTCCATGTAACCCATTTTATTAAGGGTATAATCAAGTAGCCAATTAGGCTACATAGGTGAATTGATGAAATCTAATTCACATAAAGAAATTCATATAGTCATTTATACCTGGTAGGATCATCACATAGCCAATTCATCCAAGTAAATGAATGTTTTATATACCCAAATGATGGATTTAGACCACTTTAAAATTAACATATCTATTTTTAGTCTCGTGGATGATTTTTTAAAATAAAATTTATGATTGGTAACATAATTCAACGCCGACTCACATAAGAAAAAATTATATATAGCTGACTTCTATATAACCAATTTAGATTCCACACATAGAAGAATTAGTATCTTCACAACCAATTGATTTACTCACTATTGGTTTTAATATTTACAGTATTCTAGGGTGATTTTAATAAGATGTTTCAGGGATTATTTTGAATTCTTCATCAGTCAAATGCTTCAGTTTTTAATTCAATGATGTCGAGCTGGTTATTTAATGATCTTATGGATATCATGGGAGTTCTATGATTTAGTGTTAATTTAGTCAGTGTAAAAATTAATAAAATAATATATTTTGGAGAGGAACTATTGAGGGAAAAAATTAGAGAGGTGTGGTTGAAACTGAGGTTAATAATTTAGTGGTAAACATTTGATGAAACTATTATCTTCAAGAGATATAATTTGAAACAGAGAATATTTTTACATTGTTTTACAAGACGACACTATGTTATATTATTTATATCATATTTTAGAGTTTCTTGGAAGTGTATAATTCCCTAGTATTGCAAAATAAACATGATTTATTTCAAATCTGCATCATATTTGTCATTATCTTTCGTTCTGTAGCATGAATCACTGATTTTTTGTGTAACTCCTAACATGCGTTGTGGGATTTTTTATGAATTCATATATTTTTTCACTTGGGATATATAAGAATTAATATGTGGTTGTGGGTAATAACTAACCACACAAATTATTAGGATTCCTCATTTGGCATAAAACATGTAAGAACTCTGTTCTCCACAATATTTAAATTTTTGGATGATCATGTGAGGCTTCATTTTTATATATTGCGAGGATAAAACACAAAAAATTCATATATTTTAATTTAATATAATATATTTTAAAAACTACCATCCACCGATTCTTCTGTACCCCTTCTCAATAGAGGAAACTATTCAAGCAGGAACATTAATTGATATCTAAGGATGTTCTATTAATAGGATCTGAGATCTTTTTTCATTAATCCAAGGAGAATTTAAACTAATTTAATAGACGTGGTATAAAAACTTTACATGGAAAATTATCATGGTTTCAATAGTCATAAGTTTTTATATAATGTATATATGGGTCTATAAGTTCGTGAAGTAGTGAAATTGGGATTTCACCATTCATAAATTATAGTCAGATGACGTTTACTCAAAAAAGTAATATAAAATTGGACTAAATTTATTAAAATAATATTCTCATGTTGTTATCATAAAAATTATACACAAAATATATAGGGAATGAAATGGTAAAACATATCTGTAATAGTTAGGATATTAGTTATTAAAGAGATATAAAAGTCAAAGTGGCAATGGTACAAATCTAAAGATGAATATTTGCCAATATCGAAATGGTATAGGATTAATTATTTTTCATTTTATATAAATGTTTTAATAAAATTACAATAAATATATTATTTATTATTCAGAAACAATATGATTCCATAATTTTGAATAAATTGCTATGAAATGTTATGTATATATATGATCTCAAAATTTCAACACGTTATTAAATTGAATATATTTCCCATGATGTGTTATATAATATTCTCAGTGCTTATGAAGTGTAAAAATTTATATAATTATGAATGTAACTGAAAAAAAGTTGGATTTTTAATCCATTAGGAATATAAAAATATATAATATTAGAGATTTTGTGGACATGATAGATAATGAAAATGAAGAATAATATGAAGGAGTTATTGTATTCATTTCAAAAAAAAAATTAAAGGAACACCGAAAAAAATTATTCAATTTTATATGAAATAAATGTAATATACTAGGATGAAATCAAATTAACTATCCAATGAGTAAATTAATATATTATAAATATAAAAATTATGACAATACTAAAGGGAATAAATAAAAAACAATTCTATATAATCTCCAATGGTTGGTGTATGGGATAAGATTTTTCAGAAACCCAGAAGAAGAAATACAATATGAAGATAATAGGAATCTAGTCATATCTTACACTATAATCTTGATGAAGATATTAAAGAAACATTTATAAAATATTCATCTCATTTTTAAAATACTATTGATTCATATTGTGGTGTTAAGTATTATCTATGACCAATATAATAGGAATATATGTTCAAAATTTAACCAGAGGGGTGTCTTTAGAAAGAAAACTATTCTTGTGAATGATAACAAAATGTTTTAAACATAAAATAGGAAACTCATTGATGAAAAAGTGAGCTATCTAATTTAGATATAGAAATTCTAGAAGAAAATTAAAACATCAGATTAAAAGCAATATAGTATGAGAAAATGATAAAATATTTTAAAGAAATACTATCTTTTAAGAAAGAAAAATTATCAATGGAACAATAAAAATTTATTGATGTTATGAATGATCAATAAAATATCAATAAGGACCTGAAATTATCTATTTAATTCTCGGGAGAATCCTCCAAATATCCAATTTTTTTTAGTTATTTCATCATTTAAAAAATTACTTTTAAATACACTTACTCTAATAATATAAGATTAATTAAAAAAATTTATAAAATTTTGACTAATAAAAATATAGAGATATTTCCCATTTGTTTATTTAATCAAATAAAAATATTTAATGAATAATTTATTACAAATTAGAGATAAAATAATACCACGAGATTCACTAAAGGTTAAACCTTGATAGAAAACATCTGGATAAAAATTTAGTTTTCCAAAAAAACTCTTTTAGGGTTATTAATGGTTATGTTGAATGTTTGGGAATAAATAAAATATGTGTTGGTATAAAATTTCTTTGCATAGGATAAGGGATGAAAAAAGGGGGAGTGGTTACAATGGGAAGATAAAAATACATTGGAAAAAAGCATACTAAAATAAAACTATCAACATGGTAATGATACGAAATAGGTTTGATTGTTTTGAATAATTTTTTCAATGGTTTGATAAAAATTGTAATATTTCATATAAATTCATGTAAATATAACCCTTCCAGTCCCCTAAAAATTATAATTTGGAAGTAGTTTATGTGTGCAATGAATAAAACAAATGTTTAATAGATGCTTCTTATGAAGATAAAAGGATGAAGAAGTCATTGAAACTAGATAGTTAGTGTTCCCCCAACATGATTTTATATGATCAATTTATGTAGAAAATTGAGAAACATGATAGTGCTTTAGTAACATTTGGAAATGATTCTTCCTTACAGATAAAATTCTATAGACCATTTTAGATTGAGATTAATGATTTGTAATCAAAAGAGTTTCTTTATGTTGAATGTATAAAACACAACATGTTTATTATTATCCAACATTTCTCTAATGTAAATGATGAAACATTCATATAAATTCTATATTTATAAAAATACCATGTGATGGATTTGTTATTTCAATTAATTATTAAAAAAATATAAATTTATTCTTGATTTCTTACCCTTAAAATACATGTTACATGATATTGGAGGATGGGGTCATGTTTTCTCATAGAATACCTGGTCTTATTAGAAAAAAAATCTTCTGTGTGAATATAAAAAATTAAGTGTTAATGTATTTTTCTAAGATAAAAAGATATCAAAATGATATTTGTGGAAAATTTTATAAAGTAAATATAAGTTAAATGAATCACATGAAGAAAGATATTAATTCCACAACACTGATTGAATTAGACCACATATTTATTTTGGGAATCATAAAATAGAAGCCTACCTATGGTGATATTTAAATCTTTAATTTCATTGATTACTACCCTAAAAAGACTAATTTAATTTTCATCAAGAATAATTATGATGTTATCATGTAAAAAAATAGGTAGGTATGTGAATTAAAAAAGATATCTAATAATGTGAAATAATACACTTGTGATGTGTTCAAAACATCTCCTAGAAAATATAGAATCATGAAATAGTATAAAATCTCTACTGACTAGCATATAAGGGTATTGAAATGAGGAAAATTAGGATCATTTTGGAAAAGGGACTAATAATGATGGTTTACAATGATGATTCAAAATATTTTTACAAAGATGATTATTTTACAACTATAGACATTAAAAAGAAATTCCACTTATGGGCCAAAAAACATGCTACAACCTATGAGATTGGGATCTAAGTAAATCATAATGTGACACCTTTCAATGTCATTTGATGTAATTGTTATATTAAAATAAATGGAGGAAAATATATAAATTTTAAATTAACTTATGATGATATAGTATTCCTAGTGTATTGTTATAGTAGGAATGGATAATTATACGTGAAAAAATATTTATTAAAATTATTTAGGATTCAAAAATAATATTTTATGAAAATATGTAAAAATTATTCATCCAATTAAATAAATGACTATATCACAGAAAATACTAATAACCTTTCTAAAGAATGGATGAAAAGGTTTCTAAAATTAGTCTAGAAACAATTGATGTTAATTGAGATTGTTCTATAGATGATGAATAATGGTGTGATAGTAATATAAATCAGTTTTAGATTATAATAAAACATGTAGTCATCTAGAATATCATTGGGAATTAGAACTCCACAGTTTATAAATACATAGACTAATTTTTAAAATCAAATAGCCCTTGTATCAATTTTTTCATGTAGAATAGTGGATGTGTATATTGAACATGTTGAATTCCAAAATGTTATGAATGATGTACAAAACCAATTTTAGAAGAACTCTATATTGTGAATAGTTCCAATACAGAAAAATATACATATTATTGGTACAAAATGTTTTTTACAAAAAAAATCAATGAGAAAGGTTAGGTTTTATGGAACATGGGTAGAATTTTTTACAATGGATTTTAACAAATGGATGTCCAAATATTTGATGATAATATTTCTCTAGTTTCTAGACAAGATAAAATAGTTATTTTGATTACTGTGACTGCTAAAAAATAACACAATTTTTCATATGATCATGATTTCTATATTTATAAGTTGAGAACTTGATCAAGAATTCCATATCAACCAAATATACGGTTTCATTTAAGAAATTCATCGAATAATAATTTTCACGTTTATGTATTAATTGAATGGATTAAAACAGATTTCAAGGGCCTGATACTCTAAACATGATGACTATTTATGAATAATGGGGTCTACCAATGACACTATCTATAGAAACTTGTGCTTGATGAAATATATCTCTCATACACTAATGTTGATTGTATACGTGGATGACATAATTTCACTAGTAATAATATTCTTTTAATGAAATTCTACTATATATATATATCAAATAAATTTGACATTCCTATATGTAGGGGAGAAAAAATACATTTTAGGTTTTCATATTGATAAGAATTCATATCACATCATCTATTCTAAAGATAAATAGCACATAGAGTTATAGATACTGATTGGAATGAAGGACACAAAAGATGTGTCAACACCCCTATTTATTCTAATGAAGATGTGTAATAATGATCATTGAAACATGATTTATCATTATATTTTTAAAATTATTATTAGACACCTATTGTATCTCCTAAAATCCAAACTATTCATTTACTATTTGGTGAATCTTTGTGTATGGTATCAAAGTGAATAGAGAGATTTATAGATTCATGAAATTAAAATAATTCTGAGATATATAATAGAAAAAATTAATAATGTTTTTCTATATAGGCGTACAATGGATATTTATTTTCTTACAAAAACTAATCTAGATTTGGAAGGATACTGTATTAATCATAGATCCACATTAAATGGTGTGATCCTTGTTAATTATGATTGTATTTTAAGTTATATTAAAAATAAATGTTCTCTGACCTAAAAAATCATCGAATCCTAGTATGTACCATCTACTCATGAAGTTTCACATGTGTAGTGGTTTCATTGTTGGCTAGAATATTTGAGGGCCTACAAAAATACCATTGAAGATTCATTATGATGGTTATAGTCTAATTAATATATTAAAAATACATTTAATCACACTTAGTATTAATCAATTGAAATTCAATATCTTTTTATTAAAGATAATATGGATTTACTTCGAATAAAAATGATATTTATTTTCACAAAGGAACATATTGAATTTGTATTTAAATATGTTATGATACATGAATGATTCAAGGAGTTAGTATTGAAATTGAATGTTTAGTATTCTCTAAAAACATAATAATTTGATTCTCTTAGAACACCAATATCCTTTGGTTTATTTTTATTTTTTCATAGAGAAGTGTGAGATGAAGTGGGGTTAATTTTATAGTGGATTTCATAAACATATGATGATAACTTTTTTTATAAATAACGATAACCATTGAAGGAACTCATGCTTAAGTAAGTGGGGAATTTGATTACCCAGTTGGTTTGAGGTGTGGTCACCAAAAAATTATCCTTGGCGGTTCGGATGGTAGTAACAAACCAGATTTTCTATTATTGTCTTCAAATAATTCTCCTCAATATTAGCGAAGGTTGTAACCCACAAGAGTTGAAGTATTAGTATTTAAGATTCTTTCTTCATTGATAGCGATGGAAGAGAAATGTTAAAATAATAACAAATGGTTGGTTTGAGTTATGGTATATTTTTTTCTTCTAATTGATCATTAACAAATCCCAATGGATTGATTGTGGAATATGGCTAAATATTTATTGGTTTGTGAATTAGTGAATATCCCATGTTTTTGGTAAGTATGTGTTGTTTTGTTATTTGAAAACCTTACATAAGGTTTTATTAGTCCAATTTTATTTCATATAACTTGTATAGAGAAATGTTTCATGTAAGGATGTTACCTGATTTAAGAATGTGTTTTTTTGAATGGGTGAATGTGTCCTAATGTTTTCCTATTTAGTTTTAAGTGAATATTTGTTTCACGTAGCTGATTTTGTAAGGGTATATTTTCATATCAATTTATAATACATAGACAAATCTATGATGGAATATTAATGTAGGTAATACACTTAAAAAGTTATACTATATAAGCAAATCATGATGTAGAGTGAACCATTTAACTAGATGTATCCTATAGACAAATGATGGAAATAAAAGATTTTGGAATTCACTAAGCTGTTTTAAGTCAGATCACCCATTTATGAGAATATAATAGCTAACTGGTGACACATTTAAATTCCAAATCATGTAGGTGAAAATGATACATATTTAATTTCTAGTTTAGAACCACTAAACTGATTAATATGGGGCCATTTTAGAGTTTCAATGTTTTCAATTCATAGTCTCCAATTTTTTTATAGTATTTATTTAGGTTTTCTCATTTAATGTTAATTGAGGTGAATTATTATGATATAGTGTGGATGGTTCTTAATTTCTATATAATCAGTAGTTCCAGTTTCTGAAGACATGGGTTTTAGATGGTTTTGATAGATGCAATGGATATTGAATGGATTTTATAAAGATGTGATTTTTTTAAAATAGTATAATTAATGCATTGGTATATTGTGAATAGTGTTGTGGTTAACGAATGTAACAATATTGGAAAATATTTTTGATGAATCACTTAATTATTCCATGATTAATAACTAATGTAACTCTTTTATTTAGGATATCTAATCTGAGTCTGATAATATTTTTGTATCATGATATAGGTCTTCACTATGTTATATTCATTATATCATATATTGGAGGCTCATGGAAGTAGAAACTAATCATTATATTAAAAATAATCCTGGTTTATTTAGTGATCTTCTTCACCGCTATAACAATCTTTTTTATAGTTTTAATCTATGGTGATTGGTGTCACTCCTAATAGTTGTGGTGGGGTACTACATGAATTCTTGTATCTGGTTTTTACTTAGTGATATAGTTAAACGAATCTGTTGGTGGGATATCCAGCTAACCTAATGAGTAGTATTCAACATATGATATAAACCTTAGAAAAGAATTTTTTTTATTTTAATTTACAACTTGATCATGTGTAGATGTTTTTTCAATTTGTAGTATATCTCACTCTAAATATTCAAAGAGAATTATTTTTTTTATGTTATATTTTAAAAACATACCTCCACTGATTCAACCACTCCCCCCAATCATAGTGGTGGAATCCAATCCTACAAGGACCATCACTATATATTAATATATATCAATGAAGTATAAGGATAACAATTATTCTTCAAATTATATGGTTGTAGAGGTTTCCATTTTTTGGGAACCATTGTAGCCATTTTGTATAAGTATCAAATCAACTATTAATTTGGATTAAATGTGAAGATATTTTTTAGGATTGTAACATTTATATCCTTCCTTCATATTATTTATTGGTATACAAGCATTTTTTTTCTTATAATAATATAATTATTTACGTTCTATATTGTTCATTATATTTTGATTCCATAAAATATTTCTTTAATAATTAAGTGTTAAATATTGATTTTTATTTGTCTATTGTAATTATTAATAGTTGTAACGATAATATTTTGAGTCTTTAATCTTCCAAACCACACCTTATATATGAGAGAAGAAAATTTATGTAACCAAAAATGTTAATTCACCACACTCTTGAAGCTACTATACTAATTATTTTTAAAGAAATTATCTTTTCCCTTCAACTAATGTATACAATAGAAAATATTTTATTTTATATTATAGGTTAACCTAACATAATTTTGGAAAAAGATAATTTTCGTCCACCCATAATTTATGGACATGAATGTGAGTAGAATGGAAATTTTTTTTATTAATACCAAAGTGGAAAATTATAAGATGATGGATGGAAATTAAAATAATACATTGAATGATATTCAAAATTTTATATTGGAAGAAAATTTTGAATATTAAGGGAACTATAAGTTTTATAATGTTCAATTATATTTTTTGAATTATAAATAAATATATATCCTCTTGTGAAATAAAAAATTGATATTTGGGGAAATTATAAATTACACATTTCGGAACTATAGATTCGTTGTATATTATAAAAGAAATGTTTTATCGAAACTATCAATATTTTTTCTACCCATATAGACTACATCTCAATTGAATAAATGATTTATGAAAGATTTTATTTTTTTTATTATATTGTTGAGATGGTGATTGCAGATCATCATTTATTAAAGATTATTATTGATATAATTTTAAAGGAATGGTAATATATGAGAGTAGATTTTGATGACATGAAGCATCTTAAGAGATTATTCTTGAAGAACACATTAATTTAACATGAAATTGATTTATGTGAAACGATGAAGAATAAAAAATAATAATGGAGTTTTTTATCCAAAAATATATTCTTATGCTACAACATCGAAAAAATTTACTTCAAAGAGTTTTCTATGAATCATATAGTTTATAATAATATATATCATAGTGAATGATAATTCCCAAAATGAGTGTGAGTTCATAATAGGTTGTTTTCAATGAAGTACTTCTAGAATAATAATTATAATGATAGAAGATAATGAAATTAGATTATTAGAATAACAAAATATTATTTTGATGCTATCTTCTTTGAGTCCTAAGAAGCAATCATAAATCCAAATTGATTTTCTAATGTTGAATAAAATTTTGAATTCTGCAAATCCTATTTAATTTTCTAGTAGGATAATTTTCTAATAGGTTTGTTAAAATAGAGGTTTTTAAATGAAAATATGTAACTCCATATTTAAAAAATAATTCAAACTGATGGATATTATTTTAATATTCTATTGGATGTATCAAAATGGTAGTTTCAATCAATGGGTGGAATGCATTTTCACTTGTTTTTAGTGGCCAAAATGTATGTGCAATAGTGTATCAGAATTTTTCATGATAAAAAATAATGATATTCATGAATCTCATATAGTACTGGGACTATTTTACTAAGATAATACCTCTATAAATATGAGGTGATACCTGCTATACAGATATATTAAATTAAATTACCAATAAATAAAAGTCACAGAATAGATACGTTAATTGAGTGAGGGAAGTGAGAGTGAGATTATTTTCTGTAATCTATTATACATTCAATTATTACAGTTATTGTAGTGTTCTCCAGTCGGAGTTTTATTTTCATGTTAGCTATATTATTATTATGTGTTATTATTTTTTTCCTTTCTGTCTAAAGACTGAGTATGTGTGTGTGGATGATTTCATATGGTGATTGGTTTCTATATAATTCTTAGTTCTATTACATAGAAATAAAGGGGGTTTTAAAGGTATTACTTCATAATATTATTCTTCTAGTATGGTAATTTAGAGAGTTCATCTAGTTATAATCTAAAAAAGGTGGTATCGATGGAAGAATTAGTTATACACACTTAGCAGTTGGTAGAATTACATTAAAATAAGGAAATACCAAGATTTATACCTTTTATTGAATTCAAATTTTCATGTGGAGGAGGTATTTTGATGATCTTTTGATACATAAATATATTGACAGTTCATTTTATAGAATGTGTCTTGATAATATAGATTAATCAGAAGGATAGTGGTTCAAGAGGAAGGCAAATTATTCGGTAATAACGTCTCTTCCATAGAATGTGTCTTTTATCATTCATGAGAATAAAAAACTATGCTAATTGTTGGTACTTAATTTCATCTAAGGTCATGTATCATCTTTTTTGAAAAAAAAAATAAAGGCATATTTTGAATCAACGGTTGATCCCAAGACACCCAAGGGATGTGCACACAAGATTTGAGGTTCTCAAACATGATGAAATATGCATGTAAGATCATGCATTCCAAATGAGATGTTAAAGGGATTATTTTATTTTATCTCTCTAAAAACATCCAAGTCCTAGGTGCTAATTATATCAAGAAGGTATGTAGGAAAAGGGATCACACACAAGATCATGCACGCCCAATGTGACGTCAAACACCACTTTCTTATAGGCATCATTACACTCTTACACTGAGGTTTTCATATATAAATATATGTGTATCCCCTCACTATGGAGTACCATTTTGGAAGATGGAGTGCCACTCTAATGTTCGTAAGATGACCCTTCCAAAACTGGGTGAAATTCAAGGACTTAAAGTTCTAAATCTTGTGCGACCGGTCTCCCAGGTGTTATCATTCAGGTGGACACACTAGGGCGTGATCCCCATCCATTTCCTCTTTCTAAAGAAAATTTCAAACATATGATTCTTCATGCATGAAATATTTTCCTTCATGAAGTGCATGTTTTCCCCCAAACCTCTAATATTGAGTGCAAGAATCCATCCTACACGTAGACCCCAATCATACATGCACATATCCCTTCATGCGTGCTCCCCCCATCTAATGCACAATCCTCAAATCTTTTGCACATCCATTATTATATTCTCTATCTATTTTCATTACCCAAATACACAATGTTTGAGCCCCCCATTTATACAACACCCCTATGTTTCATGTACTTCCACTACGTGACCCTCCAAGCTTGCTCATAGGGATTTCTTGGACCCCTGACTAGTGTTTCAAGTTGTGTCATCCAACCTAATTCTTCATTTCATAGGTATGATAATAGTTATTTCATATTCTCATATATACACTATCATAGAAACATCAATGAATCACTCCACAATCTCATTAATCTATGTCCTTGCTAGTTTCATCCATTCCACAAGGGTTAAAATACACCAGTGATGTATGTCCTAGTGTTGAGGAGAAATTCCTCATCATCCGAGCTATAGGATGTTAATATTTCAAGTACCATCATCCTCAACATATGATTTAAAATTTTGACCACCACGTGTGCGGCTATCCCATGATGATTTGATGAAGGATTAGTGTCAGTGCCATTCTACTCTTTCTCCCATTATTATTTGTTTCCACATACGTTTTGGGAAAAAGATGTGTAAGCCTCAAAACCCTTGATAGGGTACTCCACCTATGATGGCCATATCCTCTTCATATTTATGGACACCCTCCTCCCTCTTTGGGCATCCATCCTAGAGTCACTCCCAATCCTCGTCTCCCTAGGCCACAAACCACACGTAAGCCCCTCACTATCCCTCGAGTCGCATATTTGATGACCCGATTGTTAGTCATGTTTCTTCCTCTTGCTTCTCACACCAATCAGGAATCACATAGGATTACAGTAATAATCATCCATGATATCCATTTTGGGATGCAATACAAGTGTAACCCCAAGCTCATTTCCAACAAACTATGCGAACTTTTATCTTTCCACTTTTTGAGCAATGTATGTAGGATTCCAATCTAAGGTTCATGCCCATTATACCGCTTTCCCAAGAATTTCACATTTGTTCACTCTTTATCCCAAATTATGATAAACTATATGCCACATTTTGAACTATGTGGGTTTCGATCCCTTTCAGATATGTAGGAAGCCACTTTGATGATTAATCCCAGAAAATGGTAAACTTTTTCCTCCCTCCTAGGGATGTACCCTCCTTATGTAACATATTTCCTCTATGAAAAAAAATCACATGGTCTACCTCCTTGAGGTGTTTCCTCCCACTCATTCAGGATGTTATCTTTTGTGTACACACAAACTACATATCCCTTTTTCTCAGGTTATTAGCCATGCGTAATCCCCAGCATGTCATCAGGTTTCTTTCCTTTGTCTACACTGTGATTCTAGGCCCCATATATGAACTATGTGGACTTTGATCTTTTCCCTTTTTTGATCAAGGTACATATAAATCCCCCCGAGGTTCATGCTCATCTCCCATGTCCCATATCACTCTCTACATCGATCCTTTTTGTATTGGGAAGATCACGACTTCACCTATTGGTTCCATTTCTTTCGGGGCCCCATCCATGTGTCCATCCTCACGATCCACCTCATGATTTTACTCATCACCCCAATTCTAGAACTAAGAGGACATAGATTCCTTTCCATTGGTATGTGTAGGAAATAATTTTGAGGATCAATCCTAGTATATTCAACTTCACACAAGTTTTAGATCTCATCCCCATTCATTCTACCCATCGATATTTCATCCATATACATCTTGATCTCACCCGAGCTGCCACATCCCAGTGAAATAATTTTATCCAATGAGTAGATAAACTTTTTTAATCCCATTTTAGCTCAATTATCTTTATAGAACCCAAGCCCCCAGCCATGTGTAAGCCCCAGCCTATCTTTGGGTTTTTCTTCATTGTGTACCCCATGATTCCTTGGTTCACCCACACAAACTATGTGTGTTTTGATCCTTGAATTCCAAACAAGGTATGTAGTAATCCTCTATGATGATCAATCTTAATCAATGGTAAACCTTATTTTCCCCTTTGAGTTGACACATTCTCTTATCCAATCCATCTTTTTTGGAATCTAAACCAGTCTTCATAGTGTGAATCCTTCCCCTTTATGGGATGCACCATCCTGGGTCTGTCCTTTTTGGAAATGCTGACCCATCCATCAGATAAATTTTTTTGGTGGTCCCTCCTAGGAATGTACCCATCATATCCACTTCCATCAGTGCTTTGAACAATACAATCTTTATCCAATATACATTAAACTTGTGACATACCACATGTTAAACATGGTATGTTGAGGAAAACATTGTAGACATGCCTCAAGAATATAATTCCCCACATTCGACGTGGGATGCCTCAAGATTTCATGCCCTTGGGAATCCCTCTGATAAGGTAAAATCCATGGGTACCAATGTTTTAGAATCCAGATACTCTATTTATTCCTCAATGATACTGCTCTCTTAACTTAAGGTTGTTGTCCTGACTGGACCCCCCTCAAGAATTTCATGCTATAGTTAGTGTAATTAACTAGCATCAAAAAAGATATTGCACCAGGAATATTTTCACAAATAACGCCTTAATAGTTATGGGGTAGTGGGACTAGGTGACGAATTTTGAGGAGGAATTTTTTGAAGAAGTAATTGGCATCACATCATCATGTTTCTATTAAGTAAAAAACATCGATGAAGTAGTGATTAATGTTGCCCACCATTGGAATGTGGGAATGAGGGGAAACAATTAATGAATCCTCATAGATGATATGAGCCCTAGTGAGAGCATATGAAACTGAAATTATAAACTCGACCTGATATTATTCTATTTAGTATGGGGATTAGTAGTGCTCAGGGAATAAAATGATGAAAGTGTCACTGGATCTATCTATATAGTGCCATGTCCCACCATGAAAATAGTGGGCCTAGTATGAAACTCACCAGGATATAGGGAAGTTAATCATTGGTAATCCCCATTGGTGTCATTGTTAGTGTGGATATTTCTGTCCAGCAATGGAAGACTGAATGAAACTAGGTCCTTGTGAATCACTTTGTAACTATTTATAATGACCGATCAATCTTCATTCTTTGTATGTACTAATTAAAACTACAAGACACTAATCACCCCCACCCACAGACGTAGGGTTAGGGGAAATATAAATGCGGCAATCTATCATGGCTTCACCTCTTCTGTGATGACTCCCATGACCATAGTAACTGGCCAACCATCCATCTAACCCTCCAAATTTATTCAAAAGAGGGTGATTGGTACTCTTGTTCAATGATATGAACGTGAGGGGTACATTTCGATGAGGGATATGGATGGTAAAGATTTGTATGCTTCTTTTCCCCATCAATGTCACCACCCCCATTGGCTGCTTAGGGATCCACTTCTCCCCACTCAGATATTTAATCATTTTGGATGCCTCTCCCTAGACTGCTATTGTGACTCGCTCAATTATTCCAACATTGTAAGGTATATTTGAGTCCTCTAAGATACAACATTTCCCCAGGATCATCCAAGAGGAGATCCCACTAGGACACTTCAATGTAGTTGGCATGTCCCATAGAACGAAGTGAAAGGGTTCCACAGCCCTACACAGCTAGCCCTAGATCAGCTTACTAGATGTCAATGTCAGGAACAATATATGGAGAATTACAACACTGAGGCATCATCTACTATGGACATAGTGGCCCGACACACCACAAACATGTGCTATAGAACCCTGTTAATACAGGACATGGGAACATCTATGCACGATCTGAATTGAGATCCCAACAGCCCCCTTGGTAGGATGGGTCAACTTTTCAAGTAACCAATGCAAGAAGAATACATAATTGTCTGACCCATGGTAATAAATTTTAATAGGAAGGTACCCCATTCTACCATAATAAGTATTAGTAGTGGTCCCCCATGGCTTGTTGACACCAGACACAAAGGTCCTTCTCGTGCCCATTTTCTCAGGTATAGAGGTTATCCCCCTATTTTAGGAAATCAATGTGAAGGTCATCCTCACATCATCCCCAGCCCAAGAGGAGGCTCTCCCTATAGCATAATCAACCAGAACGAAAGTCCTCCTCACCATATCACCGATCAACATGGGGGATCCTACCCATGTATATTTCATCTCTAAGGGAATCTCTCACCACAATAGCATTCTGAAATATAAAGGTCCTCCCCATGTTTCATTCGACATCAATCCGATTACCCCTTTCACCTCGGATTATAAAAGAAGAGGTCATCCCTGTGTTGAAGATATAATATGCCCAGAATAACTTTAATGTGTTAGGAGGGTAGGTCATCTCCACCAAAGGAAGAACCCTGAGAAACCCCAGATCATGATCAAACCCGCCAGGATTTCAGAATCTGATGCGTAGTAAGATTTTATGATG
The DNA here is from genome assembly GCA_963277665.1 of Viscum album. Lineage (NCBI taxonomy): Eukaryota > Viridiplantae > Streptophyta > Magnoliopsida > Santalales > Viscaceae > Viscum > Viscum album. The sequence goes on from OY728165.1 coordinate 827,714,636, forward strand.
AGACCTTCACCTTGTTCTACTATGTCGGGTACTAGGGTAGGAAATAGGTGTATCATCTTTGTAATCACAATAAGAGAGATGTATCAGGTCCCTGAATCCCTCCATAGATACATACAGTCGGGAAGAAGATTTGGCTCCTTTTGTGGGTCTGGTTGTGAAATACCCATGCTCATCATCAGGATTATTCTCTACCTTAACACGAGGTCATGGGGAATTTTTTTGGAGGATAGTTGATGATCAGTACCATCCTAATGAATTTCAATGACCGCTATCCCTTCGTAGGGATCAGTGGTTAGTTCCATGTCTTATAGTTATGTGGTGATACAGATAGTGGATTCTCCAAAAGAAATCCCATGATTTAGTGGTTTGTCTTCTCATGCACCGTACACTCCCCTGAATAGTATAACATTGTAATGGTCCACACAATTGTCATTACGGGTCCCTCAACTGCCCCAAGAAATTAATGGGGCAACAAATAACTATATCCCATGTCTGAGTCGAGATGTTTGTGGGACAGTTTCTTAGAAGAACATCTCCCCCAAGATGTTGTAGCCAATTGAAACTATATGGATCAGTATTTCAAAATCCCTCACCTAGGTTGAGGTTTTATTCATCCAGTAATCCTTATAAACAACCAAATTTTATCTCTGTTGTTGGTTGTTAGTGTACCCCAAGAGCTTTCAACACTTCATCAACATTGTCCAGCAATGCCGCCTAGTTGATTTAGCTGCACTCCCTGTTTCAATCACCCTGCATCACCCAGTTATCATTGGACCATCCAATGATGATGCGTTCAAAAAATTATAGTGATCTATAGAGTTCTTAAGGAGGCATCCCCTCATGTTTAAATCTTTTATTGGGGGCAGTATGCTGCCATATATTTGAGTCATATCTCGTTCAAGCCAAGTTCACAAAGTGATATCGAGGATATTCCTTTGGGTGTCGCCATATAAAACATGGATGATCTAGAGAAATAACGAGAAGGGGGAACAATCATAAGGTCTTGAGAAGATGAATATCCCACTGGGATAGAGAGACACCCAACAGACCCAACATGTGTCCACACACAAAAATTTCAGAAGACACTTGGCCTTCTGGCACATTACAAGTCATTGCCACTCCATTGAGACCCTGAAAAGGGTAATTATCATGTTGGGAACATCAAGAAACCCGAACCATCTGGCTCAGTGCATAAGATGAAAGAGGATCATGAAATGGTCGTACTGTGCCATTAGATCACAGAGTAATGAAGGATCATCGATATGGTCCTTGCGGAGCATGTCGCAAAACAACTTCTAGATTATGTTGATCCTCGGTATGATCCCAAACATCCTTCAATGGGGAATTGGGGATATGTAAATCTTCACTGATGAATTTCCCCAAGTTGAATTCGATAAATCCTCTCATCTAGATAGGCTTTAGGTTGGATTGTGTTTGGAAAAATACCTTGGTATGCATCACCGAATCCACCCAAGATGTGTGACAGCCTTCCTTAGGGCCTGGATTTGGGTCCACCAACTTCTAAAAAAGTTCCTACGGCATACCCTCTAGTCATTCATCCTATCGTTCCATGAGCCTCTTAGCCATCATATAATGATAAAGAACCAACCAATTATCTTGTATCCAGAAACCCTCACCAATATAGGAATCCTCATCAAGATGATCCATTAGCTGCTCTCATAGCTCGCCTCAAGGATTAATAAACCTGATAGGTGGCGATCCCACCTGATGGTAAGGTGTATTTGGCCTAGTTAGATGATATTTCCAAACCCTCAGATTTCTTAAATCTTCTTTTCTTCCTTTTCAATTTTACTGGTGATCCGCTCATCATCTGGTACACATTATTTCAAGGTGTTGACATATGTTGGGAACTAAATCGAAAATAGAGTGTGATAAGCTCTGGTCCATTATATAGACTTTGTAAGGTCCCACATTCGTCTCTTACAACCAAATTACTAGCAGATCCATATCCATTTTGGGAACATCATTATAGGAATGTTTTCTATCAGTTTAGTTCAACCACCCTTAAGACTAGTATTTCCATCATCTTTGAGTGCATGAAAAGGATGGATGAGCTAGTCGCGGTCTTTGATTCCAGGTGGAAGGGCCCCACATATTCACTCGATTTGATGCTGAATCAAAAACTGATACTAATGATTTTTTTGGGGAATGTAAATACTGAACATGTTCCTTATCTAATAAATTATAACATCCTAGGTGGATTTTGGGATTTCTCTTACAAGGATCAACATCTAGTGGAATATTTTCATAAAGCTATGGAGGAATGCACAAAACCTCCCACAGTTCACATATGTATTGACTCCAAAGATGACACCACTAATGTTTCAAAGATTGAATCCCCTAGACAGCTTGAATTTTTAGTGGAAAATCCACAACCATTTCCTTGATGAGGTTCAATGCCTTAGGATCAACCACTAGCTCAAAATAACCCCCCTCAAAATAAATAGGAACCAATGTGTAACGCACTTACACCCCCAAGGAGAGACAAATAGGTTCCACCCCCTCGCTAGAATCTAGCCATTGATTATTTACAGGTTCCTAGAGCCCCACCCATTATATCACAGAATTCAAACCAACTCATTTAATGAGGCTGATTTCTCTGGCTACCTCTAAGGTTCCTTCAACCAGGGAATCCTACAGTTTCTATAATGTATGAGGCCTGAAGATGCAGATCTCCATGATCATCCAAATTTCTTCCCATATCACCATTTCCTTGGAAAAATTTTCAAATAGTTTTTAGTGTTCATAGATGGGATCTATGACTAGGTAAATAAAAATATAATAAGATCAGGTCTAGCCACAACACATGTGGAATGCGTTTTTATTAACCATGGTTGTGACAGTGATGGTGAATGGAAGAAGGTATATTGTCACATGTCTTAGATCTATAATGATCAGATAGCCCACATGACAATTTCCTATGACCATGGTATTATTTGTGGATATTTGAAACATCCTGAGCCTTCCTATGTCATTTTCAACCCCTAGATACCTCATCTACATCGATATCTCATCTTTATCCGCCTCAGGAGAGAAGGTGCCGATAGCACAATGAGAAAAATATTCTTCCACCAATACAAAATTCATCCCATAATCTTGGAGACATCATGCTATATGGTATGGGGATTGTCCCTAAAATCCACCAAGTAAAGGGGTATTCCTCAAGTGATGATCAAGAGTACACTTTGGAAATCACCATTGAGTTACTGGACCCATAAATTGTCACCAAATATGAAGAATTTTGACTAGAACCCTATATCATTTCCAGTAAATTCCAGCATTAATGAAACCATGGATATGTGAGTAGTAAGAATGCATTGGAAAACACATCCATCCAATCCGTTCACACCACTGATTCCAAAAAACGTTCCTAGGAAAGAGCTCACCATGCACGGCCTTCTGACCCACATTCAGTAGATTCATCCCCACTGTAGTTCATATTGCATGATCAGGTAGAGACACTGCCACCATGCCATGACCAAAAACATTCAGTTGAGGATATAACTCAGTCATCTATCTATCATTTGGTAGACACTCTACACCGTTCATCTAGTGAGAATTGCGACATTCCCCACACGAGCTAGAATCGGAGAGTTCGGCCAATAGTGTATTTCATGCCTCCTATCATAGAGCAACCTCATGTTGGAAGATTCTTGCACCTCTCATGGAAGTATGAGATACTCAAGAATCTTTTTATAATTACCACAAGTCTCTAAAACCTAGATTATCTCTATTTTTCTATAAACACGTGTGAGTCCATCATAGAGTCTTTAAGAAGCCCCATTTAGTTTGAAACAGAGATAACACCAGTAAAATTCATCCATGCTGAAGAAGTCGAGCATACAAGAATGTTTGGACAACATTTCATTATCTAGAGAATATTATAGTTCTACCACATAGGGGAACATCCACCCAATGTACATCACTAGCTAGTTCAATAGTGTGGAATTTAATTTATTCCTTTTCTACATGGGTTTCGAGACTAATCGCATCTCGACCTGGACTGTCTATAACATGGGATTGTCTGAAACAAATTTGAGTCCCTCTTATTATATGATTCAAGGTTGTGATAGGATATAGTAGACATAAGTATGAATTATTCTCTTGAAACCCATGATTGGTGAATGGGTTTCCAGCACTAAGTTAATGTTTGTCTCATAAGACACCACATACAATTCTTTTTTGGGTATACCATTGCTCCACCTGCAACCAGCAGTCTCTCCCTCATATCACCAATTCCTTATGTACTTCCTCAATGGTCGAGTGGGAATACTACAAGATGATGTGTCTCCCTTTTATTCTTATGAATCCCACTACATATATGATTACAAATACAAGTGTATGGAAATGCAGATTTAGGAAAATTAGGTGGATCATACTACCATTGTGGCTGACCCATCAGAAGACATGGATAACGCCTAAATTTTCCCAATTCAATGATTAGAGGCCAAAACCCCAGAAATGTGACACTACTTTTTAATCTCTGGGACAATGGGGAGGATCATTCCTAACTGTAGGGAGCATAGTAAGAACACTTTTTACTCCTAAACGAATCAGGATTGAGTGATCCTATAGCCACATACCCCAATAAGGTATCAAGATGTTTTCCCAATATCAACCTCAATAAATCATACTTTCTTGCTTCGGCAGGCTAGGTTGAATAGAATCAAGATAAATCACAACTACAAATTTGATAAAATCATTCATGTAATCATGGGTCAAAGGACTAATGGAATTAGATCAGTAGAGTTTTTTACTCCATGGTTTCCATAGCATAGGGGTTCCCTAATGATGATTCCACTACCGTTGAGACTGGAACCAACATTCTATCATGATTTATAGAATCAAAATTATTTCACCTCTATAATGATCACCTTTTCATAGATGATGTAGAGGATTTGGAAGACTTTTTTCCACATTTGAGGAAGCTGTCTCTGCCACCATTGCTAAGTTGGTACATGGGAACTTCAATACCCTAGAAGATATGATACAGACACTAATCAGCACAGTTATGCCTATAGAGGAGAAGCCACAGTATATGGGTTTCATGAAATAGCATCAAGATGTATTCACTTTAATCTATAAAGATATTTTAGGGTTGGTTCGTTAGGTCTCCATCAACCAACATGGTCTCCCAATGAACCATCGTTGGTTCAAATAGCCTCCTCGAAAGATACACCCATCTAGTGGTGCAATGGTCGAGGATGAGGTTTATTAGCTCATTAAATCCAACTTCGTTAAATAAGACCATTACACAATATGGATATCCAATATCCATCCTATAATAAATAAGAATAGATATATCAGAGTCTTCAATGACTTCTAAGATCTCAACCATCACTATCTGAGGGATTATTTTCCCATTCCTACGATATAGGGGTTGATTGATGGTACTACATGATTCCATGCTCTCTCCATCACATATGGTTATTCCAGATATAATCAAATCCAAATGGCCCATGAAGATGATAATTATACCACCTTCAGGGAAACAAAAGATACGTTTTTTACATCAAAATTTATTTCAATCTGAAGAATGTAAGAGCCAACTACCATCATTCCGTTAACCACATATTCAAGCCGATTATCAAGATTTTGGTGGAATGCTATGTGGGGGATCTTGTAGTAAAATCTTGAAAACATCATGACCATCTCAGAGATCTTGATAAATTGTTTGGATTCCCCCAATCTTACCACTAGAAGATGAACCCATTAAGGGGTTCCTTTGAGGTAACCTCTAGAATTTGTTTCCAGAATTGTCTTCATATGTAGAGGCATCAAGATCTATCTAGAGAAGATAAAGGCCATATGTCAGATTCCTCCATTGAGAAACAATTGAGGGATCTGAGGCTTTCATGGATAGATTGTCTATATTCACTGATTCATTGTGAATCTAGATGGAAAGTGTAATCACTTTCATGGCTTATGATGAAAAGTGTAGACTACTAGTGGGATGAAGAGTATCTTGTTTCTTTTGAGGAGATCATGTAGTACCTACTACAACCTCTGGTTTTTATGCCACCTATCATTAGAATGGAACTATTACTTTATGTGATTTTCCAAGAAAAATCCATTGATTACCATCTATATCATAATAATAACAATGGGATAGAGAATAATTAATACTATCTCAGTCCCATGTTACAAAATATGATGTCCAGAAATTTCCCTATAGAGAAAAGTTGTCCCATAATGGTATTTTTACTGTAGATGTTGTGACATTACCTAGAACACCAAAAGATAAACCTTCTGTCCCATGTAGATCCAATGAATTATATTATAACCCACCCATTTTGATAGGTTGTCTAGCTCAGTGGGTGGTTATTCTTAATCAGTTTGAAATCTAGTTCATTCCTTATAAAACTGTCAAGGGTTAGGAAGTGGTAGGATTATATGCCGCCCATCCAGCCCCTAAGGATAATTCTATATTTCATGAAATCCTAGATAAATCCTTCTTTTCTGGGGATAAATTTGTATTGTTTTGTAATATGATCTTCGAGGGTTCTTCATGAATTCGTACCAGTAGGAGACTCAATGATCCATGGATTTATAGATTGGTCATGGGTATTGTCTCCACCACACCTGCACAAGATTTCCTACCCTATTCATTGTTGTTGTTAGAAGGCTGCACTAAAAATGAGGATGAGTAAAAATCCTCATTAGTTGTTCTCGAGTTGTCTCTTGTGATTAATGTTCCCCACATACATGTTAAATTGAAATCTAATATGGTAATCAGACTTATCAACAGTGACTACATTGTCTGGAAGCCATAGCTTGTACCCCTATTAGAGTGAAATTTCCAGCCACTGAATTAGTTCACAACCCATTAAGATGTCATTCATGTTCCTTGGTCATAGAATTGTCAGGCCAATTCCTTGACCTACCATTCTGCGTCTCTTACAGAGCTTGACCAGGATGGTTTGATTATCCATGTCGCACAATGAAGATTCGTTGATTCCATCACTCTAGATGATAATGATGGATAGAATATAAGTCATATCACCACTTGTACATCCACATTGGGACCCCCAACACCCCCTTCATTAGTACTATAAGGGACCCCTAGTTGGACAACTTCCTTTATTGAGTATATTTATCTCATTAATCTCAAAAAAATATCAATCTGAACATAAGCAATTCCATTGACGAGCAGTGTAGTTCATCCTTTAGAGTGGTCCCATCATTGAGAAGATCCTCTATAAACAATAATTCAATGAATTTCTCATCTACTATATCCATGGTAATGAGATTCCCTGGGTGATGCAGAAATTACATGTCAGGTCCTATGGAACTCATCTGGTAGGGTCGAAGCTCTCCCACTAGATTTGAAGACTAGGCTACTTCTATCCCACCTTGATCCATCACTATATGAAGTACACCAACATTCTTCATTTATATTAGATACATTCTATGTTTTGGAATATTTCAAAAGATCCTAGTTATACCACCATGTACACTTGGCCCATTGACATCTGGGGGCACGATGTCATGGGACCATATACACCATCAATAGCTCACCAGTGTAGGTTTATCCTAACCACTATAGATTTCTTTTCCATGGGGGGCAGAGGTAATTCTAATCATTAATTTCAATGACCGTTCTATCACAAATTTCATGATATCCAATATCATACATCGAATTTGAGTACCTCACGTTGTCCTCACTGATAATGGCACCAACTTCCAAGATACGAAGATGAATAAATTGTATGATATGTAAAATATCTATTATAATCATAACTCTTACTATCATGCACATGAAAATGGGAAGATGGTGGTATTAAAACAACCCCTCTCTAACATCTTGGAGAAGATGGTTGGCTAGAACAAGAAGAGTACGCCAATGAAACTCCCTATCACTCTTTGGGATTACTGAACAATGACTCATAATTCCACCCAGGTGACCTCATATTCTATGGTGTACAAACAAGATGTATTCTTTCCCATCAACATGAAGATACCATCACGCCACACAACATTATATGATTAGTAGATGTCAAAATAAGTATATGAAGTCATTTTGGATGAACTAGAATCCCTTGATGAGAATAGGCTATAGACCCTACATAATATCGATAGGCACGAGAATAAGATATCCCTGGAATTCAATACGAAAGTTCATATATATTCCTTCCTTCTAGGTGACATGGTATTCAACCTGAGAATAAAAATGATACCTAGCAGGATGGTACAAATGTTGGAACCCAAATGAGAGGGATCATACAACATTCACAAGGTTTACTCCAACTGTGTATACTCTGTGGTCACTATGGATGGTGAGCGTATTACTCCTCCCACCAATGCCAAATTACTTAATATGTACTTCGAATAAGTGGTCCTTTTCATCCTACATGATTATAAACTTCAAATGGCATGATCTAAACAACCATAAACTATCATCCCTTTGGTTCTACATGATGATAAACTATAAATGGTACGAGCTCTACGACCTTAAACTATTATCACATTCATCCAAAAAGATGATAAAATGAACATGGTCTGAGCTTTATGAACATAAAATAAGATCATTTTCATCATATAATATGATTAAATGTAGGAAGTAAACATACCTCATGGTATGAGCTCTACGAATTTATATTTAGATATATATCAACCATACCGAAAGATGTTAAACTGCATGGGCGCCTCCATGCTTCACGCATCCCTTCATTTCGGTTTTCTTTATCTTTCACATCTTGAAGGACCCTCTTTTGGCCTAGAATCATGCCATCTTGTCTTACCTATGGTTTTTGTCTAACATACCAGAGGATCTAGACCACTAATTTGATACAATTCCCACATATAGATTAGGGTCAGTATTCGATGCTCAATTTTTATCCCCATTCCTTGTCACATGAGATGAATATTGTGTTATGAACATGTTCAGCAGTTATCCTCTATTGTAATCAACATCCCAATTCTCTCCCAAATATCTGGTGTGATGATTATCCTTTTTCATCTCTTATGTCCCACCCACATGACCTTAAACTGGCCATCCATGGTTCGAGCACTATGACCCTAAAATAAGATATTTTTTATCCTCACCACATGTAGTATAACAAATAGTAACTCTATAAATATTTATGGGTTGACTCTAATCGTTATGGGATATATAGGAACATCTTGACATTTGGACTTCAGGTATAGACCCAAGTTCCCTATTTTTGGTCTTTTTGTTTAAAATTCATGTTTGGTAGCATGTGGCATGATGTGGACTTCTTTGTCCCCATTCATATTGGGTATACAACAACTAGACCATTTTCCTCCCATTGAAATGCCTACCCATCATCTTTATCCTCTCCGCGTGATTTTGAACTGCATGGAGCTCCATAACTATTAATGGATTGATTCCCACCCTTATTGGATACGTAGGAATGCCTGAACATTTCATCTTTGGGACCAAACTGAGTCCTTCGATCTATTCAAGACATTTCCCTTCGGTTTCCCCCCATTGGATTTTACATAATGTGGTTTTGACTTCTCTTGTCCTCAGTCTCATCAGTTATATTTTATCACACGATGCACATTCCATTTATAACATCATTCTTTTGTATGCATCATTACTGTATGATGTTAAACTGCACAAAATTATAGAACTATGTTTGGATTGATTCCCATCCCAATGGTATACATAGGAAAAACTAGAGATTTTTTATTAGGTTCCAAACCAAAGTTCATCAACCTTTTCTTCCCTCTCGGTTGTATCCTATATTTTTAGTTCAGTAACTATAAACTAGGATCTCATCCTTCCTCAATGACATTAAACTGTTTTGTCCTACTCTCATGTCATTAAAATGAAAATCATTATTGATCATTTTGGAATGACCATAAAAGTTATGTAAACCTTAATCCTAAAAGTTGTCAAACTGCATAGAAAATTTCAAAAGTACCCCTCTTCTCCCCCCTGGCCCATGTATCCTCTTGGGAGTGCATGGTGTGGTGTGTACTTCCTTACCCTCATCCACATCGGGCTACTTTTTCAACACCATACTTATCACCCTATTGAGACATTCCTTTCATCTAAGTCTTTAGTTCATTATGATAAACAAAATGAAATTATAGTTCTATGTATAGAATGATTTCCATCCTTATGGAATCATAGGAATGCCTGAGAATTTTCTCCATGAGTCTAGCCCCGGGTTCACCAAACTATTTTACCCCTTTATTATACTTTTCTCTTCGATTTGTCTGTCCCCAGTTGACCCAGTCAGCCAATGATCTTGCCTCATAAAAATTCTTAGATGTGTAGTGATTTAGGACTTAGAGAATTCGAATTCGTATGAACATTCTCTCATTCAATTTCAACACACCAAGCATCCCGATTTTTGGGTATCCATCATATTTCACGTCTGAAAGGACCACAAAGTTATATGGATTCTCAGCCTTATAGCTCGCCAACTATTTTGGGAAAATGACCTCAATGATTACAAACTACAATTGAGACAGGTCATGTATCACGAATATGGTCAGCGTTCAACCCTCACATATTTGTTCCCATCCCAGGTCATACAATATGGATATTGTGTTTCAAATATGGTGAAAATTTTTCCTCCATAGTTTCTCCAGTCCCATTATAACATAAATGTTGATTTTTGGTTCACATACAATTCAATTTTATCATGTTCAGATGAATCTTTACACCCTCAGCATTATTCCTCCATGCACGTTTGCACAGTGAGAGGATGAACTAGCATCGTAGGGTTTTCCTTGACTCTACACCTTTTTCCCCAATGTGTGCTTCCATGCATTGTAATGATATTTTTTTCCTTTATTTCCCACACCAAGATTTGATCACCTAGTCTTAGGGGTCTAAGTGAGGTTTATGCCCACATAGAATAACCACACTTCCTTAGGTCTGATCTACAGGACCATGAACAAGGATATCATATGTCATTATCGTAAAAAAATAAACAAAACCCTTTTACATATTAACTATGTACTAATAAACTACCCTATTGTACGGTGTCTTCATTCAAGAAGACATTTCCTCGTTTTCATTTTCCTTTTTCCATCACACATTATTGAACTACGTGTGTCTTGAATCTCACCCTTTTGAGATTCATAGGGATTCCCAATTATTTTACCATTGGGTCTAGTTGCAGATTCATGAACCTTTTCTTCCCCCTTATCTGTTTAGGTTTTCCTCTATGGAATGGTGTGATTCATGGTGGATTTCCATTGTCCTTATTAATGTGTTATTCAATGTGGACTTCTTTTGTCCCCATTCAGGTCTGGTTATGAACCATATCAGATGTTCCTCCTCATGGGTTCCTATCATCCTCACCATATGATGCGAAAACTACATGTCTATCATGATCATTTTCAAGATGTAAAACTATATGGTATTATAGATGTTCACCCGAGGTTCTTTTCTGGAAATATGTTTGATCTTTATTTGGATCGAAACATCCACCCAATTTTCTTTTTCCATAGTGTTGTTGTTTTAGGAGTGTTGGAATCCATTGGAATAGATCATCATTCGAATTCCATGGCTTTCATGCCCTCTATTTTGGATACTCATCCTCTTCCATGTTCGAACCCCCCCCCCCCCCAACAGTATGGATTCAAGTCTATACACCTCACCTACCATTTTGGTCTAACATTTTGGAAGACATTGGACAATATTTTATTATTGGGATATATGTTTATGAATACAGTCAGTGGTTAGACCTCATTTGTTCTTTCCCATCTCAGATAGGTGGTATTTATGTTTTGTTTCAAATAAGTTCAGTAGCCATCTATTATTGTCCTTAAACCATCTTTGTCTTTCAAATTTTGGGAATTTTGATTCACATTTCTAATTTACCCTTGTTAAGGTTGACTCAAAATTCCTTGGAGTTACTCCATTGGTGCAGTAGTGTATGTTTTTAATGGAATGTTGGCTATTTTGAAAACCCAATCCTCATATTGTGGTCCCTCCACCAATCGGAATATTTTGGGAAATCATTCAACAATGGAAGACCCTAATATATTCAATGAATAGCTGGCACTCTCAAAAATAAAGTGAAGGATTATGTTGTCTTACCTTGTATTTCACACCGGGTATGATGCATGTAAGCATAATGATTGATGGAAAGTTACTCCAAATTTATGATCGAGATGTAGAAAGAAAAAAGGTGAAGAAAAAATAATAGTATATAGTAATTAGAATGAAGCATGTTTATGTATGTAGTTCATGACGATTAAATGAGGGAAGAAACGTGTTTCATCTGTTTGGTCAAAACCTGACCCTTATTGATCAACCCCTTTAATGGACCACTCCAGTATTACCACATTATGAGATGTGTCCTATATGATTACATCCCACTCCCTGAGTTCATTTTATTCATCTGCAGCTGTGGAGCCAGGCTCATTGTCTATGACCTGAATTTTCTAATACATTGCATGGAATTCAACCATTTGATGGATTTCCATGACATCTTTCTCTTTGTATCTTTCATCTAGGATTTCAACCATTAAATGATCTCTGATTTTCTTGGAAAAAATGAAGCTTGTTCATTTATGTTGACATCAGGGCATCATACTTCCTACTCGGCCTCATGAAACTTCTGTATATTCTCTAATTTCATCAGACATACGGAAATAAAAAATAATTGGATACTCTATCACATCTTTTTAGACAAATATTCATAGATTATAATATGATGATAGTGAGAATCCACCCCTCAGGTATAGGGAAAATGTATCCATGGGCTGAGTGACCCCATCGGACTAATCTATTCTACCTATGAATGACTAATGTATCATTTCATGCACTTGAACACCTTGCACCATGTCATATGATTCTCCTCATTCACATCAGGATTAGACTCACCCATCTTCTCATGATCTGAGTTCATGTACTCTGGAACATTATCTAGCAGTTCCTTTGGTAGGGTCCTCGTCTGGAATCCTTTATTCTTCATTGACCTCTCCCCCACCAGCATGGATCTCAACCCTGGAAGTAGCACCACCTATGATTACAGCTTCTTGCTCACTGGGGGATGGATATGGAATACTATAAATGGTCAGTTCTACATGAACAAATGAAATCACTGGTAGAGCTCTCATAGATGTTTCAGACTCAACAGTTTTTCGATCCTCTAATATTGTGATCATTTTCTTTCTGAACTGACACCATGGTCAGTTGAGTTACCTAATAATTATGTGATACTATGATAGTATAAAAAATACATGATCCAAGAACAGTGGTATCCAGTGCTTAATTCATGATAAGGGCTTCCACCATAAAATATCCAACAATCCTTATTAATTCAAAGATTTGTAATGGCTCCTTCTGAACAGTGGGAACATCCTAAGAATCTGAGGTTGCCATTTCAGCCCATCCTACTAGTTTGTCACTATGCACTTCAACCATGGTTGGCTCTTCCCCGTCTTCCTCCATCATCAGTCCTCCACCCTGCTCGATTATAGGTATATATTAATGAGGTTTCCCTTCTATATCCATGGGTTCATTATGAATCCTTACTTGGGTGAATTGATTAATATTATCCCCAATGAGTTCTTTAAAATGGAAGGGATTGTTTAGTGGATTTTATTTCCAAAAATATAATGACTATTATAGGTATGAGTCGAGACTCACCTCAAGTTTTTTGAACAATTTTGTCTCAGAGCCTATGATTTCGCCACTCTCACAAGGGCTTCCCAAGAAGGCTTCTTACTTCTAGGTCCCCCACCTCCCACACCATCTTCTTTCTCTTCATCTCCCTATTCTTTCTCTCCCTCATCCTCTTCATTCCTTCCTCATATTCCTCCTCTTCATCATCCCCACATGTTAGATTTTATGGGTCATGCTCTTGTCCAATAATCACTATCACAAAAATGTGGTTTTCATACCTCCCCTATTGGCATTAATAAATATCTGTGGCTCTCCGGTATGTATGTGGTTGATGAATGTATCCCATATCAACCACATGAATATGAAATACGTTAGGTAGATCAAGACCATTTTGCACCATTCTCTGCCATAGCTCTTCAGTGGACATCGAATTTTGTAGCATCCTCTGAGAAGACTATAATGGTGGTAAAATTGCATCAACAATTGTCTTTAAAAAATGCCTTATTTGATTCCAATGGATTTCTCTTGTTGGCCTAATAGGTTTCCCATGGGACCACCTTTCTTCAAATGGTGGAAGAGTATTCTAACATTCCAATTCTCATGCCACCAATGTTCCATCCCACATCCTTCCATATTTTTTGATTGTTCTATATCTAACGTCCCCAGTAATACCTCATTTTAACCCTCATTTTCCAAGCTACATGATGGCTACCTGATTTTCCAAATACATTGTCGTAGAATATCTTTTTTATATGCCTCTACCCAATGGTCGACATGCATTGTTGATAGGCTGACATTAATATTTTTGGGGAGGGGTAATGAAATCACCCAATCTAGTAGTATTGATCATGTGACACAATTTGAGAATGATTCAAGGATGTTATTCCTCTAGAACCCATGTATTCACCTTCTTTTGAATTCTCTATATGCACCCAATCATCCTAGAAAAACAAAACATCCCATAGGGATTGCAAAATATTTTCCTCTTGACCCAGGCCACCATCACACCGCCCCTGATACTTTTCATGTATTCTTTATTCTCCAGTGATTCTCACACATCATATACCATTTGGACATCAAGGGTTTGAAATAGGTTAATGAAAATTTTTCATGGTTTCATACCCTATTATTTTTTCCTTCCTCATTGAGATTTCAGTGGCCTAATCCCAAAGATATTCAATAGAGATGATCGCAGACCCTCACCAGAAGTAAATTTGGATTTTGGGAATCCATATCAACTATAGTGAGGTCAGACCCACCCATGAAGAATCCGATTAATCCAAATATTCTATTTGAGGTAATTCTTTTATTAATGTGCCACACAATTTCATTAACCAAGGACAACATAAAAATTCCTAGGTTAATTCTAGGATTTTATTCCATGATCCCGACAAACACTTGTGTCCCTAGATGGACTCCCATACTGGTGTCCCTTACCTTCATTAGACTCCCATTTAGGAATGTAGTAAGGAACATGTTGTAATTAATGTTTGGACCTCGGATTTCATTGACACTGAAGCCCCTGATTGGTAGTCACCTTCTTGTAGAACCATCCAATATGATCATCTTTTACCCATTTGAGTTGAGTTTGGGAATTTCTTACCTTATCTGGTCATCTTCACTACCTTTTCACGCATCAAAATTAGTAAGAACCACTCAAATAAAGAACATTTCATTCATAAAGTATTTGTTTCCTAGCCTCTCCTTTTCCATCTCCAATAAGTTCCTGGTTAGAATGTGAGTCCTTGTCCTATCTCCCAAGACATTCATCGTGGAATGATAATCACCCTACTAATACCCTTCCAGGAGAATTCTTAAGATATAGTGGACATCTCGAAGGCTTATACTAACCTCCCCATGGTAATGATGGAATGTATTGGTATTAGGAGACCATTGAATGAATAACTATGAAATTTGTTCTTACCGATGGTAGAAATGGAATTTTTATGTCCACACAACTTCAAAAAACATAGTTTGTCACATATATACTCCTAACTCCTCGCATGTTTGGAATACCCAAAACACCCATGCCCACTCTCTTGTAAAATCACCAACCAAATTTCCCATTGATTCCATCCCTCGGTCTCATCGATGATACTACTCTTGAAAATTCTTGAATAGTGACCCGGAGAGTCCCCAGGACCTGGATCACTCCCCACAACAATCCTTGTCCTTGGGTTTTGGATGTAAACTGCTATGTTCTGAGTCCCCATAGTATGGTGACCTTTATTTGTGTTGCTACACCATAGAAGTTCATCATCACATGTCAACCACAACTACATCTTATCATCCACGAATCCCAACATCTGTACTTCTTCAAGAATACTGATGTTTTATATCAGTAAATTGTCTCTGAAAATATATTCATTTTGAGCCTATGTCAACATACCATAGAGCATCTGGTTATTCGATGATACTATTCTTGATAGAAGGAATAGAGGTTTTACACACATGATAGTATGTTGCACGCATGATATACAATATATGCACAAGAATTCCGACAAATCTAGGAGTGTGCAAGAACTATCACTGGTGCGAAGAACCGACGATAGTACACAAGGGCTGAACTAAAATTAAGAACTTTTGTTAGGAATTGAAAATAATTCACGCATCATATCAAAAAGATTATCACATGGTAATGCCAAGGTATATAGACCTTTGGATTCCCACTTATTTATAGTCATGTACTTACCATTTCATTCATATGATAGTGTTTTTCATGCCGAATTGGATTTCGTCCATGAACCACTAGAAATGTGATATTCTCTTTGATGTTAACCTTGGAACCCAACATCTATGTTTCCTTGTAGTCAGTATTCTAAGGGGGTGGATTTTTTGTTCCTAAATTTTTTATAGGAACATGGATCAACATATTTGAACAAATCAAAGACATATTTTGAATCAACAGATTATCATGATACACCCAAGGGAGGAGCATGAAATATTTGGGGATCAGGCACAAGATTCAAATATGTGCACAAGATCATTCACACCCAATTCAATGTATAAGGGATTCATATGCATTGTCTTTTAAAAATACGAACATGTATGATTGATAAAAACAATCTAGAATGCATGAAAAGAGATTGCATGCAAGATCATGCACACCGAATGTGATGTCAAACACCACTTGCGTGCAGGCCTCCTTGCGCATCACCCCATAAGTTTTTGTCTATAAAAAACAAGCATACACCCTAACTATGAAGTACAATTTTATGAGGAGAATATCAAATCTCTTGTGTGTAGTATTACACTTCTTTGACTACTAGAATGACATGGCCTTATGGTACTAGATGTTTCACGATAGGTCTCCTAGGGATTCTCCTTCAGGTTCACCCACATTGGCCTAATCTCCATCCATTTCAAATTACTCAATGTAAATTTCATGAAAAATATACTTGTTTCATGAAATATTTTTCTTTGGGTATTACCTCTTTCTCCCATAAACCCTAATATTATGTGCAAGATTCTATCTTGCGTACAGACTCTAATCATATGCACAAATGTTTTTTCTTGTGTGAGCCCCACTCATCTTTCATGGAATCCTCAAATCTTGCACACAACCCCTTCTTATATTCTCCATGTATTTTTTCCCCTACGACACCATGTCTGATCTCCTCTTGCATGATACACCCCGCTCCTTATTGTACTTCCTCTGAGCGACCCTCCAGGCTTGGGCATAGTGATTTCCTGGTCCACTGAGTGGGGTTTCATGTAGTTTCATCCTACCTATTGATTATTCACATAGGTATGCTAATATCTATTTATTATACATGTACCTTTGATAACATGGATACCTAAATGGATCACACCACAAACCCATTAATATATGGCATTTCAGGTTCCATACCTTCATTTAGGGTTAATGTACACTAGTTATGTAATACCTAGGGGTAAGGTGTAGGTCCTCACTATCTACGATACAAGACATTAAACTAAAAAGAACCTTATTCCTCCACACATGACATAAATCTATGATCACTAAATTTTTGGACAGACTAGGATGACTCGGAGAAGGGTTAGCACAAGAATCCTTCCTCTCTCTCTCTCCTACCGTGCTTTGTCTCGAAGTGCTTTGTGGGATTCCACTATGTAATCCCTTACACCAATTGATATTTTTCTCCATGCATGATTAACATATCATCCTCATATGTCTGGAAACCCTCCGCTTTCTTTAGCCTCCATCCTAGATTCAGTCCCAATATTCCTCTACATGGGCCATTAACCACGCATAAGTCGTGCACCATACCTCGAGTCACATCATTCACAACATGATAATTAGACCAATTGTTGCCTCTTGTTTCTTTCATTAATCATGAATCAAGTGGGAATAGTGTAATAATATTCTATGAAATCCTCTTTGGGTTGCTTACCATGCATAATCCCCAAGCCACTTTCCCATAAACATTATTATCTTTTATCTTTTTTCAAATTTTATCCAGATACGTAGGAAACCTCTCTAAGGTCCATAACCATTATCCATCCATCCAGACCATTTCACATTGGTTCACTCTTAATCCCAAATGAAGTTAAACTATATTCCATTTTCTGAACTATGTGTGTTATTATTCCCATTAGGTATGTAGGATGTAGCGACTCGTATTTTTTCCCTGTCGGACTTTGTATTATTTCTACGAATAATTCCACATCTAGGTGTGAAGACGGCATACAATTCCGATGCCTGGTGTGCTCGGAATTAATTTTATAAAAAAAATAAGTATTTTTATGTTATTCACATGGCGGGGGTGTGATATCTTCTAAAAGATAGATCATAAATGGAATCCTAGGGAACATTTGCATCCATAACGTGTCATTTACCCTAGGCGAGGTGTAAACTTCACGGGCACGGGCCTGCTGTGGAAAACGCCACAAGGGTAATTTTCTTAAATATTTTGAAAAGTCCATTTACCGGAGTCAACTCAAATAACATCTTAAAGGAGTCTCAGATCGCAAATCCAAGTCTCTCGTTGCATTCAGAAAGGCTCATTTACCATAGGGGAGACCTTACTTTTGTTTGTGTCGGGCATCGGATTCCAGCCGAGGCGTGTGTGGGAGTTGAGGAGGTTTTTGTTTTTTAAAATAAATAAGTAAACCTCATCTCCCCCCCCCACTTGTATGCATAGAAGGAGGCCATTTCCTCCTTTCGTCTCTTTCTCCTTCGATGAACAAGCCGTAGAGGGGCCGCCTTCAGCCGTTTTCGACACAGATCGTAAGAAAATCAAGCTCTAGTGCATCACTGGTGTTGATCTGCACCCGAAGCTTCGCTGTTTCACCCGTGAGGTAGGCGTTTTGAGTTTTACAATCCTAGATCCCATTTTTGTGTTGTTTTTCTTAATTTTTTTGTAAGGGTTGTGTAGTTCGTGTCCCGAGGTTTCTGAAACTTTTTTCGGATCTGAATTTAGAGCACCAGGGTGCGCCCGGTGGCTCCCAGAAGTTTTCTGGCAGAATCCTGGTTTTCCGATGGCATCAATGGCGGAATCCAGCGTGGCGTGATGGCGGCGCGGCAGATTCCAGAAATGGCGGCGGTGGCGTGGCGGAATCCGGCGACGGCATGGTAGTTTCTGGCGAGGCCTGCGGTGGTCTGGCCAGGATTTTTTGGGGGCTCTTTAAATCCTTGTAACTCGCAAATTGTAAACAAAACTAGTCAGCTAAGCTCAGGTGTATACCCATACATACACCTTGAACAATCCAGATATACTCAGCTCACTCACCAAGCCACAATAGGTACAAAACTCATCACCATCAACTATCCACAACTAGGAGACCACCCTCCACGATCACTGTCTTCCCAGATGACAATCGTCAAAGAGATACACTCCATCAGGTTTCATATAAACATCTCAGACGCTCACCAGAGAGATCCCTCTTGTCGGATAGCATCACTGAAGAAAACCACAGTGAAACAGAAATAACAACAAACTCCTCAGATAGGGGATCGCTTCGAGTGTCTGCTAGGGGATACCAAAAACCACACAAGTATACGAAGATCTCAAAGATAGAGGATAACTCCCAGGATCCTCGGGGGGATACCACAACCCGATATGGAATTCGACATGAACCCGTCACTAAGACAGAGGATCGTCACCCGCATAAAGTTGGTCACAATGATACAGGAACCCTATCAGGTATAACTCGCAATGTAGGGGATCGAACTGATGATGCCGTAACCCTATTGAAACCACACACTAAGTAGGGGATAATATAACCAACGATAACTCAACCCCATTGAAAACACGCGTTGTGTAGGGGATCGTATAGTCAATTATACCACAACCCTACCATAATCCTCATGCTGAGTAGGGGATCATATACATGATGATGCCACAACCCTAATGAGTATATCCCACTTCGTAGAGGATCATATTCCCAATGATGCCACAAACCCTACGGGGTTAACTTGGTAGAAAGGGGATCACCGCCTGTGGATAAAAGGTCACAGCGATACCAAGAAACCGATCATGGAAAACAATGATAGAGGATCCCGCTCTAGGCCAACTGGAGGGATGCCACAACTCAAACAGATTAAACATATTGTCGAGAGGATCACAAGTCGATACTAGGGTTGTAGTTCCACAGGAACCCTCGTGGGAACGAACCAAGGGAGTACCCCCAACCACTGCTGGTCCAAACATCGCTAACCTGAGCAACCCACAACAACGCCACCCTGCATAGCACCAAGGCCAATACTGAGGCCACCATCACGATCCATTTGGAAAAACATGCAGGATAGGGTGTTTACTCGCCCAAAAACGATAACGGATGAATAAAGAACTATTCACCGTAGCTTGCCCGTGCAAGGCCCACACAACGATTGCGAATCTCATCAGGAGGATCATACCACGCCAATCCCCTCAGAAAAGCACACGAGATAGACTACTAATTCACCCAAAATGGACACTCGGTGAAAAAGGTATTATTCACTAGAGCTAGCCCGGGTGGGGCCCATGCCACAATCCTGATACACATTGAACGGATCGCACCATTGAGATCCTATCAGAAAAACACAAGGCTCGACTACTCCCTCGTCCAAAATGGACATCGAGTGGAAAATTTTTGTTTCTCTGAAAACGCCAAAACACGGCCTCATGGGGCCCGCACCCCGTTCTCAGCCCCAACACCTGAAATCCAACAAGAAAAGTTTTCTATACCATAAGGACCTCAATGCCACTGACAGCGTGTCAATAGGAAGCTCCGGGTAGAAGATACAGTGGCCCGAAGTCAAATAATAATAAAATATTGTGATTGTATTCGACGTTTCAAGCCCCTGGGCCAAAATCTGGATTAACAAAATTTTCAAATTGAGTTAAAAAGGTCCATCTTGACGCAAGGAACATGTCTCTGCAATGGTCACGAGATGGAGTTTCTCTCTCGTCTGGGTTCCCTCTAGAAGGGTTGATCGGACTCTTGCCTTTCAGTTGCTCTCTTTTGTTTTGGGTTTCTGGGGTGCCTACTGAGTATTTTTATACTCACCCCTGCACGAGCTTTTCCAGCACATGATTGTGTCTTGTGTAGACCACAGGACTTTCGACGGAGTCCCAGGAGGACTCGGAGCAGGCGGAGCTGAGTGAGCGAGAATTACCGGGGTGTTTATCGGTGCGGTGCCGAGGGTGATTTATGGAAGGTGTTTGTGGCAATGTTCCCCTTATTCAGAGCAGGTTTGACACGCTTTATTTTTTTCTTTTAGTGGGCCCTGTTTTTCCCTTTTTGTACTCCTGTTGTACTCTAGTTTGTGTAGATGTATGCATGCATTTAATTTTTTGTTTTACTTATCTCTGCACTGTTGCGTGGAGATGTTTGTGGGCCATTTTTGTACGGGTACCTTAGGATAATGCCTCCCATGTGTGTGATAACCTACTCGACGCTAGACGGCAGCCCCTAGCCTAATAGAGGCGGGCTTGGGGTGTCGTGGCTAGAGCCCCGTTGGGTCGGGTCATGAAAGAGTGGTATCAGAGGCAGGTTCCACCTTTGGGATCTCAGAGCATAGCTGGTCTAGCTGTGAGTTTGGTTTGGGTTGCATAGCGGTAGTGTTATGATGTTTCAAGTTCGGCGTTCAGGCTAGAGACTCAAGTGTGGGTGCGGCGGCCGATGTATCCATACAACAGGACTCTGATAACATGACTTTTGACTTTGGACATTCATACACTGGTCATAGGGACATAACGGTACATTCATCATATAGGACTGGGTTTTTGGGTTTTCCTTGTCCTTCTTGAGTCAGCTCTTCAGATATACTCTTTGACTACGGTGCTTCCTGAATGTATTTTAGGATGCCTCCATGACGACAGCCTGCAAGGGTTCTGCAGCAGGATTGTGGTGATGATCCACCCCATGTTGAGGCTGTGGACCAGGGCGCAGGTTCTGAGCCTGGACCTCTAGGTGGTCTTCCAGTAGAGCCAGCACCTGTCGAGCATCTGATTGTGCCGGCAGTGCATGATGAGGTTGCCTGCAAGATGAGTGTGATGCATGAGTTCTAAAGGCAGCGAGCTCTGAGGTTCCAGGGTGATCCAGAGCCCCAGGCAGTGGATGACTGGATTGAGACAGTCACCCGATTTTTCCGCCTCATGAGGACACATCCAGATCAGATGGTGGTTCTAGCGGTGTACCTTCTGCAAGGTTTGACTGGATGATGGTGGAGCTTAGTGACACAGTCTCGTGATAAGGAGATGCTCACGTGGGTAGAGTTTGAGCGGCTTTTCAGGGAGGAGTTCTATCCTGTGATGCTGAGGTTAGTGCGAATTTAGGATCTTCTGTAGCTTCAGCAGGAGGGCCTGACTCTGTCGGAGTACTCAGTGAGGTTTATAGACCTGTCGCACTACTCCCTATATATGGTTCGAGACTCGTTCATTAGGGCTCAGACATTTGAGAAGGGACTATGCAGGGACTTCGGAGCAGGTGTGGTTTCCTTGTGCCTACCCACCTATGCCGGAGTTGTGGAGTGAGCAGTGGTGGTGGAGAGCATTCGGGATGAGAAGATTCCCCTTGATAGTGTTGGGAACACGATATCGGAGACGTCAGCATCTGGTTGCTGACGATAGGCACAGGGGACTGGACATGGCCGATGTTTCAGGAGGCGACCCCAGGATGGAGGATCTGAGTCTTAGGGCTCACAGGGCTCACAGGCCTGTTTTTTTCAGCTGCAAGAGAGGCGGTGTTATGCTTGCGATGGTAGGGGACATCATGCTAGAGATTTTCTTACTCGTCGTGCTACTGATAGGGAACCGGTTGATGAACCACCTTGGCAGAGGCAGCGTCTCGTGCAAAGAAGTCCGCAGGGTGGCGGACATGGAAATAGAGCTGGTGCAACAGGAGGAGGTGGTAGGCGGTACTAGTTGCCACCACCCCCACCCCCAGGTGGTCCACGCTAAGCTTAGGGAGCTGGTTGTCGAGGGTGAGGACAAATACATTCCCTAGAGGCTGTTGACCTAGAGGAACCGCAGATGGATAGAGGTACGCCTTGTCCTTTGTACTTTTTGTTGTATTTTGATAGACACTGTTTAGCGGTACACTATCTATTTTGTTGCATGCTCGAGTTTTGTTCAGGGCTTTGTTAAGACCCTGTGTGGGTGTTGTTCGGCATGTTTCAAATGCATAAGGAAGAGGGATCCTTCCCCCACCGAGACGCATTTTTCTGACCCGATTAAAACCGTGTGAGCGATTCAGTGCCGCCCGAAGTGGATATTATCGAGGTGTGGTGGATGAGTCCCTCTGACTTATGTGTTCGGGAAGGGGTGTACGTTAGTGAACTTGCTAGTGTGTGAGATGTAGTTGTGATTCCAGTCGCTTTCCTTATGCTTATGGCTTTTTGGGGACAAAAATTTCTAAGGGGGGGGGGAGAGGATGTAGCGACTCAGATTTTGGCCCTGTCGGACTTTGGATTATTTCTATGAATAATTCCAGAGCTAGGCGTGAAGATGACATGCAATTTCGAGGACCGGTGTTCCCAGAATTAATTTAATAAAAATATTAAGTATTTTTGTACTATGGAAGTGGCGGGGGTGTGATATCTTCAAAACAGAAGCTCAGAATAGGAATCATAGGGCACAGTTGCATCCATAACGTGTCGTTTACCCTAGGCGAGTTGCACACTTCGCAGCTGCGGGCCTGCTGTGGATAACGCCACCAGGGGAATTTTTGTAAATATGTGGAAATGTCCATTTACCAGTGTCAGATCAAATAACTTGTGAACGGAGTCTCGGATCGCAAATCTGAGTCTGTCGTTGTGTTTAGAATCGCACATTTACCCTAGGGGTGACATTACTTTTTTCTGCATTGGGCGTCGGGTTCCAGTCGAGGCGGGTGTGGGAGTTGAGGAGGTTTTTGTTAAAAAAATTAATATACCTCATCTCTCCCCCCCCCCTTGTACGCACAGCAGGATGCCACCGCCTCATTTGCTCTCCTCCTCCTTTGATGAACAAGCTGCAGAGGTGCCGCCGTCAGCCGTTTTCGACGCAGATCATCTGTAAATCGAGCTCATGTGCGTCGTCGGCGTCGATCATCATCCAAAGCTTTGGTGTTTCGCACGCGAGGTTGGTGGTTTGAGTTTTACAATCATGGATCCCATTTTTGTGTTGTTTTTTGTCAATTTTTTGTAATGGTTGTGTATTTCGGGTCCCGAGAATTCTTAAACTTTTTTCGGATCTAAATTTGAAGCACCCGGGTGCTCTCTGTGGCTCCCGGAAGTTTTCTGCTGAAATCCGGGTTTTCCGACGGCGTCAATGGCGAAATTC
Organism: Viscum album; assembly: GCA_963277665.1. NCBI lineage: Eukaryota > Viridiplantae > Streptophyta > Magnoliopsida > Santalales > Viscaceae > Viscum > Viscum album. Next base: position 827,738,942 of record OY728165.1, read on the forward strand.
GGCGAGGCGTGGTGGCAGCGCGTTGCTTTCCGGCGAGGTCGGCGGTGGTCCGGCCAGGATTTTCCGGGGGCTCTTTAAACCCCCGTAACACGCAAACCGTAACTCCGATTTGCAAGCCGTTTGTGGTGACACATTCCTTGCATCGAGGCAGACCTTTTGAACCCACTTTTAGAATTTTGTGAGTCTGGATATTGTCTCGGGGTCTTGAAACGTCGAATACAATAATAATATTTTATTATTATTCGACTTCAAACCATTATATCTTCTACCTGAAGCGTCTGATTGACGTGCCGTCAGTGGAATTGAGGACCTGATGGTACATCAGACTATTCTTGCTGAATTTCAGGTTTTGGTGCTGAGAACGGGGTGCAGGCCCCACGGGGCTGGGTTTGGGCGTTTTCAGGGAAACACAGCTTTTCTGCTGGGTTTCCGTTTTGGACGAGCGAGTAGTCGATCTTGTGTGTTTTTCTGAGAGGATCGCAATGGTACGATCCGTTCGATGTGTATCGGGATTGTGGCATGGGCCCCACCCAGTCTGGCTTTGGTGAATAGTACCTTTTTCATCGGGTGCCCGTTTTGGGTGAACGAGTAGTCTATCTCGTGTGTTTTTCTGAGGGGATCATTGTGGTATGATCCACCTGATGAGTTTCGGGATCATTGTGTGGGCCCCACACAGGCAAGCAACGGTGAATAGTTCTTTTTTCACCAGTTGTCCATTTCGAGCGAGTAAACAACCTATCCTGCGTGTTTTTCCTCATAGATCGCGATGGTGGCCTCGGTATCGTCCTTGGTGCTATGAAGGGTGGTGTTGTTGTGGGTCACTCGGGTTAGCGACATTTGGACCAGTAGTGGTTGAGGGTACTCCCTTAGTTCGTTCCTATGAGGGTTCGCATGGCATCACAACCCCAGTATAGGCTTGCGATCCTCTCGACGAGATGTTTAATCTGTTAGAGTTGTGGCATCCCTCCGGTGGGCCCGTAGCGGGATCTTCTATCATTGTTTCCCTAGATCGGGTTCTTAGTATCGCTGTGACCATTTATCCATGGGCGATGATCCCATGTCTAGCAGGTTAACTTCGTAGGGTTTGTGGCATCATTGGGAATATAACCCCCTACTTAGTGGACTGTACTCAGTAGGGTTGTGGAATCATCGGGTATACGATCCCGTACTCTGCATGAGGATTATGGTAGGGTAGCAGCATAATTGACTATACGATCCCCTACTCAGCACATGGTTTCAGTGGGGTCGCAGTATCGTTGGTTATAAGATCCCTTACTCAGTGCGTGGTTTCAGTAGGGTTGCGACATCGTCAGTTCGATCCCCTAAATTGTGAGTTATACCAGATAGGGTTCCAGTATCGACGTGACCACCTTTACGCGGTCGACGATCCTCTATCTGAGTGACGGGTTCCTGTCAAGTGCCAGATCAGGTTGTGGTATCCCCCAAGGGATCCTGGGAGTGATCCCCTATTTGTGAGATCTTCGTATATCGGTGTGGGTTCTGGTATCCCCAAGCAGACCCTAGGAGTGATCCCCTATCTGAGGATTTTGTTGTTATTTCTGTTTCAGTGTGGGTTTCTTCAGTGATGCTCTCCAACGAGCAAGATATCTCAGGTGACTATCTGAGATGTTTGTATGAAACCTGATGGAGTGTATCTCTCGAACAGGTGTCATCGGGATGACAATGATTGTGGAGTGTGCTCTCCTAGTTGTTGACAGTTGCTGGTGATGAGGTTGGTACCTCTTGTGGCTTGGTGCGTGAGCTGAGTATATCTAGATTTTCAAGGTGTATGTATGGGCATACACCTGAACTGAGCTGACTAGTTGTGTTTTAGCTAAGGATGGTCACGATATGAAGTTTCTCTCTCATCTGGGTTCCCTCTAGCTGGGATGAACGGGCTATTGCATTTCAGTTTCTCTCTTTTGTTTTGGGGTTTTGGGGTGCCTACTGAGTATTGTTATACTCACCCCTGCACGGGCTTTTCACACACATGTTTGTGTCTTGTGCAGACCACATGCATTTCGATGGAGTCCTAGGAGTGCCCAGAGCAGGCGGAGCTGAGTAAGCGAGACTGACTAGGGTGTTTACCGGTGCGGTGCTGAGGGTGCTTTCCAACGGGTGTTTGTAGTAGTGTTCTCCTTCTTTAGAGCAGGTTGGACATGCTTTGTAGTTTTCTATTGGTGGGCCCTGTTTTTCCCTTTTTTTACTTCTACTGTACTCTAGTTTAGGTTATATGTATGCATGAATTTACTTTTCAGTTTTACTTATCTCTGCACTGTTGCATGGAGATGTTTGTGGGACCTTTTTATACAGGTACCTGAGGCTAATGCCTCTCATGTGTGTGATATCCTACTCAGTGCTAGATGCCAGCCCCTGGCCTATTGGAGTCGAGCTTGGGGTGTCGTGGATCAAGCCCCTTTGCGTCGGTTCGTGACATAGGAAGCCTCTTTGAGGCTATATTCCATCAAATATTTTTCTTGGGTGCTCAATCCTAAGGATGGACCCTCATGATGTGACATCTTCCATGTTTGGAACACATCACCCGAATGCACCTCCCTATGGTTATTTAATCAACTCATTCAGGTTGTTGTCCTCTATGTACACCCATATTACAAGTCTCATTTTTTCAAGCTACTACCCATGCATATGCTTCTGCATGTGTCTAGGTTGTTTTCCATCATCTACACCTCAATTATATGACCCACATCTAAAATATATGGACTTTAAATTTATTTCCATTTTTGAGATAGGTTAGTATGAAGCCTCCCTATGTTTCAATCCAATCTACCATGCTCCATCTCTGTATATCTCTCAATCCTTTGTCTCTTGATAATATCTTTTATTAACCTATTGGTTCCATTTCTATATGGCCCCCATCCATGTGTCCATCCTCATGAGACACCTACTCTAGAGGTTCATCACCCAAATTACATAAACACATGGTTATTGATTCCCTACCATGAAGATACATAGGAAAACTCTCCATGGTTAAAGACGAGTACAATAACCTTCACACAGATTTTTAAATTCCATCCCGATTCATTCCACCCTTTGATAGTTCATTCATATCCATCCAGATATCACTCATGCCACCACTTCCCGAGGAAATCATGCCATCCTCTGCGTAGCTATCCATGTGTAATCTCATTCATCTCAATTATCTTTATAGTACCCGGGCTGCCAACCACACATAAGACCCACCATGTCTTCAAATTCTTGTCCATTGTGTACACCCCGATTCCATGGCTCACCCTCCCAATCTAAGTGAGTTTTGATACCTGTCTTCCAAACATGTAATGTAGGAATCCTCATTGAGGTTCAATCTCATCCAATGGTAAACCTTAGATTCATCATTGCATTGACCCATCCACTTCTCTGATTCTCCATTTTAAGAATCCAAATCAGTCTTCATAGTGTGATGCCACCCCATTTGTCGGACACAACATCCCGAGTCCTTATTTATTGGATGTTCAAACCCAACCAACTAGTAAGATTTCTAGGTTCTACTTCCTGGGGATGTACCCATCCGATCCACACCCATATGTGTTCTGATCAGTCTGATCTGTCTCTTCTACACATTATACTCTAATAATATGTTGTGTCAAACATGGGAATCCATGGAAAACCTTCTAGGCATGTATCACACATAAAATTCTATATATCAAATGTGGGATTCCTCAGTATTCTATGCCATCAAGAATCCCTCTAATACAAATAAATATTGGTGTACCGGTGTTTCTGCATCCAAACAGTCCATCAATGCCTCAACGTGACTACTCTCCTAAATGAAGGTTGTTGAAATAACTATTCCTTCCTTGAGAAAGTCCTGATAGAAGATGTGTAATTAACTGGAATCCACAAAGATATGTCACTAAGAAGAGTTTCTTAAAAAACAACTTAGTATTTAAGGGAGACCCAGACTAGGAAACGAATACTAAGGAGGAATTCTCTAAAGTATAAACCATCATCTCATCATCCAATTTCAATCATGGTGAATAATAAATAAATCTGTGATGAATGATTCCCACCTTTCGGAAGAGGGAATCTGGGGAAACAATCCCCATGTCCTAACAGACAACACACACCCCAAAAAAGAATAAAAAATAGTAGTTATGAAATTTGTGGATGATACGTATGAGAAACTAAAGAAACTTAGAAAAAGAATGCATTGTGCATGGATGGTTATTTAGCATTATAGTTTCAAGAAAAGTTCCTAAAAACAATATATATTATTTCAACTTGATCATTTAAGAGATCTATTACCCAAAGGTCACTATTTTGGATGGTATATGGAAATTGATACTTTTAACAACACCTTCATAAATCTCTTGTGTTATGGTGACAAAAATGAGTTATTCAAGCATAAATATATACCCTTTATTTTATAAAATTATTAATTTGATTCTTAATAAGGATTTTATGTGATTGGAATTTAATGAACAATTTAAATTTTATCTCAATTCTAGTAGATGGGGATGTTCACATCAATGAAAAGATCAATGGAAGAATTCATAAGATGATATGTATCATAGATGAAGTTGAAGTAGATTGTATGGTCATGCTCGTACATGTTGGATTTCTATGTATAATTCACATGTCAAGAAGGATATTAGAAATCAAAATTGGTTTAATATAAATTATTAATCCTCTTTAAGAAAAAAATATATCTGGTAGAAAATAAGGTAATAAACGTTTGTGAATGAGATTGAATATTTCGAAAGAATCAGGGGTTATTGACTGAGATGCATCTTTCAATTCAATTATGGATAAGGGGTGTATAGTATACCTTATTTTTATAATCATAATAAGAGTAAATTAGGAATATTATGAGGCTTTAGACATATTTCAAAAATGCGACATTAATATTTGTATGATGAATGAAAAAACCTCACTATCATAAAACTAAAAGATATTATACATAATGTAGGTCTTTGAAAAAAAATCATATTAGTTTAAAAACATGATGATTATGGTTTAAGAATTAATTTCCTGGATATATTATTGAAGATAATAATAATATCCATATTTATTAAGCGTGGATGGGATAATTGAACCCTTTGCATGAATTGAAGAAAATATGAAGTTCCAATGAGCACAAGTACTTTATCAAGAGATCCAAAACTGTGTCACTATATATTTGGTCATGTTATTTAGATGAATATAAATTTTTTTGTGATGAATAAAATATATGAAAATATTAACATTGATTTCATAAGATGTGAGTTTTTTATTCTAGGGAAACAAATTAATTATTATTTTTTGGATGGATGAAGGTCTAGGAATCAGAAGCAGGAACTTATTCATAATGATGCTTGATGAAGAACCCCTGTAAATTTCAATGGTGGATCTATGTACATAATGGGTATAAATTATAAATAATGAATCATATTTTGATCAATAATTAATTCAGTGTAATATTTTGTCTAAAATACACTTTGATCCATAGATAATGTTCCTCCCAAATGAAAATGGAAATGAGTACACTTGACATCACATAAAAAAATTATAAGAAGGGAGTTGGTAATTAGTTTAAGGTTATTGGAACTCCACAATAAAATGTAGTCTCTTAAATAACTAATAGGAATTTTCAAGAGAAAACTAATGTAGGATACGTTGTTTTTTGAATGCATAAAATAATTGTGAGTAATCTATAAAAATGATGGAATACAAGGAAAATTGAAGAACATATTTTGAAATGTGATAAGAAAATATTGAAGAACATTGTTCTAGTAAAATACCACAATTTTACCATATAAAATATTTTGAATGTTTGGTATATGCTCATGTTAAGACCATGGACACAGATAAGATGGAAGCTAATGAAAATTGTGTTTTTTTTGGATTTGGTGATGATAACATTGGATATAATTTATGGGATGTTGAGAAAAAAAATGTCATCAATATCAGAGGAATTTTATTTAATGAAGAACTTCATTGGAAATATCAGAACAGGGATGATAGAAAACATGAGGCAAAATTAGTTATTGATGTTCTGCTTGACCAGAATGAGATTACTAGAAGAAGTTCACTTCTAGAAATCTATATAAATACTATTCAGTTTTGATGGTATATAAATGTGTGAGAGATTACAATAAGTATTGGTTCTAGAATGATTATTAGAACCATGTTGTGTAGAACAACCAAATTGTATACACTATGAACTTTTTAAAATTTAATTACCGATACATATGTTTGTAGAGAGTGACTGGTACCATTATATATAGGACTCAATTGGTGGTCTCTAGAGAATAATTAAATTGAATGAATATTTTAATTATTTTATTCAATATTTCATCAATATCTAGGATATTAAAATATTTTATACATAGGGTAATTCGAAAATTTTTACTGCTAGGGGATACGTGATTTTGAAATCCTATAATAATGTTCCTTGTTAAGTATTTCAGCCTATAATTTCTTAAGTTAAAACTCTTGACGTATATCACATTATTTCCCTTGGATCATTGTTTTATTAGGTCTCCATTTCACTTTAGTGTTATTTCTAGAATATGAAAAACCCTTCCCATGAAACTAATTAATTGGATAATAGCTAGGGCTCTTGGATGAGTTGGGTGGCACCAATTCATTACCTTAAGCTAAAATACAGATGTCTCCGATTTTGATGGATTCATGAATGGTGAGTGTATTTTTTTACCCGTGTGGCTCTTTCTTCCATATATTCTCAGTTTTCCCTGGAGATGGAAATTTTATCCAATATAAGGATCTAGATATGTTCATATAAATATCCCTTTAAATTTTCATCAATTTCTAAAACATTTTGATCCAATCAGATTGTACAATTTTCATCAATGCTTTACAGGGCCCCTACACCATCCACTGGAGAATTTATTATAATATATATGATCTTAGGTACCTTAACATTCCACATGTGTAGATTTTTCACACATGGTGGGATAAAAATATGGTATCTATTCTACTTTCTTCCAATGGAGATACTATTTAAGGCTTCTCTAGTTACTAATGTATCAGATCCCTTAATTTCAGGTGCATTAATACCAAAAAAGGGGATTTCCTCAGGATTCATCACAATATCCCTCCACATTTTTCTATTCTTTTTATATCACTGAATAAAATCTATAATTTTTATGTATTTATGAGATCACCTTAAATCAAGAAACTAGTTAAATGTTTGGGGGTGATATGAACTTTCTTATTTTAAATGATATAGGTGATCCAAAATGTTTGGAAGACGTAGCTTCCCTTTGTGTCTTTGGACTACGGGAGTTATCCATGAAGGATGATATTAATGCATATATTCTCAATTAAAGGTGGTGGTTATATAAAATTATAGATGAAAATAAATCTCTATAAAACAAATGATATTTCTATATGAAGGGAGATTCTTATAGATGTAAGAGATAAAAAGCATAACTAGTGGAGAATGGATTCAAAAAATGTATGGAATTCAAATTTTATATATGTTACAAACTGGTTTTCAAGAACACTATTATCTATATGATACTGAGAGTTTTGGCCATCAATTTATTTCACTTGGAGCATATAGATTTCAATATAGTCAATCTTTATAGATAATTCAAGGAAGATATTAATATGGTTCAACATAAGGTATTATACGATTATCAAATGTAGAAACTACATTAAATTTTGAAAAATGTCTATATGAATTCAATTAATACCCTAAATATAAGAATCAAAATTTTGATATTTTCACTCTTTAAGAATGATTCAGTATTTGTGATTCAATTTTATTTTTGTATCTAATGTTATGGGGTGAAGAAATATTAATTATAATATTATTTATGTGAATGATATGTTTCTTACAGATTCATGAATTCAATGGATTGATAAGTTGAAGAGAAAATAGTTTAGAAGTTTTTAAATGAAGGGTCTTGGACTCAAAAGAATATCATGACAATGAAATTTTATAGGTATAAGAATATCAGAACATTGGTTTTATCCAAGAAAGAATATATAGAAATGGTCATTTAATGATTTAGAATGAATGTATGTAGAAATATCTCAAATCCAATTTTCTATCAGTATAAAATTTCTATGTTACAAACACCATGAATGGATTAAGAATCCAGGAACATCATAATGTGGTTTATGTTTCATCCATAAGAAGTTTTATGTATGAAATGATCTACATACAGACTAATATTTACTTTACAGTAGGATTTTTGAGTTGTTTCATGTCAAATCTACCAAGTGGGTGTTATGAGGCTATGAAATGGATCATCTTCTATATGAATGTTTTTTAAGAGTCCGAATTATTATTAATACATAATGATCCATTGATGTACGTATGTTATCATATTTTATTGGATACATGGATTCATGAAAGATACTGATTGGTTTTTTGTTGACATTTATAGGGAATATTTTCAATAATACATCTCATCTTAAACATACGATTACATGTCATTAATGAATTCAGAATATTTTAATCTACATAATTAGGAAATGTATTTATTTGTTGATCTGATTATATATGGATATTTGAAAATAATCAAATGGTGTAATGTTGTTCTATGTTATTCAAAGATTTATTAACATTATAATAACATTATTTTCCATATAAGGAAAATACAAGGAATTTTAATTGAATTTTATTTAGAATATTATTGAATAATGACTGATGTAAGGTCTAATGATTTCTAGAAATAATAATCCAACATACATATTGAAAAAGGTTGTAGTCTAAGAATGTCTAAGTCAATATTGTGCCTTAGTTGGACTTTGTTAAATAGAATTAGATGTAGAAATCTACATTATCTATAGATATATAAACTGATATGAATGTGAAATATGGTTACAATCCTTGAATTATTCTTCAATTTTATCATTGGTGGGATTTTTGAATAGACTTTTACTTTTTAGAAGGGTATATATAAAATAGAGTTTATTGAAATGGTCTTTTTCATATTGAAGATTCTAATAGTTACTATCAGCCTCGACATGTGAGAAAAGATCCTAACTGATGTATATTATTCTGATGTTCCTTCAAATGTATCATAAGTGTGTTTTTTATACATAAAAATCCCACATATACACCATTTTTTAGTGGTCCATCTAAATGTGTAAGTATACATCAAAGGATGCCTTAGTCAAACAAAAGGAAAACCTTAATTCTTGAATTATGGTGGAACAAACTTAAAATTATACGATATCTATAAATATATGGTTGTAACACCTTATGATATTTATCATATCAGAATTTATATGGCTATAAGTAATCAAAATGAGACATCAGCTGAGTGTGATAATTGAGGTTGAGAGTTGTTTTTGAAATTTCATTCACTTTAATTTATCATATTGATTGTAGTACCCTCCCATGGATATAGGACTTTCATCCAAACTATGTAATTACTTTGTGTGTTTCATTGTTTTAATTCATTTTCAAGGTTTTTTTTGTGTGTGATTACATTTTAGCATACAAATTTGACTTCCAGAAACCAAAATTATGGGGGTTGTGAAGACATTCAGAATAATGGCCTTTGAAAAGATGGTCTCCTATAAAGTTTATATTGAATGTTATTATAGACCATATAATAATAGATGAAACATAATAAGTATATAAGATCCCAAAATATATAAATAAAATATTTTTTGAATTCTATAGATAACTTTGGTTTTAGAACAAATTCATCCTTTGATTTTGGTTCCTACATTGATGATATCCAGAAGATATTCATATTCTATTCTGTGGTACCTCAAAATTAAATGTGATTTATGGGTATGGTGACTTCCAAATCATTAAATAATATTTTTTTACAATCTAACACCATTTGATCTTATTAATTAAATAATGATGATGATACTACAAAAATTTTGGAAATTGGGGAATATTTGACTAACTTGGAGAAAAATAAATGATGTTGATAAAAAACTATGATCAATATAATGCAGATCATGATGATGTTAACGTGATTATTGTAAAACATACATTCATGTTTACTAGAAAATAAATTTATGTTTCAACATCTTCTAATGTTCACAATGATGTTATAAAAATATGTCTAAAGATAAATGTTTGAAGAAGTAACAATACAATTTTAATTATAGAAAATATAATTTTGAAAAACATCTGTGAAATGTGATATATTCTAGGATATATTTTGGAGTTTCTGATTCAACTTCTAGTATGTCACATTTTTAAATAAAATAATTTTTTTAATGTGAACCCTTCTTACAGTGTTTTAAATTATAGGTCACTAAATGAATAGATGTTCTCTATAGAAGAATAAATAATTCAATATCTATAGATACCATATTCATAATGATATCATAATTGATCAGCGCCAAGGATTTCAGAATATATGGTTTCCAAAATTCATATTTTCTAATTTCAATATACCCAAAATGTTCTGGTGACAGATTTATTACATCTATTAATTCTCAGATTATGTTTGAATAAATGCATCCAGATATATTTTAATGTATATAATGGTTATTATTAGTACATTACTAGAAACATATTTTACCATAGGTACAAAAAAATAGTTAAGGGTGAAAATCATACTTTTGGAAAACAATGCTCTGGGTAAGATTATTAGAATAGTTGACATACTTTACTATTGTAAGACATTAATTTAAAATATAATTTAATTTATACAGTATAATATATACCTTATCATAATAATATAATTAGGAAATGAAGGTTATTTAATGAATTTTGGGACTGAAAAATGTATTTTCACTATTTTGGAACGCATTCACATCAGATCTACCAATAGATAGATAAATTTTTAAAATATTCACCCATATGGACTTAATTTATAGAGATTTATTTATAATCATGAAATATAGGATATCTATTGTATTTTTAATAAAATATATATACATGTAAAAAATTAATTAGTAAAATATGTTTTACCAAACCTACACATTGCACGAAAGCTGTTGTGAAAGATCTTCATGAACAAAAGTATAATTATTCTAGTGCATGTGACCCCTAAAAATATGGAAAGAATAATAAGTCAATATTTATATACGATGGTGAAGTGTAAAATTATAATTACAATTCAGTTGTTTCATGATATAAGGATCATATGTTTTTATCATTGAAAACACAATCATAAATAATTTTTATAAATGAGGATATTGTAACGTAAACACATTACAACAATGATAACATTGAATTGAAAGACAAATGAAAGAATTAAAAAAATAGAACATATAAGATAATTAGGTAAATTAATTCATTATATTACATGTACATTATTGTATACATACACCTTGTGAATTTATATAGGTGTATAACATAGCATACATCTCAAAGAAGGAATGTTGATACGAAATCCCTTACGCCATAAATTTAATATGAAATGTCCAAACCTCATGTGTAATAAATGATATATTATTGTACATGTATTAATGAAAAATAATTATATATTGAATAACATATATTATTTTCTCATGACATTTTGTTACCTTTTAATAACAATTCCATGTTATGTTTTGTCTCAGGAAATAACTACTTTATTTTTTTTATAAGTTTTAATTTGTTAGTATTGGTCCTAATATGTTAATAATTATTTCAAGGTACCGATAATGTTATCCATTATATAAAAACTACATAAATATATAAAATATTTCTTTAATATAATCTATAAAATTTAGTGATATAAAATTGAATACACCATTCATTGAGATGGTTGGTTGTTTGTGCGCATGAATGATGTTTCTATTTTATTGTTAGATTGAAAGAAAGAAAGAAAACTTCCAATTAAAATTATAAAAAAATTATATGTCTCATATCTCACATATTTTCATTAAACTCATTATTATTATCTTCCATGTAAATTAGGAATAAATCACATTACTTTATGAGGTAGTAGTTCATCGTTCAGATGATCGACATTATCGTATTCACACAATATGGAATATATGAAGGTACGTGTGATATAATAATTAAATTAATATAATAATACAATAAATAAAAAATATAAATAGTAAATACATCATTTTTTCAATCCATTATTTGTGGTGATGGAAAAATGAATGAAATCAGTTTGCAAGGGGAAGATCTCCATTAACATGAATGATTATTTCGCAACCCATTTGATGAAAGTTTATATGGTTCTAGGTCATAAAATTAACCTAAAAACATCTCATTATATGGATTATATTTATTTTATTTTTTAATAATGTTAGAATAATATTTTAAATTGTTTTATGAAGAAATAAACAAAAAAATTATTGTTGATGAATGTTACCTCTTCTACAGGTTTCCTCTAAGGTTTGAACCAAAATTCATCCCTAGTTTGATTTCTCTACAAAATAAGGATTATATAAAGAGAGGATAGATATATGGATGATATTGGAAAATTAATTTGATGCACTATAAATTTGTGACAGTGAGCATAAGATAGGATAATGGGTGTCCTTTCATTAGTGAGGTGAGTGACAATATTGAATATTGTTGAAAGAAATAATTCCACCAACATATTTTTAATTTAACAAAACAATAATAATGATGAGTTATTGAACCTAGAATATATAATTTCTAAATATTTCCATCCAATGGGTGAATAACAAGTTTTTCATTATCTAAATCCCTTATCTTTTTAGATTTACCACTCAATATTACCATTTCTACCTTAATCACGTTAAATATGTTTTTCTATTTTTAGTATTTTTTTTTAAAAATATGAACATATAATATAATACCATTAAATATGATTAAAAATATAGAATCCATTTTTTCCTATTTAAATTCATAGATGTGGAAGATTTAAATTTAAAATTAATTCCACAAACATGATGAGAAACATGGGTTTTAAGGTGAAAATTTTCAATATATTACAATGTTTTTATATCACAATTCAATATGAAATAGATTCCAAATACGTAAATATGATTGTTTGATTTATAATTTAACAAATTTTAATTTAATAACCATTTTTAATATAATCTTTCATTATATATAATGCAAATTGAAAATGATTCTTTCAATTAAAATATTGTATTTTTCCCAATTAAATAATAAATGAAGCTGCTCAAAAAATCTCAAATATTCACCTTAATGTAATTTTGAAATAATTATTTCATAATTTTTTTATTTTGTAAATAAAATTTAATAAAGTATTTAATTATTAAATTTATTAATATTCAAAAAATTATAAAACTATTTTTTTATAAAATAATATTTTTGAAACATATAATCAATTTACCAAAAAAAGGTTTTTATACTAATATTTTTTTGTTATATTAAAACATTATAAAAAATAAAAATATTTTATTACTATTAATACCTCTATCTTTAATTTATTTGTTATAATGGAATGGTTTTAAAAATTATATTATTAATATATCTGGTTTTTTTATAATTTTATGTTGTGTGTAATGATTGTTAACCCCTAATTGTGTGTAGCACAAGAATAACTTGGTTTTGTGTGTAAAAACCGATTAAAACGGTATTTTGTTTAACATAATTTATCTATTATGATTAATTTATTTAAAATAACTCAGGGTATTACATTAGGTCCCTCTTAAAATACATTTAACCATCTAAATTCATATATATGATACTATATACTGGGGATAATTATAACTTAATATATCTACAAGTTCTTCATCAAAGTAGTTGTTTTTTCAATAACACTATTACCTGGTGAGTTTTATTTTCTGTTGAAATTTAATTGCAATCTCTATAATGTTATTTAGTTTTTTTTCAAAATTAATTTCATGCTCCATCAATATAACCTCTATGTTCAGTACAACTGAAGGTTTAAGTATATACATCCTTATAAGATATACATAAAACACACCATCGACATGATAGAGGTTTTGTGGAAATTCTATATTATGGGATACTAAAATATTATGATAAATAATTTCAAATGGACAGATATACCATGGGAATAAATTCTGTTTCTTCCAAAATCACATTACCTTCCCCCATGGTGGAATTAGTAGAAACATATTTTCCCCATCTTGAAATTCTAAACCATTCCGATGATTATCAACAAGGCTTTTCTACCAAATCAAATCCACCTTTATGTGTTCAGGAATAGATAAAACAATATCTACCATTTCATTAGAAATCATTTATCCTAATAGATTTCATTCTCTAAAATCATTCCTGTACATTATAGATCTACATCTACTTCCGTATAGGGCATCATAATGATCCATATGAATTCATTAGTGAAATATATTTCTGTAATAAAAAATCAACCAGATGAAGGTGTTGAGACCAACAACATTTGAAATACAAAGAAAGATATCTCTTCACATACTCTAGGTTTTAAATTGTTATATAGACTCAACATCTATATGAGGATGATATGCACTATGAACACTCATCTCTATCTCAAAAGTTTTCTAAATAGTTAACGAAAACATTGAGGTAAACCTGAGAACTAATTATACATAATGGAATGTGGTACTCCAGGAAAATATACAACTTCTTTGATTTATATCACATAAATCAGATATGAAGAGATGTCTTATATGATAACAACGAAGGTTTATGACTTAGAAATGTGATCGACTTCAACCCAGAAAACATTATTCCCTTTAAGAATTTCTAGGATTCCAATGACAAATTCAATGGTGATTTTCCCCATTTGCATTTTATTTCAGGTAATGGATGAATCATACCCATTGAATATTTTGTTTCAACCATAAATTAATGGCATACTATGCAATGATATAAAAACTCTGTGATATCTCTCTTTATGAAATTGCATCATATGTAATATTTAAAATCATTATATATCTTAATATTTCCTAGATTAATAGAGAATAAAGAACTATGTGATTCCAATAAAATTTAGTCTTCAAATCTAGTTTGGAAATAACACATGCATGGTTCAAAAACTATTTCATTCCATCCCGATGATGGTTAAACTCAGGAACATTTATATCCTTCATTTTTCACTATAAGTCATCCTTTTATGACTCAAATATTCTCACATGGATTTATGGTTAAATATTTAATTGAGTAAGATAATATATTTCTGGTCCTTTAGGAATTATAGATCCCACTTTTTCAAATATATTAATATTAGATATTCTATAATCATAATCATTGATATGAGAGCATCATCCTTTCGACTCAATGTGTTTATCATCCCGTTCACCTTCCTATGGTGGTAATGTATAGGGTAGTCATAATATTGAAAATAATTTAACCATATTCTTTGTGACATATAAAACACATTATCTATGAATGTGTGTATTATAATTTATTGGTCTGTATATATATCACACTTTTCTCCATAAATACAACACCACCATTTATTAAGGAAAAGATTACTGAAGATAACACTAAATCATGAGTTGGATAATTTTTCCCATTATTTTCCTTTTCAGGGGGCTTAAGATATAACTATTTACTTTTTCATAAGAACACATCCCAATACATTCTATGATGTATCACTATTGATTAAAAACCCTACTCAATAATAGGTTAAGGTAATAACATGTGAATTGACTAAAATTCCCTTTAGTTCCATTAACTATTCCTCACATTACTATGTCTCGTGGAACTTGAATCCCTTATATGTAAATGAGATGAGTACATTATATATTCATGGGAAATTCGTCTAAAAACATTGATAATAACTAGATAAATCCAAAAACAATATATTTCACTCACTATGGTTGTTCTAGATCGACACTTAATAGCCACCATCTTTGATGATTCTATTAATATACCCTATATTGAGATTATGTGGACCATAATAAAACCATTACATCCTAAATTCACAATTTGTAAAATATTCCAATATTTTCCCCATATGTAGGGTATTTAATACTATTATCATGTGATCATGATTATCTTCATTTCACTTTGAATATATAAGAATATCATCTATAAATGCTACGAAAAACTAATCAAGGTAATCTCTTAAGACTCTATGTATTAATTCCCTGATTATCGATAGGGAATTATTAAGGCTGAATGAAATTACAATATATTTATAGTATCTATTAATTATATGGAATTATTTATTAGATATATCCTCATTCTTGAACATCAATGTTGATATCCAGAACAATGATAAATCTTCGAAATGTATTGAGCTCCACAAAATTGATCAAATAAGTAATCAATACATCGAAGAGGAAACATATTCTTAATTATAACTTTTTCAGCTTTTGATAATCAACCTAGAGTGTTGTTGATCAATCATTCATAAAAAAAGACCAAGTGTGACCTAATGTTACATATTTTGCTGATTGAACCTCTTGCCAATGTTTTCTTATAGTCTCTTATTAAGTTCCAACAACTCCATCAGAGCTATTATATAAAGCTTTGATGAAATTGGTAAGGAAACAACCATGAGGTATATTGATAAATCAACATCTCATTTTGGTTGAAGGATAAAAAAATCTTCATAAAAGACAACAAAAAATTCTATAACAATTGGAATTACATCGATGTAGAGATTCTCCCCATCCTATTGAGAAAATCACCCCTTATGAATGCGAATTATGAAGATTATAATGTATGTGAACTCCAGTATATGTTTTTACATCTCATTACATTGATATATGGCCATAGGTTTGATTAGAATTTAAAAAATGTATTACCTTTATTGATAATTGATATGGGATTTATGTAGATAAATCCAATCCATTCCCATATAACATCAAATTTAACTAGATGATGAATGTAAAGGGTTACAACAATCACATTACCAACCACATAAAATATAGGGGAATCATATAATTGATATTAAATTATCCTAAAATTCAAGGGATTCACTAGTAATTCTATATCTAATCATTTGGGTGGAATATTAGTACCCATTGAAAATTCATCATATATGAATAAATTGGTATATCTAGAGTGAAATAGAAGATGAATGGTCCTAGAGTGGATGATAAGTGTACCATTCCCCACATCATTATCACAACCCACATCTGGAACAATTATATTATATGGTTTATCATCTTCTCTTGGTATAGAAGGTTATTGACATTAATTTTCATCATCTAACTTAATTTTTTGGAATTGGTTAGCATAATGCTGATACTCCTTGCAATTGAAACACTAGATTAAGGGTGGTGAATTCTATGCAGCAGTCACTGTATTATCATTATTATATATCTTCTTTCCATTACATCAAAAATAAATTTCATGACCACCTTCCCTTCCAAATATTGATCATTTTTCAGTCCCTATAAGTAAATATCATACATTCTTCTTCCCAAACCTTGAGAATAAAGGAAAGATCAATTTTCTCTATAATGTTATTATTTTTTCCATTGAATTCCATTTTTCTCTTCTTATAAAAACTATGAGATTGATTCATAAGTCCATTGACCATTTACAAATTTGTAGTAAAAAATAAATCTCTTTAAATTTAATGAAGTAACTTATGTATAACACCCTTTGAGGACATTGTTTTAAGGAACTGAAGAATCAACCATCCTTATATTTTGGATGGATGATAATTGCATAATAATAATTCTAATTCCTTTTATTGTTTTCTCTATAGAATATAAGATATGAAAAATCTTTTTTTATTATCTCAAGTAACATTTTCTCCTTCTTCATATAAATAATATTTGGAAGGTACTTATTGAAATATATGTTCTTTAAGACATCCCAATCTATGGTGTCAATTTTACCTGGCTATCTCATATTTCTGATAAGAGTCCCCCATTTATCGACATCCCTGTCAAAATGATAGATTAAAAAAAATGAATTTTTAATTTTTTTAAACTAGATAATAGAAAATACATATTCAGTGATTTGGGGATAATCAATTATTCAAAAAATACAAGATCATAAGTCCCACTGAATGAAGGAGGAGTTTTCCTCATGAAGGACTAAACAAAAGTTCTTCCTCAATTTTTCATTTTGAAGTATATCATGACTCATAACTTGATGAAGTTGGGTGGGCATATCAAATAGGTTTCACATTCTAAGTACCATTACATTTATATGATTAGGAGGAAAATCATTTCATTTTCTATTGCATTTATTATTAACATGGAATCTGTAGGTTCCATCTAAGGAATAACACCTAAAATAATTGTGTATGAAAAAGTTTTCATGATGGGCGACAAAAAAATAATGAATAATTACTTATAGGTGGTATAAATATTGAAACCATATTTAATCAATGAAACCTTAAGTTTGTCTTAGGTCATTCATAGTCATTATCTATTAAAATCTATATTTATAGTTCATACCATGTTTGTGAATTTTTAAATCATATCACGAAAGAGTGTCAAACCATGTTTGTATCTAAGATCAATTCTGTGCATCAGGTTATGATCATGTAAATATCAATGCACCCTTTTTGGAATTATTACACATTGGTACCTCTATTCAAGAGCCACATCCACATGAAGTATCTAGAAAATGATACAATTTCATAGAAAACACTCACTAAATTATTCACCAAAACGCAAGATCAGTTTTTTATACTATGATTAGTATATAGACTTATCCTTATGAAAGAACATATGGATCTCAATAAGGTTTTCTCACCCTAAATTAAAATTTTTAACTAATACAATATTTAATACCAACTATATATATAATCTCCTATCATAAAACTATGTTACATTTTATTTATGAATATTCCTCACATTACAAAAACACATGAATGAAGACCACAATAGTTTATTTTCATTGAAAATATGGAAATTCAAACAACTAGTCCATCGGTAAAATAAATATTATCAAAAAACGATATTAATAACTATAAACCTTCTTAGACATATCATATGAAATATATTTCTTTATAACATGTGGGGTGGAAACATAAAAAATTGTGATTTTATATGATTTGTGACGGTAAACAAGGGAGATGCGTTAGAATCACATGAAAATAAGGGTTCGAAAATATAATAATAATATTTAAAAAATATTCCATACAAATCAATGATCAAAATACTATGTAATGGAATATTTATTAGCATTTTATAAGACATTAATTTTTTAGGATTCAATGAAAATGTTCCATGAGAGCATAACATTGGCATAAAACATAGATTTTTTTATACACAAAAATATAAAATCAAATAAATATTATTCAAGGATAATTTAACTAGAATTCATCATGGAAAGGGTTCACTCACCCAACCATTATAGTTGTCATGGTTCACTCCCATGACCAACATAGCTAACAAATTACCTTATTAAACCTCGTTCACTCTCTATTCTAGTCATCTCTATCTCATGAGATATATATTTACCTAATTCATTAGAGGGAGGTATAGGACCCATCCATATCATTATGAAAACCATATTTATGTTTTCCAAAATATAATAAATAATTCATCATCTCATAACCCATGAAATGAAATGGCCTTCATAAACATATCATTATATAATAACCTCTTGAAACGAGATAGGTCACATAATAATTTAATCATTTCAAATCCAATGAGAAATATATGTGGGATTTATAATAATGTATTATTTTTATAACTTGTGGATGAGAAATTAGATTCATAAATATTGTGCTATTATCAAAGTTACTATTTATAGAAATTCTAATAATGGTATTTTTGTATCATATCTTGAGTAAGGAATTAGAAACATCAATAATTATCATCTTATATGGAAAATGACCTAGAATGGTCAATTAAAACATTTATGTGGGAAAATATCCATTTTAATATGAAAATCACTTTTTTAACCATAAATATATTTGAAAATTATTATCTTTAAAAATATCCATTAAAATATAAAAAAAATATTCATAGTAAATAATGGTCATGATGGTGGAAAATATCATTCTTGTAATAAAAATTAAAATAAATATTCTATTATTACTTATGAGAAAATCCATATATAAATTGATTAGAAAGTGATGAGAATAATATTTTCTTAAAACATGTAAAAAAAATTAGGTGTAATTTTTTTTTAAATTCCTAGGATAACAATAAAACAATTTTTATATTTTTTTGAAAATATGGTTTTGGATGAATTCATATTTCCAACTGAGGAGATAAATAAAGTTATATTATCTTAAAAAAAATTCACATATTTTAAGTAAAAAAGTGTGGAGGAATGGTTGTATTATGTTAAAAAATAATGAATCACAATATGGGAAAAAACACATGTTCTTCTTGAGAGTTCTATCATAATGTTTTATGACTGAAAAAATAATCATAATCAATAATTAATGATGATGAGATTGTAACAAAAAATCATCACCACATTGCTAACATTGAATCATAAAAACCATGAATGAATATAATAAAATATAAGGGAGAATATTTGGAGGATAAATAAATTTATTATATTACAAATCAAATGGGTTTTATATACACCACTTGAAATAATATACGCGCATGACATAACATATGTCTAAAAGATGGAAAATTAAGACATAAATCTCTTACGTTAAGTCTTAAATTATGTCATACACATTAAAATATATTGATTAATATGTATAATATCATAAAAATTTATTACAGAACAATAGTTATTTATATCATACCATATATTTTTTATGACCTCATATAAATTTTGTATTAATAATTTCATCTTAATGATTTATTTTGTGTATTAACAGCGCCATTTTTCATATATGTTTTGATTTTTTATTTTTCATACTAATATATTGATCATGAATTTATAATATTCATAATTTTAACCATGATATAAATATAATAAATATAATGTATATATTTATTTATACTAATCCATAATATTTAGTTATAGAAATCGATATACACCGTTTATAGAGATTGTAGGTCAAACGTAAGAATGAACGTTGATTCCATTTTCTTGTTGGATTTATATAATAAATTTAAAAATTAAAATTCTCATTCCATGATAATTTCTATATAATATATTTCACATATTTTAATTAAACTAGTCCTTATGATGTTTCTTGTAAAGCATGGTCGAATCACATCGCTTCATGAGGTGGATGTCTGTCATACATATGAGTGTCATTATCGTATTCCAAAAATATAGATATTATGATGTCATGTGTGATATTATAATTATATAAGTACCATAATATCATATATATTTGATAGAAATAATAAATCCATCATTACGTATATTCTAGATTGGTTTTAATATAAAAATGAATGAGATCGGTTCACGAGGTGGTGGTACACCTTACAAAAGAAAGATTATTTCGTAACCCAATTACTGGAAGAGGTATTTTTATTTGTCACAAAAATAAAATATATAATTATGTGGAATATATTTATTATATTATATCAGGCTGGTATAATATTAATTTATGTACGTGGATTGAAAAATAGAAAAATGCTTGTTGATGATCACTACCACTTTATGGGGGTACCCTCCATAGGTTTGCACAAATATCCTTACATAGGTTGGTTTTAGTACAAAATAAGGTTTCTACGATTTTATGATGGATGTTACGAAGGAATTTGGGATGTTGTTTTCCAATCAAAAAGGGTTTAAATTTTGAATAGAGGAGAAGAAGTGGTGGCCTTTTATAAGTGGGGTCAGTGACACACATGTTAGTATTGGAAAGAAAGAATTTCATCCATTACATTTCATGTCATAAATATCGGAAAATAGAAATGTATCTAGAATATAATATATATAATATCATTATATGTACATATTGTGGGTGTTTTATTGGTTTAGGGTTGTTTTACCCCATATATTTTTAATTAACTCCTAATAAAACCATTTCTACCTTAACCGTAGAAAATAAATTTCACAAATTTTACTAAGCATAAAGTATAATATAAAATAAATCTAGATGATTGAAAATGTGTAATCTATTTTTTTTCAAATTATATTGAATTTCATGGAAAAAAAGTAATTTAAAATTTACTATGAAAATGCAAATAAAATGCGGGGTTTAAAAGATAAAATGATCAATAGTATATAATGTTTCTATATCAAAATTAAACATTAAATAAATTTAAATGACATTAATTGGATTACTGGATTTATAAATGATCATAATTTACATTTAAAAAGTTTAAAATATAATATAACATTATAAATAAATTTAAAAAAATTGAAGTTTTAATTAATATTTAGTATAATTCACTATTCATAAAAAATGAAATTGTGCAGAAGAATAAAAAATCACCTATGATAATTAGGATATAAGTGTTTAAAATTAAGATTTATTAAATATTATTAATTTTCTTAAATAATCAAACATCGATATTATTAATTTTCTCAAAAAGAAATAATGAAACAATTTTTAGAAAATAGTATTTTAAAATCATTTAATGACATTACAAGAAAATAATTATTTCTTATCAAGATGATTTATTTATAGAAAAAAATTATCAATGATATCTAAAAGTCAATTATTAAAATTCTTATTTTTATGTCTAATGGCTATGTTATAAAATTCTTTTTTTAATAACAATATTAGTCATATTTCATGGTTTGGTTAAGACTTTTATCATGTGTAATGCAAGTTTACCCATTGTAAAATATAGAATAAGATTAACATGGTGATTTATGTAATGAAATATTAATATATTATATCCAATAATTACACCTATAAAATAAATTTAATTATTTAAAAAATTCAAAAAAATTCTGGGAGTTACATTCTTGACCCAACATTATATACACTACGTCATTGTGTTTTAGATTCCATGAAAATATGAAAAAATCATATATAAAAGTAATCAATTAAATAATATGTTACATTAAATGAAAATTTAAATACATTTTATAGAACCTTACCCTAGTATCTGATAGTTTATGTTTAAATTATTACATTGGCATAGGATACGTGTAAATACATCTCCAAATACCAAATAGTTTAGTAAGATTTTTAAACTAAATAAATACTTGAATCCAACATTTTTATTTGAAAATATAATTTAAAAATATAATTTCTTTTGATAAATCCATTTTTGGAATTATAATAACCTTCTATATCAATCATAATAAATTTATTGGCTGCCTGGACAATGGAAACAAAAGAATGTTTTGAGATCAGATGCTCCGTAAGGTTATCCATAAGACATAATCTAATAAGGGATGAATAATAAGAAAATAAAAATAAATGATTTAATAATGTCACATAAATAGTCACAAAAGCTATAAGTATATCATTATATACAATAACTATTCAAATAATAACATGTACATCTGTAATTGATTTCATAATGATGGGATCTATAATTTCATACATATCAAACATACCATCGAGATCTCATTCAATTAAATCTAAAATAAATCATTAAGGCAAGGGGAAAATACACAGCATAGTTTTTCTAATTAGACACACTATTTCATCCAGCACCCAACCACTACTTAATATGATTAATTCTTTCAACATATGACTAAAAAATATAATATAATCAACATGCCTTAATAATCAATAACTATTCATATTAGGTCATCTAGAATACAGAATATCAATACATTACTACAAAAAAATGATCATATTATATCTATAGAAATATTGTGAATTTTATCCTCATAATATAAATATGATTTAAAAAATGATGTTATTTGGAATTAAAATACTATAAAATATAAACAGAACATTTTTGAGGAAAATACCCTTTTCACTTTGAAATAACATATTAATGACTAAAATAGTTCCCCAAATATTAATGAAAACATTTTATTTCAATTTTACCCTATAAAATATTAAAGGATGAATCTAAATAATGAGTGGTTGGGTTGAAAAAAATTATTCTCAAGTTAAATGTGTTAAAAAACATTATTTTCACAATTTTGAAAAAAGCTATAAATTACCGTATTCAGAATATTATAAGAATATTCACTATCAGTTTTTTTAAGAAGTTATAAATTTTAAAAATGAATTTATTAAAACATTGGAAAAAGTTAAAAACAATTTTTAGTACTTTTAAGGAATATATGGACATGGAATAAAAATATTTCTGACCAAGTAAAAAAGAAAACTTGATTTTCATTTAAAATATTATTTAATAATCTTCAATACATAAATAGAGTAACATGAAAAGAGAATATTTAATTTCTAGAAATACCTCATGATTAAGAAAATATATCAGGTTTAAGATATAAATTTCATATAATACCCCCAGTGTAGGTATAATGACAAAAAATCCCAAATAATAATTTGATTGTGAAATAAACCCTTACATCAGGTTGAATATCCTTTGTATATGTTTGAATCTATAGTTTAATAATTATACATTATATATATATATATTCCAGAACCAAATTCACATATATAATAAAATATATTATTTTCGTATATTCACTACTCGAAATAAAGCATATACTATTGGATTAAAAATGTTTTTATATCTAATAATAATGGTTTTGGTGGGTCAGTAGGTAATTCCACATCGATATAGACCTATAATGACGATTTTCAAAAATGTTTTCTATACTAATTTTATCAAAAGGATAGCCTAGTTTTTTACCAACACATCCAACTTATATTTTAGTGACCTCAACACTAAGATATAGCAAATTTTCTAAACATAATATGATATTTGTATATTAAAATTTTATTTAATTTTTTATTTATTTAATATAATTTGAAATAATAATTCAAAAAAATTGAATGTATATACAAACAGTTCTTAGAAACGTAGGTATAGTTTTGAACCTATAATTATTATTTTCCAGAACCATGGGTGTAGATTCATCCATGGTACCCATACCAATGGTCTTCCAAATAACATTGTTATTGGGTGTATACATGATTCATGTACATGGTTTATAATTTATTTTTGTTATATAAACCCAGTAAGGTACCTATACCAATGGTTATTTACAAACTGTTGGTATAGGTTCACTCTATGGTAGATATACATACCACTTTTTAGAAAAATATCAGTAAAGGGTATCTCTAATGTAACAATACCAATTTTTTGGGAAAAATTTAATATTTCCATTATAATAACTCCAATTTCTAGTAGTGAATATTTTTTCACTAGTTTGTTATCATTTCATGTCAAAACCACTCTTTCGGTTAATAACTGCTTTGTTATTCATATATTTATGGGTTTGGTAGTTTTATTCTATATAATATAGTCATGGTTCCATCACTTATACAATTTTAATCATTATATAAGTATCATATATATTCATTATATACATATTTATTACAATCAATATAATTTATATATACAAATGAATTATATAATTCATGGAAATAGTAGGTCACATATATGAATGAATGCTATTTACATTTTTATGGTTGTAATGAAAGAAAGGTAAATAATAATTCAAAATTAATGAATAATTTTATATCATATGTTTCATATATTATCGTTAAATATACCCTTGTTATATTCCTCATTAAAATAAGATGAGAAAGATATCATATCGCTTCATAGAGGCAATAGTCCATATGCACACATGAGTGATGTAAGCAGTGTCCAATTAATTTGATAGTATGAAGATATATGTAATATTTTAATTTCTATAAGTATAGTCATTTCATAATATATATATATATATATATGTAATCATTAATTATATCTATCTGTGAGAGTAAGTGATCGAAAATGAATTACATCAATTTTCCAGGAGGCAGTCCTTCATGCACCCGATCAATGGTTTCATTTAACTCTTTATATAGGAGGATATGGATATAGATAATTCCAAAAAAAATAATAAAATATCAATATAGGGATGATATTGGTGTTATTATTTTATAATATTTAATTAATATTTTAATCATGATGAAGTAGAAATAAAATGAAAATGCATGGTTAATAATTTCACTCCTCTTGGATGACCCCTTTAGGTATAAAATTAGATCCAACCTATTTTGATTTTGTAATCAAAATAGGGAATATAGTTCAAGGGTTTGGGTTTATGAAATGGATTTTGGAATGGATTTTCTAATCTGAGAGTCAATTTTAGTTTATAGATGAGATGATATGGGTTCCCATTTATAATTGAGTTGGGCGGAATACATGTAAATTTCCCAAGTTTTACGGATAAAAAATGGACAATTAAAGAATTTTATTTGATATAAGGTTAAAATATATCCATAAAATAAAAATAAGGGGTATTTTTTTATTATTTTAACTCTTATCTATTTAGTCTAAACATAATCTTCGTAATAAATTTTTACACTTTTTATAGTTCATTATAATTGAAAATTAAATTAACTTTATTACCTAATTTTAATTATGACTATTATATATATGGAATCAATTTTATTAAATTCCATTCAAAGAATTTGAAGAATTTAAATTGAAATTAGACCCAAAAATTCCTCAAAATAAAGTTTTAAAAGAAAAATACTTGTTTAGTATATTGTTTATATCAATATTCATCATAAAATAAATTACAATGACCTATATTGGATAGATAAGAATATATTTTAAGTGATTATATTTTTAAAAACACTATAAAATTAATCTTATATTAGTAAATTAATTAATGGAGAATTTAATTTTGAATAAAAATCATTATTAGTCATTATTAAGTGAAAATTTATTCTTTATGAAAAAATTCCTGAAACTTCATTCTAGGATAATTTTTAAATGTATATATAAAAAATAAATTTACATTCATCTAATAATTTTTCCCATGATTTAAAAAAATGATTATTAATTTCTGTGAAAAAATGAGATGAAACTGCTTTTTATAAAAATATATGTTTTAAGCATAAAACTAGATTTAATCATTTCTCATGCCTAGAAAAAATATTAGATAAACAATAATTGTATAAATTTCACTAGTAGAGATTAATTATTATCCCATTCTAATGGTTTAACAAAATTTTATTTGTTTTTTCATCTTCCTCTTTCATGGTGGTATCTAAGCTTTTATAAATTTCATTGATAAATTTCATGACTAGTGATTAATTTTATATATTAATATAAAAATATTACATGCATAAATATAATTAATTATGTGAATAGTCATATTTATATTCAAAGTATATTTATATTTATTTATATCCATGTATAACTTATAATTTTTTTTATACATGTGTAAACCACATAATTTTCAAAATTTAATTAATTATATTAATACCTAGAAATTTAAAAGCCTGGTTATAATAGAATAAAATATTATAGTTCATTTAGACTCCGAGTTTTTTGTATCATTGGATTTCAAAGAGATTAAATTTATTTAAAAATATATATACCATAAATTTTTTTTCACATTATACCCCCTAAAAACGAATTTCATCCTAAAAAATAGATCACACTAATATAAAATTTGGACTAAATCTCTTCCTCATGACATCGTTGGGTTCCCATGTATGTTTTCTAATTTTAGATTCATCCATATAACTTTAACTAGGTAGGTAATATTTTTTTCATAGAACCTTATCTCTATAATACTTGATTTATAATAATTTTTATTGAAATGTAATACCATAATATATAGGTCTGAAATTTGAATTCTCTACACATTAAGGAATAGTTATGAACATCCTTAGGAGAGATATGTGGAACACATAATGAACTTGAGAGACGTTCTGTGGAAGAGCCAACTGATAATCTATCTTCCATACTCATTCTGGAAACATAAAGAGGAAAATATTCATAGGGATCAAATTTCCATTCTTCCAAAATCTCATAACTTTATTCCATAATGAAATTCATAAAATCAACTTCATATTAACTACTGAACCTAAATCACTTTTATGATTATGATCATAAAATTTTAATCAATTATAAGTTTCCTTGACATGATGCTGAATGGTTCTAATTTTATATGATATGTGCACAAATATCTCATGTCCCAAGAGAATTGTTTCTCTAAATTCATCCCAGTACATTGTACATGTATACTTATTTCTTTGTAGAGATTCAGAAGGATCCATATGAATACTAATGTAGTAAGATCCTGACCTTTTCTAGAGTTCTCACAAACTTGTTTATATGTAATATTTTTTTTGTAATTTTGAGTACTTTTCTTTTAGATGGCACAATGGGGTCTGTTTGGGTGAATTTTTACAAAAAAACTAAAGAAAAACTAGTTGTTCGTGGGTGGATCATAGTTAGAGAAAATTGTGTTCCCTATCCGAGGAACCCATGGAACACTATATATTGGGCGTTCTCATAGTTGGCACATGGTATGTCAAACCGTGCACTGTAAAAGAAGAAATCGTGAACCCCAAAAATAATGTGGTCATAGTTAAGGAAAATTATGAGGCCCTACCTCGGAATGAGTGTACAATATTTTAAATTTCCAAAAAATGAGTTTCAAATTAACATAACCCCCGTAATCATCCCCCATTTAGACAAAGCTAAGACCATTATAATTTTGGATGATTTCAAAGCTTCATAGAGGGATTCCAAGTCTGTCTAACCTCATTACATTGTGATTTGAATCTCGAATTGAAGATCATTTCCTCTCTCGAAATGTGCATCCTATCACTCAGCTTTCCAATTCACCTTCCTTTAATCTATCATTTTTAGGTTGGAAGTTAGCTCTTATTTTTATAGATATATATCTATATTTGGTGAATCTAGATTTATAATTGTATATCATGATCAGGATTAAAGAGGTCGTGACTTTTTCAATGATTATTAACTTTTTTTGATCTGGAATCTAATCTACATCATTGTGATGCTTTATTTTGCGGAATTCTATTATGAAAATGTTAATCATCGAATTGATTTAGGTGTTAAAATTTTCAAATCTCATAGTATTGATGTTGTTTTGGTGTATGTGATTGTAGAATGGCTAAGGTTTGTTTAGAAATTGAAACACTATAGTGGAATTAATTTTCATGGTCAATTAATTAATTGGGGAATTGAGGATTTTATTGAACAATGGATATTGTGAAATTTGCTAAAATTAATTGACAACATAATTATCAAAATTTTAATTGGTAATTAGATTAATTATTTGTGTAATTAACTAATCTAATTAAGATTATTAATTAATTGTTGAAATAACTACTATGATAGATATGATTAATTAATTTTGGAATTAATAAATGTTAAAATGGATAGAAATTAATTATTGAATTAATTAATGTGACAGATATGATTAATTAATAATGGAATTATTTAATTTTAGGAAAGTTATTAATTAATTATTATATTAATTAATGTGATCGATATGATTAATTAGTTGTCGAAATATATTATTATTAAGAAAGTGACTAATTATTTATTGAATTAATTAAATATATTAATAACCATAGGATGATTTATTTTGTTTTATCTTGGTTGAAATGAAACAGTGACTCTTGTGATATAGTGATTCATGTATACGAATGATATGTGTGTATGGGACACTGAATAACGCTTTGAATACCCATGTGAAATTAACTAATAAACGAGTGTAGGACATGGACTAATGCTACAAATAAACATATTGTGAGAATTTTCATGCTTGTGAATATTTTTTTGAGATAGGGAATGAGGATCAAAATACCCATGATGTGTGGGACATGGATAGATGCTCCAAATACTCACATGGTGTTAGAAACAAAAATCATCACTGATGAGATTTTCATTTCTTTATGGATCCAACTAGAAGTGTTGTTGAATTATAATGAAATGTATAATGAATGTAAATTTTTTAATGTAGTGTGAATTGATAAAGTGATATATTTCAATCTCTATAACATTTAGAATATTTTATTGCGGTTCAAGATTCTATAGGAACTTGGGTGGGGGGTTTTTTAGTTAGGTAGAGATTAATTAATAATGTAATGATTTTTTACTTTTTCATTGAAATTATTTAATTATACATCTGAATAAACTATTATCTGTCTGGATAATGTTTTTGACACCATTAGTCTTGTCCAACTCAGTTGTACACACATACTACTCTATCCACATGATCGGTAACAAAATATACTTTATTGTTGTAGGGAAGGTTAAAGGAAAATTCCCTAGATTGGAATGACAGTTTTGGTGATGGAGATTATATGAGGGAACATAAAATGGTTCATGATGCATTTGGGTGTCATCGATATCAGTATTTTTAGTTCTCATTTTAAGAACATGAATCTTATATTATCATGGAATGTTTTGTACTTCAGTTGTACATTGTATTTCATAATTTGATTATTTTCAAATATTGGTAATATTTAAGTATATATATTTGTGTAAGTGTGTGTGATTATTCTAATGTTTATTATTTACAATGTTTTATTACTCTAATAAAAAATGGTATATTCTCAACCTGAATGACTTATCATACCCTCAATGATAGTTGGTATCCTCTACCATACGTGGTGGGGTGGATATTGAGGTCATGTGACTGATCGGATTAGGGTACCAATATGTGGTACCCGAGTTGGGATGTTACAAAATATTATCAAATGTCATGTTTTATTTTCTTCTTCTTCTTCTATCTCACTACTTGGGATTGCTAGACATGATTCTAGCAAGGTTGGGGGAATTTTTTTGGGCTCATGTGTGGGATTTGAAAACCTATATATGGGGGAAAACCCAAGTACTCATGGTGGTATTATATATATTTATATTTTTTGTTACTATTGAATGTTATTTCTACATTGGTGATGAATTTATTGTGTGATTTGAAATTTTTTTGATCTTTTTTGAAAATTGAATCACATCTTGGAATTCCATAAGAGTTGATCCTACAAGTATAATTCTTGGAACATAGGATTATTTGTGAAATAAATCATTTTAAATAACCATGATAAATGGGTTATGCGTAAGCTATAATACGTGAACTGTTTTCATTGAATGGGAAATTAATTTTGGAAATGTTCCTAATATTAAATTTAGAACACATTTTTTTTACGAATGAGACTAAATGGTTTTATAATTAAACGTGAATAATAATAATGTGTTTATGCTTTTTAACCACGACCTACATGTATGATGGTTAGGGTTGTGATAGTGCCTTAGTTTTGACCATATGGTGAGATTTAGGAAAAACACTGGTTGTGCCTTATTTTGATTCCCTATTATTTAAACTTGTTAAATTTGAGGAATATTTCATATTATGTGTGTATTTCATTGTAGAACTACTCATACATTTTGACTTTTGTTAAGAGGATGATAAAAGGATATGGCTTGAGATGCACCACCTGTAGTGGAACTTGAGGCAGTGATTGTGTCGTGTGAGGCGGTAGGGGACCAGTTTGGAGAAAATATTTCTTTCTTCACACAATCCATATAATGATACCCATGGAATATTAAAAATCATGTCTAATTTTATGAGGGAGTTTTATTTGTCATACCCTACAACTTTTACTAGAGAGGGTGTACCTGATGGAGCTATGTTATTGATCGAGTCCAACCAATCTATACTCAAACACAAGAAGACCTCTACAGAGAGGAATGTTGAATTATCTATTTACATGTTATGTAGACAAGCTAGGAATTTTTGTGACTTTCATAGTATGGATACAAAAATATAAGGTATGTAATGGAAGGATATTCTAGAGAAGATCTTAGAGGCCTTTTCTCCAGACACACTGAGATTGGATAGAGTAGCTGAGTTCATGAGATCGATTGAGGTGAATATGTCTATGATAGAATTTTTTGGACAAATCCACGATTTGTAGACCTTTTCTAAAGAATTGGTAGGAGATAAGGTTCCTGCTATTAAGAGGTATCAAGATTTTTTCAAATGTTAGATTATTTCCATAATTAATATTCTTATGATGAAGAAGATAACCAAAGTATCAAATCATTCACTCATATCTGATGGGATCCTAAAATTGGATCCTACTAGAGAACTTGTAGTTTTATTCATGATGACCTAGAGGTTCGACTTCAAAAAGAAAGGAACATAATTATGAGAACATTAACCTGAGAAGTGGAAAACAAAGTGACCATTCCAAGATATCAGTCCCTCTTGATATTACCTGAGAACTTTCCCACCAATGTTGTAATCTTGGAAACTTTTGTAAACATTTTCCTTGACACTAGTAGAGTTTTGACCACGTGGAAAGATGGGTAATCTACATAGGTTATGTGGGAACACTCATAAAAAAGGTAGGGATGCAATATGTATAAAATACCAAGGAACAAAAATAGGATATTATGCACCTTATTAGTCCGGCGGCTGGAGTTCTACATACTTTGGAGGTAGAGGTAGTGGATGTGGGGTTTTTTAGAAAGAGATCCTATACCAATTGTGTGGTGAAACATATGGGAGTTAAACTACATTACATGGAAGAGGGGAATGAAAACTAAATGAATTATAACCTATACTTATTGAATGTGAGGCTGGACAACCAACCATGAGGGTTATTAATCATGTAGCTTCTATAATTTCCAGTGCCTTATTTGATATTGGTTCCTCTCATTCCATTATATATGCAAAACATGTTAATGTTTTGAGCCTAAAAGTAGATTTTGTGAGTGGGATAATGAATATAGATACCCCATTTGGAGTAAGGTCTATAGATATATATATACGCATGATATGTTCTCTCTAGGATTTATAGTATGTTTATCTATGGGATCTCTTTATTCTAGTTATTTCAGGCTTCCAAAAAATTATAGGTATGGACTGGCTAGTTTAATGCTGGACCCACCATGATTGTAACTATATGAGAGTGATGTTTAAATTTAATAAGGGTGAAAATTAAATTCATCTTATAGAGTGGGATATCCCATTGAGTCGAGTATATACAATTACTCAGAAACTATGGCATCTCACAAACTATGTTCTCAGTTTCCTGTTTGATGATAGGGATGTTATGTAAGATGTCCTTCCACTAGTATTGGAACTGTTTCAGGATATGTTCCATTCGGAAATTTCTGGGATTCTACCTCATAATGATGAGGAATTAACTATTGATCTCATTCTAGTGGATAAGCCAGTATCCATTCCACCTTACAGAATATAACCAATTGAGCTTCAAGTTCATATGACTTAGTTATATGATTTATACAAGAAAGGGTTTATCTATCCAAATACATCTACATTGGGACCACCCATGCTATTTGAAAATAAGCCTTATAGGAGTTTGCTCTTGTTTGTTGATTACTAGATATTGAACTAGTAGACAATGAAAAAATTGTAACATATTCATCATATTAAAGATATATTTAACTAGTTGAGAGGACATTATTTTTTCTTTAATATAGACTTAAAGTTAGGTTATCATCAGCAGATATTTCATACTATTACTATAATGTGGAATTCTTTGAGAAGAAGGTATGGCCAATTTGAGTCCTTCATAATTCTGTTTGGGTTGATGAATGCACTAGTAGTGTTTATGGTCTTTTTTAACTGAATCCTCCACCCATATCTAGATCAATTAGTTGTGATTTTCATCAAAGACACATTGGTCTACTCAAAGACTCTGGAAGATCATTCTCATCATTTGGATGTCATCCTAAGTACAGAAAATGAAAATTTGATATACACTAATCTATCTGTGTTTTTGTGATGGATCTATTAGGTACACTTTAGTGACACATAATTTCAATTGATGGAGTTTCAGTAGACCAAGATATGGTTCGTGGAGTTGTGTGTTTGGAGCATCCTAGGATTTTTTTGATATCCAAATATTTATGGGGCTAGTAAGATATTTTCGGATATTCATATTGGATTTTCCCATTTGGCAGCACCACATTTGAGCTCGACCAAGAAGGTAATAATGTCTGATTTGTCACAATAATGTGAGAAGGCCTTCCATAAGTTTAAGAAGTTCATGAAAACAACACTGATATTGATCCTACTTGAGTCGGGTGAGGAGTATATATATTATTATGACACATCATGTATTGGACTCAAATCTGTGTTCATTCAGGGAAAACAAGTCATAGTATATGGGTCTCAATAGTTGATTCCACTTGAATGGAACTACCGAATGCATGAAATCAAGATGGTAGTTTTTATTTATGCTTTAAAGTAATGAAATCATTACCTATTTAAAAAATAATTTTAAAGTGTTTATTGTTAAAAATAGATCAATCATAATCTTTTCATAATGAGAGTTTAATTTACAAAAGTGAATATGGATGTAGTATATGCAGTTATTCTATTTTGAGAGAGCATATATTCTATTAAAGGGGAGAAGTGTTGCTGATGATTTAAACAAAAAATAATAATCAGGAGGTTTAGGACTCTATTTTAAAGATTAGGATGATGTCCATGATGGCTGAGATGAATTTGGTGGTTTAGGGGAGTCGGGACAAGATGCCTCTTGTGTCATTTCCAATGGAGTATACACTTTTGATCAAGATCAAAGAAAGGTAGAATTAGGATATGAAGTGCCCAACCTGAGGGAAAGACTCGAATGTTGGGAGACTCCTCTAGACTAGAGAATAGATGAGTAAGAGATAATCTACATTATAAATCATGTTGTTTTTCCTACAAAAAAACATGAGCTAATGTAATAATTTGATGCCAAAAAGTGTGAAATATATTCAAGCAAGAACAAAATGTACAGTAACCAATGACGAAATTTTTGGCACCCAGGAATGAAAAAAAAACATAGGAGTGTTAACGAAATGATTTTACACCATTAATTAGGTTAAGGAAGAGAATCAATGACCTAGAGGTTTTCTATAGTCATTACCTATCAAATTGTGGAAGTTGGTAATGTGGTCGTGGACTATTTGGTGGGTACCCCAAATACGCAATGGAAAAATTTCTCTATCTGGGTTAATGTGGATTGACTAACAATATAAGTTCATTTATTTCTTATATGAGAGACATTCAAAGTGGAGATACTTGGAGATTTATGTGTTCATGAGATAATCTATTTTCATGCGCTACCATAGAATAGATTAATATTGTTACCCATGGTTTACATAACACTTTCGAAAGGGAATGTATAATTCACTCGGTACATACTTTTTTTTTGATCAGGAAATTCCACCAACATACAGATGGGAAGTCATAGTGTACTATAAATATTCTTGAAGATATGTTGCAAGTGTGTATTTTTGACTTCTGTGGTTTTGGGAAAATAACATTGATTTATTATAGCTTTCACAAAACAATAATTATCAGGAAGCTATACATATAGAACCATATGAGACTCTTTATGGTAGTCCATATAGATAACCAGTATATAGGATGGTTGGTGTTAAGTCAAAGTTGTTGGGACTGAGTCTCATGGAGGAGATGTTAGATCAGGTGAATTTGATTTAGTAATATATGGCAATGTATTATTGTAAGAATAATTCATATGTTGATAGATAAAGACAACCCCCAGAGTTTAGATATGGTGATCATGTATTCCTTTAGGTTTCTATTAGGTTGGGTCACCGTAGGATAAACATATAGGGAAAGATGGTTCCCTGGTTTTTGAACAACTTGATTTTTTTTAAATCGATCTAGTGGCATATAGATTCGATATTCCATATAAATTAAATGATATGCATGTTGTTTTCAATTTATCAAAACATATGATATATCACCTCGACCCTTCTGATGTTATCTATTAGGATGATGTTGTTCTTAGGGTATATGAATCCTCTGAGGAGCACCTGATATGAATGATGGATAGGAGTGATAATTTTTAATAGGGTAAGACCATGTTGAGAGTGCCAATATTATGAAAATATTGGGATGTGAATAAGGAAACATGGGAATGGGAAGCATATCAGAGGGCTCAGTTGACCAATAAATTTTGCTAAAAATCTTACAGAAGCTAGGGAGTTCATCCCAGGGATGACCTGTTACAAGATGGAGAGATTTTATCATCCGGAACTTTTCTAGATTTTTCATAGAATAGTTTATAGGTACACATTTTTGATGATTTCAGTAATTTTTTTTGGATTGAACCATGGGTTTTGTTTGGGTGAATTATCCAACAAAATGGATGTAAATGGTCTTAAACATGGTGTCCTCCTAGTTATAGAAAACCATGTTCCCCATCCCAAGAAACTATGAAACCTGGGATTGTGGGGGTTTCCACATATGTCACATAGTTTTTCAAACAGTGTACCCTAAAATAAGAAATCATGTACCCTAAAAATAATGGGTGAACATTTGGTGCAATGGGAGGGTAAAATGTTCACCCCTTCACAAGAAATTGTGTGATGTATTCTCAATTTTCAAAAAAATAATTTTAAATTCATCAGATCCACTAAAACATCTCCAATTCGACAAAAACATAGACCATTATGATTTTTGATGATTTCAGAGAATCCCATAGAGATTCCAAGGTCACATGAACTCCGTTCTCTGCTATTTGAATCCCAAATTCAATATCCTCTCCTCTTACAGCATGTTTATCATATCCCATTACTTTCTCTCTCACTATCATTCCTTCTAAGATTAATTTGGTGTGATGTTATCTTATATTTTCCTTGATCTATATATTGATTTGGTGAATATATATCAACTATTATAGATATAGATCAAGATTGAATTGATATTGATTTTTTAAAAAACGATATAAGGATTCATATCCAGACTATAATCTACCTCATTAGGATACTCGATCTTGTATAATTGAATTTGGAAAATATTCCTCAATGGATTTAGGTAGGGGATATATAATTCAAATCCAAGATTCTTATTTAATTTAACAGTATGTGATTGTGTAATTTCTAAGTATATTTAAGAAACTAAAACATCATAGTTTAATTATTTATTATGGTCAATTTATTAATTGAGGAATTGGGTATTTTAATGAACAATGGAAATAATGAAATTTGGGGAAATTAATGGATGAATTAATTATATAAATTTTAATTGATAATTTGATTAGAAAATTTGTCAAATTAATTAATGTGATGAAAATGGTTAATTAATATTTGAATCATTAATTTGATAAATATTATTATCTAATTTTGGAATTAATTAATGTGACGAGGGAGATTAATTAATAGTTGAATAAATTTTTCTAATAGTTATGATTAATAACCTGTGGAATTAATTAATGTGATGAAGGTGATTAATTAATTATTGAATTAATTAATTTGATAGATGTGAACAATTAATTATGGAATTAATTAATATTATGAATATGGTTATTGAAATATTATTTTAATTAATGGGAGTTAATGATAAAATAGGATTAATATTGATTAATATTGATTCAATGATAAAGAGAAGCATGTGATATTGTGATTCATGTGAATGGATTATATATGAGTATGGGATAGAAACTAACAATCAAAATACCCATGTAAAATTCATTAATGAATTAGTTTGGGACATGACCTGACACTCCCAATTCCCATAGTGTGAAATGGTACCTGCATGTGAATATTTGTATGGGATAGAGACTGGTGATCCAAATAACAAAGATGAGTGAGATAGGGACTGATTCTCTAAATAATCAAGAGGTGTTACACAAGATGATCTAAACTCATGAGATTGGCATTGGATTATGGATCTAATTAGTCATGTAAGTGAAATTATGTGAAATGGATAATAAAAGACAATTTTTTCTAATGAATTGTTAATTGATAATGTGAAATGGTTTAGAATAACATATGGTATGAAGCCGATATAGAGGTTTTGGAGTCCATAAGAACTCTATTGGATTATGTAGACATGTAAAGATTAATTGAAAATGAAATTATTTTCTTCATATTCATTGTAATTATTTATTTATACGATGGGAGTACACAATTATCAAACACGATGTTACTCTAGACGCCATTGATGGTAGCTTAATATGTTTTACTTACACCATACTAGGACTGACCGATTAGTACCCAAATAAAAATTATAATTACATGATTGATTATGGGAATATTCCATGGGATGGATAGCTAAACTGGGGATGGATCTTGGATTAGTGAACAAGATGTTGTTTGGGGCCCTCTTGGGAGTCATTAGTGTCCTTATTTTTAGTATGAATTTTAGACACAAGATAATAACATTCGCAAGCCATGTTTTATTCTTTAGTTGGATATTTTATTTCCAGTGTTGATTATATTAAGATATTAGTATTATTAATTGTTATATATGTGTGTGTGGGTTTCTGATATTGTTTAATTTTTTTGATTTTGAATTACTCTGATCAAATAGGGTATAGTATCCCAATGAATGACTTATAATACCATCACTTCTAGTCAGTACCATCTGGAATATGTGGAGGCACGCTTTAGGTTATATGACTGACTGGATTGGGGCACCATCATGTGGCACCCGTTTTACTACATTACACTAGTGAAATATATTTCTATAAAAAATCAACTAGATGATTTTTTTAATAAAAAATACTATTACAATACAAATATAAAGATCTCAATATATACTATAAGGATGGAAAGGTTATCATAATTTGAAAATATTTATAACATTGATAAACATTGTTGAAACTCAACTCTAAATCTAAATAACATATTATAGTTTTCTATAACATTTATGTTGACCAATAATTTCGATCCGATTCAAATGAATGTCATACTCCATGAAACATTACCACATCCTTAATGTATATTATTCAATATTGGTCATGATATAAATATTATCTAATATTAATTAAGGGTCATAAAATATTTGGGAGGCACTACCACCCAAATTACATTATGAAATACAGATTTTTTATGGAGTCTGATAACAAAATCCCAGGTTATTTTTTCCATTTCCATTCTAGAATGGTTAATTTCTATAACATACACATAGATTTTAGTCACTTAGATATAAAATTCTAGAATAGTATGCATAAAGATACATACTAAAAAATATCATTCTTCATGTTGTCCCACAATAAAAATTATTTCAAATATCAATGCATCCTTTTTACTTCAAGAATGAATATTGACCCATGAACTATGAGCCTCAACCAAAAACTATTTATTTATATATGGTATGTAAGAAACATGTTTTTAGTTTCTAAAACATATCATTCCATCACAAATAATGTTGAACTTAGGAACATTTCTCACATTATTTTTCTGCACTATGTCTTCTGTCTACACCAGTTTTGTTATCATATTGATTGATTTTTAAACACTCATTTGGGAAATATTTTATTTCTGAACTTACTTCAGTATTACAGGATCCATCCATTGAAATTCCTAAAAATAGTATCTTTTTTATCTTTCTAATAAACACGATATCATGCCCATTTTGACTCAGAGAATCTTCAACATTTTTATCCTTTTCAATATGTTAATGTATTGGGAAATAAAAATCTTTAATTGGCTATAATAATTTTCATTGGAACAAATTCATCTCAATCGGAGTAAATATAGACATTGAGATTTTAGGATCACTATATATATCCCATATTTCCACAAAATTTAGTTATATGATATATTTAGTGATAAAAATATCGTATATAATTAAAAATCTCGATTTGTAGAATTTTTCTCATGATCCTTTAATTGGAATAAGGAATAATATATCATAACATAATTCTGGAAGAGGAAACAAACAAATCCATTTTTTATAAACCAAAAAAGATCTCAAACCCTTCTCCATTATAGTAATGTGTATGAATTGGTTCACTAACCAACATTCTATTTGGTTCATTGAAACTATCATCACATTCATCTGCTCATAAGAACATAACACCCTTTAAAGTAAACTTGGTTAGTGGTTTATATATTAATGATAACTCTATCATAAATCATCTGTAGTATCCATCCAATATAAGAAAACTATATATCTTGGTTATTGGGGTTGGTATCTTCCATTTATCAATAAATTATTTCTTGTAATTATCAAGTGATATACACTCACATGAGATTATATAACCTAAGAATGAAACATTCTAAATCAAAAAATTCACACATGTTAAATTTTGAATATAACTTATCCTTCTTAATGGTATTTAGTACAATACAGAAATTATCTTCATGCACTTACATCCCGTTTGAATACATTGTAATATCATCTCTAAATACTCTGAAAACTAATCTTAATAAAATATAAAACATTATTTATTAAATCCATGAATATATAATTGGAATTGAAATGTAAAAATTAAATTAAAATAAATTCATAATTACAATACCACCTACAGAATAATATCATTGGTATATCCTAGTTATTTGTCAAATTCTAATAATACCCTAATCAAATATCAATGTTTTAAAAATATAATGATCATTGTAGTTGATCAAATATATCCTCGATAAGTTGTAGATGATGCATGTTGTTAATAGTAATCTTGTTAAGTTCACAATAATCAATGAAAATACACACTTATATGAATTTATTCATAAAAAAGGGACATGAAATCCCCAAGGAAAAGAACTTAGATAAATGAATCCCGTTTTTATATTTTCATATAAATTCTTATTTAATTTATACAACTCAATAATTGTTATTTTATACGGAGTATTTTAAGTATCTGTAGCACTAGGTATGTGTTCTATTGAAAAATAATATTCATCATTTAGTGGAAGTTATAGAAATTACATAGGAAAAAATCATCATAATTATGAAATATAAGCACATTTCCAATGTTTATTTTTTCCCAAAATGTTTTAGATAAATATCACTCCAAATTTTATTGCACAACCTATATTATGGAAATAATTTCTGTTTTATTTTAGGTTTATCCTCGGACTAATAGACGATTGAAGGTCGAATCCGAATATTGATTGTAACATAACATCCTTCCGAATTGGTATGGTATATATTGGGATAACCAATTTATAAAACCCTATTATTTTATGATATTTTTGTTGAAAAAAAAATTAATATTTTTAATGACCTGTGATACATGAAAATCTGAGTTTAAACATTTATTTATATAAATAATAATATTTAAATAATGTTGTTTTATCATAGCCATTAAATTTTTGGGTATGAATAGAACGAACTGAAATATAAAAATTAGATGTATTACACATTTATTAAATAAATTATTTGGATATAAAATGATTAAAAATAATAAAATCACATTAAAATAGAATTAATGTCTTTATAAAAAATTATTTTTTCTATCCAATGTATTTTTATCTTAATAAATTAAATTAATTACTATTTTAGAATTATTTTATCTAAATTTATATATTATACATTTAATTATTTTTTTCTTCATTCATATAATATTTATTCATGGAATATGAAAATAATAAATCATATTTTATGTTTAGAAAAAATATTCTTATAAAAATCAGTTTTATCACATTTTCAACAGATACTGAAAATTAATTTTTTACCAATACTAGAAAATCCGTTTTAGAAAATTTACATCATATTTTAAATCATCCTTTAAAAATTATATTGTATTGATTTTTTTACAATTTTATGAAAATACTAATTTTTCATTGTAAAGTTAAAATTCTTTTCAAATCTAAAATAAAAATTTTGATTAAACAAGTTACAAGAAAAATTTTGTTTTAAAATTTTTCTAAATGAACAATTAGTTCTATTTTATTATATACAATCCAATTTATGTCATTATAATTTATTATTTATTCATTTTATATATAAAATCATTTTACTCTATTGAAAACATTTCCTAGTGAATATTGTTTTTCATCATATCTACAAAATGAATATTGAATTAAATTATTCCAATTATATGAATTTAATTTTTAAAATTGGATTATATATTTTTAAGAATAATAAGTAATACTTTATAAAAAGGTAAAAATAATTTTTCTTGATAATAAATAGTAAAAATAATATAAATTAAGTATTATGGATACGG
Source organism: Viscum album (assembly GCA_963277665.1). Classification (NCBI taxonomy): domain Eukaryota; kingdom Viridiplantae; phylum Streptophyta; class Magnoliopsida; order Santalales; family Viscaceae; genus Viscum; species Viscum album. Next base: position 827,780,263 of record OY728165.1, read on the forward strand.
TTAAAAAGAATTAACAAGGGGGTTAAGCTAAAAAAAATTTTGTTTAATATTTCTTAACTACATCTACAATTCAAATTTTATGGATATATTTAGAAATTATATATCCAATTGTTTAATAATGATCAATTGTGATTCTGTTTTTTTCATGTAAAATGTTTTTATAATTCATTCATTTCAAAAATTCCTAGGATATCCTCTCCCACTTTTATAGAAGGACGTAACTCTAGTCTCCAATGCAAAAATATAGAGCCATTTTATTCATCAAATATACTCCAAAAATCCATAATTACAATAACACCGACATATAATATTCCTTGGATTAATTTGGAAACCACTTATTAAGGATTATGATGAAAAATTGAAGATGTTGTTTTAAGATGAGGTATCGTTCTAAAAAGACAAATTTTATTTTATTTCCTCATCCACCACATTCAAATATTTTCCAAATACGATGATAAAATATCACCAGAACATATATAATATTTTATCATTTTATTATTTAAATTTAATATCCTATATCCAACTCCCCTTCTATTAAGTGGGAAAGGAAACCACTGATCATGTATACAAAGGACTACTTGGTCGTGAACCGACATCATTCATTTTCCATTACAAAAAAACATGAAAATATATAATGAAGGAGTAAAAATATTTATATGATATTTATAAATTTTTTATACTTATTTAATATTAATATCACATATAACTCCATTACCTCCAATAATTTGGAAAATTATAATGTCACTCATGCGTATGTGTGGACTACCGCCTCCCAAAACTGATGTGAAATGTTTACTCATGTCATAAATATATTATAATAAATATTTATTTAATAAATATAATTTATATATATGACATAATAACTATTCTATAAATTTTAAATACTAATTAACTATCTATCACAGCATTTTTCAAAAAAATGAATGAGCGCTCATGCATAGTTATGTCCAATCATCTCCATAAACAGTGTAATTCATTTTTATATGTTTGAAAGTAATGGATTACTATAAAAAATATATATAATTATTATATATTATTTTTATATTAGTATAAAAATTATAGTTAATAATGGACCATGAAAAATTTAGGAAGACCAAAACTACCCACCCAAAAATAAAAAATTGATGCAGTTATCACACAGAATAGAGTTTTTAATGAAAATTGTTAATACACTGGTGATAAAAATATATAATAAAAAATATATTGTTTAATATATATTATTATAGTTATTTAATAGATTTAAAAGATATATTAACTTATTATAATGGAGTTTGGAACATGTATAAAAGAAATCAAACCTAAGGTAATGGTTTCTCGAATCAATTTTATCTTCACGAGACTTATGTCATATTCACAAGTTATTCGTTTTTTTATCTTAAAATACTTTACCTTTGATAAGATATATAATGAATTTTTTTATATACATGGTATTATATTTCTTAGTTTATATTATTTATTTCATGAGGCTTATGATTCAAAAGTTACCAAATCATTAAATGGTTATTTCACAATCTCCATGTTATTCCGGTTTATTTTGATTTAATATTCCATTTGGATAATTATTTGAAATTTATATATGCAAAAAATATTATATTCTTCTAATTTATAATTAATGAACCTTTAATATAATATTACCATTTTTTCTCTCATTGGTACATCAAATGACCAAGAAAATTATTTTAAGAAAAGCTAACATTATATCTATTTTCAATTAAAAATCCTTTTCTTCTATATCATTATTTTCTAGAAACGTATTCATGATTTTTTTAATACAATATCTAAATTATTTTGAAAATAAAAATTTTCACATGATTTAAATTTTTTCAAAATTCATTAACAGGATTATTCTTGTCTTTCTCCAAGAAAAGAACTTTTTAACCTTTTTACCACAATATGAATGGAATGTTTTTTATCTTAAATAGAATGTATGAAATTTTAAACCATAAAGATAATTTTATTGATGATTTAAATAGAAGACTATATGTTTATTTTCAATGAAATTTTATTTCTTATTATTCAGGATTTAAAAAAAATTATTCTCAAAAATTGAAAGGGTTATTTTCCTCAAAAAAAAATTTAATGGTTTTTTATTCCTATTCATAAATGAAATTATCAATTTATTGTAATTATAATTCACTATGGGTATGATGCATTGATACGTTCTTTATTATTTCTTTTCATCCTTTTTTGATCTATCAGACTGGTGACTGTATTGATATATCATATAACAGTTATTCTAATAAAAAAATAATTTATTTTAATAAATTTTCGTTAAGTAGTATTGATTATTCGTATGATTAATTCATTAGTATTTTTAAATGACAAGTAGAACCACAAATTATATATCCACTCAATCCATCATTAGGTCTCATGAGACAACCATGTTTGGGTATTTAGAAGAGACATTTCCTGTTACTGTATGATGTCTAGTAATTAGGCACTAACAGTATAGATATATTGGAATAATGACTCAATAGTCTGTTTCAAATGCTCAGAATTATGATTTTCGTCATTATAAAATCAGTCATTTAATTCCATGTGATTATTTGAATTTTTATGATACCCATGGCTATGTTTCTAGCTCATGTGATTATTAATATTAAATTATTTGATCGTCATTTATCTATGTCTTAATATTCAAGCCTTATTAACATATATTTTATAAATACCTTACTTATCATATGATCTAACCCCATTATTATTATTCTTTTCTCTATGATTATGTGATGTTTATAATTATTGATATGTTGGGTTATTCTATAATAAGTAATGATTCACTCAAAGAATATACTATATTACATTTAATTTTTTCAAATTTAATATTAGATATATGTTTTAGAAATTTTACCAAGACTAATAAATTAATCATTCATTTAGTATGTGACTCATTATAATTAGTGTCAATGTAATAGGGTAAAAACCACCTCTGGGATACTAGGGTAATGGTCTGTTAAGTTGGTTTTAGATGAAATCTGTTTAAAATAATGGGAAATATATTTATAAAAAAATAGTGAATATAACCTTATGAATGCATTTGATGATATATATGAGTATAGGATAAAATATAAATTATTTTTAAGGTATAAATTATGTTTATTTATTATTAGTACATATCTATCTGGATAATACAGGTGGATGAAGCTCTATAACATTTATAAGTAGGGGCAATAACTCCGAAAATGGATCATTAAGATTTGACTTAATGATAACCTTGCTCTTGAAAATAGTTATTGATTCATACTAGGATAGAAACTCTTGAGTTATATTCTAGGTGTAATTCACATTTTCCCCACAAACCCTTATGAAGTGTTTCAAAATATTTATATGATTTTAAACATTTCCCAATGAGAACTTGTTTAAGATTAGGACATTAGATCTGTACAAATTTTAATATATTTATTTTGTTTTTCAACAGTTTTTTATTATAAATTATATTTCATAATATTATGATCTAATATATTGAATTTTTTTATTTAGAAATGGATCCCCAAATAAGTAATTGGAACTGTATCAATTAATATACAACATTTTGGGATTTTCATCATAGGTATGATAATGAAGCTGAGGATGGATCTATAGATATAACTAATCCATTAAAACCATATGGTGGTAGTAGACTATTGTTACGACTAATAAACATTCTCATATAGAGTATCTTAGTAATTAAAATTGTGGTGAAACAATTTTATTCCACTTTAGTCATTATAAACCTCCACTGTTAAATGGGACAATATAAAAATTTGTAACTTAAAAAATGATAATTTGCGTTGATACGATATTTCTCACTCTAGGATGTGATGAGAGGGATACGATTCTATTGAAAATTTATAATCTCTCTAGTGATAAGTATTAATGGTGGTCATTCATTCAAAACACTATGGATGTAGAGGAAATAGAGGTAATTGAGTAGAATGATTTGATAGAGATTTACACTGATTTTTTTCATCATGAACAACAAGTAGTTATAGAGAAGAAATTATTATTTTTAAAATAAAAGGATGGTGAACGTTTTTCTATGTATGAAGTTAATCATACAATGGTAGTGTGGCATGTTGTAGACTACAAACATAATCTATTCATAAATATTTAATATTTATTTGATTGAATCAGGTCAATCAATTTAAAGGCACTAGTATCCCAAAATTATAACCATATTTAGATATAGGTAATATTATATAAATGAAATGAAATAATTCTCCCACACATCATTCCTTGAATAAAAGTAAGAGAACAAGAGGATGAAATCAAAAAATATATATTAGGGTAAGTGGAAAAAGAGGAGTTTCATATCATGTGAAACTTGTGAAGTGAAATACCTTGGTACATTCCTTCAGGGAAAAGGCGTTTTCTTCATGTGTGGAGAAAATACATATCATGGTCAAGAATGCTAGGGTAAGGGAGACATCCTCAATGTATAGTGATTTAACCATAATTAAATGAGGAACTATTCAAACCAATTCCCAAAACATCAAGGAAACATACAATAAAATATCAATGGGGGGATGGTAGGAACATGAAATTACTATATCTAAAGTAGACATTACTAATGATGTGCTGAATTGTATATTTTTCATCCCCTCTGAGATTGAATTTTTTTTTGATTGATCTAAGTTCTACAAATTCTTTTATACATGAATAATTAAAAATTTGTTTTGTATCACCACATTTGTGATTATATGTAGAGTTATAAGTTAAACCCCCTTATAGTATTATGATCACAAATGATGTATATGATTCTTCTCCAATCAATATATTTAGGAATGTGCATCCTTTAAATTGTTTTATTCTCCCTATAGTTGAATTTGATGTAATATTTGGAATGCATTAGTAACATATATATATATATATATACATTATCAATTATCAATGAAGGGAAGTTAGGTTTGATTTTTAAATACAGAAAATTGATTATATTTAAATGTAAAAATATATATTTATCCCTGATCGAAATCACAACCACTATATGTCACTTTATTTCTATTGAAAAGGATTTTTTTTATCTCAGATGGTTTTGAAAGAACATGATATTGAATATATTTTTATTTTTCAATAGTTTGTTGATGTCTTTCAAATGAGTTTCCCTGTCTTCTACTTAATCATGATGTTATGTTTTCAATCTATGTCATATATGGTGTTTCCACTATTTTGAGGACTCAATAGATAATATCATCGAATGAGTTAATCAAATTTATGAGGAAACTCTTAGAGAAACAAGACATGGGATTCATCTTTTCATGTGTATCACCATTGGGTGCACCAGTTATTTTTATTAAAAAATAATTATAGAAAAATGATACTTTTCATTGGTTATCTTTAACATAACAAGATCACTAACCTGAAAAATTATCCTTCACCCTGTATTTTTTATTTTTTGTTAAACATCGGAGAGATCTGTACTTTTCCAAAATTTATCTTTGATATAGGAACTATCTGTTGTGTGTCAAAAATGAGTAAATATTGAAGTCATCCTTCTATACAATTTATAAACACAATGAATTTAGAGTGATTCTATTTTTTTACAAATTCAACTTCTATATTCAAGGATTTAATGAAATGATTCATTATAGATTACCATGGTCACTTTTTAGTAGTTATTATTGACGATATTATTATATATTTAAAGAGAAAGTATGATCATTGTGATCATTTGAGAACTATTATGAAGACCGTAAGGAATGAATTGTTTTATGAAATGTTTAGTAATTGTGAATTTGGTATTGAAAAAATTTCCTTTTAGTTCATATAATCTCAGTATTTGGTATATCAATGGACTTATCAATGATGAGTGTTTTCAAGAAAAATCCTTAAACAAAAAAAATATTGTAATCCATAATTTCATTGTTTGGAATGATATTATCTACAATTTTTAGAAAAAATACCATGAAATTATAATCCAATAACCTTGTTAAATTGAAATGGGGGAAAGTACATTTAGACATATGAATGTGAGGAAAATTTCAATGAACTAAATAGAAGGTTTCTCAATGAACCTATCCTTAAATTATCCTATAGTGGTGAACTGTTTGTAATATTACTCGACGAATTGATGAATGGATTTGTATTCATCCTCTTGAAAAATTATATGGTGATAGATTATGCCACATTATAATTGAATGTTTATTAGAAAAAATTCCCAATCCATTATTTGGAGTTAGCTATAATATTTTTCCATTAAATATATAGATGAAATATATTTATAGAGAAATATGTGATATATATAGATATATATATATATGTCTATGAAATTATTATAGAATATATTCAACCAAAGATAGTTGAACATGTTCTATATGAGATAGTTGGATCTAATTAATGATTATGACTTCTTAACATAATACCACCCTTGGAAAGGGAACAAAGTGGTTGATTCTATAAATTGAATGGAAAATTCTTGATTTTTTATGATGAGGTTCAACAAATATCCAATATTTCTGTATTTTTATGGGATAGATCTGGAAATATTGATATAAGAGGAAGAATCATGTCTTTCTCATATGAATGTTCAACTATCAATACTTGTGGGGATTAAAGAGGTTCTTATAGAATATGTGCATCCTATTAAGAGGGTGATGAATGTTCCTATGTTAAAAATTTAATTTGATAGAATAACATGGTTTCAGATCCATGTATGATCCTCTTCCATACTATATTTGAAGGAGTTATAGGATGAGGTCTATAGTTTATCATTATCTATTCAACCAGGATGTATGAAGATGTATAGAGATCTGAAAGAGAGTTACTAGTTGGATTGAATGAATAGATATATCATATATTTGTTTTATCTCAATTAGTATATTCTATAAAGTTATGGAAAACCAATAAAAATATATTTGTATGTTATAACTATTATACTTACCATAATGGAAATGAGAAAACATCCCGATGGTATTAATATTTGGACTCCCCAAAACTTTAAACAGAAAAAATGCTATATTGGATATACATGATCATCATAAACATTAATCACACTTCATTTCAATCAGATAATATGTTGATCATTAATAAATTTAAATACTATACATTAAGAAAGTTGTTCAGTTTAATGGAATAACCCATTATTTTATATCTGATCAGGATATGAGGTTTTTTTTTTGATGATTTGGTGAGGTATTTAACATGATCTTGATATGATGTTTGGTTTTAGAACTGCATATAATCTTTATATTTAAGTTTGGTTTAAAATTAAAATTCCAACCCTATAGGATAAATTGTGATTCTATTCTTTGGATTCCAAATGTGGTTAGGATAAACACATTCATTTAGTTGAGTTTTTTTATAAAAACATATGTAACACAATCATTCTTAATGCTCATTATAAAGACATCAATTTAATATTGTGTATAACTCTATTTTGGTAGATTGAATTTCGAGGAAAAAATTTGGGCAAGATATAGCTGAGGAAATGGTATAAAAAGTTAGTTCCATTAAAAACTCATCATGGTGGATCAAAATCAATATAAAAAGATACTCCCATAATATTATTCACCATCTTGAGTAAGAATTTTTGGTCAAGGGTTTCTATGAATTCCTCCAAGGAATAAAATTATGATATTCATGATGAAGGAAAATTATATCCCTATTAATATTTTCCCCATTAAATATTGTTTTTAATTTCTTATGGTAGTGTACCATTTGACACCTTCTCCAAACCTCACTCAAGATCATTATGTGTAATATGTATCTCTCCTGAGAAAGTACATACCAAATACATAACATATATGAAACTCAAAGGTCGTGCCATTGGAGAGTGATATTTCATGTTAAGAAAAACAAAAGGTAATTATTTATTATTGGGAGAAGGTGTAGTGAAATAAGACCACTCATCGGGTTGTTTTTTTTGTGAAACCAAAAATTTGAGGAAGATAAGTGGGAATCAAAGAATATGATGAGGATGAAGTATCCTTAGATGGATGTATCAGAATGATGGGATTTAGAGGTGAAATTATTTTAAGGGGGTGTAATGTTATAGCATGAGATTTTATGAAGTATTTTATTTTACAAAATTTTTTTTTCTCTTCTATCACTACTGGAAATTCTGGCTATAGCCACGGTTCTAAACCATGGCTATAGGCCCTCAAACCGTGGCTATAGGTAATAGCCACGGTTCCTCGAACTGTGGCTAAGTTTGGTGTGGCTATAGTCCTAGAGCTATAGCCACGGTTCCAAACCCTGGCTTTAAATCTATAGCCACGGTTAAAACCGTGGCTTTAGGTATACAGCCACGGTTCAAACCGTGGCTCTACTAAAGGCCGGACATAATATATTGCCACAGTTTAAAACCATGGCATTATGTCTATAGCCACGGTTAAAAACCGTGGCAATAAACCAATAGCCAGGGTTTAGAACCGTGGCTATAGGGTGTCCAAATCCATAAAAAATACCCCCTGGACACCCCCCTGGACACCCCCTGGACACCCCCTGGACGCCCCTGGACACGCCCCTAGACACCCCCCTGGACACCCCCTGGACACCCCCTGGACACACCTGGGACACCCCCTGGACAGACCCTGGACAGACCCTAGACACCCCCGGGACACCTCCTGGACACACCCTGGACACCCCCCAGACACCCCCCAGACACCTCCTGTAGACCCCCCTACCCTCCTCCCAACTACCTTGCAGACCCCCCCCCCCCCCCCCCCGCACCATCCCCCCTGCCCCAGCACACCCCCTACCCCCCCCCCCCACCTTCACACCCCCTCCCTACCCCCCAAAAAATTTAATTCAGTTAGCATGCTTGCAATACAAATGAAACCTACTAAATTAACTATAAAAGTAGTTTAATTCATAAATTTTTCTTATGATCAATTCATGATTACAATAAATCTTTATTTTTATAGTAATCCAACTAAAATATACAGATTGTTTTTAACTTCTAAATATTCAGTTCATGAGGAAATATGAACTCATAATTATACTACATGATATTGAACAAAAATTTAAGAATTATATGTAAGTAAGTTAGTCTAAACCCCAGGACACCCCCCACCTGCACACACCCCTTGGACACCCCCTAAACACCGAGACACCCCCTGGAACCAACCCCAGGACAACCCCCCCCCCCCCCCCCAGAACCTGGACACCTCCCCAGACCATGGAAACCCCCCCAGAACCTGCACCCCCAAACACAGACCCCCCCCCCCCAAGAACCTGCCCCCGAACCTGCACACCCCCTCACTGGACAGACCCCTTATTTCTCCTCCCTTCCCCCTTGGACAGACCCCCCCTAGCACATCCCCCACCCCTTTACACACCACCACTCTCCCCTTGGCCATGAGATTTTTATAGTGCATCAAAAAATAGTCACTAGCAGGGCTTGGTTTGGTGTGAAATTCAGTCAAACGGTTGTGGGAACCATCATGGAAGCATCTACCAAACACAGACCAGAGCTAGTATCCTCTACAGTGAAGACCCTTCATGGAAACTCTTTAAGAAAACCAAGTCTCCAGTTGCATCTTTTTCGATAACAAGCAAGCCCTGTTTGCATAGGCCCAAACAGACCTCCCTTTGCCAGCTTGTGGGGGAAATGTGGGACCTCCAGCATGAAATAGTCCCTTAGAATAGAACAGCCTCTTTGGAATTGCATCAAACAGATTGTGTGCAGCCTTTAAAACTCAACTTGGTAGTGATCCTCCTCCTCCAGTGAGTGCTACATGAGATGGGGGAATTATGGAAGGAATTTCATCTAAAACAGCCAAAAGCATACATTGAATTTCCATCACAACAGGATGATCCAGTTCATACGACATGTGCAGAGGGTGAGGATGATCTGGTTCGGACAACATGTGAAGAGGATGAGGAAAAAGAAGAATTACCGAACAAATATTATGTTATACATGTACAATAAAATATGCCAGACAATTCCAAACCAATGTTTTCAGTTAAATTGAGACTTTGTACCACCTGCTATGTACGTTTTGTGGAAAGATGGATGAGAGGCAGCACTGAGAGGAGATATAGTTTAGGAAAGAGGAAATACTAAAAATTATAGAGCTAGCCATTCAATGTTTCTCTAAGGAGGAGTAACTGCCGCATGGTGTCGTCCTGGAGCAGGGCCAAATCACGGCGTGACCGCGGCGTGACCGCGGTGTGACCGCGATGTGACCGCTGTGTGACCACTGCAGGGTGTCGTCTTGGAGGAGTAACCGCCGCAGGGTGTCGTCTTAGAGTAGGGCCAAATCAAGGCGTGACCACGGTGTGACCGCTGTGTGACCGCAGCGTGACCACTGCAGGGTGTCCTCCTGGAGGAGTAACCGCCGCAGGCTGTCGTCCTTGAGCAGGGCCAAATCACGGCGTGACCGCAGAGTGACCGCGGCGTGACCTCGGCGTGACCGCGGCGTGACCGCAGTGTGACCACAACGTGTTTGCCCGATCCAGCGACATCCGTGGGGCAACATCTTCCACTTAGTTTCAAATAGGATGATATGGATGGCATGAGAGGATGTTTTCTCAGAATATTTAAAGAAATGAATTCTAATCTGTGATGACTAGAGGATTAGATGACCCCTGATATATGAGGTTTGGAGATCTAGAAATGTGTTGGAATACCTAGAAGAATACCCCTTGAAATCAGGAAAATCACAGGTTACATAACATGTAATCTGACATTACTGGTACTGTGGGACTCCTGGGCTGTGGAACTAGGCTTTTGGTTCGATTTAAATATCACATGCCATGTGACATGGTCACAAAACATGGGACCCATCTTAAAAGTCTAACGGCACTTAAGATTGTCTTAGTTCAAACAACTATTTTAATAAAAAGAGGGAAACCCCCTACAGGGATATAAAAAGGGTCATGTACGATGTGTGCTTTATGACTAACAATGACATCAAGTATAAGGAAAACATCAATGCAGTAATGTTATGCAAGGTATACCACTGTGAGTTTTCACAGACAGTGCAGCTCTATTAGAGGGGTTTTATTACAAAACCAGGGCTTATTTATCAAACGAAACAATTATCTGAACTAACACTTATTCAAGAATTTTAATTTAATATAAACATGAAAAATTAAGAAGGCAATTAAATGCAATTTAAAACATTCTCGAATTAAATGGGCTGGGAGAGGTACCCTACCTCAACCTCAAGGCGCGTTTGCTTTTGAAGACGACAACTCTATTGGAGGGGTTTTATCACAAGGGGGGCCTTAGATATATGTTTATAGCTGAATGTACCCCTTTATACTTACACACAAATTCATTTTTCATATCTATATATAATCACACCTAGCCCCAATATATATATTCATACTGCCATGTGTGAATATATATAAAGGGGGAACTTATATATGCATATGCCTACCTATGAATACACATGTAAGCCTTCGTCAACGGTGACTCGAATCCACCTCAATGAAATCCAAAACACACAACAAAAATATAAAGAACCCAAGCCCTGGACACCCCTGCCAGTCCCCCCCCCCAGACCCTGGACACCCCTCCCCCTGGCTGGACAACCCCTCCCCCTATTGGACACCCCTCCCCCTGTTGGACACCCTTGCCCCCTGCCCCTGCCCCCTGCCCCTGCCCCCTGCCCCCTACCCCCTGCCCCCTGCCCCCTGCCCCCTGCCCCCTACCCCTGCCCCCTGCACCCCACTAGACATCCCCCATGCCCGAACTGGACAGCCCCACTAGACACCCCCTTCACCCCCTGGACACCCCTACCCCTGCCGGACACCCACCCTGTCGGACACCCCTCCCCTGCTGAACACCCCCCCCAAGCCACTGATAAGTACAGAATTGTACAGAAATTCTACAAGCCATCCTCTATTAATACTTCGTTGAATGATGCATAGAAAGGGAAAAATATTAATACCAAACACTATGTTAGAAAAAAATACAAAGAAGGATAAAAAGAGGTCACCTGGGGTACCAACAACCAACATACATGAATCAAGAAATAGAAAATAGATTGTTCCCAACATTTTTTACACAACTAGAACATGTCTAGGACCATCATTACAGACCTCACCCTATAGGTTACACATGACATATACTAATAGGGCTACCACATTTTACTCTACCTGTTGTTACACATATTCATGCTCCTTCTCAGCTAGACATTCCTCAAGGACAGCCCCTCCCCCCATACTGGACAGCCCCTCCCCCATCCTGGACACCCCTCCCCCCTGCTGGACACCCCTCCACCCTACGGGACAGCCCTCCCCCATGCTGGAAACCCCTCCCCCCTGCGGGACAGCCCCTCCCCCTGCTGGACAGCCCTGCCCCCTGCATGGACAGCCCCTCCCCCTGCCTGGACAACCCCTCCCCCTGCCTGGACAACCCCTCCCCCTGCCTGGACAGCCCATCCCCCTGCCTGGACAGCCCTCCCCCCTACTGGACACCCCTCCCCCTGCTGGACAGCCCTCCCCCTGCTAGATAGCCCTCCCCTACTGGACAGCCCTCCCCCCCTTGCTGGATAGCCCCCCCTACTGGATAGCCCTCCCCCCTGCTGGATAGCCCTCCCCCCTGTCGGACAGCCCCTCCCCCTACTGGACACCCCCTCCCACTACTAGACACCCCTCCCCCCTACCGGACACCCCTCCCCCCTGCCAGATAGCCCGCCCCCTGCCTGACAGCCCGCCCCCCTGCCGGACAGCCCGCCCCCCTGCTAGATAGCCCCACCCCCTGCCTGGACACCCCCCCCCTATTGGACACCCCTCCCCCTGCTGGACAGCCCTCCCCCCTGCTGGGCATCCCTCTCCCCTGCTGGACAGCCCGCCCCCCTGCTGGACAACCCTCCCCCCCTGCGGGATAGCCCCGCCCCCCTGCTGGACAACCCGCCCTCTACCGGACAGCCCGCCCCACTACTGGACAGCCCTCCCCCCTGCTGGACAGCCCTGCCCCCTGCTGGACAGCCCGCCCCCTACCGGACACCCCTCCCCCCTGCCGGACACCCCTCCCCCCTGCCGGACACCCCTCCCCCCTGCTGGACAACCTTCCCCCTGCTGGACCGCCCCTCCCCCTGCCTGGACACCCCTCCCCCCTGCTGGACAGCCCCTCCCACTTCCTGGACACCCCTCCTCCCAGCTGGACACCCCTCCCCCTGCTAGACACCCCTCCCCCTGCTAGACACCCCTCCCCCTGCCTGGACAGCCCATCCCCCTTGCCGGACACCCCTCCCCCCTACCGGATGCCCCCCCCCCTTGCGGGATAGCCCTCCCCCCTGTTGGACTGCCCTCCCCCCTGCTGGACAACCCCTCCTCCAGCCTCGACACCCCTCCCCCCTGCTGGACACCCCTCCCCCTGCTGGACACCCATCCCCCTACCTAGACAGCCCATCCCCCCTGCAAGACACCCCTCCCCCCTACAGGACACCTCTCCCCCTACCTGGATAGCTCTATTGGTACTCACACAATTTTTGGGAAATTTTCTCAGTCATGGGGAACTCAATTTGGTTGGATATACATACCGATAACCCAAGGTTTGGACACTATGTGATAACCCATGTGAATGTGGACATGTATATAATTATTCTAGAAGAAGTATTCTTAACTAACTAGATAAATGTATAGAATTTCTGATCCAATACGAAAGGAAACCACAGTTCTACATGAATTATATGTTTTTTCCAACATTCTCCAGAATGTAATTGGGACAAGGAGTGTTCTTTTTACAATATGAAGGGGAATGATGTCTCTAACTGTGAAAGTTGGAATGGTAAGATGAATATTCCAATCTATGACTTGGAAAGAAAATACACTACATTCCCTTATAATGTGGATGAGATAGGGGTTATATTAGTGTAGAATGATATTGGGAAAACTACAGACTTAATCACTTCAACATCACCTTAGGATCGTCCTTCTAATGTAAAAAACATGGATTATTCTAAGTGTGTTGTATTTACTCTAGAGGGCCCACCCCCGGTAAAATCCATGAATGAGGACAATGTACCCCTTCCTGATAGAGAGATAAACATTGGATAGAACATCTAGTTCAATGGGAATGTATTTTAGGGGCACCTTTCCCTGATTTTTTGTACAGATCCAAGGTACTGTAGGTATTTGCAACTATGTAGGGAAGCCTAATGTAAATACTCACGAATGGGAAAATAGGGAGAAATTCAATGTGGACCTCTATACAAATGTAGCTAGTCGTGAAGAGAGTAATTCAAATGAGGCAACATTTGATGGCATGCCTACATAGAGATGTTTTTTTAGGATGCTTTACCTAACCTGATTGCATCTCATGGTTCTCAAGTGGTGAAAAATGGGGAAAAATTCTTGCAGGTTCCTACCTATCATTAATTGATGATGACACAATCTGAGGGACCCCTCATGCATGTTTCATACATAGCTATCTAGGAACAATCCAGGAAGGAAACCTCACCAGGTTCGCTGAATATGATTACACCCAAGGATCATCAAAAATGGGTTGCAGCAGAATCCCTTACCTACTAAAAATAATGATCAGTATGGGGTTTCACGAAAGTACCTGCTGCAATGATTACTAAGAATAAGGCCTCCATATATTCACAATATTATCCTAGATAGTATATGGATAAATTTACACACTTAAGTCTTGTATTATGGTATGATGATGATGAGTAAATTTCAATCAGTTAGAAGGTTATCATCACCTCCAATATTGTAAATGAAGATGAATATCCAAAAGCTAAATACATGTATGACAAAGGCATGGGTAGTGACCCAAAATTAAAGAACAAGAAAAATAATTGGAGTAATGGTATGGAGAAACTGCCCCCTGCCACTGCCTCCCCCCTACCCCCTGCCCCCATCCATCCTGCACCCTACCCACTACCCCCTGCCCCCCTCCACCCAGCCCCTTAGCCTGCACAACACACCATGCACCCCCCTGCACCCTCCCTACCCCCTGCCCCCTCCACCCTCCCCCATGCCCCTGCCCCTATGCCCCCAACCCCCCTCCACCTTGACCCCCCTGCACCCCTCCACCCTGCCCCCTACCCCCCTCCACCCAGCCCCTATCATACTTCAATACATCCCTATGATATTATCAAAAACACTTCAAGACATAAAATGACTATTTTCAACAAATATAACAATAGACCAAAATATATGATGTAAGAACCACAAATCAAAGACCCCTCTAAACATACATGATGTAGTATGGTAAAAAAAATGAACATACCAAAATGTTACCATCATACAAAATGGTACCTTAATAGTACTTTGGGTGCATATTTCTTTTTCACCCTAAGCCTATATTTTACCTAAAAGAAATAAAGAAAAAAGATCAAAATAAATCAGAAGTAATTATGTAGAGAATAAATATTTGATAAGAAATATATTTTTGTTTATGTGCCTGAATACAAACATGTATCCTGCAAAAATATTAGATGCAAGAACCACAAATCAAAGCTTACTTGAGAGGAAAATGTTTTGTTTTGATAAGTTCAACTATTAGAAATTAGACCTTCATAAATTTCATCACTAGTTGCACCCTATCTTCATCAAACTGTAAAAGGTTTATAGAAGAAAGAAGGTGATACAATCATATGGAGCACAACAATTGAGTACCGTAGAATTCAGCTCATAAAAAGATTTTAGAATTGGAACCATAAAACTATGATTAAATTTTTATTTTATGTATGTAAAACTACATGGGAACAAAATAATATGTTAATATCACTCTAATCAAAACCAATAACTACGAAGTGATGTTCACATAGATGTCCATTACCAAGAATGGATGTTCCCCCTTGCTTGTTGGTTGCATGCCAACATTCCCTCATTTGAACCAACACCAACCACCTCGTCCTATGGTAGAAGTGATTAATTAGATATATGCATCAATTTGTAACAATGAAGAATTTTTTTATCTAATTACAAACAAAGCATATAACTAATATATTAAAAACAAAAGAAATAAAGAACATAGAGTTCAAACAATCACACAAAATGCATGAATGATACCAACTAGTTACTATATTAACAACTTCAACACATATTCATGGATTTTAATGTAGATGCATGTTAACATTTGAAGTTCAAAAATGATTTTTAGTAAAACATTAAAATAAGCATACACACCAGAATTTCAATACAAAAAGGTAGTAAAAAAGGAATCAACAACCAATAGATTTAACAAGATGATTTCAGCAAAAAAAATTTATTAAAAGGCAAATTCCAACCATTTATTTGAACTAAAAAAAAGAAGTTAATTTCCAAGTTTAGGTATAAAAATCACAGAATTTAATCTATTACTCCCATGGTGTAGATGCTCTATTCATTTGAGATCATTGGAAAAAATTTCCCTTCTTTTCTTGTTGAATAAATACCATTGGTTTCCAAAATTTCATCTCCTATAAGTGTAAAAATATACATTAATTTATAAAATTTAAAGTTCAAAATAGAAAAAAACTAGAGTAAAAACTATGGTAGATTGGTTCAAAGATACAATGAAATATAACTTCTCTAGATCTATAAAAATCGTTGAATCTATAATACAATAGGATGTGAAATTATGCTCACCAAAGTACTAAAAAAATAGAAATTATAACGTACATTCACTTATTCTTTGTGAATAACATAATTTTTTTTAATAAAAATCAATAAAAAGGAATTTTTAAACAATGATTTAGAATTATAAAATTTAGGATTAGAAAAAAATTGTGTACCCCTAACTCAAACATAATTTGAAGTATATAATAATAATTTAAACTCTTAAAAATTTAAGGGTGGAAGGAAACAACCTGAAAATTTTCATAGAGTGAAATAAGTTACTCAAAATGGGATGCCATGTGAAGTGACCCACCTAACTTCCTACAAAAAAAGACCTCAATCAAAAAAACTTTATTAAAGAAGGTCAAATAAAAAAACTAAAAAAAGTAACAAGATAATCTTGGGTTTATCCCCCAAGGGTTTCTATATTTAGATTGCTCATAGTTGAAAAATCATTGATTCAACCCCAATTAGATTGAGGATGTGTCTTCTTACTTATGAACTAGCATAAAATCTTCTTTCTAGCTATAGTAATCAACTCAATTAGTTTTTTAACACCCCATTTTCATATAATTTTAATTTCACCACTTTGAAATTATAACTTCCTAGGAGTAGTGGAAAGGGGGGGGGAAAGGGGGTATATTCCCTCTTCTTCAACTTGAGGTGTGATGTGCATAAATAGTAAAAATTCATTTCTTGGATGTGATTTTTCATCCGATTCAATATCCTATATAAATTCATTATTAAAAACCACATATGTATCAATATCCAATTTTTCATTAGTGTGCAACTTCAAAATAACCTCTTGCTCTTCGACCACTCCCAAAATTTGAATTATCATTAGATTTTTTGAGATTCAAAAGTTTCTTATCAGGTGTATTAATAACATTCTCATGTACCTCTAGTAAATCATGAAGTTCACTTGAATCTACACAACATACATAGGGATAAGAGAAATCAAAATCATAAACAAAAAAATCATAATAATATAAAAGAAAAGATTGTTCAATTAAATAAAAAACTTCATTAATTTCGTCATCCTGCTCGTTTTAAAGAAAAAACAGTGATCCTAGGAGTGTTTTAAAGTTAGAAGTGATTTATTCAACCTCCTCTAACCTATTATCAAAACAAAAATCCTCAATTTTATAATTTTTCAAAGTAAAGGAAATGGTATCTTTAATTGGTTCATCATCAAATGATTTCACCAGAATTTTGAAAGGGTTATCAGGAATATCCCACTACTAAAAGACCACCTTGGAGAGGTGGGTTACATTCCTTCTATTTGTCCTTTGACATATTCATAGACCTAGTCCCCATTGGTAGAGAAAAATATGAGTAATCCCTTTTATCTTTCTAGTTGACCCATCTTATCTTACTCTTCTCATACATGGATACATTTAATCCTGAACCTCATCCTCTAAATCACCTAAAAAGTGGAAAGAACATTCATCACATGACCAATTTTCAGGGACCTGCTCCTCTCCAACGGTTCTGACCAGTTATTGTTCAAAATTATAGACTAGTTCATCATTTGACAATAGATCAAAATGGTTATCCATCACATTACCTCCCACTTCTATAGAACTCTTCATGAATGTGGCCTCACTCCCTTAAACCTATTCTGATACATTGCCGCTTGTTGAAAATGATAAAACAGATGGATTCTTGGGACCACCCTCATCCATATTCATCAGTTCCATAACCGATTAATGCTCACTGACACCATGGAGAGGAGGGAGAGGAGAGGAGGGTGCGGCGAGGAGGGCGCGACGAGGAGGGCGTAGTGCGGAAGAGGTGTCGGCGAGGAGGCGTCGGGGAGGAGGGCGCGGAGAGGAGGCATCGGGGTGGAGGGCGCGGTGAGGAGGAAGGCACGACGATGAGGGTGCGACGAGGAGGGTGCGGCGCGGAGGAGGCATCGGCGTGGAGGCGTCGTTGAGGGGGAGGGCGCGGTGAGAAGGAGGAATCGCGAGGGGGAGGAGAAGGAGCCCGATGGGTTTGGGGAAAAAAACTGGGCTGCGGGATATAGCCACGGATGAAATAATTAACCATGGCAGTATAAAAGATATAGCCAGGGACCTATAAAACTGTGGCTATAGGTCCGTGGATATATCTCAGATTTGTAGTAGTGTATAACTTGTGATACACACAAACCTATATTTAAATGAACCGTGATATAAATAATATTATTTATAAATTACCATTATAAAATTAGTATTAATTTTGAAGGTGTGAATTGGACTATCTAAAATGTTAAAATTATATAGACTACACATGTATCTAATAATTTCATTGGATATTAATTATTTCTAAATAAAATTTAAAATCTTATAAAAGTAGAAAGAATGTTTTCCTAAAAGACAATTTTTTTGCATAATGTGTTTTTATATTCAGAAATTAAATCAATTAGTATTGGTTAATAATATCAATGAATTATATTTATTATATATTCAAATAATTTTTTAGCATCCACCTAATATGATTTCCTGAAATGGGAAGATAATAAATCCAATTTTATACTTACATATTTCAATCTTTTGAAAAAGGATTTAGTCCAATTTTTCACCCTTATATTAAAATTATTTTCACCCAAATTTAAAAAATATATTTTATAATATAAATTCAATTTTTGAAATAAACATATTATAATTACCTTAGAGTTTTTTTTATAAAATGATTTATATATAAATGAATAGTGCCAAGTACCAATTTTTTAACAAACTATCTTTTCCATTAAATAATTTATGATTTACAATTGGTTTTAAAATTATTTTAAATTAAAAATAAGTTAATTTAATTTAAATTAATCCAATATAGTTTATTTTTATAAATTATATGTATAATATTGATATGAAAAACATTTATACTTCTCAAAATGTTTCCTTTGTAAAATTACTTTTCATCATGTCTATATGTTTGATTTTAATTTTAATTCAACCACTTTAATAACTTCAAATTGATAAAATGTATTAAGTTTGAACATCCATACCCAAGTTTAATTGGAATTGTTCTCCATGAATTTTAGTCACATAGACTCTATCACACCTCCCAATACGGCAATGGATGCACACTAATACTCTATGCCTAGCAATGATATGAGGGTGGACTATACCCTCACGATCAGAGTAACACAATAGTATATAATAAATTAATCAAGAAAAAATTGATAACAAATAACAAATATTATAATATAAAAGGAAAAATAAAATTTCCCATTAAAAAAATACAATCAGGAATGTCCATTCAAAGCTACAAAATGAATGTAGTGATCACACAACATGAATACATGGTAGTAAACCAAGATTATAGTATATACATAAAGAAAAAAAAATCACCAATAAGCTAACTTCAAGATCATATTATGAACTAGATTAGTCTTTTAATTCTATACTACAAATTTTATAAATACAACACCAAATTAATATAATAAGGAAAACCAAATCTTTAATCATAATCCAATAACCACGAGGCGTGTCTTAGAACTAAATGGAGGCCTGAATAGGGTGTGAAATGAACTAATTAGTCCACCACCAATGGTGTATATTATAGTCGTATCTATTAATATAAAATATAGTAGTGTGTAGGTGTGTTATGTAATGTAGTAAAATAATGGAATGTAAATAAACATATCATGCTTAGGTTCCTCATGGGAGAGCTGGCGAATAGTACCCCCCTTAGGCATATACTGGAATGTCTCTAAACATGTTTCTCCTTGTTTATAGGAATATATGTTTATAATATGTATGTATATACAAGTATTATATACATTACAAAACATATAAAGTGATGTAAAGTAATGTAGTATGTTCCCAGACTATAGGTGTAACTTAGGAATCAATGCATAATCAAAATTGTGACAGTAAACAAATTTTGTCCCAGTTCCCATGGATACCAGACCAAAAATAAAAGAATTAGTGACTCTTGGACAATGAATTAATTCTATTTATTATCAATTATCTTAACAAAATAACATTATTTGTTTAAAGAACCTTGGTACTCCATCAAGGTATCATTGCAAACTAATTATCACAAATAGATACGATTGGTATTAAGTAATAATATTCAAGGTTGATATAATTCATTTGCCCAATGAGCCCATCCATGGTGTTATGTATTGTGTAACCCAATAATCAATCAAAAAGTTATGTAATTATGTTTAGTCTATGTTCTATCCATTTCATTCAATATTGATTAATGTCAAGTATAACTCATAACATCCATTTTTTCCTCTAAGGTCTTCCAAGGTGTTCGAAGAAAAAACCATGTATTTATCAAATCTTGGGGAATATAATATATACCATCATCCAATACATTGGTTTCTATAAACATAAATCCAATGTATCACTCGAGGTATAATATAATTCATGTAACCAATGACCACATCTATAGTATTTTATAATGAGGAAAACAGTATCTCCCATGGTGCATGTAATATCAAATACATCATGATCCTAGCCTAGGAATGCCATAATAAAGAACACAGGTATCACTCAAGGGAAAATATAATCAATTTTACCTGTTTTATATTAGTATTTAATTATATTCAATGGGATTCATCAATTCTAATTAATTGTTTCATGGATCATTTGATTACATCATTTATAGTTTCATTTTTAAAATAAAAACCATACCTTATTTAATAAATAAGGATATATATGTCAGAATGATGTTGTCACAAATAATTTATAAATAAATTTCTATACCTTAATAAGAAATAAATTGGATATTTAAAGATCATAATTTGAATTACCATTTATATTAGTAAAAACATCACACTATTTATTTGTTCTTTCTAGAAAATTAGGAAAGGGTGTCATTACAATTTATTTATTTTATATAAATCATCCATTTTATGATTGATAAAACTATAAAACTTTTGTGTGGTGATTCATGAAAAATAGGGATTAATGAGTATTAGAATTTGAAAAATCAAACCAAGAGGGTTTCTTAATATTCCTATAACAGACATAAATTATATAGTATTTAAAATAAGATACCCTAAGGTGATGTTTCAAGTTTAGGTGAGGAATATCTAACTATAAATTTTAACAAAATATGGATATCTAATATAGGGCATTAAATTATAAAACAATAATTCACATTATTAGGGATAGATAAGGGAAATCCAATAGGCCACACAATGACGTCGTTTTTAAATAAGCTTCACAATATGGGAAAAAAGAAATAGACCTCCTTCGTCATGGTTAAGATGATTTAGTCTTCCAATAGAGAGATTTTATTCGAACCTAAAAGAAAAAAACACCAAGATTAATTTTTTTAATAAAAATAAAGAGAAATATATCACATAAAGATAGCCCTTAAATTGGTGAGATGAATTAAGAAATGAAGAAAGAGGAGTCATAGACTCTCTGAAATGATTTTAACATGATAAAAAGTGATCAAATTAGAGAAAGGTCATAGGAGAACCCAACATTGGATGTGGATGATCGGAGGTGGATGCAGGGGATTGGGGGACTCCCTAGGAATGTGAGGGATAAAAAATGATAAAACAACTTAATGTTTGAAGGGGAAAATCGTATCATCATCAATTTTATTTGGCACAACATTTGGACACACATTTTTTCTATTCCATCTTCCAATAGTGAAAATTTAATTCCCAAATGGAACTGACCAAGCATTCTAGGTTCATGGTTACCCAAACCAAGTGATTCCCATGTGAAACCACAATAAAAAAAGACACACCATTTCAAATTATCATTATTAATGGTTAGAAAAATGTACGCTAATAATGATAAATCCATTGATTTTATTTACCATCTCCTATGGATTTATATTACACCTCATACTATTTAACTAACCACGCTTCATAATTTTATGGGCCACACATTTGTGCATTACGTTTACTAATAACTGTGTCCTAATCTGGATCCTTAACATGGTTTACATAATTTTTTTTTTCTGAAGTCTTTATCTCTTGAAATACATCAAAACTGTTGATAAAAATATTGATCTAGAATCATAATCCAAAAAAGCACTTTTGAGTTTTATAAATCTCACATTTTCTTTCCAAAGTATAGTTTAGGGTTTGGCCCATTACAAATTTAGAAAAATTTGAAGTCCATTGAAAATTACATCTGGTTCAAAAAAAATGGGATCGTAAAATCTATCCACCATTCATAATATTATCCCTGAGATGTCTTGTGAGGTATCAAAAACATCACTTGGGATACCTAGTTTTTTATGTTTCATTAAAATGATCACATGAGATTTTAAATTCCAAATGAACCTATAACTTCTATAGAAAAATAAGATATGTAAACCATAAAATGTTAAAAGGATAATATCACCATTTAAATCACTATTAAAATGCGTACATGATCCCACCAAACTCAAGGCGCGACCATGAAATTGTTTCATTTTACCTGTTGGCCTATTATTCTTCCTACAATAGTTCCTATTGTGAACAATAATTTGGAATAAAAAAAATACCAGTAAGACACTAAAAAATTCAAATACTAGAGACAAATAACAACAAATTCAGGTACCTTGTGATTACTCTAATCATATTCATTGAATCCCATAACCGTCTTCTAGTAATGTCTTCATAAAAATTGTTCATTTATATTTTCATGCCATAACATGAACATAGGTGTAAATCTTATCCAACACCAATAGATCATCACATGTGATGGAAATAAAGAAATCCCAAATGAAAGATGAAGTTATCCTCAGAATCATACAATAGAGTACAAAGAGATTATCCAATGGTGGTTCATACTTCGATTTATATATTTTTGTAATTGGAATATCTCCAAAACATCCATGCATCAAGACACTTATTTAGCCTAAATGATATATATGTCGCGGAAGTCGAGTCAGTTAGCTAGACAGAGTGCTTGATCCCATCTAAAGATTTCATATAAGGTAATCAAAGTATCACTTAAGACAAAACAAAACTCAATAATTTTGTACTCTACTAGAGCAGAACACTTATGGATTCTATTTATTAGTCTAGAAGGGTGTGTAATTTCTTTCTTTAGCTCAACATATAACTCACTCTATCAAGAAAAAACATTAGATATTTTTTTTAATAAGATCATTATCTTCAATAATCCATGATAAGACAATGTTGAAATGATAAATTACCATCAAGACCCTGTACACTCTCATTCTATCCAAGATGTAGTGTTTATCAGGATTTCCTTCCAATCGCATATATCTATACAAAGAATAACAATCGAACCACCTCGAGATGAAATATTTCAAAATATTTTAGCTATAATTTATGTTCAATCATCAATACCAAACAATATTTCTTTTTCTCCCTGATGAATATTTTGATCATCCAAGAAGAACCAATGAATTTCAACCCAAATAAACATGTCTTCAATGGTTTCGTACATAACCATCCTTTTTTTGTAGTTCTTCCTTTCTAGAACTGTCACCTTTCAAAACCTACAGGACCCACGAGAATTATAAATCAATTCCAATGAATTGAAAATTTTCTTCTATTGTTGTGCACCCTTTACATATAAGGAACTATTTATAATAATCGATATGATCTTTCCCACCTTTGGAGTGTCATAGTCATTATTTACTGAGAATGGAAGAGAATCCCATAACTCATGCTCCATCCACCACCATAAATTTGTTATGGATGTGTATAATACACATTAACAATGTTTTAATAATGAAAATATGTAAAATAGATTCAAATATTTATGCTAAGATAGATTAACTTAAGAGATACCCATGATACTTCTCTAAACCACACTCAGGATAGTCATTATCTTATAGAAAAGAAGTTAGTCCATGACTAATTTGAATGTGGAAGCACCCAATATGTATTAAAACCACATAACATAGATATTACATAACTCAATATTCATTAAAAACCTAGTTATTTATACAATATAAGTGTCCCATGATAGTACCATAACAGCTCAAGACATTAGCGATTGTCACTAAACTTTTACATTTCATTGTACCATATTATCTACATGATGATTACTGAATGAATCAATGATTACTACCATGATATTCCCTTAATACAATATGAAATCATTTTATTCTATTTATAGGTCAATCTTTGTACAAACCTAACTCAAATACCTTATCAGACTGCTACCCTACATGAACTATCATTTATCCCAATGGAATTTGGGATACCAATGGGTTAGATTCTAGCACACAAAAAAACAAATAATTGAGGGAACGATTTTTTCCATCCTAAAGTTGTTAATAAGATATATATACATATGTATGTAATGAAACATTATAGGATAACATGAATATATATATATATATATATATATATTTCATAAAAAATGAAAACAATGGAAGTGATAAAACTGAAAAGGCATCAAAAAAATCTACATAAGACAAGTCCAATAAAAAAGGACTATAAAAATAGAAAATATACTCGAATTGTTTCTATATGATATCATTTCCTAATTCAAACCATATTTCCATCAAGATACCCAAATCCTAGCTAACATAAAACCTCACCACCTCACTACAACATCTTACCTCACCCTATATTAAAATACACAACCAAGTCTATGTGTCGCTGATGTAATATGTCTGGTGTGTGAAAAAAAGACTTGTATGGTCTAACCTAGGTGTTATATATCATGTATCTTGATAATACTCTGTGCATTCTCATCTGTTTACAAAATATGGCATGATTTATAGTTTATATATTTTTATATCAAAAGAAGTGGAAAAATATAATTTTGAATTTCTCCATATTTCCAAATTAATTACCTAAATCAATTTTGATTCATTTAATATTCATACATATCATAGTGGATTTATCATTTCAAATACATTCATGCAACGAAAATCATATCTAATAATTTTTATTATAATCAAAATAATATAATCAAAAAGAATCCAAATGTAACCAATAATAACATTTAAGGACATGCAAAGGATCAAAAAATGTCATGATATCTTGAAACAGTTACCAATCATAGAAAATCATCCATGAATAAAGCCTATAAACATATCAATCAAGCCTTGATAAAATAGGAACACCCTAGAACTTGAACCCTCAAATAGGGATCCCTTGATCAAAAGTCATAGGGGGAGTGGAAATACAGATGATAAAACTCTCTGATATTGGATGATACATATTAATATATATTCCATCTATGTACCCAAGGCTTCCCATGTGGTGTATTTTTCAATTCATTTAATTAAACTATGTTACCATATCCTACTTTGAAAACCATTTTCGAATGCTTTGAAACAACAATTATCATTTCACAATCCTAAGGGAAACACATATTTTATAAAAACTAAATTCCACACACAAAAAAATCATTAATATCATTCCATGTACTATAATAATAAAATTTATCAATGACATGGGCAATCATGTTCACTATAATATGATAGAGATAGAAACACCTACCTCAAAACTCAAGTCATACAAAATATTAATTGATTCCACTATAAATAAACCAACATCACCAATAGAGGTACTAAAAAAATACAAAAAAATTACTCTTGATTCAAACTAAAAAAAGGTTCGTAGAGAATATGAAACAACACTAACCTCAAAAACACACACCCGCCACACCACAGCCAATGATGGAATTTTCCCCCGTAATTAGATTACTATAAAAATTATGAAAATAACTACTGTAAACATCAGAATAGCTCCAAAAAACCAATAGAACAATACAATGATGCTACCAAAAAAAGGAAAATAATGAACTCGAAAGGATAAATTGCCAATAGATATGAAACACAACTTCCCTGATGATGAAATAACAAATTATTCAGTCTGTAAATGAATAGAGGGGCCCCAAAATTTTAGATAAGGGATCTAGGTTGACAAATAAGATATATATGGATGAATGAATAGAAATATTATCTTATAATAACCATAAACACCTTATCCATGATAATTAAATGGTGTGTAATAATTTTACACATCATATAATAAACCAGATATAAATACTTCAAAAAACACACAACTTTTTTATTCAAATATGATTTTTTACATTAGAAGATGTGTAACTCTTACATTGAGTGTAATCATTCATATTGTGTACTCATCTCATGTCATGATATGGGAAACCATTACACATTGTGTACTTTTTACAGAGTTTCTGATACTTTCAAAGATAGTGAAAACTATAGATTCATGAAATAAACAATAAACCAACTTAATAATTATCTGAACATGGGGAGACACCAAAAATCCATTAACATGTTTATACCTTGATTCTTCTAATTAAAACAAATAAAACCCCCTAACATTAGTTAATCTATCTAAAAAATGATTTATTTCCTATGTTGTTTCCTGAAAAACCTAATTAAAGAGGAAAACCAGAAAAAAATATATCTAAAAGTAGGGAATGGGATGTTAAAATCTCCCCAATATAAGAATGTATGTAATTGGGATGCATTTGGTTAAATGATGTCTACTACAGTGGTGAGGTCACTTCTCTCTCATTAAAAACACACACTCTCTTATCTCATGAGATTATGTTTAATGCTGCCATAAAACTCTTGACAATAAAATTGACTTCCCAAACAAGAATTTCACTTCAATATTCAACAATATCTACTAGATGCTCCTTAATAGAAATATCTCTCTCTAACTCAATCTCATAATATCTATGAACATGATAGTGACCATGGTAGTATTTTCTATGCTACAATTTTTTCAAAACATCATGAATGCGTGTCAAATAAACCAGAAATACCAACCAATAAGCATCATTCCCAAGATGTTGAATGACCTCAAAAGGTATAACAATTATTTCATCCAAATATCCCTATTTTTTAAGCCTAAGGTGAACCAATAATAGACAAACATTCAATAAAATACAACCACCAATAGAAAACTTCATCTAATGATTCCATTATTCTTCCTAATATTTTTATCAACTATTAATTGTAATTAGACACTGATATATATCTTGAATCCTCATAGATGTCTTCTAAACCAATCCTATTCTCCAAAAAAAGATTTTACTTCCCACCACTTCTGAAAAAAATTGTTGATGGGCATAGTTTAGCAACTAAATCTTCAAGAGGAACCATTCTAATTGATGACTGAAAACTATTTTAAAAGAATACTCAATGAGTCATATATTCATATCCCATAATCAACCAAAATCCAATAAATAGGAAACAATATTGTAAATGAATACATGAATTGCATGATCTATCTGAACATAAATTTGTGGATGATAATTTGTACTAAACTATAGTAGATAACTCATAACCTTGAGAGACTCCTTTGGACTCCTAAAGCAATCTTAATATACCTACCTAAAACAATTTTTTAAGGAACCCCATGTATCCTCACAATTTCCCATAAATAATACATACCTAGAAATTTGTTTTTAGTTGTGTCCCTAATCTGAATGAAATGATCTCACCTTTTCAACTGATCAATCACCACCTTGATAGAATTCCTCCCATGGTTGGTCCATGGTAAACCAACTACAAAGTCCATTGATACCTCATCCAATTTTCAAAATGATACCAGATGAGACTGAAGAAAAATAGAATGATTTATATTATCTTCATTTATATATTTGTAGGTGTAATAATATGACACATACATATCAATTTCACACATCATATATGGAAATCAGAATCACCGAATCATGTTATAATACAAATTCATAGTTCATGGATAAATGTTATATGAAGAAATATGAAAATACAACAAAACAATTCTCCTAATTGATGCTGAGATACAAAATCGATCCACAAAATTGATAATATCATACTAGGAGAGAGACCATCTCAAATGGTCCACCCTCAATATAAGGTTTCTCAATTTCCTCAAAATTCATCATCTTATTGATGAATCTACATAATAGACTCACAAAGAGTTGATGATTACTAAACACTAGTAAAAAACATGTTAAAAACAAACTATTGATCATCAAAAATCAACTGAGAAAAAATCCCCATAGGGCTCCACTCTCCATTAAATTCACAAAGGACCTGTGATGGAACTTTCACACTAAGGTAATTTTCTATGAAATTTCACATCCCTAGGATATAGGTGATATCATGGTCATATTTTAGAATGCATTCCACCCATCATATTTTTCTTAGATTGAATTATTTATAATAAAGTATATTGATCAATTTATTATTATAAAAAAATAAACATTTCCCCAGAAATATAGTTCCCCCAATACTGAAGCTCATGCATAACTATAGAATGATCAAAATCATGAGTGGAGTATTTCATTTAACGCTTCCAATTCTAAAGAAAACCATAATCAATTTCATGATCATTGATAATAAGAACACAAATTAAAATATCTCTATATGAATCACAGGAAACTATATACCCCTTACTGGAATCAGGAATGTTCAAAATAGGAATTGATGTCAGAAATCATTTCATCTCATCCAAAGAATAAAAAAATACTCCATCCCATATCATTTCACTTCATCATGGATAGAATAGTCAAATGTATCCTATAATTTGAGAAACCCATGATAATTGTAGTTAGTATCCTAAAAGAACAGGTATTCTCATATTATCAAAAACAGTTCACGGATCTTCCCATTAATATACATCCTTTACATTCTCAATATAATCTCATATTCTTGGATATAAAAGCACATTCCCTACGAACATAACTTGGTAAATAAAAACAAATTATTTCTAAATTATTCCCTATAAATGGTGACTCTATAGGATTTATACATCCAAATCAAAATGGTTCTCTTACCCATTCTAGGATCTCGACAAAACCAAAATAACATCCATGAATACTACCATAAAATTATTGTGATACTAATTGAATATATTATTCTTTAAATCCATAAAAACTATAAGAGCATTAGTTAGACCAAAAAATATCATTATATATTCATAATGGTCATACAATCTCCTAAAATCTATATTTAGTATATCTGATCGTAGAACTATGATATTGGGATACCCTAACCAATGATCAATCATCCAAAACAAATTTTCCCACATATACTAAAAAAATCAACTACATGATGAAATTGTCAATTTTTCATAACAACTAATTGTCTTAACATTTGATAGATCATGAATAATTGGATTAAACTATCATATTTCTTGGAAATGATCAGTATGTATTCTAAAGGTGAAACACTAGGGTGAGAAAAAAAACTTTTTCATTTGGTTTTCCAACTAAATCTTGAGACCCTTCATCTCTATTGGTTACATATGATATGAATATATTGGAAAATTATTTTTATTTTTCACTAGGTAAATAATGAATGTCACACCCTCTATAGTGTAATCCCAATGTTATCATATAGGAAAAAATCAAGAAAACCATAAACAATAGTATGATGATCATCAATAGAATAAACATCACTGGGATCCAATAAAAAAGTTGACAAAAAACAGTTGATATCGTGGAGGAAAGGTATTGTATAAAAAATCCTCATATCTCCCCATCCATAAAACTCTTATAAGCTCCCAAAAACTTCATGAAATGAAGAATGTTGATGATAAAACTAACCCTCATCATGGTGAGTGATTGGACAATCCATCCTAATGATGATGTCAAAAAATCATGTTTATGAATAAAAAAATCCCAAACTAATTCTACATATACTATAAATTGAACACAAGAGGTTCACCAAAACCCCATATATTTCCTCTTCATAATAGGATTTGCTAAATCCATAAAAAATTCATTATATGTGTTGGATGCTAAATAATGTCATCAAAATATCTAGATATAAATGATTGGTAAAAACTATAATCAAATAAATAAATCTCTCTAGATGATAAAATAATGATAATACCTCCCACAATAAGTATATTCACATATACCACCATTGGAAACTCATATATTATGTAAAGTTCCTTTACTATTTGGGTATGTTGTTATATCCCTCTACTCTTAGAAGAATCTCTCTATTTCAGTGTATCCTTTTGAGCTAATCATCCTTGTCCAAATAGAGGTGTATACATAGCCAGGTAGAAATGCAATATATGAAAATAATACCAAATAATGTTTTACATCATTGTAGGTGAAGTAAAATAAAATATTATGTGTTTGACATTACCAAACATGAATAAAGTTAATGGAACATAACTATCTTTATAATAAGTTATATAAGAGGGATGCTGATGAGAACCACCTCCATCTCCCGGGTGATGATCCTGTAACTTCATCTTTTTCCCCGTTGCGCTATAGAAGCTACCACTACATGGATGAGAAGGGGTGGAATATTCAACCATGCTTACTATAGATATATCATCCATTATATTCATACCCAAAATCTCTACACATGTATAATTATTCAGCATAAATACATGATATCAAATATCTACTCTCAAACCCTATAATTGCTTGTGATCATTCATTTGGTCATTCATTAAAACCAATTGTGTAAAACAATCATACTCCATGTCACGAATAGTGCATTATGAAAAAAAAATAATTTCCCTTTAATAAATAAATGAACAACATATATTTCAACTTCATTAGAATTCTTGGAAAAAATTACTAGAATGGGTGACTATTGAAATCCTTCTCGAAAAAACGCACATTCATATATGCATGTAACATGGAATCACACAATCACATTCTAGGAACCTAATTTAGGATGGATGCATAAAGAAAATTGATACTCTTATATGTAACCAGAAATTCAATGTACTAATCATTATTTTCAAGACAATCTCCCACCCCTTGAGGATCATTCGTGCAATTGAAGGATGGTGGATTCTCATGGAAGAACACTTGTGGCCAATATTTGTTTCCTACAGCTTCTGACTATAGCGAAAAAATTATGGTATGGTCTTAGGGTAAATTCTATTCGATAATATGAACATAAAAATGACATTATCAATAGATTTAGGGTCTATATGCGTTTTACCTTTAATTATATCAAATACAGCCTCTTAAGGAGATCGCAAATAATGTCTCAAAGGCAGAAAACTATAAATAAAAACAAAATAAACAATATTAAAACAGGATAATAATAGTTCAAACCTAAAAACCAATTTTTAGAAAAATTATTAACATTAATAACTCAAAATTGAAGACACATACATCCCAATATACCATTGAAACATTAGTCTCATAATGACAATATCTATAATGGCACTCATCGTAATATACAACTCAATTACCAAAACAATCCTATATCTATTCTACCAAACATCCCAAGATAAGGATTCATGATGTCAAACCACCTATGCTGAAAAACTATATCAAAATCAACCTGAATACCCTCAAAAAATAGAAAATGATCTGAACAGTCATGTAACCGAAGGGCGTTCTCAATTCCCAGGAGCTAGAATCTAGCACCCACATAAGAAAAAATAGAGGTAATGATTTCTCTAAACCAACATTAAAAAACAAGATAAATATACACATATATGGAATGAAATAATTGAATAAGACATGAATATATATAAATATATATATCATAATAGAAATAGAACAATGTAGGTGATACAACTGAAAAAGGTTATAAAACAATATCCAAGTGACAAGTCTAATATATGAGGATAAAAAACTGAAATAGCTACTCTAGAAATCTCTAGATGATTGTGTGTGATGACTGACAACATCTCACCCTCCATATACCCAAACACCAACTAACAAAAAACCACGATTCCCTGCCATAGAACGTTACATTTCCCTATATCAAAAGACACAACCAAGTCTATTGACCGCTGAAGAGGTACACATGGTGTGATTAAACATGATCAGTAGGGTCCCAAATAGGTGTTCCATACAATTTCTGTAAAAAATAATCCAAACATGAAAATATTTTAATAAAAAAGGCATGATATAATGTTTATATGTTTTTATATCAAAATATTGTAAAAATAATTTAATTTTTGTTTTCCCCATTTCCAAATAAATTAGGTAAATTAATTTTAAATCATTTCATATCCATATATATAATAAAATACATATAATTTCAAAACATATAATGTATCAAATTTCATATAAATTACATGGAACTACAATAAAAATATTTAAAAAGTCCTCCCAATTTGGATAAAAATAATACGTAACAATACACCAAAAATTTCACTATGTTATGATATCTAGGACAATCATACCTAATATATACAATAACATGTGCATCAATCCTATAGATATGTAAATTGATCCTATATAGGATAGAAAATCATGAGAACGTGAAACCCTTAATAGGTCTAACAAGTCCTCATAACAACATGCCTAGGAAGAAGAGGAATGACATATTGGAAACCCCTATATAGTGGATGTTACATATTGAAATACCTTCTTCTTATATACCCAAGTCTTACATGTTCTCTTTTTTTCAAACCATTTACTAAATCCATTTCCTTATATCATTCATTGAATACCATTTCATAGAAACCCTATATAATCCTTTGAAAAAACCTTCCCATATACCTAAACCAAGTGAAAATATAGTTTATAAAAACTATGTTACACACACACAAAATTAGTCATGTCATGGAATTTTATTTAATAAGAAAATTTATAAAAAAAATAAGGGAAATGTTTTTCATGAATGTATGATAGATATAGAACCACCTGCCTCAAAACATGGGTCACACATTCCTGCAACTAAATCCACCACAAGGAATATACGAAAAATAAAAAATATGACCCGAAAACTAATATAAACCTCTTTTAATTGACTAAATTTTACTAAAGGGATAGTAGAGAAATGGTAACAACACATTCCTCACGAATACACACTCACAACACTACAACCAATAGTGGAATCTTCCCACAAAATAAAATTTTACTAATGATATGGAAAAGAAACAATTAAACCTCATCACATATCCAAAAATAATAATAGTGTAATAAAATTTTGCTACCATGATCAATGAAAATAAAGAATTTATAGGTTTCTCTTACCATGAGAGATACAATGTAACATACTTAATGATCTGATGCCAAATAAAGTAATATAAAATTATTGGATGCTCCCAAAATAGACTAATAAGAGATCTAGGATAAGAGGGAAGAGATTTGTGGAAGAATTAATAAACATTTCATCGGAGAAGCACCCTAAAATACATGTCTTTAAAAGTAACATGGTGTTAAAACCATTTAAACATTGTGTAATCCTTATGACCCAGACCGAATGAAAATTAAATTTTTATTTTCCAATTTTTTTTAAGGAACATGTGAGAATCCATGAGTTCAACCATAGAAAAGGATAGAAGAGTCATTAATGTATAATTTAAGACATCAAAAATTAATATACCTAAATAATTTCCATGAAAAGTTGTTTACATAAGTGTCTGGTTCCTCCATAAAAAAATATTCATCCCGAATAGCCACCTTGTCCCATGACTGGATATACTCCTTAAGGATGATCTTCCCATTATTGAAACCCTCAATTTATATAAGGACCTTATTGTAAAAATTGTTAAATTTATCCTCATTATGATTCACACTCAATAATCTCCTCATCATTTTAGTGTCTTATTCTTCAATATTATTGAGAGAGAAAACCACTTCGATAACTTCTTATTTAGAGTGAATAAGAAACAAATAGGATTTATCAATTGCATCGGCTGACTTAAACTGGTTTTCCATCAAGTTATATTTTAATTTATTTTTCCCATCATTTCTCCATCAGAGGATGAAAATAGGATAATCATTCCTCTCTTCGTGGTTTACCTTCCCCCATCTGTTTTAGAAACCTAAATTAGATCATCTTTAAGTGAAACCTCATTGTTGAGGACACCATCTTGTAGTTCAGATTCACCATCAACCTATTAATCATGATTCTCACTCACTCAACAATAGGATCCCAATAATTCCCACCCTCATGTATCAGGTTATTAGTTTCAATGCACTCAAAATTATTACATACTCATACATTTGAACTAATTATTTTTGGTATGATCCCATTTTTTACCTTCACCCAACAAGTACTATATTCATTTTATTCATGTTTCATTGCACCTACATCCTAACGCTTCACAAACCCATCCTCTACAACCAAAATGGTATAATCCTTATTCAATTTAGATTGAATATATTCTTCAACAATTCTAGTTTGTTATTCAGAGTAACCACCCAAGAACTATGAATTTCAACGAGGCACTATCACACCAAAATGATTCAATCCATTAAGATCACATTTCAATATTCTAAAAATATCGAGGACTTTTAGTTCAGGAGGACGAGATAGTGGTTTCTTCATCCTCACTTTATTAGTTCTAACATCTAGAAGCAATAGTTCATAACCTGGTATATCTCTACCAAAATATGAATTGAATATGGCCATCAAGGCACTGCTACCCTATATCCTAGTGGGGGCCTATTCAAGATAAATTGTATTTATAAAATCCTTCTATGTGGGATTCCTACATATATAAACCTCTCAATTATTCCCCAAACATTTTCATATAGAGAAAAATTTAACCCAATAGTCAAAAACAACCTGTTGTTTATATCTAAACTCTTCACCTATATCCACCATGAAACACTTCGCCAAAAACATCTAAGAAGTGTTAATTCACTATTTGAACAACTTTCCAACCCCTAGTTTCATTTTAGAAACTAATAGTCAAAAAAATTATGGAATACACACTGATTAAATCACTCATTTAAAACTATTCATAATAATATAGAAATTCCTTCAATTTTAAAGGGTTTTATCACTATTTGGATATCCGAACACTAAAACAAAATAATAAACAGACATATACCTACGTATTGCTGAAAAGGTACCTAGAATCTTCTTATTATCATATCGATTTAAACTAAAGTATAATAAGTCATCAGACAATGAAAAAAATAACATTTTAATGGGAGTAATAATGAAACATTTGGATTAACCTTTAGAAGTGGGTTAAAATTGAGAAAAACACATTAAGGATGTATTTAAGCAAGAAAATAAAAAAAATTGATTTTCTTACATTTTAAAGACTCATCTTAAGAATATAAATCATCAATTATAAAGAAAAAGTGCTCTATGCACTATTTATCTAATTCCACATGGATGATGTGAAAGTGAAAACAAACATCCCTCACAAACATTATTTATTTTTCTAGAAAACTGTCATAAATAGGAAATTTTTCTCATAAATTTTATAGATATATTATATTTATCTAAATACTCTATTATTCAATCCTGGTTAATGAAAATATCAATTTAATGTTATATACTGAAACACTATTTATATATCCAACCAAGCATAATATAAATTGACATTACATATTTTTATATAAATATTCAATACATTAAAAAAATACATTCCTAAGGACCATTATAGTTTAATATCATTAGAAACATGGAAAACAATATTATATCCTAGTGAAAGTTCTTTAACATATCCAATAATGATCTCCAAAAATTGTACATCTAAATTGAATTATTCTTCATAATGTAGGGAAACGAAACACAAGAAAGAGGAGAGAACAGATGATCATTGAGGGTAAATAAAGGCAACGAGTAAGAATAAAATGAAAAAAAGGATATGTAACAAGGGAATATCATTTGAAGATCATACCCTACATATTATAGATCATAATAATGATTAGCAGTTCATAAGACATTATCATAAGAAAATAATGAACATAACACCTGAAATAAAAACCTAGATATTGAACATGGAATTATAAAAACACATAAAAATATAAAAAACATATGTCTATGAGTCCTATGAAGGCCTAAATAACATGTTAGTCTAGGTTTAATAACCCATGTACCTACTTCAGGCTTAGGATGCCCTCCCGTGTACCCTCTTGATTCAGGATTGGGATGCCCTCCAATTAACCCGCTTGGATCGAGCTAGGGATGCACTCACATTTGTCCTATTATTTGAGGATTGGGATTTCCTCTAGTATACCCTCTTCTTTCACATTTAGGATGTCCTCCCTTATACCCTCTAGTTTTGGTCTTGGGATGCCCTCCGATTTACCCTCTTGTTTCGGTCATATAATGTCCTACCATATACCCTATTATTTCCAGCATGAGATGACCACTCGTGTACCCCCTTTTCTCATAAATAATTTATCATTACTTAATGTGTTGTAGAGAGAAAATGGTATAAACTATCACATGAAAATATCATAGATAGATCTGTCACAATATAATAATGATTACATCATACCATTAACCATAAAAAGAGATGAGATTCCTAAAAATCATATCATAACTCATGGAATTAAATGGGTTTCTCAAAAATTTATTGGTATCATAACATATGGAAAATATATCGGTTTCATAATCATTTCATCCTAGAATAACCTATGAAAGGAAATAGGTATCAAGA
The DNA here is from genome assembly GCA_963277665.1 of Viscum album. Classification (NCBI taxonomy): domain Eukaryota; kingdom Viridiplantae; phylum Streptophyta; class Magnoliopsida; order Santalales; family Viscaceae; genus Viscum; species Viscum album. The sequence goes on from OY728165.1 coordinate 827,816,882, forward strand.
GAATTTATCCCATGAAATATAAATAGTATTTATAAACATATAAAACATGAAAGGGACACATATTTTAAAACAAAGAACACTTGAAAGAGAAAAGAGATTCATAAACTCCACAACATTAATTATAACCCATTAATATAAATAATAGGAGTATAAAATATAGATCATTTCATATAATAGAATTTTTAACATCAATGGATTTCATCTTAGATGAAAAATAATTTCAAAATATCTTTCAAAAATTATTCTTGAGTAAAATATCCTTTCTACATTGAAAATTTCTTTTTCAAAAGGAAAATGGTTTGAAATATTGTTCAATTTAAAATTCATTGAAAACATATAAATATGACATGAAATCATTAGAAAACATTTTTCATTGAAAATATATAAAATAAGCTTAAAAAATTTTTAAAATTGTTTTTCTTTGAAAAAGAATTGAATACTTATAAAGAATCATGTTTTTTTTCAAATCCATTTAACTTGAAAACATAGAAATGATGCTCGAAAATGTTTTCAAAATAATTTATTTTCTAATTCATTAAATACAATTAAATAAAGTTTGAAAACATTTTAAAAAATGTTTACTTTGAAAATTAATTTTTCAAAACATTTTCAAAACAAATTATCCATTTATAATTGAAAATGAAGCTTCAAAAAAATGATAGTGGGTAAATATGTACAATCTATACAAGGAAAAAAGAATAGTCTTTTTGCATAGTAAAAATGTAAGAAAATTATTTTTTTCGAAAGGGACAAGAGGATCCATTTGTATAGATTTGTAAAAGAAAAAAGGGAAAATGTTTCTTTTAAATATTACAGGATCATTGAACAATATTCATGGAAACCCTTTTTTGAATACATTATTTTCAGGGAACATTGATTTCTGGTAAAATAGAGGGTAAATTAGGGGTTTCATAAAAACACTTTATCACATATATAATATAAAAAAGAGTTTAAAATGTATCCAAATACATTAATATATTTGAAATAACCATATGAGAATAAAATTCATCATCATTCTTGACAAATGGTCTATAATATTTCATAAATGGAATCATAAACATAAACAATCTTGAAAAGCAATGACATTGTTTCAACAACCTCTTACTAACTGGTAATAAGGGGTTATATTATATAAGTATGAAAATTAATTTAAATGAAGCATAGAATATCATGAAAATATGTATATTCATGACATATCCTATAAAATGTAAGTATACACGCCTCAAAATAAATTTAGGTGTATAATAAACCTGAGTCTTAGAGAAGCAAAGTTGACACAAAAATTTTTTACCATTTTTTTAAATTATGAATAATAAACACTATGAAATATTGGTCATATATTTTATTTTTAGACAAACATAAATTTAACTATAATAACCATTGAGTACATACATGTGCTTTATACCCCCCACACAAAAGGAATGGGTGGTGAATAAAGCAATTCTCTCACAGAAAAAAATGAGATTAAATTCCCTTACCTTGTGTCATGAATCTAATCACAGTCATTAAAACCACTTATATAATAAATATAAATTGATTATATATTTATCAAATAATAATATTCAATATTATAATTACATATAAGTTTTGATTATGTCTTATATTATCCGGTTGATAACAATTCTATGTTAAGGTTTTATTTTGGGTAATATCTGCTTTGGTTTTTGCATGTGTCCTTATTTTTTATATATTGGATCCTTATAATTATATCATGATTTCCTAAATTTAAAAATATAAGTAAATAAAATTTATATTATGAATATTTATATTATAATAATTCATATAATATATATGTATGAAATGGAATACACTTTTGATGGAGATAGTAAGCGGTATGTTTTCATGGATGCTATATGCATTTAATTGTCAGGTCGAATGGAAGAAAGAAAAATAGATATATGCATATATATATATATATAATTGATAAAGTATAATTATTAAATTATATATATCATATAATTTTACAAAACCTATTATTATAAAATTCTATGTAGTGTGCGATCGAATCAAATCACATTGAGGGTGAGGTAGTCCACACTTCCTCAAAATAAATTATCTTATTTACACCAAAGGGAATGTACAAAACATAAGTTTTATAAAAACAATATAAAATATTAAAGAAATAATAAATATAATATATGAAATATTTAAAGAGATTCTGCATCATAATATCCACCATGAGAGGTAGTAAAGGATAAATGAATAGTAATCCTATAGTGAGGTGGTAGATCACTATACAAAAAAAATATGTTAGTTACCCATTAGAGGGATTTGTGTGTATGTGAGGTCAAACCATTAGAATAAAAATATCCTTGTATATTTAATATACTATTTATTTTAATAAAATTAAGGAATAAAGATTGTTTAGGGGGTGTAGAAGGAAAATAAAATAAATGAGCTTGAGAGAATAGGTTACCATGTAATCAAGTAACACCATTTGGTTTATGCTAAAAGGATTGATAGTATTGACTAATTCCAAATTATAAACTTCTATTAGAAATTTAGGGATGTTTATAAGTGTATTGGGAAGAGATTGGTAGATCTTAAATGTTTTGAGAGGGGTAAATAATATGAACAAGTGGTTTCCAATTGTAAGGAATGAAAATGACACATTAGGAATTTTTTAAAACAAGTTAGGTGTACACATGGTATTATCAAAGAAGAGTAATAGTAAACCAACACAAAATATAAATTTAAGGTTTATGGACGAAATATTTCATGAAAATTGGTTTTAAAAAAATATATATGTCATTTAGTCTCCAAATATTAAGGTTATGTCCCTAATTGAGAAAATTTTGACCTCAATCGATGTGATTAATTTTACTATCTTTTACTAATATTTTTGTTCGAAATTTTAAATGATATAATTAAACTATAAACATTAAACTTATTAAAATGGTTTGTTTACATTTTTCAAAATAACATTCTGAAAATTAGTTAAATTATGAATAATTCTAATCTCACAGACAGGATGAAAAAACAGGGATTTCAAGTAGAAAAACGATCAAGGGTTTGTTAAGGTTTATATTCAATTTCAAAGTGAAATTGATTATGAAGAAATAAATTATATTAATAGATCTGAAACTGATCTAATGTAACAATAAAAAAAATTATTGAATAATTTAACATTAATAATTATTTATAGGAAAAGGAAGTTATTAACTAAAATGTAGTATTTTTAACAATTCATAAAAATTGATGATTCATAAAAAGTCCCGAAATTAACCCTAAAATAATTTTGGAATTATAAATTAAAAAATAGAAGTTAATTTTATCAATTTAAAATTCTAGATATTTCTAAAATGATTTTTTATTAACAGAATTACATTAAAAGAAGCTCATTATTTAAAATTGTATTTTTAAACATATAATGACTTTACAAAAAATTATATTCTTCATTATCAATATGTTTTATTTATATAAAAACATTACAAAAATATTTCAAAATAGATTATTATTGTTCATAAAACTTATTTTTAGCAGCAATTTTGAAACAAAATCATTTAAATAATTATAAAAATATTTTTTTTTCATTGAAACTTTGTATTCCGTGTAATGTATGCCATGTTGGTATTGAATGTTGTGCATTCCATGTTGATGTGGAGTGTTGAAAATGAAAAGTGTTGTATGTAGTAAAATAAATGTTTTTGTTGTTTAAAATTATTTCTTGACATAGTGTTTATATATATATATATAAATTATATCGCGTGTCATGTGAAATGAAAAATATCAAAAAGATAAATTAATTGATATTTTTTAACAAATTCTCATGGTGTTACATTTTACCCCCATTAAAAATAATTCACTCTAATAATTTTATTGGGGTTACCAAGGGTATAAAATATGAAATTTTATTTCATATCAGCCCACATCATAATAATGACTACTAAAACATCCATTAAAAAAAGGATAGTTGGGAAGGTAGAAGTTAACCAAAGTAACAGATAACTAGGTTTTCACATATGAGAATATAGGTGCTAAGTGAAAGAATATAAATGGAATTAAAATATAGCAATCAAATTCTGATAGAGACTGATAGAGAATATAAATCAACATGAGTGGATGATCACAAAATAACAAATTTGTGCTGATATAAGTGACCATCTCATTTTTTAAAAATAATGTTTCAATGATGAATATTTTTCAACCACATTTACTAATTTTTTTAGGAACTATTTTACTATCTAGGGACTTAAGGAAACATTCTTACAAGATTTTTTCCCTTTCATATGTAAATTATCACCCTAGGGGGTTTTCATGATCGATTCCCTCTTCATCTATTATTCTTTGAATGAAATAAAAGTATTCTTTCCTAAATAACCAATATATCATGAGTTACATAAATAGAAAGATATGTTATTCCATCTCTCATTACTTACTATCTCATAAAAATTGGTATAATGTGTTATCCTATTGTATAAATCATTATATAGTGAGATATCACATTAATATCACAAATTTATTTGATGTTTAACATAATCAATCCATAATTGGTTAACCTTATAACCCTTCCAAAAGATGAAATTAAAAATCATTAAAAAGAAGGTGTATAAATCATCATAGCATTGAACCCCCATGAAACACAATCTAACTGTCGGTTGTCGCATACCAAATATGTTAATAACCTCATCTTATATTCTCTTGAAACATGGTAATAACATGAATTACCATAAATCCATTTCCCCACCATGAATTCCTCTTTCTCACAATGATTAGTGTATATATTCTATAAATCTAAGAAGTTATGAACTTATTCCATGATGACATATACCACTTTTTCAACCAATCAATAATCAATTCCCTGGTAATCAGTTTTTTATCTTTCACTTATTTATATCTAACTTGGATTGTATAAAACAATTGGTATCTTAACATTACAAACACATTAACTGTTACATTAACATAATATTTTGTTTCCAGTTAATATAAAATTGTCATAAATCAGTTTTCTTCCCCATTATAACTATTAATCAATTTCTTGAAAATCATTTGATTAAAACATAAACTGAATAATCCTTATATAATTCACCATTAGTGATTTGTGGATCTAAATACATAAAAACTCCAATCCATTAATTTTAATGGTCTTCGGGGAATATGTCATTGTTTTTTTTATAAGTAAATTTTTATGTCTTTTCATTGAGTTGGGTAATTCCCATGTTCTCTGTAGATGAGATATAGATCTTCGTGACAATTTAACACTATATGACCATTTTTTCTGATGGAGATAACACAATCCCCTCCATTTCATTCATTCCTCAAGGTTGTTTTTTTCCTTATCCTTGACATATAAGAATAAAGATATTCATTATTCTATGCTCATTATAATTTGATAAATTATTAAATCTCATATTCCTCTTATGTAGTGTGTTAGGAAAAGAACCCAAGTTCACAAATTTAATAATATATCAAGATATTTAATTCAACATAATCAAAGTGCATTCCCTCTAATCCTTATCAAATTTCATTTCTAATAATTAATATAATATTCATAAGACTCAATTTTAACCATGTAAATTTTGTTTTCCACCATTAACTAAAACCAATAACCATGGGGTGATAAACACATATCATAGACGAAAACCACATAATCAAGAAAATTACTTATAGGATGTATAAATAAATACACATAACTTTTAATCGACAAAACCATAAGTTTATCTTAGTCATACTATATTCAAATCATACCTTAGATTTCCTGAATTGTTTTTGAATTCCAAATTAATATCCCCCAAGACTGTCAAACTAGGTGTGTAGTAAGACCTATTGTCTTGTTCCCGATTACCCTGAGTTAGGCCCAAAATATCCAATCGAAGTAGTTACTCATAGTAACATTTGTTCTAAATCTACATCCACATATTGTATCCAAAAAGAGATGTATTTCTATAAAACCAATCACCATATACCTTACCAAAATTCATGGACATTTTCATAAATATAAATCAATCTTAATACTTATCCTTATAGATATATCTAGACCGATCCTTAGAAATATACCAATGGATCTCACTGATGTTTTATCATCCTAACTTCCAAAGGATGAATAAATTTTTTTTATCACAAAAATAGTGATATAGGATTGTCATAAATGGATATTACACCATTTTAGATGAAAATTCAGTACATTAAAAAAAACATTCACGAGTACTATAATAGTTTAGTTTATTTGAAATCATGGTAAAAAATATTCTATCTTGGTGAATGATCTTCCAAATCTCTCATAAAGAACCCAACCATTAGTACTTTTACATAAAACAATTCATCATAATCTGAGGAAAGGAAACATAAGATAGGGTGATCTCAGAAACATAGTATGGGTAAATAGAGGAAATGTTTTAATATAACATGAAAAAGGGTTTTTAACTTGAGCATAACATTTAAAGAGAAAACCCTACATATCATATATCATAATAATGATTACCAGTTCTTAATATATGAATCATAATTAAATAATGAACATAATAAATGAAATTTTAATATAAGAATATACCATTGAATAGTGGAAAACTAAAAAGAAAATAAAAAACCATTGTCAAGGATTCCTTACAAGGCCTTTGTATCATGTCAGGTTTGGGGTAATCACCTGTGTACCTAGTTCAGGCTTGCGATTCCCTTCCCAAAACACTCTCATTTCTAGTTTGGGATGTCTTCTTGTGCACCCTCTTGTTTCGAGCTTAGGATTTCCTCCCATTTACCCTCTTGTATGATGCTTTAGATGCACTCTCATATATCCTCTTATTTTAGGCTTAGGATTCCCTCTCAAAAAACCTCTTATTTTGGGCTTGTGATGTCCTCCTATTGACACTCTCATTTCGGTCTTGGACTATCCTCCCATATACTCACTTGTTTTGGACTTAAGATGGCCTCCCATGTAAAAATTTTGACAATAAAACATTTATAATTACCTCATGTGTTGTATTTAGATATAGGTCCCACATGTCACATGATAATATCAGATATAAAAGTTTCATAGGATAGAAAAAATTTCATCACACCATGACCCATTAAAATGGATGGGTTAACTAAACATCATATCATAACCAATGTAAATAAATGAGTACATTAAAAATCTTATAATATCATAACCTATAGAACATATATTGGATTCAAGATAATTTCATCCAATAATAACTCATGAAAGGAAATTGGTTTCATAATCATTTAACCCATGAAAGAGAAATGAGTTAGATAAATATATTACCCATGAAAGGGAAATATGTTTCATAAAAATATAACCCATGAAAGGGAAATGTTATTCAAAATGACCATGAAAATAAGCATAATAAATTCCATGAGTGAATATGAATGGAACTGTTAGGTAATTTCCAAGAATAAAATAAGTAAGATCAACATATATCATCTTAAATGGAAAATAATTTAAAAATATCTTTAAAAAATGATTGATGAGGAAAATTTTCTTTTTCATTGACAATGTATTTTTAATACATACATCAATATTAAATATTTTTCTTAGAAAATAAATTGAAAACAAATAAATAATACTATAAATCATTTGAAAACCTTTTTCAATTAAAACTTATAAAATAATAATCCAAAAAATTTAACAAAATATTTATTTGACACATGTTAAAAACATAAAAAAGAAATCTTGAGGATGTTTTGAAACCCATATCGTTGAAAATAAAATGAAAAATTACAAACAATTGTTGAAAAAATATTGAAAACAATTTTCCATTAATATTATTTCAAAAAAACATCATTAAAAATTATCCATTTCAATATTAAAATGAATCTTCGAGGAAATGATGGTGGGAACATATGTACATTCTATTCAAGGTAAAAATAATATTCCTTTTTCATGGGGAAAAGGTTTATAAAATTTATTGACCATAAAGTGACAAGAAAAATAATTTGAAGATATTTGTAAATAAAAAAATAGTAAAAATCAATTATAAATATTATAGGGAAATGGTAATATATTCATGGAAAGTATTTTTTTAAAACCTGGTGTTGAAGGATTGTTGATTTCCGCCCGAAGAGAGGGTAAAGTGAGTCTTCTTTGAAAAATCTTTCAAAACTATAATTAGTTAAAATAATAAAAAAATGTTACTAAATTCATTAATATGTCATAAATAACTAGATAATAATGAAATTCAGGAATTTTCTTGAGATATTGGTTATTATATTTCATTAACGGAATAATAAACATAAATAATATTTAAAAGTGATGATATTATTTGAATAAACTCATATCACATAGTAACTAGGGATCATACTATTCATGTATGAAAATTAAATTACATGAAGATTAAAATATCATTAAAATATGGAGAATAGTTATATATCATGTAAAATTGAATTATATACACCTCAAAATGGATTTATGTGCGTAAAAAACATGAGTCTTAAAGAAGGTAAATTAAGAAAAAACTATTTCATTGGTTTGAAAACTTTTAGAACATAATACCCAAGAAATAATGACCATTGAAAGGATATGTAAATACCTATAAAATAACTAAAAAAATCATATATTATATCCATGGGCAGTAAGAACACCATAAAAAGTAATGGGTGATGAATAAGCACTTATCTCATGTAAATAAATAGTGAGATAAATTCCACTTACCTCGTGTCTTGAATCTCATCGAACACACTCAAAACTTCTTTTAATTAAATATTATTTTATTATAAATATATAAAAAACATACTATTACTTTTAATTCCATATAAGGTTTTATTATGTATTTATATTACCCACATATAAATAATTATATGTTATGTTTTAACATTAAGTAATATCTAATTTGTTTTCTGCATGTGTATTAATGTGTAATAATTTTTGTCCTTATACATATATCATGATTTTCATAATGCAAAACCTAATTTAAATATAATTTATATTCAGTATAATTATATTATATTAATCCATGGAATATATAAGTATGAAATGGAATACACCATTCTTGGAGACGGTTAGCCCTGCATATGCATGAACACTATTTATGTTTAATTGTTGTGTAGAATGAAAGAAAAAGAAACACATATATGAATATATATGCGTATATATAATTATTAAAGGTGATTTATTATATCCAATATATCATATAATTTCAATAAATACATCTTTAATACATTCCATGTAGTGTGTGGACGAATCACATCGCTTTGAGGGGCGGTAGTCCACACTTCCTCAAACAAAATTATAATATTTAAACAAAATGGAAAGTAAAAAATGAATTGTTATAAAAATAATAAAGATTATTAAATATATAATAAATATTATATATTAATTTTATAAACCTATTTTTCATCAAAATTATTACCATGAGTGGCGGTAATTGAAAAAATTTACAATCATCTTTTTATGAGGCGGTAGTTCGCCACACACATAAACAATATGTTTGTTATCCATTAAATGGATATGTGTGTATGTGTAGGTCGTACTCATAGAATAACAACATTCTAGTATATCAAGGATTTTTGATTTAGAATAAAAGCATGTAATAAAGATAGTGGAGTGGGTGGAGAAGAAAAATAAAAGAAAGGAGCTTGAGAGTATATGTTACCTCTTAATTGGGTAACACTTTTGGTGTGTGAAAAAATTCTTCCTTCATTTGATTTATTCCAAAGGATAGGATTCTTAGACAAATTTAAAAATGAAGGGAATTTTTTTAGAGATTGCACAAACTTCTAAAGTTATGTATGTGTGAAAAAATAGGGATATGTGGTGGTCTTTTATAGTGAAGGAAAGGGACTCACTTGGAATTTTTGGAAACACGTTAGGTGTACACTTGTTCTTACCTAACAGAATTCAACCCAATAAAACAAAAATCAAGAAATTAAAGTTTATTACAGAAATATTTCCAAAAAATGGGTGTTTTATATGTGTCTTGGTTATTTGGGCCCATAATATTAATTTTCCCCCCAAATTAAGCTTAATTTCACCTTAATCTATGTGATTAATTTTAATAACTTTTACAAATATATTTGATAAAAATTTTAAATGTTCTAATTAGGATAAAAATATTATACTGATTACAAAAGGGCATGTTTTTTTTTAAAATTCATTTCATTCATGTCAAAAAATAAAAAATAATGATTATCCTGCATATGGAAGAAGATAATGTGTTTTTAAAGAAGAAAATGATCAAGAGTTTGTTATGTTTTTATATTAAATTTCAAAAAAAATTGCTTATAAAAACCTAAATTGGATTAATTGATTTATAGTTAACAAAAATCTACCTTAAAACCAATTTAACGTATAATTTAGAATTATTAATGTATTAAATGAAAAGGTAGTTGTTACCTAAAAATAAATGTTTTTCACTATTAATCAAAATTTATGTTTCTCAGAAAATTTACTAAAATTAACCCTATGATAATTTGGAATTAAAAATTAAAAAATGATGTTTATTTTGTCTTATTCAATTTATATATGTGTGTAAAATTAATTTTTTATTTCTTCAAATAATGACATGAATAGTATTTAATTTGATAAAAACATTTTTAATAAAATAAAGACTTCACAAAATATTATATTTTTCTTCTTCAATATGTCAAATTTTCATAAAACAATTATAAAAATATTAAAAATTTGTTATTACTATTCATTTTACGATTTTTAATGTCTATGTTATAACAAACGCATTGAAATAATTATAATAATAAAATGATGTTTCGTAGAAACTCGATATTGTGTGTAATGTAAGCCAGTAAGTGTTATGTGTAGTGCATGCCAAGTCTGTGTTGGGTGTAGCACAAGAGAAATCATCATTGTGTGTAGAGGAATCTATGTTGGTTCCACATGATTGTAATGTTTGACTTAGTTTTTTAATATATAAATTTACATATAAACTATTTCTAGAGTCATGTGAAATGAAAAATATCAAAAATAATAATTTATTAAAAAACTTATTTCACCAATTCTTGGGGTGTTACAATGTATATTATAATTATAATTTTAATTTACAAAAGTCCCATGATAATAATTCATAATATGAGACTAAAAATAGTTTATAATTTTATGGAAACTAGTTCAATATGTTTCAACCATACTTTTAAATTTGACCAATATAAGCTGTTGCAATTCAATCTGAATAACTATTACATATGTTATAATTATACCCACATGGATTAATTACTAAGTCATTGAAAATATAATTTTCATTGATAAGGGTCCAATCATACCATCCTAGGTTTAGTTTAACACATCCCAAATATAATTTATTGATTAATGATTCAATACACCCTTAGTGGGTTCTTCATATTAATAGAGCACCATAACAAACCTATGTGGGTCAAGTCAAGTGTATATTTCCACTATAATGGGTCATGAATGACTTACATGGGTCTAATCGAGAATATAAGCTCTATGTAATTATTTTATGTATCTGATATAGTTAATAAATATTCATAAATAATTAATGGACCAGTTCGATGGATCATCATTCCCAAATATTAATGGTACATACCATCATAAGTTTAAATTGGAATTAATGTAACTACAGAACTTTATTTATAATGTTTTGATTATATAGATTGCAACTCCCAATTTATAAAGTGTGGATACTTTATATATTAAAAAATTAATTACTGTTAAATTACAACCATTCATGTTTTAGTCCCTCTGACCAATGATCTATGACCCGAACATGTCATTAAAATCTAGTCAAAATAATTTTCACAATCAGGATGTCTTGTTAAATTTATATTAGGGTCTTACAGAAACATTATTTTACTAAGATATATAACATAATGGTAGAAACATATGATATCAAATTACCAATGACCACAGTTATAACAAGTAATAAAAACATTGGTAGAGTATATGGGTAAGAATGGTAATTAATTTCAAAATCATGATAAGAATATAATAAAAATAAATAATCACAAAACCATGTTATACAATGAAGTCATATATAAAAAATATCATTCATTCTTGGAATTCTACCAAGACGTGATGTAATATGAATGGAATGTGAATATCTATGTTCCAAAAATGATCTATGTGACAATACAACAATTCCATATTGGTTCCTGGATAAAATAATATAAATATTCTTAATATTTATATATATTAAATTAAAATAATTACTCAAGATTAAATTATAATTAACCATAATAATGAATAACATTAACATCTGTCCCATACCAATAAACATAGTCTTTCTCCCATGGGTGGATTGATCACTCTCGTACACATGAAATAGATAAAGCACTAACAAATTCATATACCCCTTTATGCATACCCATAATCCTAGATAAAATGGAAATGAATCTTTGATATGACTTTGTGGAATCCACACCCAAGATCCACAGAAACGGTGACCTGGACTGATAGGTCACATGGCTTCAAACATGCATCTATATATTCTAGAGGACATCGACTAGAAGTTATGGCCTAATTATGGTATGTTAGAGAGATTATACTTTTTTACTAGAGTATCATGTTTATATATATATATCATAAACCAATAGAAAAATCAGAAAATAAATAAAAATAATAAAATATAATAATAAGTGACAAAATTGGCCAGTTCTAAATAGAAAATTATGCATATCCATGTGGATCTATCAAATAAATGAAGTTAACACATAACTGGAATACATGGTTGTAGAACTATAATACAGTATATAAATAACAAAATAAAAATATTCCCAGAGTTTAACTCGATGAGAATCCTAAGACCTGGCTTGGTCCTTTACTCAAAATATCCCATGTTGATGAATAGATAACAAAATGAATGAAAATAATAAATATGAACCAAAAATCATAATTCTAAAATCATGAGGTCTATTTTGGTTCCAAAGGGAATCCCTAAAAGGGTGTGAGATATACTCAGTAGGCTCCAACGAAAATTTTCTAATTCAATGTAGTCCATGAATATAAAATATATTAGTGTGATGGTATAATACATATAGTAGTAGAATATTGGTAGGTAAATAACCCTATCAAACTCATGTCCTCATGGGAAACTGGGAAAAAATACCTACATTGAGTAAAACAATAATTCCTCTAAACATTTTTAACCATATATGTAGTTATATATATGTATAACATGTATGTTTATATATATATATATATACAATGTATATGTAATAACATGTATAGACATGTATATAGTTAGGTATTATGATCCAAGTCTTGATATGTTACTTAGGCATCCATGCGTAATCATAACAGTGATTGTAAATAATGTATTATTAAGAACGTTGGAAAATATACCTTGAATCCAATAAAGAGTGTCAATAAACCCACAAATCAATTTCAGATAGTCACATGTATATGAATATATTACCATTAGAAGTTCAAGGAACCAATCTATATATCCAAGACATCCTAGAAAAATAATCATCCCAAGGAGATACCACTAGTCATAAGTATTAACAATGAAGCATGATATAATATATTTTTCTTATGATCCTATACATGGTGTTCTATAATGGGGAACCCATATACCGCTAAAGGTGTAATATAATAATTTTTTTCTATGAGATCATCCATGGAGTTCTCTAATGAAGAAATCTAATTATCAGTCGAAACATCCATTTTCATTATGTTCATATAAAATGATTTCTATAAAAAAGAAGCACAAGTATTTATTGGAGAATATAGAAAATAATCTTTCCTATAAGGTCTTACAAGGCCTTGGGTGAATATAAAACCACATGTATTGCTCAAGGTTTAATATAATAAAAGTAACCTATGATCCCATCCATTGTATTTCATAATGTGGAAACCAGTATCTTCTATGGTACATATAACCTTCAACTGCCCATCATCCCTTTCTAGGTATTCTTAATAAGGAAGTAAGGATCTCTTATGGAACAATCTAATTCCTTCTACATGTTTCATACTAATATTTAACCATATACCATGGGTTTCATACATTAAAATTTTAAGTATCAGTCTCATTTCATTCCTTAAATTACAATTAAATTTGTAAAAGATAAGACAAGAATAATTTAAAATATAAGGACAAATATATGATTAATAAATTTATAGCAAATAATGTACAAATAATTATGGCCATACCCATAAGCACATCACCTTCCATAAAAATATTACTATATAATTTCAACATTTTATATGAGAAAACAACGCACCTCATATGTGGTTTTTCTATAAATTGGGAAATTATTTCATTCAATTTTATATAATTTAGATTAGTCATACCTTACATGAGGGATAAAACCACATAAACCATATGAGGTAATTAAATATCTTGCTGGATTTATAATTGTAGTAATTTAAGTCACCACCCCAAAAGGAAAGTATAATATTTCAAGGCAAGGTATAAATTTCATAGTGTTTAAAACCACAAACCCAAGGGGATAGTTTGAGTTGAGATAAACAACCAATAATAATGAAATTTTATTTTATTTTAGTATCTAATTTAATCAATTAGATTCTCACTTATTAATTTAATCTTTTATTGGATATATATGAAAATTCTGATTCATAAAATAATGGTTTAGTTTATAAGAAAGATAAACATTAAGGGAAAATGTCATAGACCACATTAATATATGTTAGTACACTTCAATCATCAAATATATAGATTTTATTTGAGTTAAAATGAATGAAATTAGAATATTAGAAAAATTTCATACAAATAGGGAGTATTAGATCACACAAATATGGTGTCAAAAATGGAAGTGTAATTGAAATAAGGAATTTAAGGGAGGCATAGACTTATAAATACACAAAAAAAGTTAAAATTTTTTTTCATATAAATGTATGGACAAACTAGAAACCACTATAGGAAGAGGAGCAAGGGAGGTACACATGAAGGTGACTTACTGAGTGAGTAGGGGGAAAAAGGGGGTAAAACTATAATCCTGAAGGTTGAAAATGGCAAAATCTATATTTTTAAGAGGAAATTCGTTTCCCACATTATTTGGAGGAACTATGTGCCAACTGTGAGGATTCACTACTTACGTGGCACTAACCAAGTAAGCTAGGTTCCTAGTCTTCCAAAACATGCACAGCTCATGCGGTGCAACTTTCAAAAAGGAACACCCCCTCATATGGTTACACTGCACAATTGAAAAAACTATTCCACAACCATGATACTTACACTTATGGTATATTCCATCTCATAAGTATTCACGGGCCACCTCATATTCTTAATGTAACTGTGCTCTACCTATTTATGGGATGCCTGGTTGGGCCACACGATTTCTAGTAACTATGTTCCAACTGTGTGCCTGATCCTACATAATCTAAATATAATTTGAGAATACAATATTTCCCAAAACTTATCTGAACATCAATATCATATTATATTCTTCATCCTTATAATAAACTCATTAGAGAGGTTTAACTCTCAAAATTACCTTATGAATATTTTTTTATGATATATACCATCCACAAAATGAAAATTGTAAAATTCCATTGGAAATTATATATGATTCAAAACATTTGATATTCCATAAATTTTTAAAATCATAATAATATAATTTATATAATATGGTCAAATTAATTTATGGTGATAATTAATATTATAAACCGTAAAAATAAATTATCACAGTTAAAGTTAAAAAATGATTACCTGGGGTTTTTCTAATAATATTAGGTTTAAATTACCTATTTTTTTCTAGTTCCTATTTTATTTCCTTATTGTGACCCTATATCTTCCATGGTTTAAGAATTATTATTATTGTGATCCTTTTTATGTAAAATAAATTTGGTTATAATTGAATCTTTTCCGAAATTCCAAATATGTTCTCCCTACCTATAATAAAAGGCTACCACCTCTCTTCTATTCTCCACACAAAAATATTCATTTGTTTCCTATAATACATAGAAAAATTCAAAACTTAATTTCCTACCCAAATCCTAGACACATTTTTTATTAGTGTATACTCTTTTGATGTCTTTTGGTGGTAGCCTGAAGAGGTTGTCCGAAGAAGAGGAATCATACTTAACCGATGGTTTTTATTTTATTCTTCCTCCAACTACATTAAAAATTACCCAAATATTCTGAAATAATAACAGTAGTATCTCCCATATACTAAAAATTTTGGGTGTTAATTTAATAACCTATATCCATCTCCTCTTCCATAAAATTGGAAACAAACCCATTGATCTTGTGTATAGTGGACTACCACGTTACGAACTGATGTCATCTTTCTTCCATCACCGCATTGAAAATATGGAAATAATGATGAATTTATCATATGTATACGATACTTTTTAAAATAATATACATTTATATTATTAAATCACATATACATTTTTACCTTCCAATCTGTTGTAAAATGATAATGTGCATCATGCATACATGTTTACTATCACCTCTATAAAGGGATGTGAATCATTTTCTTGTTGTAATTTTACATGGATGGTAATGAAGATAAATTTACCCAATAAATATGATATAAAAATTATTATTTAATTTTGAAATACTATTTTCCATTCTTTTTTTCATTAGTTAAAAAATAGAACCAAATTTCATGTGAATGTATGATTTACTGTCTCTAGGAATGATGTAATTCATTTTTCTATAAATAACTATTACATATTAATCTTATTACATATATAATAAATATATAATATATTTATATCGTTAATATCATTATAAAAAATATTTGACCATTATCAGTTAATATGTACCGAAACCACCAACCAAAAAACAAAATAACAAATGATGTAGTTATCACTGAAAATAGTGTTTGAAAAAAATTAATAAATGGTTAATAAATTTGGAATAAGAAAATTATATATGGTATAATATATTTGATAATTATTTTTTAATATATTTTTTAAAAAATTATATTTATTATTCATGAGTAGAAAATATGCATGTAGGAAATCATACATGTGGTTAGGATTTCTCGCCTTACTTTTACTTAGATGTGACATACGTCATATTCACCACTTATTCCATTTCTGTGGTGTATATACTGCCACAATATTATGTTATATTATGAATAAATTTTTATTAATGGTATTTATTTTTTCATTTTTCATTATTTATTTTATGTTCATTACAATTCAAGTGATATCAATCTGGTAAAGGTTTAGTTTATAATCTCCTCATTATTTTTTATTGTTTATGTTTATGTATCTTTAAGTATAATTTTTTCATATATCTATCTTGAACCCAGATTATTTTCTTCTCATATGATTATGCATGAACATTTAAAATAATTTTAACTTTTCACCCTCATTTTTACATAGATGAATGATAAAAGTTGTTCAGAAAATATGAAATTATATTTCTCTTCGATCAAAAATCCTTTTACTCAATATCCATTTTTCTAGAAATTCTATAAAGAATGATTTTAACAATATCTACATGATTTTTTAATGAAATTTTTAACCATTTTCTACTTTTTTGAATAAAAAATTAATGTAAAAAACTTTTAATTTTCTAAATGAGGTAACTATTAACCAATTTACACTAGGGTGCAAGGAATGTTTTTTAACATATATAACATGTTCAGAATTTCCCACAATCACAAGTAGTTATTATTTTGAACATTCCAATATATGTATTCAATTTTATATTTGATGAAAATGTATTTCCCAATATTCTACAAATTTATATTTTTAAAATCTAATTTTCAAAATAGAAATTGTTATTTTCATCCAGAATGATTTGAAGGATCATTTTTTTAATATTAATCAATAAAATCAACCATTTATTATTTTTATGATTCACTTTGGATGTGATGTATTGATACCATATTTATTCTTTCATTAGATGGTTTCTAATATTTTTTAACTGGGAAATTATTAATATTACATATACTAGTTCTTCTTAAAAATATAGTTATTGATTATAAGGCATGTTGATTAAATTGTGTTTATTATTCATAAGATAAATTCATTGGACATATTTTGTGATATGTGGGGACCATTATTATATATATCATGGATTCAATGTTAGGTCTCATGAGATAAACTACCTTTGTTATATTGTTGAGGAATTACACTTTTATGTATGATTTATTGGAACTGGACCATTATGGTTTATAATTATTTGAAGAGGCCTCAAAGGTATGTTCCGAATGTCCAGAATTGTGACTTCCCTCATTGTGAATTCAGTTCTCAAATTCCATGTGATTATATTAGTTTTTATGATATCCATTGATACATTTCGAGATTATGTGATAATTTAAATGGAATTATTCAATCATTATTTAATATTTGAATAGTATTCATTCCTTATTAGATTCCACTATATGTGTTCTCTTATTGAGTATATTAACACACACATTTATCATCTATATTTTCTCAAGAATTCCAACACATGTCTTATTGTTGATATTCCAAATTATTATATATGAAATAATGTTTCAATCAAATAGAATACTATGTTTTATTCTATGTTTTATAATGTCATTTTAGTTCCATGTATGTACCTATTTTATGAAGACTAATGAAAAACTTTTCAATTCAGGATTAAAAACTATTTTCTTAAGTAAAAATATTAATGTAACCATCCACTCTAGGTTACAGTGTTCAGGGTCCCTATGTAATCCATACCCAACATTTTTCCAATTTCAACTATATGAAGAATAACAATATTCACCAGATGTACCACCACATAATCATATATCAGAGAAGAGTTGAAGAATTGATATATGGTCATCAGACCATTATGTGTTTTCATCACTATATTGATATCTAATCATTCAGTTGGGGATGTGGAAACCTTTGATAATTCTTCAAATATATATGATATGGTAGAAATAGAATAAAATAGACCATTTTCTATACTATAGTGGAATATAAGTGTAACAACCCAAGTAAATAAAGAGTATGAAATTTTCACATTTATCCATATTTGTGAATAAAATATTAATATGGCTTTAAAGGGGACACTATGCTCGATGGCGTACCCAACACGTAACAACGAGTTTCTTGGGAATCTTACGTTTCACTCTAATAATAAAATAATATTATTTTAAATAGTAGTTAATGCCTAGCCGTTGTAATGGTGGGAATGAACATAACTAACTACAAAATGATTATATATGTTTGTCAAATATTTTTACTTTTTACAATAAATGTTAGAGGATTAAAAATGCGAATGAATCCAATTTTCAGCGTAAACATTCTAATATTCTTTAAAAGGTCGATTAACCGCCTTTTGATGGAGAACCTCTTTTAAATTAACTTTTTGACAATTTTATGGGTTATATTTGACAAAATAAAATTCTTCTTTAGAATCGGGACATCAAAATTTACTTTGTGTAAATTTTATGTATTTTCTCGAAAAAGTTCAATTTTTAATGAATAGTGAAAAATGTTATATTTTAATTCAAAACCTCTTTTTAATCTAATTTATTTATATGATTAGATTATCTTTTGAATTGGTTTTAAAGTTAAATTAGAATATATTTTTACCATTTAATCCCATAGTGGTCGTTGGATTTAATTTCACTTTGAAATCGGACTTAAACTAGTGTCAATCCTTTGATACATTTTGTTTCATAAAAACACGCTCTTTATTTTGACAGCGGGAATTAATTATTAAAATAATTAATGCAATTTATATGTTTTGAATTTGTTAAAATAGAAATTATTTTTTAATTCGTAATATCAAATATATATTAGGGTGAATTTTTGGTAATTTTCTTAAAAACTTCAATTTTTGATGAATAGTGAAACCACTAAGTGGTACTTATAAAAACTGATTTTCCGTTTAAATGAAATTTTTCCAACTTTGTGTTTTGAATTTAAAAAATCCGACATACATGGTTGTCATTAAGAAGTAAAATGTGGTTCAATGGGATTAAAATAATTTTTTGGTGAATAGTAACTTATTAAGTTTTTAATCGCGATTAGAGGTAATTAGTGTAGTTTAAGGTAATAATAATGTTTTAATAAAATGAAATGACCTAGACACATGTCATACCCTCATTGGATGTGTCAGGGCCGACCAAGACAATCCATGGGTCAACTTGGGGACCCCATGGAGCCACTTTGGTTGGAAAATGACATAAATACCTTTTTATTTAATGTTAAAGTAAAAATGACACAAACAAGAGATGTTTTACTAAAACAATTTTTACATGGGGTTATACAAGTCATATTTTTGACTATAAATATTCATTGGAATTATAAAATGATTTCCTAAATCATAGTATTTTTTTATATTTTTTAGACATTAAATAAATTAAATTATTTATGACAGCATGATGATGCAGTGATGACCTCTTTATTTAACAATTTAAATAAAATGGAAAGATAATGTAATATCTAAGACCTAAACCTGTCCAAAACCTATTGGATGGGTGGATTTCAAACCCTTATCACCTTATCCACGAAGTATATCAATGTGGGACCTTTTAAATCCGAAACTCATTTTCAAATTAAGTAACATTTGCTTACTTTCCAAGAGTGCCCCTCCTCTCCACTTATAAAAGGCCCCCACCTCTACCTCCTTACCACACCTCTCAAGCCTTTGTATCGGCCAACCTCTGCCCATTTTGTCTCTCCACATCCCTCTCTAACTCCTTTAAGCCTCACATTGGGCAGAATCATTTCCAAGGAAGCCTTTGAGCTCCAATCAAAGGAAGTTACCCAATTTAAAGGTAATGTCTTCACTTGTGTCCTTTGGTTTTATTTTCCTTCTCCAACCCCCTAAACTCATTTTATTCATTTATTTTGTAACAAATCCAGAATATTAAATATACTAGGATGTTGTTATAAGATTTATTCTAGCTACACTTACACACACCTACATCTAATAGTTAAAAAACATATTGTTTCCGTGGATGGTGAATTTCTGCCTCCCGAAACGATGATTGTTCAAATTTCTTCTAACACCTTCAAAGGTAGCCATTAAGATGACACTATATTTATATATGATATCTAATATGTTTATGTTTTAATTAGTATTCTGTATTTTTCATTTATGGCATACCTTTATGGTTTCCATTTTGGGTAAACGCGATATCTTCATTTAAGGAAGTGCGGACTACCGCCCCCTCAAAGTGATTTGATTCGTTAATACCATATTTGGTATCTATAAAGGATATATATAATGATATTATATATGATAAAATACTGTAATTAAAATACTATTATGTATCATTATGTTTTAATTCCATTAAATATGAAATAGAAATGGAAGTAGCGTTCATGTGTACGTAGAGCTTACCGTCTCCATGAACGGTGCATTTCATTTCTTAACTCTATATGTTATGTAATATTATAAAGGCATGAATATAATGGATATATATGATATATATGATATCTACATCATGAATACAACTCTGGATATAATGAACCTTTGACCACACGAACAACATGTAATTGTAAGAAGTCCACTTTCGACCTAAGAACCAAATATCGACAAAACAAACATTATTAACTTAAATGATTACATAATGTTTATGACATGTTAATAAGTGATATAAAATGAATAATGAACTTTAAGAATGTTCTTAATGAAGTAGAAATTAACTCAAGTTTATTATTCATGAGATTATAGAACGATCAAGTCAAGTCGGACCCAAGGTAAGGGATCCTACTCCTCTCTTTATTTTTAAATACGCTCTTTTATGTCATTCCTTTTAGAGATCATCTTTCTTGTTATTGGGATGTTATTTTATATTAATCCTACTGTAATTTTTATTTTCATATGATGAGAGACCTTATTCTCTCTCATCAATCCATTTGGAAGTTTTTAGTGGCGCTGTTAGGCTGCCGAATTTTCGTAAGAGATCTAACCTCTCTCTTTTTTTGATAAGAACTCTCCTTTATGTCACTTCTTTTAAGCTCCTCTTTGTTAGGTTGGGAAATTTTCTTTTATATTCCTATTTCTATAAACATTATGTTAATATGATGAGATACCCTATTTGACCTCATCAATCCATTTTTTATGTTTTATGTGGCGCCGTTAGGCTGCCGAGTTTTCCTAAGGGATTTTTCATCTCACTTTTTTTCTTGTGAGATTTATGCTACATTTACCACAATTTCCTTTGAGGGGTGTATGTACTGCCAATTATTTTACTCATTGTGTAATATAAATTCATTTATGAGTATTTACATCAATTTTGTATTGTTATTCTTTCACGGGGTGCGTGTCTCGAAAGATACCCATGTCGGTAAGGGAACCTTTCACCCTCCTTTTTTTAAAACACTTCTTTTGTTATGTCTTTTAATTCACATACTATTATGTTGGGATATGTTCTTCTATATCCGTATTTATGTAAATTTTATGTCCAATTTATGAGATCCCCTTTATCTCTCTCATCAACCCTTTTTGTAAAACTATATGTGACGCCGTTAGGCTGTCGAATTTTACCAAGGGAACTTCTTAACCCAATTTCGATTTCTTTGGGTTCAACATGTAGTTATTGAATATGTCATCCTTTTAATATGTTTGAATAACCTTTGATTGTTTTACACTTAATATCCACTTATATTTGGTGTATTTATATTTGTCACACATAATTATGAGATTGATTTATCCTTAATTTAAGGGTACCTTCTTTATAATGGATTTCATCTCATTTTACATTTCTTATGAGACTTCATTGGTGTTACGCACCTATTCACTCTTTTATGGTGTGTATACTATTCTTTGACATATTATATCATGAATCACTTTATTCTCATGATATTATAATGTTCTGATTGAATGTTATTCCGCTATTATTAGTATTCAAAAGTCTCTCATTTTGTTAAAAACTATTTAACAAAAATATCATTTAAAATGTTTTAAGGATTTATTATTCTAAATCTTTATCTTTAATGTCCTTGTTTTACAAATGGTTTTCAGTATTTATTTATATGGAAATTAATGTTTTAAAATTATAATTCCATTAAAATCTTCAAAGTGGTATGGGACACTTTGATTCAAAAATCTCTTTTAAATGGTTTTTGAAAATGGATTGACTAATTCAATATCTGTGAATTACTTATTGTGATTGAAAATGAAATGTTGTTATTGAAATGTTTTTATTTTCAATATTTTATGTGTAATAATGGTACTTGGATGTTATGACGGGTGGTGCCGTGAATACCAGGACAGGTGGTTACGTTATAACCTCCAATGCATTGGGTATGGAAGTCGGCCGTATGGCTATTCCATTAAATATGTGTGGAAGTCGGTCGTATGGCTATTCCATTAATTATGTGTGGAAGTCAACCGTATGGTTATTCCACTTAAGTATGTTTATGTCCCAAGTAACCTTTATATGTTATGTGATCTTTATATGGGTTTTATGGTAATATTTTGGTTACATAAGGGTAATTAATGAACTTTTATTCAGTGAAGAGTTTTTACTACTTCGAAAAGGTGAAATGTATTACTTTGATAAAGTATACATGGTTTACTTGTTGTTTTGAAAAAAACTAACAGTATTCATTCTTTGTGTATCCCTTACTGAGCTTTTTATGCTCATCCCATGTTTTTGAAATGTTTTTCACAGGATTTAACGTGGAATAGGGTCAAGGATGGGATCAAGGGAAAGTCATGCTAACTAAAACATGGAACTAGACATGTTTATTTTTAAGAGTTTTTATTTTATGGAAACTTAGTAGAAGTTTCTACTTTGTAATCTTTTAAGATGTAATAGTTATGTCCTAATTCTTTAATACTCTAAACCTGAAAAGATCCTCAATGTGAATTATTCATTTAATTCAATATTATGTAAGGTTTAAGTTCGGGGCCTTATAGTTGGTATCAAATGTCAGTTTAGATAACTTTAGAGGTTAGGGTATCCTCTAAGCATAAGTGACATTACCATAATGGTTAGGATTTCAGGAATAGTCATAGTTTTAGATAAAGTGAATGAGTAAGTATACAGTAGTGTTTATCTTCTTCATTAGTACATGATGGTTTTGTTGATATACTCACACTGACATTTCTGTTTTTAGTGAATGGATGGATCTAGCAGGCACCAAAGAGACAATAGGTTTGAAGGAAACTGTGGTGGTTCTCTGGTTAGGATACTAGATAAAATGGGGGATTCAATGAGGAAACTCGTGGTTGTTCTAAACCAACTATCAAGGAGTCATGATCAACCACTTGAACCTTGGTGTGATCTGTAATGCATCATGTACGAGATGACCAATCGTTGTGGAAGTTCAGGTAGTAATTATAAAGGTAACCATTATAGTTTATATGATCCTTACTTTTGAGGTAATTATGGGTTATTATATGTTATGATGGAAAATGAAAGGCATGAGATAAACTTGAGGTTAAAATATGTTATGATCATTTTTGAAGATTTTATCTCGTTTTGGGTAATGTTTTAAAATTATATAGTTTTGGAAAAAGGACAACACACATACCGTGTGACAATCTGTCGCGTCAGACAAAGCTGCGAGAATCGAACCCACAACCAAAGTGCGAATGATATTTATCGCCTACCACTGGACTATGTGACATCCCTGATTATTTTGACTAATTATTTTTAGATATATGATTTTATGAATTAAGAGTAAGTTGATTTTGGGTTATTTATGAAAATGATTAACCTATCATGGAGGATATGTGACTAGATTAATTACTTTTCAATACGAGACTTTAGGAGAAACTGATGTTATTTGGAAATAAATGTTACAATTTAACTTGGAAGACTATGTGACTAAATCCTTGAAATATTTGGGATTCAATCTTAGATTGGTTTACTTTAAAGAATTTTATGGACAAATTGTTTATCGAATGGTCCTCGTTGAACATTGGTTTTTGTTGGACAGGTTTTGGAGATTAAGAATAGATTTTCTTTTTATAAAGGGTTATCCTTTTCTGGATTATCTGATCTTGTACTAACCTTTTTGGTTTTGGTTAAAGTCTAAAGACATGGGAAGTATATAGTTCTCTTTTGTGGATTAGGTGAATCTCTAGAAATTTATTATAGTACTCTTAATGCAAACAAGTCTTCTTAAATACTCGTCTTTTGGAGAAAATATGAGTTCGATTAAGGAATCTAGTAAAAGTTGAAAGTCAACATGATATGTGATTATGTATCCTTATGAATAAAATCCTCAATAAAAAGTAACTTAAATCAAAAATGTTGTCTATTAACTTTTCCTACCGGGGAATCGAATACCGTTTAACCCATCACAAGTTTGTGATTTTCTTGTGGTTGACTTTCTCCTAAACATGTTTTCTATCACTCTCCATTAGAACATGACCCTTTGTTTTTTTCCTCCATGTCCATATTTTCATACTTGGAATCCTAGTATCGGTTAACTCAGGTGACATTTGTACTTATCTTTCTTTATTTTAAAATGATTGTTTTACTGACTCTTGTTCCGATGTGGGATTTTCAATGAAGTTTCTAAGCCCAATTTTAAAATTGCGAGGACGCAATTCCCAAAAGGGGGGAAGGATGTAACTCCCTAGGTAAATAAAGAGTATGAAAATTTCACATTTATCCATATTTGTGTATAAAATATTAATATGACTTTAAAGGGGACGCTATGCTCGATGGCGTACCCAACACGTAACAACGAGTTTCTTGGGAATCTTACGTTGCACTCTAATAATAAAATAATATTATTTTAAATAGTAGTTAACGCCTACACGTTGTATTGGCAGGAATGAATAGAACTAACTACAAAATGATTATATATGTCTGTCAAATATTTTTACTTTTTACAATAAATGTTAGAGGATTAAAAATGCGAATGAATCCAATTTTAAGCGTAAACATTCTAATATTCTTTAAAAGGTCGATTAACCGCCTTTTGATGGTGAACCTCTTTTAAATCCACTTTTTGAAAATTTTATGTGTTATATTTGACAAAATAAAATTCTTCTCTAGAATCAGGACATCAAAATTTACTTTGTGTAAATTTTATGTATTTTTTCGAAAAAGTTCAATTTTTAATGAATAGTGAAAAATGTTGTATTTTAATTCAAAAACTTTTTTTAATCTAATTTATTTATATGATTAGATTATCTTTTGAATTTATTTCAAAGTTAAATTAGAATATATTTTTACCATTTAATCCAATAGTGGTCGTCAGAATTAATTTCACTTTGAAATCGGACTTAGACTAGTGTCAATCTTTTGATACATTCTGTTTCATAAAAACACGCTCTTTGTTTTGACAGCGGGAATTAATTATTAAATTAACTAATGAAATTTATATGTTTTTAATTTGGTAAAATAGACATAATTTTTGAATTTGGAATATCAAATATAGCTTAGGGTAAATTTTTGGCAATTTTTTGAAAAACTTCAATTTTTGATGAATAGTGAAACCACTAAGTGGTACTTATAAAAACTGATTTTCCGTTTAAATAGAAAATTTTCCACCTTTGTGTTTTGAATTTAAAAAATCCGACATACACGGTTTTCATTAAGAAGTAATATGTGGTTCAATGGGATTTAAATAATTTTTTGGTGAGTAGTAACATATTATGATTTTAATCGCGATTAGAGGTAATTAGTGTAGTTTAAGGTAAGAATAATGTTTTAATAAAATGAAATGACCTAGACACATGTCCTACCCTCATTGTATGTGTAATGTCCGACCAAGACAATCCATGGGTCAACTTGGGGACCCCATGGAGCCTCTCTGGTTGGAAAATGACATAAATACCTTTTTATTTAACGTTAAAGTAAAAATGACACAAACATGAGATGTTTTACTAAACCACTTTTTACATGGGGTTATACAAGTAATATTTTTGACTATAAATAGTCATTGGAAATATAAAATTATTTCCTACATCATAGTACATTTTTTATAATTTTTAGACATTAAATAAATTAAATTATTTATGACATCAGGATGATGCAGCGATGACCTCATTATTTAACGATTTAAATAAAATGGAAAGATAATGTAATATCTAAGACCTAAACCTGTTCAAAACCAATTTTATGGGTGGATTTCTAACCCTTATCACCTTATCCACGAGTTATATCAATGTGGGACCTTTTGAATCAGAAACTCATTTTCAAATAAAGTAACATTTGCTTACTTTCCAAGAGTGCCCCTCCTCTCCTCTTATAAAAGGCCCCGACCTCTACCTCCTTACAATACCTCTCAAGCCTTTGGATCGGCCAACCTCTGCCAATTTTTTCTCTCCACATCCCTCTATAACTCCTTGAAGCCTCACTTTGGGAATAATCCTTTCAATGGAAGCCTTTGAGCTCAAATCAAAGGAAGTTACCTGATTTAAAGGTAATGTCTTCACTTGTGTCCTTTTGTTTTATTTTGCTTCTCCAACCCCCTAAACTCTTTTTATTCATTTATTTTGTAATAAATACAGTATATTCAATATACTAGGATGTTTTTATAAGAAGTATTCGAGCTACACTTACACACACCTACATCTAATGGTTAAAGAATATATTGTTTCTGTGGATGGTGAATTTCTGCCTCCCGAAACGATGATTGTTCAACTTTCTTCTAACACCTTAAAATGTTGACATTAAGATGACACTATATTTATATATGATATCTAATATGTTTATGTTTTACTTAAGCGTCTTTATTTTTCATTTATGGCATACCTTTATGGTTTCCATTATGGGTAAACGTGATATCTTCATTTAAGGAAGTGCGGACTACCTCCCCATCAAAGTGATTTGATTCTTTAATACCATATGTGGTAAGTATAAAGGATATATTTAATGATATTATATATGATACCATACTGGAATTAAAATACTATTATGTATCATTATGTTTCAATTCCAATAAATATGAAACAGAAATGGAAGTAGCGTTCATGCGTACGTAGGGCTTACCGTCTCCATGAACGTTGCATTTCAATTCTTAACTCTAAATGTTATGTAATATTATAAATGCATGAATATAATGGATATATATGATATATATGATATCTAAATCATTAATAAAACTCTGGATATAATTAACGTTTGACCACACGAACAACATGTAACTGTAAGAAGACCACTTGCGACTTAAGAACCAAATATCGACAAAACAAACATTATTAACTTAAATGATTAAATAATGTTTATGACATGGGAATAAGTTATATAAAAGGAATAATGAACTTGAAAAAGGTTCTTAAGGATGTAGAAATTAACTCAAGTTTATTATTCAGGAGATTAAAGAACGATCGAGTCAAGTTGGACCCGAGGTAAGGGATCCTACTCCTCTCTTTCTTTTTAAATACGCTCTTTTATGTCATTCCTTTTAAAGATCAACTTTCTTGTTATTGGGATGTAATTTTATATTACTCTTACTGTAATTTTTATTTTCATATTATTAGAGACCCTATTCTCTCTCATCAATCCATTTTGGAAGTTTTGAGTGGCGCCGTTAGGGTGCCGAATTTTCGTAAGAGATCTAACCTCTCTCTTTCTTTTTAAGAACTCTACTTTATGTCACTTATTTTAAGCTCCTATTTGTTATGTTGGGGGATGTTATTTTATATTACTCTTTCTATAAACATTATGATAATATGATGAGATACCCTATTTGATCTAATCAATCCATTTTGTATGTTTTATGTGGCGCAGTTAGGCTGCCGAGTTTTCGTAAGGTATTTTTCATCTCACATTTATTCCCGTGAGATTTATGCTACATTTACCACAATTTCCTTTGAGTGGTGTATGTACTGCCAATTATTTTACTCATTGTGTAATATGAATTCATTTATGAGTATTTACATCAATGTTGTATTTTCCATCTTTCACGGGGTGCATGTCTCGAAAGATACCCATGTCGGTAAGGGAACCTTTCACACTCCTTTTTTAAAAGACTTCTTTTGTTATGTATTTTAATTCACATACTATTATGTTGGGATATGTTATTCTATATCCTTATTTATGTAAATTTTATGTCCAAGTGATGATCTCCGCTTTATCTCTCTCATCAACCCTTTTTGTAAAATTATATGTGACGTCGTTAGGCTGTCGAATTTTACCAAGGGAACTTCTTAACCCAATATCTATTTCTTTGGGTTCAATATGTAGTTATTGAATATTTCATCCTTTTAATATGTGTGAATAACCTTTGATTGTTTTACACTTAATATCCACTTATATTGGGTGTATTTATATTTTTCAGACATAATTATGAGATTGATTTATCCTTAATTTAAGGGTACCTTCTTTATAATGGATTTCATCTCATTTTACATTTCTTATGAGACTTCATTGTTGTTATGCACCAATTCACTCTTATATGGTGTGTATACTATCCTTTGACATATTATATCATGAATCCTTTTATTCTAATGATATTATAAAGTTCGGATTGAATGTTATTCCGCTATTATTTGTATTCAAGAGTCTCTCATTTTGTTGAAAACTATTTAACAAAAATATCGTTTTAAATGTGTTAGGGATTTTTTATTCTAAATCTTTATCTTTAATGTCCATGTTTTCAAAATGGTTTTCAGTACTTATTTATATAGACATTAATGTTTTAAAATTATAATTCCATTAAAATATTCAAAGTGGTATGGGACACTTTGATTCAAAAATCTCTTTTAAATGGTTTTTGAAAATGGATTGATTAATTCAATATCTGGGAATTACTTATTGTGATTGAAAATGAAATGTTGTTATTGAAATGTTTTTATTTTCAATATTTTATGTGTAATAATGGTAATTGGACGTTATGACGGGTGGTGTCGTGAATACCAAGATGGGTGGTTACGTTATAACCTCCAATGCATTGGGTATTGAAGTCGGTCGTATGGCTATTCCATTAAGTATGTGTGGAATCGGCCGTATGGATATTCCATTAAGTAAGTGTGGAAGTTGACAGTATGGTTATTCCACTTAATTATGTTTATGTCCCAAGTAACCTTTATATGTTATGTGATCTTTATATGGGGTTTTATGGTAATCTTTTGGTTATAGAACGGTAAGTAATGAAATTTTATTCCGTGAAGAGTTTTTAATACTTCGAAATGGTGAAAAGTATTACTTTGATAAAGTATACATGGTTTACTTGTTGTTTTGAAAAAAACTAACAGTTTTCATTCTTTGTGTATCCCTTACTGAGCTTTTTATGCCCATCCCATGTTTTTGAAATGTTTTTCACAGGAATTAACGTGGAATAGGGTCAAGGATGGGATCAAGGGAAAGTCATGTTACCTAAAACATAGAACTAGACATGTTTCTTTTTAAGAGTTTTTATTTTATGGAAACTTAGTAGAAGTTTCTACTTTGTAATCTTTTGAGATGTAATAGTTATGTACTAATTGTCTAAAAATATAAACCTGAAAAGATCCTCAATGTGAATTATTCATTTAAATCAATATTATGTAAGGTTTAAGGCCGAGGCCTTATAATAAGTGTACATTTCACTATGCCTCTAGGAAATTTCATCCAAGCCGTAGTAATTGTAAAATCATAGACATCTCTCATTGGAAAAAATTGTTGTATGTTCAGGTGAATGTTAGAGAAATAGTTTCAATAGTTTCCCATAATATTATAGTCTATTATCTTTGCTTTAAAAACTTCTTTATTACCCTTAAATTCATGAGAATGAGGGATTGTTTCTCCACACATGAAAAAAAACACTTATTTCCTTCTAATCGTGTACCTTGTTGTTCCATTACACAAGTATCACATGTTTTAAAATTAACCAATATATTTTACTCCTTAAACATTTTTTCTTTACTCCACCCACTTCTTATATTTATTTACATAAACACCATAATTGTGGGGTAATTCATTATTTTCCTTGATTGAAAAATATATTATATCATTATTTGATGAGAATGTTTTAGATATTAATTTCCTTTTAAGGGATTTTATTAATTCCATCAAATAAATGTCCTATCATTTTCTTAGGATTATGTACCTAGTCTGTAGCCTTCTATTCTAACCTTCAATGATATATCATTTTAATTAGAAACATTTTCCACTTCCTTTTTCACTGGACTCTAGAATTTATTCTCTATATCATCTAATTGTTTAAAAAAAATATTATTCCAATAAATATTCCTTAAAATCCCACCATTACATGATTTCAATTTTCACCTTGTCCATAGTATTTTATAGCAATAATCCCCATTGATATGAATTATCTAAGAGATGATAAATATAAATTACTACCTTCTCCATTTCGTTACTTACAAAATTGACAAATATCTTCTCTAAGGAAAAAATATATTAATCAAGTTAATATATATATATATATATATAGTCTCACTGATTGATGGAGTTTTCTGACACATAAAGTGGTCTAACATTATTAACAACACTATGGATCAGTATGTTTTTTCATACAAGAATGTTTATTGGTCAAAACCTGATTCAGCTACCCAAATGTAGTTTTAATCTATTAAAATCAAGATATAGCACCAGATGAAGATTCATCATCATTCCTAATATAGAAATACCTAAAAGAATTTAATGAGTTTATATATTTTTTAAATTTATATAGGATTTATTTTTCAATAATTTAATAACCTAAATAATAACATATGATTATGAATAATAATTCCTAATTTAAAACTTGTGAAATTATCAACAAAAATCAAAATATTTATACATAGCTAATATCAGAATCATGAGCACGATTCCTTTGGGAATACACTCAAATCATAAAAATATTTTCAAATAAAAAATAATGGTTTGTAATTAAAATTTTAACTAACCCAATCATATCCATAGAGATTGTAATTCATATTACACAGTACAGATGCACTCATTGTGCACCAGAATAATGGTCGAGATATACTATAACCCATTATTTTCATTGTTATTACACATGGATGCATATCTTCCATAACCATACCTACTTATAGTAGAAATATATAAATTTATTTATAGGGAAACCATATAATATAAACAATATAATAATACAAGAAATCAATCTTATAAATTGAAATTATCCTCAAAGTCATTTATATTACTATATTCCATACTCGATGTTTTCATAAATATAATTCAATAGGTTTATAATAAAAATCCTCTAATATTAAAAATTAGTGCCCTAATCCTAGAATCCCAAAAAAGGTGGTTAATTTATTACATCAACACTTCATACAAAATATCACAACCCAATGGGCCGGATATTTTACTAGGGTTTATACACTAGATACATGCATGCATCCAAAATTAGATTTCAAAAAACTAAAATAAAATATATTATTTTCTTTGATAACCCCATCATTATATTTATATTATTCCATGCATATCAATCATAATGAAATTACCAAAATCTAGGGAATTGAAACATAAGAAAGGGGTGAGCTCAGCTCCTTCGTATGTTTATACGTACCAGGAAATCTAAAAATGAATGAATAATATGGAATGAATAAATTATGATGAAATAATTCAATATGAATAATCAAATTAGAGAGAAATACATCATTGGTTATTATCAATATTCAAATAATCACACAAACACAAATAACTAGGTTTATAATGATGGGATATGTAATGTCGAACAAATGAATCTTACAATTGGGGGATCAATACAAGACATATTACATAACTGGGTAAGGTGTTGACCAAATACCCAATCTAGGGTTTCTTATGAATTATATCAATTCAACAAGGATGTATTTAATTCTAGTGACCACATTTAACTAAATTATTCCAACACATTGATCATATGAATAAATAAATCAACTTAGCCAACATGATATAAAATCAATAGTGGTCCATATTAAAAGAACAATAATATAGAATATAAATACATTCCCAATTAAATTTGTTCACAAAGAATCCATATTATTTTTTTCAATTTTATAATTAGATTATATCCTAAATATTAAATTCTATAACTAAATTTTACAAGGATTGAAATAATACAAAATGATCACTATAAAAGTTCTTGAGGAAAATATATTTTTAATTTTAAGTCCCTTAAAAAACAAAAATATTTCACCAAATATTAATTAAAATATATATATTTAAAATTATCATTTTAGAATTTTGAAGGATGCTTATAAATAATGAGTTTTCATAATGTCATAATATTCGGATTATTCCATATAATTTAAAACACATTCGATTAAATCATTTTTAAAAAGGTAAAAAAGTACCTTGTTTATAAAATGATAAGATTATTCATTTTATATTGTATTTTAAAATTTAAATTAGGACTAATAATTTTGTTGATAAATAATTGTATAATTAGAAAAAAAATCTATACATTTTTTTGGAAAATACGGTCATTATTGAATATAATTTTAGCGAGTGGAATAATAAAGATCATTTCCCTATAAATCATTATTTTGGTAACATTAGTACTTAAAGAGTAGAAAATTAATGAAAGACATAACGTTTTAAAAAATGAAAAAATGTGATAGACATATATTGGGTATAACATATAAAATTTTACTAGTTTACCTAGTGGATACATAAACATTAATTATCTTGAAAAATAATGAAATTCTAAAATAACCTCTTACATCAAGGTCAAATTCCTTCGTTTGTGTCCAAATATCCAGTATAATATATATTTATATTTATATTTATTATAAATAAAATATAGTATTATAATTTTGTATATTATATCCTTAATTATTTACTAATAACCTTCAATCACTTTTTTATTAATAGTTATTTCATAAAATCACTATTCCTTGTAATAACTGCTTTATTTATCATATATTTCTTCATTAGGTTGGTTTGGTCCTATAACCTTTATAATTATTACATATCATCCATAATATACACCACTATGAAAATATATTATATTTTAAATATGTAAATGTTTATATTCATCCATAAAATCATGATATAAAAAATATGTTACACAGTCCATAGAGAGGGTATGCCATGTTTATTTATAAATGATGTTTTCAATTTTCCATAGATGGAAAGAAAGAAACATAAATTAAAATTATCCTTTAAAAAATTAATTTTTACATAATATATATCATTTATAATTATTTAATATATATCAATTCAAAATAAAATGGAAAATGTGTCACATCACTTAGTGGAGGTGGTAGACTACATGTATGTATGAGAAATGTTATCATTTTCCAACAGATTGTAAGGTAAGATGTAATATGTGAAATTTTAATTCCAAAATTATAATTAATTCATAAGTATCATATGATTATTTTTATTAAATCCAACATTATATCTATCTATTAGAAGTTTCATGTAATGAATAATTATATCAGTTTTAGGGGATGTAGTCCACCATAGACTTGATCGATGGTTTTGTTTCACATTTAACTGAATATAAGATGGATATAATTTATGAAATTAATATAATAACACCTTTGTATATGGAATATATTGGTATTATTATTTCACCTTATTTTTATAATATTTTAATAATTAGGAAGATGAAATTAAATGATAATTCATGGTTAAGAACTATACCATTTCATTAGAGAACCTCTTTTGGTTGATACATGAAGCCTTAATCATAAGCTTTTCTAATCAAATTAAGGACTATAAGCCATATGTAGGGGATTAATAAATGTATTTGGGTATGTATAGGTTGAAACATGTGTCTTTATGTTTAGATAGAATGGATATGGGGTGACCATTTATAATTGAGGTGAGTGGTACACTAGTATCTTTACAATGTTTCCAATAATTATATCTCAATTTTTTTGACAGAAGGGTAAAAAAATAATAATTCATGAACCATGTATTACATAATATATATATATATATATATATGTACAAAAAAGATGAAATTTATAGGTTTTTATATTATTTTACACGATATCTCATTATTTTAACCTCTTATATTCTTATTTTAACCACCACCATGGTAACATGTGTTAACTATTTTTAATATTCATCATGACAGAAAATTAATTTTCAGTCATTAAATTATGTTACTAATGACTATTAAAAATATTTAATCATTTTTATCAAATTCCATTCTAATATTTTTTAGAATTGAATTTGAAATCAAACCATCCAACACATCAAAAAATGGGTATCCACTAAATATATTTTCTTAATTACAAAATGTTTTTATATCAAAATTAAACATAAAATTGATTAAAATTAATTAAATATTATAAATAAATATATAATTGATATAATTTTACTTTTAAATCCATTTAAAAATTAAACATTATAATTTCATTTAATAATAATATATTTTTTAGTAATATTCAGTAATTCTAACTATTCATCAAAAAATTAATATTCTGATAAAATTCTTAGTAATTTATAGTAAGATAATTTCGAATGTTTTATTTAAAAAAATAATTCATTCAAATAATTGTTTTAAAATTATGAAAAAATAATTTTAAAAATATTATGAAAAATAGAGACACTGCTTTTTACAGAAATTATAGCTTTTAAGCATAAAACTAGATTTATTCTTATCCCATGTTAAAAAATATATATTTTAATAATGATAAATTTTGCTAAATAAGTATTATATGAATTTTTTCAAAATCATTTACTAATAGTGATTTACATAATTAACTTCTATAAAAACACATTTAACACATAAAATTTTTTTTTCAAAAAAAACATTATGTTTACATTGAAAAAAAATTATTTTAATTTATAGTCAATTGATATATAATGAATTTATATTATACATGCATAAACCATATATGTCTTTCAATTTAGCTAGTCCTATTCTTAACCTCTAGCATAACATCTATGTTGTAAAGTTATACTAGAATACAGTTCATTTAGAATTGTGGATTCAAGTATCCTAAGATATCAAAGTGATTAAATTAATTGAAAAATAAATATACCATAAAATATTAGTGTGTTTCACTAAGAGTGTTTTATTCTTTTAAAATTTAGTTTATTATTAAGATTTACACACACTTATATTTAATAGGATTTATAATGAAAAAAAAAAGATAACTTCTAGAATGTATCATTTTATTATAGAGGCCATAGTTTCTTAGTCTACTGTGAAGAAACATCTAGTGTCACTTTCCACTTAATTATCTAAATATGTTTATTATATAAATTTTTATTCCAAATAATTGTGAATGCAACTAAAAATTCTGTAATTTAACAATGAGTGTAATTGGAACATTGATAATTTTTTGTGGTTCCATTTTCATTCCATTAAACAAAATATGTCACATCACTAAAGTGTAAAACAAATAATTTTGACACTACTTCATTCATAATTACAAAATAAAAGGAGATGCTATTCTTGAATTTATTATAACTAAAAATAATTTTTTTTTTATATTTTTATAATCATTACATTATAAATTATAAAAATATACTTATAAGAATATAAGTTTCATTGGTGTTATTAGATCAACTTTCAAATTTATATTAATCATTCAATAGACATTAAAAGACTCCAAGAGCAATGTGGAAGATATTTCATTGTTTATATAGAATTTTACTAAACCTTCATGAAGGTATGACACATATATTCTATATGATTTATTAATAGATGATAGAAATATATCAATAACATCATACAAGACTACACCTTTCCATTAAAGGTAACTTTTAAAGAATTAAATAATATTTCATTTAAAATGAAAATTGTATTTTAAATTTTCATGTTACATTGCCTCTTTAGAAGCCATATACCTATATTTTAATTCCCTCTTAATAAATTTTGTGGAACATGTTGTTATTATTACATTTCACAGTCATTATCATTACATTTATCCTATTATTTTGGTTTGAGAATCACTTATGTAACAACCATGGATGATTTTTTTCTTGTCTAGAGCATTATTATCCTTACATGGTTTTCCAAATAATGGAAAAAAATTAATATTATAATTGTATTAAATTTATATTATTTCATATAGATAATATCGAAAGGTGTTTAAATTTAATAATTGAAAAAAATGTTTACAGAAGAAGGGAGACAAGATTAGATAATTACAATGGGAGATAAATTTAATGTATTATATTGATAAAATTTTTTGGAATTTTGTTTTAGAAAGAGAGTGGTTGTTTTCAAATCCCTCTATTTCCCTTTGGTGACTATATTAGTTTCTTTTATGTAGAATTATGTGTTTTACATTACCCATTTTCCTTTTAACGTCGTTTTTTACTATGTTTTTTAATTATAAAAATCAGGGTTTGAGTGTTGGGGATATCATTTTGTTATTTATTACAATGAAATGTATTATACATACTTAATTTTGATGAATCACAATTGCACTATGTATTTTAGTCATACATAATTTAAGTCTATTTTTTATATTATGTTTTTTTAAAATTAAAGTCATATATTATGTATAATATTATTATAAATCATGAATATTTGGAAATAACATGAATTCAATCAAACCATAAAAACTATAAAATCCAGATAAGGATTCTTAGAATCTTATGAGTGAAATCTATTATGAGTGAACTCAAAAAACGTAGTTATGATTTATTTATTTTCATATACTACAATTAAAATATGTTGCCTTCATGGAACATTAGTTACTGATTTTGGCTCAAATTATAACCCCTTTAGTAGAGATTTATAAATTACCTATGTTTTTGAGTTCTTTTATTCATTTGTGTTTATCATTTTTTTGTGAGATATTATTATATTATGGATTTAATTTTAAGTTATATTTGTTTCTTATTGTAAACATTTTATTCTGATCATCTTAGGATTGAATATTTTCTTAAATATGAATTGATGATCATATTCTTCGATGTTTGAAGAAATAAAAATGATAAGAACAAGGTGGATTTCAATCTTTTAATTCAATAGGGAGCTCCATGGAAAGTGGTTTCTATTTTAAAACTCTATTTATAGAAGTAAGTGATAATAATTTTTTAATATATGTGTAATATGTCTCATTGATATGAAATTGTGATCATGATAACTATTTATCAAAGATGTCTGATGATAGGGAATGTTTTCTATTTTCATATAATGCGTTCCCTTTAGATATTAGTATCCTCTTTCCACATTGGATTAATATTAATGTTTTGTTTAGTAATTAAATAATATAAAATAGAATAATAGTTTTTAGAGGTATAATAATAGCTTTCCTACATTTCATGTCATTGATTAATTTTTTTGGCCTTTATACTATTATTTTGTTTATATTTTATACTCAATTAATAGTTATATTATGAATTTTTTTTATTATTCATTTATTTTCAATTAATAATTTTATTTCATAGTACATAAATATTTTAAAATCATCTTATTTATGAGGTAGAATTAATTTAGTTTTAAAAAACCCAAATTCGTCCCATATCAACGATTTTGTACTAAGACAAATATTAAAAATTCTTCTTTCATTACAATAAATTTTTGAATTTATAAACTGTAATATAATATTTTCATTGATCCAAATTGGCCTAAATTTTTTATGAAAATTCAATTTTTATGATATAATCCTCATGGTAAATGGATATTAGTATTTTTGCCATATGACATATTTTTTTGGGATTTATATCATAGTAATATCTATGTATAAGGAAACATAAAATTTATAAAATTTATTCATCATAAAACCCCCTAGATTCCATCAATTTTATGAAATATTAATTTTACATTTCATAATAAAACCATGTAGGTAAAAATAAGAAAAAATAATGAATTCGATATAAAAAATATTATTCCACCTCTTTTAAAAACATATTATGATAATATAGTAGGAATATATTATTAAAATAAAAAACAATAATATTCCCTACTATCCTTAATAAATTAAAATTCTCTCTTGTCATCATTGTGTAATTTTATAAATTAATTTCATTAATGATTAAATTGGTAATTCATTTATAAATAAATCTATAATATTTTTAGATAATATAATTAATAAAATATTATATTATCATTCATTTTAATCTCATTGGTAATGAATAATTGTTTTTAGATTTATTTTGTCTTATTACTTTTGATAAACCTGCGTTCTAATTTCATTATACACTGTATATAATCATCTTATAAATTTGTGGGAATACAAATATTTTTTTAATATATATAATGTTTTGTTATGTATATATAGAAATACTCCCTTTTATATTCTCAATATCTAATATATGTAATAAATTTATCTTTTAAAATTCTTTAATTTCGTATTGTTTCGTTAAATATTCTCTAAAACTGGAAATCTCGATAAGAGAAATGATAATACTCAAATAAAAATCATATACTACAAAAATAAAAAATTCAAATAAATCCCTATTTTCCAAAACACCTGAAAAATGTGTTTAATTTTTATAAAATTCATTCAA
This sequence comes from Viscum album, assembly GCA_963277665.1. Taxonomy (NCBI): domain Eukaryota; kingdom Viridiplantae; phylum Streptophyta; class Magnoliopsida; order Santalales; family Viscaceae; genus Viscum; species Viscum album. The sequence goes on from OY728165.1 coordinate 827,855,834, forward strand.
TACATATTAACATAAATTTTTATGGAATATAAATCATGGATAGCATAACCTATGTAGTGATTTATTTAATTATGTTGAATAAAGATCATGAGAACTAGAAAATGCTTATCGAAATTTTTATCTATTCGGTGTTCTCATATAAATATTTTTAAAAATGTTACCAAAAAATTATGACATAAAAACATCAACCATGAATAATTCATTATATTCATTCATAGCATGTATCATGAGATATTTAATGCTCATAACATAAGTTTAAGTGGAATAAGTTTCAACAAAATCAATCCTATGTCTTTATAAGAAAACATGATAAAATAATCATTCTTTATAACTCGCAAAATAATTATCATCAGTTTTATTTCCCATAAATATTAATTTGTAACAAATATGTTTAATCTCTTTCCTGATTTTTATAATCTAATATGAAAATCATGTTTGTAAAGTTTGTGTAATTAAAATTCTATTAAAAATTTCAATTTCTTCTAATTTGGACCATGATGAAATTAATTTATTGATTTATTCAATTGATCCTAATGAAAAATATCAATATCCATATTCTATGAAAAAATTTAATCAAAATAGTCTTCTATTTGTTAAAACAACTTCATGTATTGGTAATTTTTTATGATATTATCTTGTGGTCAAGATCTTACATATTAGGTACAATATTTTCGTAAATAATATCATGATTTATTAAATTTATAGATTTTAGATTTATTTATTTTCTCAACCACCATAATGTTGTTTACCTTCAATCTAATGATTATTTTTATCCTTTAGACCAATTAGCCAGCTAATCTCCAAGAATGTACAGAAAACATTATTTCTAGTAATATTATATTTAACTAATCAAATATAAATTTTAATTATTTTGTTTTTATATGGTAAAAAAATAATTTTATCCCATTTTAAATTATGTAAAGAAAAAATTAATTGATTTTATAAAACATTGAAAATAATACTATTTTAAACATCCTATTCACTAATATTTACATGAGGTTTAATAGTTTTTAACAATAAAATTTTCAATTTTATTTATTTTCATATCAATTAATATTTCCATTTATATATAAAAAACATATTTTCATAAATATAAAAATTATCAATTCCATATATATATCTTATACCATCATTTAAAGACTATTTTAAATTGTGGGAGACATAATTCCAAAATCAATCCCCAACCATATTTAGGGAACCATTTTTCCTTATACGGGAATTATTGGAAAATATATAGTGAAACAAATTGTCAGTAAATTTGAAATAAATTGAATAATGATAAAAAAATATTGTTACAATGATGAATTTGCATGAAAATGATGTTTTTATTTGAATTAGTTTGATTTTGTGTTAGGATAATAAACTAGAAATTTATGTTATAATGGGAAGTGTTTGAGTGATATGTTGAAATAAATATTTATGTCGTTCATTAATACACTTTTGTGTGAGAGAAAGAGTAAAAAATATATTCATAATTTAATCACATAATTATTAAAAAATCATTTGAGTAATATTTATATTATTATCAAATTTAATATGAATGATTGAATAATATTATAATTTTTCCATTAATCGATTATTTTGTTAATAAATCTCAGGGAAACATGGTTAGAAGTTGATAATAAAAATATATAGTATCATCTAGTTGATACATTAATTAAAATCACAAAATAAATAAATAGTTCACATAGTTGATAATCTTGCCTATAAATACCACAATTATTTGTATCTATGAAAATAGAGGATTTGGGAACAAATTTTTTGGGTGATGATCTGATAATAAATTTTCACAAAGAATAAGAATGCGTGAGAAATAATTAAGTATATGATTATTTTTATAACCAAATGGATGATCATTAACACATTTAATTAATCATCTCATCATAATTGATTATGAATAAGCCAAATAATTATGCCATAAAATGAGTGCATAATGTTCTGTAAACATTAATTTTACCATATTTTATTCTATCATATATATATATGTATATCAACATAGTAAAAAAATATAAAACAAAACCTAAAATTTCATATTTAATTACCCTTTTCACATTATGAGTTAAAATTTTATAATGTTATTATATACATCTTTCCATCATAGTATCAATTTGATGAAATTTTCAAAAAAAATAAAAAATTGAATTATTTTTCTATGAAATAGCAGAAAAAATTCTTTACTAAATTCCTATACAAGCATATATAAATAATTTTTCTACTGTATAGCGACTAGTTATATTATAACTGCAAGGTAAGGTTCCTAAATGAGCACGTAGCATATTAAGTGTGATAAATATTTTTTTTATTTACGTATTTTTTACATTATGGATTTATGGATGAGGAAAATATCAACATCATGGAAATTAATTCTAATGGAGTATTTCTCAACAACCATTTATATTATTTAAATTATATATATATAAATAACTATTTTTTTAAAAAACATAATATTTATTAAAATTTTATAGAAATAGTGAAAATATTATCAATGACTACTTGAAAATACTCATTATGATCAAAATAATATTTTATTAAAAATTAATCATAAATGCCAGTTTTCATTTTATTTTCACCATAATACATGAATTTTCCAAAAAATATCTCTATTTAATTTGTCTTCATTTGTTTAATTCATTAATCATAATGATGAGAAACATACTTTGGTATAAAATAATTATATGACTAGTTACCCTTAACACTATTCTAAAAACACTAACATTTATCATGTTTTTTATATTCATATGTGGTTATTCAAAATTGAGAATCATCGAATTGTTATCATTACATATTTAATTTGATATACGACCACATCAAATAAAATATTTTCATTTGCCTTGATTAGTTTTATTATTACATTGACTACTATTATTATTAATTACTATATATTTAAGAAACGAAATTGAAGTATTTGGTTAGGATTCATGATTTATCATCAAGAGTTCATTTTCATATCCCCTATCCAAATGTGAATATAGTTACTCATAATAATATTTAAATAGTTTTTCGTTATATTGGTGTTTTATAGGAGAGTTCAATGAAAGCAAACTATAAATTAGTTTTCTAAAAAATAAATTTCATTTGTATTTTATACATATAATTTTATATGTGATTTATATCTAAAAATTATCAAATTATATTCACCTATTGACTAAAATTTCTAGAGTCATAATTTAATCCATTAATACCATGTTTTAGTAATATTAATATTCCTAGTGGATCATATGTTCTTTAATATTTTTTCACAATACTATAGGATCTATTAGGATTACGTACTTTTTCTTTAGAACATTAGATATGTTATTTTAATGGTAAATCATAGCATTAGTTTAATATCCCAAGTAAATAAATAATATTACATTTTCATATTAATTATTATTTGTGAATTAAATATTAATTTTACCTTGAATGGGTTTCTATGTTTGATGGCATACCCGATACGCAACAATGAGTTTCTATGAAAACATAACTTAGACACTAACAATATAATATTATTATTTAAAATGGTAGTTAACTCTTAGCCGTTTTATTGGTGGGAGTGAAAAAAACTAAGTAAAATATGATTATACATGTTTGTTAAATGTTTTTACATTTATCCAAAAAAAAGATAGAGGCTTAAAATGTGAATGAATCTATTTTAAAACATAATTTACTTTAGAAGGTTGATTTACCACCTTTTTATGGAGAAACCTTTTTAAATATATTTTATGACACTTTAATATGTTCTATTTGAACAAATAAAATTATTCTTTAGAATCGGGATATCAAAATTTACTATGGGTATATTTTTGGTATTTTAGCTCATAAAATTCATTTTTTAATGAATATTGGAGAATAATTTATTTTAATTCTAAACTTCCATTTAAGATAATTTATTTATATTGTTATATTACATTTTTAATTGGTTTTAATTGTAATTAGATTATATTATAACAATTTAATCCAATGTTGGTCAATGGAATTAATTTCACTTTGAAATTATACAAAAAATGTGTCAATCTTTTGAAACTAAATATTTATTAAAAACATGCCTTTTGATTTGACAACGAGAATTAATTTTAAATTAATAAAACTTATATGTTTATCAAATATAGCATATTCTGAATTTTTGGTATTTTTCTGAAAAACATCAATTTTTGGTGAATAGTGAAAACACTAAGTAATAGTTAAAATGCTTGCCTTTTCATTTAAATAAAATTTTACCACATCTTTGAATTTAATTTCAAAAATCCGACATACATGGTTTTTATTAGTATGTAAAATTTGGTTTAATAAATTGAAAATATTTTTTTGTGAATATTAACTTTTGACTTTTATTTATTGTGGTTAAAGGTAAATCAGGTAATTCAAGGTAAAAGGAAGATCATAATAACACAAAATTACCATAACACATGTTCTAACCTTATTGGATGAGTCATGGAAGAACATGGGCATCCTTAGGTCTGTTTTGGGACCCCATAGAGCCATTTTAGAGTGATAATGACACTTTAATTTAATAAACATAAAGTAAATACAAAAATTACAAAAAAATATCTTTTAGTAAATTAATTTTTACATAGTGTTATATAAGTTATATTTTTTACTATAAATATTATTTTGAAACCTAAAAAGATTTCCTACTTCATGTTTTTTTATATATTTTTTAGACATCAAATAAATAAAATTATTTATGACACAATAATGATGTCTTGTTTACCTCGTTAATAAATGATTTAAATAAATAAAATTATAATGATTAAAATACTATCAAATATGTTTCAAATTATTATTGGATGATTTTATTTCACCATGAGTCATTTTATCTTTGACCTTAATATGTTTTGGACCTTTAGAAGCCGAAAATCATTATATAATAAAATTATAGTTTCACACTTTTATAAAGAGCCCCTTCTCCCCTTATAAAAATCACTCACCAATAACCCAATCCTTACACATTACAATACCATTTTCTCGTCTAACCCCTTCCCAAATAATCTCTCATGATACCTCACTTCCACCTAGAATCCTTACCTTAGGAAGAAGGCACTTCAAGAAGTCCTTTTTGTTCAAACCAAAGGGAGTTACCAGAATTAAAGGTACTGATTTCTCTTAAATTATTATTTTTTATTTTGTTTTATTTTACTTATCCAACCTCATTAACTCTTTTTATTTATCTATTATATAAAAAAAACAGTGTCTTTGATATACTTGGTTTTTTATGAGATGTATTCAAAATACACTTACACACACCCCAGTGTAATGGGTAAATAATATAATGTTTCAGTGGACGGCGAACTATTGCCTCATGAAATGATGATTGTTCAAATATTTCGAACCGCCTATCATGGTGTCCACTATGATTTAATTGTATCTATAAATGATATTTATTATATTTATATTGTTTCTAGGCTTCTTTATTTTTCATTTATAGAATACCATTATGGTTTCCATAGTGGGTAAATATGATAATCTCATCTCAGGAAGTGTGGACTACCGCCTCTCAAAGTGAAATGACTTGTTAATGCCATATGTGGGATGTATAATAGACGTAGTTAATTTTGTTATATATGAAATTATACTAGAATTATAATATAACTATGTATCATTTTTTTTACTTCTAATAAAATAAGAAATAGAAATGAATGTAGCGTTCATGCTTATGTACGAACGGGTTAAGTCAGACACGAGGTAAGGTACTTCGCCTCAATCTCCTTTCATTGAGGCATATTTTGTTTTAATACATGACTGTATTTTCTATGTTGTATAAAAATAATTGACTTTTCATTTCATCCAAAGGAAATCTTTTTCTACGAAGCATTTTACTAAATGAAAAAATAGAATGTTTCTTTTAATGTAAGTGGTGACAACGACCTTTCATCCTTAGTGAGTATTACTTGATCTTTTTCTTCCTTAACAAGTAGTAATTGTTTTCAAAAATGAAAATAAATACCATATAATCTATTATTTATTTTTGTATTGAAAATGGTTTTGATAATGGATTTGTTATGTCAATATATTTAATTGATATATTGTGATTGAAATGTGGAATGTTTTTCATTCCTTTATATTTGTTGTATGTGTTATGATTTTATAATAGTACTTGGAAATTGGATGGGTGGTTACGTGATAAACCAAATTATGGGTGGTGCCGTAATAAACCAGGATGGGTGGTTATGTTATAACCTCCTATGTATTGGGAATGGAAGTCTGCCGTATGGAAATTCCATTTAGTGATATATGTGGAAGTCAACCGTTTTGTTATTCTATTTAAGGATGTTTATGTCTCAAGATACCTTTATATATTATGTGTTCTACATATGGGTTTTATGGTAATATTTTGGTTACAAAAGTGTAAGAACATATCTTTTATTCAGTGAAGAGTATTTAATACTTCATGATGGTGAAAATTATTACTTATGATAAAGTATTCATGAATTACTTGTTGTTTTAAAAAAAACTAACAATTTTTCTTCTTTGTGTATCCCTTAATAAGATTTTTATGCTCATCCCATGTCATTGAAATGTTTTTCAAAAGACATAAAGTGGAATAGGGTCAAGGATGGGATCATGAAAAAATCATGTTGTCTATAACATGGAAGTAGACATATATCCTTTTTTCAAGAATTTTTATTTTGTGAAAAATATGGGAACTGAATAGAAGTGTCTACTTTGTAACTTTTGGGATGTAATGTAACAGTTATGACCTAATTATCTAAAAATATAAACCTGAAATGATCCTCAATGTGAATTATTCATTTAATTAAATATTATGTAATGTTTTAAGGTTGGGTCCTTATAGTTGGTATCAGAGGGAGGTTTAGATAACTTTAAGAGTTGGGGTATTGTTAAATTAATATACATAAATAATTTTATGATATTATTGAAGTGATATAACATTTATAGAATACTATGTTGCTTTTCATAATATATTTCAGTGCTCAGAATGTTTTTCCATTGAGGAAATTGGGAAACTATATTGGGAAAACATCAAGAGAAAGACAAACTTCCAAATCAGCAACCTGAGATGGTCGGAATCAGAACTGAATAGTTTGTTCTAGTGAGGGATTAGTTGACTCAGGCTTTAAATTGTGGTGATATCAATGCATGAGGTCAGTCATATCAACCATAGAGGAACATGTAAATAGTGGAGCATTTCAAGATACAACATCCCCCAACATTCAGAAGATCATCTTACCCTGTGATAGCTAAAGGGTGTATCAAAGCACTGAAGAAAATTTTTGATGTGATGGGGTGTTCAGAACAACAAACGGTTTGTCTCACTATTTACTATTTGCAAGGTAAAGTTGATCAGTGCTGGTCAATGGTGAAAAATATCAGGGATAGTGAGGTGATTGAAGACTTAATTGGGATTAATTCAAAATTATGTTCCATGAGAATTTTTTCCTAAGGCGGTTCAACTTTTGATGGAAAACAATTCATGGAATTGAGGCAGGAGGATGACTCAGTGAATGATTAGGAAAGAAATTTCACTAGACTAGAAATGTATGCCTCAAATTTAATCCAAGATCATCATAGAAATATAAATTTATTATACTCAGTACTGAAGCTGTAATATCTAAGAGAATTATCCACTCTTGAGTTCAAAAGTTATGAAAAACTTGTTCGATGTGAGGAGAAGGTGGAAATGGAGTTTCCTGATGATCAGGTGTTCTCTGACAAACAAAGGAATAAGAGGTTTAGTTGGTAGGATAAGTGAAGAAATTTATCAAAGAAGCATGGAGGTAAGAAAACTAAATATATATCTTTTGAGAAGTGTGGTAAAAAGCATCCTGGAGAATGTTTGTCAACATCTGGAAAGTGCTTCTGGTATGTTTAGTCTAGTCATATTTCTCCTAAATGTAAAGAAGGTGATCAAGCTGGAAATGAAAAGCCAACGGTAAAATGTTTTAAGTGCAATGAAATGGTTCATAATAAAAATGAGTGTCCAACGAAGAACTAAACCGAGGGAAAGCAGCTAGACTACAAGCATAAAGGGGTGGTGAAATCCTTTGCAACTATTTCAGTTGATGTAGGGCCACCAAATGATGTAATATCAGGTACACTGTTTGTTTTTCAGATTTTCCCAATGTGTTTTTTGATTCAGGGTCTACACATTCATAAATTTCTGAGAAGTTTTCAAGTAATTGGGTAATTCCATATCAAGATATGAATCTTGAAGTTATAGTAAAAACCCATGCTGGAAATTTTGAGTTAAAATAAAATTATAAGAACCTTCATGTCCTTGTGTGAGGAAATAATCTTCCTAAAAACCTTATTTTTTATCTATACTGGAGTTTGATGTTATTTTGGGCATGGACTAGCTGTCTGTTTATCATGATAATATTGAATATAGATCTAAATAGGTTTCTTTTCAAAATGATTTTAGAATTTTGTACAAGAATAAACCCTTACTTTTGATAACATATTAGGAAGTTGAGAAACCAGTAAAAGATGGAAATGAATGTTTCCTTGATCATATTGTTTAAAATAATAGAACTGTTCAGATTAATGATGTGCCAGTAGAAAATGAGTATCTTGATGTTTTTCCTGATGATTTCCCTGGTATTATACCTTTTTAGGAAGTTGAATTTTCTATTTACTTAGTTCATGATGCTAATCCAATTTCAAAACCCCTTATCGAATGGATCAAATTGATCTTTTAGAGTTAAAGTAGCAATTACAAGAGTTATTATATAAAGGTTTCATTCCACCTAGCACATCACCATGGAGTGATCTTGTCATGTTTTTTAAAAATAAAGATGGTTCAATGAGACTATGCATTGATTATAGAGAATTGAATAACAACACTATTAAGAAAAAATCTCTTTTTCCTCATATCGATGATTTGTTAGATTAGCTCTAGGGATCTCATTATTTTTCAATGATTGACATGAGGTCGGTGTACCATCAATTGAATGTAATGTAAGTAGAAATATAAAAGAATTTATTTCATACTAGATATGGAAATTATGAATTTGTAGTTATGCTTTTTGGTTTAACTAATGCACATGTTTCATTCATGGATCTTATGAATAGAATTTTCTGTGAGTTCATAGATAATTTAATGGTTGTTTTCATTAATGATATTTTGGTTTATTCAAAAAGAAATGTGGAACATGAAATTCATTTAAGGGTTGTCTTGAAAACATTAAAAAATGAAACTATATGGGAAATTCTGTAACTGTAGTTTTTGGTTACAATAAATTTCATTCATTGGTCACATTTTTAAAAAAAATGGAATAACTGTTGATCCTTCGAATTCAAAAGTTGTTGAAGAATGGCCAAGACCCAAAAATAAAACCTAGATCCATATGTTTTTGGATTAGCAGGTTATTATCGGGGGCTTGTTGAGATTTTTGCACAGTTAGCTAGTCTGATAACTAAGTTAACTCAAAAAGGTGTTAAGTTAATTTGACAAAATAATGTGATGATTTTGTTCAGGAATTGAAAAGAAGATTGGTGATTGCTCCAGTTTTCACACTGCCTTCCAGAAATGGTGAGTTTTGTAATTTTTAGTGATACTTTATTGAATGGACTTGGTTGTGTCCTCATGCATAATGATCAGGTAATTGCTTATGCTTCATGTCAGTTGAAACTTCATGATTTAAATTACCATACACATGATTTGGAATTAGATGGTGTTGTTTTTTCTTTAAAATTTTAGAGGCATCATTTTTATGGAGTAAAATGTAAAATATATACAGACCAAAGAAGTTTAAAGTATATATTCACTTAAAATGAATTGAACATGAGATAGAGGGGATGGCTGTAATTAACCAAGTATTATGATTGAACGATCCATTACAATCTGGGAAAAGCAAATAAAGTGTCTGATTCTTTGAGTCGAAAAAGTAATGCTTTATTAAACATGCTACATTTGGAACGAGATCTTTTAGATTTTGATTTGATGAACTTGGGCATAGAAGATGTTGGTGTAGGAAATTCTTTTATTTTGTTTTAGGTGTCAGTGAGAGAATCTATATTGGAAAAAATGTAAACATAGAAGGAACACAGTGAGTTGCAAAAAAAGGTAGAGATGGTTTAGAAGTGTAATTTTTTTTGATTTTCACATTTATAATGATTGTGTTTTGAGGTTTGAGAAGATATTATTTGTGCCTTTTGATTCATAGTTGAATAATGTGTTGTTATGTGAATCTCATAATTCTTCATTTTCATTTCATCCTGGAAGTACTAAGATATACAAAGATCTTCAGAAGTATTATTGGTTGGATGGAAGGAAAAGAGATATTGGTGATTTTACAATGAAGTTCTTGACATGTCTGCAGGTTAAAGCAGAGTGGCTGTTACAGAAAAAGATTTTTCAGTCTTTACCGGTGCCAGAGAGGAAATGGGAAAATATAACCATGGACCTCATAGTAGGATTACTGAATACTTCTTGAGTAAATAATGTAATTTTGGTTATTGTTGATCGATTGACTAAATCTGCTCATTTACTTTTTATTCAAGATACATTGTCTCAAAATAAACTTTCTTGGTTGTATGTTAATGAGATAATGATGTTACATGGTTTTCCCCTCTCCATTTTATCTATTCATGATCTCAGGTTTACTTCTAACTTTTACAAAGGCCTTCAATAATAGTTGGGTACTGAATTAAATTTTACTACATCATTTCATCCACAATCATATGGGAAGTCAAAATGAAAAATTCAGACCATTGAGGATATGCTACCTGCTTGCTCGATGTATTAATATGGAATTTGGGACCATCATCTTTCTTTGGTTGAATTTTCCTATAATAATATTTTTCATTCCATTATATAGATAGCTCTGTTTGAAGCATTATATGAAAACCATTGTCGAACTCCAGCATTTTGGGATGAAGTGGGCGAAAAGAAGCTGATGGGACAAGAATTGGTAGAATAGATGGTAGAAAAAGTTTGGTTGATTTAGAGGCATGTGATAATAGCTCCGAGCAGGTAGAAAAGATGTGCGAATAGTCAGAGGAAGGATCCTTATTTTGAGGTAGTTTATCATGTATTTCTCAAAGTTTCTCTATGCAAGAGTGTGATGCCTTTTGTTAAGAATGGAAAGTTATGTCTGAGGTTCATTAGACCTTATAGAAATTGGGAGAAATTTGGATCAGTATGTTCAAAGTTTATTTACCTCCATGTTTTTCCCAGGTACACAATGTTGTCCATGTTTTAATATTGAGTATGTATATGCCATATCCATCTCATTTTTTGAGCCTAGAGGTAGTTCAGTTGGAATATAATCTCTCTTATGAGGAACAACCAATCTAGATTCTTGACCTTATAGAGCACGTGTTTTGGAATAAGGAAATTCACCAGTTAATGTTTTTTTGGAAACACCAAATGGTTCAAGGGGCAATGTGGGAATCTGAAAATGTTATAAAGGATAAACACCCCCATTTAGTTGATAAGTGAATAAAATTGGGATGACACAATTTCTAAAAGGGGAGAAGGATGTAGCATTCAAGGTAAATAAAGAAATATAACATTTTCATATTTATTAATATTTGTGAATTAAATATCAATTTTACCTTAAAGGGGTTTCCATGTTCGATGGCGTACCAGATACGTAACAACTGGTTTCATTGAAATCTTACGTTGGACACTAACAATATAATATTGTTATTTTTAATGGTAATTAACTCCAAGCCATTTTATTTGAGGGAATGAACAAATATAACTAAAATATGATCATATATGTTTGAAAATGTTTTTGCATTTATCCAATAAAATTTAGAGGCCTAAAATGTCAGTGAATCTAATTTTATGCATAATTTACATTAAAAGGGTGATTTACTGCTTTTTGATGGAGAACCCTCTTTAAATATAGTTTTAGTCACTTTTATATTTTCTAGTTGACCAAATAAAATTCTTCATTAGAATCATTATATCAAAATTTACTTTGGGTAAATTCTTGGTATTTTTCTGAAAAAATTCATTTTTTAATTAATTGTGGAAAATAATGTATTTTAATTCAAAACTACCTTTTAATATAATTTATTTATATGAATATATTATATTTTTAATTGGTTTTAATTTGTAATTAGATTATATTTTTCCCATTTAATTTAATTTTGGTCATTAGAATTAATTTCATATTGAAATTGTACATAAACAAGTGTCAATCATTTTATAGTTAATATTTCTTAAAAACACGCCATTTGTTTGGACGATGAGAATTAATTTTTAATTAATCCAACTTTTATGTTTTGAATTTGGTAAAATAGAAAGAATTTTTGAATTTGGAATATCAAATATATATTAGGATAAATTTTTGACATTTTTGAGAAAAACATCAATTATTGATGAATAGTGAAAAGAATAAGTAGTAGTTAAAAAAGATGAATTTTTCTTTAAAATAAAAATTTACCACCTATGTGAATGGTATTTCTAAAATATGACATACATGGTTGTTATTAGTAAGTAAAATTTGGTTCAATAAGATGAAAATAATTTTTTTATTGAGTAATAACTTTTGACTTTTATTTACCGTAGTTAATGCTAAATCGGGTAATTCAAGGTTAAAAGAATATCATAATAATACAAAATTACATAAACACTTGTCCAAACCTTATTTTATGAGTCATGGAAGACCATGTGAATTCTTTGGTTTATTTTGGTACCCAATTAAGCCACTTAGGAGTGATAATGACACTTTATTTTAATTAACATATAGTAAATACAGAAATGTCATAAACAAATAAATTTTTGTAAATAAATTTTTACATAGGGTTATATAAGTTATCTTTTCGACTATATATATTATTTGTAAAGGTAAAATGATTTCCTACTTCATGTTTTTTTTAATTTGTAGACATCAAATAAACAAAATTATTTATGACACAATAATGATGCAATGTTTACCTCATTAAGAAATGATTTAAATAAATAAGATTATAAAGATTAAAATAATTTCCAATACCTGTCCAATTATTATTGGATTATTTTATTTCAAATATGAGTCATATTATTTTCTAATTTAACATTTTTTGGACTTTTGGAAACCAAAATTCATTTTATAATAAAATAATATTTTAACACTTTCCTAAAGAGCTGCTCCCCCCTTATAAAAAGCACTCACCTCTAACCCATTCCTCACACATTAGAAGACACTTGGATCATCCAAACCCTACCCAAATAAGCTATTAATACCCCTATATTACACCTAGAAGCCTTACCATAAGTATAAGGCACTTTATGAAGTCCTTTTTGGTTTAATCCAAATGGATTAACCAGAATTAAAGGCAACTGTTTCTCTTAGATTCTTTTGTTTTATTTTTTTTTATTTTACTTCTCCAACCACGTAAACTATTTTTATTCCTTTATTTTATAACAAAAACAGTATCTTCAATATATTAGGTTGTTTTTATAAGAATTATTCATACTAAACATACACATACCTTCATCTAATAGGTAAATAACATACTATTTCTGTGGAAGATGAACTACTGCTTCACAAAATGATGATTGTTCAAATGTCTCCAAACTCCAATCATGATGTCCATTATGATGGAACTATATCTATATATGATATATATTATATTTATATTGTTTCTACGATTCTGTATTTTTCATTTATAGAATACCATTATTGGTTTCATAGTGGGTAAGTACAATAATCTCATTTGAGGAAGTGCGGACTACCGCCCCTCAATGTGATATGACTCGTTAATTCCATATGGGGGACATATAAAGGATGGATTTAATGAATTTATATTTGATATTTTACTGGAAAAATAATATACCTATGTATCATTTTTTTTAATTCCATTAAAATAATTAATAGAAATGAACGTAGCGTTCATGCATACGTACAGCTTACCGTCTCCATCAACGGTGCATTTCATTTCTTATCTCCAAATGTTAAGTACTATTATAAATACATACATATACTGGATATATATGATATATATGATATATAACTCACGAATATCATTCTGTAGATAATGTTTATTTGACCACATTAACAACTTGTAATTATAAGAAGTTCATTTTTCACTCAAGTACCAAATATCGAAAAAATGACCGTTATTGACTTAAAGGATTACATAATGTTATAAAATGGTAATAATTGATTTAAAATAAAAATGATAAACATGAAAAAAATGGTTTCTTAAGAAATTATAAATTAACAATAGTTTATTATTCAGGATATTAACGAACGAATGGGTTAAGTCGGACACGAGGTAAGGGACTTCGTCACAATCTTCTTTCATTGAGTCACATTTTGTTTTCATACATGAAATTATTTTATATTTTGTATAAACACCATTGAAGTTTCATTTCATTCAAAGGGAATCTTTTTATATGAAGCGTTTTACTAAATGAAAAAAAAGAATGTTTCTTTTATAGTATGCGGCGACAATGACCTTTCAGCTGCCGTGAGTATTATATGATCTTTGGATTCATTAACAAGCCATAAGTTTTTAAAAAATAAAAATAAATACCATATACACTTTTATGTATTTTAGCATTGAAAATGGTTTTGATAATGCATATGTTATGTCAATACATTTAATTGATACATTGCGATTGAAATGTGGAAATGTTTTCATTCCTTTATATTTGTAGTATGTGTTATGATTTTATAATGGTACTTTGGTATTTTACAAGAGGTTATGTGATAAACCAAATGACAGGTGGTGATGTGATAAAATAGGATGGGTGGTTACGTTATAACATCCAATGCATTAGGTATGGATGTTGTCTGTAAGGCTTTTCAATTTAGTAATATGTGTGGTAGTTGATCGTATGGTCATTCCATTTATGTATGTTTATGTCCCAAGTTACCTTTATATGTTATGTGTTCTTTGTATGGGTTTTATGGTAATATTTTGGTTACAAAATGGTAAGCAATGATATTTTATTTAGAGATGTGTATTTACTACTTCGTAATGGTGAAAATTATTACTTATGGTAAAGTATTCATTATTTATTTGTTGTTTAAAAAAAATAACATTTTTCCTTATTTTTGTATCACTTACTGAGATTTTTATGCTCATCCCATGTCTTTGAAATGTTATTCATAGTAAATAAAGTGTAATAGGGTCAAATATGGAATTAAGGAAAAGTCATGCTGTTTAAAACATTGGATTAGACATGACACTTTTTTTCAAGGATTTTTTTGTGAAAAATATTGGAACTAAGTAGAAGTGTTTACTTTGTATCTTTTGGGATGTAATGTAACAATTATGACCTAATTCTATAAAAATATAAAAATGAAAAGATCCTCAATTTTAATTATTCATATAATTCATGATTATGTAATGTTTTAAGGCTAGGTCCTTATAATTAGAAGGATATTTCTCTGAAAATTTTATATTCATCTTTATTTATTTTCCAAATCTATACATATATATATACATTACACCATATAAAATCAATTATTTTTATTTATTTTTAGAAATATCAAGAGGGATAATTTTATTAATATTTTCCATAAAAATATATTACCATTCCAATTTAGAATTTGTTTTCTTTTATATAACTCATTTTAAAAACTTATTAGAAAATAAAATTAGAAAATAAAATTAGAAAATAAAATTTCAAATAAATTAAAATTTCTATGCAAATCATTTTTTCAAAATGAATACCAATTTTTATAAAGGATAAATGATTGTGAATGAGAATATATGTATAATCATAATATAAATATGAAAAATAGATAAGTGATAGAGAGAAAATTTATTGTCTAAAATTAAACCCTATAAATGAGGAATGATGGAATAAATAAAAAACATAGTTCACAAAAATTAATATTATATTTTGTTTCAACATTTTGGTTTTTAGAAATGATATATGTATTTGATTAAAGTTTATTTTCTTATATCCTTCTTATAATATCAATCATAATTTATATTAGTTTATATACATATATAAATTTTAAAATGTATATTTTATTTAATTATTTTTATCAATAATAAAATATAAATGAAAATGTTGTTAAATTTAATTGAAAAATGCATGTCATAATTATTTATATATATATATATATTAATTAATTTAATGACCTGATCCAATTAAAAATGATTAAGATAAAAAAATACAAAAATTATATCATGAAGCCTGCATATAAAATCTAATGGAAAGTAACTATCATACATAGGGAATGAAAATATTAATTGTACGTATCGCCCACCAACCCATTAATCATATGATAAATTTGCACAACTGGAATAATATTTTAAAAAAGTAAACATGAAGTAAACTAAAAATGGGAGAATAAATGACGTTATATTTATCAACATAAAAATAAATTATTTAATACAAACTATAATAAAATATTTACACAAATAAATATACACAAAATAATCAGATAATCATAATCCAAACTTTTGACAAGAACTACTTTAATGTCCACTTTAGTGTCACCTTTATCCAATAGATATAATTATAACTCGTTCACCTTTGTATCTAATTAATTATATGTTTTTATAAATACATAAGTATTTCACCACAAAAGTTACCATGAATGGGTGTGTATAACAAGCTAGAAGGACACATCAACCACTAATATATAATAATGTTGAGATAATTTAGTCATAATAATTGATATATGTAAACTCATAAAATATATTAATAACCATAATTAAAATTACCCACATGGGGACACTATGTTAATAGAAAATCTATTAACTATGTAATCACCATAACAAATATCACCAAAAAAGAACTCCTTTAATATCAATGTTGGTGAAGTTAATTATATAAAAAACCACCATAAGACTACACCATAGGCCTTGGGGGAACATCCCATAAAACATTGGGAGTATGTAATAATGATTAGGAATTATATAAAGAAATATCACTATAAGATATTGATATTTAGTAAAGGTACATCCCTAATATATTTTTGGTTAAACTATCATTTATTGTTAAAGAAGTATTTATATAGTTCTTTAGGAGTTTTGGAATTGTTCTAGGGGTGTGTTACACAAAAAGAGGAGTTATTTTACCAAACAACACATAGAGAATAGACAGCACACGAGTAGTGCATACCATGCGCCTGACATGTTAAACAATGTGGTATTGGAACCATTTTTGATAGAGGGATAGTGCATGGTTACCGCACAGTTTTCCAAAACATGTGGGTATTCCCAGATAACTGTGTAACCTAACTTTCCTTTAATGATGGCTTACGCATGGTTTAGAAAACTATTTGGGTAAACCATGAACCCCATTAAAATTTGAAATTTTATTATTTATTAATATTAGAATTTTTATATCCCCACCTAATTTTTCATCCAATTCACCCCTCAACCCTAGGTGATGAACTAGTATCCCCATCTCCATCCATGTACTATTCCTTATCAACAATTAACAATTTGGAGTGTGTATGTGTTTGAATTGAATAATCGAGTTAGCCTAGCTATCCTCTTTGATATATTTTCTATACTAGGGCTTATAGAATCACTCAACTCCTTATAATTCCCATGAACCTTCAATTTTCATTACATTTTTTGGTTTATTTTTTATCAAGTGTTTGATTTCAAATCATAGTTGAAGATTAAGAAATAATTCATCATCACTCATGAGGTATGTGGTATTTAATATTTTCACATAGTTTTGACGTTATGTGTGTGTTTTTGGTTTTTGAAATGTGTTTCCTTAATGAATCTATTTTTATAATGTTATGCAATGTTTCTTTGAAATTATATTGATGTTTTAATCCCTTCACAGAACCCATTGTTTTTTTAATGTGTGAGAAAACATATCATACCCTTGGGATAAGATGATCCCTTATTAATGGTGAAATAATTTTGTAAACCTTGAGATAGGGATATTATTAGAGAGAATGGGTAGTGAAAATTTACTTTACGTCTGGGTAAGGTTAATGTATTTATTGAAACAATTTATAATATGGATTTTATAAATTATTGAATGGTTTTGAAATGATTTTGATGGTATATTTTTTGATTTGACCCGATTTTATCTTTATTAATGAAAAATTATGTTTAAAAGTTATAATTGTTTGAAAAAAGGTGTTGAACTGAATGTGATTTAAAAAAGTGGTTTTTCTAAAGATACATTGAATGATTTTTGAAATGGTAATAAGTATTTTTTTTGTGAAAATGGTTTAATGGTTTTCTTGATTTATTGAAAATGGAAATAAAATCCTTAGGTCATTTTTTCAGTTTTCAAAGGGGGAAGACTCATGTTTTAATAGGTGATTTAAAGATGATTTCAATGTGTATTTTCAATTGTTTTTATTTATTTTTCATAGTTATGACGGTCCTAAATAGCCATAATAATTGAAGGGATATATGGTTTATTTAGATGCAACACATAACAATTATGTTTTAATATTAACGTAATTATGAAATTATCTAGATGATGAATGGGATTAGTTGATGATATATTATATGGTGGTGTTTATAATGATGTGAAAAAGTGATAAATGGGATTAATTTGAATATTCCCTATGGATTTTGATTTATAAATGAAATTCATAAGATGTTATTACAAAGGATGTAATGAAGGGATTAAGTGAGTTAACATTAGGAAATTGTTGAATATGTTAAATGGGTTAATTGTGGGGATTAGTGAATATGGTTAATGATTTTAGGTATAAAAAATGATAATTGGGTTAAAAAACTCTTTAATATAAATGGAAAAGGTGTTAATGGTTTGTGGCGTAGTATGAATTCCTATATTTATTATTATGGATAATGATATATATTAGTATTGGTTGTGGTTGGTTGTGAAATTGTATATATAATGAATGTTTTAAGAAGCACGTCCATAAGTTGTGGTAGTGTGAGGTATTAACTTGAAGTTTTACACCCATAAGTCGATTTAGACTGTAACTCTAAACACCAACCCCAAATTCATGGGTTAGGGAAGGGGATTGTGGATCTATTCCCTAGAAAATTGTGTTCCACTAAGAATGAGGCTTCGAGTTGAGGATGAAGTGTTCTAGTGATGTTTTTATCCATGGTGAGATATGGTCTTGGTTTATCCTTTTATGAATGGTAAATTAAATGATTAGGTTGTAGTGTATGTGATATTAATTCCTAACCAATGTAATTTGAGATGAATAAGTATTTAGTAATTTAGATAGAATAAGTGATAAAATTGAAAAATAAGGACAATTTTTTAAATGAATATTGTAGTAACGGGTATGTGATGGGTTGGTATTTGTAAACCCCTTATGTTTAAATGAATTCTTCACACTTATTACATGGAATAGAACCCTAGTGTGACTTGATTATATTTTATTGTTTGATTAAAGAGACCATAATGGGTAAAATTAACATTAGACAACTAAAAAAATGTTTCCCTATTTCATTTTTAATTTGTTTAACTTGTTACCACCATACACCATTGTACAAATTTTTTGTTGCTATAGACACCATCGGGGGTGTCCTACTGATTTTACTCACACAATGATTTGGCCTCTCTAGTACATGGGAACCCATGAAGATGCAACATGTTTTCATATATGGATTCGGGATAAGGGCATGGTGTTTGGATGTGTATTGGGTGATGGGTTTGAGCAAGGAGCTTAGGACTGGTTTGGGACATGGGTCTGAGTTCATTTTATTTTTCTAGTTTTGTCCTTGGATTATATTTTATGACTTCTTGAAATTTAGTGCACTCCATATATTTTATTATATCATGTGTAGATGGTCACATATTAGTTTTGTTTCATTCTATCCATTTATTGTTTCAGTGGTTAATTTTATTATTTTTTAACTTCGATTGTGGATTCAATATGATAAGCAGTCATAGTCTCCCTATTTTATTCTATAGACCCACACTACTAGTTGAAAACCTCTAGCATATGTGATGATGTGTCTGAGGTCATGTGACGTCCCAGATCAGGGCACTAGTTATAGTGGATTTAGGGTTGAGAACATTTAAAAGTGGTATGAGAGGAGATTCTATTTGGTATTACTGTTTGAGTATGGTTGACATAAGACTAAGAACCTGTTGGGGAATGGAAATGGGTTCTCACCTGGGATCCTTCAGACCAACGTTTGAGGGAAAACCCATGTTTTTAGGGCTGGAAAATGACTTTCTGATTTTTTATAGTTGGTTGATATTTCCACCTTAGGTGGCATACATGGATGTGATGGTATTCATTTATGAGGTTTTAACTCTTGGTATTACATAGAAAGAGGGGTTTTTTGAGTTTATGTTTCATGAAAGGAAAAAAGGATAGATAGGTCACCTATATAGTGCTTATGATGACTTATAAATGACATGATGTTGTTGGAAATTGTTATAAAAAAGTTACATTTAATGCATTAATGGTTGTTGATATGTGGGTTGAAAAGGGGTTTGGGAATCATAATTCATTCATCTTCTAAAGGTGAAATTATTTAAAATGTGATTTTTAATAAAACAAATATTTTTTATAATTGGGAATCATAAAATGGTTTTTGAAAATTAAAATAATAGGGTTTTGAAAATGAAATGTTTTGAAATGATAAATGGTTTGATTAAATCGTAAAAACTAGTTAAGAATAAAATTTAAATACTAATTTAACTCTTAGGTAAACTATTAGTGTTTATCCCTTGTTCAAGTTTTTGACCCTATGAACGAACGATTTTGGTGGTGAGAGAGCCTTATATTTTACACCACAGGTTGCAAGATGTGAGATCATATTGATTTTGGTGTTCTATTTAATGGTACTTTTTCTTGTTTTTTCCTTGGTTAGGCTATGAAAGTGAATTGGGAAGTGAAATTGTTAATGTGAATATAGTGACTATTGTTAGTTGATACCTTTTGAGTTATTTTTTAAACCCTAGAATTGGTTTTTGGTCTGTAGTACTGATGTACGTGTGCGAGTAACATTAATGTGGGACATAGAGTAAATGGTTGTTTATTGAGATAGAATTAGTTTATTTGGAATGAGTGTTGCATGATCATCGGGAATAGGGAACTGTTTGAGTTAGTGTGTGTAGTTTAGAAAGTGTTGATGACCATTTCCTGGTGTGAATCTAGTTTAGGGTATGGGTATTGTTAGAATTTTTAGGATTACTTATTAGTGTGATTGTTTGGGGTTTCTATGCGTGTGGGTGTGCGGGGAATAGGTTTAAATATCATACAATTGTAGTGGAACATGGATAGTGTTGTCTATTGTATGATTAACATGGAGGGACAAGTAGAAAGGTAAATCTATTCGTGAGATGTGGCTTGATTTTTGCCTATGATTTGACAATCTTGATGAATTAAGGGTTTCCTCGAGGGAGGTCTGCCAATTTTGTAGGTTCCATTGAATGTAAAGCACATGTGGATACATTAGAGGTGAAACATATGAATGGTGGGTGCCAATGGGATTTTGTGTAATTTAATAGTTCCTATTTGGCTTCTCCGTGGGGATTCACTTCAGTGCTTATGTTTGGTGATTAGGGTGGTTGTGAAGGGGGGGATTGTTCAGAGACCTAAACCAATGTTTTTGTTGGAGTTAGATGTGGAAGGAAATTTTGGTTTTGGGAGGACAAGGAAAGGGTGATCAAAGAGTGGTTGGGTATACAATTTGTGTGATTATTTTTGGGTAACATGTGGAAACATCCTTGGGTTTGATCAAGCTGACAGACCAAGTGGCATGTCTATTTTTGTGAGGTAGATATGGCTTTTTTGTTTGGTCTCAAGAGGGTTTGGGGCCTCAGTGGTTGTGAAAAGTGTTGAATGATGGGAATGTGTTAGAGATACATGATTCCATTAAGATATGTACCTAGGAATGTTGGATGTATGTAACTGTGTTTCATTGTAATTAATGTTGATATGCTCTTGTATTTTGAGAGACCATTTTGTTTTGGACTGGTGGAATGAATCATTATGTGCCTATTGTGGTTAGAGGGATCATTTAAGAAGAACTCAAGCAGGGTAATGAAAATGTTTCCAAAGAGAATGTCGGGTCATGACCACCTAGAAAGTGAATAAAGAGATGGTGATGAGTATATTTGGAAACTCAATTTGAGTAATGATGTTCTATTATGGATTGGGCATCAATAGCCATTGAAGCATGCGTTCTTTTGTAGGTTGAGGTGTCCTCTTCATAAGCAGTTACAACAAAAATGGATTGTTATGGTGGTGTTCTTAAATAAATTTTTAGTAGACTTTTTCTAGATATGTTCATTTCCAAAATCATTACATCATCCAATTTGTGTTAATAATTCTCTAGCCTAAGACCTAGTGGAATGAGTTTATTTTGGTTTTATGTGGGACACCTCTAAGGATACACACAAAGAGTATTATCTATGTGGGAGATGAGAAGTCATGTAGTGTACTATAAACAGTTATGATATAGGTACAAAAAAATGAACTAGATGATAGTGAATGGCATCAGTGCTGTCCCTAGGGCCTGGGAAGATTACTGAGTGGTGTTTGTTTATTGTTACAGTGGGAGTCAAATGCCTACATATGAATTTTTGGTTCATCCAATGTCTAAGCGTGATCCACGATGGTTGAAATTTCATGAAGAATGTGATGGAAATGATCCTCTTATGGTGGGAACATCATATTATGCTATGGATATGTTTATAAAGCTATGAAGTGTATATGGTGCAATCATGTTGATAATGGGAGACTTTTCAGGTTCATGTTAAGGATGGACTTGGGTGTGATTCTTATTGGGGTAGAGTGTTGTCTCTAATATTGATTTTTTCAGAACATCTATTTCAAGATTATGCGGCGGTTATGCTCATCATATATTCAATACAAACCAAGGCTATTGGTCCTCGAGTAGCATACAAGGGTAAGCCATGAAATGTTGTTAAAATTGGGAGTTTCTTCTAGTAATGTAAGGCTTTGATCAATGTTGGTGGTTTAAATGAATTTTCGTTAGATGAAAGTGATTGATTTTGGCCGCAGATCGTGATGTTTTTTAGACAAAGAGTATTCTGGTTAGTTCTTATAGGGTAACATATTAATTTGTTGGTGTCATTTCTTGTGATGTTCTAGTAATTTTAACCAAATATTATCTTATGCTTGGTGTAGTTTATGGTGATTTGGGTTGGGTGCATTCTCTAGGAGCATTGGGTTGTGTTTGTGGAACTTGATGAGGAAGGTAATCTTAGGGTAGGACTATTTCCTTTGTCCGAGTATTATTTCCTCACGAATGAATTCATGGAGAAAATCGGATGGTGAATGATGGTTGGAGGGTTAGTGGTCTAATATATTTAGTCTTGAGTTTATTGAAATGCTTGTCTGTGAGGCTCAAGGATGATCCATTATAAGGCAGGGTGGTTGAAAGATCCCAATCATTAGTGAAGGTACATTATTTTTAAAATTTCTATTCAAAATCTATTATGGTAAATACGTGTTTCTCGAGTTTTTGAGGAGTTTTTTATGTGTTCTAAGGGTTCAGAAAACAAAAATAGGATAAATCTGACAAAATAGAACATAGTTCATGGTTAGTGAAAACCTTGTGCCTAGTCCAGGAAACCAAGTGGTGTGCGTACAATTTTGGATGAAGATCTTGTGCACGGTTACTTCATGGTTTTCTAAATAGTGTGGGTATTCCTAGGTGAATGTGTGACCCAACTTCCCCAATATAGTGTGTTCTTTATAGTTTGGAAAACTATACAGTTAAATCATGCACCCCATTAAAATTTTAAAATATAAATTCTTTTCATCTCAGGATTTTCAAATCCCCACTAAATTTTACCTCTCCTTCAACCCCACTAAAATATGTGATAAACATGAATCCCCCACTCCCTCCATGGAAGATTCTACTATGATTATTTGGTATTTTGAGTATATTTGGGTGTGTTCAAATATCTGAGTGAATATAACTCTGATATTTTATCTTATTTTTCGATTATTACTTATTGAATGACTCATCATCTTCTAAATCCCTAAAAACATCATTTTTCCAATGGTTTTCAGGATTTTTCATTAGTGGGTGTTTCAGTTTTATTTAAAGGTTGGGATTAAGAGTGCATTCTTCATCATCCATTTGGTAGGTGGTCTTTATGTTTTCCCCATAGTCTTGATGTTCATTATGTGAATGTGCTTGTTCCAACATTTTTACATGATGCATCTCTTTTTCATTGGTTATAGAATGTGTCATGGACCTTATATTGAAGTGTGAATCCTATCACATGCCCCATTGGATTCATTTTTATTGTGAGACCAAACCTAGGGATACCAGTTTGATAGGTTAATCCCTTGTAAATGGTGAAATAAATGGTTAAAACTTGATATAGGGGTATAATGGGAGTGACTAGGCTGGTAAAATATAACTGATGGGTGGGTAGGGTAATGGATTTAATGAAAAAAAATTATATGTAATCTTTTTTATATAATTTAAAGGTATTGAAATGAGTTTGACAGTCTTTTTGGAGATTTTACTCTATTTTAAATTAATTCTTGAAAATTGAAAATTGAAAATTGGAAATGTTTGAAAGGATGTGTTGACCTCAATGGGATTTAAAACAATTTCTTTTTTAAATACATTTCAAATGATGTTGGAAATGGGAATGAGGTTTCCTTTTCTAAAAATAGTTTAATAGTTTTTTTAAATTTGTTAAAAATAGAAATAAAAGTTGTGGGGAATGTTTTAGTTTTTCAAAGAGAAAAAAGCGTATTTTAAAGAGTGGATTCAAAATGATTTCAATTATAATTTTGATTTTTTTACTTCCATGATTTTGTTATAATATTTAGAGAATTCATGGGGTCGTAAGGGGTATTGGGCATAGAAACCCCCTTAGTTTAGGATTTCCATTTACCTTCCTTCTCCTATAATTCCTTCTCATACCTCTTATCTTGAACATAGTGGTGTGCATTATGTTCTCCTCTTATCTACCTTATACTGACTCCTCCATATGGTTTCCATGTTTCATAGCCATTACATCAAGTACTCTGTGGATGGGGTCGCATATGTGCTAGGTGGTCATCATCTGGTTCTTGGATAGCTGGAATCGTTGGAGTCTATTCATGTATGGGGTTATGTATTCTTATCAAGTCATCATGTTTTCATTTATGTTGACTTCAAGACTGCTCACAGCTGGAGGATCCCCCTTGTAATTTCTCTGCCCAATCCTTCTGGCCATCCTTCCTGACATCATGGATCTTGTTCCCTTTGTATTGAATCTAGTGAACTGATCCTCTATTGACTATCACTAATGGTTCCTGGTCAAATTTTCTAACCTTTCCTTCATACAAATCTTCTTCTCCTTGTATTTTATCTTCTATTTTTTTATCCACCACAGATGGCACCATCATGGACAGGTTTGACGGATCCCATGGACTTTTGAATTGTGTTGATTTCCAAATAAATGGAAGACCTGTATCATTGGTGTATGATTTTGGAAGGGTATCTATTTGAATATTCTGGGGATGATTCATTGATCCTAATGTATAACGTGGGATGTCCAAGTGTCGGTGGTACTTCCCCTTAGGTTTTTGGGTTTTTTTCTCATTGTTTTGCATGGGGGGTTTGATGATATTTATTGGTGTGAAAAATGTTAGAGTTAAGTCGATCCATGGTGTTGGAAATCTGGAGTCTCAATAAATAAGGTTGCTACATGATATATATTTGAAGGATTCATGGTAATGTGTGGGATCGTGTTGTTATATTGTTTGTTCAGACATTTTGGTGTTGTCACATGTGATTTTTTATTCATTGCAGATTATTATGATGTTGATGGGAATGATATTTTCCTATTTTGTTTTTGGATGGGTCTGGTCATAGATGAGATTTCATGACTAGCCTGGGTATGGCTCTTGAGGGGGTGTTATTGGTTCTCACATCCCATTAATGCGATTTTGTGGGATTCTAGTACGGTTTTCACTCAACCAAAAAGTGTTTTATTTTAACATCTAAAAATATGTTCGATGAAGTAGTTATAATAGTCATATGGGACTGTAGTAATTGAAGGGATGTAAGTGTTAGTGAGATAGATCCAATAAAAATTTTGTTTTCATTTAAACATAATTATTAAATAAGCTAATAGATAAATGGGATTAGTTAGTTATATTGCATTAGGGGGTGTTTCGAATGATGTGAAAATTGGTTAAATGGGTTTAATGAGAATGTTCCCAATGAATTATGATTTGTACTTGAAATGCCTAAGTAGTAGATATAGGGGAAATGTTGAATGGGTTGTGTGAGTAAACATAAGGAAATTCTTTAATATGTTAAGTGGGTTAATTTTTTGGGATTAATGAATATGTTTAATGAGTTTAAGAATAATAAATCAGAATTAGGTTAATCAGCTATATAAAATAAATGGAAAATTTGTTAATATATTATTATATAGTTTTAATTTCCATGTCTATTTCTATGTATTATGATTCCTATATATATTGGTTGTGGTTGGTTTTGAAATATTATATGTGGTGAATGATTAAAAAATATTGTGATCATAGATTGGTAGTGTGGGGTATATGTGATGTTTAATACCAACGAATCAAGTTAGACAGAGACTCTAAAAACAACCCTTAAATGCACAGGTTGGAGGAAGGATCTATTCAAATAATGGATTCATTCCACCTATAATGAGGCTTCATGGTGAGGATGATATGTTGTTGTGATGTGTTTGTTCCTAGTGAGATAGAGACTTGGTTTAACCCCTTATGCAAGATAAATGACAAGATTAGGCCATAGAGTAAGTGATGTAAATTCCTAAACCATATAACATGGGTTGAATACATATTCTGTAATAAAGATACCATAAGTGATGAAATGGTAAAAATGATGGAAATAGTTTGAATGAATATTGTAGAACTGGGTATGAGATGGGCTGTGATTAGTTAAATACATTATGGTTAAGCGGTTTTTTCAGTATGGTGTGTTGTCTTAGTCCCCTATTTTAACTTATGTAGTTATTGTTTATTGATTCAAGAAAACATAATGGGTAAAATAAATTTTAGAAAACGGACTAAAATTTTACATTTTTTTCTTGATTATTTGTTTTAATTTTTACCTACACACACTTCTGTACAGAAAAGTTATTTCATTAGACACCATTGGTGTTAGCTTAATTATTTGTACTCAAACCCATCTTTCGTCACCATGGAACATGGGTACCCAAGCATATGATACTTGTTTTCAGGTAGAGGTTTAGTACAGGGACCTGGTGTTTGTTTATGCATTGGATGATGGGTTGGAGCATGGAGGTTTGTACCAGTTTGGGACTTGGGTCTGAGTTTAGAGACTTTTACTAGTTATTTAAATGGATTTTATTGTATAACTCCCTTGCATGTATGGTAATCTCTATATTTCTTATAGAATTGATACATGGTAAATTATATGTTTTGTTTCCTGTCTTACTTTTTTATTTACGTGGTTATTTTATTTGTTTCTATTACTTATTTTATATATTCAATCTAATAAGAAGGTATAGTCTCTCCATGATCCTCTCTAGACCCGTATAGCTAGTCACCAGCCTGTGGATTATGGGGAGGTCGAACAAAGTCATGTGATGACCCAGCTCTGGGTATAGGTTATAGTGGATTCGAATTTGATTATTTTATAGTGATAGTCTCATGTAATGGATAACTAAATTCATATAAAAATAATATTAAATTTAATGATTTAACTCTCTTAATTGGTTGATAATTGATTATAGTGAAATATATTGTGTGAATTAAATGGTATATCATATTGCTATATGTGATATAGTGAAGTGGAATGTGATTCACATATATCACTTTGATTAATGTAGTTAATAGATACATAACATTGGTAGTGGTAATGGAACATCTCTTAAGGAGATATAGTCATGTGGTTTCTTTCAATGGATTTAGTATTGGCTTATAATATGATGAGTGTAATTATGTAGACTTTTCTAGTTGAAAATTTCTATCATAATATATTAGTGTGTGTCTGTGTTATAATTATGTATAATCTATATTTTAAAACCCATGCACAACTAAATGAGAATAAATAACACTCCATTTAATATAAAAAGAAAATTCCATATAGAGGATAAATTAAAAAACAAAAAAATAAATGTATAAAAAATGATAGTACAAATTTTTACAACATTATTAGAATTTGAAAATTCATAGTTTCATGGCTAGTGAGAAATATCACAGATACAAATAAAAATGTAAATAAGAAACAGAACATTAGAAATATTATTGGAATTTTTATAAAATATGAAAAGTTAGGTGAGGTAAAACTATGTGAATGACGAATTAATGAAATATCCGGAACTTATATGAAGTACAAATCCTCTATTACCATTGTAATAATAATTTTACTGTTGTAATAATAACTGAATCATTAGAATAGTAACCCAACCCTTAGAATAGTAAGTTTTTCATTGGAATCAAAATAAAAATTGACAATAAAATTTAATATTAATAAATTAGGTAAATATTAATGTTATAATTCCATAAAATAAATATTAAAATTATCAAACTAAATGACATAATATGTGTACATTATAAAGAAACAAAGTTTTAAAATATTTTTTAAAAGACTTACATTTTATAATTAGTCAAATATAATAAATAAAAAATTTTAGATATATTTTTTCATAATAAATTTCATTGGGTGGATCATCAAATCAAAATTTTTTAAGGAATTTGTTTTTTAAGAAAACATGAGTTTTTGGGTAAATGGTTAAAAATAATTTTTAGACAATATTTTTTATAGTGAAATTTTGATGTAATACTGATATAACAAATGGTAGATTTATTTAGTCACAAAATAATTTTAGTAAGATATATATATATATATATATATATTATTAATAATAAATTCAATCATCAAACAAAAAATGTAAATTATGATGTCTAAAATAAAACATTATTTATTAAAAACTATATGGGATTATTTTATTAGTTTTTTTAGTTTAATAATAATTTCTATTTTACTGATGTAAGTAATTAAAATCAAGAAAAATATTAATTTTACATTAAGAAATATTTATATTCCAAAATATGGACATTATTTCAAGTATTCATATTTGAAAAAAAAATCATTATTTTAACATAAAATACCCATTTTCTTTAAGTATAAATACCCCCTCTCACCACTATGAAAAATTACTTACTAAAATCATTCCCTTTTTATAATATTTTTCAATTTTTCCACTTAATACTCCTTAGATAATTAGATATATTCTATTCTCATTCAAATAAAATAAAATTTGGCATTAGAGACTTACCAATATTGAAATATCATGGTTGAGGTAACATTCATTCCTTTTATTTTCATATTTTTTTATTCTATTATATTATTCTCATTTGTTATTATAATTAAATACTTCAACAAAAAATTATTTTTTTATTAACATGGTATTATTGAAAATAACATACTATAAAAAATTGATTTACATTATATATACACATTACATATCTTTCTCCATTTTTTGAGAAAGAAAATTTAATTATTGGTTTATCACATATGAGGACATTATCATTTATTTATTTATCATGCCCGTAATGAATGGTTATTAGAGATTATAAATCAATACATAAATAATATTATTATAATATATAGTTATTGTAAACTATTTACAGAATATATATATTATTTCTCTCACCCAATTTTGAAAAATTCAAGTTAATGGATAGATTTCCAGATACAAGGATGTTGTCTATTCATTATTTATCACCACCTTCATGGATAGTCAGCATAAATTATGTATAATAAGAAATTAATATTATAAATTATTATTATTTTGATGTTAATTTTTGTTATGGATAAATAATAATGTAAAACTGTGATAAAATAAAAAATAAAATATAATAATTCATAAAAATTTTATTTCAAACGATGTTATCAAAAATTGATAATAAATAAAATCTAATGAATATAATTGATATAAAATAAAAAAAATTAATGTAATATACATTTATATTAACATTTTAATAAACATAAATTAGATATATATGGGGTTTAAATGTGATTAAAGAAAGTGATACCAAAGGTAAAGATACTCTCAACCCTTTTATTTTATTTTGAGTTTTTCATCTCATTATCCCTGATTTCTGCATGATTCTTATAAAAAAATTACAAAAAAATATAAATATATTGTATTTACTTTTATTCATAATAATATATGGTATATTAATGTTTTATTTCAATTATAAAAATTATTATATAGCTCTAATGATTTTAAAAAATTAATTTCATTTCGAAACATATCATTAATTCTTGTTGTGTTGTTTCTTATTCTCTATATGACATATTGTCATATATAATATAATTTACATTACAATATAACATTTTTCTCTTTTTTTTGAGAAATTATAAGATTATTTATCTATATATGAGAAATTTTATTATTTTGAAACCTATTATTTTCTAATGTATTAATTTTCTATATATGATAAATTTTTGTTTCCTTTATTTTTGGATTTCCTGATTATGGGAAAATATTATTGTTATTTGTGGGTATAAAATTATATTGCCCTCAAATTAATCAGGCAAAGTGATATATTTCATTAGAACATGATGTATATACATGATGCAGTTTGATTTTTTGTAATGTTATTGATGGTCATGATGTAGTTAGTTGTTCTCATAATGATATGGTGTCCTTGTAGAAATTTTTTAATTATATTGATGATGTTTTATTATTATTAATATTCAACAACTGATGCAATCTTTAAAATATTTTTATTTTAATGTTTCTGTTATTTTGATACATTATTGGTGATTATGATAACCCATGTACAAATATTCATTTATTTATCATGTTTCACCCTATTATTAATCCATTTCTAATGATTTTGACTCAACCGTTCACTGATATATATATACCTAAGTGGTAATATTTATTAATAGGTTTATGAACGAAAACATATGGAATATTTTGGAATATTTAAACTAATTTTAAATTTTTATATGTATTGTTTAATTATGAACATTATTTTCATATGAAAACAACAAAAATTATTTTTTTGATTTGTAATATTATGTTTAAATTTCATTAAAATAATATAACAATATTGTATAAAATTAATTTGTATCAATAATTTTTTTAGAGAAATGTATAGTCAGATTGGGAATTAGTTTAGAAAAAATAAACCTGGGATAAACATTAGGATTGGATAATTTAGGACCCATTAATTGATTTATTCAAATGAATATGTTTTTTTTTCAATGTCTTCTTGAATTATTACTTATCCTAAACATTTTCTATTTTAATAAAAATATTAAAACTATGAATAACTAATCCAATAACCAATATATTGTTAAATGTTAATATTTTCAAAAAAACATATATAATGCAATAGGATATGGATTTCAATATCTCTAGGAAATACTAAACCTCTTGTCTAAGGTTATGAATAGTGACCTTAACAATGTGGAATATCCACCATCACCATTGTGGTAGAAATATTTCATTGATTCCATCACGCACCTAAAATAACCATGATTTATTAAACTTTCTTATCTATTTACTTAGAATTAATGGTTCAGATTAATGGAAATGTTATTTTCCATGATTCATTATTCTAATCAAGACAATTTTACTTTGTATATCTATCATTTCAATGAATAATCTCTTATATAGTTTACATTTTTCAATAATAAATTGATTAAAGGTGAATTTTAATTTATTGAATAGGAAGAATATAATAAAATATTTCTGTAACAATTTTTTTCATATGTTTTTACCAATAAAGATATATAATCTTATACAAATAGGGAAATACAGAATGAATATGTTACCAAATATATGGAAAATATCAATAGGATTTAAATATAGACATATTATGTAATTATCACTCACGATTGCATTATATATAGATTATTTTGTAGATTAAAACTAAATCTAAAAAGAACTCCAGTGATCAAATAATATATTCATCATGAAGAAGTATCTTGATATATTTTCCATTTAGTTATGGTGTTTTTGAGAATAGTACCATGGATATGGATATAATAAATTCAGGATAGAGATTAATTATATATGATTAAATGAAAAAGTATATATAAGAAACAATAAAAAAAACATTTCAAACACTTGTTTTGGGTAATAATAATAATACAGACTTCCTCAAATGAATTCATAATTTCATTACGTGTGGAAATGAAATGCATCAAGATCAAACATTTTAGTGGGACTGAATTAATCCAATAAATATGATAGACTAAAGGATAACAATTCTTATTTCACCACTTATAATCTAATTCTTTAATGTCAATTAATAGACTAACTATTTAGTAAAATGCAATAAACTAATGGTCTTTAGTGATAATTGACCTAAAAATTTACCAAATAGAAGTGCCAAAGGACATTGTTTAAACATCACAACTACCAAAGTAGAAAAACACATGATGTGGTGAATTTCAAACTTATAGTTCACTCAAGAATAGTGGAAGTGTCATTTAATTTTTGATCAATTCATTCCATTATATCCTATTTTTTCTAGAAATATAAAACATAACCTTTTATAACTTGATATATTGATATATGTTAAAACACTTCATGCTGTAATCATTGCAACCGATGTGTTGGAATCTTCCTTAATTAGCATCTATGGGATTCTAATTACGTAAAATCGTGTAATAATTACTTTGGTGAAATTTTATTTTATACATGGAATTGATGGAATCTCGATGTTTAGATGTTATATCAGGTATCAAGAAATGTAAATATCTTTCCTTATCTGAAACCATCCCACAATCTAGTACATATTCATGGAGAGTTATAAATATCTTTCAAAAAATTCTTTAATGGAATTTATATTAATACCCAATAATGAAACATATATGTATCAATTGGTTGAGATAAAATAAAATCTAAAACATTACTATAATACAATTATAAGGTAATATGATAAAATTATCAAAGTGTTTCATCAAATTATCCCAAGACAGTGTGATAGAGATATTTATATACCTTATACATAGTGTGAAACCTACATTCAAGGTACCACATTAGATAGCCCTGATGGAAATTCAAAAGTTAAAAATGAATCTAATAGATAGTTTTTACAAGGGGTTTATAATATATAATGAAACACCTTTGTGTGAAATTGTTATATTTTTAAAGAATAAATACTTGTAAATGTTTCTCATCATCTTCTACCAATAACATAACAAAATCATATTAAGGAAAAAGTATCAAATACCAATAATTAATGACTTGTTTATTACACATTATGAAGATAAATAATTCACTAAATTAAATATTTATTATATATATTTATATCATAAATTGAATATGATGTGATCATATATTCAAAATACATTATTTCATACAAACTATAAAAATATATGTGTCCCTAGAAAATTTATTTAATCTTTCATATTCCATGATAAAAAATTATTCTTGATGAATAAAGTCTTTAAATAATACCTTAGAAATATTATTTGAAATTTATTATTGATATTATTATATAATTTGTGACAAGAGAAGAACTTGAGGAATTTTTAATTATTGTGGTGTTTTATTTAATGAAAGATAATTTTTGTTCTATCTTTATAAACTGTGACATCTTAAGGAAAAAAATAACATTCATAGGTAATGTGATCACACAAGAATTAATTTTCATT
This sequence comes from Viscum album, assembly GCA_963277665.1. Classification (NCBI taxonomy): domain Eukaryota; kingdom Viridiplantae; phylum Streptophyta; class Magnoliopsida; order Santalales; family Viscaceae; genus Viscum; species Viscum album. The sequence goes on from OY728165.1 coordinate 827,889,218, forward strand.
GATATCTCGAAGAAAAAGGCGGTTGAATAATGGATAAGACCAATGAGTTACATATATATTCATCATTATATTAGTTTTGTTGGGTAATATCATTGATTTATGAGAAATTCCCTATAATTATATATCCCAGTAAATATGTTAACATAGATGGTTGTAAGTAAAATCTAAATGGATGAATGTAAATAGATATTTAAGGAAATCATAAGGTGTCAAGTCACTACACATTTATACAAACAAATCTAATATGGAGATTGTTTTTTCATATATTGATGATTCAAAGAAGGTATTTTATTTTATAATCAATAAAAATGATAAATTGATTTCCCATGTATCACAAAAATTGTTGATTCTTGAACAAAGTTACCAAAGTCAACATATAGTGTTTACACTTGTGATAATTTAATTTAATAATTAAATTTATTAACCTTATAGATATGAGTATGAAATATATATTGATAAAAATATTTGAGATTCAATTTTCACACAGAATGAGATAAACATGTATCACTGAAGATGGTATGATTTAATCATTTACTATGACTTCTCATCAATTTATCATCCTATAAATGAGAATATGGTAGTAGGTGCTCTTATTATAATGTAACCTACCACCCTATTCATAATTTTTATTCTAAATTTCTCTATATTTATGGGTATTCAAAATATATATATTAAAACATCAAGATAGTTAATACATTTGACCATTCTAAAAGGATTCTCCAATAATCTATCTTGGAGAAAATTGTTGTGGCATAAAGGGATGACATAGAACATGACAATAAAGGTATAGAAATAGTGGAAAGAGATTATTCAGGAATTCAATATTAATAAATATATAGTAATTCATCTTGTAATTAGACATTGGGTTAAATAATCACCATTAATAAAGATGTAAGTATTGGATGACACACATTGATTGTACTCTTTGATTCACATATGAAGTTCCAAGGCGAACCAATATATTCAAGAGAAATTTTAGTGGGACTACACAAAAAGAATATTTCTGAGTATAAATCAATGGGATTATTTTGAAAAAAAATTAAATGTTTGTAAATTATTATTGATACAGAAACCATTAACAATACCAATATATAAATAAGAGAATGACCTCATATAATTTTTCATGCGAAATATAATCTCATCCCATGGTTAAGAATTCATACGGTTTTTGGTGGATTGACATATAATGAATAGTCAATTATTTACAATTTTTGAAAGTAACTATCTCAATAATAATTTCATGGTATATGTTAATAAATTCATGAGCTTATATAGAGAACCACTTATGTTCTTATTTGATTGAGGTACAAGAATCAACTAAAAGTTTTAGAGGAGTTTTCAACATGTATTCAATTAAAATATGAAATTTAGCATGGATTTTCACCACAATAGTGATGGTTAATATTAAAATAACACCATAAAATTTGAAGAGATTCAATTATATTACTAGATGAACTTCAAGGGACATTGGGATCAATATATTCAATTTGGTTGAGTACATATACAACAATAGTTTCTATTCAAGTGTTCAAATCGATCTGTATGATTCCTTATATGGAAAGAGATACACAACTCAAATATTAAAGGATAATGATAGAGAATGAAATATTATAGTTCATGATATCATATAAGAAATCCTTTATAAGGGTAAAAAAATTTGATAATGCATTAAAATAGCACATATTTGAAAAAATAGTTAAGATAATAAAATTCAAAGAGACTTAATTTTAAATTTTAGTAACAAATTTTTCCATCTAATATTGCTCAAAAATGGATCAATGAGGTTTGTAATTAATGGAAACATGATCCTTACATATATTTTCCCCTTCATGACCCATAATGATGTTAGACTTATAGAATATGAAATAGATATTTTTTAAAACACAGATTCAAATAATTTTCTATTGAATATATCTCTCTTAATGAAGTACCAATGTAATACCTAAAATGTAATATATTTTATGGTTATAATACTAGATAATTATACCTCTTATAAGGATTAGTTTGTGATTATTTTTATACTAGAGTGAAAAATTTCTATGAAAAAGTATATAACCATCTCACATACTATGGTGAAACTAGAAGTTTGAAGTTGAATCATCGGTACCCAGGGATGCAAGGAAAAAAAGTACCCCTTTTATTATAATCCATGTACACAATTAAAATTTTTATGATGAAAATTTTTATGCGGGAATGACCCAAACATATCATAGGATATTTTATTTCTTAATATATATGTGTTACATATGGAATTATAATGTATAACATCTAACAGATACACTATATAAAAAATAAAAACACATATTTATTTCATCCTGATAGAAAATTATATATAGTTAATAGATAAACTATAAAATTAAAAATATTTTAATGGGATAAAAAATTAACAAAATTATAAATAAAAAATATATTGGACCGTTGTCATCTTGAAATACCACAACCTTGATAAAACATTAAACAGAAAATCAAATATTAGAAATATGATTTTATTTTTTATAAAATATGTATAGAAAATTGAGAGACAAATAAGTGAATGTTGAATTATAGAACAAAATTAATTTATAGGAATTATAAATCAAGTATTAAAATTGAATTATTAATATTACCATTTGAATAATGACATGACTTATAGAATACTAACATAACCATTTGAATAAAAACATTTCCATTGGAATAGTAATGTAATGAGTAAATAGTATTTATAATGGGTAAAATATGTAAATATTAATATTAGAGTTCCTGAAAATTAAAATTAAAATTAACAAAATCAAAGAAATTATTTGTGTGAATTATTAATAAAGATATTTTTAAGGTATTTTATGAAAAAATAATTTACATGTTAAAAATTAAATATTAAAAATAACTATGATTGAAAATAATTTTTGATAAAATTAATTTCATTTTTTAATCGAAATCTTTAAAATATCGATGATTTATTTTTATTTTTAATAAAACTATATTTTATTGAAGAATATTAAATGTTATATTTTTATTAAATTCATGTATTATTGTGTAATATGGATGAAATAATTATAAAATTAATTCTAGAATGTTTCTTTCAAAAAAAATTTAATAAGATAAATAATGCACTCCAAAAAATAATCTTTGAAGAATTTGAAATAAAATAACAATGTATAATTTATATATCTCTTTAAATTGTTGGTTAATGTATAATATCTCTTTATATCATTATGCATATACAAGATTTGACAGTCATTTTCAGTAGTGGTTTGGATGGACATGATGAAATATTCTTTTTTCATAACGTTGTGATGTCTTGGAAGTAATCCAAGAATTATGTTTTTGATGTTTCATTATTATGAATATACTAGAATACATGGACTAATTATATGATTCTGATGATAATGATCATATAATTTTGATATGAGGATGGTTATTATGCTCACCTAGGTACTCATTTGATTCACATCTCATGTTCATTCTTATTATTCCTCCCCTTATGGCACATTTTCCTCACACTCTAGATAATATATTTACCTAACTAATAATTTATATTAATATGATTATAAAATAAAAATGTAGGTTCATTTTGAATGATTTGAATTGTTTTTGAAGATTTATACATATAAATGATTCATGAGCCAACTATTCCAAAGAAACTAAACCTGTCAATTTTGGAATTAATTATGTTATATAAAATCTTCTTTCAAATGTTTCAGTAATCATGTATGTGATTTATGGATTTCTATAATGGGGTATTCATTTAATATAATTTTAGTGATTTTCCCCTAATTTAAATCTACTTTTGAGGGATTGGGGACATTCTATATCCTATAGTTTACACTTATAACCACATATTATTATTAATTTATTTATTTTTATGGAACATGAGATATAATAAGATAACAAACAATAGAATATATGACATACTCTTTAATCCATGTTTTATGGTCATTATAGTAGATTATGATGATATGTAAAAATCAATATGAGTATGAATGCTAATATAGAGATAAAAATGGTCAGTTATGATATACATGTTGGTGAACATGCATCCATTTGACACACTTAATTTACCTCTCATAGATTATGTCATTCCCTAGCCCTATCAAAGTCAATAATTTTTTTATATCATGTGCGTGCCTAGAATTTTTCCTTATATTTATAAAGGTTCTATACTTGAATTATGTATATAATAAAAAAATTATATGAGACATTACCCATTTTTATATAATAACCAAAAACAAAAAATAAACCCGTATCTCCTAACATCATAATAAAACCATAGTAAACCATAACTAACCAATTACATAATTCTATTATCATAGAATAAAAATAAAATTAAATGAAAAAAATAATATAACTCTTATAAATAATTCCAAAAATATCAAACATGTGTGTACATAACATTTGAGATTCCAAAATTTAAACTAAGAAAAAAATAATGTAAAATAACATTTCTCGACATAACCTTAAAAACATTATTTAATCTCTTTTATATTATTTGTAAAATCTTCATTTAGGTTTATTAAGATCCATAACATATAATCAATTGAAATATAGAAAAAATTAATAAATTGTTCGATCTTAATGTCATATTAATCCCATTATAGCTTGATATAGTTGACCAATTTTTATCCTGTGTTCACTATACACACAACTGATTTCCTCAATCCATATAAAATATAGGATCTCATATGGTATCTGAATCCATGAATTCATCATGCCCTTTGGGAAGTCACCTCACCTTTGGATTATCAATGTTATGAACTAGAACTTATTAGAAAACTCACCACCACTAAAGGAGATAAGAAAAACCATCATCATCATCAACAGAAACTAAGCATTACTATAGTCAAATTATAGTCAAATAATAACAAAATACTAGACAAAAAATAATCCAATAAATAATTTCCCATATCATTCAACAAAACATCGCATGTGCTTCCTAGTGTGAAACGACCATTTCATAGGTTCAACTCCATTGGAAGGATATCTCCACACATTCCATATTCAGCACCACAAGATCCAATCTTTGTATATAAAAGTTTAAAATATAACCCAAATAGAAAATAAATTTAATAGAACATATAAAATAAAAAAGTTATTTGAGATAATTAGGGGACTATGATGCTATAGAACGAGTAACATCTAGGAGAGGAAACCCCAATATTTCTAGATAAAATAAAATCTTTAATCAAAGATTTTCCAAAGACACTATACCAAAATAGGGAGACTCCATATAAAAAGAGTATATTAGGAGAAAATTAATCTAAAAATCAATATTATGTCCACTCACCCCATCCCTATCTCAATCATCCCATTAGTCATGGGGGAACTTGACATCAACTATACCTTCCCCAATGCGATGAAACAGATGACACTCTAAATATGGGAGATTCACCACCTACTGATAATATAGAAGAAGAATTAAGTTTAGGTAAATGTTTTTAGGGATGTGTTATAAAGGAAATGGATGATATAATTGGAATTATAATAAAATCAGAATATCCAGGATAATGAAATAAGACAAAAGTATACCTAGAAATTGAAGCAACAACATGAATAGATAAATAAAGAAGAAATAAAAAATATAAATAATGATAAAAAAGACCCCACTAACCCCACTGATCCACCTTTTCATAACACCACTTACCATCAATGATTATATTTCCCTTTCTTAATCATTCACCATCCATGTATACTATTTTCAAAACATGGGAATTCCTTCAAATGATGAGTTTATCAATATAGGGCCGATGTATCAGATATTATACCATTGGATGTAAAGAAGAAATTTTTTATCAAGTCATTACTATATATAGAAATCCATGTCAAGTGGTAGTAATAAATTCAATATTACTAATGGGAGTTAATAAGTAATTATCGGGAAATAGAGAGAAAAATCCCATAATAATGGAATGGAATTCTATTATAACATCATTGATAGAGTTGGAAGATTAAAACAACTATAAAAGATAAAATGATGACCCAAAACAAAATACATGGGGAGAAAACCATATAGAAATCAATGTGAAACCAACCTAGAGGTAATGTATCAATGTACCTAGGTTAAATATGAAACTATGGTGTGTAAAATTATATTGATGTGAATATGTAACATGTTTCACTAAAAGGAACCCATAGCATGAGTTGAGAGGTATTCATCAAATTATGTATCCATCATCAAGTGTGATCATAAAATATAATAACATTAGATAAAATTAGGTTTCTGTTTAAAATATACTCAGTAGGATCCTCATATAGAACCCTCATGTTTCAATTTAGATGATGTCAAATAATCACTCATTGAATTATATAATAAACAGAATTATCATTCATGGACCAAGGTCAGAATTAAATGTTACAAATTTTACAACACACACACTCTCCTTGTAATAATTATGTAAAATATAATAATTTGAATATTCCTAAAAGTAATATTTAAAAAATTCACCTATGTATCCTACTTCTGACTAAATCTATCACCGCTATGGACTAAAATAATCATACAGGACTATAATCTCATGTAGTTAGTATATCAATTGATTATTTCATCAAGATATGGATGTATAGTGAATTTTGATTATAATAATTATTATTAAACTATATAATAAAACATAAATATTATGATTCACTATGAATCCAATGTAAAATTGATTCTAGATAATTCTTTATAACACTATGTCGTCGTGTTACCTAGCATGTATGTAGAGTATTTCATGAAAATAGATCCACCAAAAACATTTAGAAATTGAACAAGGGTTAAATAAATAATGTATTGTTTCATCCCTATATCAATATCTAATGTTGAGAAGACACAAATTGTAAATATAATCTCCTCTAGAGACTCTAGGACATAGACCTCCAATTCATGTAATTTCCCTCATCCTAGACCACCAACTACCTAATCCAAGTATAGAACACCATGGGGTAGATGATTCAATAAGTCAAATCCTTGTCCACTTCCTGATAATCTCTTAGATTTTATATCATGTATTCAACCCAATGATCCTCTCTTATCATACAATTTTATCTACATATGTGGTCCATCAACTGTCACCATATAATCTACAAAACGTTTTTGAAAATTTGATAAGAGATTTCAACACCAATTATCGACAACTACTCCACTAAGAATTTATCCATGTCAAATGTTATCTTATGCACTCCAACATAAGATTAAATTCAAAAAGACACTAATATATCCTATATATCTATATAGATTATATGGGATAATTTTTTCACTTGAAATAAAAAATCTTGAACCATATCTATAGAGTATCATTATAGTTAAGTGAACCTGAACATATAATCACCGACTATCAATCAACATTATCAGTGATCTAGAATGTCATGGATAGACACATATGATAATATTTCTAGGTTCAACTAGCCTCTAATGAGATGATCCATATTTTTCAAAAAATGAGAAACGTTTTCATGCGTCTGAGTCACTAGGCCCCACCCCACACAATGGACCAATGAAGAAGACTCATCGCGATGACCACCATCTCATTTGGAAGGGTGCTAAAATGGTTGAAAACTCAAAAATATATGTCAAACTATTAAATTTTTCTTATGGATATGGATCTCTCAAAAACCTAATAGTTCATTTTTATGGATATTTTGGGTACTTTTCTTCTTGTATATATCCTCTGCTGGCATAGTCAAAGAATCCTATTGCTTAATTGGTGGACGTAAAATAGGAAAACTACCCAAAGTTTCCACCTTATATAGAGGCCCCTAAACCCAATATTTATCATTATTTGGATAATTATTATTATTATATTGTGGTATCCTAGAAGGTTATCATAATGGAGGTATATCCTTCTTAATTCATGATGCACTATGGTTAATGAACATATATGGGGATATGATTCAATAAATTCATTTAAATGACACCACATTCCTATATGATTCATGTTCTAATGTTTTTCCTATAACCTTTGGTTATATTTAAAAAGTCAAAAATAATTTTACCAGATACCTGGAGAATAGATACATCAATGTCGTACCAATATTGTGTTCCTTATCTTAAGTCATGAACTTGAGACACTTTAACACTATTTCAATAGTTCTTAAACCAAAACTCAATGTAGGAAAACCTCCAATATCTTGTCTTATGGAAAAATATAACTTCTACAAATTTATAAAATCAAAATATTCTAGGTCTAGTTTGGCTAATGGTATGCCAAATGTGACACCCCAATCCCACCTCTAATAAGACACGAGATAGAAACATGTTCTGAGTTGGCATAACACAAACATGGGATCCCTTATCCTATGTTATCTTCAAACATGCAGATATATCAAAAAACCAATACAATTATGGATTCAAAGATAAAATTGATACAAATAATAATGCATAAAACTATATCCCATATCAAAATTAAACATAAGTGTGATAAATAAACATGACAAATAAAATCTCTAAAAAACATTAAAAGACTCTAACATTCTATGAAGGAGGGGACTACTATCAAATAAAAATCCTAGAACTAACCAGGGTCTATCTAGATCAACTACAATCCACCTTATTGTAGAATAACTAGGACTCCATTGTAAGGCTGATTGTCCACTTAAAACAAAACATGTAAAAGACGATTCCATACATGTGTAAGTATAATGTTACTCAATTGACCACACCCAAAATAACCAAACATAATGTATCAAGAATTTGTATTTATAAAATTATCAGGAAGTTTTGTCAATAATAATATGATCTAATAAAAATAACATTCCAGATATACACAAGATTGAAACAAATTCTCCAGGTAAGGTCACAATGAAACTATCATCCTAGGATTTTTCATGAGGCTTCAAGGTAACAATCTTGAAAGAGAACTCACTATATAATTATGATAACCCAGGTGAAACTCATACTAAATATCATTCATATATGTTCTGTCAATTAAAATTAATTAATTGAACACAATTGATCTCAATTCACGGATAGGGATCACACCCAAAGCCTTTGGTGGATTCCTAAACATAACTTGATTAAACCGATAGGACCAGAATCACACTCCTTCGATGATGGTAGTGGGATAAAAAATTCCTAAGGAAGAATAATAGGGGTAAAAATATAGGTCACAATGAGTAATAACAGACTCTTTCCAAGATTATAACATTGAGGGGATCACTCGTCCAATACTCTGAAATGGATGCCCTGCAATTCCAATATTAGTATGGATAAAAAAAATTCACCCTACTGATATGTAACTAGACTAAATAGGATGGTGTAATTACCTATACTAGAGTAAGAAAACATTATGAATCGTGAATATATTAAATTTCATTGATATTATGGGTATAACTAATTCCCCGGATACATTCATTTTTATTTAAAAATATGTCCATTTACTCGGGCTATGCTCATGTACACTGGTTTCACCCATGTACTCTGGTCATGCCCAAGTAACATGGTTGTGTCTTGCTGCTATGGATGTGTATATGACCATGGACCCTTAAAGTAGACATTGAGGCCCAAAACTGTGGTCATGTGGCATGTTAAAATCCCACACAATCTATGATATTTCATTTCTAATTAAACCATACACCCCATGGAATGAGGGATAAAGGTGTATGTGTTCTTATGATGTACACATCGTGTATGTCCTGATTTTATTAAAACTACCATATGTTCTACTAATATCTACTAAACAACCAATAATTCAATCCAAATATAAAAACAAACCTTGGAACATATAACTAATGTTGACCAATATTGAATCATCACTAGTGGTTGGTCGGGAAACGTTCCCCATTGCACCACAATGACGTATTGCCAAATTGTGGGGGGAAATGCCTCTATAAAGTCTCTATTCCATTTATGATATTCCATCACATTTAATCAAACATAAACCGTGATCATGATCATAAATATGATCTCATTTAATCAATACATTATTCAAAAGGTTGAATTCACATATACTATTTTCTATGTATTGTTGAATCACTGGTCAAAAGAACTCTAATGATGAACCCGTAAACAATTAGAGAGAAAAGTATGGAACATTATAGTATTGAATAAATGTTGGCCAATATTAAGGTTTTAATTAATCTATTCACATATAATGTATAAAAAATATGGAATAATGATGGATTATCATGAATTATTAATTCCTAATAATATGGTGATAAATCAATAGACATAAATAAATGATCAGTCCATGAATCATGTTTTCAAAAATATTTATTCACATTCGACATGGGATAAAAAATAGGGATTAACTAAAATAATATAGACATCATACCATGAAATTTGATCGATCACAAAAAAATGGATCTGGAATCATCATCATTGGAATTATCTAAGAACAACATTGTTGAAGATAAACTATTTGGAACTCCATTCACTAGACCATTATCTTAATGTCATTCATCAAAAGCACTACTCATGGCTCATCTCAAATCCCATGGGTTATGTCATTCACCAAAAAATATTTCCATTGCGGGGTTTAATTAGGATAGTATTAGGATTTTAATTTTAATAATAAATAAATTAATAAATAAATTTATTTATTATTCCTCTCACAACCACTCATTAACTAAACTCCCAACACTCATAATGTTTTTCTAATAGAAAGTGTAAAAACGCATATTATAGATTTAAATGTGGTCTCATGTCTTTCATTTGATGCTCCATTTGGGATTTATTCTATTATTTATAAAACAAATATGAAAATATAATATAATATATTTAGTAATATTATTATATAAACATCATGTCTCTATAGGACCTATAAACTCATACATGACTTAGATCTTTTCCATGAAAATAATCAGTAAAATATTCCAAATTTTTACATTGAAAAAATTTTATTTTGTATAATTATGTAATTATGGAAATAGAATCACATAAATAAGAAGAAGATTAATATTTATTACATGTATATATTTGTAAAATAAAATGGGTTAATTTATATAAAGTTTTTACATGATTTGATGTTATATATTCTGGTGATTTTTTTCAAGTGTTTAGAATGAATAAAATCATGTAAAATATGATTAATGTTTCAAAATGGAAGGGTAAAATTAATGAGGAATGATATGTGTATAATAAATTGAATGAAAATGAATTTATTTAAATTTTTATTTTTGTAATAACAATCTAATGATTAAATAACTTGTTGATGTGGTTAATACATGGTTAAAATGCCCCTAAAAGAGATCCTAAGTAAAATAAATTGGGTTTTAATTTTTAGTATTTTTTTAAATGGTTTTTAGTTGTTGATAAATCCTTATAAACCTGATAATATGAATTATGTGTATTTTTTTAGAATTATTTAAAATTTTAATTGATATAAATGATTAGTGTGAACATGAAAAGGGTATTATGGTGAATCTAATGGTTTTAATGATATATAATTTCTAAAACAAATGAAGTGAGGAAGAATGTAATAATATATCTAACAAAGAAATTTAAATTTTCATGGATATGTTATTAATAAATTTCTTTAACATTATGGACGATATATATTCAGTATTTGTAATAGAAAATAACATGGATTTGAGAATATATTGGATAAATCATCAGGATGATTGGTTAGTGTGATGGTATACTGTAATTTAGATATTTACTACATATATTTTTTGTGATTATGTATTTTCTATGATGAAATAATTACATGTATATAGTGTTATTAATAATAAACCTTATTGAAACAATGTGATTAATTTGAACATGGTAAATGTGGTTGAATTGTTTTAATCCTGGAAAAGAGTATACTAGGATGAAATTATAGAATTGGTTTTTTCAAGTCAATTTAAATTAAATGTATTGTAGATGATCATATTGAATATTATTTCTTATTGAGATTATTCTCAAGCCTTCCAATGGAGATATGATTTATGATTCGTGATTAATGGGATGAAAATCATGGAAATGTCTATATTACAATCAAGAATTTTGGACTATGTATTGTTTTCTTTTATTAAGGATTATGTTTTTCATGGAATTGTTTTAATGGTTAATTATTATTTAATCATATTATTTATTGTGAAATTATTATTTAACATGATTAAGATTGTTGTGTCATTACTTGGGAAAATTTGGTTTTATAGTTGAAACTTATTTAATGATGTTCTTTGACCTAGTTGGTGGTGTTTTAAATTTTGAGTATGGTTGGAAATATTAAAGGTAATGAAATGAGATAAATGTAATTAATATTAAGGTTTGGTTGAAGGGGTTTTATTTTTTGAGATATAGATTAATTATAAGACATGTGTAAATTGGAACTATTAGGGGAGATTATAAGGACTAATTTTTCTATTGTATTCTCAATTTTGAATGGGTGAAAAAAGCAATTATTAATATGTTAATGTGGTTTTGAAGTATGTTGATAAATTTTGGTGGAACATGTGGATGATATTGTTGAAAATAATGTTTTAATGGGAAGTTTGTATGAATTATATGTGTTTTTTGGAAATTTATTCACATTTTCTATAGGTGGGTTTTTTTGTTTATGTCATGATTGATGATAAACGGGGATGATAGTTGTAATAAGTATTAAAATCATGCTATTAAAAATAATTTCAATGATGAAAATAATGATATAGTGAAAATTATTTTTCATTAATTTGATTATAATTTTTTTAGAAATATTTTTTGAATAACTGTGTTTTTGTTGGGATATAATATATAATTTAAATGATATATAATATTAGTTTCAAATTAAAATAGTTAAGTGAGTTGTTATAATTTTGGTAATTCTCTTTAACTATAACTGTCTAATATGGATGAATCATAAAAAATGTTATATGGATAAATTCCATTATGAATTATGACATGTTGGTGAGTTAATAATTTTTTTTAGTATGCAATTTTTGATATGATAGTTAAAAAATGGGTGGTTTTTTCTTTTAATTTTTTCAAGGTGGTCTAAATAAACTACGTGATTCTATAGGTGGCTTAGTTGACAACATGTGTAACATTTAGCATAATGAGAAGGGGTTTCTTAAAAATAATATATGAATTATTGTGGTTATTTTCTTCGAAATGATGTTATTGTTTAATCATTTAATGTTCTATTTTCAATTGAAAATAATGGTTACCAATTTAATGAAAACATATGGATTGTTTTTGTAATGGTTTCACATGTTTATTATTGGTTTTTTAGGTTGAAATTGGAATTATATTCTATTAATGTTTGTAAAATAAGATTTATTAATGGTTAGTAAGTGATAATTTAGTTTTTGTAGTTTCTTTATATTTTGGTGAATTTATAGGTCATGCAATGGAATTTATGATTAATTTAATTAGTTATTTAGGATAGTATGAAGATTTTATATTATTTGGATTATTGTACTAAGAAAATAAATCGACATATCTCCCTTAAGTAATTCATCCATGTAATAATGGATCATGTTATGTCTTTTTGTGTATGGAATGAGTTATATATGCATTTTTAAATTAAAGTATATTAATTTTTACTCCTAATAAAGTAAATTAAAATGTGATTACTATTTTGAAGTTATGTTTTGATGTTATGGAAATATAGGTGGATATTGAAATATGAGGGAGTATTTTTATATTCAAATTTTTTTGGGAAGTAGGTATTGAATAATGAAATATTTCATTGGGTTGCTGTTATGAAATTTTTATTTTTATTATATTTGATAGTCATTCCATATAAAAATATGGATGATTTTAATTTAAAAATCATATAAATGACACACATAGACCATGGTTATGAGTTTATTATTTGATGTGTTTATGTTTTGGTTTGAATGAAATAAAATTAATTTGAATAAATTATTATACATTCAGAGATATTTTTAGGGAAATATTTATCCTAGGGTAAATGTATTATTTGGGGTGGTAATTTCATAATTGGGTTATGTGGATCTAATATAATATCTAGTTAGGTGTAGGTAATGTAATATTTGGGGATGAAAAATTGGTTTTATTTAATTTTGGTAACAACCACAAAAATTACTAGATATAGACAGTTTGTTGATACAAAGATTCAACAATCTATTTGGATGTCGGATGTATTTTCATTGAATTTTGTGTGGTTCTATACGAATCTATTATTCATTTTCTATTTAGAATGTTGAATGTATTTAATGTTCCATTTTTTATAGATATTGATATAGAAAAAATCATAATGTGAATACGTCTTAGTATTGACAAATTTTTCATTTGGTGTTAGTGTTTGGGAATTAGAATCCCATTAAATTCACAGTGATGACTATTTAATTAGTTAAACTCATGATGCTTCTTAGGTAATTGAATCCTTATGGAGGGGAGTCTTTAACCAATCTTACTAGTATAGTATATCCCCTATTTAATATTCAGTCCTATATTATTTTGTATATTTTTTTATAGAGTTGGTTTTTAGGGGTTAAAGTAGTGGAGAGATAAAAACGGGGGAATATGGTCAGAACATATTGGAATGGAACTACTGTTCAAATATATACCTGGTAGTGTGGAAATTAGTACCCACTAGATATAATAGAGGTCCATTTCCAAAAACTACCCACCCAAAGGTTAGTGGACCTGTAAAGACCCGTAAAATTCAAGGGAAATTTTTTCTTAATTTTCTTTAGAATTCTACAAGAGCGCGGTTTCAGACGGCACCTGATTCCGAGGCCCGGAGTGCCCGGAATTAATTTCTGAAGTTTGGCTCGGGTACGTTCAGTGAACGAACGAGCGGGAATTCCTAACTTTTGATCCGGTGCTCGGAATTGAAATCTGAGGGCACCGATGAACTCGCAGCGCCGATTTTTCGCTTAAAGAGACCTTTTCGGAAGTTGCGTTTGTTGCGGGTTGAAAGTTAGTTTTGGGGTTTTTAGTTTGAGTTAAATAAAATTTGTAAAGAACAAATTTTATTATAACTTGATAAAACCTACAAAAGGGGGTTGGAAGTGGGACCCACACCCACTTAACCTCCCTTGGGAGTATTAAGTGTGGTGGGGCCCACACGAACCCCTAAAATTTTCATTTTCTCTCAACTCCCTTAACATCTCATTAAATGTCTTGAGTTACTTATTTAATTATAGGAGTTAATCCTTTTGAATTTCAAACATTTGAAATTCTTTTGTGTTATGTGTTAATAAAATAAGATGTAGTCTTATTTTATTTTGGTTAATTGTTTGTCTTCTTGAGAGGTGGAGAGATTTTTCTTCTTCTTCTTCATCTCTGACGAAGATCACGAAGAACGCTCAACTTGACGAAGAACGCTCAAGTCCCGACGAAGAACGCCACTCCGCTCTTCTTCGTCTTCCGTGTCAACGAGAGGGAACACCGCTTCCTCCTCGGATTCCCTTCGTCGACATAAGAAGTTTCGCCAATGACGTGTCTCTTCGGACGCATCCCTTCGTCATCGGATTTGACGAACGGCTACCGCGACGCCCGACCTCCGCGACGTCGTCTTCCGCGGAACGTTGACAATCTTCGAACCTTATACCGAGGTAGGGGATGTTGATTTATTGTATATTTGTTCTATTCTTGATCATGATTTTTAGCAAGTCTAACGTGTGACATTGAAATAATTTAAGTTGCGTTATTGCTTAACGTGAGGGGGGCCGGACTGCATGAACACAGCCGAACCCCCTCCATCGTTCTTGTTGTATTTCTTGCGGGTGGAAGAAAAGTGGCATAGTGCCATCGCACCACGCGGATAATCGTGCAATTATTTTGCGCGGCGCCGTCGCGCCACGCCGAGGAAGAATCTTCAAGAACGCGACGCCGTCGCGCCACGTTGAAAGGAATCAAGGCACGGCGAAGGGGCGCGGTGCCGTCGCACCGCGCCGGGCGACGAACACCGCGGCCGGTTCTGGGCCGCGGTGGGACGAGGAGACCGTGGCCGGTTTCGGGCCGCGGCGGGATGAGAAGACCGGCGGCCGGGCCGCCGGCGTCGGAAGCCGAAGAGGGGACCGGAATTTCTGGTCCCGTTGGAGGAAACCGGCCGGCCAGCTGGCCGGCCGGATGACGTTAAACCGGGGGAATTAATCCCCCGGCCAGCGCATAAAAACCTCCCTCTTTATGCGGGGGGGGGGGGGGGTTCTTTAATGGAGGGAGGGGGGGGGGGGGGCAGCAGCCCCCCGGTTTTTACTTCAACCGGCCCCCACGTGGGGGCGGTTTTCAATCAAGGGGCGCGGAAATTTCCGCGCCGACTTTCCAGGAAGCGGGGGCTTAGCCCCCGCGTGCAGCCACCTCGTGGCGACAAGCCGCCGCGGCCCCCCGCGCCGCCGCGCCGCTGCGCCGCCCCAGGGGGTGGGTCGGGCCGGGTCGGTCCGGACCCGGACCCCCCCGTTTCGAACCAGTCTTGGTCTTTTGGCTATAACTTGAGCCTCGGACCTCTGATTGACAAACCGTCTGCGGCAACGCGATCCTTGGATCGAGACGGTCGTTTCGGTATATCGCACTCAAGGTTTCGGATTACTTTGAGTTCGGCCGGGTTGATTCGTTCACGAAACCAACCGGGCCTTCGGAGCGGAAACGCTCATATCTTGAGCTACGGACGTCCGATTGACGTTCCGTCAGCCGTGTTGTGTTCCTCTTTATGAGACGGATCTTTTGGCATACTCCGCCTGAGGTTTGGACGCAGGTGGAGTACGGTCGGGTTGGTTTTGCCTTAAAAACCAACCGGGCCCCGGAGACGAAAATGCCAATAACTCTCAGACCGGGCATCCGATTGACGCGCCGTCTGTTGCGTTGAGTTCCTGTTGGCGATACGAAACTTTTGGATACATCAACTCTGGTCTTCGTGACAGTTGATGTATCAGCCTCTCGACTCGTGGAGCGGACCCTCCGAACGAGCTTGCTGTGTGCGGGAACCCTAGTGCTGGCTGCGACTGTTCTACTACTACTACTGCTACTACTGCTACTGTGACTGCGACGACGACAGTACAGAGATCCTGTGTGGATTCGACGACGACGACTACAGCACTCAGCGATCCTACGTGGATCAGTGCTACAGGTCCTGTGTGGGCCCCGATCCTGTGTGGGTCCGATCCTGTGTGGATCCGCACTCAGCGGTTCTGTGTGAGCCAGCGCCTACAGGTCCTGTGTGGGCCCGATCCTGTGTGGTCTTTGCGGGGGTTAGTTACCTATCGATCCTTCGTGGGTCCGACGACTTAGATGGATCAGTGATCATCTTTATCGTCCTTTGAAGAAGTATACCTGTGTGAGCTGAATCCTGTTGCTTTCCTGTGTGGATTGTGTTGTGCAATCCTGTGTGGATTTACGTTTTGCTTTCCTGTGTGGAATACGTATACTTTCCTGTGTGGACTGAGTTGTACTTGGGGTCGGAGGTTGGAGCGTATTTGAATTGATGACTTAGGTATATGTATGGGCATATACCTAAGCAGTGTCGGTTGTTACTTCGTGATTGTACCTTTCTTCGTGGTTTATCCTTTGTGGATTTTGAGAGACCTTCAGGGGTCTCGGGGTCCCTACTGAGTAGCTTATACTCACCCCTGCACGGGCTTTGCCCGCACTACATTGTGTTGGTTGCAGACGACGGACAGCGTTGACCTTAGCTGAGGCTTGCAGAGCGGGATGGTACCCGGAGGTGGATCACTGGGTGGGACGTGCACGGAGCAGACGACGGGACCTGTGGAGCAGAGGAGCTATCTGTACCCACCCTTCAGGTGGGATTTCCAGTGGACAGCTCGGTGTAGCGGCATTTACTTTTCAGTTGCTGTTTTTCCCTTTCGAGTTGTACTTTACTTTCAGTTTGGGTTTGTATTCTGGCCCATTTACTTTTCCACACTTTCAGTTGTACTCTGCTTTTGTTTAGTGTTTACTTTCCGCTTGCTTACTCTGTGGTGTTTGTTTACTTTACAAAGGCAATGCCTTCCCTTTCTACCGGGATTTACGCCTTGGTGCTAGTCGCCAGCCCCTGGCCTATGGAAGGCGGGCTTGGGGTAGTCACGGCACGGACCCCGAGGGCGGGTCGTGACAAATTGGTATCAAAGGAGTTCGGTTCTACCGCAAACTCTGATCTTTTCTATGTGAAGCAATAATGTTTAGCGTATTGAGTGTGATTATCAGTCCAGGGAGTCTAGTGTTGGTGCGCCGGCCGACGTATCCGTACACCAGGACCCTGACTTCTGATTTCCGACTTAATGCACGAAAACATTGATTGCGTGTGTGTTTCAAAGTTTTCTTTGTGATTACTTATATCAGCTCACCAGGTATACTGTTCTAACCGTGGCGCACCTGTTTCCTTTTCAGGATGGCCCCACGACGGCAGCCAGCTAGGGTTCCGAGAGTCGAGCGAGACGACAACCCACCGAGCGACGAGGCCTCGGTACAGGGCCCTTTGCCAGTAGTGGCACCGGCGGTAGCTTTGCCCGCCGAGCCCCCGATACTTCCAGCAGCAGCCGCTGACGATGCACGTCGCCTCAGTGCACTGCATGAGTTTCAGTGCCAGCGACCACCCAGGTTTCGCGGTGAGACGGATCCCCAGGCAGCAGAGGACTGGCTGGAGGCAGTGGTTCGAGTGTTTAGGCTAGTGAGGACACCAGCAGACCTCATGGTGATCCTCGCTGCGAGCCTACTACACGCAGCAGCAGGATGATGGTGGAGCTTGATGCTCCAGGTGCACGATAAGGCATCTCTTCTTTGGACGGACTTTGAGAGCCTCTTCCACTCGGAGTTCGTCCCAGCCACCCTTCGTGCGGTGCGTATCCAGGAGCTTCTACAGCTGCGACAGGGCAGCATGACGGTCGCACAGTACTCGGCGAGATTTACCGATCTCTCGCGCTACTCGACCGACATGGTACGGGACCCATTCTTCCGGGCCCGGACCTTCGAGCAGGGTTTGAGACACGAGATCAGGGCATCGCTGATTTCCCTCAGCATACCGACTCAGACATGAGTACTGGAGCGGGCCCTTCTGATCGAGAGTTTCCTTGCTGAGTCTACACCAGCACAGCGACCCACCGCAGGGCGGCATGTGGCAGAGTCATCTGCAGCAGGCAGTCGACGGATGACTCAGGGGTCCAGACAGACCAGACCTTTGGGCAGACGATCTCAGGGCACTGGCTCAGCAGTGCGGGGCACACAGCATGGAGCCAGTCTTACGAGAGGCAGACAGTGCTACTCGTGCGGCGGGCAGGGCCACATGGCTCGTGACTGCCCGACCCGTCATGCCGAGGAGCAGCAGACAGTTGAGGGACCACCGAGGCAGAGGCAGAGGGTCGACCGTGGCGGTCCGCAGGGAGGAGGCGGACGAGGCAGAGGAGCTGGACGAGCAGCCGGTGGTGGCCGACGCTTTGAGGCTCTACCACCACCACCACCAGAAGGTCCACCCCGACCACAGGGAGCTGGCGGGCAGCGACAGGAACAGCTCCATGCAGTAGAGGCCTACGACCACGGCGCACCCGAGATGATTCGAGGTACTATCTGTGTCTATTCCACCCTTGCTGCAGTTCTTATAGACATAGGAGCGAGTCACTCTTTCATAGCTGCTGCCCTTGTTCGGAGCTCGGAGATTCCGACAGAGCCGTTGGCTCGATCCTTACGGCTAGAGACTCCTACGGGATCAGACTCGACGATTACGCACTGGTGCCGGCAGTGTGAGCTTACTCTAGGAGGCGAGAGCTTCGGCTGGGATCTTCTTGTAGCAGCGTCGAGGCCTTACGACGTCATCTTGGGAATGGATTGGCTATCTACGGTCCATGCACAGATTGACTGTTTTAGGCGCAAGGTGCGATGTGTACGCACCGACGGAGGAAGGTTCACCTTCACCGGCGAGAAGGGAGCCTTAGCAGCACAGGATGGACTTCCGCGGAGGAGAGGACAGCCCATCACCCATCAGTTGGCTAGCCTTATCCTTGGAGCAGTTGACGTGCAGAGTCCTGGTTTTCCTGCAGTGGTGGATCAGTTTGCGGACGTTTTTCCCGACGACGTTCCAGGGCTACCTCCTCGCAGAGAGGTAGACTTTTATATTGACTTGTACCCCGGGACAGCCCCGATATCTACTCCAGCATATCGGATGGCCCCCGCCGAGCTTCGAGAGCTACGGGTACAGTTGGAGGACTTGCAGGGCAAGGGGTTCATCCGACCCAGTGTTTCACCCTGGGCTTCCCCGATTTTGTTTGCCAAGAAGGCGGACGGGAGCCTGCGACTTTGTGTTGACTATCGTCGCCTGAACCAGGTGACAGTGAGGAACAAGTATCCGCTACCGAGGATTGATGACCTCTTTGATCAGCTCAAGGGAGCACGGTGGTTCTCGAAGATAGACCTCAGGTCAGGCTATCATCAGCTCAGAGTCAGAGACGAGGATGTGCAGAAGACGGCCTTCAGATGTCGGTATGGCCACTATGAGTTCTTGGTTATGCCTTTCGGTGTAACCAATGCTCCAGCAGTGTTCATGGCTCTCATGAACAAGATCTTTCAGCCATACCTCGATCGGTTCGTCGTGGTCTTCATCGACGACATTCTGATATACTCTACGACAGAGGAGGAGCACGCCTATCACTTGCGAGTTGTACTTGACACACTCCGAGAGCACCAGCTTTATGGTAAGCTCTCGAAGTGCCAGTTCTGGATACGTGAGGTCCACTTCTTGGGACACGTAATCTCTAAGGCGGGAGTTGCAGTGGATCCCGCGAAGATCGAGGCTGTGTTAGCATGGGAGCCACCCAGGAGCGTGACTGAGGTTCGGAGTTTCTTGGGACTAGCTGGATACTATCGGAGATTCGTGCCAGACTTCTCTATAGTTGCAGCATCACTCACAGCTTTGACGAAGAAGGGGAAACCCTTCGTGTGGTCAGACAGATGTCAGCAGAGCTTCCAGGAGCTGAGACAGAGATTGACTAGCGCACCTATCTTGAGGTTGCCTGAGGAGGGAGTAGGGTACGTAGTCTACTGCGATGCATCAGGGACCGGACTTGGATGTGTTCTGATGCAGGAGCGGGCAGTGATCGCCTATGGATCACGTCAGTTGAGGCCGCATGAGCAGAACTACGCTACCCATGACCTGGAGTTAGCAGCAGTGGTCTTCGCTCTGAAGACATGGCGACACTATCTGATGGGAGAGTGCTTTACAGTCTATTCCGATCATCAGAGTCTCAGGTATATCTTCTCGTAGAAGGACCTGAACCTGAGACAGCGGCGATGGCTCGACTTCCTCTAGGACTATGACTTTGAGATAGTCTATACTCCTGGGAAGGGGAACATAGTAGCCGATGCCCTCAGCAGGAGGATGGGAATTCAGCTACTTGAGGAGGCGATGGAGCAGCTAGCCTCTTTGCAGATATCCTTCGTGGATAGAGATGAAGCAGCCTTCCTTCAGTCTCTCACAGTCACTCCTCCACTACTGCAGCGAGTCAGGGAGGCACAGTGTGGGGACGCTGACTGTGAGACACGGCGTGCACAGTTATCCTCGGGACAGGCACCTGATGGTTTCTCCCTTGGAGCAGAGCACGACATCCTTTTCAGAGGATGTACCTTGGTACCAGTCGCTTTGCGAGAGGAAGTGCTGAGAGAGTTTCACACTTCTCCTTTAGCGGTACATCCTGGAGTGGCGAAGATGTACCAGGACCTCAGACGACAGCACTGGTGGCCGGGCATGAAGAAGGCAATAGCAGAGTTCGTTTCTCGATGCCTCACCTGCCAGCAGGTGAAGGTAGAGCATCAGGTACCAGCGGGCTTGGTACAGCCCTTGGAGGTTCCAGAGTGGAAGTGGGACAGCATATCTATGGATTTCGTGACTGGACTTCCACGCACTTCCAGAGGCCACGACTCCATCTGGGTGATTGTTGACCGACTCACCAAGTCGGCACACTTCTTACCCATCAGAGAGCAGGGCTCTGTAGAGAGCTTGGGACGTCTCTACGTTCAGGAGATTGTGCGGCTCCACAGCGTGCCATCATCTATCGTCTCCGATCGAGATGCTCGCTTTACTTC
The DNA here is from genome assembly GCA_963277665.1 of Viscum album. Classification (NCBI taxonomy): domain Eukaryota; kingdom Viridiplantae; phylum Streptophyta; class Magnoliopsida; order Santalales; family Viscaceae; genus Viscum; species Viscum album. The sequence goes on from OY728165.1 coordinate 827,911,050, forward strand.
CCGTCTTTGGAAGGGGTTACAGGAGGCGTTCGGGACACATCTACGTCTGAGCACAACCTTTCACCCTCAGACGGATGGTCAGACGGAGAGGACCATTCAGACTCTCGAGGACATGCTCCGCGCATGTGTCCTCGACTTTGGTCGTAGCTGGGAGGACCACCTACCCTTGGTGGAGTTTGCGTACAACAACAGCTACCACTCCACTATCGGGATGGCACCGTACGAGGCGTTGTACGGCCGACCTTGTAGATCTCCTTTATGCTGGACAGATCCTGGGGAGTCAGCACTGGTGGGACCGGAGATGGTCCAGGCCACGACAGAGAAGGTCCAGGTCATCCAGGAGCGGATGAGGACAGCTCAGAGCCGGCAGAAGTCATATGCTGATAGGAGGCGGAGGCCACTAGAGTTCGAGGATGGCGACCACGTCTTCTTGTGGGTCTCGCCTCGACGTGGTATTCGGAGATTTGGCCGAGGCGGCAAGTTATCTCCGCGCTTCATCGGACCCTTCCAGGTTCTCAGCAGGGTTGGCGAGGTGGCTTATCGCCTGGCTCTACCACCTCAGTTGCACCGGGTGCACGACGTCTTCCACGTATCTCAGCTGATGAGATACGTGCACGACCCGACGCACATCATTGACCATGGGGAGCTTGATGTTGACGATGGGGCGACTTTCACAGAGGTTCCAGTGGAGATAGAGGATCGACAGGAGCGGGTCCTGCGTGGGCGATCGATTCCTCTTGTGCGCATCAGATGGCAGCACGGGAATCTCCAGGAGAGCACATGAGAGCAGGAGGCTCAGATGCGTGCTCAGTACCCTCATTTGTTTCCCTAGTTTTTTATGTATCTTTACAGGGACGTAAAGCCCTGAGGTGGGAGTAATGTAAAGACCCGTAAAATTCAAGGGAAATTTTTTCTTAATTTTCTTTAGAATTCTACAAGAGCGCGGTTTCATACGGCACCTGATTCCGAGGCCCGGAGTGCCCGGAATTAATTTCTGAAGTTTGTCTCGAGTACGTTCAGTGAACGAACGAGCGGGAATTCCTAACTTTTGATCCGGTGCTCGGAATTGAAATCCGAGGGCACCGATGAACTCACAGCGCCGATTTTTCGCTTAAAGAGACCTTTTCGGAAGTTGCGTTTGTTGCGGGTTGAAAGTTAGTTTTGGGGTTTTTAGTTTGAGTTAAATAAAATTTGTAAAGAACAAATTTTATTATAACTTGATAAAACCTACAAAAGGGGGTTGGAAGTGGGACACACACCCACTTAACCTCCCTTGGGAGGATTAAGTGTGGTGGGGCCCACACGAACCCCTAAACTTTTCATTTTTTCTCAACTCCTTTAACGTCTCATTAAATGTCTTGAGTTACTTATTTAATTATGGGAGTTAATCCTTTTGAATTTCAAACATTTGAAATTCTTTTGTGTTATGTGTTAATAAAATAAGATGTAGTCTTATTTTATTTTGGTTAATTGTTTGTCTTCTTGAGAGGTGGAGAGCTTTTTCTTCTTCTTCTTCATCTCTGACGAAGATCACGAAGAATGCTCAACTTGACGAAGAACGCTCAAGTCCCGACGAAGAACGCCGCTCCGCTCTTCTTCGTCTTCCGTGTCAACGAGAGGGAACACCGCTTCCTCCTCGGATTCCCTTCGTCGACATAAGAAGTTTCGCCAACGACGTGTCTCTTCGGACGCATCCCTTCGTCATCGGATTTGACGAACGGCTACCGCGACGCCCGACCTCCGCGACGTCGTCTTCCGCGGAACGTTGACAATCTTCGAACCTTATACCGAGGTAGAGGATGTTGATTTATTGTATATTTTTTCTATTCTTGATCATGATTTTTAGCAAGTCTAATGTCTGACATTGAAATAATTTAAGTTGCGTTATTGCTTAACGTGAGGGGGGCCGGACCGCATGAACACGGCCGAACCCCCTCCATCGTTCTTGTTGTATTTCTTGCGGGTGGAAGCAAAGTGGCGTAGTGCCATCGCACCACGCGGATAATCGTGCAATTATTTTGTGCGGCGCCGTCGCGCCACGCCGAGGAAGAATCTTCAAGAACGCGACGCCGTCGCGCCGCGTTGAAAGGAATCAAGGCACGACGAAGGGGCGCGGTGCCGTCACACCGCGCCGGACGACGAACACCGCGGCCGGTTCCGGGCCGCGGTGGGACGAGGAGACCGCGGCCGGTTCCAGGCCGCGGCGGGATGAGAAGACCGGCGGCCAGGCCGCCGGTGTCGGAAGCCGAAGAGGGGACCGGAATTTCCGGTCCCGTTGGAGGAAACCGGCCGGCTGGATGATGTTAAACCGGGGGAATTAATCCCCCGGCCAGCGCATAAAAACCCCCCTCTTTATGAGGGGGGGGGGGGTTCTTTAATGGAGGGAGGGGGGGGGGGCAGCAGCCCCCCGGTTTTTACTTCAACCGCCCCCCACGTGGGGGCGGTTTTCAATCAAGGGGCGCGGCAATTGCCGCGCCGACTTTCCAGGAAGCGGGGGCTTAGCCCCCGCGTGCAGCCACCTCACGGCGACAAGCCGCCGCGGCCCCCCGCGCCGCCGCGCCGCCCCAGGGGGGGGGGGGGGGGGTCGGGCCGGGTCGGTCCGGACCCGGACCCCACCGTTTCGAACCAGTCTTGGTATTTTGGCCATAACTTGAGCCTCGGACCTCCGATTGACGAACCATCTGCGGAAACGCGATCCTTGGATCGAGACGGTCGTTTCGGTATATCGCACTCAAGGTTTCGGATTACTTTGAGTTCGGCTGGGTTGATTCGTTCACGAATCCAACCGGGCCTTCGGAGCGGAAACGCTCATATCTTGAGCTACGGACGTCCGATTGACGTGCCGTCAGCCGTGTTGTGTTCCTCTTTATGAGACGGATCTTTTGGAATACTCAGCCAATGGTTTGGACGCAGGTGGAGTACGGTCGGGTTGGTTTTTCCTTAAAAACCAACCGGGCCCCGGAGACGAAAATGCCAATAACTCTCAGACCGGGCGTCCGATCGACGCGCCGTCTGTTGCGTTGAGTTCCTGTTGGCGATACGGAACTTTTGGATACATCAACTCTGGTCTTCGTGACAGTTGATGTATCAGCCTCTCGACTCGTGGAGCGGACCCTCCGAACGAGCTTGCTGTGTGCGGGAACCCTAGTGCTGGCTGCGACTGTTCTACTGCTACTACTGCTACTACTGCTACTGTGACTGCGACGACGACAGTACAGAGATCCTGTGTGGATTCGACGACGACGACTACAGCACTCAGCGATCCTACGTGGATCAGTGCTACAGGTCCTGTGTGGGCCCGATCCTGTGTGGGTCCGATCCTGTGTGGATCCGTGCTCAGCGGTTCTGTGTGAGCCAGCGCCTACAGGTCCTGTGTGGGCCCGATCATGTGTGGTCTTTGCGGGGGTTAGTTACCTATCGATCCTTCGTGGGTCCGACGACTTAGATGGATCAGTGATCATCTTTATCGTTCTTTGAAGATGTATACCTGTGTGAGCTGAATCCTATTGCTTTCCTGTGTGGATTGTGTTGTGCAATCCTGTGTGGATTTACGTTTTGCTTTCCTGTGTGGAATACGTATACTTTCATGTGTGGACTGAGTTGTACTTGGGCTCGGAGGTTGGAGCGTATTTGAATTGATGACTTAGGTATATGTATGGGCATATACCTAAGCAGTGTCGGTTGTTACTTCGTGATTGTACCTTTCTTCGTGGTTTATCCTTTGTGGATTTTGAGAGACCTTCAGGGGTCTCGGGGTCCCTACTGAGTAGCTTATACTCACCCCTGCACGGGCTTTGCCCGCACTACGTTGTGTTGGTTGCAGACGACGGACAGCGTTGACCTTAGCTGAGGCTTGCAGAGCGGGACGGTACCCGGAGGTGGATCACTAGGCGGGACGTGCACGGAGCAGACGACGGGACCTGTGGAGCAGAGGAGCTATCTGTACCCACACTTCAGGTGGGATTTCCAGTGGACAGCTCGGTGTAGCGGCATTTACTTTTCAGTTGCTGTTTTTCCCTTTCGAGTTGTACTTTACTTTCAGTTTGGGTTTGTATTCTGGCCCATTTACTTTTCCGCACTTTCAGTTGTACTCTGCTTTTGTTTAGTGTTTACTTTCCGCTTGCTTACTCTGTGGTGTTTGTTTACTTTACAAAGGCAATGCCTTCCCTTTCTACCGGGATTTACGCCTTGGTGCTAGTCGCCAGCCCCTGGCCTATGGAAGGCGGGCTTGGGGTAGTCACGGCACGGACCCCGAGGGCGGGTCGTGACAAATTGGTATCAAAGGAGTTCGGTTCTACCGCAAACTCTGATCTTTTCTATGTGAAGCAATAATGTTTAGCGTATTGAGTGTGATTATCATTCCAGGGAGTCTAGTGTTGGTGCGGCGGCCGACGTATCCGTACACCAGGACCCTGACTTCTGATTTCCGACTTAATGCACGAAAACATTGATTGCGTGTGTGTTTCAAAGTTTTCTTTGTGATTACTTATATCAGCTCACCAGGTATACTGTTCTAACCGTGGCGCACCTGTTTCCTTTTCAGGATGGCCCCACGATGGCAGCCAGCTAGGGTTCCGAGAGTCGAGCGAGACGACAACCCACCGAGTGACGAGGCCTCGGTACAGGGCCCTTTGCCAGTAGTGGCACCAGCGGTAGCTTTGCCCGCCGAGCCCCCGATACTTCCAGCAGCAGCCGCTGACGATGCACGTCGCCTCAGCGCACTGCATGAGTTTCAGTGCCAGCGACCACCCAGGTTTCGCGGTGAGACGGATCCCCAGGCAGCAGAGGACTGGCTGGAGGCAGTGGTTCGAGTGTTTAGGCTAGTGAGGACACCAGCAGACCTCATTGTGATCCTCGCTGCGAGCCTACTACACGCAGCAGCAGGACGATGGTGGAGCTTGATGCTCCAGGTGCACGATAAGGCATCTCTTCTTTGGACGGACTTTGAGAGCCTCTTCCACTCGGAGTTCGTCCCAGCCACCCTTCGTGCGGTGCGTATCCAGGAGCTTCTACAGCTGCGACAGGGCAGCATGACGGTCGCACAGTACTCGGCGAGATTTACCGATCTCTCGCGCTACTCGACCGACATGGTACGGGACCCATTTTTCCGGGCCCGGACCTTCGAGCAGGGTTTGAGACACGAGATCAGGGCATCGCTGATTTCCCTCAGCATACCGACTCAGACATGAGTACTGGAGCGGGCCCTTCTGATCGAGAGTTTCCTTGCTGAGTCTACACCAGCACAGCGACCCACCGCAGGGCGGCATGTGGCAGAGTCATCTGCAGCAGGCAGTCGACGGATGACTCAGGGGTCCAGACAGACCAGACCTTTGGGCAGACGATCTCAGGGCACTGGCTCAGCAGTGCGGGGCACACAGCATGGAGCCAGTCTTACGAGAGGCAGACAGTGCTACTCGTGCGGCGGGCAGGGCCACATGGCTCGTGACTGCCCGACCCGTCATGCCGAGGAGCAGCAGACAGTTGAGGGACCACCGAGGCAGAGGCAGAGGGTCGACCGTGGCGGTCCGCAGGGAGGAGGCGGACGAGGCAGAGGAGCTGGACGAGCAGCCGGTGGTGGCCAACGCTTTGAGGCTCTACCACCACCACCACCAGAAGGTCCACCCCGACCACAGGGAGTTGGCGGGCAACGACAGGAACAGCTCCATGCAGTAGAGGCCTACGACCACGGCGCACCCGAGATGATTCGAGGTACTATCTGTGTCTATTCCACCCTTGCTGCAGTTCTTATAGACATAGGAGCGAGTCACTCTTTCATAGCCGCTGCCCTTGTTCGGAGCTCGGAGATTCCGACAGAGCCGTTGGCTCGATCCTTACGGCTAGAGACTCCTACGGGAGTAGACTTGACGATTACGCACTGGTTCCGGCAGTGTGAGCTTACTCTAGGAGGCGAGAGCTTCGGCTGGGATCTTCCTGTAGCAGCGTCGAGGCCTTACGACGTCATCTTGGGAATGGATTGGCTATCTACGGTCCATGCACAGATTGACTGTTTTAGGCGCAAGGTGCGATGTGTACGCACCGACGGAGGCAGGTTCACCTTCACCGGCGAGAAGGGAGCCTTAGCAGCACAGGATGGACTTCCGCGGAGGAGAGGACAGCCCATCACCCATCAGTTGGCTAGCCTTATCCTTGGAGCAGTTGACGTGCAGAGTCCTGGTTTTCCTGCAGTTGTGGATCAGTTTGCGGACGTTTTTCCCGACGACGTTCCAGGGCTACCTCCTCGCAGAGAGGTAGACTTTTATATTGACTTGTACCCCGGGACAGCCCCGATATCTACTCCATCATATCGAATGGCCCCCGCCGAGATTCGAGAGCTACGGGTACAGTTGGAGGACTTGCAGGGCAAGGGGTTCATCCGACCCAGTGTTTCACCCTGGGCTTCCCCGATTTTGTTTGCCAAGAAGGCGGACGGGAGCCTGCGACTTTGTGTTGACTATCGTCGCCTGAACCAGGTGACAGTGAGGAACAAGTATCCGCTACCGAGGATTGATGACCTCTTTGATCAGCTCAAGGGAGCACGGTGGTTCTCGAAGATAGACCTCAGGTCAGGCTATCATCAGCTCAGAGTCAGAGACGAGGATGTGCAGAAGACGGCCTTCAGATGTCGGTATGGCCACTATGAGTTCTTGGTTATGCCTTTCGGTGTAACCAATGCTCCAGCAGTGTTCATGGCTCTCATGAACAAGATCTTTCAGCCATACCTCGATCGGTTCGTCGTGGTCTTCATCGACGACATTCTGATATACTCTACGACAGAGGAGGAGCACGCCTATCACTTGCGAGTTGTACTTGACACACTCCGAGAGCACCAGCTTTATGGTAAGCTCTCGAAGTGCCAGTTCTGGATACGTGAGGTCCACTTCTTAGGACACGTAATCTCTGAGGCGGGAGTTGCAGTGGATCCCGCGAAGATCGAGGCTGTGTTAGCATGGGAGCCACCCAGGAGCGTGACTGAGGTTCGGAGTTTCTTGGGACTAGCTGGATACTATCGGAGATTCGTGCCAGACCTCTCTAGAGTTGCAGCATCACTCACAGCTTTGACGAAGAAGGGGAAACCCTTCGTGTGGTCAGACAGATGTCAGCAGAGCTTCCAGGAGCTGAGACAGAGATTGACTAGCGCACCTATCTTGAGGTTGCCTGAGGAGGGAGTAGGGTACGTAGTCTACTGCGATGCATCAGGGACCGGACATGGATGTGTTCTGATGCAGGAGCGGGCAGTGATCGCCTATGGATCACGTCAGTTGAGGCCGCATGAGCAGAACTACGCTACCCATGACCTGGAGTTAGCAGCAGTGGTCTTCGCTCTGAAGACATGGCGACACTATCTGATGGGCGAGCGCTTTACAGTCTATTCCGATCATCAGAGTCTCAGGTATATCTTCTCGTAGAAGGACCTGAACCTGAGACAGCGGCGATGGCTCGACTTCCTCCAGGACTATGACTTTGAGATAGTCTATACTCCTGGGAAGGGGAACATAGTAGCCGATGCCCTCAGCAGGAGGATGGGCATTCAGCTACTTGAGGAGGCGATGGAGCAGCTAGCCTCTTTGCAGATATCCTTCGTGGATAGAGATGGAGCAGCCTTCCTTCAGTCTCTCACAGTCACTCCTCCACTACTGCAGCGAGTCAGGGAGGCACAGTGTGGGGACGCTGACTATGAGACACGGCGTGCACAGTTATCCTCGGGACAGGCACCTGATGGTTTCTCCCTTGGAGCAGAGCACGACATCCTTTTCAGAGGATGTACCTTGGTACCAGTCGCTTTGCGAGAGGAAGTGCTGAGAGAGTTTCACACTTCTCCTTTAGCGGTACATCCTGGGGTGGCGAAGATGTACCAGGACCTCAGACGACAGCACTGGTGGCCGGGCATGAAGAAGGCAATAGCAGAGTTCGTTTCTCGATGCCTCACCTGCCAGCAGGTGAAGGTAGAGCATCAGGTACCAGCGGGCTTGGTACAGCCCTTGGAGGTTCCGGAGTGGAAGTGGGACAGCATATCTATGGATTTCGTGACTGGACTTCCACGCACTTCCAGAGGTCACGACTCCATCTGGGTGATTGTTGACCGACTCACCAAGTCGGCACACTTCTTACCCATCAGAGAGCAGGGCTCTGTAGAGAGCTTGGGACGTCTCTACGTTCAGGAGATTGTGCGGCTCCACAGCGTGCCATCATCTATCGTCTCCGATCGAGATGCTCTCTTTACTTCCCGTCTTTGGAAGGGGTTACAGGAGGCGTTCGGGACACATCTACGTCTGAGCACAGCCTTTCACCCTCAGACGGATGGTCAGACGGAGAGGACCATTCAGACTCTCGAGGACATGCTCCGCGCATGTGTCCTCGACTTTGGTCGTAGCTAGGAGGACCACCTACCCTTGGTGGAGTTTGCGTACAACAACAGCTACCACTCCACTATCGGGATGGCACCGTACGAGGCGTTGTACGGCCGACCTTGTAGATCTCCTTTGTGCTGGACAGATCCTGGGGAGTCAGCACTGGTGGGACCGGAGATGGTCCAGGCCACGACAGAGAAGGTCCAGGTCATCCAGGAGCGGATGAGGACAGCTCAGAGCCGGCAGAAGTCATATGCTGATAGGAGGCGGAGGCCACTAGAGTTCGAGGATGGCGACCACGTCTTCTTGTGGGTCTCGCCTCGACGTGGTATTCGGAGATTTGGCCGAGGCGGCAAGTTATCTCCGCGCTTCATCGGACCCTTCCAGGTTCTCAGCAGGGTTGGCGAGGTGGCTTATCGCCTGGCTCTACCACCTCAGTTGCACCGGGTGCACGACGTCTTCCACGTATCTCAGCTGAGGAGATACGTGCACGACCCGACGCACATCATTGACCATGGGGAGCTTGATGTTGACGATGGGGCGACTTTCACGGAGGTTCCAGTGGAGATAGAGGATCGACAGGAGCGGGTCCTGCATGGGCGATCGATTCCTCTTGTGCGCATCAGATGGCAGCACGGGAATCTCCAGGAGAGCACATGAGAGCAGGAGGCTCATATGCGTGCTCAGTACCCTCATTTGTTTCCCTAGTTTTTTATGTATCTTTACGGGGACGTAAATCCCTGAGGTGGGAGTAATGTAAAGACCCGTAAAATTCAAGGGAAATTTTTTCTTAATTTTCTTTAGAATTCTACAAGAGCGCGGTTTCATACGGCACCTGATTCCGAGGCCCGGAGTGCCCGGAATTAATTTCTGAAGTTTGTCTCGAGTACGTTCAGTGAACGAACGAGCGGGAATTCCTAACTTTTGATCCGGTGCTCGGAATTGAAATCCGAGGGCACCGATGAACTCACAGCACCGATTTTTCGCTTAAAGAGACCTTTTCGGAAGTTGCGTTTGTTGCGGGTTGAAAGTTAGTTTTGGGGTTTTTAGTTTGAGTTAAATAAAATCTGTAAAGAACAAATTTTATTATAACTTGATAAAACCTACAAAAGGGGGTTGGAAGTGGGACCCACACCCACTTAACCTCCCTTGGGAGGATTAAGTGTGGTGGGGCCCACACGAACCCCTAAACTTTTCATTTTCTCTCAACTCCTTTAACGTCTCATTAAATGTCTTGAGTTACTTATTTAATTATGGGAGTTAATCCTTTTGAATTTCAAACATTTGAAATTCTTTTGTGTTATGTGTTAATAAAATAAGATGTAGTCTTATTTTATTTTGGTTAATTGTTTGTCTTCTTGAGAGGTGGAGAGCTTTTTCTTCTTCTTCTTCATCTCTGACGAAGATCACGAAGAATGCTCAACTTGACGAAGAACGCTCAAGTCCCGACGAAGAACGCCGCTCCGATCTTCTTCGTCTTCCGTGTCAACGAGAGGGAACACCGCTTCCTCCTCGGATTCCCTTCGTCGACATAAGAAGTTTCGCCAACGACGTGTCTCTTCGGACGCATCCCTTCGTCATCGGATTTGACGAACGGCTACCGCGACGCCCGACCTCCGCGACGTCGTCTTCCGCGGAACGTTGACAATCTTCGAACCTTATACCGAGGTAGAGGATGTTGATTTATTGTATATTTTTTCTATTCTTGATCATGATTTTTAGCAAGTCTAATGTCTGACATTGAAATAATTTAAGTTGCGTTATTGCTTAACGTGAGGGGGGCCGGACCGCATGAACACGGCCGAACCCCCTCCATCGTTCTTGTTGTATTTCTTGCGGGTGGAAGCAAAGTGGCGTAGTGCCATCGCACCACGCGGATAATCGTGCAATTATTTTGCGCGGCGCCGTCGCGCCACGCCGAGGAAGAATCTTCAAGAACGCGACGCCGTCGCGCCGCGTTGAAAGGAATCAAGGCACGACGAAGGGGCACGGTGCCGTCACACCGCGCCGGACGACGAACACCGCGGCCGGTTCCGGGCCGCGGTGGGACGAGGAGACCGCGGCCGGTTCCAGGCCGCGGTGGGATGAGAAGACCGGCGGCCAGGCCGCCGGCGTCGGAAGCCGAAGAGGGGACCGGAATTTCCGGTCCCGTTGGAGGAAACCGGCCGGCTGGATGACGTTAAACCGGGGGAATTAATCCCCCGGCCAGCGCATAAAAACCCCCCTCTTTATGAGTGGGGGGGGGTTCTTTAATGGAGGGAGGGGGGGGGGGGGGCAGCAGCCCCCCGGTTTTTACTTCAACCGGCCCCCACGTGGGGGCGGTTTTCAATCAAGGGGCGCGGCAATTGACGCGCCGACTTTCCAGGAAGCGGGGGCTTAGCCCCCGCGTGCAGCCACCTCGCGGCGACAAGCCGCCGCGGCCCCCCGCGCCGCCGCGCCGCCCCAGGGGGGGGGGGGGGTCGGGCCGGGTCGGTCCGGACCCGGACCCCACCGTTTCGAACCAGTCTTGGTATTTTGGCCATAACTTGAGCCTCGGACCTCCGATTGACGAACCATCTGCGGAAACGCGATCCTTGGATCGAGACGGTCGTTTCAGTATATCGCACTCAAGGTTTCGGATTACTTTGAGTTCGGCTGGGTTGATTCGTTCACGAATCCAACCGGGCCTTCGGAGCGGAAACGCTCATATCTTGAGCTACGGACGTCCGATTGACGTGTCGTCAGCCGTGTTGTGTTCCTCATTATGAGACGGATCTTTTGGAATACTCAGCCAAAGGTTTGGACGCAGGTGGAGTACGGTCGGGTTGGTTTTTCCTTAAAAACCAACCGGGCCCCGGAGACGAAAATGCCAATAACTCTCAGACCGGGCGTCCGATCGACGCGCCGTCTGTTGCGTTGAGTTCCTGTTGGCGATACGGAACTTTTGGATACATCAACTCTGGTCTTCGTGACAGTTGATGTATCAGCCTCTCGACTCGTGGAGCGGACCCTCCGAACGAGCTTGCTGTGTGCGGGAACCCTAGTGCTGGCTGCGACTGTTCTACTGCTACTACTGCTACTACTGCTACTGTGACTGCGACGACGACAGTACAGAGATCCTGTGTGGATTCGACGACGACGACTACAGCACTCAGCGATCCTACGTGGATCAGTGCTACAGGTCCTGTGTGGGCCCGATCCTGTGTGGGTCCGATCCTGTGTGGATCCGCGCTCAGCAGTTCTGTGTGAGCCAGCGCCTACAGGTCCTGTGTGGGCCCGATCCTGGGTGGTCTTTGCGGGGGTTAGTTACCTATCGATCCTTCATGGGTCCGACGACTTAGATGGATCAGTGATCATCTTTATCGTCCTTTGAAGAAGTATACCTGTGTGAGCTGAATCCTATTGCTTTCCTGTGTGGATTGTGTTGTGCAATCCTGTGTGGATTTACGTTTTGCTTTCCTGTGTGGAATACGTATACTTTCCTGTGTGGACTGAGTTGTACTTGGGCTCGGAGGTTGGAGCGTATTTGAATTGATGACTTAGGTATATGTATGGGCATATACCTAAGCAGTGTCGGTTGTTACTTCGTGATTGTACCTTTCTTCGTGGTTTATCCTTTGTGGATTTTGAGAGACCTTCAGGGGTCTCGGGGTCCCTACTGAGTAGCTTATACTCACCCCTGCACGGGCTTTGCCCACACTACGTTGTGTTGGTTGCAGACGACGGACAGCGTTGACCTTAGCTGAGGCTTGCAGAGCGGGACGGTACCCGGAGGTGGATCACTAGGCGGGACGTGCACGGAGCAGACGACGGGACCTGTGGAGCAGAGGAGCTATCTGTACCCACACTTCAGGTGGGATTTCCAGTGGACAGCTCGGTGTAGCGGCATTTACTTTTCAGTTGCTGTTTTTCCCTTTCGAGTTGTACTTTACATTCAGTTTGGGTTTGTATTCTGGCCCATTTACTTTTCCGCACTTTCAGTTGTATTCTGCTTTTTTTTAGTGTTTACTTTCCGCTTGCTTACTCTGTGGTGTTTGTTTACTTTACAAAGGCAATGCCTTCCCTTTCTACCGGGATTTACGCCTTGGTGCTAGTCGCCAGCCCCTGGCCTATGGAAGGCGGGCTTGGGGTAGTCACGGCACGGACCCCGAGGGCGGGTCGTGACAGGACCAGTACTAGGTCATCATTGATACCATTAGTGGATCGGTTGTTTTTTACAGGTACCTAGAGTGTTCCACGAATTTTTTTTCAACAATGAATGTTTTTAATTTTTATAAAAAAAGGTAATTTATCTTGAAAAAAGATCCTTTTAATGTAGTGAAAATTTAGATGCATTTTATGGAATTTTGGTTTCCAAAAAACCTTTTTTCATTCTAATTCTTTAGGATCTTTTTTTCTTTATTTGATATTTTATTTGATTTCATATTTCAGTATTGTATCTATCTTAGTGAGTGGTTCACAAAATCATAACATTTTTGAGGGAGTTGGTTTTTATGTAAAATTTTAATTTAAATTGTCCTTTTTTTCTATTAGCTTTCCAGAATAAATATTTTTTTAATTAATTTTTTTGATATATTCACATTCCTTGGAATTATTTCACATGTTTCTTCTAGTTAGTGGCATCTTGATTCCTTAGGGTATTAGATTTTGTTTATATATAAATTGTGGGTTTTTTGTAATATAAACTACATCTATATTTTTCTTATCTATTATTTGGATCTATTTTTTAAGATATTAAATTATTATATATTAATGATGTTCATATATTAACATAAAGTATTGACTAGGGGATGAAATTAAGAGTTTACTAATGTAAACTATTAAATTAGCAAGGGAATTACCTAAATAAAATTTGTATGTTAAATAGATGTTGGGGTGTTGAATTGAATTTGATATAGAATGATTTATGATTTGATATAATGGGATCATTAATGTGTTAAATATTGAATATAAATATAAAAAAAATGTAATTTAAAAAAAATTATGTTGGGGATGAATTAAACTTTTTTATTATGTTTAATAGGTGGTGTTAATGTTATAATGGACATTTAATTTTTTTTAATATTGAGTAAATAGTGGGTGTAGGGTTTATAGATTTCCTTGGGATGTTTCCATTTTCTTTTGGATGCTTCTATTTTTGTTTTTTAATGTTGAATATTGGAAAGATCAAGCAAAAAAAATGAAGTTGAATGGCTAATGAAATCAATTAATCAGATTATAGTTATGAAAATTACTATAGACTGAATTATTGGATTTTGATAACATTTTGGGGGTTTCTAATATATGATTTATTTCTGAAATTATGAACCTTGGTAAATTTTAAGTATTTTTTATTCATATTGATCTTGTAAGGTATTCATGGTAAAAAGAATGAAAAAAATGTGTTGTTGTGAATTTGAACTTATTTATTACATTATGATTTATGGGATGTGTGAGATTTTTTTTTCACTAACCATGTTGTTATATGTTTGTACATGATATTGATCTCTACATGATGGTCACTTTTTGGTTGAGATATGATATTCTATAGTATGTCACGGTTATCCATGTGAGGATACATTAATTTCATTCCATGAAAAGATACATTAGAATCTGAGTGTATGGATACATAAAATTATCAGGATAATACCTTTTGGATGTTATTGTGTTTTTTCATGATTTACCTTGGTTAAAGATGGTATTCAGGATGATATAGAAGCATAATTTTTAATTCTCAGATACCGTGACTAGTAAAAGAAGTAATTTGTTTTTGGGTGATATTATGGAATCTTCTATTTTATTACATAAATGAATTTTTTATTAATTCGACCATTTAAGATCAATTTTATTGTTATATATAAAAATAATCATTTATAGGGCATGAGTTATAATGGGTTTTATATGTGATTATAATATAACCTACAATATATATACACATCATGTGTATACAGATTACATGCATGACATTTCATGTTCAATAAATCGACCATTATATGATTGATTTTGATTTCCTGACACTTTTTATATTAGTTCATTAGATTGATGATTCTTAAGGAGTGTGATGTTTTGACATAATTTTGTTATTGTTTTTTTTTCTTTTGGACATGTATGGAGTCACTTTTAGTCCCATTTGATTGAATGATATTTTTGGGAATGTTTGTATATTATTCTAAGAATAACTATTTCTATTCAATGTTGTCCATTTTTTAATAATCTGATTCTTTTTGTTTTTTTCTTATATAGTGGAAAATTATCTATAAAATATATCCCCCATAATAATCATAGATACACATTTCTAGTCACCTACCATTAGTGATTAAACAGTGCACATATGGATGTGTACTATTTTTCCAAGGTGGCACAGTCATACTAAAATTAGAAGTTATCCATTTTTATTTTGAAAAATCATAAAATTTGACCAAAATCTTGTTGTTATATACTATAAACCAGTATGTGATTCATCCTCCCAATTTCTATTGAATTATTTTAGAACTATGATTAGAATAATATAAATATTTCACCTATAAAACACAGTGTTTATAGTAAAAATATGAAGGTATAAAATATCTACATATTATATTTATAATAAAAATAAACCTTCAACTGAGTTTTATATTTTATAGAATTTATAGAGAATAATTATTTGACCTTCAAATGTATGGTCTTAATTATTTTCTTATTGGATTTTTTTGTATTGTTTGGGAACATGGATATAGTTGAATGTCTCGAAGAATATTGGTGAAAATAATCATGGTTCTCACATGACATGTATGTTACATATGGATACCATCAATCTCGGATGTATATCTACAATAACTAAATATGTGAAAAATATGTTATGAATGAATTTATTCCATTAATCAACTGTAAAGGGACAGTGGAAACTGTTAGGAGTAAATTTGAAAAGACTATAGAAGCAATAATAGTCATATTTAATTTATTAATAATTCGTAAAGATTATTTGATGAAATTTTGAAAATGTTTTTTTGATCACGTTAATTAGGAAATGATTGTTTTGATAGATAAAGGAATTATAATAATATTGATATGGTAGATTGAGAGATTCACACAAAGTTAATGCAACTCTAAAAAACCAATAAACAATTGAATTGTATTATGTAAAAGAAAATTCATACATAAATCTCATATTATAGCCACATCATGGTAATTAAATAATTTATCATCCATGAAAGATGATTCAATTAGGAAATTGATTCTGTATGGGTCAAGAATTATGATTTAAAAATTGAGTAAGGGTTCCCCTAATATACTAAAGTCTACCTCAAGGTGACTAGTTACCTATATAAGGTTAATTCTTGTGTCTGAGATGAAATTATGCTGCAATGAAGAAATATAAATTATAGTTCATTGTATAAATTTTTTTAGTTTTATGAGACCATGTTTAAGTGAGAACCATTTTGATCGTGAGTTTCTTTAATCAATAAATTTCAAAAAAATTAAAATTAATCCAGGTGATTGACTATAATTTCATAAATATAAAATGTATTGATGATTAAAATAAGATCGTGATTCCAGATAACTTATAGTAATAATTTTTTTTATATAAGGGGAACTGACACACAACAGGATACAGTGATAAATAATGAATATAATGAAATCGAAAACTGATAATTGTTTATTTTGAATAGATTTTGTGATGAGAATCATACTTTGAGTTGTTGAAAAAATGTCTTTGATCAATGTTTGACTTCCTAGATAAGTGTATATCGTTAATGAGTTAATTAATTAACGGTGTATAATTCCACATTTATTGTTTGTCTTTTAGAGAATATGGCTTTGAAGATATTATGAATTCGAAGATTAGTATGTATATTTGAGAAACATATGACATCAAAGAGAAGAAAACATCATTTATCAAAATATTTGTTAGTCTATGACATGTACTGGGGTCATATGACTTTGTTTATCATCTGACTTATAGAACGACTTCATGAATTTGAGTATTTGATGACTTTTAAAGGCATAAAAATAATAATAATGAAAGAGGATATTAAATGGGATGTTTCAATAGTGTAATCATGTGATGACGAAATTAATCCCCAGAAAACATCGAATGATCATAAATAATTTTTTTGAATATATGATTACTATGATAAATCATAAATAACACGATATAAATAATGAAATTTGTATTTTGATGACTTTTATAGGACCATGAAGTGGAAACACATGGATTATGAAATATCAATGATTTTATTAAATTTTAGGCCACAATTTTTGGGGTTGTTA
The DNA here is from genome assembly GCA_963277665.1 of Viscum album. NCBI lineage: Eukaryota > Viridiplantae > Streptophyta > Magnoliopsida > Santalales > Viscaceae > Viscum > Viscum album. The sequence goes on from OY728165.1 coordinate 827,927,606, forward strand.
ATACATGGAAGGACAAAAATATATTTAACTATTCTTTAGATTTATAAATATATTTTCAGGTTGATGAAGAAGTTGTGAGAGAGAAAGTCCAAATAAAAAGAACCATTCCATGCCTTGTACATTGAATAAATATAAAAAAATTTATTTTATCAAAGATTATTTTCAGTTTAACTAACCTGAAAAGGGAAAATATGATGAAAAAATAGAGGTTACACTGATATTATGTTCAAAAACAGATATCATTTTTGTTGAATAAGATAAATATCCCAATATTATTATAATAGGACACAAAAATCAAAAAATAAGAATAATATAGAATAATATATTTTTGTTGGCATTCATTAATTGAACACACATAGAATAATGTACATGGAGATCCATCCTACAAAATATTACTTTATATGTATGAAAATTTTGAGGCATCTGAAATTTTTCATCAAGTGTATCAGAAGATCAAATCACATGGCCCAGGAGGGACTCGATCTAATATAGGTGACATACTCTAAGGATGTGTAAGAACGTTCCCTTTTACAAAAAGACCACATGTAATATTTCATTCCACCTTTTTGGTGAAAAGATAACTAGTTTAATGTAATATCTTTTTTTTTGATTTCTTTGATAATAATAATAAATTTATACCAAAGGGACACAATGATGAAATACTATGTATGTAGTCATCTGGAAGGATTAAAATATTATCAACAAACCCTAGTGTAATTTCCATGATGATAACAAATTTATATCTAAATTAATCTTGAACAAATAAGAGATAAATATTTGAAATATATTCCCTAAACAAGTAATTATGTACTAAGGGATTGATCTGAAATGTGTATAAATGTATACCAAACCTGATCCCCCCACTAATTGAGCGATATTTCATTTTCTTATAATAATAATTCGTTTTTAACTAGTTCAAACCTCTGTTTGGATTCCCATGGTTGAACTTTTTTTGAAAATATATGAGTTTTTAATTTCAAAGGAAAAATGAAATGTATATTTTAAGAATGGTTTTATTTCCATTAAAAATTAATCATTGATGAAATTTCTACCAATATGATACAACAATAGACTAAAATGGATTCTGAGAATTTGAGAAAGTATTCATAAATGAAAATGGACTCTTGTCTATTTTAGGTTAGTCAAATTGAAGGAATTTTAATCAAATTTGTAGATTAGTTTCCTCTTATAATTTTTACTTATGACAAGTTTACTATCATAAGAAAAGATGATCAAAACCATAATTATAAATGATTCAATATTGGAAAAAAAAATCAACCATAGAAGATGAAGATATTTTCGTTGAATATACTATGATGGAAATTGACAACATCTCATCCTTACATAGTTCATGATCTCTACATAAAGTGGATTTAAAATAAATTTCATGTCCTCATTATAATATAAATTAGTCAAGTATGTGTGGTAAATATCAAATATTTAATGAATAATATGATGAATTTTTTTCCCATCTAATAAATTTAATTCATAAATTACCCATATAATTATCACATTCTTCACTCGCTCTATCAAATTTATTTTAGGAATAGATCACTTAACTTATCAAAACATCATTAATCTTTGAGAAATATTTCGAAAGAGGGATATCTTGTGTATAAATAATTCCAAATATGTAGGGGCCTCAAATACAATGCATTATTACCTTGAATAAATATGATATAGATTTTAGAATTAATGGAATAATAAAATTCATTAGAGTGAAGAAGTTGATAAAAGAAGCTATTCATCGGAAGAATTAATAATTGATAATAGTTATTAACTTTAGATCTTGTCGAATAGGATTAAAGAGCTTGACTGTCATCTTCATGAAACTAAGAAACATGAAGGAATATCTTGATAAAGATATGGTAAAGGCCTATAATAACAAATAAAATAAAAATATGGTGAGAGAATCATCCTCAATATGATATTCTTAGAGGTTACAATAAAATTAATGAATGGAGAATCAGTTCAAGCCATGTCTTCACAACAATTTAAATAAAATATCCTTACTTAGAAAATATAAAGGAGGAATACTATGTTTAAAGTAATATATATGGATTAAATAATATTATAGGATTATTTACAAATAAATATACAGTATCCACAAAAGTATTGGTACCCCCAACCATAAAATCAATCAATTATACTTAATTTTTATTTGAATGTTGTCTAGTTTAAATCTAAAAAACATTATGCTTGAATAAAATTTATGTGAAACCTTCCAATAAACCTATATTATATGGATTCAATTAAAAGAGTTTTTTTTAGGAAAATAGTCCCATGAATCAAATATAAATTTCAAAAAATATAAAGATATCAATTCAAATGAATCTATACTGTATATAGTTTAATAAAAAAATCCGTTTTCAATTATTATTATTAGAAAATATCTGATCATATGTATTTTTAATTCTAGAATAATTGGGTATACTATCAATGAAAATTTGAACCTCTATCTATCGAGGAAAGTCTAAGCTACATAAGAACTGAAAAATAAATGATAATTATTTTTATACCACAATAAAATTTGAAACAATCCATGATCACTATGAATTTTCCATTGTATGTCTTCATGGTGAAAATAAATTCATGTAAAAATAATTTAACTAAGAAACTAAAATATAATAATATCATATCACATCAGAAGAAAATATATAAAAACCGACAATTGAAATTAATCATGATAAAAATACAAAAAAGAATGTTTCAAATTAATTTTTAGAAATGATGGTGAGTTATCCTTATGGTGTAATATAATGAGGAATTTGGATAAAAAACCTATGAATTATATGAAGAATTTCCATCCAAATATAAGAATGGACTACATAATTTATGGAAATTATAGAAAAACCATGTACTTTGGATTAAAATCCATGGGTTTATGTGTTAATGGTTAAATGTAAGAGAAAAACATGTGAATAGTCAAAGAGAAAATTAACGGTACTGAATTGGTGGTGATAATTACTAATAAACCATTTTAATGATCCAAAATGTCTTGGGGAATTATTAAAGTGTGTTTTTAAATCTGTAATGGTGGGTTGGAGAAGGAAATAAAAATATAAGGATAATAAATGGAATTAAAAGATTATACATTAAGAAGAAAACTTATTTCATGAGAGTTAGCAAAGGAATTTAACCAATTATTTAACAAGGAATCATGTGGGTAGTTCAAGAAGGGTAGATAAAATTGGAATTATTACATCACAATCATACTATCCTAATTGGAACTCCTGAGGAATATGAATGTTGTAAAAATAATATAAGTTACATGACAAATTATTATAAAAAAATATCACCCCAGATACCTAAAGTAGATACTTATCTATAAAACAAAATATGAAGAATTATGAAATATTAACTTGATATAGAAGAAATTAATGGATTATCATGGTTGATAAGAGACTCTAAACCACATTCTTACACTAAAATATCTATTATAGTTCTACCTCATTCCATAAATAATTTGAGTTTTATTCAGTTCTAACTGTGTAAGGAATTAATCGACCAGTTAGTTCATGAGATGATAAAAAAATAAAATTGAGATACCAAAACTGGATACAAAAATGAAATGAATTTTGGATAAAACTTTAAAATTGGAATAATTAAATACCTGGATACGATTGATCAATTAATAATATAAATAACACTTGAATAAAATTTTATACGATGATGATGTTTTTATGAAGATCATCCGTTAGAAAATGTTGATCTTGAGACGTTTCTAAAACTATGATATCTAATGTAATTGTTACATTTTTAAATGTACTTTAATAATATATTGGATATGGTATGAATTCCAGCACTCTCATCCTTATTTCAGAATATTTTGAACGAATATTAATGGAGGTAAATTTATTTTTAGAAATAATAATATATTGATAATACATGAATAAGTTCAAGGTGGGGTATAAATTCTAAAACCTATAAAGTCGTGTTTAGAATATTTTATTTTATTGTTGAGTTATGGGGAATAATTTTCGGAATAAATTCAAGAAAATAATTATATATTAACTATTTTTATCCAGTTCATTAAAAAAAACTTTTTATGTCACCCCTGACGAAATTAATTAAAGAAATTATGAATTGGTATTATATTATATTGATCAATAAATATCATTTATTTCTAAATAAAACATTATTTGTTACACTAATCCTTCCTCAAGTAGACTTATTTTGGGATGATTTGTTGAACATTCTTAATAATACAGGTACTCCTTCCTCTCTTATATGATTTTAAATTATTAATAAAAATATAAGTGGATGAAAATGAGATTTGGTATTGAAAACTAATATAAATGGGGTGATCGAAGAACCCACATAGTGCATTATGTTTTATATCAATAAAATATTCTAGGCAGTATTTATATGTTGCTAAAAATATTGATGAGAAGAATTATGGTGTTTCCAATTCATTACATTATTAAAGAATATCTTGAAGCTTTGATGTGTGGTGTTTATCACTGGATTTGTGGAAAAGTGAATTAGAAATTAGTTATTCGATTAATCATATTGAAATAGTATTAGTAAGATATAAATAGTTAATGAAAAATTTCTAATGATTCTAGACAAGTCAACTTGAAGTGATTATAAATGCCTATAATTGATTTGAGGATTCGTTGAAATAATTTCAGGTGAATGACATTAATTTGGTAATGTTTTTCTTGTTGCGTAAAGGGGTTTTAATACCTACATAAAAGTATTTTAAGAGTTTCACTATTATATAATGGTGAAACTGAATAACTAGAAACCTATATATAGATAATCTATGAACTAAAATTCCTACAGAAAAATTATATTTCATATGTGTCATGGTGAATCAGTAATCCATGAACTATCTACAGGTAAACACAATAAGAAATGACTTTTGTAAGTGTCATATTTTATTCTTTCATGGCTTTGTAAGGGCTCTATTCAGATTAAAAATTCTACCTCTTGGTAACATGTCACCTTTGTGGGGGAAATTATATTGTCTATGGTGAAACCATTCAACAAAGATGTGTTACACACAACAATCAAAATTAGTAAAAAAGTGAGTAGAAATAACACATGATATAGTGATGGCCAAACTGATTTAAGGATTTTAGAAACCAAATTTTTTGAATCATTGTAATTTTTTAGAATTTAACTAAAATAAAACATTATGATGATAATCATCATAAGTTTATTGATTATAAATTGCTTAATTAGTGGTTTATATAGTGCAATGTTAACTAAAAATCTACTATGATATGTGATTGATAATATGGACAAGAAGAATAATTTTTTTAATTTAGAATGTTTATATAGAGAGAAAAACTATAAGTTTTGAAGAAAATTATTTTGATGATCACATGAATTTGAAGAGAATTGTATGTCCTTGATGAGCATATGACTTCAAAGAGGAGAACTTTTATTTGATAATATGAATTTTCTAGAAAAAAATTTTATGATCATATGACTTCAAATAGAGTAATAGGTCATTAATGTGTGTATAAACGCTAAGAAGATGGTACACCATTAAACATTTGACTTTATAGGATTTGGTTTTGAAAATTGTAGTAATAAAAGTGAGAGTATATAGCTTTTATGATCATATATCTTATAGCATGTGTGTCTAACATTCATTACTATATAAATTTTATAGTTATATGGTAATGTCAATGTTAGATGAGGAAAATAATTTAGTTGTTTTCACAAGGTATTCGTTTGTTATGTAATGATATCCCATGAACATAAAGAATAAGAATATATTGATTTTTGGGGCTATGGAAGACTGTGATAATTCATATATCATACAAAGAAAAAAAGGAATTGAGTTTACTGTAGTGTTTTCTATGAACATGAATATGAAACACATACATTATGAAATAAGAATTATTCTATGAGTTGAAAGCTATTTTTTGTGGGATTTTAAATAATAGGAAAATCTATTATTATTGAAACCTTTATATGGATATATAAATATATTATAGATTGATGAAGTGATGGTGAGACCCAAATACCCAATATAAAAATACATTTCTCTCTTTTTTATAAAATAAAGTGATATAATGATTCATTCCAATGAAAGCATAGGGTTTCACTAAAGAAATTAGAATGAAGAAGATAATGATGGGAAAGGGATAGGGTATTGTGGTACTATATTGAAGAATATATATATATATATATATATTTTTTGTTAATGTAAAGGGTGATCCCAAATATTTTTTGATTGAACACTGATCGCATTGAATAATAAGGGGATAGAAGATGAGACTATGAGTTTCATATATCAATTGGATATATAGATGATGAAATATTGTTAGAACTAGTGTTAATAATTTTTTCGATATAAATATAATGATTTTTTGGAAACCTAAATATTGTGAATGTGCGGAAAAATGATAACTTCATATAGTACTAAAGAAACACAATCCAACAAAGGTGATCTTACTTCAAGGAAGTGACAACACATTCCATTATATAAAAGGACAGCAAGTGACTATACTTTATAATTGGTTGGTTCTAGGATAATTTTTCCAAATTCATATCATATCTTATTATTTATTGGATAGCAACAATGATGATGTCTGCGTGGGATAATGAAAATTAGGTACATGGAATATAGACATCTACAATGAGGTAAACCTCATCAAAAAATCATTTGTGTCCTTATCTTGATGCTATCTTGTTTATTTTTGCATACATCCGGACAAAATAAGAGATATAGATAAAGAAAAATGAATTCACTGAACATGTAATGATGCCATAATGGATTAATATTAATATTGGTAAAAACTATACTAACACAAAATCACCACCACCTCTCATTATTGGATCATATCATTGTGATATTAACAAAAAACACCACAATTATTCATTCTTCATATATACAATTGGTGTGAACGATAGTTTTTTATCATTCAGGGATAGTTGTTTATACCCCCAATAAAAAATTTGGCTTCATATAAAACTAAAATAGATCAACTATTATCCCATAATTAACATCATCTGAATAAATTATTGTATATATATTACAACCAATTACATATAGATAATTAAATAAATAAAAACTAAAAATTTTAATAATAAATAATAATAATTTGAAAACATCCTTAAAATTTATAGACAATGTTTATAAGATGATTTTCTGTATTGAAAAAATAATAATATAGAAAGTACTGAACATTGAAAATGAAAATGTTATTTTAAAATGAATATGAATGTTTTATTGATAACCAATAAAACAAATAAAATTTACTTAAATGTATTTATTAATTTGGGTCCAACCTTAAATGTGTTTGGATGTCATATCATCATATAAACAATAAATATGTTCCCAATGTTCCATTGTCATGAAATGTAAATAAATATGTATATAACATCAATCTTTTATTAAATAAAATTATTTATCACATATAAATAAACAATTATTTAGAAAAATATATTTAGTTTATTTTTATTAATTATGATGGTTTATATCTATAAAAACTAAAAAATTCATGAAATCTAAATTATGTAATATTCATCTAATAATTTAATATTATTAATTAATTTGACCCAAATTTTGTTAGTGTAATATAGTTTGTTTTCATTTCTTTTAATCATTCACATCCCTAGTAAAATACATTAAATTCATTATTCCAACTCTAGAAATAATAATTATATCTATGACTATTTTATCAATCTTCTTCACGGCTTATTTTTCTCAAGAACAAAGCAAGATGTTTTTAATGCTCAACTATGATCTAGTTCACCATTTCTATGAATTTATTCATTTATTTTCACATTATTCATATCCAATAAATATTAAATAAATATTTACTAATGTATATGTAAAATAAAACATTCAAATAAGATAAAAACTCATAATTAACCATCTCAAAATACTAGTTTATTGTATGCAATTAGTGTGAGTGTCATATAAACATTAAATTATAAGATATATTGTCTTTTTGTAACAGATGTCCATGAAGTTGTGTAAATAAACATATGTCCTTTAAAATGACTCAGAAGCTCCCATGGTTCCATCTATATTTTCAAGGGATATTAATATTGGTGGTTTCATTATGAATGGATAATGCACTATCAATCATTATCAAATAATCAATTATCAAACAATTGAATTTTTATTTGACATGTTTTATATCTACCATAGTCTAAAAAATACTATATATAATCTTTTGAATAAAACATCTGAATAGCTACAAGAATAAAAAATTTGTCCACATATTAAAATATAGAGTGTATATTGTGTAAACATAAGAATATATGCTGTTTTCCCTTAAAATATTCCAAAACCCAATCCCACTTGGGTCATAGAACATATACATCACATTGCATCCAACAATAATATTAATAAATCACATAACTATATCTATAAACCATGATTAGTAAAATAACTTTGACCTAAAATCTTGATAAATCTATATAAATAACAAATTCTAATAATTTCAAGTAACATAACTCATTAATGTTAATTGATATTACAATATCATGATTCAAAAATATCATACATTGTTTAAAATATTTCTCACGGAGACACATATCAAGATCCAATTTATTCAAAATCAAATTACCTGAATAGATCCAATATGAGAGAGAAGTGAAATAAATTGAATAATTGTATATAAAAGAAATATATGTATATACAATTTTTGAACATTGTTTTGATCATATAATTACAAGATAAAATTCATTATTAGATAATGAAGAATATTTTAAATCTCCCTAAAATCATCCTACAATTCATTGCAACTACAAAAAGATAGAAATAAAGGTTAAATGATGGTGTCAATTTATTTTAGAATTTAAAATAGAACATTATAATTCGTTTGTATGATAAGTATTCATGGTTTATTCGAACCATTTAATTGATTTAATATTCCACCTTACTAAAAAATTTATGGAATGTATAGTATGGATACATTATTTGGATAATTCTTCACTTAACAACCATTCTCAATAAAACAATGTGTTGGTATACGTAAAAAAATAATTTAAAAAATCATTTAACCTAATATAAACATCCCATTTCAGACCTAAAATGTACCATTAATCAAATTATTAGATCATATAATCAAAATATAATACTTTCCAAGCTATGGTATTGAAAATATGCCTAAAATTCAAAACATTTTTTATTCAATTTCACGTTCCCCATATATAATATCCTTTAGGATCTTCTCATTTTAAAAAATCTAAAACCATACATCAATAGAGTAATAAATCGTATCATCAAACCATAAATTCAAAATAAAATATTACTCTTAAATTAATTTTCATGATAAACTGATCAATCATATTACTTCAATATAAAATTTAATAAAAAGATAATTTTAATTTTAAAAACCCAACTAAATGAAACATAAATTTCAAAATAACTTAGGATATTATGCTTCAATTTATGAATCTCATTCCTTTGAGGACTATTATAAATTTGTGTAACTCTATATAAATCAAACTAAAGTTATGACATATCGATGAAAAATATTCTATTATCATCCTCGTATTTCTATAATTTTTATGAAAATATAATAGCTACATCAATATCAAACTCACCCCAATAAATAATATGAGATTAATTATTAAAAAGATATTGAATATGATACACATGATAAAATATTAAGCTCACTCCAACTAGGGTGTATGTTACTGTCTTTAAGAAACATCCCCAATATACTATAACACCAATAAGGACCCAACTATCTCTAAAAAATTATAACCTTGACCTAAAATGTACTATCCATAATGGGGTTTAACCTATAAGAACACATGTATATAAACATTATAATCTAATGATCACATATTTTGGTTACTATATAACTTATATCAACTCATTGTTCTCATCATCAACTTTTAAACCATTTATATTTGATTTATTTTATCGTTCACCATGTCTAGTCTAATGATTTTTTATTAACAAACAATAACCTATCATAAAGATGATTAGTTGGTTCATCCCAACAACACCTAAAATAGTTTCATCCCTATAAATGAGTGATATTATTTTATTAAAATAAAACTTAACCAAGAGTATATGGTCAACCCATGATCTTCCCAAATCCAAAATAAATTCTCTCAACATGTCTTCAATGGACATAAATGTCTTCTTGGTTGAACCATTTTTCTATTGGTGAAATATATTATAAAGAAACATTTGAGTATCTAATGATTATTTTAATCCAATATAGATCATAGATGTAAATAGAATACCATGGTATAAAATTAATTCATTGTGGACTCCATGAAGACTCAATATGCCATATATATAATTTCTAGATAAACTATCTCACATGATCGATTCCTAAAATGATAGAAAATAGACTGACATCATCAATATATAAACAATAACCCATATTACATTATAATAATTAAATACATGAGTTAAGACAATAAAATATACATAGTGATATCCACTCATATTCATTATTACAAACTCAAGAGATTAAAAACAAAAAACCATATTCTAATATTCAATATTCACCAAATAAAATATAAGATATTTAGATAATAACACAAACAAAAGATATCATTTTATATAATATAATATCCATAGATCATGATCAAAAGGTTTCCCTTCCATATGAGAACTCTAATGATGATTTTTCCTTCTATTGGTAGGTTTTAATTTGTTTTATGGTGTTTTTTCATTCATATGTTTCCCTGGTTCTTTATCCCTTGGTGATTTCAAATTTCCTCTCTCAATCTAGGATACTATGTAGATCTAGATGAATCAATAAGGATTTCCAAAGGACTATAAATTTAGATCATCTCCATAATATTTTTTTTTGTAATTATCCTATATAGATAACCCATGTCTTATTAAAGTAACTTGTTATCAATGGATCTTCAAATTTTAGTGTCTCGGCTTTCATATATCATTGTCTTCATTGGAATTTTTTATTTGGTATTTATTTTTCATTATTATACATTTTTTACGATTTCCAAAAAAATATAATAGAATATGATTTTGGGATTCCTAATTTGGATCCTTATATCATAATTTCCACATTGTGGATTATGTAACCCATTGATTCTTCTATATGTGGATCTCTTTTGTTTTATGGAAGGTGTTTGGTTATCTTATTAGATTATTACAACTAATTATTCATGAATAATATTTTTTATATAAAATCATCAATATCCTTGATTTTTAATGAATTAATATCCAATTCATGGATATATAATGTTCATGTTAATAATCTGGTTCTACCAATTGTTATATATAATTTATTATAGTACAATTTCTCTAGTCCATAACATGATAGTGGAATCTCCCAATTATGATTCAACCACAATGGTTTTGGTGTTTTTGTTACATCTATTTCATAATGTTTATCTTTAATTATTCATATATTGGAATTTAAGGTGGTGAACATTGGATAAAAGTCATGGTATGTCCCAAACCATCCCACTAGGGCCTTCATGGTAGGCGGTAAGCTAAGTGCGACACCCCAAGACAAACAATAATATTATAGGTACTAGAAACTATCACTGAGTGCACATTAAAAATACATTGGAGGACTTAGCCTAAGGTACATGTGCATAGAGACACATATCCAACCATTAATAATATTCTGATATATAAGAAACAAATGATAACAAAATGCATGCATATTACTATATCCAATAACAGAGTACGAACCAAGTACGATAAAATATATAAGGCCAAATATAATCATATCCATATTACCAAAGAGTCCAACCTACTAGTAATGATGGTATTTTTATCAAAAGAAACCCTTAGAATCAAACATACTTTATCTAGTATAGTTATGTTTTTCCTGATCCATGTCCATCAATGACTCTATCATAAGGCCTCTCAATTTCATAAGATAAAAATGTTCCAAAAGTTCTAATTCAAGGGTGAGTATAAGATACCCTATTGGACACCCCATAATCACCCAATTCAATTCACCCAGGAGGGATGTCGGCCAATCATCTTTATGATATGTTAATAAAAAAGGATAAAATATCAATAATGACCCATATATAATAATGTCACACATTGTGTCTCAAATAATGGATAAAACCCTGCAGTCAGTGTAGGATTCCACTAGATGCTATATAGAAATTCTTTTCATGGAGAAATCAATCCTCGGGTTTGATAATAGTGATCAAGATCATATAATAGGCCTTTTATGATTAGTAAATATAATAATAAGAAATTAAAAAACAATATACTAAATCAATACACAATTAGGGTATCTCTCCCTAGTCCTATTAAGGATACCTAGCCCAATCTGAGTAAACTACTCTGATGATGATCACATCCTATCGAAGTCGTTCGTAATGACCCTGACACCAGTAAACCATAAATAATGTATACATTATTACATTGAAACTAGATATATATGTGATCAAATCCCAAAAAAAAATTTGATATTTTAAAATGAGATAGTTACTTTATATTCATAGTACATTCTAAAAATGTAAACTATAGAAAGTATTTTCTTTTGGAACACCATTACTCTTCTTAACATATCGATACATATCAATAAAAAAATAGTGTATTCTAGGAAAAATGAAACATAATAAATGGATGATATCATATAATTAATTAAGGTATTCATTAAAAATATATCCAAAATAAATAATCATAATAAATATGGAAAAGTAAATAATGTAAACACATCACATTTAAATAATAACATGGGAATAATATGGAAGGTATAAATGATGATAAAATAAATCCATACACATTAAAACATGTCATTGAAACATATTCTTGGATATTATAACTAATAGAAAAATCACATTGACATTGATAGGTTGTATCATAATAGGGGAATACATAATTCTAAACATATACAATAGACTATTAAGACCTTCTAAAAGACTATTCAATCCTATGGGTGAAACAAATTTAAATAGCCCAAATGATTTGTCTCATGAGACATGTAGATACATTGAGAGGATATAGTCACCCCCTAATATCACTTAGTAGTTCTGATTAGTTGCTTATATAAAAGGGGTGAATCAAAATCAACATAAAAAATTCATATTGAAAAACTGCTACATGAACTCTTAATACATTCTCAATCAATAAAAAATCAAAAATTATTCAGTGTAATATGTTGAATAGTCTCAAAATAGTATATCCCAGTCAACTAATCATAATAAATCTAGATAAATAATAATTATGGTATCAATAAAACCTATCGTTTATGTAACATGTGTACAATAAGGGGTTTTTGTCATTAATTAATAAAAATATAATAAAAATGTCATTGAAAAATTTACCAAGGAAAATAGCCTTTTTACATTGAAAATATTTTTAAAACAAAAAATTCTAAAAAATATTTCAAAAAATATTTTATTTAAAAATATCATTTTTATATTTTAAAATAAAAAATGAAAACATATATTGGTTATTATGGAATGAAATTCCATACATTCCAAATAAGACAAAAAGCATTCTTTCCAAAATATAGTAAAAGAGTAAAAAGTACCTCATTTAGAAAATGATAAAAAGATTCTTTTAAACCCTTTTTGAAAAACATATAAAAAGGGTAAAAATATATTTAATAACTAATCTAGATATTTTAAAACAATATTTTCAAAACATTTTTAGAAAACATGTTTTTGGATGAATAAAATTTCGACCTGAGAGATAAATACATATGTATTTTGATAAAAAAATTCATAATATATTTATGTACCAAATATAGGGAAAATAGTAGTATTAAATTCAATGTTCATGAATAGAATAAAGATAATTGAGTTTATTGGTATTATGATATACAAAAAAATTATAATAATACATAGTTAAACATTTACAGTGAAAAATAAGGATGATATTTTGAAATAAACTATTACTACTTTTGTAAATTTGGTATCGAAAAACCCATCAAATAAATAACTAAAAATTTTACAATAAATACCATGAATATAAATAGATTAATTATATAAACAAATAAAATGGGGTAGAATATATTCAACATAAAGAAATAAGTGATGAATGTGGTATATTTCATAGAAAATAAAAATTTAGATGATAAACACTTACCTACGATTCGACTTTCTTTTTTATGTGTCTGGAACTTCTGTATAAAAATATTACTTTATTATTTATCTATTATAACACCATAATCATATATATAATACCATTATAATTTAAATATAGTATTTTATCACTTATTTATTAACAATAATTTTATGGAATCATTATTTCCAGTGATAATTGCTTCATTTTTAGAGATTGTTTAGGTTTGGTAATTTTGGTTAATTTACATTTAATGTGGATAAATAATCTCAATAATTTTAAAAATAAAATAAATAAAATAAATAAAATATATGTTTTTATATATATTTACTTATATTATTAAATAAATGTTAGGTATTGAAAATAGATTACATTATTCATGGATACGGTAGTCCGTACATATGCGTGAACATTGATTCCATTTTCCATAACAGCTGAAATGAAAAATGTGTTTATAATATATAACCATTTAACCAGTTTTTATTTTTTATTTTTTATCAGATATATTTATTATATATATTTTTATTACCTGTCATGTAAATTTTTTATGAAAAATGTATCACATCGCTTCGTGTGGAGGTTGTCTACCTTATAAACTAACAACATTAAAGTATCTCCTATAAAATTGAATATAAGAATTTATATGTGATATAAAATTTATAGGGATATAATATTTTGAGAAATATAATATATATTCTTTTAATAAACCCTTATTTCCTTTATTTAGGAAGGAAAATTGTAAAAACACATCACATTAGTTCATGAGGTGATTGTCCCCATACACACTAGTGATGTTATAGTTTCCCAATGGATTGGAAGGTAAAAAGATATTTGATGTATTATAATTAAATAATTGTACTAATATCATATGTATATACAATTAGGATAAATACATCATTATAACTAACCATTAGATTCAGTGAAGGAAAACAAACTAAATCGATTTGTGAGGTTGTAGTCCTCTAAAAACACAATAGATGGTTTTATTTCCCATTTGATGAATGTGAATATTGATATAGGTCATTATATTAACTAAAAAAATTATTTTTAATAAACATTGTTTATTATATTAAAATTGTTTAATATTATTTTAATGGTGTGGTAGAAGAAATAAATAAAAATGCTCATGTAACAATGTTACCTCTTCTTTAGACAACTTTTGTAGGTTTATAGAAACAACCTTCCAATGAATAATTTTGGATTAAAATGGAATATAGGTTGTTAGTAGAGGGTCACATATTATATTTTGGTAGGTATTTCATGAAATGATTTTTTGAAAGTGTGAGGAATAGAGGATAGGGGTAGAATTTGATAAGTGGAAAAGAAGATAAACGTGGTATTTTTAAACCGAAAAAGTGATACACACATTTATCCAATTTAAAAGAATAAAAAATTGGTCATCATAGAACCATTTAAAACATAATGCCAAAATATGTTCATAAATGGTTTTTTTAAATGAATTATTTCATTTTCAATCCAAATATTCATAGTTTGACCCCCGGTAAACCTACTTCGACCTAAACTGATTTAATTAATTTTTTTTATTTTCACTATTAATTATTCCCAAACATTAAGGTGACCTTATTATATAATAAAAATTATTCTCATTATTAATATGGAATCCATTTTTTCATATTTAAAAAATTGAAGTGGTTTAATTCAATTTCAAATCAATCCTATAGAGGCATTAAAAATGATTTTTCAAAAGGAAAAACTTACATAGTTTTTATATTGGGGTTAAACAATAATTTTATTCTAGTTATAAAAATTATTTAAATTCAAACATTACTGAACAAATATTTCATTAAAATAAATATTAAATTTAGTTTATAATTGCATATAATAAAAATAAAAAGGGCGATTCATTAAAAATATGTATTGTTTATATTCATTAAAAAACTAATCATTTTAATAAAATATAAAATATTCACCCAAATATAATTTTGAAATGTTTATTTCAAATATAAATATTAAATTATAAATATATTTTATAAATTTTAAAAAAAAATCTTTTAATTTTTATCTCCAGTGTGTGACTAAACAAAATTTTAACAGAATAATGTTTTTCAAAGGACATATATTTTCCTCTCAAATGATTAATTTTATAATTATATTAAATAGATAACCATTGGAATTATGTTGTAATTATGTAAACCATACAATTTTTTTATTTTCTTTATATTAATACTCTAAAAAAATGGCTAGGTTATAATGGTCATGTTTAAAAGAAATATTTTAATTGATTATCATGTTTCATTTAAACCCGATGTTTTGTGATTCATAAAATATAGATAGAATTGAGTTCATTTAAAAATAAATATTTCATAATGTATAAGGTAGTTTCATTCTCTTCTCATCTTGGTGTTTCATGTCATATATGTTTTCGAACATGATGTTTCTCTTTTAAAATATTGTGGCTTTATATTCTACCCCTAGTAAATAAATTTGGATCTCACAATTTAATATAGATCATAATAATAAATGGATTCAAAATTGAAAATAACATTTCTGGGAACCAACAACATTAAAATGTTTAATAAAAATTCATTTGGATTAGTGTGAAAGGTCAATACAAAGATCATATAGAATATAACAATACATGGTTTTAAAAGTAGGATAACATTGGTGGGAAATGAAAACATAGAAATATAATATAATACTAACAACGATGAATTAATAGATAGTGAAATAGAATATGGTCATGATAAAGTTATACTCTAAAAATTACAAATATATGTTGTGTTAAAATTATATAGATTTAATATAAATGAATATAATAGGACAAAATTTTGGGCTTAATATATGTTTCCTAAATATTATGGGATGTTTTTAACATCCAGATAAATGATTAATGAAAATATAAAAATTATATTCTTTTCTATTTCATAAGCACAATATCATCATATTTTTGTAATTCGATCCATTCCCAAATCGTATCTCTTTCAATGAAGTTAAGATTATTTTTTTCATTTAATAACTAATAGATCATAATATCTATAAAATAATGATATGAAATAAATTTTATCTTTGGATAATTTAAAAACCCAAAATGGATTGCACATGTTGTCCAATAACACCTATAGTTCAAAATAATCCATAAATCACTTGACCCCAGTAAACATAGAGAAAGTGTCTTATAACATTACATTTTCATGAGTATAAGTAATGAAATCCTAAAGGATAGATGAGTTTATAATTATTGCTAAACTGTACACATTTATTATTATTACATTGGAACAGGATATAATAATTACAACATTTGTTTTTTTGAAGGATAACATTTCCCCAAAAATAATATCTTTGAATATCATTTTTAGTACAACTTTTGGATTATTGAGGAAATAATCAAAATAAGGGTGAGCCAATATTCTATTTAAGGGATACGTACAGTGCATATAATAAATAATCTATTTGTATAATAAATACATTAATATAAATAAATGAAACCTGATTCCATAATGACAATAAAATTAGAGAGACTAAATAAAAAATATTGAAAGGTAAATAACAGAATACATATTCTATTTAAAATTACTGGATATGATATAATCAATAATACAAAGTAAATAAATTAAAATCACATCCTTTAATCAGAAAATGATGAATGAAATCAATCTATAGAATTTTTTTATAGTGAAAATATGATAGATAATAATTAGTAAATTAAAATGAAGGAAATGATTAATTTTTGGATTCTATCTTTCCAAGGTACATGGTACCTTTACCATAAAAAATATTCACAACATGGTTTATAATATACAAGGGGAAAACCCCACTATGGATATCCCATTGAATTATCTCATGAGACTGCCGATGATTCGAAGGGCTATCTGTAATTGGTACACACCCATGTTGTAATTGACCAATTAATTTCTCAGATGTCAAATAATCGATTTAATTCTAAATGATTTTCCCTATAAAATATATGTATTGAGTAAAATATATTGATTTATAATATATTTCCCTAGTTAATTTAATAACATTTAATGTAAACACCATATGTTAAAATGGTATATGGTTTAGAAAATAATCATATCCATAATAAATTATATAGATATTTGGGGGAAATTTAATCTTTAATGATCACTAGAAATTGAATATTACAAGGATAAAATAAAAACGAATCAATGAAGTGAATTTCAATTATACACGTAGTTAAATAAATCATAATCCATCCAAATGAAAAATAATGATCGTATTAATAAACAATATCTAATGTGTAGAAAGGATAAAGGTTTTTTGTCTTTGCTAAATTGATATACTATAAAAATATATTTTGACAACATTATTGAGGAAAACATATTTCCATTTTGAATTAATTTTAATAAATTTTTTTGAAAATAACATTTCAAAAAAATTTCATGAAAAATTAACCATTTAAAAATGAAATGTAAGAATAATATAAATTATACTGGGAAATTTTTAACTTATCATACAAGGTAAAAACATTCCTTTTCAATGGTAAAAATATGAAGAAATTGTCTTGTTCATAAATATATAAGAAGATTCTCTTGAAAACATTTATAATGGAAAAATAAGGTAAATATTCATTTAATAATTCATTTTTTAAAGGATGAAAAAAATTGAATATATTTTTATAAAACATGGGTTTATTAGAAAATAGGTTCTCCAAGTAAAAATTATAATGAAGAATAGTTTTCTTAAAATCATTTTCTTAAACATTTTGACTCCCAAATAGTATAAAAATGAAACAATTACATGAAAAATATCATGAATAACTAAAGTATAATAAAATTAAAGGTCTTTTTTAAAAATTATTTGTAATGTAATTTGAAGAATGGGCAATATTTTTTAGAATGAGATTGTGAAATAAACTCTTAAAATGATCATAATGTGGAAATAAGATTTAATCAATTAATATATAATGTATATCTAATTTAAATTTAAATACAATAATTTTAAATAAATATATATATAGTAAAATTTATTTTACTGGTCATCATATAATATCAATGATGATGAGTAATTAATATAACACATTGAAAATGAATTATGTTCTAAAGTTACATTACTAATTATAAATTTAAGTTCAAAACCCCTTAGGTTAAATAATTCAAATTGAAACTCAAAATACAATTAATATTTAATTTTTAATTATGTAAAATTTCAATAGGGTAGTATATACACCATATTAAAGAATTTAGGTGGATAAAAATACATAATGCCTCTTAGAAATGAAATTGACATGAAATCACTTACCATACATTTCCTTTCAACTGAATATCCATTAAAATCTTGTACAATTGTTTTAATCATGTAAATAACTTGTAAAATAAAAGTAATGTAATTTCTATTATTATATATTATATAATATCTTATTACTATTTTATTAATAATCTTTTGTTTTTTTCATCATTTCAGGTATTAATAACATAGTTTTTTAGTATGTTTTAACGTTTTATATTTGTAATTCATACATATTTCATGGTTTTATCATCTCTAAGATTTAATACATGATAAAAATAGCTTTTATATACTCTACATAAGTATTTATAATAATCCATATGTTTTGGATATTGGAAATGAAATGCACAGTTCATTGAGACGGTACACCGTACATAAACAGGATCTCTGCTTCCATTTTTTCATATTTAATGGATTGAAAATTAAAAATATATATATATTATAATTAAATTATCAAATTTTGTTGACTTTTTTCATATATGATTAATTATAAAATCCTTTATATATTCCATTTATAGCGTGAAGAAATAACATCCCTGTAGAGTTGGTAGTCCAAACGTCCACCAATGATGTTATCGTATTCCCACAAAATTACAGGAATGAATGTATGGTTATATAAAAAGATACATAAGTATAAATAAATTATATATAATATATATATAATATATAAAAAATAAATTCCTCATTATGTCTAAATATGAAATCTAGTGAATTGATGAATGAACGACATTAGTGTGTAAGGTGGCAATCCATCGTACACACGAATTATGCTTATTTATCACATTTGATGTATATGTGTGAAATTATATTTCAATCTATTAGTATAAAAATGTCTCATTATATTAAATATTATATGATTTTTATTTATCAATTATAAAAAAAATGAAATTTTGGAGAATTAAATGAAACAAAAATAATCATTGAAGAACATTACCTCTTATTTGGGTAACTCCATTTGTTTTATACAAATAAAATTCCTTGGTTTTATTCCTTCTTAAACTGAGGATTCTAAGAGTGGGTTAGGTAATCTTTTATCTTATTTGGGTATTGTTTTTATGAGAAAAATTTCTAGGGAGGTGTGAATTAATGTTATGGGTGATTGCCTTTTTATAATGGACGAGGAGTGTCATTCATGTAAATGATTTTTAAAGTGGGAATTTCACAAAGGTTTTTCCATTTAAGGTTTCTCAATTAATACTCCTAATTCATTAAAATTAATTATATTGTCGAGATATGGTTAGAATAAGGCTTTTAAACAATTTTATATTGGATCGGGTTATACCAAATATGTATAAGAGGGGGAGAATTGTGTCTTTTACAATTTCCTTGAGAATCGTGATGATTGCCAAATCTATCATTTATCTTTATCAAAATGTTTATGCATCAAAAAATAAACATATTAAAGGAAAAATGGGAGTATTGTGGTTTACGGAGCACAGGTACCCTAGTCTACTCCACCAATACTCTACTCCAAGTGTTTGGTGGTTTTCACTATCTTTTCCTCTTAACATGAGATTGTCCCCAACTGAGTACAAAAAGTTGACACAATTACAAGATAAGGCTAAAACAGAGCCTTATGGTTCATGAAAAAAACTAAATACAATGCTTTGAAAGAGAATCTTAATACTCAAAATGAAAATTGTATTTGTCTAAAAATAATCTCAAGTTGTTCTTCACAGTTACAACAGTACACAACAGACAGTAGATAGATCGTCATCTTAAAAAATATCTTTATCATGTGTGATCCGTTCTGAGTCGATCTAGTTGCAAATAGATCTTGAAATAAAATTATCAACTTTAACAATAATTGATTTATGATAGATCATCGATTTATAATAACAGTATTTTATGCTTTTCCTTTTCTTCAAAAAAACAGAGTCTGATAGATCTTGGTAGTAGCAGATCTGTGTGACTCATATCTCTCTTTTTCGCAATGATTTTTCTCTTTGTACATAATTCAAAATAACCCAAATATATTAAAGAATAAAGATAATCATTTTACATTCAAATTTAGATCCAAAAATGTCACTTTAAAAATCTTGATATTCTAATGTTTTAACAACAGAGCAGTCACAACATCCCTTAATAAACCACATGAAATCCGCCACTTAAATAGAATCATTTAATAATAAATAAATGGCTCTAAATCAATCAAAGATGTGATTTTCTATCGGTCATTTGAATATTTATTGAAATCAGCTTGATATTCTAAACAAGGATCATTGCACGATAATGTCATATTCTAAATATCTGATGTTAAACGTAGGGTTTATGATCTATTCTTCAAAAATAAAGATGATCCCAAATGTAGGGTTATTCTCAAACATAAGGTTGATCTGAAAGGTAATGTTAATCACCTATAATTTTCTTGTCAAATTTCAAAAGTATGGTATTATATCCATACATTTCTCTTCAGAAAAATGTAAGATACATGATCCATATTTTTTGATAGAATGTAAGGTTCATTATAAAGGTAAGTTTGATGATCTATACATTTCTGAAAAAAATGTAGGGTTCCATACTAACAAGAGGTTCTTCTACCACACTTGTATGATAAAACAAACCTAAAGTTCCTTCCAAACGTAATGGTTTTTTCCATAATTTTATGATCTTAGGTAAATTAAACGTTGGATTCAATCATTACATTATGTTCTTCAACGTAGGGTATGAACAGTGTTTCTTGAACATGCTAAAATGATTTTTGAACAATTTTTCAAATATTCCATTGGGATTAAAAAGATTTAATACTATTATAAAATAAAAATAAAAAATATATTATTTTTCTGAAATATACTCAATGTAAAATCATTATAATAACAAATTATGGTATTTGTGAGCATCAAAATCATCTAAAAAGATAGATTATTTTGGAAACAATCGCTTTTCGACAATCTCCAATAATTATAATTGTATGGAATATTATTGAAAACAACACATTCTAAAAAATATCCCCCTTTTTTATGATCATAAAATCCATGAAAATAACCCATGAAATTAATTGCATAACCTTAATATTTTTGCAAGGATAAAATATATTTTATTTTAACAGAATTATTTGAATAATAATTAATTAATGTGTTATCTGTAGTTATCCCATATATAATGAACTAACTTTTTTTTAAAAAAATTAAAATTTCTTTTGGAAATTTCTCCACCTTTTATAAAGTAAAATAATAAAAAAATGATTTTATCAAAATTTATCCCCTAAAGGTAGAACATAAATATAATATTTAATGTTGTATCGTATCCATATTTCTCCCCCTGAGAAAAATATTTATTCATTTTATAAATATAAATTGTTATGTTTTTCCTATTTCTCCTCCTTCTTGTGATATCAAATAGAATGATATAATATGTTGTATAACACCGCTAATGTATCACTAAACTTAATTAAATACCATTATAAACTATTTATCAACAATTGAATCTGTATTTTATCATTCTAACATAGACAGAGTAGTAAAAAAATTAAAAAAAATTAAAATAAGATTCAATAATATTTTATTAAAGATATATGTACAAGTTCATAACTGATACAGAAATCAATCTGGGGATAAAAGCGATTTAAAATGGGTATGTCTGTGACTCTGGAAAACTTCTTTTATCTCTGCCTACTGCATTCTCAACCTCTTCATCAGTCCATCACCAAACTAAAATATCATATATTTTCCTTCTTTGGTCAAATGAAAATCTTCAATTCAATTGACTCTGAAAATCTCATGCAATATTTCTTCCTTTTCAATGAATTGATTTAGCCACTTAGTGAATCATTCCTATAATTGCCTAATACTTTGTTCTGCTAAGCTAAGGTGACCATCATGGAATTTCTTCTTTTCCAAAAAAAAAAACCGATAGAGGAGTGATATTACACTATAAGTCCTATAACATTACATTCATATTACTCATTACAGTAGTAATGGCCTGGTATCTCTTGATCATATCTGGAGAAGTACCTGATGTACTTTCTTGACTGCCCGTGACAGATGCATACTTTGTCTCCATAAAATTATTGAATTATACAAAATCAGATTACAACACAACTTTATATTTTAACTTTGCAACCTCTACTAGTAATTATTTCTTAAAGACATAAAATTATTGTTTTGAAATAGAGTTGTCCTTCTAATTTTGAAATCAATGTTTTTCATTGTCTAACTATCTTATTAAAGAAACATTATTATATTTAGTTCTATTAAACATTTCGAAAACTTCCTCAACACGGTCTGTTATAGAAATAGAGGAACATTGTTCTTGATTCTCAAATGGAACTACTAAATATATGGTAATGATTGAGCATTGGATTTGTGATTTGTAGCCTTCTCTATTGTTTTCCCAACCTATTTTATTTTGAGTCATGAAATGACTCATCCACAAAAAAAAATTAATTTATGACATCAATATGAACATTAGATGGACTCTTTCCTCTATTTATATTTTCATCAGGTTGTTGGTCCTCACTGGCATTTTCATTTGCTTCATCTAAAATAGGGTCTTCTTGCAATTTTTCTTCATGAATAACATTAGTAGGTTGTTCAGTCACTTCTTGAAGAAGTTTAGTTTGATCCATTTCAACTTATCCAGGCTCTACCTCTACTTGAGGTATAACTTCCTCTTCAATTTGAGGTACCACCTCAATCTTAGAAACAGCTTCTCTTACTAATATATATCTTTTTAGACCTCCTGTTGTAATAGAGTTTGATTAAAAAATCTCTTTTCCAACTTGAGTTTCTCTATGCCTTTTACTCTGAAGTACCTCTTGACTTATCTCATCATCAGGTGGATCGAATTCTTCAAAAACAATTCTTATTGATGTTTTTGAAACATCACGAGTCCTTGATTATGCTATTCTTTCATTGGGTTTTCTAATTATCTCTCCCAAAAAAACTCCTAGTCTTCATCATCACTAGTGGGCATAATATTTTATTTCACAATTATCTAGAGAATTCCAATTTTTCTTAATGTTCCAGCATTGAACATGTTACTGTGATAGCATCTCACTCTGCCATCCACTAATATCACCACATCAGACATAATCAATAATTATGAAATGAACCTCCCAAAGGGATAGAAGTTCATTCTAGAATTTGGATGATAGCATTAGTTAAAATAAATTATCATATAATGAGGAAAATTCAACTTGATGTCACTCTGATACTAAAACATCAAATACATATCAGGATATAAAATTTTCACCATTTCAGACATCCTTAGGGAAACCCTTGTTTGAATAAATATTACAAGAATTTTCTGATCTAGCTTCAAATACTTGATTAACATCTTTCTAATATTCATATATAGAAATAAAAATGACATCATTACCTCTGACTTATGTTCATTATATCTAATGTATTTCAAATCAATGTGATAAAATACCTCATGAGGGATGTTTAAGATTATAGTTCTTTCTACATATGAAATAGAAAAATCCAGATCATCAATTTTCATGAATATGGAGTCCTCTGTGACTCTTAGACTAAACTGAATAGATTAAATGATATTTTTCAACTCTTCCTCATAATGAAATTCTATATTTTCATCATTGAATGTTTATTGGAGATTCTAAAAATACAAACCTTGCTTCAGTGTTAGATTTTTCTTGTACATCCATTCCAAATCAATTACATTTCCATGTAAGATATTCCTTCCTACTGAATATTGATGCTTGGTGTTACTAGCTTCTCATTCCTTGATTCTCTTTGTCTTGGAAATTTATATCTCAATGTTCTAAAGGTTAGAAGGTTTAGGGTTTCGAAGGTTCAGTCAATGTAAGATGAAGGTGGTAAGGTTTTTAGTGTTTCGAAAGGTTTTCAGAAAATAAATGAGTTTGAAATTTGAAACCCGTTATGGAAACCATGATTCCCATGTCTTTACATTCATAATAATCATTACATTATTTTAAAAAAAATCTAAAAATGGTCATGGAAAAACATTTATAGCACTACAGGTATAATTTTAAATTATTCTAAAAAAATTATTTTAACTATTTTAAAAAATAAAGATTAACAAATAAGAATTAATATAATATAATAATTAAGATTAAAATAAATTTTTCCTTTAAAATTAAGTAAACCTAGCACCGCAATAATAAAATCGATCCTGGTAGTGAGAAGTGGTTTAGTATAAATATTTTCTAATTGAATTTCAGTGGTTACAAATTCTAAGAATATATACTTTTTAAGAAAATGATCTCTTAGAAAATGATGTCTTATATCAATAATCTTAGTCCTATAATGACTAATATGATTTTTTGAAATATTTATTCAGCTTTTATTATCACATAAAATAGGATTATTATTAAAATTTAGTCTAATTTCCAAAAGAGTGTTTTGAATCCACAACAGTTGTGCACAGGAACTACCTCCAGACACATATTCTACCTCATTTATTGATAATCCAATTGAGTGTTGTTTCATACTATGCCGTGAAACTAAATATTTTCTTAAAAAGTGAGATGTTCCTGAGATTCTTTTTTTTCCAATCTACAAGTTCCATATTCAGCATCTGAATATGAAATTAAATTATAATCAGAAGTTTTTTGATAGAGAAGATATTGAAAGAACTATTCTTTAATAATATCTTAAAATTGTTTTGATAGCACTTAAGTGATATTCATTAGGTTACGATTGACATATTTCACATATACATATTGAGTACATTATATTTGACCTACTAGAAGTAATATATAATAAACTACCAATCATACCTCTATAGAACTTGTTGTCAACTGATTTTCAAGTTTAATTAAAATCATGTTTTATATTATAATATAGAGGAGTTGTATATGTGTTGTTTTTTTCAAGTAAAAATCACTTTAGTAAATCAGTAATGTATTTTCATTGATTAAAAACATTTACAAAATATTTTTGATAAATTTGAATTCCTAAAAAGAAATTTAATTCCCCAGTCAAACTCATTTCAAATTCTTTCAGAATTTAGTTTGAAAGCTTATGAAAATGTTTTTATTTTTTCATCCAAAAATTACTTCATTAGCATAAATTTGAACAAATCCAATATTAGGGTTTATAGTTTTCTTAAATAACATTGAATATTCCATTCCAATAGTAAATTAATTTTTCAAAAAAAGAACTTAATCATTCAAACCAAGATCTAGGTGCTTGTTTTAGGCCATAAATAGTATTAGTACGTTTTAAAACATAATATGGTTTTTGAGATTTTTCAAATCTAGGAGGTTTCTCAACAAAAAAATCATCTATTATATAACCATTTAAAAAAGTCAGACTTAACATAAATCTGAAATTATTAAATTTTCATATGAGATGCATAGGCTAAAAATATTTGAGGGGCTTATAATCTTGCTACAGGTGAAATGGTCTCATCATTATATATACCTTCTTTTTTATTATATTCTTTAGCTATAAGTCTTGAATTATTTCTAGTTATTATTCCTTGATTATCTTGTTTATTTCTAAAGACCCATTTATTTCCTATAACGGGATAGTTTTCTGGTCTTTCAAATAAATTCCAAAATTCATTTCTCTTAAATTGGTTTCATTCTTCTTTCATTTCTATAATCTAACATTAATACACTAAGGATTCTTCTAATGTATTAGGTTATTATTAGGATAGAAGGGCAGAAAACACAACAATATTTCCAACATTTCTTCTACTTTTTATTCTAGTGTCTAGGTCTTCAAAATAGTTTCTAAAGAGTGATTCTTTAAGGTTCTAGATTATCTACGCAATACACTACTTGGTTCATCAGTTTTATATTCTTATGAACTAGTCTAAATATTATTTATATTTTTAAAAATCAACTTTCAAGTTCTCATATATCATGTTATCATTAGAGTTAGATTTATCAACATGATCATTCCTTTTCTCAAATGGATCTGATTCATCAAATTTAACATGAACTGATTCTTCAACAATCCTTTACGTTTTATTAAAAATTCCATAAGCATTGGAATTTGCAATATATCCTAAGAAAATGCCTTCATCATATTTTGGGTCAAACTAACAAAGATTTTACTTGGTGTTTAAGGTGTGAACATTGCAACAAAAAATCATTAAAGTACTTTACTTTCTGTTTTCTGTTATTCCAATTTTCATAGGATTCCTTTTTGAAAAAAGGTCAAATTAAAAATCTATTAATTATAGAGCATGTTGTACTTGCAACTTCTATAATAACTTGACTCTAGTTACATATAGTTGGTGCATTATTACATAACATTGGCATGATCATAATAGATGAAGTCTTGAAAGATCAATTAGTTTAGTATCCTTGGATATACTAGATACATACATGAGTTTTAAATTACATCATGAGATTAAAAAAAATTGTGTCCCCTTTTCACACACTCATATATTTTAGCATATCCATGCAGGTTAATCATAATATACTTGTTCGCATATTAGGAAAAATAAAACATATAAAGGGGTGTGCTCCAGTGCCCAGTAAGGATAACAATATAACGGAACATTCATAAATAAGCATAAACATTTACGGCAATTAATCGGACTAAAACTCACGCATTTTAAACTTAAACATTAACATAATATGACAATGATAAATCAAATAATCCCATTTAATTATTCAAATGTATTTTCTAATAGTTGAATAACCAAATGTAATATCATTATCCAATTTATAAATGATAGATTTCATAATACCAAACATCACAACAACATAGTCAACGCCTCGTGCCCCAAATAAAAATATGATTTTGTCAAGGCCTTGTGCCCAGACATGAGTTTGTCTAGTGACACATACCGATGCATCGAGGATATATAGTGGGATCCACCAATCACTTACTATGTTAAATGCATTCCTTATATGAAAATGTTGAAACATAACGTAAAAAATAATATTAAAACTAGCATACGGAATGTTAATACTTTAACCATGAACCATGAATGGTATAAAAATAAAACATCCACCATAAAACATATCTCAAAACCTTCAATACAATATGGAATATTTTATCATAACATATCAACTTCAAATAAGTGTAAATTCCATCAAAGGATATTGACAGAGATAAATTCCAAACTATTTGAGATAAATATCTCGTTCTATTTTTAAATCATTTAAAAGTCACATAATTATAAAAGAGATCACTTAGTAGGAAAATATTCTTATAATCTTGTAAGGGATGTTTCAAAGATGATATAAGAGAGGAAAATAGCTGCACTATTTGTATAAGTTAAAAAACAATATTTCCTTAATTTTGTCCTAAATTTCATAAAGGACTATGTTTTGAAAATGACAGAATGATTCTTTAATAAAAATTTTATAAAAAATAAAACAAGGGTATAAATGAATTTTACCTATAGTATAGTAAATTTTAAAAATGTTGTGAAATATATTTTTATGAAACATTGATGTGGTTGATAAAGAGGTCCTGGTAGATACTCACTTATAATCAACATTGAATAATGAATATATCAAAGAATTAACATTTACCTTGTACTTATCCTTGAAAAAGTGTACATTAACTTCTTATGTAATAGATAAATCATTGTTATTATAAAATAAAATAATCACATACATAAATATGATATCATATATGTTCTTCTAATATTTAATTATTAATAATATTTCAGTATTATCATTGCTATGGGTGTTACCTGATTCTTTTTCCTTTATATGTTTGATTACATATGCCATACTTTTTATTGATATGATGTATTTGATTCATATAAATAATGTTATTATTTTCATAAACATTACTTTTAATCATAAAATGAAAATTATTCTTGAATGATTATTATAGGAAATTAATCTCATCATGTTCGTGGAGATGGTAATCTGTACGTACGCATGAGCGACAATATCATTATATTGATAGTGAAATCATATATAATTGGATGTTATATCATATGTAAAGAATCATTAACATGTTATATTTATTATTTACATTATTTATACTCATTATTATACCCATCCTAATAATGAAGTGTTTTAATAACAAACTACACCACGATGTGGAGATGGTAAGTCGTGCGTACGGACGTATGGTGACTTGTAATTCATAGGATGGAATGAATAATGAATGTTGTTGTACCATATTTATAATAACATAATAGTATGTATAAGTTAAATGAGTTATTCTTTTTATATCGAAATATCAAAGAAAGAGTAAGTGGAAGAATAAAAGAACTTTGAAATAGGTGGTTTAATTATTACCACTTTTTTAGATTCTTCCTTTTAAGGTGATCAAAAGGGCTCATTAGGATGGATTTCAGATCAAAGATACGACTTTAGGTATAGTTAGTGTAGTTTTAAGGATATTTTATTAGGGTTTGTCCAATCAAAATTGTTTTATATATTTGATTTTGAGAGAAGGGGAAATACCCGTTTATAAGAGACGTGAGGGTCACTTTTGGAAAAGCTTGAAATATTATTTTATTATACAATCACATTCAGATTATATTGGCTAGAAAATGATTTATTTCAAGGATAAGGTTGGTCTGGGTCTAAGACCTCTCAATAAATAGTTTTTAGATAGGTTTACATTGTCATATTAACCTTATCTTTTAGATTTAGCTCATAGTTAAATAGTTTATCTTTTACCATTTATTCATGTATTGGTATAATAAATGGTTAATAAAAATACAACAAAAAGAAAATAAAACCCCAAGTGGTTAATTATTGATATATATAACCTTATCTAATTCCTTTGGATGATCGTTATATTTTTAGGAAAAATAAATCAATTAGTAATATAGAATTTGGTTTAAAAACCTGTTTATGTCAGTTTTGACACTACTTAGTATTTTGTCTTTGTGGATGTCATAATAACTTTATCACTTCAAAACAATTTATTTAATAAATCCTAAAATGTAATATTAACCTTTAAAATTAGTTTAGTTCATTAAAAGTGTCAATTTACATTTATTTGGATACTTATAATATCAATTTTTTATATCTTTCTTTAATAAGTTAATTACTCCATCATCATTGTGTCATAAACGAACATAATTATTTAATGTCTAAAAATAATAAATCTACTAAAATTATTTAGAAATCATTTTATCTTTCTAATAAATATTTCTATTCAAATTTATCTTATATATAACCCTATATTAAAAATGGTTTACCTTTTAGACCATAAATTTAACACTTTTAAATCATATTTAAATAAAATAATAATAAATGTCCTAATCAAATCCAGGTGGTCCAAAAGGATCATATTTTATTCCTATAGATTATTTTTTTTGAAATACACTTATCCAATAGAATTAGGACATGTGTTAGGGTAATTATAATATCATTTTTCACCTTTAATTTCAATATTTACTTTTAACCGTTGTAAAAAAAAGTCAAATGTGACTATTTGACATAAAATATTTTCATCTTATTATACCACATTTTAAATATTTATGTCAAAAATGTCTCTCGTATTTTTTAAAATCAATTTATAGAAGCAGAAAAATTACGTTTTATGAAAATTTACAAACATTCCTAGTATGTGGGTAAATGATGGTAAAAGGATCAATAAAATTTTATATTTGTAATTTTATTGTAAAATGACACTAATAAATTACATTTAACATATATAGTTATTCTGTATCTATTTTGACCGAAAATAAATTTAAATAAAATAAATAATTATTTATATAATATGTAGGTTTAAAACTATAACGTAGTTTTTTTTCACTATTCATAAAAAACATAATATTTTTAGAAAAATAAAAAAAAGCACCCAAAGCTAACATTAATCATCTAAATCCAAAAATGAAGTCATTTTTAAAAAATAAAATTTATAAAATATCCAAAAGTCTTTATTACTATTCATAACTACTAGTTTTATTCGTCATGGTGTGCTAGAACTAGAAGTTACATACATCAAAAGATATTGTATTATTCAATGGTAAACATACCGTGGAATCTTGGGGTGTTAAATTTTATCCTTATTCAATTAATATTATCCTCATAATTTATAGAATATTTCTATATAAAAATATTTAGGTGGTTCTTCATCAAAAGTTCCTCAGGTTCCCCCATTGCCTCTTCCATCTTAGGGTTTCTCCATAGAACTTTTACCATGTGAGTTGTTTGGTTTCTTAACACATGTTATTTGGTATAAAGAATCTAGAAAGGCTCTTCAAAATAAGAATGTGTGTGTTCTGGTTCTATTTCTTCATAACTGAGTACATGTGTTGGGTCAGGCTTGTATTTTCTTAATAGTGATATGTGGAACAGATTGTGATCTTTGGAGAGGCATGGAGGCATTGCCAAACAATAAGCTACAACTGCAATTTGTTCTAGAATTTCAAAAGTTCTGATGTACCTAAGACATAATTTACCCTTCTTACCGAAATGTATAACACCCTACCATGGAGATACCTTCAAGAAAATATGATCTCATACTTCAAATTCCAAAACATTCCTTCAGTTATTGACACAGCTCTTTTGCCTACTTTGAGCTGGTTTGATGTGGGTTTGGATAATCTTCACCTTTTTTATTGTTTCCTCAAAAAGTTCAAGGCTTATGAGTTTTCTTTCACCAACATTATCCCAACATTTTTGTATACGACATATCATCCTCTATAATGCTTCATATGATGCCATCTGAATACTTGAATGGAAGCTGTTATTATAGAAAAATTCTACCATATGTAAATATTGATCACAAATACCTTGAACATCATGTGAGCAATATCTCAACATGTCTTCTATGCTTTGAATAGTTTGTTCGGATTGTCCATCAGTTTTAAGGTGGTATGGAGTTCATAAACGAAGTTCATTATCCAAGTCCTTCTAAAGACATTTCTATAATCTTGATGTAAATGTGGATCATGATCAGAAACAATTGATAGGGGTACACCATTATGTCTTATAACATTATTAATATATAGTCTTGTGAAAAATTCAAGTTGAAAATCTATTCTTATAGTAAGAAAATGTTATGACTTGGAAAAATGATAAAAATGACCCATATTACATCATTCCTTCTAGATGTCTTTGGTTTCCCCCTAACAAAGTCCATTGTAATATCATTCAATTTCCACAATAGAATGGGAAGAGGATGCATGACATTTCTAGTATGTTGTCTTCCAGACTTAACATGTTGACAAACCATACAACATAACACATAATCCACAATCTTATTCTTCATGTTGTCCAACCAAAAATGATCCTTCAAATCTATATATATCTTACTACTACCATGGTGTATAAAGAAATTAGAGCTATGAGAATCATCCAACAATTCCATTTTTAGATCAGGTATATTTTCAACACAAAGTCTCTTCCCAAATTTGAAATTTCCATCTTTATATATAAAGTCAATCAATCTATCATCATTCACAGCTTTAATTTTCTTTTGAAACTAATCATCATCAGTCTAAGAACTTTTTATCCTTTCTAGTAATGTTTTATTGGAAATGATTTGAAAAAGTATTGATGTTTCACCTTCCTTGATTTTTCCCATATCTATCTTTACTTTTTCTATGAACATAGGATCCCCTTCAACTCTCATCTTGTTCAAAACTGCATGATCATTTCTTCTCAAGAAATCTTCTACCTTATTTTCCATACCCAGGTGGTAGTGTATAGTGAAATAATAATCTTTGAGTTGTTCAATCCATCGTCTTTGCCTCATGTTGAGTTCTTTCTATTAGAAAATATACTTCAAACTCT
This sequence comes from Viscum album, assembly GCA_963277665.1. Lineage (NCBI taxonomy): Eukaryota > Viridiplantae > Streptophyta > Magnoliopsida > Santalales > Viscaceae > Viscum > Viscum album. The sequence goes on from OY728165.1 coordinate 827,960,365, forward strand.
TGTGATCGGTATATATCTCACATTGTTCATCATAGATATAGTGTCTCTATATCATTAAAGTAATGATTAAAGCATCTAACACATTATCATGAGTGAGATAGTTTTGATCAGTAATTTTTAGCAGTTGTGATGCATATGCAATAACTCTATCATTCTGCATAAGGACAAAACCAAGTCCTTTCTTCGAAGAATCACTATAAATATGAAACCCATCATTCCCCGACAGTAGAGTCAAGATATAATAATTGAAAAATATTCTCTTCAGTTCTTCAAAATATTCTTCAAACAACTTTTTCCAAAACCATTAACCCCTTTATCTGTGACCTTTGTTAATGGAGTTTCCAATTGGGAAAAATTCTTATGAAACACTGATAATAACCAGAAAAGCCGAAAAAACGGCATTACTTAGTTATACTCAACGATGTAGGAAATTCTTATATAGATCTTGTCTTTGAAGGATCAATAGATATTCCATCCATAGAGACTATATGGCCATGAAAATAAATTTCCTGAAGCCAAAATTTTGATATGCTAAACTTACCATATAAATCATTTCTTCTGAGGGTTTTTAGATTATTTGGAAATCTATTTTCATGATCATTAAAGATTTTTTTAGTATACTAAGATATCATCAATAAATACTACTAGAAAGTCCTCAACATATTACTTGAAAATACTATTCATTCGATCCATGATAATAGAGGGTGCATTAGTCTTCCCAAAAGGCATTACTGTAAATTCTTAATGCCCATACCAGGTACGAAATGATGCCTTTAGAATGTCTTCCTTATTCACACAGAACTGATGATATCCAGATCAAATTTTAATCTTTGAAAATTATTGAGATCTATGAATTTGATCGAATAAATCATCAATGTGAGGTAGGGGATACATGTTCATTATTGTTATATAATTGATCTCCCAATAGTAAATGCACATCCTCATAGATCCATCTTTCTTCGTAATAAAAAGAACAGGGCCTCCCTAGGGAGAAACACTAGGGAGAATAAATCCTTTATTACTCATTTAATCAAGTTGCGTCTTTAGTTACAATAATTAAACATTGGTCATTCTATAAGGGGTCTTTGATATGAGCCTTGAAACAGGAAATAAATCAAAGGAAAACTCAATTTCTCATTTTAGAGGATGTCTAGGTAAATCTTCTGGAAACACACCTACATATTCTTGTACAATAGGTACGTCCACTATTCAAGCATTCCTTTTCTCACCCATAGTTATTTCATTATCTTCCTCTCCAATAATTGAAATCATTAGTGTTACTGTGTGTGGATCTAGATAAGAATCTGGTGGGGACATTTTTTCTATAAAGATAAGGTACTCTTTATCATCATCAAAAATTATAACCTTCTTCATCATATAAATAATTTTCTCAAAATGGTCCAAAAAATAGTCCATACCAGGTATTATATCAAAATCAATCATGGGTATGAAGATGATATCATCATTTAAAGAACATTTATAAGCCCTATTGGGAACTAATTCACAAAAAATTAATGTAATGATAGTTCCCTTAAGAGTTTTGACAGAAAAATACATTGTTAAATCAACTTGGAAATATATAATTTTCATAGCAAACAAGGAAGATTTGAAACAATGCGATCATCTAGAATAAAATGAAGTAGTGTTTAAATTCCTAGAAGCCATTAAATTACCTACCACCACATCATTTGGAGCATCCACCTTAGTAGTAGTTATCACATAATCTTGGTCATTCTCTCTTGTACATTTCTAAGGTATTTTTCCTTTGTGATTACAACATTCATTGGAATAATTCCCCATTTATCTACAATTGAAGGATTCAACATTGACAGCCTCTTTCATTCCCTTTCAATCACGAGCATTGTGCCCTTTTTTACCACATTTGTAATAGACTCACATTCCCTTCAGGAAACTATCGGGGTGTTTCTTAAAACATTTACTGCAGGATAGAAATTCAACATTTCCCTTCTTCCCATTATTTCAATTTCTTGTGTGTTGAGCAGACATCTTCTTCTCTTACATTGCTTTAATGTCGTAAGACTTAAAGAATTATTTTTCTGTCTTGATAGCACATGGGACAATATCTTCGTACGATGAGAAGGATTTTCAGACTAATTCTCAACTGAGAAATGTTTTTAACCCATCAAGTAATCGATCAATATTTCTCCTTGGGTTATTTATATAATCTACGACATCCCTTGGTAACCTTGTAAATTTATCCGTAGGATTTTCAACATTCTCATCCTCATTTTTCCTCAGACTCAGAAATTGTATTTCCATATCTGATCGTTGGTCATAAGGATTGTATTTTTCTAAGAAAATATCTCAAAACTACCTCAATTCTATATTTGATACCTCTTTATATTCCATTTTCTTCTGAATTAATGACCACCATTGGTCTACATCTCTCGTGAGGCGATAGTCATCCATGAAAACTTTTTCCCTTTTGCAGCTCCCCAAAGTACGAAATATTTTCTTTATTGAACTTATCCATTACTCAACTACAAATGGATTTTTAGTCCCACCGAATATTTTGGGTTGTTACCTCATGAAGTGTTATAATATATGTCATCTACGTTTTTGATTAGGGCGCTCCATATGGGTAAGGTTTCTATTCATAACCTGAGTGATTTTCCTAGTATGCTAATAAGCTGATCAATACTAGTTGCATCACCAACTCCACAATAATTATCTTGAGTGGGAGTGAAATCCCTACATGGATTACATGTGTTGATATGATTTCCATTCCATTCACTACGTTCCAGGTCAAATCTATGGAATACACAAGATTAGTCTATGAATCACAATACATAATTCCAAATTTGTAAATCACTTAACATAAATTAGAATAGTTTTTGGATATAATCAAAAATCATAAAAAAACTTTCAGAAGGTATATGCTTATAAATCCATCATTATTTTTTGTAATGAAATTTTGAATTATACTAAACATATCTGTCACGACCCATCCTTGTGGCCCATACCGTGACTACCCTAAGCCCGCCTTCCATAGGCCAGGGGCTGGCGACTAGCACCAATGCATAATTCTTGATAAAAAGGTAAGGCATTGCCTTTGTAAAGTAAACAAACACACAGAGTAAGAAAGCAGAAGTAAACACTAAGTAATAACTGGGTACAGTAGTAAGTGCGAAAATGTAAGTGGGCCAGTATACAAACCAAAACTGAAAGTAAAGTACAACTGGAAAGGAAAAAACAACAACTGAAAGTAAAGCTGCAATGTCGAGTCGTACACTGGAAGTCCCACATGAAGGGTGGATATAGATAGTCTCCATAGCTCCACAGGTCCAGTCGTCTGCTTCATGTACGTTCCGCCCAATGGTCAACCTCCAAGTACCGACTCGCTCCACAAGCCTCAACCACGATCAGCGTTGTCTGTCGTCTCCAGCCAACACAACGTAGTGCGGGCATAGCCCGTGCAGGGGTGAGTATAAGCTACTCAGTAGGGACCCTGAGACCCCCGAAGGTCTCCCAGAATCCACAAAGGATAAACCAAAAAGGAAAGATACAATCACGAAGTAACATCCGACATTACTAAAGTATATGCCCATACATATCCTAAGTAATCAATTTAGTTCCAAAATCCAAGACCAAGTAAAACCCAGTCCACACAGAAAACATAACCCATTCCACATAGAAATTCACAACCCAATCCACACAGGAAAGCATAACATAATCCACACAGGATATCAAGTTAATCTTATCGAAGATAATATTGAAAGTCATGACTTAGCTCACAAGGTATACTTCTTCATAAGACGATAGAGATGATCAGGTGTAGCAACTGATTCATCTAAGCCATCAGACCCGCACAGGATCGATAGGTACTAACCCTCGAAATGACCCACAATGGATTGATAGGTACTAACCCCCGCAATGACCCACAAAGGATGGATAGGTACTAACCCCCGCAATGACCCATACATGATCTGACCTACACAGGATCAGTATGCACTGGCCCACACAGGACCGCTGAGCACTGACCCACACGGGATCTGACCCACACAGTATCTATAGTTCTGACCCACGTAGGATCTCTGAGTGTTGTAGTCGTCATCATCGAATCCACGGAGTATTTCTGTACAGTCGTCATCGTCGTCGCAGTCGCAGCCAGCTCGAGGGTTCCCGCACACAGCAAGCTCGTTTAGGGAGGGTCTGCTCCATGAGCTGAGGGCTGATACATCAAATGACACTAAGTCCGGAGTTGATGTATCTAAAAGTTCTGTATCGTCAATAGGAACTCAACGTGACAGACGGTGCGTCAATCAGACACCTGGTCTGAGAGTTATTGGCTTTTTCGTCCTAGGGGCCCGGTTGGTTTTTAATTCAAAACCAACTCAACTGTATTCCAACTACGTCGAAACCTCTAGCGGAGTAATCCAAAAGGTCCTTCTCACTAAGAGGAATCCAAAATAGTCGACGACATGTCAATCGGACGTCTGGAGCTCAAGTTATAAGTGTTTCCGCTCTGAGGGCCCGGTTGGTTTCATGTTCGAACCAACTCGGCCGAACCCAAAGTACTCTGAAACCTTGATTGTGATATATCAAAATGATCGTCTCGATCCAAGGATAGAATTGTAGCTGACGATACGTCGATCGATGGTCCATATCCCATGTTATGGGAAAAACAACGGAAGAGGTCCGAAAGTGGGGGTTTTGGGCCCGGACCGACCCGCCCCTCTTGGGCGTAGCCCGGCCGGGCCTGGGCAGCCCGGCCCGGCGCGCTGGCGGTCTGCCGGCCTGCTCGGTGTAACCAAGTAGGGAAGTCAAGGGGGGGTGTGGATTCCCCCCTGTTCAATTAAACCCGGCCCCCCACGTGGGGTCCGTTACTGTTCGGCCAGCCGGGGGTTACGATCCTCCGGCTTCTCCCCTGACCGGCCTGCCCACTCCGGCCGCCCGCTGCTCCCTGCTCTGCCGCGGCCTTGGTCCGTCTGGCGCGGTGTGACGGCGTCGCGACCCCGCTCCGGCCGCGGTACCCTTTGTGTTTCACCGGCGCGGCGTGACGGCGCCACGCATCCTTTCCACATGATCTCACGTGGTTTCGTTGCACCACGTCACTTTACTTCGAACCGCAACAACACAAAGATAAGGGAGGAGGGTTGGCTATGTTTGTGCGGTCCGGACCCCTCCCGTTAATCGATAGAAATTGGTCCAATTTGAAACGTGGAACGACGACGGAAGAATTCATTAATAAAAACAACAATAAATCCCCTACCTCAAGTGTTGTCCTCAAACGAGGTTTGCCGCAGAAAGGGACTTCGCGGAATTGATCGTCACGGAAGAAAATGATCATTGGCGTTTGTTGATCTCCGAGGAAGGCGTCTTTCATCATCGTCCGTCGTCGGAGGTTGGCGTTCCTCGTCGGCGGTGGTGCGTTCTTCACATTCTTTGATGATGAATGAAGAACGTCAAGCCTTAGAGCCTTTTTTCCTAAATCCTCTCAACAAGATGACCCCCTAATAGAATAAGTGTCTCTCTTATTTTATTAACTATGACTTATGTTTTGAAATCAAATAAATAATTATCTTTTGTAATTAAACCTAAGTCATTAAATAGAGGGTTAAGGGGGGTTAAGGAAAATGAAGGGGGTGGGGTTTTTGTGGGCCCCACCTCCGTCATAACCTCACTTGGGTGGTTTCCCCAACTTCCACTCAAAGGTCAAAACAACTTAAAAGAAAAAAATAAAATTTGTAACTCAATTTTATTTTTAACTTCCACAAAAATTAACAACTCCTCCCGAGCTAACGAAACTCTCAAAAAGGTGTTCCTAAGCATTTACTAGTTCTAAGATTCCATCGGTGCCCTCAGAATTCGATTCCGAGCACCGGTCCAAAAGTTAGGAAAATCCGCTTGTTCGTTCACTGAACGTACCCGAGCTAAACTTCAGATGAAAATTCTGAGCACACCGGGCCTCGGAATCGGGTGCCATCAGAAACTGCGTTCATGTAAAATCTGAAGGAGTTTTAAGAAAAAATTCCCTTTAATTTTATGGGTCTTTACATTACTCCCACCTCAGGGCTTTACGTCCCCGTAAAGATAAATCAAAAACTAGGGAAACAAATGTGGGTATTATGCACGCAACTGAGCCTCCCACTCCCAAGTTCTCTCCTGGAGGTTCCCATGCTTTCATCTAATGCGCAATAGAGGAATCGACTATCCATGTAGGAACCACTACTGTCGATCCACGATCTCCACTGGGACCTATGAAAAATTCACCCCATCATCAACGTCCAGCTCCCCATGGTCAATGATATGCGTCGGGTCGTGCACGTATCTCCTCAGCTGAGATACGTGGAAGATGTCATGCACCTGGTGCAACTGAGGTGGTAGAGCCAGGCGATAAGCCACCTCACCAAACCTACTGAGGACCGGGAATGTTCTGATGAAGCGCGGAGACAACATACTGCCTTGGACATATTTCCGTAATCCATGTTGAGGTGAGACCTGTAAGAAGACGTGGTCTCCATCCTCGAACTCTAGTTGCCTCCGCGTCCTATCAGCATAGGACTTCTGCTGGCTCTGAGCTATCCTCATATGCTCCTGGATGACCTGGACCTTCTCCATCATGGCCTGGACTATCTCTGGTCCCACAAGTGCTGACTCCCCAGGGTCTGTCCAGCATAGAGTTGATCTGCAAGGTCGGTCATACAACGCCTCGTATGGTGCCATCCCGATGGTGGAGTGGTAGCTATTGTTGTACGTGAACTCCACGAAGGGTAGGTGATCCTACCAGCTGCGACCAAAGTCATGGAAACATGCACGGAGCATGTCCTGGAGAGTCTGAATGGTCCACTCTGTCTGACCATCTGTCTGAGGGTGAAAGGCGGTGCTTAGACATAGTTGCATCCCGAACACCTCATGCAACCCCTTCCAAAGCCGGGAAGTAAATCGACCATCTCGATCGGAGACGATAGATGATGGTACACCATAAAGCGGTACAATCCTCTGAACATAAAGACGTCCCAAGATCTCCACTGAGCCCAACTCTCTGATGGGTAAGAAGTGATCTGACTTGGTGAGTCGGTCGACAATCACCCAAATGGAGTCGTGACCTTTGGAAGTGTGTGGAAGTCCAGTCACGAAGTCCATAGATATCCCGTCCCACTTCCACTTTGGGACCTCCAAGGGCTGTACCAGGCCTGCTGGTACTTGGTGCTCTACCTTCACCTGCTGGCAGATGAGGCATCGAGAAACAAACTCTTCCACAAACTTCTTCATAGTCATCCACCAGTGCTGTCGTCTAAGATCCTGGTACATCTTCACCACCCCTGGATGTACCGCTATAGGGGAAGTGTGTAACTCCCTCAGCACCTCCTCTTGTAAAGAAACTGGTACCATGGTACGCCCTCTGAAAAGGATGACATGCTCTCCTCCCACAGAGAATCCTTCAGGTGCCTGTCCTGAGGATATCTATGCATGCCACGTCTCACAGTCAACATCCCCACGCTATGCCTCTCTGACCTGCTATAGTAGTGGAGGAGTGACTGTGAGTGATTGCAGAAAGGCTGCTCCATCACAATCCATGAAGGATATCTGCAAAGCGGTTGGCTTCTCTGTTGCCTCACCAAGTAGCCGGATGCCTGTCGTCCTGCTGAGGGCATCAGCTACTACATTCCCCTTTCCAGGAGTATAGACTATCTCAAAGTCAAAGTCCTAGAGGAAATCAAGCCATATCAGCTGTCTCAGGTTCAGGTCCCTCTGTGAGGAGATATACCTGAGACTCTAATGGTCAGAATAGACTGTAAAGCGCTCGCCCATCAGATAGTGTCACCACATTTTCAGAGCGAAGACCACTAATGATAACTCCAGGTCATTGGTAGCATAGTTCTGCTCATTCTATCTCAACTGACCTGATCCATAGGCAATCATTACCCACCCCAGTATCAGGACACATCCGAGTCTGGTCCATGATGCATCGCAGTAGACTACGTACCCTACTCCCTCCTCCAGTAGCCTCAAGATAGGTGCGTTGGTCAATCTCTGTCTCAGCTCCTGGAAGGTCTACTGAAATCTATCTAACCACACGAAGGGTTTCCCCTTCTTCTTTAAAGCTGAGAGTGGTGCCAAAACACTGTAAAATTCTGGCACGAATCTCCGGTAGTATCCAGCTATCCCCAAGAAACTCTGCACATCTATCATGCTTCTGGGTGGATCCCAAGCTAGCACTACCTCGATCTTCGCAGGATCCACCGCAACTCCTACCTCAGAGATGACGTGTCCCAAGAAGTTCACATCACGTAACCAGAACTAACACTTCGAGAGCATTCCATAAAGCTGGTTCTCTCGGAGTATGTCCAGTACAACCCGCAAATGGTAGGCGTTCTCCTCCTCATTCGCCGAGTATATCAAAATGTCGTCGATGGAGACCACGACAAATAGATCGAGGTAAGGCTAAAAGATCCTGTTCATCAGACCCATGAACACTACTGGAGTGTGTGTCACTCCGAATGGCATAACCGAGAACTCATAGTGGCCATACCGACATCTGAAGGCCGTCTTCTGTACATCCTCATCCAGAACTCTGAGATGATGATAGCCTGACCTGAGTTCTATCATCGAGAACCACCGTGCTCCCTTGAGATGATCGAAGAGGTCATCAATACTCGGTAGCGGATACTTGTTCCTCACGGTAACCTGGTTCAGGAGACGATAGTTGACACACAGTCGCAAGCTCCTGTCTGCCTTTTTGGCGAACAAAATTGGGGAAGCCCAGGGTGAAACACTGGGTCGGATGAATCTCTTGCCCTGCAAGTCCTCCAGTTGTACTCATAGATCTCGAAGGTCGGTGGAATCCATCTGATATTCTTGGGTGGATATCGGGGCTGTCCAAGGGTACATGTCAATATAAAAGTCTACCTCACTACGAGGAGGTAGTCCTGGAACGTCGTTGGGAAAAATGTCTGTATACTGATCCACCACTGCAGGTAATCTCGGAATCCTCACGTCAACTACTCCAAGGATGAGGCTAGCCAACTAATGATCGATCGACTTCCCTCTCCTCTGCGTGAGTCCATCCTGTGCTGAAATGGCTCCCTTCTTGCCAGTGAAGGTAAACCTGCTCCCGTAGGTGTGTATACACTGCATCTTGCGCCTAATACCGTCAATCTGAGCATGGATTGTAGATAACCAATCCATGCCCAATATGACGTCGTAAGGCCTCGACGCTACTACAAAAAAGATCCCAGTCGATTCTCTCACCTCCAAGAGTATGCTCACACTGCCAGCACCAGTGTGTAATCGTCGAGTCTGATCCTGTAGGAGTCTCTAAAAGTAAGGATCGAGCCAACGGCTCTGTCGTAATCTCCGAGCTCCAAACAAGGGCAGCAGGAATAAAGGAATGACTCTCTCATGTGTCTATAAGAACTGCAGCAAGGGTGGAGTAGACACAGATCGTACCTCGAATCATCTCGGGTGCGCCGTGGTCGTAAGCCTCCACTGCCTGAAGCTGTTCCTGCCTCTGCCCGCCAACTCCCTATTGTCGGGGTGGGCCTCCTGGTGGTGGTGGTGGTAAAGCCTCAAAGCGTCACCCACCACCTGCTTCTCGGCCAGCTCCTCTGCCTCGTCCTCCTGCTCCCTATGGTCTGCCACGGTCGACCCTCTGCCTCTGACTAGGTGGTCCCTCAACCGTATACTTCTCCTCCGCATGGGGGGTCGGGCAGTCACGAGCCATGTGGCCCTACCCGCCGCATGCGTAGCACTATCTGCCTCTCGAAAGACTGGCTCTGCCATGAGTGCCCCGCACCTCTAAGCCAATTTCTCGAGGTCTTCTGCCTGAGGGTTTGGTCTGCCTAGACTCATGTGTCATCCGTTGACTGCCTACTATAGAAGACTTTGCTACATGCCACCCTGCGGTAGGTCTCGCTGCTGATGTAGGCTCAACAAGAAAGCTCTCAATGAGAAGGGATCGCTCCAGTACCCATTCCTCTATCGGAATGCTGAGGGAGATCGGTGATGCCCTGATCTCATGCCTTAATCACTGCTCGAAGGTCCGGGTCCGGAATTATGGGTCCCGTACCATGTCTGTCGAATAGGGCGAGTGGTCGGTAAATCTCGCCGAGTACTGGGTGACCGTCAAGCTGCCCTGCCACAGCTATAGAATCTCCTGGATGCGCACCGCACGGAGGGTGGATGGTATGAACTCCGAGCGGAAGAGGCTCTCAAAGTCCGTCCAGAGGAGTGATGCCTCTTCGTGCACCTGGAGCATCAAGCTCCACCATTTGTCTTCTGCCACCTGCAGGAGACTTGCTGCAAGGATCACCATGAGGTATGCTGGTGTCCCTACCAAACGGAAAACTCATACAACTGCCTCCAGCCAATCCTCGACTGCCTGGGGGTCCGTCTCCCCACGGAACCTGGGCGATCGGTGATGCTGGAACTCGTGCAGTGCACTAAGGCAACGTGCACTCTCAGCAGCTAGGGGTGGTGGCATCGGCGGCTCGGCAGGTAGTGAACCGCTGGTGCCTCTGCTGCCAAAGGGCCCTGTACCGAGGCCCAGTTGCTCAGTGGGATGTCATCACGTACAAAACCTGGAACATTAGCTAGCTACCGTCGTGGGGCCATCCTAATAAGAAATAGGTGTGTCGTGGTCAAACAGTACACCTGGGGAGCTGATACAAAGTAATCAAAAATAAAACTTGAAACACCCAAGCAATCAATGTTTTCGTGCACTAAGTTGGATATCAGAAGTCATGGTCCTGGTGTACGGATATGTCGGTCGCCGCACCAATACTGGACTGCCTGAACTGATAACCACACTCAATACTCTTAACACTATTGCTTCACATAGAAAATAACAGAGTCCTGAGTTCTACGGTAGAACCAAACTCCTATGATACCAATTTGTCAGGACCTGTCCTTAGGGCCCGTACCGTGACTACCCCAAGCCCGCCTTCCATAGGCCAGGGGCTGGCGACTAGCACCAAGGTGTAATTCCTGATAAAAAGGGAAGGCATTTTCTTTGTAAAGTAAACAAACACACAGAGTAATCAAGCAGAAGTAAACACTATGTAATAACTGGGTATAATAGTAAGTGCAGAAAAGTAAGTAGGCCAGTATACAAAGTCAAACTGAAAGTAAAGTACAATTGGAAAGGAAAAACAACAACTGAAAGTAAAGCCGCAACATCGAGTCGTCCACGGGAAGTCCCACCTGATGGGTGGGTATAGATAGTCTCCACAGCTCCATGGGTCCAGTCATCTGCTCTGTGTACATTCTGCCCAGTGGTCCACCTCCAGGTACCGACTCGCTCCACAAGCCTCAACCACGATCAGCGATGTCCGTCGTCTGCAACCAACATAGCATAGTGCAGGCATAGCCCGTGCAGGGGTGAGTATAAGCTACTGAGTAGGGACCCCGAGACCCCCGAAGGTCTCCCAGAATCCACAAAGGATAAACCACAAAGGAAAGATACAATCACTAATTAACATCCGACATTTCTAAGGTATATTCCCATACATATCCTAAGTCATCAATTTAGTTCCAACATCCCAGCCCAATATAACCCAGTCCACGTAGGAAACATAACACGTTCCACATAGTAATTCACAACCCAATCCACACAAGAAAGAATAACGTAATCCACACAATATATCAAGTCAATCATATCAAAGATAAGATTGAAAGTCAAGACTCAGCTCACAAGGTATAATTCTTCGTAAGATGATAGAGATGATTAGGTGTATCCACCGATTCATCTAAGCCTACAGACCCGCACAAGATCGATATGTACTAACCCCCACAAAGGATTGATAGGCACTAACCCCCCGCAATGACCCACAATGGATCGATAGGTGCAAACACCCACAATGACCCACACAGGATCTGACCCACACAGGATCGGTAGCACTGACCCACGTAGGATCGCTGAGTGTTGTAGTCATCGTCGTCAAATCCACGGATGATTTCTGTACCGTCATCATCGCCGTCGCAGTCGCAGCCAGCTCTAGGGTTCCCGCACACAACAAGCTCGTTCGGGGAGGGTCCGCTCCACGAGCCGAGGGCTGATACATCAACTGACATTAGGTCCAGATTTGATGTATCCAAATGTTCCGTATCGTCAACAGGAACTCAACGTGACATACGGCGCGTCAATCGGACGCCCGGTCTGAAAGTTGTTGACTTTTTCGTCCTAGGGGCCCGGTTGGTTTTTAAGACAAAACTAACCTGATCGTACTCCAACTACATCCAAAACTCTAGTAGAGTAATCCAAAAGGTCTGTCTCACTAATAGGAATCCAACAAAGTCGACGGCACACCAATCGGACGTCTGGAGCTCAAGTTATAAGCGTTTCCGCTCCGAGGGCCCTGTTGGTTTCATGTTCGAACCAACCCGGATGAACCCAATTTACTCCGAAACCTTGAGTGTGATATATCAAAACGACCGACTCAATCCAATGATCACATCGCAGCTGAAGGTGCATCAATCAGAGGTCCGTAGCCCATGTTATGGGCAAAAGACTGGAAGAAGTCCGAAAGTGGTGGTTTGGGCCCAGAACGACCCGTCCCGAGACCCCCTGGGCCGGCCCAAACTGGGTCGACCCGACCCGGATCCCGGTCCGGCCCACTTGGGCACTGCCCGGACCTTCCTGGGAAGCCCGGCCCAGCGCGCTGGCGGTCCACTAGCCATCTCGGTGTAACCGAGCTGGGCGGTCAAGGGGGGTGGGGTTTCCCCCCTGTTCAATTAAACGCGCCCCCCACGTGGGGGCTGCTGCTGTTCAGCCAGCCGGAGGTTACGAACCCCCAGCTTCTCCCCTGACCGGTCGGCCCACTCCGGCTGGCCGGCTACTGCCGCCACGGGACAGGCTAGTCTGGTCCCCCTGTTTCGACGCTGGCGGCTGGAAACCGACTGCCGCTCCATCCTCCACCGCGGCCTAAGGTCGCGGCCTTGGTCCGTCCGGCGTGGCGCGACGGTGCCGCGCCCCTCCGCTGCGGCCCCTCTCCAGCCGCGGTACCCTTTGTGGTTCTCTGGGGCGGCGCGATGCCACCGCGCATCCTTTCCGCATGATCCCACACAACGCCGTTGCACCTCGTCACTTTTCATCAAACTGAAACAACACAAAGATAAGGGAGGAGGGTCGGCCATGTTTGTGCGGTCCATCCCCCTCCCGTTAATCGAGAGAAAGCGGTCCAATTTGAAATGAGGAACGACTATGGCAGAATTCATGAATAATAGCAACAATAAATCCCCTACCTCAAGCATTGTCATCGAACAAGGTTTGTCACGGAGAGGGACAACATGGAATTGATCATCGTGGAAGAAAAGGATCGTTGGCGTTTGTTGATCTCCGAGGAAGGTGTCTTTCACCGTCGTTTGTCATCGGAGGTCAGCGCTCCTCATCGGCGGTGGTGCGTTCTTCACGTTCTTCGACAAAGAACGAAGAACTTCAATCCTAAGAGCCTTTTTCCGAAAATCCTCTCAACAAGCTAACCCCCTAATAAAATAAGTGTCTCTCTTATTTTATTACCCATGCCTTAAGTTTGAAATTCAAATAAAGAATTAACTTAAGTAAATAAACCAAAGTCATTAAATGGAGTGTTAAGGGGGGTTAGGGAAAATGAAGGGGGTGGGGTTCATGTGGGCCCCACCACCCTCATAACGTCACTTGGGTGGTTTCCCTAACTTCCACAAAAAGGTCAAAACCACTTAAAAGAAAAAAATAAAATTTTTAACTCAATTTTTTTTATAACTTCCAAAAAAATTAACAACTCCTCCCGAGAAAACGCAACTCCGGAAAAGGTGTTCCAAAAAATTTATCGGCGCTGAAATTACATCGGTGCCCTCAGAATTTGATTCCGAGCACCGGTCCAAAAGTTAAGAAAACCCACTCGTTCGTTCACTAAACGTACCGAGATAAACTTCGGATAGAAAATCTGAGCACACCAGGCCTCGGAATCGGGTTCCTTCAAAAACAAAATTCTTGTAAAATCTCACAGAAAATTAAGAAAAAATTTCCCTTGAATTTTACAGTTATTTACAATACCCCCAAGATTTTTGTAACCAAGAGGGCAGCAAGGCCCATTGTTGTGTACCAGGATACCACGGGTCAAGCCTGAAACTCCTTGTATGAGTTTTCAATCCTAGATACATCTATGATAGATCCACCTCTACCTACTCATATCGAAACAGGAATGTATTTCTTGGAAAACTTACAAAATCTCTACATTAGCAAAATTCTAGGATGCTCTTCTAAACTAATCCTCAATGTCTATCTTAGGATAATGTTCTCTAATCAGAGTTTGTCTAAATCTATCTTCCATAGTTTGTACTAATCTTCCTCTGATACCAACTATATAGCCCTGACCATAGTTACCTAGAGTCGGTGCATTATTACATAACATTGGATTGATCACAAGAGATCAAGTCTCGAAAGGTCAATTAGTTTAGTATCCTAGGATTTACTAGATACATACATGTGTTTTACATTACATCATGAGATAAAATACAACATTGTGTCTCTTTTTCACACACTCATATCCTTTACCATATCCCTGCAAGTTTATCATATTATAATTCTTCACATCCTGGGAAAAATAAAACATTGATATGGGTGATCTCATGTGCTCAGTAGGGATAGATAACAATATTATGGATACATTAATAAATAATTATAAACTTTTAAGGAAACGAATAAGTCTAAAACAGAAGCCTTTTAAACTTAATGTTTAGCATAATATGGAAAAGATAAATCAAATAATGAAATTTACTTTTTCACATGGATATTATATTTGTCGAATAATCACACGTAATATCCATAGCCAATTTTATGATGATGTAATGTATAATTCCTAACATCATAACCATATAGTCAAGGCCTTGTACCAAGAATACAAATAAGAATTTTCTATGGCCTTGTACCAAGACACTTGTTTTTCTCCTAAGTCGTACCGATGCATTAAGGAGCTATTTCAGGCTCCACCAATCACTTATTATGTCCAATGCATTCCTCATTTGAAAAGGTTGCAATATAACAAAAAAGCGTATTAAAACTAGCATAAAAATGTTAATACTTTAACCATAAACCATGAATGGTATAAAAATAACACATCCATAATAAAACATATCAAAAAACTGTCAATAAAACATGGAAGATTGTATCATAAAAAATCAACTTCAAACAATTGTAAAATCCATCAAAGGATGTTGACATAGATAAAATCAGAACTATTTGAGAGAAATATATATTTCTATATTGAAATCATTTAAAAGTATCATAATTATAAAATAAATTATTTATTTTTAAAATATTTCTATAATATTATAAGGTAAGATTCTAAGATTTTATAACGGTGGAAAATAGCTGCACTCCCTATGTAAGATAAAAAAACATTCTTTCATTAATTTTGTCGAAAAGGTTGTAAATGACCTTGTTTGGTAAACGACAGAAACATTCCTTTATAAAATTTTTATAAAAAGTCAAACGAGGGTATACATGACTTTAACCCATATTCTAGGAAATAGTAAAAATGTTTTGAAATACATTTTTATGAAACACAGATGTGGATGATAAAGAGGTCCTAGTAGATACTTACGTATAAACAACCTCGGATAATGAAGAGATTGTAAAATTAAACCATACCTTGTACTTTTCCTTGATCGAGGATATGTTAAACTCCTATATAATAGAAAAATGAATGTTATTAAATTATACAAGAACCACATACATTAATATGATAACATATATGATCTTCTAATATTTCTTTTTTAATAATATTTCAGTTGTATCATTATTTCGTGTGTAAAGTAGTTTGTTTTCCTATAAATTTTTGGTTATGTAAGCCATGTTTCTTTTGGATAAGATGTATTTGACTCATATTAACAATTATATTATGTTCTTAAACTTTATTATTAATCTTAAAATAAAAATTATTCTTGAATGGTTATGATGGGGAATGAATTTCATCGCGTTCGTGGAGACGGCAATCCGTACGTACGCAAGAGCAAAAATATAATTCTATTGATGGTGAAATTGTATGTAATTGGATGGTATATCATATATAAAGAATACATAACATGTTATATTTATTATTTACATCATTTATTCTCATTATTATACCCATCTAAATAATTAAGTGTTTGAAAAACAATTTACACTACGATGTGGAGATGGTAAGTCGTACTTATGCACGTATGGTGACTTGTCATTCATAAGATGGAAATAATAATGAAAATGGTTGTAGAATATTTATAATAAAATCACAGTATGCATAAGGTAGTTTAGTTAATATTTTGGTATTGAAACAATAAAGAAAGAAGAATTGGAAGAAGAAAACAAGATTTAAATAGGTGGATTAATTATTACCTCTTCTTTGGCAGATTTCTTTTGAGTTGATCAAAAGGGCTCTTCAGGATTGATTAATGATAAAACTAATACA
Source organism: Viscum album (assembly GCA_963277665.1). Lineage (NCBI taxonomy): Eukaryota > Viridiplantae > Streptophyta > Magnoliopsida > Santalales > Viscaceae > Viscum > Viscum album. The sequence goes on from OY728165.1 coordinate 827,976,753, forward strand.
TCTAGGTAGAAGTGATGGTATTTGAGAGTATATTTGAGTAGGGTTTGGCCGAGCCAAATGGATTTGTTGGTGTGATTTTCACAGAAGGGGAATTACCCTTTTATAAGAGAGGTGATGGTCACTTTAGGAAAAGATTGAGATATTATTTTATTATAACATAATATTCAGTTTATAATGGCTCCAAAATAATTTCATTCAAATATATGCTGATTATGGGTCGAATAAAACACCAAAAATAGTTTCAATAGGGTTTAGTTCACCATATTTACCTTATCTTTTAGATGTAACTCTTAGTTAAATAGTTTAACATTTACCATGTATTCTTGTATTATTATAATAAATGGTTAATAAACATACTATAAAAAGGCAAGATAACCCCAAGTGGTTAATTATTTATATACCTATCCTTATATGATTCATTTGGATGTGCCTTATATTTTTAGTAATATAATATCAATTAATAATATAGTATTTGTTTTAAAAACTAATTTATGTCAATTTTGATACTATTGTGTATTTTTTGTGGAATTCAGAAAAACAATATCATGACGAAAAAAATTATTTAATTACCCCTAACATGTCATAATAACATAGAATATTTTTGTAACTCATCAAAAGAATCAATTTAAAATTATTTGGATATTTATAATATCAATTATTTTAGTGTTTCATTAATAAGGTAATTACTGCATCATTATTGTATCATAAATAAATTTAATTATTTATTGTCTAAAAATTATAAAAAAATACTATTTTATATGAAAAAAAATTATATTTCTAATGAATTTATATTTCTGAATTTATCTTATGTATAACCATATATTAAAATGGTTTAGTTATTAAACCTTGAATATAACACTTTTAACTCTACTTTAAATAAAATAAAAATTAATGTCCTAATCTAATCGAAGTGGACCAAAAGGTTTATATTTTTTTATAATAATTATTTTGGTAAAAATAAACTTATCTAATTGAATTATTACTTATGTTAGGTTAAATAAAATATCATTTTTTACCATTAGTTGCCTTATTTACTTTTAACTATGGCAATAAAAGTCAAAAGTTTCTATTCACCAAAAATTATTTTCATCTTATTAAACAAGATTTTACTTACAGATTTCAACTGTGTCTCTTGGATTTTTGAAATTTAATTCACAGAAGTGATAAAATTATATTTTATGCAATTTTTCTAACATGCATTGAAGGTGGGTAAAAGGCAGTAAAAAATTAAATAAAATTTTATATAACTAATTTTATTATAAAATAACTCCAATTAAATACAATAATATTATATAGGTATTATTTAACTATTTTAAATGAAAATAAATTTAAATAAAATAAATATTTATTTAAGTAAAAATTAGGTTTTAAACAATAACTTAGTATTTTCACTATTCATTAAAAATTAAAAGTTTTCAGAAAAAATACCAAAAACTCACCGTAAGATTATTTTGATATTACAAATCCAAAAAATGAAGTCCATTTATGAAAATTAAATTTATATAATTTAAAAAAGTTGGTATTACTATTCATAACAGCTAGTTTAATTGGTCCTGGTGTTCTAGAACTTGATGTTGTGTACAATGAAAGCTATTGTATAATTCAATGGGAAATGTACCGTGGGATCTTGGGGAGTTGCATCTTCTACCTAGAAATAAGTAGGAAGATGATATTCATTTAGCATAGTCCTATCTATTTCTTGAATAGTTATTTTTCTTCATTCAACAATCCCAGTCTATTTAGGTTTTCATGGTGTAGAGAAGCTGTATTTAATACCTAAATTTGAGAAAAAGGAATTGAATTCCAAATTCTAAAATTCTCCACCACGATCACTTCTAAATGACATTATTTTAAAAAAAATCATTTTGTACAGCTTTAAAAAACATTCAAATATATTGAAAGCATCATTTTTATATTTCACAAAATACACCTAGGTGAATATTGAATAGTTATTAACTAAAACATATACATAAATTTTATCATCCAAACATACTACTCTTAAAGGTACAAACAGATCCATGTGGATATGTTCTAGAGGTTTAGAATTACAAATTTTGTTAACATATTTGACAGATGATTTTTGCGGCTTTCCAAGTTGACATGCATCACAAAATCTGTCACTATCAAATTTATGACTAGGTAAATAAAAAACTAATTGATTCTTAGATAATTTATGTAAATCATATATTTTAGAACGTATATGTCTTCTATGATAGATCCATGATTCATTTATCTTAGCAATTAGACAATTTACTTTTTATTTATGTAAGGAATTTAATTCCAGAGTATAACCATTATCTGTTCTGGGGGCTCTAAATTTATATAATTTGTCATTAAAAATAGAATAGAAGTTGTTAGAAAAATTAACACAATAACCATCATCACATAGTTTAAAGATACTTATCAGGTTGTGTTTCAATCCTTGTAAATAGAGTACTTTATTGACTGAGAATGCTTCTGGATATCCAAGAGTTCCAATTCCAATTATTTTACCTTTGGTATTGTCACCAAATGTTCCTAATCCACTATCCTTTTTAGTCACTATTTTAATGGTCAATGATTTCCCACTCATATTCCTAGAGTAGCCACAATCAGTATTCCATATTTTAGTGTGTCTTCTGTGAACCGCTTCCTGCAAATATATTCAAACAAAGTTTGTTTTGGTGCCAATGTTCTATTAGGTCCAGCAGTGTTAGCTAGAAAAGTTCTGGGAATCGAGAATTTCATTCTTTCTATAATCAATTGGATCATTTAAACTGATTGAAACAAAGGATTTCTTAATCCCATTTAATTGAGGTTTCCATAAATAACAGTTTTTATATATGTGACCTTTTGTTCCACAGTATTTACAAATTATACCTATTGTAATTGGAAAAAAATAGTTCTTATACAGTTTGGGTTTCTCCCATTTATTTCCTCTTCCAGATCATTCCTTTTTATTCACATTATTTCCAATAATTTTATTTATTGAATTTTATCCTTTTTTAAAAATAAGAGTTTCACTTTTTTATGTCTGTACTTATATTTGATGTGTTGTTATTTTAGTTTCATTATCTATACATTTTGGGTTTAATGTGTTATATTTTTCAATTAACTCTTGATTTTGTTTTATAAAAGTGTCTCTTTCACCTAAAATAGTATTTTGTATATTTTTCAGTGACTTATGATTCTTAAATAAGGAATCATATTTCTCTTCCACCATATTACAGTAGGCTGCACTTATATCATTTGAGAAACAAGATCTAGAATAATAATCAGATGAGTAATTAGATTGTATCTCATTAGATTCTACCATAAAGTACATATTTGTTTTTAGATTCAATTTTTCTTTTATGAGTAAGACTTTGATAAGATACTAGGGTTTTCAGAAAAACTACTAGTAGCTTTGATTTCTTTTTTATTTTTCTATTCATAATCATTATTTTTTAAAAATTCCCTTCTCTTTTCTCATTTTAATGGAGGTCAGTCAGGTCTTATGCAGCCCATCTTTTTTCATTCATATAATGTTATTTTTAGTAGATATTTCTCATCTATCTTGAAGGATTTTATGAATCCCTTATTCATTATGTATAATTTACTAAATTTCCTAGCTAACTGTTCATGTTCCACATCTCAATCAGATAAATTAGAACTTTCTAGTTTTCTCTTGACCTCTTTCTTCATATTTATTCCCTTTTGTGGGGATGTTACATCCAAAGTTGTATTTTCACTCTTGATCAATAATTTATGATCATTTTCTTTATCTTACATCTCAGCATCATACATCATCGGGGTTCTAACTAATTCACACATAGTTTGATCTTTGACTGCGGAATATTTATTAATGGCAGCCGATAATCCATTCCATTGGCTTGTAAGTACTCTTAGTACTTTTAGTGTTAGATCTGCTTGTTTGATAGGTTCTCCCAATGTAGTTATGTTATTGAAAATATATGTGACCCTTCCATTTATTTGAGTGATTCATTCACCCTCGATCAATTTGAATTTTTCAAATTTTAATTTGGTTGTGGCCTACCTCATTTGTTTGACATTGTCAGTTCCTTCATAAGAAACTACAATTGTCTATCACATCTCATGTGCAGTAGGTCATTGAGATGCTTGACTAAATTCATATGTTCCTAAACCACCAATGATAACATTAACATCATTTGAATTTATGTCATACTCTACTTTAGTAGCTGCACTCCATGTTTCAGGTCACCCAATATTTTCATAAGGAGTAAGAATTTTTTTAGTAGACTCTATATCCATGATTCTTCAGGTAGATGATTATCCTAGACTTCTAACTTTCATAGTCTTCAATATTTAAGTACGGAGATCGAACCATTGACATTACCTCTCTGGTGTCATCCCTTGATATTTATAAGTATAATACTATGACGATTTCATCTTTTTATAGATTTAATAAAAGAACCACCTCAGATACCAATTGTGGGACCGGGTTATACCAAATATGCACAAGAGGGTAGTGATTTGTATCTTTTACAATTTCATTGGGAATTGTGATGATATCCAAATTTTTCCTTTATATTTATTAGAATGTTTTTGCAGTGGAAAGTAAAAATATTGAAGGACACACAGATGTATAGTGGTTCAGGGAACAAATGCCCCATAATCCTTTCTACCAACACTCTACTCTATGAGCATGGTTATTTTCACTATCTGGTCATCTAATCAATAGACCGTCCAAAGCTGAGTACATGCAGTTGACACATTTAAATTTTATGTCTAAAATAGATCCTTCTGGTTCATTCACATACCAAATATACAGATTAATACGAGAAGATGGTTACTCAAAATGGAAAGAGTATTTTATAAAAATGCATTCCAGTTTTTCTTCACTGTTGCAGTAGTACGCAACGGACATTAGATGTATCGTCATCTTCAGAAAATATTTTCTTCACATATGATCAGTTTTGAGTTGATCTAGTTGAAAATAGGTCTTGAAATAAAATTTGTATCTTTAACAACAATTGATTCATGAAATATCTTCAATGTTGAATAAGAATCTTTTATGCTTTTCCTTTTCTTCAGAAAAATAGAGTCTGATGGATCTTGGTAGTAGTAGATCTGTGTGACTCGTATATCTCTTTTTCACAATTATTCATCGCTCTATATGTGATTCAAAATAAAAATGATATATAAAGAATAAAGATACGTGTTTTACTTTCAAATTTAGATCCACAAATTATTCCTTAAGAATGATGATATTCAATAGTTTTAGTAACAAAGCTGTCATAACATCCCATTATAATCTTGATGAAACCCTCATCTTAAATGATTCCTTTGAAACATAAATAAATGGCTTTAAATCAGTCAAATATGTGCTTTTCTTTTAGGATTTAAAATTGTCTTGAAATCAGCTTGATATTCCACTTAAATACCGTTTCATGATAAGTCATATTTTAATTCTCCGATGCTAATCGTAGGGTTGATGATATATTCATCAAATGTAATGTTGATCTCAAATATAGGGTTGTTCTCAAACCTAAGGTTGATATCAAAAGTAATCTTAGTCATCCAAACTTTTCTATTCAACTTTTATATATATGGTATTTTATACATACATCACACTTTAGAAAAACATAAGATACATGGTCCATATTTTTTGATAGAACATAAGGTTCATTATAAAAGTAAGGTTGATGATCCATACTTATATGAAGAAAACCTACGGTTTCAAACATATATAAGGGTCTTATTCCATACTTTTCTGATATAACAGACATATGGTTCCCTCCAAACATATGGTTCTTTTACAATGCTTTTCTGATCTTCCGTAATGTAAACATAGGATTTAATCCTTACGCTACATTCTTCAACGTAGGTCATGAATAGTATTTCCAAAACACGCTGAAATGATTTTGGAACACTTTTTCAAATATTCCATAGGGATTAAAATAATTTAATATTATTCCAATATAAAAATATAATGAATATTAATTTCTTGAAATATACTCAATGTAAAATCATTAGAATAACAAACAAGGGTATTTGTGAGCATCAAAAACATCATTAAAAGAAAAAGTATTGTTGAAACAATACATGATAAAAAATCTCCCTAAATTAAAATAGTATATAATATTGTTGAAAACAACACTTTCCAAACATTTTATAGGTCATTTTTCTCTCTATTTTAAAGATTAGTCCCTCGTAAAGATAATTTCTCCCATAATCGTTATAATTAATTTAAATTACCATCAGATATATTTTTTATAAAATAATAATTTGACCATATTAGAAATTAGAAATTATAGTGATTCAAATACAAAATATTTTTTTTATTTCAATCATATAAGTGGTATAATATAATATAAATTTAATCCCACAGACAGGATGACAAAGTGATGATTTAAAGTAAAAATGTTTGAAGGATTGAAATTTTTTATATCCAATTTGATGGTTAAATTGATTCCAATGACCTAAATTGGACTAATTTATATCTAATTGGTATAATTTAACTTTAAATCCATTTGAAAATAAAATATCACTATATAAATAGCTTAAAATGGTGATAAATAAATATTTAGTTTTTTCACTATTTATTAAAAATGAATCTTCTTAGAAAAATACAAAAACATCACCCCATGATAAATTTCTTCATCCAATTTTAAAAATGATGTTAATTTTCCCATATAAAATCTATTAAAGTGTAAGAATTTATATTTTAAATAGGCTCTCCATTAAATGAAGTAATACTTTCTTTTTAGAAAAATATAATTTTTTATCATAAAATTCGATGATTTCTTATACTATACATATATAATCTATTAGATGAATATAAAAAATATTTGATTAAATGTATTATTTATAAATATATTTCATTAATATCCTTATCTATTTTTAATTAGTTTAATTTATTATTATAAAATACCATTGTGAGTATAAAAAAAGTATTTTTTTTATTCAATGGGATTATATTTTCATTTATAATTATTTGGAACCCAATTAATTCATATTATATTTTTGTAAACCATATATTTTGAAATTTAATTTAATCATATTCGTAACTACTAATTTAATATCTTTGATATGTGTTATTATAATAAATAATTATTTTTATTGTATGGTAAAACCTAATCTTGCATGTAACACAATCTATCGAAGAAACATTTTATAGTTTATGACCACAGATAACTCATTGTTGAGTTCATTGAAATATATAAAGTATATTGAATATATTTTCAATATTAAATAAACCCAAAATTATTGATATGTTATATTATTTTCTAGGGTTTTTATTGCTGTTCATATACAATATCGAATAAAAAGATACCCTTTTAGAAATTTTGTGGTTTTCCATTCTCCTCAAATTTAATAAATTTTGTTCATTCAATTTAAATCCGATATCATAAATAAGGGTTCGATATTTGAAAAATATTTTATAGAAATATCGTTCTTTGAGAATTTTTTAAAAAATATCCTCCTTATAAGAGATAATGAGAAGTAAAAATTTCACATGTAATAATATGTAACTATGTTTCTACTTAGGATAAAATTAGTGGGAAGTGAACATATATTGTTTGAGGAAAATCATATAAAATTATAGGGATCAATTGATTTAATTAATAAAAAAATTATATAATCAATGGAATGTTTAGGGACTCAAATACATAAATCGATGATGATTTCAAAGACCATAAATTCCACTAAAATGTTGTTATTGGGACAAAAAAAATTCCTTAAGATCTTTTTCTTAATATTGAATAATTATTTCATAGAGAAATAATATACATAATTTATACATTTCAATTTCATATGAACAATTTCATCTTTTGGTTATTCTTAGATCAAATTATATTTCATACCTTACTCCATGAAATGGATATACTAGAATGATCCCCATTTTTTTAAGTAGTAAAATTTCCTTTTACCAGATCATTGCCACAATAAAACAAGTCATTTTATGTGCCTCTAACTATTTTTCAAAACAAATATGGTTAATGCCTTATTTTATAAAACAAAAAATTAATAGTAATGGTTAATTAATAATATGTATTCATCAAATTGGTTGACTAAAAATAATTACACCTTATCTTGGACATCATGCACGCCAATGATATGCGTTAAACCTTTATCTAATTTTAGTTATGGGTTCAAGTCCCATGTACATTCTGAAACTAATGGTTTTCACCTAGAATAATGATAATCATTTTCAAAAACATTATTAAAATAATATCCAAAGTCAATATGATGGTCATCATTAAAATTTGTATAATCACTAAATATCTTTTAAACTACAAATTTCAAAAAAAAAACTCAATTCATAAATACTTCATTTTTATTATTTCAACATAGTTCCTTCCATAGTAAAAGGATTAACTGAGTTCATCCATTTTCCATAGATATTCAATTCCTTAATATTGGTTTTTATAGAAAATGTGAATTATCTAATGAATATCCCCCCGGATTGTAAAAATGGGTTAATAGTATTGCTCATTGTTATGTACCAGGTTACACTATAGTCAAGAACAATGTTCTTTTTAGAGTATCTACACCTAGGTACATCTATGATAGAACTAAATCCAATTTTATTATCCAAAAATAAATATATTATAAAAAACCATAAAATCTCTATCTAATAAAATCTTTTGGATTTTATTATATACTTATCCTTAAATACAACCTTATGTATTTGTTCTCTAATATATGTTTTCCAAAATAAAGTGCCTAAAGTTTCTACTAAGCATCCTCTGATACCAATTGTAATTAAATGGCTATTAATCCCAAAGTCTGTGTCCAAATGGAGCTGATTTCTACAACCATTATATTGGCATGACTACAGGGAATGAAATCAAGAAGGATATAAGATTTTAGTCATCTTGGAAAACTAGATACATATATGATTCTTAAATTATAACCAAATACACAAATTAGATTGTATTTTTTCCATGATGACTTTATTCCCACTTAGCATATCCTTGATTGTATTTTTTAGCACCATTCGTTGATTCCGTGATAAATGGATCAAAATATGGGTGAGTTAAAAGTCTCATTAATGGTGAAGTAATGAATTAAAACTAAAAAATCATTTAGAATAAAAAATAGTAACGATAAATAAATAAATACACATTCCATGTAAAAAATTTAATAAGATGGATTATGTAAACAATTGGGAATGTTATATAACTCAATTAACATGACATTTAATATAACTGGATAAAGAATAATCAATATGACATAGAAAATAAATGAAAACCATTCCATTTAATATATAATTTAATAACGAAATGAACTGTTATATTTTTCTATTGTGAAAATTTCATGCATAATAAAAGCTTAATAAAAATGATTTCAATTCTTAATTACTAGATTCCATGTTCCCTATGTCTATGGTACCTATGCTGTTAGGAAAATTAATAGGACGGTTTATAAATTAATGTTGTAAAACTCCACTAAACATAGGCAACTGAATCATCCCCTGAGACTAATAAATTACCCTGTAGCTATCTATAACTAGACCCCACCTGTATTATACTTGTCCAAAGAATCCCACATATAACAAAAATCAATTAAATTATAGAACAATGTGCCTTATCGATTATCCATATTGTGTAAAAACACAGTTTTATCTATATTTCAACAGTTAATAAAAATACATTAAAAGAAACAATAATATGTAAAATGGTATGTGGTTTATCCAATAATCATATCTCTGAGAAATGAAGTGTATATTTGAGGGAAATTTATTGTTTAATGATCCATGCAAATTGAATATTTCATGGGGAATAAAAAATGATTCAAGGAAGTTATTTTCAATAATATGCCTCAAAAAATAAATCATTAACCATCTGGATTAAGAATTATGATGGAATCAATAAAAATATACAAAAAGAAGTAAGGGTAAAGGGTTTTTGTCATCAATGAATTGAAAACTATAAAAAGACCTTTTGAAAACATTTTTTATGAACATAAAATTTCCATTTTGAATAACATTTTGAAAATATTTCTCTATTAAAATAACTTTTAATAAGAATTTATTAAAATTTATGCATTAAAAATTTAAAAGAAAGCTTCAATGAAATAACAGAGGTAACCCTATGCATGCCATAAAAGGTTTAAAGAGCATTCCTTTTGTATGGTAAAAATGTTAGAAGAATTTACTCATCTGGAAAGTGATGAGATGATTCCTTTCAAAATATTTTTAGAAGACAAAAACTGTAAAACGTCTTTAAAAAGGTATTTTGTTGTGGTTTAAAAAAATTTAATATTTTTTTATGAATAAAGTGTTTTTAGTATAAAATAATATCTCTAACTAAAGGGATATATGAATTCATGTTTTCTTAGATATATTTATTAAAACATTTGGAGTACCAAAGTTTGGGAAAATGGTACTATTACATAAAAAATTTCATTTATAACCTATGGAAAATAAAATTAAAGGTTTTATTTAGAAACTAACATATAAATTACTTTAATTTAATTCCACGATTGAGAAATATCATTTGTACTGATATTGTCAAATAAACCCTTAAAATGATCATAATGATGAATTGTACAATAATAAGTGAATTTATTATGTGTACCACCTATAAATTCGCATATAATAACTGAAAATACATAAATATATATTCAAATTATTTTTATAAATAATCAAATAATATCAATAATGATTAGAAATTAATATAATCTGTTGAAACAGAATTTATTAATAGACCTGTTTTTTCCCATGTAAGACATTGGAATATTCCCACTTATATTTCCTATTCCAAGCGCCGAGACATCATGCAATTTTGAGGCTCGGTGTTCCCAAAATAAATTTTAATATAATATTATGTATTTTAAAACTATTGACATGATGTAAATTGGATATCTCTTAGATGGTTAATCAGATAAAAAATCTGAGACCATGGTTGGGTCCAGAACGTGGTGTTTACCCTAGGTGAGACATTAAATTTCTATGAATGGGTCATTTAAACCCCTCAATTTTTTGAAATATGCCAAATGGATTATTTAATTTATTAATTTTTCCAATTAATAAGTCAAACTATAATAACTCTCAAACAGTAAATTGAATCAGAAATCTGAGGCCATAGTTGAGTCCTAAGCATGTTGTTTACCGTAGGCAGTTTATATGTTTTGTTAGTGCATGCCTTCGGTTCAAAATGATTAGGGGGGGGAAACCATATATATAATAATAAATTATATTGTTTTATTTGAAACACTACATTGAATAACTTCTGAATGGGGACTATGATTAGAAATATGAGATTATTGTTGAGTTCATAGCGTCATGTTGGCACTAGGGGAGACCTCATTTGAGAGGGAACATGTGATTAACATTTAATGACCGCTGATAGTTTATTAAAAAGGAGGTTAGACAACCAATCCAGAATTATCTCATCAATCTCTTAGATGTTATATCATTGGACGACGACGATTTGTTGTCCTAACTTCATCAGATCGCGACAAAAAAGTAGTCACTAGTAGATCAGAGAACTGTGGAGACAATGATGGATCCAAATTCGAGGTTGGATTTCTATTAGGGATTCTGCATCTCTGCATTTTAAATTTTGTTTTCCAAAATCAATTATGATCATATTCCATACTTTTAAAACCTTTTTCAATGTCCATAGTAACAACAGTCTTGGATCATTTAATTTTTGGATCATTTTTTCTTCATCATTATTCACATTTTTCAGAGGTCATGTTCACCTCACACATAAATGATGTCTGATCATCAAGTGGATCTTATATTTATAAAGGACATGATCCAAGGATACCATATCTATGATGGTTTTGCGTTTATGGCACTAGGGGAAGTGTAGTGGCGAGCGGAAGTGGCATCCACTTTTCGCCACATCAAAACAACATCAAATCATTGCATAGAAGCTGTAATAGTTATGGTTTCATCCCTGGGAGTCCATATCTAGTCTCAAATCAAATTTTGGGACACCAAAGTGTTCCCATTGGCTCTTAGAAGATCTGTCAGAAGACCATCGTGGGACGCCGACTTGTCAGTGGGCCAGTTGGGGGGGACAAGTGGCACGACATGTGTGTATCCTAGATGTGGATGGGGACAGTGAGTTGGAAGGATGTAGGGGAAGGCAGGGTGAGTTGGAGTGGGAAGGCCTAGGTAGTGCAGACTGGCCGAACTGGGCTGGTTTGTCCCCGAACAGACCGGGTTGGTTTTAAATGCTCGTTTCTTCCAAACTGGTGTTTGTTTGACATGTCATGTATGGAAACATGTTCATCACACTGAGATGGGCCTTTTGAGACAAGTTTTATATTTTTTTCAATCTTGATGTGTGGGGGAATGAAACATCAAATTTTAATAATAATAATAGTAATAATATAATCATTCTTCTTTTAGACACAAGCATCAGACCATACGTCTCCATACATATTTTGATTTATACATCTTCAGAGGCTTTGTAAACCTTGTGTGGAGCCAAACATTTCAAGACTAATTTTGGGTTCTTAAACGAAATTTTGGGTTGTTTTCCCTATGATCCCCTTTTGGGCATTTTTGGTGAAATGTCACATTTCCACTGGATTTCTCTTTTTGAAAATTTAATATTGGATCATGTGTGTTTTTATGTGGATATACAAATAGTGTAAAATGTTTTATACATTTAGGGTCTGAGGAATGGTATCCTTGGGGCAATACTTGCACACATCATGGTGGAGTGTAGTGTTTTTACCGGGAGTCCATTATGGGTGAATAAATAGTTGATCCTATTCATTTTTCTCAAGGATTGCAATAAATTAATCTATTTGGTTATCTGAGTCCATTTTCACGATTAATTTGTGCCTAATGATGGTTTCACCATTTGGATCAGTAACAAGAAACATATGCTCATCAGACTTTTGGCTGGAGGTTACATGTACTCTAGGAGTACACTAGCATTCCTTGTGGGTACTAGTTCTCAGTTTAGTACTCGAGTATGTCTAGATACACATCCATGTGATGAGGTAGGTTCACATGTCATTTTATTCCCACACATGTCGTGTACCACTTTATAAATCTTCTACCTCTCATATCTCATTCTTATAAACATAGATTTTTGGCCTACAAGTATCCTATCTTGAGTGTTTTCCATGTAGAACACATTGTTTCCCTCCACAGTGGATTTTGTGATGTGATGAAAGATGTTATTGGCATGACACATGTTTGAGTTGATGCTTGAAGATAATAGTAATGATAGTGCTATTTTGAGAATCATTAGAGTTTTACCACCTTACCCTCCTCAAGGCTGGGCAGTGAGGTTCATCGTTCTCCCTTTTATAATTTTCCTTTAACAGGTCTTTGTAGCGAGGTTCACCGAATAAATTTCAGAACATGACTGAGCAGTGAGGTTCATCATTTATTCATCTGGACATACTCTTCAGTGTGGCTAGGTTGTGAGGTTTTCCGTTTATTCATTCGGGCATACCCTCCAGCATTGTCGGGTAGTGTGGTTCCCCGACTACTCTTCCAGACATACCCTCCAACAGTGATGGGCATTGAGGTTATTCAACGAGTTATTGATAAGACATGATTTGATGTACCTTTCAACTCATAATAAAGAGGGTCACTTATCCCACAATGATGCATCCTTTTGACCTGAACTAAACCGTGTAGGTGAGACAGACCAGCCCAAAGGGGACAATATCATAGTGTAGTGATTAAGCCGCATTGACATGAAATTTAGGGTAGACATGTAGGTTGCTAGGCATATATGGTTGTTACATAGAGAACTATATAATACTCTATTCTTGGGTAGATCAATGAGATGGATATCCCCTTACTCTATCGTTTGGGATCCTTTGACTGAGCATATATATATCTTATTACATTACCCACACCATGGGTTTTAGTTACTGTCCTTCTAGGAGAGGTGAAGATGTGTAGGGTATGCCATGTTTTTTCAATGTCTAGAATCTCGTGGATGGATGAGTATAACCTCTTACTAAAGGTATAAAATACACTATGAGAAGTTCATATTCTCACCATTTCAAGATCTTTGTGTTTGTTTAAGCTTACTTCACTCTCTAGTTTGGAGGAGTTGTACTATTTTTCTGTGAATTGTTTTGTCCATAGATTCCATATTCAATACAAATCTTCTTGCTTTCTACAGCTTTTGGGGAATCCTACTAAGTATTTTTACGCTCACCCCTTCTTGGAATTTTCCCTTACTTGGTGTGATCTTGCAGACGATGGACAGGTTTATCGTGACTTTAGAGGAGCTTGGGATACATGATGCTTGGTCCGTGTGTGGTTGTTGTAGCTAGGGAATCTGGAGCAGGGAACTCCCATTTGCTTAACTTTATCACATGTTAAGGGGTTGTCTAACTTTTTTTGGTTGGGTGTGTATTTTCCACTTTCCATTTTAACATTACTTTTTTGTACATGTAATTTTTTGAGTTGAATTTATTTTTTTGGATTATATATAGTAGTGTTGTATCTTCTTTTCTCTTACCTTGGTAGTTTGAGTTGTGTTTTCTTTGTCGGCTTGTGTGCGTATAGGTGCATAGAGAAATTTCTCCCTGTGTTTCTGGCACCTTTGGAGCTAGTCTAATACTCCTAGCCTAAGGAGACTTGTTTGGGGTAGTTGCATCTTGATCCCCAACACGGGTTAGTTCGTGACATAGTTGAGTCAAAGGTGGTTTGACCCTTGATACATTGTTAGGTTGTTTCCCTAAAACACCCTTGGTAGTGTTTAGAGAAAAAATTACTATGTGTGTAGAGAGATGATCTTAGGCTTATGAGTATAGTGATTTTGTGGTGGATGACATACCCATTCACCAAGACCCTGATTAATCACTTGTTTACTCGGTATGCTGAGACTCATATTTCAGGGAACATTGGTAAATGAATTATTTATGATTGTGTATTCGACTATCCTTCTTGAGAAATATCCCAATCATTGTTGATATATATATATATATATATATATTCATTTGACTGTTGTACACCATGGTCAGATTCATGCTACCTATGTGACGAAGGACATCCAGGATACTAGCTCTGGTTCGTGATGATGATTCCAAGAGCAATGAGGCCTCAGTTCCGGATCCATCATGTGATCCCCATCCACCAAGTGCGTAAGTTGTAGCACCTCCACCTATTGATTAGTATACAACCCCAGTCGAGTGGGATGAGGATGTGTCTAGGATGAGAATACTCCACAAGTTATATCATAAGATACCATTAATGTTTAGTGGTATTCTAAGCCCTCAGGAAGTGAAGGTTTGGCTAGAGTGTATGGTCCACCTCTACATGAATGCACAAACGCTAATAAGTTAGATGGTGGATTTTACAGCCAATATTTTTCAATGGATCATCTTGGTGTTGGTGGAGATAGTTTACTCAAATTAATGACGAGTTGGTACTCTTGCAGGATGATTTCCCGCTTTTATTTCATGAGGAGTACTACCACTTCTGCTTGTGCTCCATTTAACATCAGTAGTTCATGAAGTTTCAAAAGAGATGGGTTACGATGGCTGAATACATGACAAGTTTTACATGCAATACTAAGTACCCTTTGGACATGGCCTGCGATTGTATCTTCTGAACCATGAATTTTGAGAAACATTTATAAAGAGAGATCCTTGTCAGTATAGTACCCTCATTATTTCCCACCAATTCCAAGGTATTAGCATGAGAACTTGTGATATAGAACTTTCTGGTGGAGGGGTGCTAGTTTTACAGTTTTGGTAGTGGGATCAATAGATTTGATACGTCTTCTATAGCTAGCAAACATTAGTTGGTAGGCCCTCGACATTGGAGGGTGCCACTTGAAAAAATTCAAAGACATGGTCAGAGACAGTGACGAGTGATGGATAATACTTGGATGGGGCATCATTGTGCTTGTGTTGGGTGAGTAGACATGGCATGAGGTTTTCCGACTAGAAATGTTAAGCTTCCTAGATAGTTGGTTAGTGCACTGCCTTGTAAGAGGTAATTTTAGGATTAGGTATCTCCTTGTTGGTGTTAAGGTGGTCCTCAGTAAGGTTGTGATGGTTGAGGAGTAGGAAGAGATGTATTTGGTGGATGACATTGTGATATCCTTGCACCACTACTAGGAGGACAACTTGAGGCTCATGGAGCAGGCAGTTGGGTCTGTTGGCAACTGCACAATATCAATGTCTACAAACCTACATCATGCAATATGATATGAGGTACACTCTGTGTCTTTTATACTTTTTTAGTATAACGTGTTAGATACTATGCGAGTTAATCTTCTCTTCCTACGTCATGATTGAGGAATTATCATGGTGACACACGACGTTGGTGTGATCAGGTGTCAGTGTTGTTAAATGTAGCATTGAATTCATGACAAAGTGGGGTCCTTCCCCCAACGAGATGCATTTTTTTGAAGCAAGAAAATTGTGAGGGTGAGTCAATGGCTCCAATTGTGGATAATATAAAGTTGTGGTGGATGAGTCCCTCAACCTTGCATGTTTGAGGTAGAGTTTTGTAGTGGAGTATCAGAGTAGGACTTGAATTTTCAAGTGGAATTCTACTACTTGACCTCCTTTTCGTTCTGATACCACTACTGGGATTAGTAGAGTGCCTATTTTTTGAATTACTCTACTTACAACAGGGGAAATGCCAAATGGGGGTTTCCACGTTCTTTCTCTTTCTAAGCTCATCTAGTTGGATGAGTTTAGTCATTTACCCTATTCATTGGCACCTTGTGTTCTCAATGTCATGTCTTGATACTACAGTTATCATGTACAGTTTTTGGGGATGATAACCCTTCAAATAAAAATGGGTGACACGCTATCTAGTGATGAATGTAGTAGTCCTCCCCCTGAGGATGTATAGGTGTTATCTTCTGGGAGAGCGCTTTGTTGTTTCCTCTGACCACCAAAGTCTTTGGTATGTCTTCACTCAGAATGTCCTGATCCTTTCGTGGTGATGATGGTTGAACATCCTATGGGACTATGACTTTGAGGTAGTCTATTATTTGGAAAGAGGCAGTGTTGTAACAGATTCCCTTAGAAGAATGTCCTAAGCTCACCAAATGATTAAATTTTGGAAGTACTTAGCTTTCCAACAGTTGACCCTTTTAGAGAAAGAAGGTATAGTATTCATTAGTCAATGGTGTCGACTCTTTCTCTTCTCGATCATATAAGAGAGACTTGGTTCTGTGACATCGACTAAGCAATCTTGTTTGACAATATATCCTTAGGTGTTTCACTATATGGATATTCTAAAGGAGGGAATCACGAGACCATGTTCTAGGGACAAGCAGTGATTATAGTCATGACGTGGGATATAGAGGTTTAACCAGGGATGAAAATTGTCCCTCAAGTTAATAAGGACGTTCAAAACTATGCAGAGAGATGGCAAGGTTTCCTACCACCATTCCCTACCACAATGGGTGGAGTGGGTGCATGACATCCCAATATATTACAGCTGAGGAGATGTGTTCACATTTTCTTCGTAGATCATCAGTGGGAGAAAAACAAATGAGGAAGAACCATTCCATTTCTTCATGTGTTATGGTGGCATTGAAATGTGTAGGTGGTCCTAGGAGTGGGAGATCCAGGTTTAATATTTGTATCCCGAGTAGCTTCACTAGTTTTTATTTTCAAGGATGAAAATATTCAAAGAGGTAATGTAGTAGAGACCCAATTTTTCCATTGTAATACTTTGGAATATTCCTACACATATTTCTGGATCTAGGCATTGAGACGTTGTGCTATTCCAAGGTCTGATGTGCTCGGAATAAATTTTATAAAAATGATAAATAATTTTATACTATTCATGTGATATAAATGATATATCTTATAAATGGTTAATCATATATGAAACATGATATAATGGTTGTGTCTGAAACATGGTGTTTACCTTAGGGACCACATAAAATATATCGGAGAAGAACATTCGGACCCCTCTCTAATTAGAAATACATTAATTGGATGTACTAATTTATTAATTCATTTATTTAATATCACTACCACAAATAACTATCAAATGGTAACTCGGATTAGAAATATGAGTCCACTGTTGAGTTTTGACTATGTCGTTTACCTTATAAGGGTATAACTTTTGTCAGCACACACCTTCTATTGAAAAATTCTTGGAGGGAAAAACTATAACTTAAATAATTAAGTAAAATTGTTATATTTGAAATGGTACCTCAAATAATTTCTTAATAGGGACTTGGATTAGAAATCTATGATTGTCGTTGAGTTCATAGCGTGGAGTTATTCCTAGAGGCGACCATTTTTTTAGAGGTCAATGAGGATTCATATTGAGGGACTACTGAAAGTTTCCTATAAAAAGTAGGATAGACAAATATGCTAGAATTATCTCATTTATCTCTCAGACGGAAGAGATTTAGAGTATTGATATACAATGGAAAACCGTCATCGGATTGTGAAAAAAAATGTTGTTACTAGTAGATCAGAGCACAGTGGACACAATAATAGATCCAAATTCGTGGGAGGATTTCTAGCTTGGATTTTGTATCTCCCTGTTTTAAATGTAGTTGTTGAAAATAAATTGAAATCATCTTTACTACTTTGAAAATTATCATCGAGGGAAAAACTAACAATGGTCATAAATCCTTTAATTTATGGATCATTTGTTCTTCACCATTCATTGAGTACTTCATCGATCAATGTTTCATCACACTGAAACGATGTGAAATAATAAACAAGAGCTAATATCAATGAAGTTATTGATACATGGATTCCATCTCTGTGATGGTTTTTCATTTTCGGTATCGAAATATGTGCCTCAGTAAGTGGAAGCAACATTTACTTTTAGTTGCATCGAAACAGTGACAGATCGTTGCACGAAGGCTTGTACAGTGATGGCCTCATCTCTAGGATTCCAAATCTGGTCTCAAATCATATTTTGGGAAATAAAGGTGTTCTCGGGGGCATGTCGAGGATCCACCGGCATAGCGTCATGACCTGGTGGTGGCAGACAGCAGCGGGAGGGTGGCAGGCCGACGAGGCTAGAGTGGGGAGGGGCTAGGTGGCGTGACACACACGCATCACAGAGGTTGGTGGGGCCAGTGAGCTAGTAGCCGATAGTTGGCATGGTAGTAGTTATAAGGCCAGAGGCCTAAGGTATAGTGGGTCAGTGAGCTGATGGACAGCCAGGGAAGACTGGGATGACCAAAGCGAGTTGACCCAGGCGGTGCGAACCGGCCGGACCGAGCGAGGCATGCTTTAAAATGCCTCTTTCTTCCAAACCAAAAATATGTTTAACACACCATCTGTGGCTACACATTCCTATTAATGGGACATACCATTTGAGGCAATGTCATTAACTTTTTGTTTTTGTCTTGATTCTAGGGTCATGAAACATCCTATTTAAATAACTAAAATATAATTATTATTATTCCGGAACAATACATCGGATTGTATGTCTACATACAATGTCTGATTGACACACCATAAGAAGAATTGTGACCCTAGAGTTGAGTAAGTATTTTCAAGTATAATTTTGGGTTCATAAACCATATTTTGGGGTGTGGGACCCACGATCCCCCTTTTGTGCATTTGCGGTGAAATGTCACTTTTTCACACAGTGTCTATTTTGCGCAGATGAATAGATGATCCCATGTTCTATTTAAAGAAGATAACAATGGTGGAATTTTTTTTATGAGTTTATAGATCGATTCATGGGCCCCAACATGAACTATTTGTCCACAGTGTGGTGGAATTAACTTTCATCACTAGGAGTCTATTTTGGGTGAATGAATAGATGATCCAATGGATATTTTTGTAAGGATCAAAATGGTGTGATTTTTTTGTTATAAGAGGTCATTTAAAATAGTCATGTCCATATAATGATGGTTTCATTCTTTGGATATATAACAAGAAATTTGCACTCTTCATCATTTTAGATAGAGGCGCCTTGTACTCTGGGAGTACACTAGAATACCATGTGGGTAATATTTTCCATTTTAGTTCCCGAGTTTGGAAAGGTACACTACCAGATTATGAGGTGGGGTCACATGTCATGTGGGCCCCATAAGTGTCATCTACCACTTTACGAATCATCTACCTCTCATAACTCTTTCTACTGAACATGGATTTGTGGCCTACGAGAAGCCTATCCTAAGTGTTTTTTCACATAAAATGTGATGGTGCCCTCCATAGTGAAGTTCGAGATGTGATGAGAGATATTCCAAGATTAATGCTTGTATGAGGAGAAATATTATAATGAATGTTATGGATGGGATGTTTTTAGAATCATTAGATCAGTACCATCTTACTCTTTAGTGAGGCTAAAAGTGGGGTTCACCATTATCTCTTATGGGCTTACCATCAAGTATGGATGGGAAAAGATGTTCAACAAGTACATTTCAAGAAATACCCTCTAGTGGTTCTAGGAAGTGAGATTCATTGTTTATTCATCTGAACATACACTATAGTAGGTATGGGTAGTGAGGTTAGCCATTAATTCATCTAGGATTACCCTCAAGTAGGGTCAGGTAGTGAGGTTCACTGAACACTCTTTTGGACATACCCACTAGTGGGGATAGGTAGTTAGGTTCGTCAATGAGTTAGTGACAAGACAAGTTTTTACATTGAATTGGACTCAAAATAAAGAGGGGAAATTTTCTTAACAAGACACGTCCTTGTGACGTGAACTAAAACTGTGCTGGTAAGAGAAACCTGCCCAAAGAAGATAGTATTAAGGTACATTGACTGATCCCCTTTGACATGTTGTTTAGGCCAGACGTGTGGGATTCTAGGCATTGATGGTTGCTTTGTCTAAAACTATTGGATACAATTTTTCTAGGATGAGTTATGATATAGAGATCCCCAAACTCTCACATTTAGGATTCATTGACTGAGTATATATATATATATATATATTATTACAATACCCACTCCTTTGGTTTCAGTTACTCTATTTATAAAAGAGAAATATATGTGCAGGTATACCACATTCTTTCCATTTATAGCACCTTGTGGTTGGATGAGTCTACTCTACTTCTAGAGGTCATGAAAACTCGATGAGAATTTTATCATCTCACTATTTCTAGATCCTTATTTTTGGATGAGACTACTTCACTCTCATGTTGGGTTAAGCTTTACTATTATACTATAAATTGTTGTATCTACAAATTACCTCTTCATTACCTCTCTTTCTTCTCCATTGACCCTTAAGGGCATCCTAATCGGTGTTTTATACTCACCGCTAGTTGGGATTTTCCCACACTTAGTGTTCCCTTGTAGATGACAGACATGTTGATTGTGACTTTAGAGGAGCCAGGGATACGAGCTGATTAGACCACGTGTAGTGGTCGTGTCTTGGGAATCAAGAGTGGAGCTCTTCCATATTCTTCAGTTTTTACATATTTTTGGGTTGTGGTGGTTTTTTTGGGTTGAGTGTGTATTTTCCCCATTCCCATACAACATTAAATTTCCATACTAGTACTATTAAATGGCTGATGCGTGTTTTTGTTTTATATATAGCGGTGTTACATATTTCTCTCTTCCCCCTACACATTGCATTGAGTTGGATGCATGTGTGTGTAGATGTTCTTAGCGAAAGACCTCTTTGTGTTTTTTTGTTCCTTTGGTGCTAATTTCCATCACTTGGTGCTTGGAGGCAGGCTTCACGTATTTGGGCTCAAGCCCTGTCAGGGGTCAGGTCATGACCATTTATTTATGAAATTTATTTACCAATTTGTAAAATTGTGTTAACATAATATTAAGTGAAATAATTTATATTGGACTAAAAATATCTTAAATAATAAAGTGTTCATGATATTAATTTTGAAAAGGGTAGTAAATTTACCAAAGTAAAGAAGCTGTGTGCATGAAAATATAGTATCCCAATATGAAATGAAATTTTGATAAAATCCCTTACCTTGAATTTTCTTTCAGGTGAACATCCTTTAATATAATGTTTTTTTGCATGTGGGATACTTATAATTGAACTATAATTATATTTATATTATCTTATATGATATAATATCTTATTACCCATTTTTTATGATTTTTTTATTTTTTTCATCATTTTTCGGGTTAATTGCTACTTTTTTAGTATGTTTTTACTAGTCATTTTCATTCTTCTAACATAGATATTCATTTCACCATATTCAGGATATAAATTATGATTTAAATATCATATATATTCTTTATATATGTATTTATAATAATCCATAATGTTTGGAGATATAAAATGAAATGCGCCATCCAAGGAGATGTAGGTCGTTCGTAAACTTGAATGATTCATCCATTTCTTTTTCGTATTTAAAATAATGAAATAAAATTGAAATATATATATATATATGTGTTATAATTATATTATCACATTTACAAATTATATATCACATATTATTATTAAAACCATACTTTATACATTCTACATATAGCATTAAATAATTACATAGCCTCGATGAAGTGGTAGTCCTCATGTCCACCTAAAATGTTATCATATTCTTACAAAATGGATGGTATAAAGTTATGGTTATATAAAATTATTAAGAACCATAAATAAATTATAAATATTATATAATATATATATATATATAAAATCAAAATTAATCTCAATTTTCAACCATGAATGGTGGTAAATGGTATAAAAATGATCATTGGTTTATAATGACGTAGTTAACTATACACACGAATGATGATTGTGTATCTCATATAGTGGAAGTGTGTGGATGTGTAGGTAGAACCCATAGAATAAAAATATGTAATTATATTTAACATAAATTGGTTATTATATATTTATAATATAAAAGAATTAGGGGTTTTATAGGTAAATGAAATAAAAGTCATAGTTGAAGAACATTACGTCTTATTTGGGTAACTCTTATTGGTTTATACCAAAAGTCATTAATGGATTGTTTTTTGAGCAAAGTGATTCCTCAAAAATGTGTGGAGGTAATTTCAAATATTATATTGGTACAATTTTGATAAACCATATGGATTTAGAGGTGTAAATAAATGGGTAGGATGTGCGCCTTTTTATAGTGGACATGGAGTGGCATTACTATACTATTTTTGAAATATGGAATTTCACCCAGATTTTTTTTCATGAAAAAAACATATAATAATATAAAAAATTAGATAGAGGGTATTTTATGGTATTATTATTTCCATAAAATTTATTTTCTCACAATTTATAGGTCATTTTGGATCATTTGATTAAGGCTTAGTTCATGTTATGCTAATTTTACACTTAATTAGGGTAATTAATTTTAATTGTATTCATAAAAATTTTTGGAAAAAAATTGACGTTATCATACATTATAAATTATTTTGATTTGATATATGGAATAAATTTTTAAATATTATATTCACATAAGTGGATGAAATTATTTTAAATTTAATTTTGACAACGGGATGAGAATGGAGGTTTTTAAAGTAAAAATGTTCAAAAGATTGAAATGATTTTTTATCCAATATTAATATTAAATTTATTACGATAATCATAATTATAAAAAAAGAATTTTTATATTATATAATACGTCTTTAAATAAAATTAGGATTATAATTTAACCATGTAAATTAATTATACATAAAAATTAGTTTTGACTTACAATTCAGTATTTTTCACTGTTCATTAAAAAATAAACCACCTTAAAAAATTCCCCAAAATTCACCAAAATATAATTTTTATTTTTTTATTTCAAAAAATAATTTTATTTTTTCATAAAATAATTTATAAAAGTATCAAAAATCAAATTTAAAATTGGGTCACATTTAAAAGATGATAAATTTTCCTTTTTATAAAAATAAAAATTTTAAACATAAGACTTGATTTATTATTTTTATATTCCTATCTAATATATTGGATTAACAATAAAAAATTTGTCAAATATATAATATATATTTCATTAATATATTTCACTTATTGTAATTAATTTAATTTATTTGGATAAAACGACATTGTGAATATAAAAATCAGAATATTCTCTTAATATTCAATTGGATTATATCTTCATTTCTAATTACTTATTAGAAAAATAATTAATATTATATTTGTGTAAAATATATATTATAAAAATTTATTTAATCATGTTAATAACCACTAATTTAATATAGATTAAATATTTTAGTAAACTAAATAACCATTATTATTTTTCGGTAAAAAATGACTTTTCTTATAACACAGACTATCTAGGAAACATGTTTTTGCATGCTACACAATCTAACTCATTATTGAGTTTATTGAATGATATATAATATATTGAATGTATTTAAAATATTGTATATACCATAAATTCTAGGGAGGTTTTATTCCTTAATATGTTTGGTATTGCATGGCATACACCCTATCAAATAAAAAGTTACGTTTTCGAAATATCTGGGTGTTACCTTACCTAGCCATAAATATATTGTTTCATCAAAATTTAAACTAAATAATTGAAATTTAAGGTTTGAAATATACATATTATTATTTCAAAACCCCAAATCATGGGATGTTTTAATAAAATGTCCCTTTAATAATTGAGAATGATATGTACGAAGGTCACATGGAATAGTATGTAACAGGGTTTCTAAGTTGGAGAACATTAGTGGAATGTTAAAATATGTACTTAGAGGAAAAGTAGAAATAATTATTTGGAATGATTAAGGTCATTGATAAAAAAAATAGAATTAGTAATCATAGGTTAAGGGACCCCAATCCATAAAGATATAAGGATTTAAAAGACCGTTGGTTCCACAAAAATCAAGGTACTTGGATTGTATTTTTGTTTTAAGATCCATTTCCTAATATTAATGAATTAATTTCCTAACTAAGAATTTACATTCATTATATGTATCAATTACATATGACCAATTTTGTTATTTGGTTTTACTTTTATAAAATTCAAATTCATCCCTTACTCTAGGAAATTTTCAACCTCTAATAAACTTATTTTTTTTATGCACTAAAATTATATTTTAAAAGATCGTAATACGAATAAAACAAGTCATTATATTGGTATGTAAATATTTTTTTTCAAAAAAAATATGGGGGAGACATTAATCTTTAAACCTGAAATGTAACACTACTTAATAATTATTACTATTTATTCCTCAATTTTTAAACCAAAAATAATTAAAAAATAAACCAGACAACACGTAGGCCAGTGGTAGGCGTGATAACATTATCATCATTTAGTCATGGATTTATGTTTTGTGACCATACCAGATCTGATGGGATGTTATCTAGAATTAATGTTTTCCTACTCAGAAAACATGTTAATAAATTTTCTCAGAGAAATATAATATAAATCATTGAGTTATACTTAATCTCTAAACAACTTTTTTAAGTAATGTTTTCAATATAAACCCCTTACATAATTAATTTATCCATTTTACTTAATCATTGTTCCTTCATCACTCAAAGGTTTTACCTGGGTCGTTCATTTTCACTGTATATTCAAATACTTCATAATGGTGTGTAATGAACATTTAAATTAATCTAAAAATATCCCATTTGAGTGTCAAACCATGTTCATAGTAAGACTCATTATCATTTACCATGTTATACTATAGTCAATCCAAACCAACCTTTTCAGAGTTATTACCACTATGTACATATGTTTCAGAACCATGTACATAAGTAATATCTAGATAGAGATGTATTTCTTTCAAAGCCACATAATATATATCTAATAAAATCTACAGTATGTTCTTTTATATTTATCCAAAAAAACTCCTTAGGGAAATGTACTATGAAGTAGGTTTTGTTAAATCTAGTTCCCAAGGATTCTACAAAACTACCTCAAATAGAAACCATAATGACAAGACACCAGTACACCCAGAGCTGGTGTTTAATACCGTTATGTTGTCTTAATTACAAGGGATCACTTATTAGAGGGTAAAGAATTATATTGGTCTAGTAAAACTAGATTCATACATGTGGCTTACATTATTACTAGATACACGAGTTAAAAATAAATTTTTTTGAGAATAATTGTATTGACTCTTAGCATATTATTTCATATCTTTCTTAGTAAAATTATAGGATTCCTGTGGAAAGAAAAAATAAGGGTGAGCTAAAATTCTCAGTAACGGTTATGTAATGGTGAAATAATAATGTATCAATAAAAATAATCTATGTGGCATGGTAAATTAACTAAAATTCATTCCCTATAGATAATAAAATGATAGGGAGTCCATAAAAAATATGGAAAGGTAAATATATTAATACACATTCCATTTAATATTACATGATATGTCCTAATTAATATGAGAAGTTAAATAAATGAAAACCATTCCATTTATTCAATAATATAATAATGAAATGAATCTATAAATTTTTTCAATGTGATAATATCATGGATAATAATTACTGAATAAAAATGAAGGCAATGCTTAAGTATTGGACACCACATTTCCAAGGTACATGGTAACTTTAAATTCCAAACCATTAAAAATATTGTTTATAACATACTAGATGAAAACCTCACTAATAATAGATAGTGGATTCATCCCATGAGACGACAGATGCATCAAGTGTCTATCTATAACCCATACCAACTTGTGTCATACCATTCGAAGGAATTCTTCATATATAGAATAATCAATTTAATTCATGATCAATATTCCTTATCAAATATCTATTTTGAGTAAAATATATCGTCTTTTCAATATTTCATTTTTTATTCAAAATAATTTCATAGTAATCACCATTTTTCTAAATGGTTTATAGTTTCTGAATTAATCATGTCCACGGTAAATGATATGGAAGTTTTGGGGAAATTTAATGATCAATGATCACTACAAATTAAATATTTTTAGGGCACTGAAAAATGAATCAAGGATGTGAATGTCAATAATATCTTTAGTAATATCATTCTTAAACCATCCATATGAAGAATAAGGATTGTGTCTGTATAAAATATCCCAAGTGGAGTAAGGATAAAGGGGTTTTCCATTGGTGAATAACAAGACCATGAAAATATCTTTTTAAAACATTTTTTAGGAGAATACCTTTTTCATTTTGAATAAAATAAAAAAAAATCATTGAAAATCACTTTTTAGAAAAATGATTAAAAATTTTCCATGAAAAATAAACAAGTAATATTCAAATAAATGAATGTTTATATCTACATATTTTTCATACAAGAAAAAAATTCATTTTTCATGGATAAAAGGATAGAAAATGGTCTTGTTTAGAATGAAAAAATAAGATTACATTGAAAAATAATAATAAGTAAAATTGAATAAAAATTATACTAATAATTTATATTTAAACTATTAAAACCTTTTTTAAAACCTTTTTATAAAACAATGTTTTCAATTGGAAACATGTTCTCTAACTAAAAAAATAATTGATGTTAGATTTTCAAAAAAAATATTTCGAATAAAAAATAGTGGAAATGGTACTACAACATTAAAAAGATCATGAATAACTAATAAATAAGAAAATTAAAATATTTATTTAACATATATTTCATAAATTATTTTAATGGAATTTCAAGAACTAGAAATCTCTTTTAGAATTGGATTGTTAAATCCTCCCATAAAATTAAAAAAATGTTGAAGTAAGACATAATATATTTATTAATTTTGTGCACCAAAAGTAAATCCGCATATAATAATAGGAAATACATAAATAGATATTCAAATTAATTTTACACATAATCATAGAATATCAATTATAATGAGGACATGATATAACCCAACAAAAATTAATTGAGTTAAAAAATTTCTTTACCAATTAGTAACATTGTGGTCAGACGTCCTTTAGTGAAAAAATTAAAATTTTTACTCAAAATACCATTATTAATGATGTTTTCATGATATTTATTTTAAAAAATGAAGTATATATATCTTATTAAAAAATATTGGCACAAAAAAATACAATATTCCTCAATGAAAATACATTGATAAAAAATCACTTACCATGTATTTAATATCATATGAACATCCTTTTTCTTCCTATATAGTGGTTTTACGAATGTCACTAAATTATAATATTACCATAATCATGTTCATATTATAATATATGACATAATTTTTTATTACCCATTTGTTATCAATCATTAATTATTTTCATCGTTTGATGGGTTAATTGAATGTTTTTTTGTTTGTTTTTACTAGTTATTTGTATTCTTCTTACCTCAATTATAATTTCATCATATTCAAGTTGTAAGAAAATTTTAAAAATATCATATATATTCTTTATAAATGTATTTATAGTAATCCATAATTTTTTGTTATTTCTTATGAAATGCACTATTTTTAGAGTCGGTAGGTTGTACGTCTGCATGAATGCTGCATCCATTTCATTATAGTATTTAAATGAAATAAATGTAACTGATATATATGTATATTATAATTATAGCATAATATTTATGTCATATATGTAACCTATTATTACTAAAACATATTTTATACATTCCATGTATAGAGTGATTGAATCAAATTCTTTTGAGGAGGTGGTAGTCCACACTTCCATAATTATTGTTTTTTGTATTTACAAAAAATGGACGTCATGAAGGTGGGGTTGTATAAAAAGTTATAGAAGCATAAATAAATTATAAATAATATATATATATATATATATAAAATACAAATATATGATTATTTAAATATTTAATAGTGGTAAATGAAATAATGAATGACATCGGTTTGCAAGGTCATAGTCCACTGTACACACAAATGATGATTGTGTGTCCAATTTTTTGAATGTGTGTCAAATTTTAGGTAAAAAAATTTAAAAAAAATATCATCATGTTTAATATAGTTAATTTATTTTATAATCATTATACAAAAATAATTTAAGGGGTTGAACAAAATTGATTTTTTAATAAAATTTTCTCTTATTTGGGTAACTCATTTTAGTATATTCTAAAGCTATTCCATTGATTTATTTCATCCAAAAGTGAGGATTCTAGTAATATGGGAGGGAATTTGGGGGATTATTTTTTCATGAGATTCGTGATAAAAATGTCTTGATATGTGTGAACAAATGGGTGGGGTGACTTCCTTTTTTGAGTGGAGGCGGAGTGACATTCTTGTAAATTTTCATAAAAGAGGGAATTCGACCAATGAATTTTCATATAAAGTGGATCAAATAATGAATCAAATTAGATAAAATTAGGTGTATGGCCGATATATAGACATAAAATGTATTTAATACATGTTTTTGGATCATTTTGTCCAATTTGTTTAAGGTTTAGTCCCTTGTTCAGTTAATTTGACCCTTAAAACTGTAATTAATTTTAATTAACTTCGCTAATATTTTAGGTAAAAAAGTATTATAAACATATTATAAATTATAAATTATTAATATTAAAAATATGAAATAAATTTTTAAAAATTCCAATCACATAAGTGGAATTAATTACTTTAATTTTAATCCCACAGATGGAATGACGAAGTAGGTTTTGACCGATAAAATAATTTGATGCTTGAAATTGTTCTATATCCAGTTTGAATATGAAACTAATTACAATAAAATATTGGGATTAATATATGTATAATTTAATAATTCTTTATTTAAAAAACAATTATAAATATAATTTAACTCTATAAATATAATACATAAAAAATCATATTTGAATTAAAATTCAGTTTTTTCACTATTAATTAAAAAATAAATCTTCGCAAAAAATTATAAAAATTCACACAAAGATAATTATTTTGTTTCAATTAAAAAAATTAAATTTATTTTTCCTTTAAAACTTATAAAATTTAATATTTAAGATAGGTTTTCCCTTAAAAGGCATGAAAATTTACTTTTTTTAGAAGTATAATTTTTAAGCGTAAAAGTAGATTTATTTGTATCATATGCCTATAAAATCTATTAGATGAATATGAAAATTATTATATTGAATATATAATATCTATATTATTCATTAATATCAGTCAATAATGTTAATTAATTTATTTTTTTAGGATAAATCAACATTGTGAGTACAAAAATAAAAAAAATTCTCTATATTCAATTGGTTGATATTTTAATTATTAATTAATTAGAAACCAGTGAATTCATATTATAATTTTTTAAAAAATATACATTCATACTTTATTATCTCCTTTAAATAAACTCTAATTTTTTGGAAATATAAGCCCTTATTTTATTAAATAATAATATTTTTTCTTCTAAAACATGGTGTTGCGTATAACACACAATATCGAAGAAACTCATTGTTGTGTGTGACACAAGGTAACATAGTATTGAGTGAACTGAAAGATATAGAATATATTTAATTATTTAAAATATTTAATATAAGATAATGTCTCACAAGTTTTTTTTCTTTATACTTTTGGAGTTTCATGTCAAAAACAGTTTCCAATAAAAAGTTACTCTTTTAGAATTTTTGGGGTCTTATAGTGAATTTCATAAATATTTACCTTTATGATTAGTAATAAATATTTCCTTTAAATTTTAAAATATATAAAATTTATGAAGGGAAACTAAATATATGAAATAAAATTAATATTATATTCCCCAAATAACATAATTTATCCATTAATGTTACAATCCAAAAATTTGAATAACTTTATCAGCATAAAAAAATAATGATTTGAAACATAAAATCTCATAATGTCAAATATATTCAATAAATCCAAAAAATAAAATATACTCTATCAATGGAAACATTAACCATTAAATAAATCATTAATATCAAGGTTATCAATACTAACTCATAAATATCAATTTCTCATTGTCAAAATGAAAATTAATTTTTTATTATCAAACCACTTTAAGGGTAAAGTGAGAACCCTAAAGTCAAGAATAGAACAAAAAGACCAAACAAAAAACATCCAAACACCAAATGGATCTACTTCCCCCATCATAAACCTTATGACAACAAACCACACTAATACATGATCACTCAGCTAGTGGTCCCGTGAAAATACGGGCCTAGAACCGATGGTGTATGAAAACCTTCTCAACATACAAGACCAAATGGCATGCATATTTGAAGGCTTCATGCTCAGGATCAAAACTAATGAAGACCCGAGAAATGATAGACATGTTACCCCAAGAAAAAAATTCATGAAAAACTAAACTATAATTTGACGACCCAAAAACATTTCAACCCAAACAACTACTTCCACCACATTCACCATCGTAATTGATGATTAATTTGATACTACCTGACTCAATTTCAATAAGTAATTTCTCTGCGATAGAGGTTACCTAGGTGTCCAAAATCTCCATCACTAGATTTTCAAATATTGAGGCAACCTGGCCCTCTAACTGTATATACTCCTTGATGCTAATATTCTCTTTTTTGAAACCCCAACAATAATGATATCATGTTTCTTCCACCCAAGCATATTGATCCTCATTATGGGTCTCCCTTAAAGACCTACCAGTCATTTTACCTTCTTCATCTGCAGAAGCATTAAGAAGTTCGACCTACTCAACCACTTTGTCCTCTGATCTTAATAGTATGTCTGATGTTTTCTCTCCCTGTGTCCCATGTCCATGTTGGTTCGAATCCTCATTTTCATACTTTTATAAGTTTTCCTTCCTTTTTAAACAAGTCTTAGGTGAAGGTGGCAAGGAGGGATAATCTCTCCAGCCCTTCCTCCTCATTTTACTCTAGTTCCTCTTTAGGCAAGACTCTTTGCCTACATAATGGTTGTGTTCGCTATTGAACTCATACATGCATCCCTAGTTTATCTCTGAAGAATTAGCCAAGACAGGGCTCAAGCCTACAACGGAGAGCACTTAAAATTTGTTGCTCAGTTGGGTTGAGGACCGATACTTTGATTCTGAACCCCCTTCCTTCCCACCAAGATTTTTATCAGCCACCTCCATAGCTAGTATCTTATTCCCCTTCCTCAAAACACCACCATATGACTCAGTAAACTCACCAAGTCCATTATACTCTCTTTCCTCTACCCTCACCAGCGCAATATTACTCCTAGCCTCCTAACTTCCCATTCAAGCCAACTCCTACTGATCCAAATAGTCCCCCATCTCCTTATTCATGAGAGGCATCATAATAAGCATGTTCTTCCTCAACTGGACTGACCTTGACTAAAGTATCATATAACTAGCCACTAATCTGATAGGATTGGTATCCTCCACTCACCTTCTACCGAAGACATCCCCCTAACACTTGATCATCCAACAAAATTGAGTCTCTACACCAAGACCTCTCCCTCACTATGCACCACAGGATCTGTCTCTCCAGCAATTATCCTCACGGTAGCATGTGCCCTCCTATGAAAGGCATCCAATGAATGACCCAAGAACCTGCAACTAATGAAATTATTTTCCCATGTTTCATACACCACACGCTACATTCATCGGTACTCTTCACCTATAGTGATCCACACATACTAAAACGAAATTTTAGAAACATCCAGTCTGACAAAGATATGATGATTGGTAGGATGTCAAAGGGCTTACATTCTACTATTTAAATACATATTCATAACAATCATGTTCCCTAGAAAATGCATTACTGATGGATTCTGAATCAGAAATTGATGATTGGGAAAACATAACTAGATCACCATAGTCAGTGGGCCACAATTCATATTCCACTTGATGGACCACCAAAAAAAGAATCAGAAGCCATTGAAGTGGCGATGGGACCTTTTCCAAGCCTTGTTGAGATTATCCATTATAGAAAATCATATCATCATGTGTTGATTATCCAATATCCCCACTATCTCCCTATCCAGCAAGCCTCAATAGTCGATGAAGTGTCGATCTAACACATCCACAGAATATCATTACTTATTAAACATCGCCACAAATTTGTGCATCAAAATATTAGAGGGTTTCAAGAATTCTATCGAAGATAACTGATGGTTAGAGCCCCCCATTGAGCAACTCTGGAGCTTTCAGACCTGTCAAAATTTGGGGAAAAAGAGGGAAAAGATCTGTATTTTTGAAGGTAATGAAAGAATGGGAAGAACCTTTAGATAATGATGAGGGTCCCTCCATCAACGGGGGAGGGACCGATGCAATGGTAGTAGTCATCATAGAAAATAGAGGACATTTCTATGGTTTCTCCTGAAGAGGCCTCCCCATTTATTGCATTGTTATCTTTCATTGAAAAAATATTAAGTGTTATAATCCCTCAATATTGAGTTTCCAAAAACATCCACTTGAAAGGGAATCACTTTTAATTTCTGTTTTTACCATTCAACATATTTCACCAAATTATTATATAAAGACTACTATAATAAAATTCAAAAACATTTTATGTATTCTTATAATTAGAATATCATTAATAAAATAATTCTACAATATAATTCTTAAATCCCAACACACAAGTAATTTTATCATTCCATGTGCACAATAGTATTACCATAATATTGAATATGATCCTTTATAAATTTAATGGGTATATTCCATTGACGTTTTGGACCATCATTTGTGTGCAGCATCATCTCTTTAACACTGAAGCATTAAACATTAGAATCATATATCATTCCCTTAAAATCATGGACACGATTTCCTTTCTCTCTAATGATGTATCAAACTTTCATTCCCTTTAAGTAAGTGTTAGGTTTTATTTCTTGATTATTACATGCGGTAAATAATTCATTCCATTTTCTCATTATCCATCATTTCCTCAACCGTTCTATTATTCTCTTACATCCCTCCAATGCTATAACACATGGAAAATTGTTTCTCAATCTTGATAGAACATGATGTTATATCCTCGTTTGATGGGAAGGGTTGGGAGACTATTTTCATTTTAATATTTGGCTTTATACCTTCTACAAATGGAAAATATTTCTATTTTGATTATGTACATAGTCTTTACAATTCATTTATATCCTTAAAAAATTTTCAACGTCCACGTTAATATTTTAATCATCTATTTTTCTTAAAATTAGGAATTTCCGCTCTATATCACTTCATATCGTGTGAAAAAAAAAATTTCCTAAAAGGAGAAACAAAAAATAATTCCATTACATTCTAGTTATTTATTATTTCTCACTTGTTTTTTTAATAAATGAAAACCATTGATACAAATCTAATAAGAGATGATAATCAGACATGACATCTGATTCCCTTTCATTTCCTCCCAAAGTGAAAAATATTTTATCATGGGAACCTATCTATTTTTCATCCATAAATGTATTTATATTCCCAGTGATTAATGGAGTTTTCTTATGCAAAAATTGATATGTCCTTGTTTTATCACATGATGGATTAATAGGATTCTATAAATAGGAATCTTTATTGTGAATAACCTATGTCAGCTTCAATAATATGGTTATAATTTTATCAGTTCCAATTATAGCTCTAACTCCATCTTCATTATATTATCCATGAAAGAAATCCTTATATGTGTATGTGAATTAACTCCATTCTTTGTTATTATTCTAGGTTCAATTTTCAAATAACATCATGCATAATATTAGATATTAACATTATGAAACATAATTTATAATCCCAAAACTATTGAAACAATAAACATATATTCCATAGTTTATAAATTTTTAATCTCATAATAAAAAACATGGTTTTATTTGGTAGGATTTCATATCATAAAAATATGTTCAAAAACATATTAAGGAATTTTTAATAAAATTTTATTTAATTAATGAAAATTCTCTAGGAGTGTAAAATTAAGTGTAGATTAATGCCCATTTTCGTGTACTTTGTACTGTTCCAGTCGATCCCCATGCAATTTTTTTGATGTTATTACCCCTAGGATTATCTTCTTTAGAACCATATCCACATAAATTATCTATAAATGGATGTATTGATATTAAAAACACATAATAAACACCCTACCAAAATTTTATGATGCTAACCTATGCTAGGACTTATTCCCAAATTAATTTATAGGGTTATATTCTATAATATATTTTTAATTAAATATTTTCTCCAATAAATATACTATGACACCGACTATAATTATCCTGACTCTAGTAACCCAGTGACAATTTATACATTATTAAATTGGTACTATATAGAAGAAATTTCATTCCCATGGTTGAAACATTTTTGTATTCATGAAAAAATAGATACATAATTAAAATTCACATTAAGTTTTAAAAAATTAACCTACACAATGTGTTTTCATGGAGAATCCAATTATTTCATTTAGTATATCGCTTCATATCAACCACTAAACACATACTCTTATCGTGGGGAGAATAAAACATTAAGAAATGAGTGATATTAGTTTCTCTGTAAGGGTTTGAATATACCCCAACATATCATAAATAAATTAATATTACAAATATGGAAAAGTAAATAATTGAAACACATTCTATACAAAAAAATTAATTTAGAGTAATATGGAAGGACTAAGTGATGAAAATATAAATTAATATACAAATTTCTATGATCATGAAACTTAAACATTGATATTCTAACTGATTGAATAATCAAATTTACTTTAATATCTGATACAATAATGAAAGAATTCAAAATTTTGGGAATTTGAAACCTGTAATAAAGACATTTTACAAGGTAGTTGAAATATATGGGTGAAAACCCATATAATGTTTCAAACTGAGTTGTCTCATGAGTCCTATAAATTCATCGACAGCCTATAGGGGGGCCTACACATCTTGTACTATGTCTAATGAATTCATCGTATGAAATGGATGATACAAGATCACAAAAGAATTCATATTGATAAAATAGTATACAAAATTTCAATTCAATACCTAATCGATTTACATATCATAGACTAATCCCAATAGTGTGAAGAATGGTATCAAATAGTACATCCTCATCAATGGATAATAAAACACCTAGATATATATTAATAATGTCATCAATACAAAATATACCTAGTGGTTCATATGTATTATAAAGGGATTATGCCATTAATTAGTATAAACAAATGAAAAATTTTATTTAAACCATTCATGAAAAAATTATCCGTTTCAAATTGATGATATTTCAAACAATACTTAACAAAAATATGTTTAAAATACAAAAAATTGAAAATAATAATAAAAAATTGTAAAATAATATTAATAAATTAGATCGGTCATAATTGAGGGAGAATTTGTAATTGTCATATAATTTAAAATATCATTAATTTTACATTTTAAAAAAAAGGATAAATAGTACCATATTCAGAAAATCACAAGAACATTCCTTTAAAACCATTTTATAAGAAGTAAAACATTTGTAAAATTTTTTAATAAATCATTTTGAAAATTTTAAGATCTTTTTTTGAAAACATATTTAGAAAACACAGTTTCATAATAAAATGTACTTTCAACCTAAGAGATAAATGATGTAATCATTTCTTAAAAACATTTCCTCTATCATTTTATGTACTAATGAAAGAAAAAATTAGGCTTGTAACACCATGAGTTTTTTTGAATTTATTTTTTCTAAATTAATTTAATTTTTTGATATCTTGATCTTTACGAAACACTAAATATAGATTTTTTTAATTATATAAATACTGATATTGGATTGTATTTTTCACAAAACCGAGTTAATCTAGCACTATATAGAACACTGACTTAGCTTTCATAACACACAACACTGAGTTTCTTCAAAACAATATTTTATTGTTATAACAATTTAATCTTTACCATTATATAAAACAATTAAAAATATTTATAGGAATAGTAATCACTAATTTTAAATTTTTATTTATACCTATTTAAATTAAATAAAACATATTTATATTGAAATATATTTTTGCAATGAGGATATAAGTGAAAAAAATACTATTTTCATAAACGAACAGTTTTTATGCCTCTCTAAGAACAATAGTAAAAAAATTAAACACTTATAGAAGATTAATTTAATAAAATAAAAATCATTTTTGAATTAATAATGTTGAAATTATCTTTTGGTGGATTTTTGGGATCTTTCTGAGAATTTTGATTTTTTAATTAACTGTGTAAAATTCCACATTATTTTTAAAAGACTTCCTTTTTGATTTAATAATTTTTATATTTTAAAAAGGATTTTAAAATATAAAATATATTAATTATATATATATATATTATTCAAATTTTGTTTATCAATGTTTCTTTTATATTTAAATTACATATAAAAACTTATTAAACTATTTAACGTTATTTTTATCCTCCTTCTAGTCACATCTGTGGGATTAGCATTAAACCTAATTTTTCCTCTTATATGAGTTGAATTTCAAAGAAAAAGATACATAGTGGTAAAAATTATGAAATTTAGAATCTAATAGAATTAACATAATTTTTTGGATACTATGAATTGTAACTTCTATAAATATTTATTCACTATGATTAAGGGTAAATCAGGTAATTAAAAGTAAAAATATAAAGACCTGTAAAATTGAAGAAATTTTTTTTTCTTAATTTTCTTTGAAATTTAACAAGAACACAGTTTCTGACGGCACCTGATTATGAGGCCTGGTGTGCCCGGAATCATTTTCTGAAGTTTGGCTCGGGTACGATCAGTGAACGAACGAGTGGGTTTTCCTAACTTTTGAACCGGTTCTCGGAATCAAAATCCGAGGACACCGATGGAATCGCAGCACCGATAATTTCTTAGGAACACCTTTTCCGTAGTTTTGTTTGCTCGGGTGTGGTTATTAAAATTTTTGGTTATATAAAGGAATTAAATAAAATGGTGCAACCAATTTTATTTTATTTAAAGTGGTTTAACCTAAGATAAGTGGTTGGAGTGGTTCCCACTATATCCTACTCCACTAGGTAGGATATTTGTGGGGTGGGGCCCACACGAGCCCCACCTATTCAACTTCTTCAAACCCCCTCTATTAACTAGGACACACACCCGCACCCCCTTTAAATGAAGGTCAACTCTTGCGTTTAAATAAATATTAAACGCCTCTTTAATTGGGCAGTTTAAACTTCTCAGTTAATTCAATTAATTGAAAGATTCAAATTTTTAATTTCAAAACATTTAGCGTGAGTAATAAAATAAGGCAACGCTTATTCTATTACTATTGTTTTGGTTGTGCGAGAGGATTTTGGAGAGGATTTTCTCTAAGTCTTGAAGTTCTTCTTCCACGACGAAGAACGCAAATAACGTCGAGCCTTTGACGTAGAACTCCATCACCGCAAAGGGGAGTTTGTCGTACCGTCTTCTTCCCTCTCCGCAGCCGGTGAGAGACGCCATCCTCAGAGATCGATGACGCGACGTCGACTAATCTTTTTTCCGCGACGCCGGCGATCCTCCTTCTGCGATGCCTTCTTCCGTAACGTTCATTTCTGCGATGAACCTTTGTTCAACCTTTTCTACAAGGTAGGGGTTTGATTTTATGTTGTGAATAATTTTGGGGGTTCATCAATTAACTTTTTTCCACATGCTATCGATTAACGGGAGGGGGTCGGACCGCACGAACATGGCTGACCCCCCTCCCTTATTATTGATGTCCTTCGTTGTGGATTGGAACAGAGATGGCGCGATGTCATCGCACCGCGTGGAAACGAGAGAACCACGGAAAAGGAGCGCAGCGCCATCGCGCCGCTCCGGGGAACCACGAAGACACTGCGGCCAGAGCGGGGCCGCGGTGGAGGGGCACGACGCCTTCACGCCCCGCTAGTCGGACTGAGGTCGCGGCCTTTGGCAGCGGCGGAGCAGGGAGCGGCCCCCCACATGGGGGACATGGTTTTCCAAACAGGGGGGCAGCTCCCCCCCCCACCCATCTTCTCGGCTGTTATGGTCGAGCCCCACACTATTGGGTCGGACCCAAATTCAGGTCGGGTCGACCTGGTTCTGGCCGACCCCGGGGGTATCGGGACGGGTCGGACCGGGCCCGAACATCCTATTTCCGGACCTCTGTCGGTCTTTTCCCCATAACGTGGGCTGAAAACCTCTGATCGATGCACCGTTAGTTGATATGGGATCCTTGGATCGAGATGGTCATTTTGGTATATTACACTCAAGGTTTCGGAGAAATTTGAGTTTGGCCGGGTTGGTTCGTACACGAAACCAACCGGGCCCTCATAGCGGAAACGCTTACAATTTGAGATCCGGACGTCCGATTGATGTTCCGTCGACATTGATGGATTCCTTTTATGGAGACAGACCTTTTGGATTACTCTGCTAGAGGTTTGGACGCAGTTGGAGTACGGTCGTGTTGGTTTTGACTTAAAAAACAAAAGGAACCCTCGGACAAAAAAGCCAATAACTCTCAGACCGGGCGTCCGATTGACGCGCCGTTTGTCATGTTGAGTTCCTGTTGACGCTACGGAACATTGGGATACATCAACTCCGGATTTTGTGTCAGTTGATGTATCAGCCCCTTGGCTCGTGGAGCAGACCCTCCTGAAATGAGCTTGCTGTGTGCGGGAACCCTATAGCTGGTTGCGACTACGACAATGATGAAGATTGTACGGGACTCCTCCGTGGGTTCGATAGCGATGACTATAGCCGTCAACGATCCTCTATGAGTCAGTGCCTTCCGATCCTGTGTGGATTAGATCCTGTGTGGGTCAGCGCTCAATGGTCCTTTGTGGGCCAGCGCATACCGATCCTCTGTGGGTCAGATCTTGTGTGGGTCATTGTGGGGGTTAGCACCTATCGATCCTATGTGGGTCATTGCAGGGATTAGTACCTATAGATCCATTGTGGGTCCGATGTCTTAGATGAATCAGTGGCTATATATGATCATCTTTATCATCTTACGAAGAAGTATACCTGTGTGAGCTGAGTCTTGACCTTCAATCATTATCTTCGATATGATTGACTTGCTTTCCTATGTGGATTGTGTTGTGCTATCCTGTGTGACGTGTTTGAAATTGGTCTTGGATGCTGGTGCCGAACTGGAATTGATGACTTAGGTATATGTATGGGCATATACCTAAGTAGTGTCGGATGTTACTTCATGATTGTATATTTCTTTGATGATTATCCTTTTTGGATTCCGGGAGACCATCGAGGGTCTCTGGGTCCCTATTGAGTAGCTTATACTCACCCCTGCACGGGATATGCCCACACTACATTGTGATGGATGCAGACAACGGACAACGCTGATCGTGGTCGAGGCTTGTGGAGCAAGTCGGTACCTGGAGGTGGACCACTGGGTAGGACGTACACAGAGTGGACTGCTGGACCCGTGGAGCTGAGGAGGTTATCTGTACCCACACTTCAGGTGGGACATCCTATGGACGGCACGACATTGTGGCTTTAATTTTCAGTTGATGTACTTTCTTTCCAGTTGTACATTACTTTCAGTTTGGGTTTGTATTCTGGCCCAATTACTTTTCCGCACATACTTTTGTACCCAGTTTTACTTAGTGTTTACTTCTGCTTGCTTACTCTGTGGTGTTTGTTTACTTTATAAAGGCAATGCCTTCCCTTATTTTATGGGGAATTACGCCTTGGTGCTAGTCGCCACCCCCTGGCCTATGGAAGGCGGGCTTGGGGTAGTCACGGCACGAGCCCCGAGGTTGGGTCGTGACAAATTGGTATCAGAGGAGTTCGGTTCTACCACAGAACTCTGGACTCTGGTTTTTTCTTTTATGTGAAGCAACAGTGTTAAGGGTATTGGGTGTGGTTATCAGTCCAAGGAGTCCAGTGTTGGTGCGGCGGCCGACGTATCCATACACCAGGACCCTGACTTCTGATTTCCAACTCAATGCACAGAAACATTGATTGCATGTGTGTTTCAAGATTTCTTTGTGATTAAATTGTGTCAGCCCACCAGGTATATTGTTTGACCATGGCGCACCTGTCTATTTTCGGGATGGCCCCACGATGGAAGCCAGCTAGGGTTCCATGTTTTGTATGTGATGATAGCCCACCGAGCGACGAGGCCTCAGTGTAGGGCCCTTTGACAGTAGAGGCACCGGTGGTACCTCTACCAGCCGATCCACCGATGCTACCAGCCCCAGCCGCTGATAGTGCACGTCGCCTTAGTGCACTGCACGAGTTTCAGTGTCAGAGACCGCCCAGGTTCCATGGGGAGATGGACACCCATGCAGCCGAGGATTGGATGGAGGTAGTTGTGCGTGTTTTTCGATTGGTAGGGACACCAGCAGACCTCATGGTGATCCTTGCAGCAAGTCTCTTGCACGCGGTAGTAGGCAGATGGTGAAGCTTAATGCTCTAGGTGCACGACGAGGCATCTCTCCTCTGGACGGACTTTGAGAGCCTCTTCCACTCAGAGTTCATCCCAGCCACCCTCCATGTGGTGCGCATCCAGGAGCTTCTACAGCAGCGGCATGGCATCTTGTCAGTCGCCCAGTACTCGGTGAGATTTACTGATCTCTCGCACTATTCGACAGACATTGTACGAGACCCATTCTTTTGGGTCGACACCTTAGAGCAGGGATTGAGGCAAGAGATCAGGGCATCACTGATCTCCCTCATCATTCCGAAACAAGCAGGGGTACTGGAGCGAGCCCTTCCTATCGAGAGATTTATTGCTGAGCCTACATCAGCAGTGAGACCTACCACAGGGCGGCACGTAGTAGAGTCTTCTACAGCTGGCGGTCAACAGATGACGCATGGGTCTAGGTGGACCAGACCCTCAGGTGGAAAACCTCAGGACACTGGCTCAGAGGTGCAGGGCACACAGCGCAGAGCCATTCTTTCGAGAGGCAGACAGTGCCATGCATGCAGTGGGCAGGGCCACATGGCTCGTGACTTCCCAACCCGTCGTTCGGAGGAGCAGCAGATAGTTGAGGTACAACCCAGGTAGAGGCAGAGGGTCGACCGTGGCGGTCAGCAGGGAGAAGGCGGACGAGGAAGAGCAGCTGGCTGAGCAGCAGGTGATGGGCGACGCTTTGCGGCTCTACCACCACCACCACCAGGAGGTCCACCCCGACCATAGGGAGCTGGCGGGCAGAGACTGGCATAACTTCAGGCAGCGGAGGCCTATGAACATGGAACGCCCAAGATTATTCGAGGTACTATCTGTGTCTATTCCACCCTTTCTGAATTTCTTATAGACACAAGAGTGATTCATTCTTCCATTGCCGCTGCCCTTGTTCGGAGCTCAGAGATTCCGAAGGATCCGCTGGCTCGATCCTTACGGCTAGAGACTCCTTTGGGAGCAGACTCGACGATTACGCACTGGTGCCGGCAGTGTGAGATTACTCTAGGAGGCGTGAGCTTCGGCTGGGATCTTCTTGTAGCGGTGTCTAGCCCTTACGATGTCATCTTGGGCATGGATTGGTTATCTATAGTTCATGCTCAGATTGACTGCATTAGGCGAAAGGTGGGATGTGTTCGCGCCAATGGGAGCATGTTCACCTTCACTGGCGAGAAGGGAACCTTTGCAGTGCAGGATGGAATCACGCAGAGGAGAGGACATCCCATCACTCATCAGTTGGCTAGCCTAATCCTAGGAGCAGTTGACGTGCGGAGTCCGAGCTTACCTGCAGTGGTGGATCAGTATGCAGATGTTTTTCCCGACAACGTTCTAGGAATACCTAATCGCAGATAGGTAGAATTTTATATTGACCTGTACCCTGGGATAGCCCCGATATCCACCCCAACATATCGGATGGGTCCCGCTGAGCTTCG
Organism: Viscum album; assembly: GCA_963277665.1. Taxonomy (NCBI): domain Eukaryota; kingdom Viridiplantae; phylum Streptophyta; class Magnoliopsida; order Santalales; family Viscaceae; genus Viscum; species Viscum album. Next base: position 828,019,000 of record OY728165.1, read on the forward strand.
AGAGCTACGGATACAGCTGGAGGACTTGCTGTAACACCCGAGACTTTTATGTTATATAAATCATCACAGGAATCTTTTTCTACACAACGCTTACTTGGCTTTCTTTACACGCAATCACGACCTTCCTCGATAGCTTGCGTCGTACGCAATACCGAGTTTCACTAAACAACAATATGCTATTAAAACCAGCAGTTATGAATAGTAATAACCACTTTTTGAAATTTTATAAATTTTATTTTTCAAAATGGACTTCATTTTTGGACTCAGAATATCGAAATTAGCCTAGGGTGAAATTTTGGTATTTTTCTGAAAACTTTCAATTTTTGATGAATAGTGAAACCACTAAGTGGTAGGTTAAAAACTGAATTTTGCATAAAACTTAATTTTACCGCTTCTGTGAATGGAATTTCAAAAATCCGGCAGACACGGTTAATATCAAGGACTAAAATGTGGTTCAATGAGATGAAAATAATTTTTGGTGAATAGTAACTTTTTACTTTTTTTTACCACGGTTAATAGTAAATAGGGTAACTAAGGGTAAATATGATATTAATATTACCCTAACACGTGTCCTAATCCTATTGGACAAGTTTATTTCGACCAAAAACAAACTTAGGAATAAACTATGACCATTTAGGCCCACTTGGGTTAGATTATGACATTTATTATTAATTTATTTAAAGAAAGGTTAAAATAGTTAAAATCAAAGTTTAATAAGTAAATCATTTTTAATATGGGGTTATACATAAGATAAATTCGATTGTAAATATTCATTAGAAAGCTAAAAATATTTCCTACATGATGGTATTTTATTTGTAATTTTTAGACATCAAATAATTTAATTTATTGATGACACAACGATGATGCAGTAATTATCTTATTAATGAAATATTGACATAATTGATGTTATAAACACCAAAATAAATGTAATTTGAAAATTTTTATGAATTCCACTAATTTTCTAGGTTACTATGATATATTAATTTTGATTTAATCAACTTGGTTCGAACATTTAATTCTGTTATGACTTTCACAAAAATCATATATCAAATAGTGTCAAAATTGACACAAAATAGTTTTTAAATCAAATATTATATTATTAATTGTTATTTTATTCCTAAAAATCTAAGGTTCGGCCAAATGACTTAGATAAGGATATATATATTAATAATAAACAATTTGGGGTTCGTTTGGCATGTTATAGTAAGTGTATTAACCATATAGTGAAAGAAAACAAAAAGATACGGTAAATGTTAAATTATTTAACTTAGAGTTAAATCTAATTGATAAGGTTAAAATAATATCCTAAACTTGTCTAAATTCTATTGGTTGATAGGATTTCGACCCATCCCCACTTTAGCTTCGAAATAAGACCCTTTGGAACCATTATAAACCGATTTTGACTTTAATATAAAATAATATTTTGAGATATTCCTAAGGTGCCCGTCTTCTCCCCTATAAAAGGACACCTCCTCCCCCTCCTCCTCACACCAATTTGAGCACTCAAGCTCGGCCAACCCCTGCCAAAATCTCTTCTCCACTTCCCTAGCAACATCCTAGAGGTTCTGGTCTTCCTCAAAGACCAATTCTAGTGCCCTAAGAGGAGGTCTCAAAGAGGCACTTCAAAGAAGAGGTAATTACCGTTACCAATTCTTTCATCTTTATTTCTTCTTCCACTTCTTCTTCTTAGGTTGTTTCATTATGAAGTAATAACATCAGTATCACTCATATACTGATATGTTATTATAAGTATTAAACAACCCTATTTTACCATCTATCCATCCTACGGGAAAAAGAAATCACCGCGCGTGCGTACGTACGGAATACCGTCTCCACGCCGTGGTGTAATCTATTTTCCACCACCACCTTACATGGATGGGTATAATGGTGTAAAGAATAACTATACATAGTTATTACAACATCATATTGATTCTGATATATTGTATAATCCACTCCAATTCAATTCAGTATTTATGGAAATGATATCATCGCTCGTGCGTACGTACGGACTACCGTCTCCACGACGCGATGAGATTCATTCTCCATGTTAACCATTTAAGAATGATTATAAAGTATATATAAGAAGTAATAATGAAATATATGACATTATAAAGTTACTGGATTTATGTATATATATATATATGTATGTCATCAACTTACTTCCATTCAAGACAATAAGGAAAGGAAAACAGCGTTCATGCGTACGTACGGACTACCGTCTCCATGAACGGTGTTTTTCATTTTATTTATCTACCTATTATATATATATATATACTGAATATATATGATATATAAATCATATTTTATATTCTGGAAGTGAGTAAATCATGATATAAGTAATAATGATGTCAAGAACAACAAGTCAAAACACCTACGATAAATGAAACGATTTTACCCAAAACGCTTCTTTAACATGGAATTTACAAAAGAACGGGTAATATAATGTCATAAGTGAACCATATATGATATCATAACAATGAATATGATTCTGTAATAAGTCAATAACATGATTTAAATCATTATACAGGAGGTTCGGACACTTACAAAGCAAGTCGGACCTAAGGTAAGGGAAAATATCACAATCTCATTTTTATCCGAGATTGTTTATTCGTAAGTATTTACTGGGGTGTATTTTATCATCCACATCCATGTTTCATCAATATGTAATATTATTTCCATCCACCTACAATTGTTTAAATCCATTTTTACCCTTCAGTGAGTTTTTAGTAATATGTACGAAAGGAATCCTTTGTCGTTTTTCGTACGAGGTACTTTTTGAGTTTTCCGACAAAAGTACGAAGAATGTTTTTTTTAACTTATATGGCATGAATGGATTTTTAAAACAAAATTTCCAAGAATCTTCCTTTACAAGTTTTCAAGTTTATTTTTAATCAACTTCTTTTATTTTAAAGTTGTATGGCATGTTATGAAAGGAAAAATGTTTTTTGAAGAAGAAAGGATATTTTCCTCAAGAATGGAGTTCAAGTGTTTTATCAAAATTATTTTCCATCTAAGATAATAAAGGGTTCTGTTTTTATCCCTATTATTAAATTGATTTGATCATGTTGTGATGGAATTATTTTTATGAATTCCTTTATCTTATATGAGTTGTTTTATGATGTCATGTCGTTTAAGAATCCCATTTTTATTACATGGGTTATGCTATGATATATGTTTTATGATTATGTGGCACACATAAGAAAGGATTCATTATAAGATGGGTGGGACCTATATCTCCCTCCAATGCATTGGGTAAAGATTTTATATCTCATGAGATAGACATGGATGGAACGAAAGGTTATTTCGGTTCAGTGATACAGGACTGAAATGAGGAGTGAACTCGGTTCAGAAAGGTACTTTGTCCACTAAGATAGTCTTGGAAATAAGTCATGACTAACAAGAAATGATTTTCCATGATTATTTGTGCATGCCACAAAGTTTCATGTTTCATATTATGATTATGGGGATCTCATTTTCACTTCTATGATTTATTAAGATTTTATGATCTCTTTTGCAGGTTATGATTTTAAAAAAGATATGATATGATTTTTATTTCCTTTATTGCCCTTGCTGAGCATTTGAGCTCACCCTTTTATGTTTTCTTTTCCCCAGGTCTGGAAGATGGATATTAAGTAGAATATGCTAAAAGGGACCCTAGATATGATGAAATAAATGGGAGACACTGTAGAAGATTTATGAACCAGTTGTTTATGTTTCCCAGTTTCTAAAGACACTATACCTATACGGTCCTTTGTGGTTTTATCATATGTTGTAATAAGTGTGCTTCAATTTTGAAGTATTAACAATGTATGTAAAGTATGGGTCGTTATAGTTGGTATCAGAGGAAATGTATAGTCAACCTTTGGAAACTAGGATGTGAAAGCCTTAGTAAGAACCCTAAGGATAAGTCTAAGCATAGAACACAATCTTAGTGTTTTAGAAATGGCCTTGAATAACCTAGGATAAGACCCTAAGCATGAAAATTTTATTATGTGGTTTCCTATTATAATTAGTGTTGCTCACACTATTCTTCTTGGTTTTAGTCAATGGCTAGAACCCGAAGGAACCGTGTTAATGCGGAATGCGATGGGCAATGCAATGATTGTCCCCCTGAGCAACCAAACAATATGGGAGATGGAACGCAAAATTTTGTAGCCATGCTCACACAACTTTCTCAAGCTATGAATCATGCAGGATTTCCAAACGAGCAAAGGAGGGAGCAACATTCTGTTGAATCCTTCATGAGGCAGCGTCCACCTTCTTTCAGTGGGTCTACTGATCCATTAGTTGCTGAACAATGGATTAGTACTACTGAAAAGATATTTTCAGTTCTTCAATGTTCTGAACATGATAAAGTCATCCTAGCAGTGTATCGTTTAGAAGGAGATGCTGATCAATGGTGGAATCTTGTTAAGAATACGAGGCAAAGGGATGAAATTGAGTCTATGGAATGGGACGAGTTCAAGAACTTATTTTTCAATAAGTACTTCCCTCGTATTCTCCGAACAAAGATGGAGAAAGAGTTCCTTGAACTGAAGCAAAGGGATGATGAATCTGTTAGTACCTATGAAGCAAATTTTACAAGACTTGCAAGGTACGCTTCTGGTATTATTATCCAACATGAGAGTAAGATCGATCGATTCTTTAGTGGCTTAAAACCAAGTCTTCGAAGGGCGTTAGCCATAAGGGACTTCAATAGCTACGAGGAAATCGTTCGATGTGCTCTCAAAGTCGAGATGGAGATTGGAGTAACCCATCAGTCACATGGGTTTGATAAGAAGAGGAAGATGGAATTCAAAGAAAAATCTAAAGAGCACACGGAAAAGAAGATGAGCTTTTCCTTATGCTCAAAGTGTGGAAAGAAACATGGAGGGAGTTGTCTTAAAGGGACAAGTAAATGTTTTAAATGTGGAAAAGAAGGTCATCGGGCATTTGAATGCCATGATAATGGGAAGAAGATGTCTAATGATGAAAACAAAAGGAGGGATACACAGAATGATCCTACTACACTTCAATGTTTCAAGTGCAAGGAGATGGGGCATTATGCCAATCAATGCCCAAATCCAAGGGTTGATGATGATGGTCGACGTCAACAAACTCTTAAGGCTAAAGACAAAGGAAAGTCACATGCAATTTCTATCGGCGATATAGAGTACGATAACGATGTGGTGAAAGGTACACTTACCATCCACTCTAAACTAGCAAATGTTTTATTTGATTCTGGATCCACCCACTCTTTTATTTCTGAAGAATTTTCTAAGGGTATCACCGTATTACCTCAACAATTAGATGTTGAGTTAGCTGTGACAACACCTAATGGCACATCAATCGCATCAAAAGTTTATAATTCTTCTCCGATCGAAGTTTGTGGGAAAGTGCTTCCTGCAAATCTTGTGATCCTTCCTATAGTGGAATTTGATGTGATTCTTGGCATGGATTGGCTTTCATTATACGGAGCTCATATCAATTGCCAAAGAAGGGAAGTCACATTTCATATTCCAGATCAATCTATGATCGGCTATCAATGCAAGGATGAACATAACCTTCCAGTGGAAATTTCTTCCATTTTATGGGTATTGATTCCACTAAATGAAGGTTATTTATCTCAAATGGTTGGTGAGAAACTCGCGATTAAGAATATGCCCATCGTACGGGAGTTTGATGATGTCTTTCCGGAGGAATTACCGGGTCTTCCACCAAATCGTGAAGTTGAGTTTTCAATAGAACTCGTACCAGGTGCTTTGCCTATTTCAAAGACACCTTATAGAATGGCCCCAATTGAGTTGCAGGAATTGAAGAAGAAACTCCAAGAGAATCTTGATAAGGGATTCATACGCCCTAGTGCGTCACCTTGGGGAGCACCTGTTCTATTTGTTAAGAAGAAAGATGGATCAATGAGACTCTGCATTGATTATCGAGAACTTAACAAGATCACTATCAAGAACAAATATCCTCTCCCACGCATTGATGACTTATTTGACCAACTACACGGAGCTCAATACTTTTCCAAGATTGATCTTCGTTCTGGGTATCATCAATTAAGGGTCAAAAGGGAGGATATACCAAAGACGGCTTTCCGTACAAGGTATGGACACTATGAATTTATAGTGATGCCATTTGGTCTTACTAATGCCCCTGCTATCTTCATGGATCTAATGAATAGAGTCTTTAGAGACTATCTTGATCAATTTGTGGTAGTCTTTATAGACGATATTCTTGTCTATTCAAAGAGCAAGGAAGAGCATGAAGATCACTTGAGAATTATATTGAAGACCCTGAGAAAGGAGAAGCTTTATGCCAAATTTACTAAGTGTGAATTTTGGCTTCAAAAAGTTGCATTTTTGGGTCACATAATCTCAAAAGAGGGGATATCTGTGGATCCAGCAAAAAACAGAGGTTATTGAAAGATGGTCGAGACCAACAACAGTAACTGAGATCCGAAGTTTTCTTGGTTTGGCTGGATATTATCGACGTTTTGTAAAAGATTTTTCACGATTATCTAATCCACTCACCAAGTTGACTCGGAAAGGAGTTAAGTTTGTTTGGACAGAGGAATGTGAATAGAATTTCAAGGAGTTGAAAAGAAGGTTATCCAGTGCACCTGTGCTCACACTGCCTTGTAGTGGAGAAAGGTTTGTGATCTACAGTGATGCATCCAAGAAGGGATTGGGGTGTGTTCTTATGCAAAATGATATGGTGATAGCTTATGCCTCACGACAGTTGAAAATCCATGAGCAAAATTACCCAACACATGATTTGTAGTTGGCTGCGGTAATCTTTGCATTAATGATTTGGAGGCATTACCTTTATGGTGAAAGGTGTGATATTTATACTGATCATAAAAGTTTAAAGTATATTTTCACACAAAAGGAGCTGAATATGCGTCAAAGAAGATGGTTGGAGCTGATTAAGGATTACGACTGCTCAATCCATTACCACCCTGGGAAAGCAAACAAGGTGGCAGATGCATTAAGTCGACAAGACCATGCTAGTTTATCCATGATGAGGATCACAAAAGATCCAATATTTATGGATTTACAAAGGATGGATCTTGGAGTTATAATGGAAGGGGAAAAATCTTATCTTTCTCAAATGAATGTTCAACCATCTATACATGTGAAGATTAAAGAGGCACAGAAAGAAAATGTCGAGTTACAAAAGAAGGTGAGAAATGTTCGTGAATTCAACCTTGATGGTGATGGGATAATAAAGTTCAGGAATCGGGTTTGTGTTCCTCCCATCCCCGAATTAAAGAAGGAGCTGCTGGATGAGGCTCATAGTTCATCATTCTCTATTCATCCTGGAAGTACGAAGATGTATAGGGACCTGAAAGAGTACTTCTGGTGGGATGGCATGAAAAGAGATGTTGCTGAATATGTCTCTCGATGCTTGGTTTGTCAACAAGTTAAAGCTGAGAGACAAAAGTCTAAGGGGATGTTACAACCATTACCCATACCCGAATGGAAATGGGAAAACATCACTATGGACTTTGTCACAGGACTTCCTAAAACATCCAAAGGCAATAATGCTATCTGGGTCATAGTTGATCGTCTTACAAAGTCCGCACACTTCATTGCTATTAGAGAGGATTTCCCTCTAGATCATCTTGCCAGGATATATGTAAAGGAAGTGGTAAGATTGCATGGAGTACCACTTTCTATTATATCTGATCGGGATCCGAGATTTACCTCGAAGTTCTGGCGAAGTCTTCAGCATACTCTGGATACAGAGTTGAGTTTCAGCACTGCTTATCATCCCCAGACAGACGGTCAGTCTGAGAGAACAATTCAAACACTAGAAGATATGTTGAGAGCTTGCTCTATGGATTTCAAAGGAGGTTGTGATCAACACCTACCTTTGGTGGAATTTTCTTATAATAATAGCTTTCACTCCAGTATTCAGATGGCTCCTTATGAAGCTCTCTATGGAAAGAAATGCAGGACTCCAACTTGCTGGGATGAAGTTGGGGAAAGAAAGCTGTTAGGACCTGATCTCGTTAATGAAATGGCAGAAAAGGTCAGAACTATTCAACAACACATAAGAGCAGCTCAGAGTCGACAGAAAAGTTATGCCGACAACCGAAGAAAAGACCTAGAGTTTGAAGTGGGCGATAAAGTGTTCTTACGAATATCTCCCTGGAAGAGGGTTATGAGATTTGGAAAGAAGGGGAAGTTGAGTCCTAGATATATCGGTCCTTTCGAAATACTGGATCGTGTTGGGAGGGTAGCTTACCGATTGGCGCTTCCACCGAATCTCTCTCAAGTTCACGATGTGTTCCATGTATCTCTCCTGAGAAAGTACATACCAGATCCTTCACATGTACTCCGCTCAGAAGTTGTACCGCTGGAGCAAGATCTTTCTTATGAAGAACAGCCGATAGAGATTCTGGATCGTAGCGAAAAATTCCTACGAAACAAGACCACTCACTTGGTGAAAGTTTTATGGAGGAACCAACAACTTGAAGAAGCTACATGGGAGCTTGAGGATATGATGAGGGAGAAGTATCCTCATCTGTTTGTTACAAAGTGACGAATTTCGAGGGCGAAATTCTTTTTAAGGGGGGTAGAATGTAACACCCGAGACTTTTATGTTATATAAATCATCACAGGAATCTTTTTCTACACAACGCTTACTTGGCTTGCTTTACACGCAATCGCGACCTTCCTCGATAGCTTGCGTCGTACGCAATACCGAGTTTCACTAAACAACAATATGCTATTAAAACTAGCTGTTGTGAATAGTAATAACCACTTTTTGAAATTTTATAAATTTTATTTTTCAAAATTGACTTCATTTTTGGACTCAGAATATCGAAATTAGCCTAGGGTGAAATTTTGGTATTTTTCTGAAAACATTCAATTTTTGATGAATAGTGAAACCACTAAGTGGTAGGTTAAAAACTGAATTTTGCATAAAACTTAATTTTACCGCTTCTTTGAATGGAATTTCAAAAATCCGACAGACACGGTTAATATCAAGGACTAAAATGTGGTTCAATGAGATGAAAATAATTTTTGGTGAATAGTAACTTTTTACTTTTTTTTACCACGGTTAATAGTAAATAGGGTAACTAAGGGTAAATATGATATTAATATTACCCTAACACGTGTCCTAATCCTATTGGACACGTTTATTTCGACCAAAAACAAACTTAGAAATAAAATATGACCATTTAGGCCCACTTGGTTTAGATTAGGACATTTATTATTAATTTATTTAAAGAAAGGTTAAAATAGTTAAAATCAAAGTTTAATAAGTATATCATTTTTAATATGGGGTTATACATAAGATAAATTCGATTGTAAATATTCATTAGAAAGCTAAAACGATTTCCTACATGATGGTATTTTATTTTCAATTTTTAGACATCAAATAATTTAATTTATTTATGACACAACGATGATGCAGTAATTATCTTATTAATGAAATATTGACATAATTGATGTTATAAACACCAAAATAAATGTAATTTGAAAATTTTTATGAATTCCACTAATTTTCTAAGTTACTATGATATATTAATGTTGATTTAATCAACTTGGTTCGAACATTTAATTCTGTTATGACTTTCACAAAAATCATATATCAAATAGTGTCAAAATTGACACAAAATAGTTTTTAAATCAAATATTATATTATTAATTGTTATTTTATTCCTAAAAATCTAAGGTTCGGCCAAATGACTTAGATAAGGATATATATATTAATAATAAACAATTTGGGGTTCTTTTGGCATGTTATAGTAAGTGTATTAACCATATAGTGAAAGAAAACAAAAAGACACGGTAAATGTTAAATTATTTAACTTAGAGTTAAATCTAATTGATAAGGTTAAAATAATATCCTAAACTTGTCTAAATTCTATTGGTTGATAGTATTTCGACCCATCCCCACTTTAGCTTCTAAATAAGACCCTTTGGAACCATTATAAACCGATTTTGACTTTAATATAAAATAATATTTTGAGATATTCCTAAGGTGCCCCTCTTCTCCCCTATAAAAGGACACCTCCTCCCCCTCCTCCTCACACCAATTTGAGCACTCAAGCTCGGACAACCCCTGCCAAAATCTCTTCTCCACTTCCCTAGAAACATCCTAGAGGTTCTGGTCTTCCTCAAAGACCAATTCTAGTGCCCTGAGAGGAGGTCTCAAAGAGGCACTTCAAAGAAGAGGTAATTACCGTTACCAATTCTTTCATCTTTATTTCTTCTTCCACTTCTTCTTCTTAGGTTGTTTCATTATGAAGTAATAACATCAGTATCACTCATATACTGATATGTTATTATAAGTATGAAACAACCCTATTTCACCATCTATCCATCCTACGGGAAAAAGAAATCACCGCGCGTGCGTACGTACGGAATACCGTCTCCACGCCGTGGTGTAATCTATTTTCCACCACCACCTTACATGGATGGGTATAATGGTGTAAAGAATAACTATACATAGTTATTACAACATCATATTGATTCTTATATATTGTATAATCCACTCCAATTCAATTCAGTATTTATGGAAATGATATCATCGCTCGTGCGTACGTACGGACTACCGTCTCCACGACGCGATGAGATTCATTCTCCATGTTAACCATTTAAGAATGATTATAAAGTATATATAAGAAATAATAATGAAATATATGACATTATAAAGTTACTGGATTTATGTATATATATATGTATGTCATCAACTTACTTCCATTCAAGACAATAAGGAAAGGAAAACAGCGTTCATGCGTACGTACGGACTACCGTCTCCATGAACGGTGTTTTTCATTTTATTTATCTACCTATTATATATATATATATACTGAATATATATGATATATAAATCATATTTTATATTCTGGAAGTGAGTAAATCATGATATAAGTAATAATGATGTCAAGAAGAACAAGTCAAAACACCTACGATAAATGAAACGATTTTACCCAAAACGCTTCTTTAACATGGAATTTACAAAAGAACGGGTAATATAATGTCATAAGTGAACCATATATGATATCATAACAATGAATATGATTCTGTAATAAGTCAATAACATGATTTAAATCATTATACAGGAGGTTCGGACACTTACAAAGCAAGTCGGACCTAAGGTAAGGGAAAATATCACAATCTCATTTTTATCCGAGATTGTTTATTCGTAAGTATTTACTGGGGTGTATTTTATCATCCACATCCATGTTTCATCAATATTTAATATTATTTCCATCCACCTACAATTGTTTAAATCCATTTTTACCCTTCGGTGAGTTTTTAGTAATATGTACGAAAGGAATCCTTTGTCGTTTTTCGTACGAGGTACATTTTGACTTTTCCGACAAAAGTACGAAGAATGTTTTTTTAACTTATATGGCATGAATGGATTTTTAAAACCAAATTTCCAAGAATCTTCCTTTACAAGTTTTCAAGTTTATTTTTAATCAACTTCTTTTATTTTAAAGTTGTATGGCATGTTATGAAAGGAAAAATGTTTTTTGAAGAAGAAAGGATATTTTCCTCAAGAAAGGAGTTCAAGTGTTTTATCAAAATTATTTTCCATCTAAGATAATAAAGGGTTCTGTTTTTATCCCTATTATTAAATTGATTTGATCATGTTGTGATGGAATTATTTTTATGAATTCCTTTATCTTATATGAGTTGTTTTATGATGTCATGTCGTTTAAGAATCCCATTTTTATTACATGGGTTATGCTATGATATATGTTTTATGATTATGTGGCACACATAAGAAAGGATTCATTATAAGATGGGTGGGACCTATATCTCCCTCCAATGCATTGGGTAAAGATTTTATATCTCATGAGATAGACATGGCTGGAACGGAAGGTTATTTCGGTTCAGTGATACAGGACTGAAACGAGGAGTGAACTCGGTTCAGAAAGGGACTTTGTCCACTAAGATAGTCTTGGCAATAAGTCATGACTAACAAGAAATGATTTTCCATGATTATGTGTGCATGCCACAAAGTTTCAAGTTTCATATTATGATTATGGGGATCTCATTTTCACTTCTATGATTTATTAAGATTTTATGATCTCTTTTGCAGGTTATGATTTTAAAAAAGATATGATATGATTTTTATTTCCTTTATTTCCCTTGCTGAGAATTTGAGCTCACCCTTTTATGTTTTCTTTTCCCCAGGTCAGGAAGATGGATATTAAGTAGAATATGCTAAAAGGGACCCTAGATATGATGAAATAAATGGGAGACATTGTAGAAGATTTATGAACCAGTTGTTTATGTTTCCCAGTTTCTAAAGACACTATACCTATACGGTCCTTTGTGGTTTTATCATATGTTGTAATAAGTGTGCTTCAATTTTGAAGTATTAACAATGTATGTAAAGTATGGGTCGTTATACTTGCAGGGCAAGGGATTCATTCGACCCAATGTTTCACCCTGGGCTTCCCCGATATTGTTCGCCAAGAAGGCAGACGGGAGCTTACAGCTGTGTGTCGACTATCGTCTCCTGATCCAGGTGACCGTGAGGAACAAGTATCCGCTACTGAGGATTGACGACCTCTTCGATCAGCTCAAGTGAGCACGGTGGTTCTCGAAGATAGACCTCAGATCAGGCTATCATCAGCTCAGATTTTGGGACGAGGAAGTGTAGAAGACGGCCTTCATATGTCGGTATGGCCACTATGAGTTCTTGGTTATGCCATTCGGTGTAACCAATTCTCCAGCAGTGTTCATGGGCCACTTGAATAGGATCTTTCAGCCATACCTCGTTCGATTTGTCATGGTCTTCATTGACGGCATTTTGATATACTCGACCTCTGAGGAGGAGCACGCCTACCACTTACTGGTTTTACTAGACACACTCTGAGAGCACCAGCTTTATGGAAAGATCTCGAAGTGTTAGTTCTGGATACGTGAGGTCCACTTCTTGGGACATGTCATCTCTGAGATGGGAGTTGCGGTGGATCCTGCAAAGATCGAGGTAGTTCTAGCTTGAGAGACACCTAAGAGTGTGACGGAGGTGCGGAGTTTCTTGGTGCTAGCTGGGTACTACCAGAGATTCATGCTAGACATTTCCAGAGTTGCAGCACAAATATCATCTTGACAAAGAAGGGGGGAACCCTTTGTATGGTCAGATAGATGTCAGTAGAGTTTCTAGGAGTTGAGAGAGAGATTGACCAGCGTGCCTACCTTGAGGCTACCAGAGGAAGGAGTAGGGTATGTAGTCTACTGCGATGCATCATGAACTGGACTCAGATGTGTCCTGATGTAGGAACGGGTTGTGATCACCTATGGATCACGTCAATTGAGGCAGCATGAGCTGAACTACGCTACCCATGACCTAGAGTTAGTAGCAGTGGTCTTCACTCTGAAGATGTGGCGACACTATCTGAAGGGCGAGCGCTTTACAGTCTACTCTGACCACCAGAGTCTCAGGTACATCTTCTCGCAGAAGTAACTGAACCTGAGACAGCGGCGATTGCTCGAGTTCCTCCCAGACTATAACATTGAGATAGTCTATACTCCTGGAAAGGGGAACGTAGTAGCCGATGCTCTCAGCAGGAGGACCGGAATTCATCTACTTGGGGAGGCGACATAGAAGCTAGCTTCTTTGCAGATATCCTTCATGGATAGTTATGGGTCAGCCTTTCTACAGTCACTCACAGTCTCTACTCCACTTCTATAGTGGGTCAGAGAGGTGCAGCATGGGGATGATGACTGTGAGACGCGGCATGCGTCGATATCCTCAGGACAGGCACCTGATGGATTCTCTATTGGAGGAGAGCACGTCATCCTTTTTAGAGGACGTACCATGGTACCAGCTGCTTTGCAGGAGGATTTTCTAAGAGTGTTTCACACTTGTTCTTTAGCAGTACATCCAGGAGTGACGAAGATGTACCAGGATCTCAGAAGACATCACTGGTGGCCGGGTATAAAGAAGGCTATGGTAGAGTTCGTTTCTCGATGCCTTACCTGCTAGTAGGTGAAGGCAGAGAACTAGGTAACAGCAGGCTTGGTACAGCCCTTGGAGGTCTTAGAGTGGATGTGGGATGGGATATCTATGGATTTCGTGACTAGACTTCCATGTACTTCCAAAGGTCATGACTCCATTTGGGTGATTGTCGACCGACTCACCATGTCGGCCCACTTCTTACACATCAGAGAGAAGGGCTCAGTAGAGAGTTTGGGACGCCTTTACGTTCCGGAGATTGGATGGCTTCATGATGTTCCATCATCTATCATCTCCAATCGATATTATTGCTTTAATTCCAGGCTTTGGAAGGGGTTGCAGGAAGGATTCAGGACGCAGCTACATCTGTGCATCACCTTTCACCCTTAGACGGATGGTCAGACGGAGAGGACCATTCAGAATCTCGAGGACATGCTTCATGCATGTTTCCTCAACTTTGGTCCCAGCAGGGAGGACCACCTACCCTTGGTGGAGTTCGCATACAACAACAGCTACCACTCCACCATTGAGATGGAACCATACGAGGCATTGCACCGCCGGCCTTGTAGATCACCTCTGTTCTGGACAGACCCTAGGGAGTCAGCACTTGTGGGACCTGAGATGGTGCAGGTCATGAAAGAGAAGGTCCAGGTCATCCAGGAGCGGATGAGGACAGCTCAGAGCTGGCAGAAGTCTTATGTTGACAAGAGGTGGAGGACATTGGAGTTCGAGGAAAGTGACCACGTCTTCTTGCTGGTCTCACCTTGACATGGATTACGGAGATTTGGCCGAGGCGGCAAGTTATATCCACACTTCATAAGACCATTCCAGGTCCTCAGCAGGATAGGCGAGGTAGCTTATCGCCTGGCTCTACCACCTCAGTTGCACCAGGTGCACGACGTCTTCCACGTATCTCAGCTGAGGAGATACGTGCACGACCGGATTCATATCATCGAGCATGGGGAGATAGATGTTGATGATGGTGCGACTTTTTTGGAGGTCCCGGTGGAGATCGAGGATCGACAGGAGCAGGTCCTAAGTGGTTGGTCGATACCACTAGTGCACATCAGATGGTAGCACGGGAACCTCCAGGAGAGCACTTGGGAGCGGGAGGCTCAGATGTGTGCTTAGTACCCACATTTGTTCCCCTAGTTTATGATGTATCTTTACGGGATGTAAATCCATGTTGTGGGAGTAATTTAAAGAACCGTAAAATTCAAGAAATATTTTTTTCTTAATTTTATTTGGAATTTTACAAGAACGTAGTTTCTGATGGCACCTGATTCTGAGGCCCGGTGTGCCCGGAATCATTTTCTGAAGTTTGGCTCGGGTACGTTCAGTGAACGAACGAGCAGGTTTTCCTAACTTTTGACCCGTTTCTCGGAATCGAAATCTGAGGACACCGATAGAATCACAACACTGGTAATTGCTTAGTGTAAGAACCTGGTTCTTAATTTTGAGGTACGGGCTTATTCTTTTCCTTTTCCTTATGTTTTTTTGAGAAAATATTGAAAATGGGGAAAAATCCAAAATTTCGAAACAACACGTCATGTACTTTTGGTCGTGTTGGGATGAGTACACGGGGCTTGTAGCCTTGTCAGCGACGAGGGGTGTAGGAACCGACTACACGCCGTGTAGTGGTACCTTACACGCCATGTAGTCAGTCAGCATGCTTGAACATTAAGGCGGTGGAGTCACCGCCTGTTGGGCGATAGTACATGCCATGTACTCAGGAGTACATTCTGTGTACTCAGGTCGACGGGTGAACAGTGTGCCGGTGCCACCAAATGAACAGTTAAATGAAAGAATTACACGCCGTGTACTCATAATTACATGCCGTGTACTTTGTTTTTTCGGCTTAAAATATGGAGTAGCCTCCTCATTTGGAAGAGGAGGTGTTTGAGAAATTTTGGAGCCAAAGGAGGAGGTCGGACCATTGAAGATCCACCGGGAGTACATCTGGAAAAAGATTCGGCTTCGGACGATCTCGTTGGAGCCGCACAGGTAAGCCCTCTCCTCTCCTAGTACCATTATTACCATTTCATCTTCTAACCTAAGTTATTTACATTTTAATGGGTTTTGTTCTTCGTCATATCTATGCCATTCTTGGGCGTTTCTGGAGTTGGAGTTCGGGTATAACGTTTGTTGGCGAATAAAGTAGGGGGCTTTGTGTTTATTTTCCAACTGCCGTGCGTTTTTGTGTGTTTTTGTGCCACGAACCCATGTTGGGGTGTCATGTGGTTGATGTCATTTCTATATTTAATGCCTAGAATTGCATAGGTGATTAAATTGTGATAATAAAATGATGGTTGGGATCATTGCTTGGATCCGGAACCACCCTCGGGGTGTGTTTCACTGTTTATCTATTTGGCCAGGATACCCCAGGGTATGCCTTTAAAGTAGTAATTGTAGAATTACCTTGATTGGAATTGCTTCTTACTACTTGTTTACCTGTTTGGAATGGCCTGGATACTTGTTTAGCCTGAGGGCGTTGTTGTATTTGGCATGAGGGCGTTGTTGTGATTAGCCTGAGAGAACTGCACTATTTACCCTGAGGGCTGTAGTATTTCTCCCGAGGGAAACCATTCGTGCCTGAGGTCTTGACATCTGTACCTGAGGGCGAAACTTCATATTCCTGAGGGTAATTTCTGTATCGGCCTAAGGGCAATACCTGCGGGTTGGATTCTGCTTACCCGAGGGTAAGATTTTTCTTGTCTGAGGACGTGGACTGTTTTGTTTAGAAATGTACTGTGGTGATTTCTAGTATATAATGAATTAAATGAATAATAAAATCACAATTTAATTTTAATGTTAGTTACTTTTTAGTATGGATTACCTTATTGCATTTTACGATTTCACACTATTGTTACATGCTTACATGCAGTTGGGCACAAGCATTTGGTGGGTGCCTACTGAGATATATTTCTCACACCCTGTTTGGGTCACACATTTTGGCCCAAACAGATTACGTTGTTGTAGGTGTAGATAGGGGAAAGAGTCCCTATACAGGTACTTGACTTTTGCTGAGGAGTAGGAGGGCATGGGACTAAGCCCAGGCTCGCGATGCTGCTGCCAGCTGTTTTTCTTGTTTTGTTGTGCTCTGCATTTTGTTGTATTATATTGATGTATAACATGTTCTTGCTATTTTCTTCAAACTTGAAACATTTATAATAATCACTTATATACTGTTGGTTATACCCACTCTGTAGTTTATTTCAGTTGTGTATGGTTTATTACTTCTGCTGTTTGTGGTATGTTTTATTTTGTTTTCCACAGCGCTACACTTTGACAAATGAAGGCATAGTTTCCCCACTATCAGACCTGGGCCCTCACTGCTAGTCGGCAGCCTTTGGCATTTGGGGAAATATTCTTGAGGTCACGTGGCAAACCGGGCTTAGGGCACCCGTTGCGTGGCACCTGGGTCCGGGATGTTACAAAGTGGTATCAGAGGTAGGTTTCATTTCTTTGATTTACTATTTGGAGTCGTAGTCAGGGATAGGACAGAACGGTAGTTGGTTATAAGTTGTGCCCGGGAGTAGCTAACTCGTGTATAGGGAAAAGTCATTCTACCTTGTATTTTGCATTCTTTTTATTTTTCAATTTTATGGTTGATATGTTTTCACTGTTGGGTGACGCACTTGGATTGTACTATTTATATTTTTTTCTGTGGGTTCTATTTAGTTGCAACCCGATGAGATGAGGGTATGCCGTCTCATGCATCATATAGGAACATGCAAGAAATCACATGCCATGTAGGTTCATTAGAATTTTCATGTTGTTGTGATAGTTGATGTTCTAATAAAACACTCTATTGTGATAGCTTCTTGATAAGTACCTTCCTTGTGATATGGTGTTTGTGTTTGATCCTGTTTAAGGAATGGACGCCAAACTTTGGTTTTTAGGGAGTATGGGCCCCCATTGACCAGAATTTGGTGGATCATTGACTGTGTTTTTGGTTATAACACAGATAAGATGTCAAACTTTGATTCTTGGGAAGTATGGGCCCTCACGGATCAGAATTTGACACTTAGGTTTTGGTTTTTAGTATTTTCTGGGTTCTGAGGAAGTTTCTGAGGCATACTGTCCAGAAAACCCAAGATACATGCCGTGTAGGACCTCATATATTCCGTGTATGTTCATATGTTCGGGAAGAAAAAATAACTTGTTGAGTACATGTCGTGTACCATGAGTACACGCCGTATAGTCTCTTCCAGTGTCACAAACTGTGTGGGTGGATACATGGGTTAGGGAAGGGCTTGGGTAAAACACACTGTGTCCTTTTGTAAACACCGTGTAGTGTTGACCCGGAGTCCGGCCGTGTAACTAACAACACGAGTCAGTGAACTCCTTGACAGAACATGCCATGTCAGTTATAGACATGTCGTGTAGTGTGACCCGGGGACTCGGCCGTGTACCTAACAACACGGGCTGGTGTCACCTCTCCCTGAACACGCCGTGTACCTGTGGGACACGTCGTATAGCCTTGACCAAGGACAGACCGTGGGGAGTTAGCCGTGTGGCTGGGAAACAGGATGGTATATACACCGTGTGTGGGTGTAACATGCCGTGTTGTGTCAATCCGAGTAGTCGGCCATGTCACAGATGACACGGGCAATTGGAAAATAACACCGTACACGCCGTGTAGATATTATACATGTCGTGTAGTTTTGTTTGACGGAAGCCATGTGTCTTAGCCGTGTAGAAGAACCCGGGCAGGGGAAGGGAAGTCAAGTACATGCCATGTAGTCACTGTACACGCCGTGTAGTCTTGTTTTTCCAATTTTGAATGCTTTCTTCCTCTTTTCCCCTTTGTGGTTCCTTCGCTTTAGGTATTAATAATCTTGAATCTGAGGCATGCTTTTGACCTTGTAGAGTCATGCCGCCAAGATGACAATGAGTTGTTCTCTAGGAGAGTGGTGACGATTATACTCTGGAGATGGTGGGCCATGGGCTACCAGTAGATCCTCCAGCAGAGCCAGATGCGGCGCCAGATGCTATACCAGACACAGGCACGGAGGCTCAGTTCCGTGAAGGCTTATTGCAGTTCATGAAGACCTTTCAGAGAGCACCACAGGCTACCACATCTATGGCCAAGCTGATGCGTATCTTTCAGTAGCAGCATCCACCTACGTTTTTAGAGGATGGCATACCACAGGCTCCGGAGTCTTGGTTGGGGTCTATGCAGACTATTTTTGAGCATCTTGAGATGCCTTCAGGGAAGAGGGTCAAGCTCGTGACATATATGTTGTGTGATTCCGCCAAGAGGTGGTGGGATGTTACCACCCAGTCAGAGTATCACAGGGACATGTTGTGAGAATATTTTCAGGCAGTCTTCTATGAATTCTTCTTTCCCGAGATTCTAAGGATAGATAGAGCTCGAGAGTTCATGAATCTGCAACAGGGATCTATGTCGGTGATGGACTATTCAGCTCTTTTTACGGAGCTTCAGCATTTTTCACCCGTGCTGGTGGGTGATGAGACGTTGAGAGCCAGACATTTTGAGGATGGTATTTGTTATGACATCCCAGCATTGGTGAATGTTTTCAGGTTGACTAATGTACACGCGATTGTGAATCTGGCACTGATTACATAGAGGAAACTGTGAGAATCAAGTGGTGTGGGCTAGGGCAGTTCAACACCAGTTACTGGTGTGATTTCTGCTGGCAAGAGGAAGAGACAGATGGACTTCACCCAGGGTGGAAGTACCAGCCAGACAGCTTCTTTAGGTGGCCCGATCAAGTGCTATCAGTGTGGCAGAGAGGGGAACAATAGATCGCAGTGTCCACGAGACCCAGTGGAGTGCCAAACTTGCGGCAAGATGGGTTATCTGAAGTGCTTTTGCAGGGAGTTTCCACCAGTGGCTAGTAAGAGGGGTTCTGTTCAGACTTCGCATGGGGGAGCAGGACCATTGGCTTCATACCAGTCAGGGAACTGTAATACGTCAGGGCGTGCAGGCAGAGATGGTGGTCGTGGCCATGGTAGCCAGGCACCCAGATCGCAGAGGTAGCAGGGCGGTATAGCTCAGGGTAGCCAGGCTGTGTCGCAGGGCCGCGACACTGGGAAGGCATATGCGGTGCAACAGACCCAGCAGGAGCAGGATCTCGGACCTTCTACAGTCAGAGGTACAATTATAGTAGCTTTTGTCTTGTCTTCAGTACTTTTAGATACGGGTGCTACACATAGTTTCATATCTGTACCCGTTGTGAAGAGCCTTGGGATCAGTGTTTCTTCTTCTTCTAATATCATGATGCTAGAAATTGTGTTGGGGACTAGGACAGATGGTGTACGTCAGTGTAAGGAGTTCCCCCTTGAGGTTGGAGGGTGTCACATCCTTTGGGACCTCTATGTCTTGGATATGATGAGCTATGATGTCATTATCAGGATGGACGAGTTGGTTCCCTTTTGAGCTTTTTTAGACTGCTATCATCGCAGGGTAAGTTTCACAACACCAGAGCGTGGAGAGTTTCTATACCAGGGCGAATGGGATGTTCAGGTGAGTCAAGCTAGACCATAGCATCATGGGAGAGGTGGAGTCACAGCCCAGATTGTGAGTTTATATCTGGATGATCAGGGGACTTGTCAGACAGATTTCCCTCCAGTGGTTGATCGTTTCAGGGATGTCTTCTCAGACGACTTTTCAGGTCTACCTCTGGTGCGTGGGGTGGATTTCTCTAGAGAGCTTGTGCCAGGAGCAGCCCTGGTGTCCATTCCTCCTTATATGATGGCCACGCCTGAGTTGCAGGAGCTCAAGAGGCAGTTAGAGGAGTTACAGGAAAAGGGCTTTATTCAACCCAGTACTTCTCCTTGGGGTTCTCCGGTCCTTTTTGCGAAGAAATCAGATGGTACCCTCAGACTTTGCATGGATTATTGGAAGATGGACCATTTGACGGTTAAGAACCGATATCCCTTTCCGAGGATTTATGATCTGTTTGATCAGATTCATGGAGCACGAGTGTTCTCAAAAATTGACTTGAGATCCGAATATCATCAGTTGCATGTGAGACCATCTGATATACCTGTCACAGCTTTCAGGAGTAGGTATGGTCTATATGAGTATACGGTTATTTCATTCGGACTCACGAACGCGTCAACAGTTTTTACGGCTCTGATGAATCATGTGTTCCATCCGTACCTTGATTCTTTTGTGGTAGTATTCGTGGACGACATCTTGGTGTACTCTCACACTCGACACGACCATGCCACCCATCTTGAGATCGTATTGAGCACAATGAGAGAGCATCGACTATATGCTAAGCTCTCGAAGTTCCACTTTTGGATGGACCAGATTCACTTCCTGGGTCATATCATCTCAGAGGCATGAGTTGTAGTAGACCCAGAGAAGGTAAGAGTAGTAGTTTCCTGGGAGCAGCCTAAGAATGTGTTTGAGATAAGGAGTTTCTTAGGGATGGATGGTTACTACAGACACTTCATACAGGACTTCTCCCACTTAGCAGAACCATTGATAGGTCTGACTAAGAAGGGTGTGAAGTTCGTTTGGTCAGAAGCTTTTGAGATAGCTTTTCAGAACCTGAAGGGAAGGTTTACATTATCACCAATCCTGATACACTCAGAGCAGGGAAATATCTATACAGTTTACTGTGATACATCAGGGATTGGGCTGGGGGCCGTTTTGATGTAGAGCGACCGGTTTGTTGCGTATGGGTCTCGGCAGTTGAGGGCACATGAGAGGAATTACCCGATGCATGATCTCGAGTTGGTTACAGTTGTTCATGTGTTTCTTTATTGGAGACTCTATCTGTTGGGAGATCATTTTGTGGTTTTCACCGACCATAAAAGCCTCAGGTATATCTTTACTCAGTGTGACCTGAATTTGAGGCAGAGAAGGTGGGTTGAGTACCTACAGTCTTTCGATTTTGAGCTTGCCTACACACCTGGTAAAGGTAATGCAGTAGATGATGCACTGAGCAGGAAGACTCAGATACATGCAGTGAAAGAGGCTGGTAGTGAGTGGGAGCTGATGGATTTGTTCTCTGAGATGCATCTAGATGAGCATGATAGTCAGGGGCATACTTATCTTTCCTCGTTAGTTGTGACTTCTACCCTCCTAGAAAGAGTGAGGATGAGGGAGTTATCAGTTTCAGAAGGCCTAGTTCTACGGGAGTCGGTGGCAAGTGAGGACCCTCCTCCCGATTGTACGATGGGCGATGATGAGGTTTTGCGTTTCCATGGACGAGTATGGGTTCTAGGGGATATACGTGAGGAGATGATGCGGGAGTTTCATGCTTCATCTTGGGAAGTTCATCCTGGGGTTACAAAGATGTACCGTGACTACGAGGCATCTATACTGGTGGCCGGGTATGAAGAGAGAGATAGCTATTTTTGTTACGAGGTGTTCCACCTATCAGCAGGTGAAGGCCGAGCACCAGAGGCCAGTTGGGCTGTTACAACACTTACCCATTCCAGAGTGGAAATGGGATGATTTCGCGATGGATTTCATGACGGGATTGCCGAGTTCACCTTGAGTCAATGACATTATGTGGGTTTTTGTGGATAGACTCACGAATTTATCTCACTTTTCACCGATTAAGGATACCTCCGTTGTTGACAAGCTCGTAAGGCGGTATATCCGAGAGATCATACGTCTTCATGGGGTCCCTAGTTCTATCGTTTCAAATAGGGACGCCCACTTTACGGCTTGTTTCTGGAAGAGTTTTCAGAGGGCGCTGGGTACTCTGGTGCTTCTGAGCACAACATACCACCCTCAGACTGATGCCCAGTCAGATCGAATGATACAAGTGCTAGAGGACATACTGCGTGCATGCGACCTAGACTTTGGGGGCTCATTGGAGAAGCATATACCGTTATTCGAGTTTTCCTATAATAATATTTTTCAGGAGACTATTGAGATGGCACCATACGAGGCTTTATATATAAGGCCATGCCGATCACGTTTGTGCTAGTTAGAGGCAGGTGAGGCAACTTTACTGCGGCCACAACATGTGCAGGAGACATCTGAGCAGGTCCAGTTGATTCAAAAACGGATGGCTACCATGCAGTCTCATCAGAAATCCTATGTTGATCGCCACATATGACCTTTGGAGTTCGTGGTCGGGGATCAGGTGTTCTTTTTTTTTTTACCGAGGCTGGGACACAAGCGGCTAAGGAGACAGGGTAAGCTTTCACCGAGGTATGTGGGGCCATTCGAGATTCTGAAGAGAGTCGGGCTGGTTGCCTATCAGTTGCAGTTACAGTAGCGGTACTGAGCGATGCACGATGTCTTCCATGTGTTTCAATTGCGTCGCTACAATTCAGAACCGTCTCACACCTTTCAGCCAGAGGAGGTTGAGCTGCAGCATGATGCATCTTTTGAGGAGCATCTGATCCGTATCGTTAACAGGAGCACGAAAGTTATCTGAGGCCAGTCAGTTCCTCTCGTACGGGTGATATAGCAGCATGGCCGGTTGCAGGAAGAGACCTGGGAGTGGGAGGCCGACATACGTGCTCAGTGGCCAGATCTATTTTGAGATTTATCTTCCCCACACTTGGAAGGGAAATTCGGGGATGAATTACTATAAGGGGGAAGTTTGTAAGAACCCGGTTCTTTATTTTGAGGTACGAGCTTCTCCTTTTCCTTTTCCTTAAGTATTTTTATGAAAATATTGAAAATGGGGAAAAATCCTAAATTTCGAAACTACACGCTGTGTACTTTGTCCACACGCCGTGTACTTTTGGCTGTGTTGGGATGAGTACACGGGGCGTGTAGCCTTGTCGGCAACGAGGGGTGTAGGAGCCGACTACACGCCTTGTAGTGGTACCTTACACGCCGTGTAGTCGGTCGGCAGGCTTGAACATTAAGACGGTGGAGTCACTGCCAGCTGGGTGACAATACACGCCATGTACACAGGAGTACATGACGTGTACTGAGGTCGACGGGTGAACAGTGTGGCGGTGCAACCAAATGAACAGTTAAATGAAAGATGTACACGTCGTGTACTCAGAAGTACACGCCGTGTACTTTGTTTTTTCAGCTTAAAATAGGCAGTAGCCTCCTCATTTGGAAGAGGAGGCTTTTGAGCCATTTTGGAGCCGAAGGAGTAGGCCGGACCTTTGAAGATCTGCCGGGAGTTCGTCTGGAATCCGATTCGGCTTCAGATGATCTCGTTGGAACCGCACAGGTAAGCCCTATCCTCTCCCAGTACTGTTCTTACCAATTATTCTCCTAAATTAAGTTATTTATGTTTGAATGGGTTTGGTTCTTCATCAAATCAACGCTGTTCTTGGGCGTTTCTGGAGTCGGCGTTCGGGTATAACGTTCGTTGGCGAATAAGGTAGGTGGCTTTGTGTTTATTTTCCAACTATCGTGCATTTTTGTGTGTTTTTGTGCCACGAACCCATGTTGGGGTGTCGTGTGGCTGAGGCCATTGCTATATTTAATACCAGTAATTGCATAAGTGATTAAATTGTGATAATAAAATGCTGGTTGGGATCGTTTCTTGGATCCGGAACCACCCCCGGGGTGTGTTTCACTATTTAGCCGTTTGGCCAGGATACCCGAGGGTACGCCTTTAAAGTAGTAATTATAGAGTTTCCTTGAGAGGAATTTCTTGTTACTGTTTGTTTACCTATTGGGCATGGCCCGATTACTTGTTTAGCCTGAGGGCGTTGTTGTATTTGGCCTGAGGGCGTTGTTGTGATTAGCCTGAGGGCACTGCACTATTTAGCCCGAGGACTGTAGTATTTCGCCTGAGGGAAACCTTTCGTGCCTGAGGGCTTGACTTCTATGCCTGAGAACAAAACTTCCTACTCCTGAGGGAAATTTCTATTTCGGCCTGAGGGAAATACCTGCAGGTTGGATTCTGCTTACTAGAGAGTATGATTTTTCTTGTCTGAGGGCGTGAACTATTTTTTTAGAAATGCACTATTGTGATTTCTAGTATATAATGAATTAAATGAATAATAAAATGGAAATTTAATTGTTAAGTTAGTTACTATATAGTACTGTTTACCTTATTGCATTTTACTATTTCACACTATTGTTTCATGCTTACACGCAGTTGGGCACAGACCTTTGGTGGGTGCCTACTGAGATATATTTCTCACACCCTATTTGGGTCATGCTTTTCGGCCCAAACAGATTATGCTACGGTAGGTGTAGATAGGGGTAAGAGTCCCTATACAGGTACTTGACTGTTGCTGAGGAGTATGAGGGCATGGGACCGAGCCTAGGCTCGCGATACCGCAGCAAGCTGTTTTACTTGTTTTGATGTGCTCTGTATTTTGTTGTATTGTATTGATGTATAACATGTTCTGGTTGTTTTCTTAGAACTTTAAACATGTAGAATCATCACTTATATACTGTTGGTTATACCCCTACTGTAGTTTATTTCAGTTGTGTATGGTTTAATGCTTCTGCTGTTTGTGGTATGTTTTATTTTGTATTCCGCTGCGCTACACTTTGACAAATGAGGGCATAGTTTCCCCACTATCAAGCCTGGGCCCTCGCTACTAGTCGGCAGCCTATGGCGTTTGGGGAAATGCGCTTGAGGTCACGTGGAAAACCGTGCTCGGGGCACCCATTGCGTGGCACCCGGGTCCGGGATTTTACACTTAGGAACACCTTTTCCAGAGTTGCGTTTGCTCGGGTGTGGTTATAAAAATTTTGGGTTATGTAAAGGAATAAAATAAAATTGTGCAACCAGTTTTATTTTATTTAAAGTAGTTTAACCTAAGCTAAGTTGTTGGAGTGGGACCCACTATATCCTACTCCACTAGGTATGATATTTGTGGGGTGGGCCTCACATGAGCCCCACCTATTCAACATCCTCAAACCCCCTCTTTTAATTAGGAAACGCACCCGCACCCCCTTTAAATGAAAGTCAACTCTTCTGTTTAACAAAATATTAAACGCCTCTTTAATTGGGCTTTTTAAACTTCTCAATTAATTCAATTAATTGAATGATTCAAATTTTGAATTTCAAAACGATTGGCATGAGTAATAAAATAAGGCAACGCTTATTTTATTAGTGTTGATTGGGTTGTGCGAGAGGATTTTGGAGAGGATTTTCTCTAAGTCTTGAAGTTCTTATTCCACGACAAAGAACACGAATAACGTCGAGCGTTCGACGAAGAACTCCATCAACGCAAAGGGGAGTTCGTCGTACAATCTTCTTCCCTCTCCCTAGTCGGTGAGAGACGCCATCCTCGAAGATCGATGACGTGATGCTGACGAATCTTTTCTCTGCGACACCGCCAATCCTCCTTCTGTGACGCCTTCTTACGCAACGTTCAATTCCGTGACAAACCTTCGTTCAACCTTTTCTATGAGGTAGGGGTTTGGTTTTATGTCATGAATAATTTTTGGCGTTCATCGATTAACTTTTAGCTGTATGATATCGATTAACGGGAGGGGGCCGGACCGCACAAACACGGCCGACCACCCTCCCTTATTATTGATGTCCTTCGTTGTGGATTGGAACGGAGATGGCACGGTGTCGTCGCACCGTGCAGAAAGGAGAGAACCGCGACAAAGGAGCGCGGTGCCGTTGCACTTGACCGAGGAACCACGAAGACACTGCGACCGGAGTGGGGCCACGGCGGAGGGGTGCGGCGCCGTCGCACCGGGCCGGTTGGACCAAGGCTGCGTCCTTTGGCCGCGGTGGAGCAGGGAGCGGGGGCCGGCTACCGGCCACCGGTGCCAGAGCAGGAAGGTGGGACCGTGGGGTCCCGCGACAACAACACGACTGGCCTACCATGCTGGCTGAAGGAGGAACAGGGGGTCGTAACCCCCGGCCAGTAGAAGGAGCGGCCCCCCACATGGGGGCTGCAGTTTGCCAAACAGGGGGCAGCCCCCCCCCCCCTTCCGCTCGGCCGTTACGGCCGAGCCGCCTGGCCACGCTGGCCAGGCCAAGCACGCCAGGCTAGGCCGCGCCCTGGCCGGGTCGGGCCATGCCCAATTGGGCCGGACCTGGACCCGGGTCAGGTCAACCCAGTTCGGGCCGACGCAGGGGGTATCGGGCTGGGTCGGACTGAGCCCAAACCACCTATTTTCGGACCTCTTTCGGTCTTTTGCCCATAACTTGGGTTGTGGACCTCTGATAGATGCACTGTCAGCTACGATGCGATCCTTGTATCAAGTCGGTTGTTTCAGTATATTACACTCATGGTTTTGGAGAACTTTTGGTTCGGCCGGGTTGGTTCGTACACGAAACCAACCGGGCCCTCGGAGCGGAAACGCTTATAACTTGAGCTTCGGACATCTTATTGACATGCCGTCAACTTTTATGGATTCCTCTTAGTGAGACGGACCTTTTGGCTTACTCCACTCGAGGTTTGGATGCAGTTGGAGTATGGTCGGGTTGGTTTTGACTTAAAAAACCAACCGAGCCCCTAGGACGAAAAAGCCAATAATTCTCAAACCGGGCGTCCGATTGACGCGCTGTTTGTCACGTTGAGTTCCTGTTGACGATACGGAACTTTGGGATACATCAAATCCGGATTTTGTGTCAGTTGATGTATCAACCACTCAGCTTGTGGAGTGGACCTCCCAAAATGAGCTTGTTGTGTGCGAGAACCCTAGAGCTGCCTGCGACTATGACGACGATGAAAACTGTACGGGAATCCTCCGTGAGTTCAACAGCGACGACTACAACACTCAGCGATCCTCTGTGGATCAGTGCCTACCAATCCAGTGTGGATTTGATCCTGTGTGGGTCAGTGCTCAGCGGTCCTGTGTGGGTCAGCGCATACCGATCATGTGTGGGTCTGATCCTGTGTGGGTCATTGTGGGGTTAGTACCTGTCGATCCTATGTGGGTCATTGCGGGGGTTAGTACCTATCGATCCTTTGTGGGTACGACGACTTAGATGAATCAGTGGCTATATTTGATCATCTTTATCGTCTTACGAAGAAGTATACCTGTGTGAGCTGAGTCTTGACTTTCAATTAATATCCTCGATATGATTGACTTGCTTTCCTATGTGTATTGTGTTGTGCTATCCTGTGTGGACTTGTTTGAACTTGGGCTCGGATGCTGGAGCCGAACTGGAATTGATGGCTTAGGTATATGTATGGGCATATACCTATGTAGTGTTGGATGTTACTTCGTGATTGTATCTTTCCTTTGATGATTATCCTTTGTGGATTCTGGGAGAACTTCGGGGGTCTTGGGGTCCCTACTGAGTAGCTTATACTCACCCCTGCACGAGCTATGCCCGTACTACGTTGTGTTGGATGCAGACGACGGACAAAACTGATCTTGGTGGAGGGTTGTGGAGCATGTCGGTACCTGGAGGTGGACCACTGGGCGGGACATACATGGAGCGGACGACTGGACCCGTGGAGCTGAGGAGGCTATCTGTACCCACACTTTAGGTGGGACTTCCTGTGGACGGCACGACGTTGCGAATTAACTTTTTAGTTTCTTTACTTTCTTTCCAGGTGTGCTTTACTTTTAGTTTGGGTTTTTATTCTGGCCCACTTACTTTTCCGCACTTACTTTTGTACGCAATTTTACTTAGTGTTTACTTCTGCTTGCTTACTCTGTGGTGTTTGTTTACTTTATAAAGGCACTGCCTTCCCTTCTTTTATCGAGAATTACACCTTAGTGCTAGTCACCAGCCCCTGGCCTATGGAAGGCGGGCTTGGGGTAGTCTCGGCATGAGTCCCGATGCCGGGTTGTGAAAAAATAATACTATAATATTATAAAATTAAAATAACATTTGTCACAATTTCTTTGGATAAGTGAATTTTGACCATAATCAAACTTCATCCAAATTTTATTTCGATACACTATTGTAAGAATGTGACATTTATTATATTTTATTTAAATACCAGTTAAAAATGTTATACTAATGTTTTTAATAATTATAAAACTTTTAATATAAGGTTATTCAGAAGATAAATTAGACTATAAATATTCATTTAAAAAAAATAAATTTAGCTTCATCACAATAATTTATTTTTAATTTTTATATAATTTATAATTTAATTAATGTATTTCATATTTTTGATGTAGTAATTGTTAAGTTAATGGATTTATCAAATAAATTACATTAAAAATATAAAAATAAATATAATTTTACATAATTATTGAAATACGTGAATTTTATTGATGTATTATCAATTTTAGTGATATATTTAATGTTTTTCATCGATTTTATCATCTAGTTATAATATATAAAAATAAAATATTAAATAGTTTCAAAATTTACACAAATGATAATTCAGAATAAATAATATTTTATTAAGTGATATAAAAAAAATGAATATTCCATAATCCAACTACAATAAGGTCAAATATGTCATAAATGATCCATTTTGGGTTGTTTTGGCATTTTATTGTAACTATATTAACCCTAAAGAGTAAAAAATCCAAGCTTTCATGGAAAGAGTTAACAGGTTTAACTAATGGTTAATGAAAATAGACAAGGTTAATATTGTTAAAGAAACATGTATAAAAATAATAGGTTGAGATAAATTTTTCCAATCATAGTAATTGATTCTAAAAAACATTTTGGATATATTTTAAATTGAAAATAAATTTATATTAATTTATGATTTTAGAGGATTACATGAGTTCCCATCATCTCTCTTTTAAAAAGTCACATCCTACCTCACTTCCTCACACTACTTCCAACACTCATACTAACCAACCCATGAAAAGTTTTATTCTCATATTCCTTAGTAATATTATAGAGGTTATTGTATTCTCAAATGACCAACATGAGTGTCCCTATGATGAGATATAGATGGATATTGTCAAAGAAGAGGAGTTTCAGACAAGTACGGAGGGAATTATACCTAATGTAAGGGTTAATTCCTCAATATCATTATTATCAGGATTGTTTATATATATGTATATGGTAAGAAATATTTATCTTTAATTTACATGATAATTATTATTGTATTCAAAAATATTTTTACAACACTTCTACAATTGTTTAATGTCATTTTTACTGATGAATGAATTTTTATTAAATGGTTTCAATGGAATATTTTTTAATTTTTCTAATAAGGTACTTTTAAAAATATCTATAAATATTATGATAAGAATTTTTTTATCTTATAATTCACGAATTTTTTTTATTCTTTAATGACGCCTTATTTTTATGATGTTTTACTTACAATCATACATGGTATTTTTCAAAGAAAATATTTTCTTTTAAAATTGCGTGACATTTTAGGTAAAGAAAATGTTTTCAAATAAAAAATGATATTTTCTTCAAAAATTATTCTCTAGAGATCTCTCAAAATTATTTTATATTTAAGATAAAATAATATTATGTTACTTATGTTTTACTAGGGACATGATGCAATGCTATAAATTATATTATTTTTTTGAATGTTATATTTTCAGGATGAAAGGATATTTATGAAACTCATTACTTCTCAGTGGGTTATGATCTAATAATATGTTCATGAAACCATTTCTCATTTGTGTTTCGATATTATTTTTGTTCTTATGGAACACATATGTGTGGTTTTCTTTATGTGATGGGTGGGACCTATATCTCCCTCTAATGACTTGGGTTAAGATTTATATGTCTTGTGATAGACATAAAGAACAATGTCTGATAAGATGGCCTTAGTAGTGATCCTTGACTACTAAAATAGTTATGATAGTGAAACATGACTATGAATATGGTTATGGGAGTAGACCACAATGATTAGAATGATATGGGGAGTGAACCCACACTACTAATATAGCCTTGGTAGTGATTCCTTAACTTTTATGAAAATTATTTGTTTTTCATATATGTCTACTACAAATATCTTTTCCTATTCATATATAATTATTTAATGGATATTTTCTTTATTTCCTTATTATTCATGTCTTATTAACTTCTAATGTCTTTATTCATTTCTCTGGATTATGATCATCTATATGCAGGGTATGATATTCTATTGTTATTATCATCTTCTCACACCCTTACAATCATGTTGTGTTTATGTACCTATTTTGTTTACCCTTACTAATCATTTGAGATCACCCCTTTCTTATTTTTCATTTTCCTAGGTTATAATGAAATGTTTTAATTATAAGTACTAAGGTGGAGATATTTTTTGGAATCATAAAAGATCATTCACCATGTTAGAATATATTGTTCCACGTTTTCAAGGACACAAAACTATTACAGTCCAAAGTATTTTTTTAACATAATAAATACTCACCAAAAATATATGTAATGTATATTTATGTAAAGAATTGGTGGAATGGTTTAGGGATCATTTTGAATATAGGATGAGAAACCATTAGCGAGAACCATAATTACATGTCTTAGAATAAGTATATGAAAATGGAAAAGTAAGGAAAATTTTTCAATAATTTTTGTAGATAATGGAGTAACTAGTTTCCTAGAAATACATCCTTGTCTAGATAGTACACGTAGATGTGGTTCTTACATATAGTTACCTAGTGGAAAAAACCCCGATGAGGTGTGTCAGGCCTAACTCGATCTAAACATAGTGAATGATAAAAGGCCTTACTTCACTCCTAGTTTGACCCACATGGGGTATGTGCATTGGAAATTCACAAACTCTTCATGAACAATTATGAAGGACTTAAATATATTTTGTATATAAATAACCTATTGTGAACCAAATGTCTCATAGAATAAAGAAGGTGTCTTAATTTAGACATCATATAAGTGATTTGTCAAGATTACGTGGTTCCTTACTATGATTACTATTTCTTACTCTATGATTCTGGTTTTAGTCAATGGCTAGAAACTAAAGGAACTGTGTAAATGGTGATTGCAGTGGAAAATGAATTGATTGTCTTATTGAAAAACATAATTCTTTGGGAGATGGAATGAAATATCATTTTTCTATAATCTTGTATATTTTTCAAGCTACAAATCATTGGGGAATTTCGAATTTATAAAATGGGTGAACAATATTCTCTATTGACTTGTATGAGGAAATTTTTACATTCTCTTAGTGGGCCTTCAGATCAACTTGTTTATGAGAAATTCTTCAATACCAATGAAAAGAAATTCTCAAATATCCATTGTTTGGAGCATGAGAAATTTATTCTGGTTATTTATTGGTTAGAAGGTGAAGTAGACCTGTTTTGAACTCTAAATAAGAATACAATGAAATAAGAAGGAATTGAATCCCTAGGTTGGTTTGAGTTTATTAACTTATTTCTCGATAAGTACTTTCCTTGGATTCTTCTTACCAATATGGGGAAATATTAATGTTCTTGATGATTTTATATGGGTGCATCTTCTCATCACACGTTGTTGTTCACTGATGGACTACATTATACCATTTATTCTTTCTTTCCAAAGGACGGTATAATTCATCACTTTCTCTATTATTTATTGTCTATGAATGAAATGGGAAATTAGGATGTCATTTCCTCATTCTATGGATTAGACCATGGAACTCATCTCCTAATGCGGGTCTCGCACATTGATTAAGACGTTATTTTCGAAACTGATTTCCTATTCCATCTCTTCATGAATGTCAGTTAATTACACGGTTTTTTCAAATACATTTCTTAGATTATAGTCAAGGTATAAACCTTCTATCAAGGGAGAGTTCACATTGGGAATCCTGGGTATGTCTTGATATTGGAAAATTGGAGAACATGTATTCTACCTCATAGGGGGGCTTCTCAAGGGTGTGGAAACCCGAGGACTATTGTGGAAATAAAAATTCATCAAATTCCAGAGGAATGTATTCTGAGGGTCTTCACAGAAATTTGATATTTAACATAGGGTAGGATGTGAGTTTAACATATTTTGTAGATGGTTGATGGGGTTTATCAGGACACCTCATGAAGGCGGAACAGATAGGTACATACCTTGGAGGGATCACCTACAATGTTTAGCATATGGATGGATTAGAACACCCAATGATGGAGAACATGAGGTGGTGAGTCTCATACAGATATGGTTTCACACCAAGAAAAATGATATATACACCACAGATGATAGGTAAAGGTGGTGGAACCCATGGAGGGGGACACCATAGTCTACCATTGGCTAGGATTGAACCTTGTGGATGATTCCAACATATCCTATTTAGAAGAAAAGGGTCAAAACCCATGTATTTATAAGGGGTGTTTTGGGGATTACACACTATAATATCCCATTTAAAGAATATTTCTCTTGGATAGAATAATATAGATTGCATGTTAGTTACACAATGAGACTGCCAGGGTGTTGGTATGAGTACTGATGATGTGGATGGCGATTACGCACTGAGATGACTGAAATGGATGGCATGATCTCACAAGGATATGGAATCCTGTGTATGAATCCAAATGTAAATGGAGAATGTATTGAAGTGGAATGGATAGAATTGATGAAGTGTATAGAGTGTGATGGGTGATGGTATTGATCCTCGAGGAGGCTTCCTACGTATACGAGCTATTGGGAATCAATGTCCACATATATCTGGATGGGGAAATGGGGTACCTAATCAAGTGGATCATGAAAATCTATTTTATGGATACGGACCCTAAAGTTGTGTAACCTCTATGTTGGGTCATGATCCTTCCGAGACATAATCGCATAAGGAAAAGATCAATATTGGAATAAATGATGGGATTGAACCTCAAAAGGGCCTTTTATGGATCATAGTTTCTTGGAATCAATGTTCAAGTAGTTCAAGATAGAATTAGGACTAATAGATTGCTTGATTACATTTAACTTGTTGAGGACTATGTGTGGTTAGGGGACCAAATGTATGGAGGTTAATGGATTGATCTCACTAGTATAAGGGTGAGGCGATGGATGAAGTGATGGAGGATAGATTACAAAACCTCAGGGAAGTGGATCATTGTGATGTGTCCCATTAAGGTATAGTGTCACATCATGATGTTAAATCCATAGGAAGGAGCAACATAGTTTACTATTGGTTGGGATTGGACATCGTGGAGGCTTCTTATGTACCCTATTTAGAATATATTGTTTAAAACTGGTGTAGTTTAGAATTTTGGGGCATGGTGAATACACACCCAGGTATCTCAAAGAATAGATTATTGGTCATTTTTAATCTCTAAGACTACCTAAGTCATTCTTGTTGTGGTATCCCAGAGGTAACAGTAGAACAGATGATCATGATGAAAAAAGGTGTGTTTGTGAGAGGATATATGGGGATTACACACTAAGACGGCCTAGGGAGATAGAGATTGAGGATTAATCTAGAAGGGAAGCCAAAATAGTATATCATTCGACATAAGGAAGAACTCATTACCAATGAGAAGGTTGAGGAAGATCTTAATACATTGGATATGGGTGGGCATAGATAATTCCTTAGGCAGAGAACCCCATGTGAATTTCACGGGGTGAGGCTAAAGTTTAACATCATGTAATGAGGATGATGGGGCATGGCATCTTAATGTACAATAGTTCGTTTTGGGGGACTCTCTCCTCACCCCATGGACTTATATAACTGATACCAACCCACACATTGAAAAGGGAATCATCAAAAATACCTGATGGGATCGGTGTAGAGGACTGGTCAGTTGTGGGGTCAACATTAGTGTGGTTATAACAAAAAGGATAAATCCATTACCATGCCTTTTATGAAAAACAATGGGAAGGTCATCACAACAAGAAATCGTCTAAAAAGGTCTATGAAATCACTTCACACAAGCTTCGAGGGTCTCACATAAATGGTACACATAAGACATTGTAGATGTGTGTACAAGGTTCTCATACATGCTACTTTAGGGTAAAGGTAACCCATGGTGTCTCAAATAGCGTATGTGCAAATGATTGGAGGCCTGAGTGAAAAAGGAGTGGTTAAAAAAATATGGATGTTCACAAGGGTAGTCAATTAATGCTAGAAGGGTATTTTATGAAAACACTCCTTTGAAAAAAAATGTAATTGGTGAGGTTTAATCGCTCTTAATCTAACATGAAAGTAGACCCATAGAGGAAAGATCGTGCAAGATCGTATACCATGAGGCCATTCCTTGTGCATGGTCATGGAAGGTGTCATCTTGTAAACATGAAAATGATGGTTGAAATTATATATGTTGGCCCCAAAAAGGTTATGTGAACTTCTATTTATTGTAAAAAATAATAGCGGTGGCACATAATTATATCAATGCAGAAGGCTGTGGTTGACGTCACATAGGGCGTATAGGAGTTTCACATGCTGACAAGTCTATTGTGTGTCATATAATTCATTTTTTTATCTTTCCTTATCTATTTTGGATATTTGGGGAGAAAATTACCTCTTTGATGTTTCATTGAACATTTAAGATTGTTGGACGCTGATTTTGGTCTTAAATATAGGTCTCCAAGCTTATTTATGGCACCATTGGCCTTTTATGAATTGTTTGTTCAATTATGGGGTGGTTTCAATTTACTCAATATTTCTCATATGTGGCCTCAAGTGGAATTTGGAGTAAAAACATCCACCCTCCTAATTTGATCTGAAAGCGGACTACAATGTGGAGTTCCAAGGGAAACAACATTATTAATGGTGAGTTCGGAAGGCACACACAATATTTGAAGACTGATGAATAAGTGTTCTTGCACGTACATGAAGGACCTAGTCTGAACCTAAAAATTTGTGTTGGGGGTAATCATAATATGTTGACTTCCCATATGATAAGAAACTTTTCTCCCATGCACGTATGTTTATGATTCTTGCACAGAAATCCAAAAATTGGTTGGTGCTTAATGGAAATCCACAGAATCATGTGGGCATCTGACATGGACATATTTTTTGCATCCTCAATCCAATATTATGCAAAGGAAATAATTTTTCATTATACTATTTAATACATTTCGGAATAATCTTATTGTTTCCAAAACTCACTTAATATGGTCCAATAATAGATTTCTACAAAGAGGGAAGCTAGAATTGCCTCATATAGGGAAAAGATGACGAGGAATCCCCAAATTCAAATTTTTATAAGGGTTATGTCATATAATAATCTTCTCTTGGTCATGATGACAGCTCCTTATAATGATTGAATCTTAGGTGATTATTGCTGGTTTTGGTATTTTGTGATACTGGATGAAGTGGCCATCCCCTAATTTGAGACCTACTAACCATGGTTGTGGGTCACACATGAAGATTTCCTTCAGCAGTACAACATCATAAACCATGGAAATCCTTATAGAGAGACTTGTGGGAGGGTTATTGATGTAATAAATCCAAACACCAATATAGTCATGGGGAACGAACTAGTGGATGAATAATTCCCTACCCAATATGAATGCACCTATTGAAGTAGACTTACAAATGAAAGTGTGGGATAAAGGAAGGAATAGGACCTAAGGTCTGGAGGTGACATAAAAAGTTAATTGGAATGAGCATACTAGTTGTGCCACACATGTGAGGAGTTTGGAGAAGTGCTAAGCTATATCGGTCAATTTTAGGTTGTATGGACATCACAATTTCAATTCTACCGTTGTCAGGATCTAGTGATAGAACTATTCTTCTAGTTGTCTCTCGACACAAACACTTTCCTCCTTCACCATGGTGAGGTCGGTACATGTCTCCGGTATATCCTTTGAAATGGGACCAATTCTCTGGTGGGAATCCAATATTACGAGTTCCTACCGACATAAAATATCTAGGAGAATAGAACAAAAACCCCCATCCTTACATGTAATCTTATAGATGTGGAAAATAAAAAAATTGATTTAATACATTTTCAAGTACATCCCACACTCTGTGTGGTTCAACATATTCATTCAGAGGGGTGAGAGTGTGAGGATGTTAGAATGATGGAAATTGTTCCTAATTACATCGTAATGGGGGATGTTTGGATCATACTTGGTGACCCTGAAATCTGGCGAATATCAGGCATGTGGCTTTTGTGTGATTGAGAGTCAGGAACCCCATGTGTGATATTCGACTTCCCATGATTCCTTCTTTCGTAGGAGGCTACTATGGGTAGGGGACATAAGGATGGGGGTACTTCCAAGGATGAAGGATATGGATGGGCTCATTGAACAATGATACAAGGCTAATCTGGGAGTGCTCATTTTGGCTAGGATTTATGGTATTCTAGAGAACATCTCAAGGGGGTAATGACTAGGATAATATTTTGACCATTCTAGACCCCAATGGCTAGATCACATCTCATTTCGGTGGATTTGGCTTCCCAAATACTATCCAACCTTCTGGAAATGTCCTTTAACCAAATTTTTTGAACATTTCTATGGGATTCCACTAACACTCAATAATGAAGGGGTCATGCTTCGGATTGTAAATCATGAAAATTTAAATATCTAACCATTCCACACCCTGGTAGGCTAGATGGTGGATGAATTGCCTTTATCACTTTAATAAATAGAGTATATTTAGTGTATAAATGGTGGTGTGATAGTATATCAGATCAATGTTAAAGTCCATTATAAACCATAGATTCCATCATGCTTTTCCAGATAGTTTAGGTGCCTTCCAATTGTACTGACACGGTAATATAGATAGGTTTGTGAGGAGCATCACCCATTCATTATTAGTTAATTTTGATCAATGTTCCCAAAATTTTGTGATGGATAAACCATCACTCAGCCACCTACTAATGTCGATGTCCTCCTATCAGCAAAATATGCCAAACACTGGGTGACAACATACCCAGATAAAATCCTATGAAAATGCATTCATCAAATCAAGGTAGAAGAGCCAGAGAATAGGGAAAGAAAGAGAGATGATACTGAGCAGGCAAGGAAAAAAAGTAAATCTTGGAATCATGTACAACCCAAACATAAGCTACAATAGTAGGAATGTCACAAGTTTTATCCATTCCTCCATTTATGAGGAGGGTTAATCCCACAAGAATCCTCATGGGGAATCTTGAGAAGCCCCCTAAAATAATATGAAATACCATCTTTACCCTACTATCGAAGCAGTCTTCCATGGGATTTGATCGGCCTATAAAACACAACGAATGTTGATAAATACAAAGGATCAATGGTGGAAATTCATGCCGGAAGGAGTTCAGCTACCAAAAATTGGGCTTATCTTTGTAACATATAGGGTGGATTTTCAATGAAGTTATTCACATCAGACTTTTATTAATGTATATGCATGAAAATGGGAAGATATTAAGAACCAAATCTCTTGGTAAATGTGTTGATTGTCCAAGAGCATGATCTAGAATAACTGCCCATGAAATGATAATAATGTTAAGGTAGAGGAAGATATGAGAAGAGAACAAAGAGTGATATAGGAGGAAGAGTAAGAAGAAAAAAAGAATTGGATGAAAATGAAGTTCTAGAATATGGTGGATCACAAGGGAATGTGGCTCATAAGGTAATTCCATGGGAGAGTAGTGAATTTTCAATCTCTACAGAGGGACTTGTAGAGTATATGTAGATAATTCTAACATACATCTTACTGGTCTGTTCTATTTTGAAAACCAAATCCTCTAATCAAACATGGTCTTTTACAGGGGAACATTAATGATGATCAAGATTACCCCACTATAGGGGGTGAGAATGTTCCAATGGATGTGGAGGGATGTGTACTTGGGCCTAAACCCATTACTTAACAAGGAAATGAGTTAGTTGTGGTTGAGTCAGTCAATTGGGGGACAACTTCAAGGGTCAAGGCTATGACCTCAGAGTCCCAAACTATCCCCATCATTCCTATTGTGCTAGTTATGATCATCATTGTAACAAGCACTGAAGGGACCCTAGTGGAGTAAGTCCCTATAGTGATGCATATACTTGATTTGGATTCCCTCATCTCTCGTAAGTTTCATCCTTCATAGATTAATACACATCTCCAGATGATCAGATAAATGAGGATTCTAATACACACATTGATCATGATACTACAAACCTAGATTGATGATGAGTTTGGGACATCAACAGGACATCTCCGGATGACTGTACCGGTCTGTGAGGAGCTGGTCACTCAAGTTAATCCGACTATAGAACCCAATGAGCGGGATGTTGTGTCTACAGGTAATTCCACTACCTTATATGAGACTGATGTTTGTGGAGGTGATTCTAATAACAAGGAAATGATCAAACAGCATCACCCACATGCTATATAGCATATTACCTATGAGATTATGTAGGAGGAAGATCATCATGCTAAAATAATTTCCATCTTTCTGATTTACAAACCTACATACCCAGAGGAGTAAGATGATTTTGATTCGGATGTATCTAAGGAGAGATGAATGAATCGACGTTGGGCATGGAAGTGCATAAATCATTTATTCAATTCATATAAGGCACAATGGATAACCTAAATGGGGTCACACTTTACCTCTCCGAAATATCTATGTGTCATAGGGGTGGAATATCAAAAAATTTATATGATCGTCCATGATTACCTATCTAAGAATATGAGGGAAAGAAATCAACACATAGAAATCGCCTACTTCTTGAAGAAATCTGATAGAATATGAATGATCCATGACACCCCACTAGATATCAAAAACATAGAAGTATAAGTGAATGTATTTTCCTCCTTTTTCACCAATAAATTGGAACTTTTTACATGACTGATGTTCTAGATATAAGGGGACCAAGATCATCGAAATTAAACTAGCCATCAAGTTCATGATATCTGAGATGAGTGAGACTGAATGTAGGTTAGGGATGACTAGATATGTACTATGTCTATTGAATATGAGAGGGATCTCCAGAGGTGACAATAGACTCTGGAGGCCATGTTTCGGAAGGTAGCTGAACTTAAGCACTCCGTTGAAAGGGTTAATCCATAAGGGCCATATTTTTCCAAATTAAAAACATATTTTATTTCTTCCTTACATTTTTTGAACTATTTTTGTGGATATATAATTTCTTGATTCAATTATCACACACTAACATATATTTGAAACAACCAATGACTAATCCCTAAGCTCGTGTCGATCATTCTAGATGTGAGAAACAATAAACAATCACATAATCATTCCCCTTTTGTGAGGGTGATAGATAATCTTTGAATACTCAAGGTCTACTATTTTTTATTGACCACCAAGAATATTTGGGCTATGAGATGAAGTATTTTGAGAATATGGAACTTGGAGAAACCAAATTTCCTTTCCCAACATATTCTAGTGCACGATCAGGATAACACCAAGGGAGTTGGAATCAATTAGAATAAAGGGAAATGAAAATTTTGAATCACAATGCACAAAATTCATAAAATTATGAGGATTCCATGTCAGTATGGGATAACTAATTACCATTTTCAAAACATAGTATCTATATCACTAGTATGAAATGTGAATAATAAAAAAAGTGTCGACCACTAAAAATGTTCGAGACATGTGAACAAACATGAAATTTCATCTGATACTTTCTAGGGCATTGGCCCAAGAGATATGGTGAGATGATGTGGAATAATAAGGCCATTATGGAATCCCATCAGACATCAAAATAGATGAGCATACAAAAGAGTGGAATGCAATGTGTGTGGTGGATTGATTGAATGTTCTAAATGATTCCAACACTCTTGGAGCTACGCTCCATATATATGTGTTATAAAAGTATCATCTCACCATAGTTGGATTTATGAATATTTGATAACTTGTGCCAACCTTTTTTGTTTCGATGACCTATCATTATATTTTTGGATCTTATAATCTATTAGTACTTTAGGAATGGAAATATCACCTTCATTTGTTAGAATATTTGATGAATTTGAAATTAATTTGGGAAAGAAATAGGGTGAGACAATGATGAAATCACGTAAGTATATATTTTCAAAAAAATACTTCAACTTTAGGAAAAAGGACATTGAAACCAAAAATGTTATCCTTGTGCATTAATTTATAATGATTAAAATGTACCATTCAATAATCATAGATTTTAAGGCCCTGTGATTTTTAGATTTCTCAAGATCATGTTATTGATAATTTTTCATTAGAACATGACAGTTAGATTTCTCTTCTCTGTTCATATTTTCTCTTCCCACCTTTGTTCTCCTACTTTGAAACTTTTTATGAGTTACTTTGGTTAATAGTTATGCTTCGAATGTTATATTATAAAAGGTGGTTTTAGTATTTGTTTTTATGATGTAGGTTTCCATGAATGAAACATTCAATTATTATGCCTTTGGTAACACATATGAATTCTATGTGTGAAATTCATTTTAATGGGGGTAGAATGTAACACACTGATAGTTTGTGAATTTACTTTTTTCAAATTAATATTATCTTTTTGATAATTTTAAATTTATGAAACAATGAATATTTTTTTTATTATATAAAACACTATATATTTATTACATTATACTCAACAACACGTTATGCTTGTGCTAGACACAACACTAACTTGGCATGCATTATACATAACACTCATTATCAATGGAACAACACGTTTTTATTGTAATGATTTAAAAAAGATAGTTAAAATGAGGCCATTAAACATAGTAATATTAATATTAATTACTAATTTTAAAATTTTATTTGTAATGAATTCATATAAATAAAATATATTCATATAGAAATATATAATTTGTTGTAAAGACATTATATGATTAAAATTACAATTTTTTGTAAACAAACGGCTTTTTATCTCCTTCTATGAACAATATTAATATTAATTTTAGAAAATGTTTAAATATAAATTAATAGACAAAAAATATTTATAGAATTAAAAAATTAAAATTTATCTTAGGGTTAATTTTTTGGGGTTATTCAGAGAAATGTCATTTTTTTTATAAATTGTGATAAATAATACATTGTAGAAAAAAACTACATTTATGTTTAAATAATTATTTTATTTTAAATAAATTTTGAGAAGTCACAATGAATAAATTGTTCATATATTAATCCAATTTAATTTAAATATATTTTTATATTGAAATCAGTTATAAAAATATATTTATCTATTGAATATTCTTTTTAACCACATTCTTGCAACGTCTACATAATTATTACTAAATTTTATTTTTCCATTTTTGTGAGTTTAATTTCAAAAAATAGACATAAATTTTTTTAATAAGTTTTGTATTTTAATTCTAATATGATCAAATAAATCTTTGGATAATATGAATACTAACATTGTTAAATTTCTATTGACAACAATTATGGTTAAATTGGGTAATAAAAGTGATAAAACATTACAATATTATCAAATTACCCTAAAACTTGTCCAAATTTCATTTTATTAGTGGGTTTCAACATAAATAGACTTTAGGCTGAAATTATAACATCTTTAGGCCACTTGGGTTGGAATATGACATTTATTATATTTTATATATAGATTATTTTAAAATATCATACTCCTATTTTTAATAACTATAATATTTTTTAGATAAGTTTATACAAAAGATATATTAGACTATAAATAGTTATTTAATGATAATAAACATAACATAATCATTATAATTTATTTTTAATTATTATAAATGAAAGAATTTATTTAAAGTCTATCATGATGATGATGCAATATTTCTTTAATTAATGGAAATATAAAAAAATGATATTAAAATTATTAAAATGAATATAATTTGACATAATTTATGACATACACGAATTTTATAGACAACACATACATTTTCATGATATACTTGAACTATGGGTTCTAAGTTATCATGTTGTTATAAATGGTTAAAAAATAATTGTTCAATAGTATCAAAATTGACATAAATTATACTTTAAAATAAATAATATTTTATTAAATGATATATAATTCTTCAAAAAAATCATCAGAATAACTTGAATAAGGTTAAATATGTTATAAATGATCCATTTTGGTTTTTTATTTTATATTAACTATATTAAACCGAAAGATTAAAAAAAATCCATGTTGTCAAGGAAAGTGTTAAAAGATTTAACTAAGGGTTAAAGTCGAGTAGTATGGTTAATATTTTGAACTAAACAAGTCTAAAATTCATTGGTTGAGAGTATATATACTCGTTCTCTCTTATATTATAAATAACTCCCATTGGATCTATTTGAAATTCAATATAAATTAATATTAATTTTATATTTTAATGGATTCCAAGAGTTCCCCTCACCTCTCTTATACAGAGGCACATCATCTCTTACTTCCTGAAACAAATTTGGGCCTTCATGGTCTACTAACCCATTCCCACTTACTTAATCAACTTTTCAAGAAACATCCTAGAGGTGCTGGTATTTTGAAAATACATACACTAGGGAATGAAATAGGATACCTATGGGTATTTCATCAATGAAGATGAGTTCTAGACACATATAGAGGTAATCGTACCTATGGTAAGGGTAAATTACATAATCTTGTTGTTATAAAGGTTGTTTATACATAAGTATCCACTATGATATATATATATCTTCCATGAACATATTTCTTAATAATGTATTACAAAATATTTCTACAATTCTACTTAAATTGTCTAAAGTCATTTTTATCCATGTATATATTTTTATTAAACGATTTGAAAAGAATATTTTTTTTCATTTTCCTAACAACATACGTTTTGAATGTTATAGAAAAAGTAGAAGAATAATGATTTTTTTAACTTATATGACATGAATGGATTTTTATGATTTCATGAAGCGTTATTACTATAAAGTTTTCCTAAAAATATTACAATGTTATTTTCAATGGAAATTATTTATTTTAAAATTGTGTGACATTTGAATTAATGATAATGTTTTCAAATAAGAAATGATAGTTTCATAAATAATTGTTTTCAAGAGTTTTCTAAAAATTATTTTCCATATAACATTTTATTATTTCATGTTACTTATTTTTTACTATAGGTATGATTCAATGATAAAATTTTTATTCTTTTTTAGAGTTTTTAGGTTTATGATTGAATGATATTAATGAAACAAATTCCTTTCCTATGTTTTATGGTATGTTAAAATGTTTATGGTACTCATTTCTTCTTTTGGTTATCATATGATTTATTTTCTGGTGGAAAACATATGTATGGTTTTCTTTAGGAGAAGGGTGGGACCTATATATCCACACAATTCATTAGGTTGAGATATATATATCTTGGGATAGACATAAAGGTCTTTTTCCACAATAATGGTCTTTGGAGTAAACCTTGACTAATAAAATGGTTATGGGAGTGAACCATGACTACCAAGATGGTTATCAGAGTGAAAAAA
Source organism: Viscum album (assembly GCA_963277665.1). Taxonomy (NCBI): domain Eukaryota; kingdom Viridiplantae; phylum Streptophyta; class Magnoliopsida; order Santalales; family Viscaceae; genus Viscum; species Viscum album. The sequence continues at coordinate 828,062,867 of OY728165.1, forward strand.
GACTATCAAGATGGTATTGGGGTGTGATCCCATATGATTAATATGGCCTTATAAGTAATTCATTTACTATAATAGAAATAATTTTTATATTTTTATATTTCTTCAACAAATTCCATGTTTTATTCATATGTTATGACATTATGGATTATATTCTTTATTTCTTACTTAGTTATGTCCTCTAAAATAAAAATATCATTATGCCACATCTCGTGATTATGATATTTGATATGCATGTTATGATCATCTATTTTTTATGATTATCTTCTCAAACCCTTATCATGTTATTCTTATGTATACCTTTTTTACACTGAATGAGCATTTGAGCTCACCCATTTCTTATGTTCTCTTTCCCTAAGTAATAAAGAATGGTTTTATGTAGAATTTAAAAAGCGTAGATCATTGCGGGAAACATTGATGTTGTTTCATCATGTTTTAATATATAGTTCTATGTTTCCAATAACACTAAACTATTATAGTCACCAAGAATTTTTTTTAACATGATTAATAATCATAAAAAATGATATAATACACATTTATGCCACGCCTGGGTTACTATAGTATAATTAGAAGAACAGTTCAATAATAAATGGAGGATAATGAAACATATTATATATATATATATAAATAATACCCCTTTGGTAGACTTAGATATAAAAAATCCTATATATTGATAAGATTGATAAAGAACCATTACCACTTTGGAAACATTTGAGTCATAAGCCTCATGAAATAAATAACATCAAATGAAACTATAAATTCCAGGAAAATAGATACATTCATGATATAAATATTTAAAATGGGAAGTATATAAACCACAGAAAGGAATAAATAGTGAATATGTTATATGTTACATGGAAGTAAAAGTGAGATGAGAAACTCTTACCTTATGTTCCACTACTGGAATTCTGCCCTTTACCAATGGTTCAAAACTATTGGTAAAGGCCTAGAAACCATTGGTATATTATATGCCAATGTTTTCCAAAATCGTGGCTGAGAATTCCATGGGTAATGTCTTATACCAATAGTTCTTTGTAAACTGTTGGTATATTTTTTAAAGTAAGAGATATACCAACAATTTCACAAAATTTTGGTATATGTTACCCTTATACCAATGGTTCTAAACTGTTGGTATATAGTGTACGATATTCATCCCAAGCATATACCAACATTTTTAAAAGTAGTTGGTAAATGATTATAGCAACAGTTATTACAAAACCGTTGGTATAATATACATCAAAAGGCTATACCAACGGTTTTGAAAACTGTTGGTATGCATATGATGTAGCTCCACAGCAGAAACATCTAGCAGTAACCTCCAACCTACAACCTGCAACTCTTTATGACTAGAAAGAACACAAACACCCAGAATCCAAAATGCTACATGGTATATTTAAAATTCATCTAGAATTCATAAATATCGAAATATAAAACTCATTACTCACTCAAACCACAACACAAGAGAAAAATACAGAATCCAATACATCCAGAATCCAATACATCCAGAATTGAAATGCAATAACACCCATAACACCAATACATAATTAAAATATAATACTTCCATAATCCAATACACAGAAAAGTATTTAAAATTTAGAATTCATTACCAATACATCCTAAAATAAGAAATTTAGAATTGAAAAGCAATAACACCCATAAAAGTATTAATAATTTAGCATTCACTCCTCACTCAAACCACAACACCAATACACACAAGGTAAATAACCAACATGTTATAGAAAGCACATGGGATGTTTACTCATGGTCTTGGGTTGACTATCTTAAACACAATAGAAAAACATTTGTAGAGTGGACAAGGATCATGATACCAACAAGATAGAAAATGGTAGTGGTAATGATCTTAGACCTAGGATGATTTATAGGAAGATCATGGGATATTTATATTGCTCTAAGGACTATGTATCCATGTATAAATGGTTCCTGATGTGTTAGTGGGGAACATTGGCCAATCTCCACATATGAGATGGGCTACTAGAATAGCCTACATGTTTTTCATAGACATTTCAATTTGAATAAAGGGGTATGTGTCAAATTGTAATTTGGTCTCTTAGGGGTGATGTGAGATTAATCCCCATTTCTGGGTAGTGGGTGTAAATATTCAATTAGGTCTTCTGTATTGGGTTCCCAAAGGGACTTTGGTTTGGTCCTAGAACCCCCTGTTTGAGGATGGGATTGGCATATTAAATGTCATGTGTTTTAGAATAGGGGTAGGAGTTCCTCACATGAGAAGTGGATTGTGTGAGGCTGGACCGTGGATCCTTATGCTAAAGTATCAACACAATCTGAATATGTTTGGTCTATTTTTCGTATGAAAGTAGTTGTTTTAACTTAAAATAGTGTCCATTTCAAATTAAAATGATACATTTAGAGTGGTACCAGCCACACTATTCCTTGGATTGCGGTAGGGTTGACTCATACACGTCATAAATGACCCATGGATCATTTTCATAATGTATCAAATGAATCTGTATGCGTTTATTCAGTTTTCCGTATGCCAGTTGTTGTTCTCACTTAAAATGTTGTCCATTTCAAATAAAAGTGAGACACATTGAGTGGTACCATCCACATTGTGCCTTAGATTAAGGTGAGGTTGACTCGTACACGTTAAAAATGACTCATGGATCCTTGTGCTAAAGTACTAATACAATCACAATATGTTTGGTCAGTTTTCCGAATGTCTGTTGTTTTTACTTAAACCAGTGTCCATTTTAAAAAAAAAGAGAGATACTTTTAGTGATATAGGACACACCGTGCCTCGGATTGAGGTGGGGTTGACTTGTAGTCATCAAAATGACCTATTTATCCTTGTAATGAATTATCAATACAATTAGAAAGCATTTGGTCAGTTTTCCATATGTATGTTGTGGTTTTCACTTAAAATCCTATCCATTTCAGATAAAAGTGAGACAGTTTGAGTGGTATCGTCCACACCGTGCCTCAGATTGAGTCAAGGTTGACTCTTACACATCAAAAATGTCCCATGGATCATTTTCTTATAGTATCAACAGAATCATAATGCGTTTGGTTGGTTTTCCGTATGGAATTTTTTGTTTTCACTTAAAATCATATCCATTTCAAATAAATGTGAGACAGTTTGAGTGGTACTGGCCACACCATGCCTCGGATTGTGGTGGGGTTGACTCGTACACATCACAAATGACCCATGGATCATTTTCCTAAAGACTCAATAGAATCTAAATTCATTTGGTCTGCTTTCCGTATGAAAGTTGTTGTTTTTACATTAAATCTTGTCTATTTCAAATAAAAGTGAGAAAGCTTGAGTGGTACTGACAACACCATGCCTCATATTGAGGCTGTATTGATTTTTACACGTCACAAATGACCCATGGTTCGTTGTCCTAATGTATCAACATAATCCGAATGAATTTGTTCTGTTTTCCATATGTCAGTTGTTGGTTTCATAAAAATGTTGTCCAATTCAAATAAAATTGAGACACTTTGAGTGGTACCAACCACACCGTGCCTCAGATTGAAGTGGAGTTGACTTATAAAAATCAAATAAAAACAATGGATCCTTGGTCTAAAGTATCAACACAATCCAAATACAATTGGTCAGTTTTTGATATGCCAGTTGTTTTTACATTAAAGAGTGTCCCTTAAAAAAGGCACTTTGAGTGATACCTGCCACACCGTGCCATGGATTGAGTCAGGGATCACTCAAACATGTCACAAATGACCCATGGACATTTTTAAAAAGTATCAACACAATATGAATGTGTTTGGATGGTTTTCTCTAAGCCAGTTATTGTTTTCACTTAAAATGTTGTCCATTTCAAATAATGATGAGACACTTGGATTGGTACCGGCCACACTGTGCCTCAAATTTAGTCAGGGTTTAATTGCACACGTCACAAACAGCCCATGGATCCTTGTGATAAAGTATCAACACAATCAGAATACATTTTCTTGGTTTTCCATATGTCTGTTGTTTTTTCATAAAACAGAGTCCATTTTAAACAAAATAGAGAAACTTTGAATGATATCTACCGCACCGTGCCTCGGATTGAGGCGGGGTTGACTCATACACGTCCCAAATAACCCATGGATCGTTTTCTAGATGTATCAATACAATCAGAAAGTGTTCGATCAGTTTTTCATATGCAATTTGTTCTTTTCACTTAAAATCTTATCCATTTCAAATAAAAGTGAGACAGTTTGAGTGGTACCAGCCACACCGTTCCTCAGATTGAGGTAGGGTTGACTCGTAAATGTCACAAATGACCCATGGATCATTTTACTAAAGTATTAATAGAATCTGAATGAATTTGGTTAGTTTTTCATATGAAATTTGTTGTTTTCACTTAAAATCTGGTTCATTTAAAATTAAAGTGAGACAGATTGAGTGGTACCGGCCACACAGTGACTCAGATTGAGGTAGGGTTGACTCGTACACATCAAAAATGACTCAAGGATCATTTTCCTAAAGTATAAACAGATTTTGAATGTGTTTGGTCTATTTTCCGTAGGCTAGTTATTGTGTTCACTTATAATGTAATCCAATTAAAATAAATGTGAGACACTTTGAGTGGCACCAGCCACATCGTGCCTCATATTGAGGTGGGGTTGACTTGTACATGTCACAAATGACCCATGGATACTTGTGCTAATGTATCAAAACAATACAAATAAGGTTGGTTGGTTTTCCGTACGCCAATTGTTTTTACATAAAATGGTGTCCATTTTAAAGAGATCATAGAATGGGATCCAAGACGCCGAATAAAGAGTGTGATTGTCTCATGAATCAATGTAGGTGGTCCCTATCCTTTTTTTAATTATTGTGATGTTTTATATACGCAGAATAAATGCTCGCCCAATGTTGTGATGTCCTATCGGGGGGCAGTCTGAGGTCACAGGAGGAGGGTGGGGGATGTCTGGCCATCTGGGGGGCTGTACAGGGTGCTGTCTGGGGGGCTGTTCGGGGGATGTCCAAGGTCCCGGGAGGAGGGGGGATGTCTGGGGTCCAATGAGGAGGGGATCTGTCTGGGGTCTTGGGAGGAGGGTGGGGGGTTGTCCGGGGTTCAGGGAGTAGGGGGTGTCCTTGGTCCAGGAAGGAGGGGGTTTTTCGGGGTACAGGAAGGAGGGTGGGAGGCTGTTCGGGGGCTGTCCGAGGACGGTCTGGGGTTCAGGGAGGAGGGTGGGGGGGGGGGGGGGGTTGTCTGGGGTCTAGGGAGGGGGTGTTATATGGGGGTTTGTACAAGATCTAGGGAGGATGGTGGGGGGGGGGGGGCTGTCCGGGGTCCAGGAAGGAGGGGGTGCTGTCCGGGGGGGTGTTCGGGGGGCTGTCTGGGGTGCAGGGAGTAGGTGTGGGGGTTGTCCCGCGGTCTAGGAAGGAGGGTGGGGTGGGGGGGGGGGGGGTTGTCCGGGGTCCAGGGAGGAGGGTGGGGGATCTGTCTGGGGGGGCTATCTGAGGTACAAGGAGGAGGGTGGGGGATGTCCTGGGGCTGTCCTGGGTTAATGGGATGGTATTTACATATTTTCGAAGAAAATTCATTCAAGGTTAAAAAATTATTTCATTATATCAACTTCTAATCAGACAACTAATTTTTTAAATTCCACTAAAAATTAAGATTTCATTAAAAAAGGGGGGATTTCATAGAAAATCAAAAAATTAGGTTTTATTATTTTAGATAAAAAAATTAAAGATAATGTGACCTACCTAATCACACATATATTCATGCACAACAAATTAATAAACATCAAAGTTCAGTAATATCAGTCAAAAATGTAACAGATCAATCCATCCCTCACCACTATCACAAGCATCACCATCATCTTCACCCACACCCTCATCCTCATCGACATCCCCATCATCATCCTCACCCTCCTCCTCACCCTCGTACTCAGCCTCGGCCTCCTCATCGCCCTCCTCCTCCACCTCGACCTCCTCCTTGCCCTCCTCCTCTGCCTCAGCCTCCTCCTCACCCTCCTCCTCCTCCACCTCGGCATCCTTGATGTGGCTCTATTTTAACATAGTTTTGCCACATCTTTTATTTAATTTTTATCAATTTAATTAATTATTTTGACACTTTTTAATTAGTATTGGCACTTTTGTAATTTTATCACTAAATATGTTAATTAAACATTTTTTATAATTAATTATGTTTTTTTAGTCATTAAATTAATAATTTTAATCTTACTAAATTATTCAACTTTAATTATGTCTTATTTAGTTTGGTTAATTTGAATCTTCTTAACTTTATAATAGTTAATATTTATTATAAACAATTATTTAATTTATGTAATTCAATTTAATTAACTTAAACCTTATTTTAATATTTTATCATTTAATTTAGTTACAATAGAATAAGTTAACATGTTAATTAATGTGTTCTGCCAACTATTTAAGTAAATAATATGTCTTTTAAATTAAGTGAAATCGTTCGCTTTTAATTTTATTAGTTCAAATAGTTAATTAATTAATTAATTAATAGTTTTTTTAAAACATTAATTACAGTTAATTATTTAGTCATTAACAATTTAGTTATTTTGATTTTTAATTTAGTTAGTTAATGTTTTATTCATTCTATTATTTGTTTTAAATTAATATTTATTGTTAATGTTTGTAATTTTTAACTATCGGTGAGTGTCGCACCGATGCTATGTCACACCGAAATTTTTTATAACTATCGGTGAGTCGTCATGCACCGATCACTTTGTAACACCATTGGTCTCTCTTTTTAAACTACCGGTGAGTCAATGACTCACCGATCCATTATCCTTCCATCGGTTTCACTTCATACCGATTTCTTTATTTTTTATCTATCAGTTTATCATTTATTTTGACTATCGGGGGGTCGTCACACCGATGTTTGCATCAGTTTCTTCTTTCATTGGTTTCAGTCTCATTCATTTTCACCTATCGGTGAGTCACTGACTCGCCGATATTCCATGTCACCTTCGGTTTCTCGTCGCGCCGATGCTTATTATTTTTATTTAACTAACTGTGTCTTCTTATCCATTATTCTTTTTACCTCTTATTTAATCTTTCAGTGGATCATATTAATTCATAACTATTGGTGAGTTATCCAAGTCACCGATTGTACCCTACTACCGATCCAATTCCTTTATCACTGACTCACTGATGTAAATCTCTGTCGGTCTCACCGTTTTTTTTTTCTCATTCCCTACTACCGATACACCATTTTTTACACTGTCGGTCTGACTGATTCCCTGCTTCAATCCTTCTAACGGTGAGTCATACTCACCGTTCAATTCTTATTTCGGTTTCATGGCTTCACACCGAAACTCTTTATCCCTGCTCACTGTTCACCATCGGTTGCACCGTTGACATCGATATCTTCCTTCATGCACTCACTTCTTCTCCTCCTTTAGTTTTCCAACGCCACTACAAATCCCCATCATCTCTTTCATAAAAAACATACAAATTTAACCAAATTCCACGTTCAAATCAAACTATCATGGATGAAATCTGAATCACCCCTTTCCACCGCCATTTTCTGTCGTGGTCGAGCCTTTTCTTTGACCGCCGATGCCAAGCAGCTTTCCACTATTTTCCAACGTCCTATTTCTCCATTTCGGTGCCAAAACAAGGGGGATCTCCACTAGTCCTCAAACCGAATACCTTCATGATTATGAGCCACGTAAGGGAGTCGATGCACTGAATAACGCTATTGTTCTGTTTGCTGAAGATCGGGATTCCGCTGCGATGAAGATACGTTGCACTTGAAGGAGGTTGTGTCGCCGCTGGTGATAAGGAGTTGGTGTCATACCACTGCTGAAGTCGATGTTGATAGAGGATGATTGAAGAAGAGCCCAGGAACCGCGTGAGAGAGCCTTCGTCCCTGTTCTGTAGCGCCGCAGAAGACCCCCCCCCCTTCCCTAGGGTTTTTTTGCGCTGAAATATGGGGGGAAGAGAAAGTTATAAAAAAATTAAAATAACAATTTAAATTTAAAAAAAACTAAATTAAAAACATAAACTTTAAAACTTAAAACAACATTAGTTATAAATAAATTATCAATAATAAATTCTAAATAATTAATTTATAAAACAGAATTAATAAATTATTTAACTTAAATAAAACATTAAATTAAACTAATTTCTAAATTAAATTACAATTAATCTAATGTGGCATATTAAAGAGTTATTTGTTAATAAAATTAAATACATAATAATTTATTATGAACTAAAATAAGCTAATATAATTAACTAAAAATAGTAAATGATTTAATTTTCATAATTAAAAAATTTTATAATTAGTAAGCAATAACTTAAAATCAATAACATAATTAATAATTACATTATTAAATATCTTACGAAATTTAATAAACTAATGTATTAAATTATGAATAATTATTTATTTATTGTTTTGTGCATGTTTCTTGTGCAAGTTCATTCATGAGGCAGAAACGCATCCATATTCACATAACTAACTCAGTCGGAGTTAGTTATAGGAGAAATTCTAGCGTGCCATGTTAGTCGTGAAAAAACGCACGTGTGCCGTGTGTGGGTGGAGAACTCTTGAAGTCGGTGGAAGATGTGGCGATGAAATGCGGTAGATGACAGTAGGGTAGTTAAAGCAGAGCAGCAGCAGAATATTCGGGGGGACTCTCATTTGACATTCCACGCCAGACAATACAAGAGCAAGACTCCCGGGAGCAGCATTGGAGATGAGCAGGAGACCAAGGAGCCCGAGTTCAGAGCAGTACATGGGGAGTATATCTTCCCTCTGTCCTTAATATTTTTACTCTGTTCTTTTATGTTTTACACTTCTTGAATCAATATGATCATAGATTGAACTTTCTAAACACGGGAGTTTTAAAACCTTCTGGTTATGATTTTTAAATCTTTGTATGCTTATCTTTTTACGAAATTAGAATAAATTAGCGAGATTGATTCTCTTTCTAATATTTTGATCGTTCACACTTCAATGATTTCAATTTCAATTCAAATTCTACTGGTGAGGTTGTGTTTGAATGAAACCTCCACAACATTATTGTCATTAACTTTAGAAATTTATGGCGAGTTCATTTCAAAATGTTATCTTTTTAAAACCTTGATGCAGTTCGATTAAGTTTTGGTGTGGTGAACTCCAAAACCTAATCCCCTGCCTGTTGAGTTTCCTGGCGAGGGAAATTATTCAGTCTTTCTAGAAGTGTGATTCGGTTGTAAGTTGTGGATAGAAAATCCATTCGAACTAGTAGATTAGAATTCCTGAGTACTTTGTTGATCTCACTTCCTTGTCTTGCTTCTTTATATTAGTATTTGTAGTTCTCTAGTTTATCATACACAGTGTTAAATTTTAGTTTCTATAAAAAACTTGTTTGGTCGCCCTGTTTCAACTTCATTTCAATAAAAAAAGTAAAAAAGATGTTTTACCACTGCTGACAACAGTGGGGGTTTAAAGTTTTAAAACCCTAGAAATCACTCGTCTGCCTTCTCTGTGGATCGACCCTGCACTACTTTACTAGTGTAGGGAGTATAAATGTAATTTTGAGGGGCCGTGACGACCTCTAACACCCTTCAAAATTTTGGCACCGTTGCCGAGGAAGGCACGCACCGAGAGTCTAGGGTTTAAAAAAACACAAAAAAAAAGACATTAAAAAATCATTTTAAAAAAAACTATTTTAAAAAAAACTGCTTTGAACTATATCTGCTGCTTTTGTTGTTTTGAAAATAAAAATATTCTTCACAGAGAACGGTTTGTCTGTTTAAGCTCATGTAATTTTGAATTAAAATGGATGTTAATCACAATTGGAATCAACCGGGGCCTTACTGTGTGTGTTGTGGCTATTATGGGCACACTGCCTGGAAGTGTGTCTATAACCAGCCACAACAGGATTTTTTTACTGAAGAAAATGAAAATTTTGATTCTAATCTTGAATTCCTAGCTAATCTAGAATTAATAGAAACCAAACTCGATCCTAGGACAATAATTGGAACACTTGGTTAACTAAAACCCATGAAATTCAACTTAGAGATTCTCAAGAGCAAGATCAGAGAATGAAATGTTTGGAAACCATGCTCTTGGAATTACAAAATAGGGTTAAAGAACAAGAATAATTAGAAGAAAAATAAAAAGAAAATGTGTATAAATGATTTGAAAATCATGTTGAAGAGGATAATGACTATGAAATTGGGCAACAAAACTTCCATTTTGAAAAATCTGACACTGTGGAACCTAATCTGGAAATAACCAGCTCACTGAATGAAGAGAATAATATTGAAAACCAAAAAAAGAGCTTTAATGGTGTTGAGTTGGAGAATTTTGAAACTAAATTGAAACAGATTGAAAAGATAGCCCAGTTGTTTTCATAATTCTTACATTAGAGAAAAATCATTGTTTTAGGAGTTTTGAGATGAAGTCACTCGGGTTAAAGTCAAACTTGAAACTGAAGACTTGAATGCTAAAAACTCTTCACCCAACTTTGATGAATTTGTGAATATTGAGCCTGAATTTGATATTGGGTATAATTTGGATGAGAACATTAACCTGGAAGTTATAGAATCTGAAATTTTTGAACTTGAACTGAAAACTACTCTTGCATGCTTTGAAACTGTGAACCCAATAATATTTGAAATGTTGTTGGATAATGAGGATGAGGTAATGGTGTTTGAAGAAAAATGAACTGATGGGTTTGCATTTACCTATTCTCTTTTTAATCACTTTTCTGAAACTTTGTGTACTAAATTGGAAAACGGTGTTGATTTACATGGGGGTAAATGTGTTAATTTGAACAATCTTGAACATGAATTTATTGAAGTAGAATTGAACATTTCTCCTCCTGATTTAATGTTCTTAGAACACACTAAAGACATGGTTTTGGAAAGTGAGCCTTCTGAATTTGAACTTGAAAGGGAGGTTGAACACACACTGGAATTAGGAAGATTTGATTTGTTAGAATAAGTAGATGTTCAATGTGAGTTAACAGATGAGGATCTTTTAGAAGAGATTTATAACATTGTTAGAGCTAAACCTGTTAGTGAAAACATAAATTCTCTTCCTTGTCAGTCACTTACATAATCATCTGTGAAGGGTGAAAAAGATCATAATGATACTGATAGTAGTCTAGAGGGAGACTTAGAATTGAGTTCCAATGATCATGATTTTGTTCAGAACATTATTGAATCCCCTTTTGAACCTACTATTCAGTATTCACCCACAAGAACCCTTAAATTTGAACCTATGACTGTTGAATTTGAGAGAGAAAGCCATGAAAATAATTCCATACCCTTTGAAGCACCTAGTACCATGTTGTCCCTTTATGTGAACTCAAATCTTGATAACTCTAAAACAATTCTAGAAGTGGACAACACTATACCCATTACTGTTAAACGGTGCTACATAGGGATTATTTTAGGCTATGATAATTTAGATATTGTTGTATTGAGTCTTGAAGCCCACAATTTTCACTATTCTGTTAAAGATAATTGGGCCAAACACATGTGGTGGTTCTTATTAAGGAAACCAAATCCTCTTAGTGACTACGGTTAGTTGCTTGGTGAGTCTGGCTGGGGACTATAAACCTAGCGCTGCATGGGAGGCAACCCATGGTTTTTGTTTTGTTAATAAATAAATTTTTTTAATTAAATAAAGTCTAACTGAAGACTTAAAATTCAGTGCTTCATGGGAGTCAACCCATGTTCTTTCTTTGTTTTTACTTTTGATCTGTTCTTATTTTACTTTGAATAAACTGCTGCTTTGCATGCTCATATATGCTCATATATACTCTGTGTTATTAGGAATGCTGCTTTTGTCATTTAAAGAGTGGAATTCCCATGGTAATTTTTGGACAAGAGCTTAGTCAGGGAAGTACCTCAACTTGTTGCACTTATTTTTCTACTCCTGTTTTTGTTAATAAAATTCTGATTGCTTAAAATTTTCTGTTTGTTTAAAAAAAAATTATGATGCATGTCACTCTATTAGAGGGAGGAAAAAAATCTTCTTGTACCTCATTTTTAGAATCTGTAGCTCATCGATAAAATCTTTCCATTTTTTGAATTTAAGTGTGGGGGGGTACATGCAGAGTGTAAATTTAGTTTCATTGAAATTGTTTTGGTTGATGGGTGTGTAGCATGGATCATTCTACTTTATTGAAAACCCATTTGAACCCAATCTGTTAACTTGCTACACCCTTGTCATTATTCACCCACAAAAGTTACATGAAATTGTTTGAACTGCATTGAATATTTTTATTACTGGACATAAATTTCTATGCACATACTTGGATTTGAACCTGCTGGTTATTTATTCATTGTGGCAAACACCATTTTTGAACTTCACTGAGACCCTTTATACATGTCATATATCTACTAAATTGAAAACTTGTTTTGAACCTTAATTGTTTAATTGTTCTTCTCCATATTTATAATTCAACTTTGGGGACAAAGTTGGGTTTTAAGTGTGGGGGAGGGGGTCAATTCTTGACTGTGCTAAACTGTTATTTATTGTAAAGCTCATCAATTCCCACTGCTTTTAAACTTTCTGTCAAAAATTGGTCAAAATTTTTCAAAATTCATGCTTAATTTTAGTTTTTTTACTATACTCAATTGGGTCTTGTTTTAGGGTAAGTTTCTTGCTGGAAGTTATGATTTGCATTGAATCTGAAATTAATGAGTTTGGATGATTGCCGAGTGATCTTGCTTAGTGAATTGATGGAAATCTTGTTTAGAGACTACTTCTAGAAGTGATATGGGTTACATGTTTGTGGAATTATGATCATAGCCATTGGAACTAGAAGTTTGATTCTGATTCTAGGGGCCTCATTCATCTTTAAATTATTAAAAGTAATTGCTTTAATGAGCCAATGTAAATGAATTTTATATAAATCCTTTGAAGCTGGAGTAGTTTGGGCATCTGGGATCCCACGGTGAGTCTCTGAGACCCTAGATGCTGGGTGCGTTTTTGTTAACTATAAGCCCTCTGTACACCTTGAATAAGTGCATTGCATAGTGCTCAGCACAGTGATACATGGCTTGGAAAAAATAAAAAAAGTGTCTAGGGTAAAAAATGAGCTCATTAAGGTGAGGTGAATGATGAACGCCAGATGAAGAAGGGATCAATTGGTTTATATGAGAATCATTTAGGTTGTATCATTGAGGTGATTCAGAAAAATAATAATCAATTATTTTTTATAGAACCTAGGTGAAAAATTCAAAGTAAAAAGTTCCTTGGTTGAGGTCTTAATTCCATTGATATTTTATCTCTTATCATCTTTAGAATTAGAACCTGAGCCTGGATTGAAGTGAGTCACTAAGTTGTATCACATATGAGGCATGACATCTTTTTTGATGGATGGTCCTTGTGTTATTAATTACCCTTGAGTATTTGTTTTAGGGCAAGATTCATATGAGTAATTCATTTTCTTAAAGTCTGTTGTTATGTATTGTCCTCTGTTTAGAGTGCTGGACATGTTACATTTTGAGCAAAATCATAAACTCAATTTACTGTTTTTCAAAGAAAATAAAACATGAGATTGTTTCAGGAAAAAAAATGTTTATGTGTGGGGGAATTTGATGTGGCTCTATTTTAACATAGTTTTTCCACATATTTTATTTAATTTTTATCAATTTAATTAATTATTTTGACACTTTTTAATTAATATTGTCACTTTGGTAATTTTATCACTAAATATGTTAATTAAACATTTTTTATAATTAATTATGTGTTTTTAGTCTTTAAATTAATAATTTTAATCTTACTAAATTATTCAACATAAATTATGTCTTATTTAGTTTGGTTAATTTGAATATTCTTAACATTATAATATTTAATATTTATTATAAACAATTATTTAATTTATGTAATTCAATTTAATTAACTTAGACCTTATTTTAATATTTTATCAATTAATTTAGTTACAATAGAATAGTTAAGCATGTTAATTAATGTGTTCTGCCAACTATTTAAGTAAATAATATGTCTTTTAAATTAAGTTAAATCGTTCGCTTTTAATTTTATTAGTTCATATAGTTAATTAGTTAATTAATTAATAGTTTTTTTAAACATTAATTATATTATTTTATGTATTCAGATTTATTTTTTAATTAATTTTATAATTGTTTTGGTCTACCGGTGAGGTAGATAATAGTTTTTGGTGAAATAAAGAGTCATTGTTGCTTCTCTTTTTCACCTGCTGCTACCTTGTAACTGTTCTTTAAGTAATTATAATTTTAGTCTTTTATAATTGCATTTTATTATTTAATTAGATTTATTTAAGTGTTACCTAATTAATAATTTAAGTTGTGTATAGTTTTAAGTTAAAGTTCAATTAAATAATTTTTTTAATGTTAGAGTTTCATTTTGTCATCTATTTAATTAAATTTGTTGTTTAATAAGTTTAGGTAACCCTAATTATTTTAATTATTTGTTTGCAGTTAATTAATTGTAGGTGTTCTGCATTTATTTATACTTATTTTAAATTATTCATAACTTTTATTTTCTTAGTTAATAATTAGTCGCTTCTATTTTTAGTTTTCTAAATAATTTGGTTAGTTTTTAGTTACTTTTAATTATTTAGTCTTTAACAATTTAGTTATTTTGATTTTTAATTTAGTTAGTTAATGTTTTATTCATTCTATTATTTGTTTCCAATTAATATTTATTGTTAATGTTTTTAATTTTTAACTGTCGGTGAGTGTCGCACCGATGCTATGTCACACCGAAATTTTTTATAACTATCGGTGAGTCGTCACGCACCGATCACTTTGTAACACCATCAGTCTCTCTTTTTAAACTACCAGTGAGTCAATGACTCAACGATCCATTATCCTTCCATCGGTTTCACTTCATACCGATTTCTTTATTTTTTATATATCAGTTTCTCTGTTATTTTGACTATAGGTCGGTCGTCACACTGATGTTTGCATCAGTTTCTTCTTTCATTGGTTTCAGACTCATTCATTTTCACCTATCGGTGAGTCACTGACTCGCTGATATTCCATGTCACATTCGGTTTCTCGTCGCGCCGATGCTTATTATTTTTATTTAACTAACGGTGTCTTCTTATCCATTATTCTTTTTACCTATTATTTAATCTTTCGGTGGCTCATATTAATTCATAACTATTAGTGAGTTATCCAACTCACCGATTTTACCCTACTACCGATCCAATTCCTTTATCACTGACTCACCGATGCAAATCTCTGTCGGTCTCACCATTTTTTTTCTCATTCCCTACTACCGATACACCATTTTTTTTACACTATTGGTCTGACTGATTCCATGCTTCAATCCTTCTTACGGTGAGTCATACTCACCGTTCAATTCGTCTTTAGGTTTCACGGCTTCACACCGAAACTCTTTATCCCTGCTCACTGTTCACCATCATTTGCACCGTTGACATTGATATCTTCCTTCACGCACTCACTTTTTCTCCTCCTTAAGTTTTCCAAAGCCACTGCAAATCCCCATCATCTCTATCATAAAAACATACAAATTTAACTAAATTCCGCGTTCAAATCAAACTATCATGGATAAAATCTGAATCACCCCTTTCCACCACCACTTTTTGTCGAGGCAGAGCCTTTTCTTTGACCGCCGATGCCAAGCAGCTTTCCACTATTTTCCAAGATCTTATTTCTCCATTTTGGTGCCGAAACAAGGGGGATCTTCCACTAGTCCTCAAACCGAATACCTTCATGATTATGAGCTACGTAAGGGAGTCGATGCAATGAATAACGCTATTGTTCTATTTGCTGAAGATCGGGATTCCGCTGCGAAGAAGATACGTTGCACTTGAAGGAGGTTGTGTCGCCGCTGGTGATAAGGAGTTGGTGTCATACCACTGCTGAAGTTGCTGTTGATAGAGGATGATTGAAGCAGAGCTGAGGAGCCGTGTGAGAGAGCCACCGTCCCTGTTCTGTAGCGCCACAGAAGACCCCCCTTCCCTAGGGTTTCTTCGCGCTGAAATATGGGGGGAAGAGAAAGTTATAAAAAAATTAAAATAATAATTTAAAATTAAAAAAAAACTAAATTAAAAACATAAACTTTAAAACGTAAAGCAATATTAGTTATAAATAAATTATCAATAATAAATTCTAAATAATTAATTTATAAAACAGAATTAATAAATTATTTAACTTAAATAAAACTTTAAATTAAACTAATTTCTAAATTAAATTTCAATTAATCTAATGTGGCATATTAAAGAGTTATTTGTCAATAAAATTAAATACATAATAATTTATTATGAACTAAAATAAGCTAATCTAATTAACTGAAAATAGTAAATGATTTAATTTTCATAATTAACAAATTTTATAATTAGTAAGTAATAACTTAAAATCAATAACATAATTAATAATTACATTATTAAATATCTTACGACTTTCAATAAACTAATGTCTTAAATTATGAATATTTATTTATTTATTGTTTTGTGCATGTTTCTTGTGCAGGTTCATTCAAGAGGCGGAAACGCGTCCAGATTCACCTAACTAACTCAGTCGGAGTTAGTTATAGGAGAAATTATAGCGCGACATGTTGGTCGCGAAAAAACGCACGTGTGCGGTGTGTGGGTGAAGAACTCTTGAATTCGGTGGAAGATGTGGTGGTGAAATGAAGTAGATGACAGTAGGGTAGTTAAAGAAGAGTAGCAGTATAATTTTGGGGGGGACTCTCATTCGACATTCCACGACAGAAAATACGAGAGCAAGACTCCCAGAAGCAGCACTGGAGATGAGTAGGAGACCAAGGAGCCCGAGTTCAGAGCAGTACATGGGGAGTACATCTTCCATCTGTCCTTAATATTTGTAATATGTTCTTGGATGTTTTAAACTTCTTGAATCAATATGATCATAGATTGAACTTTCTAAACTCGAGAGTTTTAAAACATTCTGGTTATGATTTTTAAATCTTCGTATGCTTATATTTTTACGAAATTAGAATCAATTGGAGAGATTGATTCAATTTCTAATATTTTGATCGTTCACACATCAATGATTTCAATTTAAATTCAAATTCGACTGGCGAGGTTTTGTTGGAATGAAACTTCCAGAACATTAATGTCATTAACTTTGGAAATTTATGGCGAGTTCATTTCCAAATGTTATCTTTTTAAAACCTTGATGCAGTTCGATTAAGTTTTGGTGTGGCGAACTCCAAAACCTAATCCCCTTCCTGTTGAGTTTCCTGGCGAGGGAAATTCTTCAGTCTTTCTAGAATTTTGATTCGGTTGTAAGCTGTGGAGAGAACATCTATTCAAACTAGTAGATTAGAATTCCTGAGTACTTTGTTGATCTCACTTCCTTGTCTTGCTGCTTTATATTAGTATTTGTAGTTCTCTAGTTTATCATACTTAGTGTTAATTTTAGTTTCTATAAAAAACTTTTTTGGTCACCCTGTTTCAACTTCATTTCAATAAAAAAAAGTAAAAAAGATGTTTTCCCCACTGTTGACAATAGTGGGGGTTTAAAGTTTTAAAACCCTAGAAATCACTCTTCTGCCTTCTCTGTGGATCGACCCTGCACTGTTGTACTAGTGTAGGAGTATAAATGTAATTTTGAGGGCCGTGATGACCTCTGGACACTATCAATACTCCTCAAAATCTTATTGAAAACCATAAGAACTATCACCTGGTTCACCATATATAGAACGCATCGATGACATATATTCCTCACAAGTAGTGTCGGCCTCTGGTGGAAGTGTTGGACATACAGCTTCCATCAGTTTCATAAATGAAATGTTTGCCATAGCAGACTGTGTTGTTGTCTCTATGGACCTATTTTCATCCGATTCTTCATGTTCCTTAACCTTCTGCAACTCAGTGGAATTATAACTCATACCTAAAGAGGGCTAATACCTCATCAGAACTGTGATCTTCCCAGGTCGGTAGCGTACTCTTCCAGGGTGATCATCTCCCATCACATGAAGTAAGTGATCATTTGGCCCAAAATTGTCATGTTCTTGGACATCAAGGTCCTCTAAAGAAGCCGTTTGCAAATATAAATAGATTTTTAAGTTAAAAAATAGAGATTTAAATTTTTAATCTACCATGTAAAACATACAATCCGATGCTGAGTCAGTTATTAACTGCACTTCCATATTTCTTATTTCAACTTGAGAAAAATAATTTTTCTCGATCACATGTCCGTCTATATTCAATTTATGCCTCTTTGATGACATTGAATATAGGAAACCAAAATTAAAAATAGGATACCACAAAACAGTAATTTCATAACTAAAATTATATAAAAACTATAGCAATCGAATAAATTATGGAGGATGCAATAGAAAGTGCAAGTTGTAAAGAAAGAATATAAACCGTTATACCAGTTGTCTCTCACGATCTGGCATCGTAGTATATCCCAATGTGTGTACGTAATTCTGAGCATCAATGTTTTTTTTATTTCTCACATATGCATCCTAAATAAAATTAAATAATTTCTATTAACGGAAAACATAAGAATTTTTATTTATATACTACTTATTTGAATAATACTGTAAATTGGCATGTCGCCCAATGAGTAATCATCTGTCGGTACTATTCTAATGCACAATCATCCATGACAGGGACTGCTTCTAACTATGTGCCCAATCTATCACGCCAACCAATGCACAATTGATGATTATAAGCTCTCTAATGCTCTCCAAAATCCTTTAGACATGCTGGGCATGCACCCTCACCATCGGGGAAATTAAACCACCAGTGAAACCAAAATATTTATTCACATAAATAAAAAAATAAATATATTTAATTAAATAAAACAGATTTTTTATCCATATCACTACCTAGGCTTTATCCTTGACATCATTTTGGTAGTTGTCTTCATGAGAGAATGCTGACAAGAATGATGACAGAGTATTTGGAAATCATCGCCAAAAAATTCCGACATTGCTACCCTGATTTTTCAATCATCTGACAATCTTAATTTTTGTCCACCATCAACTGCGTGCATTAATTCCATACCCAATGCATGCGTGTACGCCCCCGAACCCACCTCCTATCTGTAAATATATCTATTATGAAAGAAAAACAAATATTTTATCAATACATGTTACAATGAAAATAAATAAATGTGTAAAAATTTGTTAGGGTTGTATTAGTATACCTATGATAGTCTGATCAATGGCCACTGTTAGATCTGCAGAAACTTTAGAAACACCCTGTACAGATGGATTGGGTCCCAATGTATTATCTGCAGAGACAAAATATGGCAGAGTAGTAGCCAAAGAAGATGGAATATAAATTCCCATTGAGAAGGAACCATAAGTAAAAGAATATAACCAGGATAGCTGGCCAAATGGTGGATGGGGAGTGGGAATCTTCATCGGATATGGTACAGATGGGTGAGGAGGCTCAGATGTAAAGGGTGGTAAAAACATGGGAGGTCTAAATATCCTATGTGTCCCTAACAGGACACTGGGATCAGAATGTGGGATGGATGGTATGTCAGTGGGAGGGGTAATGTCTAATTGTGTGCGCTGACCAAATAGTCTAGCTCCTGTACCCCCCCCCCCCCCCGTATGAACACCCTAAGTATGTGGACCACTGCTAGGCTACTCATCGAATAACTGTTGCCTTATAGATGGATCCTGAATAATTTTTTTTTAAAAAAACTAATCACATGAAATTATATATTATTTAAATAAATATATTTGATATAAATTAATCACTACAGGCACAATTGGTTCAATGCCCAGCTCAGCCATGTGACGACTATTGTCCATAATCTGTCTTCATCACCTCTCTTCAATTGGTTTCATTTTCCATCATTTGATAACAAATATAGAATTAAATAGAAAAGGATAACTAATGTGTAACCCAAAAAACAAAATAAATGAGTGGGAAAATTATAATTTTTAGTATGACGATTATTTACTAAGTGTCATGAGTCTATTAAAATCATGGAACATTGATTCTTCCAAATTAATAAGTGGTTAAACAGTCGTCAAAATTAAGGAAAAATTTAATTTCTTTATCTCAGGTAGATGATGTAGGTTTCAATACATGTTTTGAAGAAGAATACAAACCATCATGCTCATTACATGGTAAAATGTTAAAGACAGGTCTTAGAGTCATACAAATTTTATAAAAATCACAGTTGAAGCATTGAAATGTTCACCAAGTTAGAAATGCTGACTTAGTTGGTTTAAATACAGTTCAATTCCAAATTAAAAAATTCAATTCTGATAAAAATTCCAACCAATAAACATTAAAAATGCACATAATTGTCAAATCAGATACAACATATTTGTAATCAATATTAAATCAATTTTAATAGTACCAAGCTTAACAACCCAACTCGAGGTAAACCAAAAGAATTGAGAACATGGATAGATGATTCTATATATTTTCCACCACATCATCAGGTCCACAGTCAACTCCGAAAATTGAGATATTAAAGTCATAAAAAAAATAAATGGATCCCTTCTAATGGTAGTAGCGACAGTCTCAATTCCATCATCAATATCATAAAAAATATGTCTTGGAATTACTTCAACTATGACAACAAATTCTGGTCGAAGTTGGTATTTGTTATAAAAAACTTGTTTAGCCATTGATTCCAATACATATGGTTCTTCGGTAGTAAGAGTACAAGTCATATTAATTACTCGAAATCCATAATCATCAATAAATGTGCCATGTCTCGTCATCGAATAAAAAAAATGCCATTTCATCATCGTGACTCATCCCTGAGAGTATTAATCCAATATTACTATTATTTCAACGACTCAACAATAACCCACATTTTCAAATTGTGGTATACTATCTGATGCACTGGCATAACAATCTGTTGTGGATGTATCCATAACACCATCATGTTGTGTTCTCAAGTTATTTCCTCATTCAGTGACAATAAATTTGTACCCATAGATAACAATTGATTTACAATCACGAACCACGATATTAGGACCAAAAGCCAAAGCTCTTATTTCCTCTGACACAGAGTCAGTAGACAACTCAATAAATGCAATTTAAATAATTATTAAAATTAATTAAATATTTATTTACTTGTTTTAAACAGTAATATAATTACCTTCAACTTTAACCGAGCAGAGAACTCTTTGCTATGAAAAGACTACCTCCTTCTCAAAGATAATGAAAGATGTTTTCTATTTATCATTGCTCAATGTTCCCTGTAGATAAAAAATAAGAATAGATTAACAAATATATATGTAATATATAAATATTCAATTTAGTTACCTAATGTAGTCATCAAGAAAATCACAGTTGAACAAAACTGTATGATGTTCTAATTCTCGATGTTCAAGGCTTAATGTATTCAATGTATATGATACATGAATTCCTTCTATTTTAGGAAGTGATGGAAATCATGGTTCAATTTTCTTATAATGTTCTTCTTTATTTCTCATTGGTCTGTTCATTCTTATAGTATGATTAGACAAATACATTGAGTAAATATCCATACATTCTGGAGCCATGTAACCGTTCACGATATAACCTTCCAGATGATTCCTATTTCGGACATAAGACATTAATGTGTACATATTTCATTTAGTTAGATACATACAATGAAAAGAAATAGGTCCTCCAAGAAGTATTTCAGTGGGAATTACTAGATACATTCATAAGGTTTAGTATCCTTGGAAGTACTAGATACATTCATAAGGTTTAGTATCCATACATTCTCAAATGAACGATTAGTTTAGTATCCTTGGAAGTACTAGATACATTCATAAGGTTTACATTACATCATAAAATGGAAAACTAAAATTACATTGTATCCATAGACAACACTGAGATCCCATAGACTATCCATGTAGGTCAGTCATAATATACTTCTTCGCATCTTGGGAAAAATAAAACATAGAAAGGGGTCAGCTCAGATGCTCAGTAAGGATAACAATATAGCGGAATCCTTCATAAATAAGCATAAACATTTAAGGCAATATATAAAAATAAAAAAAAGATTTTTCAACATAAACTTCATCATAATATGGTAAATATAAATCAAAATAATGTCATTTACTTTTTCACATAGATATTCTACTAGTCAAATAATCAAATGCAATATCAATAGCCACTTTTATAATGATGGAATGCATAATGCGAGACTTTAATAACCACTTATTCATGGACTTATGCCAAGACTAAAAATATGATTTTGTCAAGGAATTGTGACAAGACAATATTTTGTCTCATGAGACCTACTGATGCATCGAGGAGCTATAGCGGGCTCCACCCGTCACTTACCAAGTCCAATACATTTCTTATATGAAATAGTTTAAACATAACAAAAACATTCGTATTAGAACTGGCATAAAAAATGTCAATAATTTATCCATAAACCATGAATGGTATAAAATAACACATCCACAGTCAAAAATATCACAAATCCATCAATAAAATATGGATGTTTTTTATCATAATATATCATCTTTAAATAAGCTTAAAATCCATCAAAAGATGTTGACATAGATAAAATCAAAAACTTTTTTAGAGAAATATATTTTTATAATTTGATATCATTTAAATTTCATATAATTATAAAATAAAAAGTTTATTTTGGAAATATTCTTATAATCTTTTAAGGGAAGTTTTGACAATTTTATAATGGTGAAAAATAGTTGCACCCACCCTATAAGTAAAAAAACATTCCTACATTAATTTTGTTGAAAAGGTCAATAAAGTAACTTGTATGGAAAATGACAGAAAGATTTATTCCATAAAATATAAGGTAAAATAAGGGTATAAATGAATTTTTCACAATGTCTAGTAATTAGTAAAAATGTTTTGACATAAATATTTTTAGGAATCATGGGTGCGAGTGATAAAGAGGTCCCAGTAGATAATTACGTAACCTTGGATAATAAAGAGATTCTAAAATTAACCCTTACCTTGTACCTTTCCTTGGTTGAGGGTAGTTTAACATCTTGTATAATGGTGAAATAAATGTTATTAAATTTTAAAATAATCATATACATTAATATGATATCATATATGATCTTTTAACATTTCTTTGTTAATAATATCTTAGTATTATCGTTGTTTCGAGTGTTAACATATTCATTTTCATTTATATTCTTTGTTATATGAGTCATATTGTTATGTATGGGATGTATAATATTCATATCCAGAATTATATTAAGTATTTAAAAATTATTTTTAATCATCTAATGAAAATTACTCTTGAATGGATATGAAGGGGAATTAATCTTATCGCGTTCATAGAGACGATAATCCATACGTACGCACGAGCGAAAATATCATTATTTTGATATTAAAATAATATATAATTGGATGGTATAAGATAAATACAGAATAATTATAATGTTATATTTATTATTTACATAAATTACACATCATTATTATACCCATCCAATTAATAATGTATTGAATAAAAATTACACCACGACGTGGAGACGGTAAGCTGTACCCATGCACGTATGGTGACATGTCATTCAAATGATGCATCAAATAATGAATACTGTTGTACCATATTTATAATAACATCAATATATATAGAACATACTGGATTTATAATTTTAGAATGGAAACAACAAATAAAGAGGAATTGGAAGAAGAAATGAACTTGAAAGAGGTGAGGAAATATTTACCTCTTCTTTTGGTTCTTCCTTTTGATTTGATCAAAAGGGATCCATAGGTTGGCTTTATAACTAAATTAATGCCTCTAGGATTTAGGTAGGACAGTTAAAAAGGTATTTAGGTAGGTTTTGGCCGAGCCAAATTGTTTTTATGGGGTGAATTTGAGAGAAGGTGGAGTTCCCTTTTATAAGAGGGGTGAGGGGCACCTTAGGAAAAGCTAGAAATATTATTTTATAATAAAATAATTTTCGGTTTCTAATGGATCCAAAATGAATTTTTTAAATTCCAACATGGGTATGGGTAAAAAACCACTCAACCAGAAGGTTTTAGACAGACTTGGGTCACTATATTAACCTTATCTGTGAGATTTAACTCTTAGTTAAATAGTTTGACATTTACCATGTCACTTTGTATTTTTATATTATATGGTTAATAAATAATATATATAGTTCCAAGAGGACCCCAAGTGGTTCATTAATGATACACCTATCATTAGATAAGTCTTTTGGAAGAACCATTGATTTTTAAGAATATTTTATCAATTAATTATATAATATTTATTTTAAAAACTCTTTTATGTCAATTTTGACACTATTTGTTATTTGGTTTTTTCTAAATTTATAACATCATTATTCCTTTGAAAATAATTCATATAACCAACCCTAATATGTTAAATTAACCTATAAAAATAGTTTAATTAATAAAAAGTCTCAAATTAAATTTATTTGGTTATTTATAATATCGAATATTTTAATATTTCATTAATTAGGTAATTACTGCATCAACATCGTGTCATATATAAATTAAATAATATAAAGTCTAAAAAATATAAATAAATTTACAATATGTAGTAAATATTTTTATCTTTTTAATGAATATTTATAGTTGAATTTAACTTCTGTTTATCCCAATATTAAAAAAAATAGTTCTTAAACATTGATTTTAACTCTTTTAACTCATCTTTAAATTAAATTATAATAAATGTTCTAATCTAATCCAAGTAGACCTAAAGGATTGTAATTTAGGTTGTTTTTTTGTCAAATTACACTTATCCAATAGAATTAGGACATTTTTTAGGGTAATAATAATATCATTTTTACCCTTAATTAACCTATGTACTTTTAACCATGGTAAATAAAAGTAAAAAAGTTACTATTCAGCAAAAATTATTTTCATCTTATAGCACCACATATTACATAATAATATCAACCAAGTCTATTAGATTTTTGAAATTCAACTCACAGAAGTGGTAAAATTATGTTTTTTCTAAATTTTCAAATTCTTCTAATAGGTGGGTAAAAGATTGAAAAAAGTTCAATAAAATTTATATATATCTAAAATTATTATAAACTGACTCCAATGAATTACATTGAACATATATATGTATTATGTATCTATTTTGACATAAATTAAATTTAAATAAAATAAATAATTATTTATATAAAAATTCGTTTTTAATCTATAACTCAGTGTTTTTCACTATTCATAAAAAATTGGATGTTTTCAGAAAAATACCAAAAATTCACCTTAAGCTCATATCGATACTTCGAATCCAATAATGAAGTCTATTGTGAATGATAACATTTATAAAATTTCAGAAAGTGGTTATTACTATTCATAATGGCTAGATTTATTGGTTGTGGTGTGTTAGAACTTGATGTTGCGTACATCACACGATATTGTATTATTCAAAGAGAAGCGTATCATGGAAGCTTGGGGTGTTACATTCTCCCCTCCTTCAAATAATTTTTTCCCCGCAATTTCTAGATAATTACTGCGTAAAAAGACTTGGGTGGTTCATTATAAGTTCCTCTGGTTCCCATGTTGCCTCTTCCATCTTATGGTTTCTCCATAGAACTTTTACTAGATGAGTTGTCCAGTTCCTCAACACTTGATCTCACATATCAAGAACTTTGACAGGCTCTTCACAATAAGATAGATTGGGTTCCAGTTCTAATTCCTCATATTTGAGTACATGCGTTGGATCAGGCATGTATTTTCTCAACAATGATAAGTGGAATACATTATGAACTTTGGATAGACTTGGCAGCATTTTCGAATGGTAAGCTAGATCTCCAATTCGTTCTAGAATTGTGAAAGGTTAGATGTACTTGGGACTCAATTTTCCCTTCTTACTGAAACATATAACTCCCTTACATGGAGATACCTTCATGAAAACATGATATTCTACCAGAAATTCCAAATTCTTCCTTTGTTTATCAGCATAGCTCTTCTTCCTTCTTTGAGCTACCATGATGTGGTTTTGGATTACCTTTACCTCTTCCATCATTTCCACCATTTCTGGGTCTATGATTTTTCTTTCAAAAACACCATCCCAACAGGTTGGTGTACGATATCTCTTTCCATATAATGCTTCATATGGTGCCATCTGAATAATTTAATGGAATCTATTGTTATAGAAAAATTCTACCAAAGGTAAATATTTATCCCACATACCTTGAAAGTCAAGTGAGCATGATCTCAACATGTCTTCTAAGGTTTGAGTAGTCCGTTCTGAATGTCCATCAGTTTGGGGTTGGTAGGAAGTGCTCAAACAAAGTTCAGTATATAGGGCTTTCTGAAGACTTTTCCAGAATCTTCATGTAAAAATGGGATCACGATCAGAAACAATCGATAGTGGTACTCCATGAAGTCTTACAGCTTCATTAATATATAGTCTTGCTAATCGTTCAAGTGGTAAATCTTCTCTTATAGAATGAAAATGTGATGACTTAGTAAGACAATCAATAATGACCCATATTGCATCATTCCTTCTAAGAGTATTTAGTAGTCTCATGACAAATTCAATCGTAATATTATCTCATTTCCACTCAAGTATTGGAAGATGCTTCAAGACTCTTCTAAGCTACTACCTTCTAGCTTTCACTTGATGACAAACGATACATCTTGACACAAAATCAGCAATATCCCTCTTCATGTTGTCCCACCAAAAATTTTCCTTCAAATCTCTATACATTTTGGTTCACCCAGGGTGTATAAAGAAATTGGATCTATGAGCATCATCCAAAAATTCTCTTTTTAGATCAGGTATATCGAGAACACAAAGTCTCTTCCCAAATTTCAAAATTCCATCTTCATATACAAAGTCACTAAATCTTCCGTTATTCACAGCTTTAATCTTCTTTTGAAACTCCTCATAATCTGTGTGAGAACTTTTTATCCTTTCTAGTAAAGATGGATTGGAAACGATTTGAAAAAGCATTGATGTTTCACCTTCCATGGTTCTTACCATATCCATCTTTACTAGATCCATGTATAAAGGTTCTTTTTTAACTCTCATCTTGTTCAAAACTCCATGATCTTTCCTAATAAAACCATCTTCCACCTTATTTTCCTTCCCCGAGTGGTAGTGTATCGTGCCATCATAATCCTTGAGTAGTTCAAGCCCACTCTTTTGCCTCATGTAGGGTTCTTTCTGGGATAAATTATACTTCAAACTCTTGTGATCAGTATAAATCTCAAATTTTTCACCATAATGATAGTGTCTCTAAATCAAAAAATCAATGATTATAGCTGCTAACTCAAGATAATTAGTGGGATAGTTTTTCTCATGAGTTTTCTGTGGTCATGATGTATAGGAAATAACTCTATCATTCAACATAAGGAACCAACCAAGTCTATTCTTTGATGCATCTCTATAAATAAAAAACCCATAATTCTCCGATGGTAGAGTCAAGATAGGAGGATTGAATAATATTCTCTTCAATTTTTCAAAACATTCTTCACATTCATTTTTCTAATCAAATTTAACACCTTTTTGGGAGAGCTTTATTAATGGGTTCTCCAACCGGGCAAAATTATTGACGAAACCTCGATAATAACCTGCTAAACCAATAAAACTGTGTACCTTATTTATACTCATCGGTGCTGGCCATTGTAGGATTTAATTGTTCTTTAAATGATCAAAAAATATTACATCCTTAGAGACAATATGTCCAAGAAATGAAATCTCTTGAATCCAGAATTCACACTTGCTAAACATCCCATATAATTCATATCTTCTAAGAGTCTTAAGAATAATGTGCAAGTGATTTTCATTATATTCATAGATTTTGGAGTATACCAAGATATCATCAATAAATACCACTAAAAAGTCATTAGGATATTCCTTGAAAACTATATTCATTAGATCCATAAAGATAGAGGGTGCATTAGTCAATCCAAATGGCATTACTATAAACTCATAATTCCCATACCTAGTTCGAAATGTTGTTTTAGGAAATTCTTCCTTCTTCACAAAAATTTGATGATATCAAGATTTAATTTAAATCATTGAAAAGTATTGAGCTCTATCATGTTGGTCAAATAAATCCTCAACGTGAGATAGGGGATACTTATTCTTTATTGTTATAGCATTGATCTCCCTATAGTCAATTCACAACCTCATAGATCTATCTGTCTTGTTAAAAAAAGGACAGGGGAACCCCTTTGAGAAACACTAGGGTGAATAAATCCCCTGCTACTCAATTCCTCTATTTGTTTCATTAGTTACACTAATTCCACAGTGCCCATTATATAAGGGGTCTTTGATATGGGCCTTGATCTAAGAATTAAATCAATGGAAAACTCAATTTCTCATTCTGGAGGATGTCTAGGAAAGTATAATGGAAACACATCAACATATTCCTTCACAATAGGTACATCCTCTATTTGAACATTCTATTACTCACTCATGGTTATTTCATTCTCTTCCTCCCCAATAAATGAATTTAGTTTAGCTACTGGGGTGGATCTAGATAAGAATTTGGTAGTGAAAATTATACTCCAAAGATAAGTTGTTCTTTATCATCGTCATCAAAAATAGTAACCTCCTTCTACTAACAATAAATTTTTGCATCCTGGTCTGAAATCAAATCCATACCGAGGATTATATAAAATTAAATCATGGGTATGATAGGGAGATCAGCAGATAAAGAACATTTATATGACCTAATGGGGAATGATTCATAAAAAATTGTTTCAATGATAATTCCCTTAGGAGTTTTGACTGACAACTCCCTTGTTAAATCAAATTGGAAATATCTAATTTCCTTAGAAAACTGGGATGAATTGAAAAAATGCGATGATCCAGAATCTAATAAATCATTTTCTAAACATGAGGAGCCCATTAAATTGCCTGCCAGTACATCACTCGGAGAATCAATATCAGCAGTAGTGATAGCATAAACTTGGCCTTGATCCCTTGGCCTTTTCTGAGGTGTGTTCTCCTGACACTTAGGAAATTCATTCCCATAATGCCCCTTTCTCTACAATTTCAGCATTCAACATCGAAAACCTATTTCTTCCCCTTATAATCATTATCTTGGTGGCCTTTTTCACCACACTTGTAACATACTCACAATCCCTTCAGGCATGTACCGGGATGTTTCTTCCAACATTTACTGTAGGATGGACGTTCAACTTATCCTTTATTCCCTTTATTTCCATTTCAAGAGTTTTCATCAGATCTCTTCTTCTCTTGCTTTATTTGAATGTTGTAGGACTTAGTGAATTCTTTTTCTATCTTGATACCACATGAGACAATATCTTTGTACAACGAGAAGTATTGTGAGACTAATTCTGGATGGAGTAATGGTATAAAAACATTTAATAAACGATCAATATTTCTACTTGGGTTACGTATATAATTTTCAGCATGCCTTGCTAACCTTGTAAAGTTATCCTCATACTTTGCGACATTCTCATCCTCCTTTTTCCTCAGACTCAGTAACTTACTTTCCATATCTAGTCGATGGTCACACAGAAAGTATTTTTCTAAGAAAATCTCTTTTAACTCTCTTCATTCCAAATTTGATACTTCATCAACTTCCTTAGTTTTTTGAATCATTGGCCACCATTGATCTGTATCTCCAATGAGGCGGTAAAATGTCATGACAACTTTTTCCCTTTCACTACTCCCCAAGGCATGGAATATTTTCCCTATAAAATTTATCTATTGCTTAGAAACTATTGGATTTGTACACCTATGGAATGTTGGTGGTTGTTACCTCATGAATTGATCTAACACTGATCCTCCATGCTATGGATCAGGGTGCTCCATATGGGTAAGGTTATTATTCATAACCTGAGTGGGTTGTCCTAGTATGGTGATAAGCTGATCAACACCAGTTGTATCACCAGTTCCACTATAATTACCTTGAGTAAAAGGGAAGTCTCTACATGGAGTGTGTGCATTGATATGGTTTCTATTCTTTCTAATCGACACTATTTCTAAACAATGGCATAAACTATATTAGTGTATGAATCAAAATACATAATTCCAAACTTGTAAAATACTTAACATAAATTGAATAGTTTATGGATATAATCCATAATCATAAAAAAAATGTTTTCTTTGAGAAAGTATTTTCACATAAACCCTTCATAATGGTTTTTAATGAAATGTTGAATTATCCTATGCATATCCCCCAGGAGTGTCGTAACCAAGAGTGAAACAAGGCCCGTTTTCATGCACTAGTTCTCGTTCGAGTATAGCTCAATGTGGTGTTTTCAGGTTTTACCCCTAGGTTCATCTGTGCTAAAGCTACCTCTTCCTGGTCGTATTCAGACAGGGATGTATTGCTTGGAAAACTCAAAAAATCCCTACAATACTAAAAATATAGGAAGTTCTTCTATACTACTCTTCAAATTCTATCTTAGGGTTATGTACTCTAATCAGAGTTTATCTAAATCATGTTTCCAAGGTTTGTACTAAACAACCTCTAAAACCAACTATAACACCCCAACCCCAAAAGCCCAAAGTTGGTGCATTATTACATATCATTGGCATGATCACAAAAGATCATATCTTGAACGAACGATTAGTTTAATAGCCTTGGAAGTACTAGATACATTCATAAGGTTTACATTACATCATAAAACGGAAAACTACAACAACATTGCTTCTATATACAACACTGAGATCCCATAGAATATCCCTGCACGTCAGTCATAATATACTTTTCACATCCTGGGAGAAAAAACATAGAAAGGGGTGAGCTCAGATGCTCAGTACGGATAATAATATAGCAGAAGCTTTCATAAATAAGCATAATCATTTAAGGCAATGTATAAAACTAAAACAAAATACTTTTTGACATAAACATCATCATAATATGGAAAATATAAATCAAAATAATTTCATTTACTTAATCACATGGATATTCTAGTAGTCGAATAATCACATGAAATATCAATATCCATTTTCATAATGATGGAATGAAGAATGTCATACATTCATAACCACATAGTCAAGGCCTTGTGCTAATAATAAAAATAATATTTTGTCAAGGAATTGTTCCAAGACACTAGTTTGTCTCGTGAGACCTACCGAAGCATCGAGAAGCTATTGCACGCACCACCCATCACTTACTAAGTCCAATGCATTCCTCATATGAAAAGGTTTAAACATAACCTACATATTCATATTAAAACTGGCATATGAAATGTCAATAATTTATCCATAAACCATGAATGGTATGAAATAACACATTCACAGTCAAACATATCACAAAACCTTCAATACAATATTCATGTTTTGTGTCATAATAAATCATCTTCAAATAAGCTTAAAATCCATCAAAGGATGCTGACATAGATGAAAACAAAACCTTTTTTAGATAAATATCTCTTTTTTATATTGAAATCATTTAAAATTAATATAATTATAAAAGAAAACATTTATTTTAGAAATATTCATATAGGCTTGTAAGGGATACTTTGACGATGTTATAATGGCAAAAAATATCCGCACCCACCATATAAGATAAAAAAACATTCTTATCTAAATTTTGTCGAAAAGGTCAATAAAGTAACTTGTTTGGAAAATGATGGAAAGAATCCTTTCAAAAAATATAATGTCAAATAAGGGTATAATTGCAATTCACCCAATGTCTATTAATTAGTAAAAATGTTTTGAAATACATTTTTTAGGAAACATGTATGTGGATGATAAAGAGGTCCCATTAGATAATTACGTAACCTCGGATAATAAAGAGATTGTGAAATTAACCCTTACCTTGAAATTTTCATTAGTCTAGGGTAGGTTAACCTCCT
This sequence comes from Viscum album, assembly GCA_963277665.1. Taxonomy (NCBI): domain Eukaryota; kingdom Viridiplantae; phylum Streptophyta; class Magnoliopsida; order Santalales; family Viscaceae; genus Viscum; species Viscum album. The sequence goes on from OY728165.1 coordinate 828,094,430, forward strand.
GTATAATTTTGAAATAATTGTTATTAAATTTTATGGGAATCATATACATTAATATGATATCATATATGTTCTTTTATCATTTCTTTGTTAATAATATCTTAGTATTATCATCATTTCTGATGTTAACAGATTTGTTTTCCTTTATATTATTTGTTATGTGCCTCATATTGTTATGGATGGGATGTAGCTTATTAATATCCAGAATTATATTAAGACTTAAAAAATTATTTTTAATCATAAAATGAAAATTATTCTTCAATGGATACGATGGGGGAATAAATCTCATCGCATTCGTGGAGATGATAATCCATACGTATGCACGAGAAAAAATATCATTCTTTTGATATTAAAATAATATATAATTGGATGGTATTTCATATATACAGAATAATTATCATTTTATATCTATTATTTACATAAATTACATATCATTATTATACCCATCCATATAATAAAGTATTGAATAACAATTACACCACGGCGTGGAGACGGTAAACCGTACGTAGGCACGTATGGTGACATGTCATTCAAAGGATGGATAGAATAATGAACATGGTTGTACCCTATTTATAATAACATCATAGTATATAGAAAATATAGGAATTGTTATTTTATAATGGAAACAAAAAATAAAGAGGATGTGGAAGAAGAAATGAACTTAAAAGAGGTGATGAAATATTTACCTCTTCTTCGAGTTCTTCCTTTTGTTTTGATCAAAAGGTCTCATTAGGTTGACATTATGACTAAATTAATTTCTCTAGGATTAAGGTAGGACTGTTTAGATAGTATTTGGGTAGGATTTTTCTAATCCAAATGGCTTTTAAGGTGTCAATTTGAGAGAAGGGGGAGTGCCCTTTTATAAGAGGGGTGAGGGGTAGCTTAAGAAAATCTTGAAATATTATTTTATAATAAAATAATTTTAGTTCTCTAATGGATCCAAAATGAATTATTTAAATTCTAAGCTGGTTATGGTTCTAAAACCACTCAAAAAATATGTTTTAGATAGGTTTGGGTTACTTTATTAACCTTATCATTTATATTTAACTCTTAGTTAAATAGTTTGACATTTACCATGTCTCTTTGTATTTTTATATTATATGGTTAATAAGCTTACAATATACTTCCAAACGAACCCCAAGTGGTTAAATAATGATATAGATATTATTATATAAGAATTTTGGCTGAACCATAGATTTTTAATGAATTGAATATAAATTAATAATAAAATATTTGTTTTAAAATCTCTTTTATATAAATTTTGAATCTATTTGGAATTTTGTTTTTCATAAATTCATAATATCATTATTACTTTAAAAACAATTCATATAACCAACCTTAATACATCATATTTACCTAGAAAAATAGTGGAATTCATAAAAATTCTCAAATTACATTTATTTGGATATTTATAATATTAATTATTTTAATATTTAATTAATTAGGTAGTTAATGCATCATCATAGTGTCATATATAAATTAAATTATTTAATGTCTAAAAAATATAAATAAATTAAAATTATGTAGTAAATCATTTTACCTATCTAATTAATATTTATAGTCTAATTTATCTTATGTGTAACCCTATATTAAAAATGTTTTAGTTTTTAAACTTTGATTTTAACTCTTTTAACTCTTCTTTGAATTAAATAATAATAAATTTCTTGATCTAATCCAATTGGACCTAAATTATCATATTTTATTCCTAGGGTTGTTTTCAGTCGAATTACACTTATCTAATAGAATTAGTACATGTGTTAAGATAATAATAATAAAATTTTTACCCTTAATTACCCTATTTACTTATAACTGTGGTAAATAAAAGTAAAAAGTTACTATTCAAAAAAATTATTTTCATCTTATTGAACCACATTTTACATACTGATATCAACCGTGTCTCTCAGATTTTTGAAATTCAACCCACAGAAATGGTAAAATTACGTTTTATGTAAATTTTCAAATGCTCCTAGGAGGTGGGTAAAAGACGGTAAAAAGTTCAATAAAATTATTATATATCTAAAATTATTATAAACTGACTCCAATTAGTTACATTGAACTTATATATGTATTATGTATAAATTTTGGACTAAAATAAATTTAAATAATTTAAATAATAATTTAAATAAAAATTCAGTTTTAAAGAATAACTTACTGTTTTCACTATTTATCAAGAATTGAAAGTATTCAGAAAAATATCAAAAATTCAACCTAAGCTAATTTCGATACCTCTACTCCAAAAATGAATTCCATTTTGAATGATAAAATTTATAAAATTTCAAAAACTGGGTATTACTATACACAATTTCTAGTTTGATTGGTTGTGGTGTGTTAGAACTCAAAGATGCATACAACACACGCTATTATATTATTCAAAGAGAAGCATACCATGGAAGGTTGGGGTGTTACACAAATCATGCATAAGAACATTATAATCATGAGTCTTCAATGATTTTTGCTTCAACTCTCTTCTGTTGACCAGTTTAGATAATTTTCTTGAATATCCATCAAGAACTCTAATAGTCTCTAATACTTCCAAAAATTGCTTTTTTTCTTAGGTGTCATCACATTATAAGCACATGGAACTTTCCATTTATTTTAACTGATACACACATGATGAAATTAAGGTCTAATGAACCAATCCACCAAGTAACATCGGGACCGTAAATCATCTTTTTTTCCCCTTAACATTTAGAAGTATCGAAATCAAAATTTCACAAATATTCTTTTCAATGTGCATTACGTATAAGAAATGATGTAATAAATTGGTTGACCAATAAGGAAAACAAAAAAGATACTTCTCTTCCTCCAATTGTAATAGGTATCAATGGATACATTCTTTCTCTTTACAGATTTCATTTGACCCTTCCCGAATGAAAAACTCAAATCTTTCAATTCATTAAGCACATCATTTCCAGACATACGCTGAGTTGGATCATCGACCACTATGGTATTTTAAAATCTTCGACGATTATTTCTATATGGATGGTCCATTGGCCAAAATCGACGATGTCCAATAAAACAGGAATTACAATGATGTCATTGTCTTATGGGTCGTGTATTCTTCATATAAGCAGTAAATGACAGTTTTCCCTTTGTGCTCCATCTAGACATCATTGCATAAGTAGGAAAATCATTTATCGTCCACATAAGAACAACATGCATTTGAAATATGTCTTTCGAATATGCATAGTATATGCATAAACCCATATTCCAAAGAAGTTCCAACTCTTTTATTAAAGGATTTATGTATACGTCAATATCATGGTCGGGATCAGGAGGTCCAGATATGACTATAATCATGAAAGTGAAAGGTTTTTTCATACACAGCCATGGGGGAATATAATAAATTTGTTTAAAAACTGGCCATGTGTTGTGTAAAGTAAGCATCTTCCCAAACAGATTAAAATCGTCGCATGAAAGACCCAACCTCACATTATGCGCGTCAGCTACAAAATCAGGATATCAAGCACCAAATCTCTTACATGAAAATCCATCTACAGGGTGAACCAACTCATCATTACTCTTCTTTCTCTTGGTATTATGACATCTCATTTTTATTGATATTTCATTAGACATAAAAATATTCGGAGTCTGTGGATCAAGGGAAAGTGCCATGTTACCTTCAGTTGCACGCGGAATGGTGTTCCATCAGATTTTAAATTCTAGTGGGATGTGCCACATTTTATACAATCATTTCATTTTGTAGTTTCCTCCAGGAATAGACTGCAATATTTTAGGCAAGCATTAATTTTGTTTCTTAAAAATCCATGTTCCTCATCTAACTTCCATGCCATATAGTGGTTTAAGGAAATATCTTTATCATCTAGAGGTAAATCCTTCAAGAAGGTAAGAATGTAATTGATTGTTGTATTAGAAATCCCATACATTGTTTTCCCATGAAACAATCAGATGGAAAATTCCAGCTTTTTCATTTTTTTCGCTTTGTCGATATAATGGAGTCATGGCAGCATCATTCAATTTTTTCACCCAGAAAACATCATCATTTTCATTAGATTCATCATGTGTGCTTATATCGAAGTCTTCTTTGGTTAAAATCATTTCATTTTCATGATGAGGAATAAATGGAAACCGATCATAAAACAAATTCTCCACTTCAGCCCTCTCATTTGGATCATCAGCAATTTAAGATTTCATTTTCTTCCCATTGTGATACCACATATATTAGTTTTCTTGAAAACCATAATTGGTTATGTGGTAGCTTACTTATTTATGTCTTAACCAGTGTCTTCCAACACAAATGGAACATGAGAAGTGTATGCAACCACTATCTGAAGCATTGTGAAATGAAAAATCTAAAAAACTCCCCAAATTGATTTGAAAATCACTTGAGATCCAATCGGTCTCATACATCTATCTTCTATCAATTCTATAAAAAAATAATTATTATATTTCATTTCATCAAAAGAAATTCAGTAAGATTGAAGTTTCATCAAAAATATATTTATGTAAATGATAATTTTTCACTTTATATGAAACCATAACTGAAAGAATACACTATATGAGAATCATAATATAAAAGACAAAAAATACTATATTTATAAGAAAATTTCTTTAAAGAACAAAACATGAATGTACAAGATGATGTACACTTGTAGAGGATAATTATCTAGGAGTTCACTAAATTTTAGATCGATGAAATTTGATATTTTAGTAGATAATTTGAGTGATCACATACATTTCCCAATGGAGAGGGAGTGTCCAGGGGGTGCGGGGTGTCCAGGGGGTCACACAGCCATCTAGGGGGTAGGAGGTGTCCAGGGGGTGGGGTTGTCCAGGGGGGTTGGGGTGTCCAGGTGTGTGGGATGTCCACAGGGGTGGTTGGGTTGTCCAGGGGATAGGGGGAGTCCAGGGGGTGGGCGGGCTGTCCAAGGGGGTGAGAGGGGTGTTCAAGGAGTGGGAAGGGCTATCTAGGGGGTATGGGGTGTCCAGGGGTGGTGGGAGGACTTCCCATGGGGGTGGCAGGGCTGTCCAGTGGGTACGAGGTGTCCAGGGGGTGGGTGGGATGTCTACTGGGGGTGGGCGGGCTGTCAACGGGGTGTGGTCGGGCTATCCATAGGGGTGGAAGGGCTGTCGAGTGGGGTCGAGGTGTCAAGGGTTGGGGGGGATTTCCTGGGGTGGGGTGTCCAGGGGGATGGGGGTGTCCGCAGGGTGGTGGGTGGGTGTCTGGGGGGTCGCCCACAAGGGGGGGGGGGTTGTCTAGGGGGTACAGGCTGTCCAGGGGGTGGGAGGGCTATCCATGGGGGTGGCAGGGCTTTTCAGGGGGACGAGGGTGTCCAGGGGTGGGGATGCCTTCTATGGGTGGGGGGTTGTACAGGGGGTACGAGGTGTCCAGGGGGTGGGCAGGCTATCCAGGGGTGGCGGGGTTGTCCAGGGGGTAGAGGGTGTACCAGGGGTGGGTGAGCTATCCACAGGGGTGGGTGCAGTCCATGGTGAGAGGGGGTGTCTGGGGGGTGGTCGGGGCTGTCCAGGGGGGTACGAGGTGGGTGGGCGGGCTATCTGCGTGGGGGTGTCTAGGGAGGTACATGGGTGTCTAGGGGTGGTCGGGCTATCCATAGGGGTTGGAGGGCTGTCCAAGGGGGTCGGGGGGTCCAGGGTGGGGGGGGGGGGGCTTTCCAGGAGTGGGGGGATGTCCAGGGTGTACGAGGTGTCTAGGAAAGCCCACCCCCACTCCCCTTGGACAGCCCACCCCCACCCCCACCTGGACATCCTACCCCCCACTAATCAAAAAACAATTAACAAACCCTTTACCCCTGGACTAAACAAACCCCACTAAATAGACCATTTGTGATTTAAGAAGTGTAGAACAATAAAAACATAAACAAATAAAGGGTTCGGTACTCTAATAAAAATAACTCTAATTTAACTGAAATCAAAACATCAAACATAAATTAAATTTAAGTAGAACACTAAAACTATGATAAAACCAACTAATTTAAAGTGTATAAATAAAAATTTGTTTGATTGAATAAAGATATTCAGCTAGAATGTATTTTACGACTGAGAATACGTCAAGAGAAGGTCTGTATTAAGTCTGCAATTGGATCTACTTGGAGCTGGGCACTTGGTATTTGGGTGAAAACATTCCCTAGTCAAGCGCCCCCCATGGGTGGATAAATTTTAGGCTTCTACACTAATAGGTTGTTTGTTGATGGTAAAGAGGTTTAATTTCATAATGTATAGACAAAAACATTTATTTTTAAATTTGAGAATAATAATAATGTATGTCAATGATACTATTCACATCATAAAGAACACAAAATAGTGATAATTTAAAGGGATAGTTTATAAAGAATATTCAATATACTCACAGACATCTGCAAATCAAGTATTAGTCATTAATTCAATATCAAATAGTATGAATAATAAAAATTTCCAAAATCCCTATAAATAGGGAATAATGATGTGATATTTCTAGATATTGAAATAAATGGAGAAATCTAGAGAAGTGGGATTCTATGTCTTTATTTGGGAAGAGGTCTAAGGAGTCTAACCTGGACGGGGGAGTTGCAGCCCATAGAATGGAAGACCTCGAGTTAGGGTTCACCTGCGTACTGAGGCTTCTGGAAATCCGGAGAAATGAGTTATGTGCTTCTGTGGAATTAGGGGTGGGTTTTTTGTATTTTGGGGGGCCTTTCCCAACAGTTTTTAAAAACAGGTGGAAAAATCATGGCCTTTACAAATAGTTTGTACAAACCATTGGTATAGGGTGAAAATGTGGTGGATTTTCCAAAGGATTATTCAAAACATTGGGAAATCCTTCGCTAAACCAACCATTACCAACATTTTGAATCAACTGTTGATAAAGGACCGCTACACCAACGGTTCTGCAAAACCGTTGGTATACAAGCATTGGGAAAACCCAACTTCCCAATAGTGTTCAAATTTTATTATATGTGTCCAAAAAACCTATATAATTAATATAAGTTTATTATAAATATAATTAAAAATCATAATCATATATCTCACAAAATATTGAAATACATATATATTTTCATCGTCCATTTATAATCAGTTTTTATAAAATATCTATATTTGTTGATAAATGCTTCATTTTTCAGGTATGGTTTTGTTTGGTAATATCAGTCATTTTTATTTTATCATAGTCACATCATAGAATAATTTCATCCATTTTTTAAATATCCAATATATTCATCATATATTTAGTTATAGTAATCTATACAGGTTAGACATGGATAATATATTACATTATTCATGATGATAGGAGGTGGTATCTAGGCGTGAACATTGTTTCCATTTTTCATTATGGATAGAAAAAAGGATGTAATATAATATATCACATTCTATATAGTAATTTTGATTAGTTATATATCACATATATTAATTATATTATCATTATTACCTTCTACATCAAGAGTTAGTGAAAGATGAGTCACAAATCTATGTGAGGTGGTACTCTGTTGTACATATGAACTAAATTATCGTATCCCATAAGAAATGGAATGAAATAAGGTATATATGATATAATATTTACAAAAAGTATAATTATGTTAAAAATATAATAAATATTCATTTAATCTATCCTTATTTCGATTAATGAATAATTGAATTAGAAAAAAATATCACATCGGTTAGCAAGGTGGTAGTCCACCATAAACACAAGTGACTTTATTATTTCCGAATGGTTTTGGAAGGTAAGAAGTTAGATGATATATTATAATTTCATAACTATACTAATTGAATATATATAATATAAATATTTTAAATATATCATTGTATATAATCTTGAGATATGGTGATGGAAAATGAATTACATCATTCCGTTAGGGGGTAATCCACCATACACACAATCGAAAATTTTGTTTCATATTAACTAAAAGAGAAGATGGTTATTGGTTTAAAAAATAAAATATTAACATCTTAATATAAGTATAATAATGGGGTTATTATATAGTCATGTTATAATAATATTGTAAGGAGATGTAATTAGAAAAAATAAAAAAGATCACTTAAGAATGATAACGCTTCTTCATAAAACAAAGTTAAGGTATCATCAAAAGCCCTCATTGGATGTATTTAATAGAAAAAAATAGAACAAACCTGGTCTTCATGATTTCTAATGTACCAAAAATATAATAAATGAGGTTTCCTTCAGGATTCTAGGTTTTTTAGGATATATGAGTCATTCCAATGGGGAGACATTCTTAAATTTTTCCAAATTTCTAGTTTTCCAATGGTGGCCCATCCAGGAGGTGACTCATACTGGTGGTGACTCATTTGGGAAGTGAATTATCCTAGTGGTGCCTCATCCTGGTAGTGGCTAATGCTGGTGATGAATCATCCTAGTGGTTCCTTAGTATGGTGATGACTTATGCCTGTAGTAACCCATCCTGGCAGTGAATCTTCTTAGTGGTGTCTCATCCTCATGGTGAATCATTCTGACAATGACTCATTATAGTGGTGACTCATCTAGGTAGTTACCAATCCTGGTGGAGAATCATTTCAAATATTTTTTCATTTTTCTACAATTTTCCACTTTTTGAAAATTAAATTACATAATTTTAATTTTTACATATTTTATAATGAAAATTGTATTAAATGTCAAAATAAATGGGATTAAAGATTCATAAAATGAGTTTTATAATATCCATAATTTTTACATAGTTCATATATAGTTTAAATTCATAAACTATGCATATTGATGGGATCCACCAAGAATTCTAAGTTAAGAATGTATCAAATTCTCCACTAATATCAGATCTGTTTCTTTTGATGCCTTTTATTATTTCCTATGGGATTACATTCTCATGAGTTGTTTTTGTAGGAGTCATAGATCTAGTGTATTCCATGGGTTTGAATCCCACCCCCTTAAAAAGTTCCCTACTATGCATAAAACCTTTTTCAAATACAAAATGTTTGTGAAAGGATTCTTGCTTTTTGTTAGTTTTTTCCATTAATTTCTCCTTATGTGTATCAAGAGAGATGGGTTTATTATTTTCTTATCTTGTGAAAATGGTTTCATGAAAATTAAGAAATATAATGAATTTTAAAATTGAGATTGAAGGGTAGGGTGGACGTGATTTATGATCTTACATCTCTTAATTGATCTAAATTCGTTTTTTATATTGTGATTGTATTGGTATAATTTCTTAGAGTAAATTGTTTATATTTTGGGCCTAGTTATGTTGTAGTGACATTTCATAGATAGTATACATTTTTGGTTAAATGTTATCATGGTAAATAACTTTTTGACAACATATATTCTCTTATTGTAATAGATTTTCCATGATCTAATGGCTTTTATGATAACACTATTATCAAAAGATGTGAAATTCATCAATGTACCATTATTTTATAAATTTGATAATAAGTTATATCGTGGTATGTGATTTTCTGTGTAGAAAAATTGGGGTTTGTGTATGTGGAAGTGATTTCATTTCCAATAGATATAATGTTATTTGTTTTGGGACCATGGAGGAGATGTGGTGGTGTAGTAAGGCAGCGAGGGTGGTTAAGGTGTGGTTGTGATGTGGGGCTGCAAAAGTTCATGTGGTTGTACAATGTTGTGGATAGTTGTGTTGTGGTGTTTTTCTTGTGTTGTGTGGTTGGTTCTACTGTATTACCCCATGTATTAATGGAATTATTACGGTATGTTAATGATTTCAATTTGGAACGTTTAATTAGGGATTTGATGATGGGATGATGTATTTAATGTATATGGTTTATATATAAGATAATGATTTGGAAAAATGAAATAGGAAGTCCTCCAAATTAAAATTTGATACTACATAATGGTGAATATAGAAATTAATTGTTTTGTTAAAGTGAAATTTCTTTTTAAACATAGACTCTGTAAAATAACATAAATAGTAAAATATGAGTTATGGAATCTATTTTTTATGTGATTATACACATTTAGAGGTTTCAATGATCATGTGAATACTTTTAGATGGTTAGTTATTATTGTAAACCCATGGAATGAGATTGTGTGTTGTGAATCTATGTGTATATACATTGTATTTTAGTTTTACTTCTATACCCACCCCACCAACATCAAGCACAATGTGATGACACTATCATAGTTACGTAGGGGTGCTTTTACTAACATTTCATGGGGGGATGTATGTTTTTCTACCTAATATATTTTTCTCCATTTACCAATAGTTAAAGGCCCGAGTGTATTTAGTAGAGTTTTGATGTTTGGTAAAGGGTTTCTATGGGAGTTTTATTATGTTCGGTCCTAGTTGTATTCAAGAAAGTTGTGTTGTGTGGTCTTAAGTTTTTTTAGGATGAGTTGTGATGTGTTGTCTCAATTCTCTTTAGTAAGATATGTGATGTGCAAACCATGTGTGTGCGGGCTATATGAGATGTAACTTGATGTGATTTGTGTCCTGGGTGTGTGTAGGAAATATGTGATGTGAGGTGTGTAGAGTGCCGAAGCTTGATGTACATGGACATTACATTACATTTGAGGAATACTTAATACATAACAAAAACAGACACACAAGGATTGTAATAGTTTAATGTCTTTGGAATCTCCGAATATAAACTTCTAATCATGTTGAAATATCTTCAACAACTCCCATAACGATCTTCCCCTTTTTGTTTCCTTACCTAAAACCTTTATTTATTTCCTGGGGAAAATAAATCATAAAAAGGGTGAGCTCAAATTCTCAGTAAGGGCAAACATAGATAACATAAAACAATCCATAAACATTTGGAAGCAAAAACATGAACATGAAATTTAAACATCAAAATCTTCTGCAAAGACATAAATCATGGAAGTACGTAAGGCATATATCACAATGGAACATCAACCATGATAAAATATAATGGGAATAAAACATTTAATTTTGGAAACCATTCAGCACATGATATTATTTCCATAGTAGCCAAGGCATTGCTGCCAAGACCATCTTAGTGGACAAAGTCCCTTTCTGATTCAAGTTCACTCCTCGCTTCAGTCATGTAACACTGAACCGGATTATCTTACTGTTCCAGACATGTCTATCTCATGAGATATAAATCTTTACCCAATGAATTAGAGGGATATATAGGTCCCACCCATCTCATAATTAAATCATCCTTACTTGTGCCACAAAATAAACATTCATCATAACCAAAAGAATAAAATAGGTTTCATAAACATCATCCCCTCATAACTTAATACATATAAAACAAATGGATATAATTTCATCATAAGAGAATTAAAACCATTTAAATCATAGATACATTATACTTGAAACATATACATATGAAATAATGTCATCTTAGATGTAAAATGGTTTTGATAAAACATTTGAAATGAATTCTTGAGGAAAATATCCTTTCTTCTTCAAAATAAATTTCTTTTCACAAAACGTCATGCATTTTTAAAAGTATATTTTTTTGAAAATATCCATGAAATCATTTGGTGGATGCTTCATGAAAATAAGGCTTTATTAAATCATAAAATTCCTTTCATGTCGTATTAGTTAAAAAAACATTTTTCTCGTACTTTTTTCGGAAAAGTCAAAAAAGTACCTCGTAATGTAAACAAAAGAAATATTCCTTACATACCATGTAGTAAAAGTAAAAAAATGGGTAAAAAGGACTTTAAACATACATGAAAACAATTTTATTAAACATGGACACAAATGATAGAAATAACACCAGTAAATACTTATGAATAAGCAATCTAAGATAAAAATGAGATTTGCAAAATTATCCCTTACCTTAGGTCCGATATGCTTCGTATGGATCTGAACCTCCTGTATAATGATTTAAATAATGTTATTGACTTATTACATAATCATATTCATTGTTATTATATCATCTATGTTTCACTTATGACATTATATTACCCGTTCTTTTGTAAATTCCATGTTAAAGCAGCATTTTGGGTAAAATCATTTCATTTATCGTATGTGTTTCGACTTGTCGTTCTTGATATTATTACTTATATCCTGATTTACATAATTCTAGAATGTAAAAAAATTATTTATATATAATATATATATTCATCATATAAATATATATTATAGATTGATAAAAGGAATGAAATACACTATTCATGGAGATGGTAGGTCGTACGTATGCATGAACGCTGTTTTCATTTCCTAATTGAAATGAATGAATCTAAATAGATGAAATATATATATATATATATATATATTAGAATTATTATTTCACATATTTAATTATTATTCCTTATATAAACATTATAATAATTCATGCATGGTTTTCATGGAGAATGAATCTCATTGCATCGTGGAGATGGTAATCCGTACGTATCCACGAGCGATGATATCCTTCCCATAATTATTGACTAGAATTAGAGTGGATGGTATAATATATCAGAATCAGTATGATGTTATAATAACTATGTATAGTTATTATTTACACCATTATACCCATCCAAGTAAGGTGGTTTTGGAAAAACAGATTACACCACGGCGCGGAGACGGTATTCCGTACGTACGCACGCACGGGGATTTCATTTTCCGTAGGATATATAGAAGGTGAAATGGGGCTGTTTCATACTTATAATAACATATAAGTATATTATTGATACAGATATTATTACTTCATAATTAAACAACTAAATAAGAAGAAGTGGAAGAAGAAATAAAGTTGAAAGAATCGGTAAGAGACATTACCTCTCCTTTGAAGTGCCTCTTTGAGACCTCCTCTTAGGGCACTCAAAATGGTCTTTGAAGAAGACAAGGACCTCTAGGATGTTTATATGGAAGTGTGTATGTGAAATGGTTAGGGGTTGGACTATAATTAAGGCTCAATGTAGTGTGAGGAAGAGAGGGAGGAGGTGCCCTTTTATAAGGGGGGAGAGGGGAATCTTAAGAAAAACTAAAAATATTATTTTATTATAAAGTCATATTTGGTTTTTAAGAGCATAAAATAGATTTATTTAGAAGATAAGGTGGTAATGGGTCGAAATAATCTCATCCAATATCATTTAGACAAGTTTAGGTTTCAATATTAACCTTATCATTTAGATATAACTATATGTTAGATAATTTAACTTTTACCGTGTCTTCTTGTTTTCTTACACTACAAGGTTAATAAAATTACTATAACAAGGCAAAAACTACCCCAAGTTGTTTATTATTAATATATATAACCTTATAGAAGTCATTTGGCCAATATTTAGATTTTTAGGAATAAAATAATAATTAATAATATAATATTTGTTTTAAAAACTATTTTATGTCAATTTTGACACTATTTGGTAATTTATTTTTATAAAAATCATAACAGAATGATTATTTCGAAACAACTTAATTAAATCAATACTAACATGTAATATTAACATATAAAATTATTTTAATTCATTGAAAGTCTCAAATTACATTTATTTGGGTATTTATGACATCAATTATGTCAATATTTCATTAATAATATAATTACTTCATCATCATTGTGTCATAAATATATTAAATAATTTAATGTTTAAAAATTATAAATAAAATACCATTTGGTAGAAATATTATTATATTTATAATGAATATTAATAGTCTAATTTATCTTATGTTTAACTCTATATTAAAAATGATTTAGTTATTAAACTTTGATTTTAACTATTTTAACCCTTCTTTAAATAAATTAATAATAAATGTCCAAATCTAATCCAAGTGGGCCTAAATGGTCATATTTTATTCCTAAGGTTGTTTTTGGTCGAATTAAACTTATCCAATAGAATTATTACATGTGTTATAAAAATAATAACATCATTTTTACAATTAATTACCCTATTTACTTTTAATCGTGGTAAATAAAAGTAAAAAGTTACTATTCACCAAAAATTATTTTCATCTCATTGAACCACATTTTACTTACTGACATCAAGCTTGTCTCTTGGATTTTTGAAATTCCATTCTCAAAAGCGGTAAAATTATGTTTTATGTAAATTTGCAAATTCTCCTAGGAGGTGGGTAAAAGATGGTGAAAAGTTCAGTAAAATTTTTATATTTTTAAAATTATTACAAAATGACTCCAATGAATTACATTGAACATATATAGGTATTATGTATCAATTTTGACCTAAAATAAATTTAAATAAAATAAATTATTATTTAAATAAAAAGTCGGTTTTTAAATAGTAACCGTGTGTTTTCACTATTCATCAAAATTTGAAAGTTTTCAGAAAAATACCAAAATTTCACCCTAGGCTAATTTCGATATTCCGAATCAAAAAATGTAGTCCATTTTGAAATATAAAATTTACAAAATTTAAAAAATTGGGTATTACTATTCATAACGGCTAGTTTGTATAACATATCGTTGTTTAGCGAAACTCGGTATCGCCTACAACACACACTATCGTGGAAGGTTGTGGTTGCGTGTAATACAAGCCAAGTCAGGGATGCATGTTGTGCAAGATCCTTTTGATGTAGCGTACAACACAAGACATTAATGAAATTAAAAAAAAATATTTTTCATAAAATCTCAGGGTGTTACATTCTACCCCCCTTAAAATGAATTTCGCCCTCGAAATTCATCGGAGTTAAAAATGGTTTATTACTCAAAAGTTTCTTTTATAGAAACCCACACCATAAAAAGGAATACCAAAACATGGCTTGAAAAATAAAGTATGAAACGTAACAGTTACCCAAATTAATTAATCACTAGGTTTCCACATAAGAGAACATAGGTGAAAATATGGATATGGAAGAGAAATCTAACCGTCATGCTCTGATGGAGAGTGGTAGAGAACATGGATATGAAAAAGCTAATAATCACAAAGACATAAATTTGTGATGATCTAGGGTACCATCTGATTCATTGGATATAAGGGCACTAGGACAACATTTTTGGTTTTCAAGATCATTTCCCTAAAGTTGAAGAATCTGAATTACAATAAATACTTACATTATTTTGGTACAATCTCACTGTTGTTCTTGATTTGAACAATTTCCACTTCATATCTTAAATAAATGAAGTTGAATTTGTTATTCATGAAGTGTTAACAGATCATGTTATAGAATAATGGGTCATTCCATCTGTTTCAAACAAAAGGTTAGAAAAAGTTATCAAATATACATAAGTCCATTTATGGTGAGGTTAATCGTATATGATTCCAAAAATGACCTTATACTTCATATATCACACCACTTAATAAAATAAAACCAGTTTCTACTTACCACGGACTTCCTCTAGGACAGTGGTATGCGATAAAGGCTAGTCGCACTTCGGTTGTGGGTTCGATTCCCACAGCCTTGTCCGACGTGATGGGCTATCGCCCATCCTGCAGGTTGTCCTTTTTCTAAAACTACATTACTATAACATCCTATCAATAATATCAAAAAAAACTTCTATCCTTAAACAATACTAACTTATGTCCAACATAATCCATCCCAATCTTTAGGCTTATCCATAATACTGTAGTCCACTCTCATAATATAGTGAAAACGATTACCAAAGATTTCATATAACAAGCATGTTAATACCATCGTTGATCCCCATATATCATAAGATTTGTCTTATTGGTCACATTCCAAACATTCTAATGCCTTAATAATGTATTCTATTGAAAAATGAATACCCATTGAATCATAGTGAAAACATGATTTCTGTCAAAAGTTAACTCTTTCGACATACCAAAACCCCAAAATTCTATATACTCAAACCAGTATATAACTACTCCCTTATATCATCCATGAGCTCATGAATACTGTCAAACATTTCATTTTCTCCATAACCCTTCATTATGTGCATATCATCTTCTTTCCAAAAATATCTCAATCACTTTCCATGGTTACCGGTACCATAAAATTATTTTAAACCCCAATAGACCAATACATAAATATTCTAATATTCCACGATACTATATACAACATTATTTTGAAATCCCATCACATAAACACTTAATCATTCCACCACATCGTTTTCATATTGAACATCGCTATAGTGATCGCTTGTGACTTCCCATTGTCCTTTTCCTTAAGTGGTTTCTCATGTCGATCATCATTAACCCCTGGATTAGGGCATTGATTATCATAATGCCCCATTTCATTTCACGTGAAGCATTGAAGTGTTGGTGTTGTGTTCTCTACAGTATTTTCTTTACTCACACCATTAGCAACCCTTCTTCCGATACTTTGACACCCAGCTACTCGATGACCTTCTTTTCCACACTTAAAACATTTTCTAGTCCCTTTAAGTCAATCTCCACCATGCTTATTTCCACACTTTGAGCATAAGGAAACATTCATCTTCTTTTCACCATTATTCTGAGATTTCCCCTTGAACTCCATCTTTTGTTTCTTGTCAAAACCATGAGATGGATATGTAACACCAACCTCCATTTCTACCTTGATAGCACAATACACAATTTCATCATAGCTACTAAAGTCTCTTATAGCTAATGCCCTTCGAAGATTTGGTTTTAAGCCACTGAAGAATCGATCAACTATACTCTTAGGTTGGATGATAAAGCCAGATGCATACCTTGCAAGCCTTGTAAAATTATATTTTTATATACCAACAGATTCATCATCCTTTTTCTTTAGTTCAAGAAACTACTTATCCATCTTTGTTTGAAGAATACAAGGGAAGTACTTACAGAAAAATAAGTTCTTGAAGTCATCCCATTCCATGGAATCAATTTCATCTCTTCGCCTCATATTCTTGATAAGATTCCACCATTGATTAGATTCACCTTCCAAAAGATATACAACTAAGATTACTTTATCATGTTTATAACATTGAAGAACTAAAAATATATTTTCAGTGGTACTGATCCATTGTTCAGCAACAAGTGGATCAGAAGACCCACTGAAAGAAGGTGGACATTGCCTCATAGAATCAATAGAATATTTTTCCCTTCTCTACTTATTTGGAAGTCCAGAATGATTCATAGATTGTGTAAGTATAGCAATAATATTTTTCACTCTATCTCCCATAACATTTGTTTGTTCAGGAGGACAATCATTGCATTGTCCATTGCATTGATCAACATGGTTCCTTCGGGTTCCATCCATCATCTAAAACCAAAAAAGAATAGTGTGAGAGGAAAAAATCATGCTAGGGAAAACAACATAATAAATAGGGAGTACCTTCAATATCTAACATCTTAGGTTACCATAATTCTAGTACTATAACCTATACTTATACTTAACCTTAGAGACATCCCTAGTCATACCTTAGAAATATTTCTACGGATCTCACTAATTTTCTCGCATCCTAGTTTCCAAAGGATGACTTAACCTTTGCTCTGATAGAAACTGTAGAGACCCGTAGCCTGACGTACATGGACATTACATTACATTTGCGAAATAATTAATACATAAAAAACAGACACACAAGGATCGTAATAGTTTAGTGTCTTTGGAAATTCGGAATATAAACTTCTAATCATGTTGAAATATCTTCATCAACTCCCATAATGATCTTCCCCTTTTTGTTTCCTTACCTAAAACCTTTCTTTATTTACTGGGGAAAATAAAACATAAAACAGGTGAGCTCAAATGCTCAGTAAGGGAAAATATAGATAACATAAAACAATATATAAAAATTTGTAAGCAAAAACAAGAACATGAAATTTAAACATCAAAATCTTGTGCAAAGACATAAATCGTGGAAGTGCATAAGGCATATATCATAACGGAACATCAACCATGATAAAATATAATGGGAATAAAACATGTAATTGTGGAAACCATTCAATAGATGATATGATTTCCATAGTAGCCAAGGCATTACTTCCAAGACCATCTTAGTGGAAAAAGTCCCTTTCTGAATCGAGTTCACTCCTCGCTTCAGTCCTGTAACATTGAACCATCTTAACTTACCATTCCAGACATGCCTATCTCAGGAGATATAAATCTTTACCCAATTAATTGGAGGGAGATATAGGTCCCACCCATCTCATAATTAAATCAATCTTACTTGTGCTACAAAATAAACATTCATCATAACCCAAAGAATAAAATGGGTTTCATAAACATCATCCCATCAAAACTTAATACATATAAAACAAATGGATATAATTTTATCATAAGAGAATTAAAACCACGTAAATCAGAGATAAATTATACTTGAAACATACACATATGAAATAATTTCATCTTATATGGAAAAAGGTTTTGATAAAACATTTGAAATGAATTTTTGAGGAAAATATCCTTTCTTCTTCAAAATCAATTTCTTTTCACAAAACATCATGAAATTTTAAAAGAAGGAGATTTTGTTAAAAATATCCATGAAATAATTTGGAGTAAGCTTCATGGAAATAAGGCTTTATAAAACCGTAAAAATCCTTTCATGACGTATAAGATCAAAAAACATTTTTCTCATACTTTTGCCGGAAAAGTCAAAAAAGTACCTCGTAACGTAAACAAAAGAAAGATTCCTTACATACCATGTATTAAAAGTCAAAAAATCATAAAAAGTAATTTAAAAATACATGAAAACACTTTTACTAAACATGGACATGGATGATAGAAATAACCCCAGTAAATACTTACGAATAAGCAATCTCGGATAAAAATGAGATTTGCAAAATTATCCCTTACCTTTGGTCTGATATGCTTCATATGGATCTAGACCTCCTGTATAATGATTTAAATAATGTTATTGACTTTTTACATAATAATTTTCATTGTTATGATATCATATATGTTTCATATAAGACATTATATTACCCATTCTTTTGTAGATTCCATGTTAAAGCAGCGTTTTGTGTAAAATCATTTCATTTATCATATGTGTTTCGACTTGTCGTTCTTGATATTATTACATATATTATGATTTTCATAATTCTAGAATGTAAAAAATTATTTATATATAATATATATTTTCATCATTATATATATATATATTATAGATCGATAAATGGAATGAAATACACCATTCATGGAGACGGTAGACCGTACGTACGCATGAATGCTGTTTTCGTTTCCTTACTGAATTGAATGAAACTAAATAGATGACATAAATATGTATATACATAAATAAAGTAGCATTATTATTTCATATATTTCACTATTATTCATTATATAAACTTTATAATCATTCATGTATGGTTTTCATGGAGAATTAATGTCATCGCGTCGTGGAGACAGTAATCCGAATGTACGCACGATCGATGATATCGTTCCCATAATTATTGAATAGGATTGGAGTTGACGGTATAATATATCAGAATCAGTATGATGTTATAATAACTATGTATAGTTGTTCTTTACACCATTATACCCATCCAAGTAAGGTGGTGTTGGAAAAACTGATTACACCACGCCGTGGAGACGGTATTCCATACGTACGCACGCGCATGGATTTCGTTTTCCGTAGGATGGATAGAAGGTGAAATGGGGTTGTTTCATACATATAATAACATATCATTATATTAGTGATACTGATGTTATTACTTCATATTGAAACAACTAAATAAGAAGAACTGTAAGAAGAAGTAAAGTTGAATGAATCGGTAACGGACATTACCTCTTCTTTGAAGCGCCTCTTTGAGACCTCCTCTTAGGGCACTAAAATTGGTCTTTGAAAAAGACCTGGACGTCTATGATATTTCTATGGAATTGTGTAGGTTAAATGGTCAGGGGTTGACCGAGCATGAAGGCTCAAAGTGGTGTGAGGAAGAGAGGGAGGAGGTGCCCTTTTATAAGGGAGGAGAGGGGCACCTTAGGAAAAACGAAAAATATTATTTTATTATAAAGTCATATTAGGTTTTTAATAGCTCAAAATTGATTTATTTCGAATATAATGTGGCACTGGGTCAATATACGCTCATCCAATATAATTTAGACATGTTTAGGTTTCTATTTTGACCTTATCATTTAGATTTAACTTTAAGTTAGATAATTTATCTTTTACCGTGTCTTCTTGTTTTCTTACACTATAAGGTTAATAAACTTACTATAACAAGCCAAAAAAACGCCAAGTTGTTTATTATTAATATATACAACCTTATCTAAGTCATTTGGCCGATCCTTATATTTTTAGGAATAAAATAACAATTAATAATATAATATTTTCTTTAAAAACTATTTTATGTCAATTTTGACACTATTTGGAAATTGATTTTTGTAAAAATCATAACAGAAATATTATTTAGAAAAAAGTTAATTAAATCAATAATAAGATGTAATATTAGTATATAAAATTATTGTAATTTATAAAAAGTCTCAAATTACATTTATTTGGGCATTTATAACATGAATTATGTCAATGTTTCATTAATAAGATAATTACTGCATCATCATTGTGTCATAAATAAATTAAATTATTTAATGTCTAAAAATTAAAAAGAAAATACAATTATGTAGGAAATATTATTATCTTTCTAATTAATATTTATAGTCGAATTTATCTTATGTATAACCCTATATTAAAAATGATTTAGTTATTAAACATTGATTTTAACTATTTTAACCCTTCTTTAAATAAATTAATAATAAATGTCCTAATCTAATCCATGTGGCCCTAAATGGTCATATTTTATTCCTAAGGTTGTTTTTTGCCGAATTACACTTATCCAATAGAATTAGGACATGTCTTAGGGTAATAATAATATCATTTTTACCCTTAATTACCCTATTTACTTTTAACCGTGGTAAATAAAAGTAAAAAGTTACTATTCACAAAAAATTATTTTCATCTCATTGAACCAAATTTTACATACTGACATCAAGCGTGTCTCTTGGATTTTTGAAATTCCATTCACAAAAGAGGTAAAATTATGTTTTTTTTAAATTTGCAAATTCTCCTAGGAGGTGGGTAAAAGACGGTGAAAAGTTCAATACAATTTTTATATATCTAAAATTATTATAAAATGACTCCAATTAATTACATTGAACATATATATGTTTTATGCATCAATTTTAACGTAAAATAAATTTAAATTAAATAAATAATTATTTAAATAAAATGTAATTTTTTAAATAGTAACCCAGTGTTTTCACAATTCATCAAAAATTTAATGTTTTCAGAAAAATACCAAAATTTCACCCTAGGCTAATTTCAATATTCTGAATCCAAAAATGAATTCCATTTTGAAAATTAAAATTTACAAAATTTCAAAAATTGGGTATTACTATTCATAAAGGCTAGTTTATATAACATATCGTTGTTTAGTGAAACTCTGTATTGCTTACAACACATGCTATCGTGGAAGGTCGTGATTGAATGTAATGCAAGCCAAGTCAGGGATGCGTGTTGTGAAAGATCCTTTTGGTGTAGCTTACGACACAAGACATTAATGAAATTAAAAATAATATTTTTCATAAAATCTCGGGATGTTACATTCTACCCCCCTTAAAATGAATTTCGCCATTGAAATTCATCGGGGTTATAAATGATTTATTACTCGAAAGTTTCATTAATAGAAACCCACATCGTAAAAATGAATAACAAAACTTGGATTTAAAAAATAAAGCATGAAATGTAACGGTTACCCAAATTAACTAATCACTAGGTTTCCACATACGAGAACATAGGTGAAAATATGGATATGGAAGAGAAATCTAACAGTCTTTTTCTGATGGAGAGTGGTAGAGAACATGGCTATGGAAAAGCCAACAATCACAAAGTCATAAATTTGTGATGATCTAGGGTTCCATCTGATTAATCGAAAATAAGAGCACTAGGAAAACATTTTTTTTTCATGATCATTTCCCTAAAGTTGAAGAATTTGAATTACAATAAATACTTACTTTATTTTGGTACAATCCCACTGTTTTTCTTGCTTTGAACAATTTCCACTTCATCTCTTCAAGAAATGAAGTTGAATTTGTTATTCGTGAAGTGTTAACATATCATGTGATAGAATGATGGGTCATTCCATCTGTTTCAAACAAAAGGTTAGAAAAATTTATCAAATTTACATAAGTCCATCTATGGTGAGGTTAATCGTATATGATTCCAAAAATGATCTTATACTTCATATATCGGACCTCTTAATAAAATAAAACTAGTTTCCACTAACCAGGGACTTCTTGTAGGACAGTGGTATGCGATAATGGCCAGTCGCACTTCGGTTGTGGGTTTGATTCCCACAGCCTTGTCCGACACGATGGGCTGTCACCCATCATGTAGGTTGTCCTTTTTCTAAAACTACATTACTATAACATCCTATCAATAATATCGAAAAAAACTTATATCCTTAAACAATACTAACTTATGTCCAACATAATCCATTCCAATCTTTAGGCTTATCAATAATACTGAAGTCCACTCTCGTAATATAATGAAAATGATTACCAGAGATTTCATATAACAAGCATGTTAATACCATCGTTGGTCCCCATATATCATAAGATATGTCTTGTTGGTCACATTTCAAAAATTCCAAAGCCTTAATAATGTATTCTATTGAAAAATGAATACCCATTGAATCTTAGTGAAAACATGAGTGCTGTCAAAAGTTAACTCTTTCCACATACCAAAACCCCAAAATTCTATATACTCAAACCAGGATATAACTACTTCCTTATATCAGTCATGAGCTCATGAATACTGTCAAACATTTCATTTTCACCTTATCCCTTCATTATGCGCATATCATCTTCTTTCCAAAAATATCTCAATCACTTTCCAGGGTTATCAGTACCATAAAATTATTGAAAACCACAATAGATGAATTCATAAATATTCCAATATTCCACGATACTATATACAACATTATTTTGGAATACCATTACATAACCACTAAATAATTCCCCCACATCTTTGTCATATTCAACATCGCCAATAGTAATCGCATGTGACTTCCCTTTGACCTTTGACTTAAGTGGTTGCTCATGTCGATCATCATTAACCCTTGGATTAGGGCATTGATTAGCATAATTCCCCATTTCATTGCACTTGAATCATTGAAGTGTTGGTGGTGCGTTCTCTACAGTCTTTTCTTTATTCACACCATTAGCAACCCTTTTTCCATTACTTTGACACTCAGCTGCTCGATGAACTTCTTTTCCACACTAAAAACATTTTCTAGTCCCTTTAAGACAATATACACCATGCTTCTTTCGACACTTTGAGCATAAGGAATCATTCATCTTCTTTTCACCATTATTCTGAGATTTCTCCTTGAACTCCATCTTTCATTTCTTGTCAAAACCATGAGATGGATATGTAACACCAACTTCCATTTCAACCTTGATAGCACAACACAAAATTTCTTCATAGCAACTGACGTCTCTTATAGCTAATGCCCTTCGAATATTTGGTTTTAAGCAAATGAAGAATCGATCAACTTTACTTTTAGGTTGGATGATAAAGGCAGATGCATACCTTGCAAGCCTTGTAAAATTCACTTCGTATATACTAACAGATTCATCATCCTTTTGATTTAGTTCAAGAAACTCCATCTCCATCATTGTTCGAAGAATACGAGGGAAGTACTTATTGAAAAATAAGGTCTTGAACTCATCCCATTCCATGGACTCAATTTCGTCTCTTGGACCCGTATTCTTGATAAGATTCCACCATTGATCAGCTTCACCTTCAAAATGATATACTGCTAAGATGACTTTATCATGTTCAGAACATTGAAGAACTGAAAATATCTTTTTAATGGTACTGATCCATTGTTCAGCCACAAGTGGATCAGAAAACCCACAGAAAGAAGGTGGACGTTTACTCATGAAGTACTCCATAGAATATTGTTTCCTTCTCTGGTCATTTGGAAGTCCATAATGATTCCTAGCTTGTGTAAGTATAACAATAAAAAATTTCACTCCATATCCCATAACATTTGTTTGTTCAGGAGGAAAATCATTGCATTCTCCATTACATTGATCAACACGGTTCTTTCGGGTTCCAACCATCATCTAAAACCCAAAAAGAATATTGTGAGAGGAAAAAAGCATGCTAGGGAAAAAAATAATAAAGGGGGAGTAACTTCAATATATAACATATTAGGATACCATAATTCTAGTACTATAAACTATACTTATACTTAACCTTAGGGACAGCCCTAGACATACCTTAGAAATATCTCAAGGGATCTCACTAAAGTTCTCGCATCCTAGTTTCCAAAGGATGACTAAACCTTTGCTCTGATACCAACTGTAGAGACCTGAAGCCTGACGTACATAAAAATTACATTACATTTGAGGAATACTTAATACATAAAAATAACAGACACACAAGGATCATAATAGTTTAGTGTCTTTGGAAACTCCTAATATAAACTTCTAATCATGTTGAAATATCTTCAACAACTCCCATAACCATCTTCCCCTTTTTGTTTCCTTACCTAAAACCTTTTTTATTTCCTGGGAAAAATAAAATATAAAAAGTGTGAGTTCAAATTCTTAGTAAGGGAAAACATAGATAACATAAAACAATCCATAAACATTTGGAAGCAAACACTTGAACATGAAATTTAAACATCAAAATCTTGTGCAAATACATAAATCATTGAAGTACGTAAGGAATATATCATTACGGAACATTATCAATGATAAAATATAATGGAAATAAAACATGTAGTTGTGGCAACCATTCAACACATGATATGATTTCCCTAGTATCCAAGGCATTGGTGCCAAGACCATCTTAGTGGACAAAGTCCCTTTCTGAATCGAGTTCACTCCTCGCTTCAGTCCTGTAACGCTAAACCAGATTAACTTACCATTACAGCCATGTCTATCTCATGAGATATAAATTTTTACCCAATGCATTGGAGAGAGATATAGGTCCCACCCATCTCATAATTAAATCATTCTTACTTGTGCCACAAAATAAACATTCACCAAAACCCAAAGAATAAAATGGGTTTCATAAACATCATCCCATCATAACTTAATACATATAAAACAAATGGATATAATTTCATCATAAGAGAATTAAAACCATGTAAATCATAGAGACATTATACTTCAAACATACACATATGAAATAATGTCATCTTATATGGAAAATGGTTTTGATAAAACATTTGAAATGAATTCTTGAGGAAAATATCCTTTCTTCTTCAAAATCAATTTATTTTCACAAAATGTAATGCAATTTTAAAAGAAGTAGATTTTGTTGAAAATATCCATGAAATATTTTGGAGGAAGATTCAAAAAAATAAGTCTTTATAAAACTGTAAAAATCTTTTCATGTCGTATAATTAAAAAAACATTTTTCTCGTACTTTCACCGAAAAAGACAAAAAAGTACTTCGTAAGGTAAAAAAAAGAAATATTCCTTACATACCATGTAGTAAAAGTAACAAATTTGTAAAAAGGACTTTAAACATAAATTAAAAAACTTTTATAAAACATGGACATGGATGATAGAAATAACCACAGTAAATATTTACGAATGAGCAGTCTTGTATAAAATTGAGATTTGCAAAATTATCCGTTAACTTAGGTCTGATATGCTTCGTATGGATCCGAACCTTCTGTATAATGATTTAAATAATGTTATTGACTTATTATATAATCGTATTAATTGTTATGATATCATATATGTTTCAGTTATGACATTATATTACCCGTTCTTTTGTAAATTCCATGTTAAAGAAAGGTTTTGGGTAAATTCATTTCATTTATCGTATGTGTTTAGACTTTTCGTTCTTGATATTATTACTTATATCCTGATTTTCATAATTCCAGAATGTAAAAAATTATTTATATATAATATATATTTTCATCATATACATATATATTATAGATCGATAAAAGGAATGAAATACACCGTTTATGGAGATGGTAGGCCGTACGTAGGCATGAACGCTGTTTTCGTTTCCTTATTGAGTTGAATGAAACTAAATAGATGAAATACATATATATATACATAAATACAGTAGCATTATTATTTCATATATTTCATTATTATTCGTTATGTAAACTTTATAATCATTCATGTATGGTTTTCATGGATAATGAATCTCATCGTGTCGTGGAGACGGTAATCCGTACGTACGCACGAGCGATGATATCGTTCCCATAATTATTGAATTGAATTGGAGTGGATGGTATAATATATCAGAATCAGTATGATGTTATCATATCTCTGTATAGTTATTCATTACACCATTATACCCATCCAAGTAAGGTGGTGTTGGAAATACAGATTACACCACGGCGTGGAGATGGTATTCCGAACGTAGGCACACGCGGTGATTTCGTTTTCCGTAGGATGAATAGAGGGTGAAATGGGTTGTTTAATACTTATAATAACATATCAGTATATTAGTGGTACTGATGTTATTACTTCATAATCAAAAAACTAAAGAAGAAGAAGTGGACGAAGTAATAAAGTTGAATAAATCGGTAATGGACATTACCTCTTCTTTGAAGCCCCTCTTTGAGACCTCCTCTTAGGGAACTAAAATTGGTCTTTGAAGAATACCAGGACCTCTAGGATGTTTCTAAGGAATTGTGTAAGTGAAATGGTCAGGGTTTGGCCGAGCATGAAGGCTCAATGTGGTGTGAGGAAGAGAGGGAGGAGGTTCCCTTTTATAAGGGAGGAGAGGGGCACCTTAGGAAAAACTAAAAATATTATTTTATTATAAAGTCATATTCAGTTTTTAATAGCTCCAAATTAATTTATTTTGAAGAAAAGGTTGGAATGGGTCGAAATCCGCTCATCCAATAGAATTTAGACAAGTTTAGGTTTCTATTTTAACCTTATCATTTAGATTTAACTTTAAGTTAGATAATTTAACTTTTACCGTGTCTTCTTATTCTCTTACACTATATGGTTAATAAACTTACTATAACAATCAAAACAAACCCCAAGTTGTCTATTATTAATATATATAACCTTATCTAAGTCATTTGGCCGATCCATAGATTTTTAGGAATAAAATAACAATTAACAATATAATATTTTTTAAAAAACTAATTTATGTCAATTTTGATACTATTTGGTAATTTATTTTTATGAAAATCATAACAGAAATATTAGTTCAAAAAATGTTAATTAAATCAATAATAACATGTAATATTAACATAGAAAGTTATTTTAATTCATATAAAGTCTCAAATTACATTTATTTGGGTATTTATAACATCAATTATGTCAATATTTCATTAATAACATAATTACTGCATCATCATTGTGTCATAAATAAATTAGATTATTTAATGTCTAAAATTTATAAATAAAATACCATTATGCAGGAAATCTTATTATATTTCTAATGAATATTTATAGTTGAATTTATCTTATGTATAACCCTATATTAAAAATGATTTAGTTATTAAACATTGATTTTAACTATTTTAACCCTTCTTTAAATAAATTAATACTAAATGTCCTAATCTAATCCATGTGGACCTAAATGGTCATATTTAATTTCTATGGTTGTTTTTGGTATAATTAAAATTATCCAATAGAAGTAGGACATGTGTTAGGGTAATAATAATATAATTTTTACCCTTAATTACCCTATTTACTTTTAATCGTGGTAAATAAAAGTAAAAAGATACTATTCATCAAAAATTATTTTCATTTCATTGAACCACATTTTACTTACTGAAATATACCATGTCTCTTGGATTTTTGAAATTCCATTCACAAAAGTGGTAAAATTAACTTTTATGTAAATTTACAAATTCTCCTAGGAGGTGGGTAAAAGACGGTGAAAAGTTCAATTCAATTTTTATATATCTAAAATTATTATAAAATGAATACAATTAATTACATTGAACTTATATAGGTATTATGTATCAATTTTGACATAAAATAAATTTAATTAAAATAAATAATTATTTACATAAAAAGTCAGTTTTTGAATAGTAACCCAGTGTATTCACTATTCATCAAAAATGAAAGTTTTCAGAAAAATTCCAAAATTTCACCCTAGGCTAATTTCGATATTCTGAATCAAAAAATGAAGCCCATTTTGAAAAATAAAATTTAAAAAATTTCAAAAATTGGGTATTACTATTCATAACGGCTAGTTTATATAACATATCACTGTTTAACGAAACTCGGTATTGCGTACAACAGACTCTATCATGGAAGGTTGTGATTGCATGTAATGCAAGCCATGTCAAGGATGCGTGTTGTGCAAGATCCTTTTGGTGTAGCATAAAACACAAGATATTAATGAAATTAAAAATAATATTTTTCATAAAGTCTCGGGGTGTTACATTCTACCCCCCTTAAAATGAATTTCGCCCTCGAAATTCATCGGGTTATAAATGGTTTATTACTCGAATGTTTCTTTAATAAAAACCCACATCGTAAAAAGAAATACCAAAACTTGGCTTTAAAAAATAATGTATGAAACGTAATGGTTACCCAAATTAACTAATCACTGGGTTTCCATAGAGGAGAACATAGGTGAAAATATGGATATGGAAGAGAAATCTAACCGTCATGTTCTGATAGAGAGTGGTAGAGAACATGGCTATGAAAAATCCAACAATAAGAAAGCCATAAATTTTTGATGATCTGGGGTACCATCTGATTCATCATATATAAGGGCACTAGGACAACATTTTTGGTTTTCAAGATCATTTCCCTAAAGTTGAAGAATATGAATTACAATAAATACTTAATTATTTTGGTACAATCTCACTATTGTTCGTGCTTTGAACAATTTCCACTTCATCTCTTAAAGAAATGAAGTTGAATTTGTTATTAGTGAAGTGTTAATAGATCATGTGATAGAATGATGGGTCATTCCATCTGTTTCAAACAAAAGGTTAGAAAAATTTATCAAATATACATAAGTCCATCTAAGCTGAGGTTAATCGTATATGATTCCAAAAATGATCTTATACTTCATATATCATACCGCTTTATAAAATAAAACCAGTTTCTACAAACAAGGGACTTCCTGTATGCCAGTGGTATCAAATAAAGGTCAGTGGCACTTCGGTTGTGGTTTCGATTCCCACAGCCTTGTCCGACGTGATGGGTTGTCACCCATCCGGGAGGTTGTCCTTTTTCTAAAACTATATTACTATAGCATCCTATCAATAATATCGAAAAAAACTTATATACATAAACAATACTAACTTATTTCCAAAATAATCCATTCCAATCATTATGCTTATCCATAATAATATAGTCCACTCTCAAAATATATTGAAAACGATTACTAGAGATTTTATATAAAAAACAAGTTAATACCATCGTTGATCCCCATATATCATAAGATATTTCTTGTTGGTCACATTCCAAACATTCCAAGGCCTTAATGATGTATTCTCTTGAAAAATGAATACCCATTTAATCTTTGTGAAAACATGAGTGCTGTCAAAAGTTAACTCTTTCCACATTCCAAAACCCTAAAGTCCTATATACTCAAACCAGGATATAAATACTTCCTTATATCAGTCATGAGCTCATGAATACTATCAAACATTTCATTTTCTCCTTATCCCTTCATTATGCGCATATCATCTTCTATCCATAAATATCTCAATCACTTTCCATGGTTACCGGTACCATAAAATTATTGAAAACCACAATAGACCAATACATAAATATTCCAATATTCCACGATAATATATACAACATTATTATAGAATCCCATTACATAAACACTTAATCATTCCACCACATTGTTGTCATATTCATCATCGACAATAGTGATCACATGTGACTTCCCTTTGTCCTTTTCCTTGAGTGGTTGCTCATGTCGATCATTTTTAACCCATGGATTAGGGCATTGATTAGCATAATGCCCCAATTCATTGCACTTGAAGCATTGAAGGGTTGGTGGTGTATTCTCTGCAGTATTTTCTTTATTCACACCATTAGTAACCCTTTTTCCATTACTTCGACACTCAGCTGCTTGATTACCTTCTTTTCCATACTTAAAACATTTTCTAGTCCCTTTAAGACAATATCCACCATGCTTCTTTCCACACTTTACGCATAAGGAAACATTCATATTCTTTTCACCATTATTCAGAGATTTCTCCTTGAACTCCATCTTTCGTTTCTTGTCAAAACCATGAGATGGATATGTGACACCAACTTCCATTTCTACCTTGATAGCACAATGCACAATTTCTTCATAGCTATTGAAGTCTATTATAGCTAATGCCCTTCGAAGATTTGGTTTTAAGCCACTGAAGAATCGATCAACTTTACTTTCGGGTTGGATGATAAAGCCAGATGCATACCTTGCATGCCTTGTAAAATTCTCTTCATATATACCAACAGATTCATCATCCTTTTGATTTAGTTCAAGAAACTCCTTCTCCATCTTAGTTCGAAGAATACGAGGGAAGTACTTATTCAAAAATAAGTTCTTGAACTCATCCAATTCCATGGACTCAATTTCGTCTCTTGGCCTCGTATTCTTGATAAGATTCCACTATTGATCAGCATCACCTTCCAAACGATATACTGATAAGATGAATTTATCATGTTCAGAACATTGAATAACTGAAAATATCTTTTCAGTGGAACTGATCCATTGTTTAGCAACAAGTGGATCAGAAGACCCAATGAAAGAAGGTGGACGTTGCCTCATGAAGGACTCAATAGAATATTGTTCCCTTATCTGCTCATTTGGAAGTCCAGAATGATTCATAGCTTCTGTAAGTATAGCAATAAGATTTTTCACTCCATCTCCCATAACATTTTTCTATTCAGGAGGAAAATCATTGCATTGTCCATTACATTGATCAACACTATTCCTTCAGGTTCCAACCATCATCTAAAACCCAAAAAGAATAGTGTGAGAGTAAAAAATCATTCTAGGGAAAACAACATAATAAAGGGGGAGTACCTTCAATATCTAACATCTTAGGTTACCATAATTCTAGTACTATTAACTATACTTATACTTAACCTTTGGAACATCCCTAGACATACCGTAGAAATGTCTTTAGGGATCTCACTAAAGTTCTCGCATCCTAGTTTCCAAAAAATGATAAAACCTTTTCTTTGATACCAACTGTAAAGAACCGAATCTTGACATACATGGACATTACATTACATTTGAGGAATACTTAATACATAAAAAAACAGACACACAAGGATCGTAATAGTTTAGTGTCTTTGGAAACTCCGAATATAAACTTCTAATCATTTTGAAATATCTTCAACAACTCCCATAATGATCTTCCCCTTTTTGTTTCATTACCTAAAACTTTTATTTATTTCCTAGGTAAAATAAAACATAAAAAGGGTGATCTCAAATGCTCAGTAAAGGAAAATATAGATAACATAAAACAATCTATAAACATTTGGAAGCAAAAACTTGAACATGAAATTTAAACATCAAAATCCTGTGCAAAGACCTAACTTGTAGAAGTACGTAAGGCATATATCATAATGGAACATCGACCATGATAAAATATAATGTGAATAAAACATGTAATTGTGGAAACGATTCAACACATGATATGATTTCCATAGTAGCCAATGCATTGCTGCCAAGACCATCTTAGTGGACAAAGTCCCTTTCTGAATCGAGTTCACTCCTCGCTTAAGTCCTGTAACACTGAACCAGATTAACTTACCGTTCCAGCCATGTCTATCTCATGATATATAAATCTTTATCCAATTCATTGGAGGGAGATATAGGTCCCACCCATCTCATAATTAAATCATTCTTACTTGTTCCACAAAATAAACATTCATCATTACCCAAAGAATAAAATGGGTTTCATAAACATCATCCCATAATAAATTAATAAATATAAAACAAATGGATATAATTTCATCATAAGATAATTAAAAACATGTAAATTATAGAGACATTATACTTGAAACATACATATATGAAATAATGTCATCTTATATGGAAAATGGTTTTGATAAAACATTTAAAATGAATTCTTGAAAAAAATATCCTTTCTTCTTCAAAATCAATTTCTTTTCACAAAACGTCATGCAATTTTGAAAGAAGGAGATTTTGTTGAAAATATCCATGAAATATTTTGGAGGAATCTTCATGAAAATAAGTCTTTATAAAATCGTAAAATTCCTTTCATGCCGTATAATTTTTTAAAAAAAAATTTCTCGTACTTTTGCTGGAAAGGTCAAAAAAGTACCTCTTAACGTAAACAAAAGAATGATTCCTTACATACCATGTAGTAAAAGTCAAAAATCGGTAAAAAGGAAGTTAAACATACATGAAAACACTTTTATAAAACATGGAAATGGAAAATAGAAATAACCCTAGTAAATACTTACGAATAAGCAATCTCGGATAAAAATGAGAATTGCAAAATTATCCCTTACCTTAGGTCCAATATGCTTTGTATGGATCCGAACCTCCTATATAATTATTTAAATAATGTTATTCACCTATTAAATAATATTATTCATTGTTATGATATAATATATGTTTCACTTATGACATTATATTACCCGTTCTTTTTTAAATTCCATGTTAAAGTAGCGTTTTGGGTAAAATCATTTCATTTATCGTATGTGTTTAGACTTGTCGTTCTTGATATTATTACATATATCCTGATTTAAATAATTCCAAAATGTAAAAAATGATTTATATATAATATAATTTCATCATATACATATATATTATAGATCGATAAAAGGAATGAAATACACCATTCATGGAGACGGTAGGCCGTACGTACGCATGAACGCTATTTTTGTTTCCTTATTGAATTGAATGAATATAAATAGATGACATAAATATAAATATAAATATATATATAAATAAATTAACATTATTATTACATATATTTCATTATTATTCCTCATATAAACTTTATAATCATTCATATATGGTTTTCATGGGGAATGAATCTCATCGCGTCGTGGAGACGGTAATCTGTACGTACGCACGAGCGATGATATCATTACCATAATTATTGAATAGAATTGGAGTGGATGGTATCTTATATCAGAATCAGTATGATGTTATGATAACTATGTATAGTTATTCTTTACACCATTATACCCATCCTAGTAAGGTGGTGTTGAAAAATAGATTACACCATGGCGTTGAGATGGTATTCCGTACGTACGCACACGCGGTGATTTCGTTTTCTGTAGGATGTATAAAAGGTGAAATGGGGTTGTTTTATAATTATAATAAAATATAATTATATGAGTGATACTGATGTTATTACTTAATTATGAAACATTTAAATAAGAAGAAGTGGAAGAAGAAATAAAGTTGAAAGAATCGGTAACAGACATTACCTCTTCTTTGAAGCGCCTCTTTGAGGCCTCCTATTAGGGAACTAAAATTAGACATTGAAGAAGACCAGGACCTCTAGGATGTTTCTAAGGAAGTGTGTAGGTGAAATGGTCAGGTTTTGGCCGAGCATGAAGGCTCAAAGTGGTGTGAGGAAGAGGGGGAGGAGGTGCCCTTTTAAAGGGGAGGAGAGGGGCACCATAGGAAAAATTAAAAATATTATTTTATTATAAAGTCATATTTGGTTTTTAATAGATAAAAATTGAATTATTTCGAAGCTAAGGTGGGAATGGATCGAAATAATCCCATCCAATAGAATTTAGACAAGTTTAGGCTTCTATTTTAACCTTATAATTTAGATTTAACTTTAAGTTAGATAATTTAATTTTTACCGTGTCTTCTTTTTTTCTTACACTATAAGGTTAATAAACTTACTATAACAAGCCAAAAAAACCCCAATTTGTTTATTATTAATATATATAACCTTAGATAAGTCATTTTGCCAATCCTTAGTTTTTTACGTATAAAATAACAATTAATAATATAATATTTGTTTGAAAAACTATGTTATGTCAATTTTGACAATATTTGGTAATTGATTTTTGTGGAAATCAGAATAGAATTATTAGTTAGAGAAAAGTTAATTAAATCAATAATAACATGTAATATTAACAAATAAAATTATTTTAACTCATAAAAAGTCTCAAATTACATTTATTTGGGTATTTATAACATCAATTACGTCAATATTTCATTAATAAGATAATTACTGCATCATCATTGTGTCATAAATAAATTAAATTATTTAATGTCTAAAAATTATAAATAAAATACCATTATGTAGGAAATCATATTTTATTTCTAATTAATATTTATATTCTAATTTATCTTATGTATAAACCTATATAAAAAATGATTTGGTTATTAAACTTTGATTATAACTAATTTAACCCTTCTTTAAAGAAATTAATAATAAATGTCCTAATCTAATCCAAGTGGGCCTAAATGGTCATATTTTATTCCTAAGGTTGTTTTTTGGTCTAATTAAATTAATCTAATATAATTATTACAAGTGTTAGGGTAATAATAATATCATTTTTACCGTTAATTACCCTATTTACTTTTAACTGTGGTAAATAAAAGTAAAAAGTTACTATTCACCAAAAATTATTTGCATCGCATTGAACCACATTTTACTTACTGAAATCAACCATGTATCTTGTATTTTTGAAATTCCATTCACAAAAGCGGTAAAATTATGTTTTATGTAAATTTGAAAATTCTCCTAGAAGGTGGGTAAAAGCCGGTGAAAAGTTCAATACAATTTTTATATATCTAAAATTATTATAAAATTTCTTCAATTAATTACATTGAACTTATATAGGTATTATGTATCAATTTTTACCAAAAATAAATTTATATAAAATAAATAATTTTTTAAATAAAAGGTCAGTTTTTATATAGTAACCCAGTGTTTTCACTATTCATAAAAAATTGGAAGTTTTCAGAAAAATACCAAAATTTCACCCGAGGTTAATTTCGATATTCCGAATCCAAAAATTAACTCCATTTTGTAAAATAAAATTTACAAAATTTCAAAAATTGGGTATTACTATTCATAACAGCTAGTTTATATAAAATATCGTTGTTTAGCGAAACTCGGTATTGCGTACAACACACGCTATCATGGAAGGTCGCGATTGCATGTAATGAAAGCCAAGTCAGGGATGCGTGTTGTGAAAGATCATTTTGGTGCAATGTACAACACAAGACATTAATGAAATTAAAAATAATATTTTTCATAAAATCTTTGGGTGTTACAAGGTGTTTCCCATGTGTGTTTGAGAAGAATGAAATGTGATATATATTTAGAAGTGGTGGGGGTGCCAAGACATTTGATATTGGGGAGTGAGAGTAGATAATTAGTGGGAAAGTGGAACAGGTCACCCTTTCATCAACGTGCTTCATATTATATAATTTTAAATGGATATGTTATTAGGGGACTGAGCCTTAGTGAGGATGGGGTTTTCATTTGAATACATTTTTAGGTGCTTTTTGTTCAAATACATTCACATGGTTGAACTAGTATGATATTTGTACTTGTTCGTGATAGTCTTGGTTTTTTAATGGGTATAGCATTATTATCACCCTACATATATAATATCTATTTTCAGGTTTTTAGGAGGACACTATGGACCATTCTAGACATTATAAGATCATACTTTTTGACAGTTTTGGTGTATCTTATTTAGCATTTTTTCTTTAAAGATTTATTTTAGAGACAATTATATGTATTAGTTTTGATTTATTCAATTATTATAGGAAAATTTTCATTTATTTTTTATTAAGTCATAGAGGTTTTTTGGTTGATATGTCTAATCTCTTTATCTTTATTTCTTATAATGGGTAATTCCTCCCATAATTTAATATTTTTTTGTAAACACTTTATGCTATCCACTAAACTGAGGTCTATTGGAGGTGGGACTGGGGGGGCTATTATATCTCCCAAATCATTGCATCATATTTGGTGGGAGGGGGTGATGACAGAGTGGTATACAACCTGATCTATGAGAGATAGAGTTGAGTTCAGAGTTAGGAACAATGATGATTGCATGGGTCGGTATGTAAAAAATACCAATTAACCATGATGCATTACATAGGTATGGGAGACAATCATGGATATGGGATTTGAGGGCCCTCATGATCTATTACATGAACTATGAGATTATTAAATGACCAAGTGACATGGGATTTAATGAAGGGGATATACCTTGGATAGGAACAAAAGTCATGATTACTTGTGTTCATGATTGATTTTTTTGGTAAAGTGAAAATTAATTAAATGAACCATTAAATTTTATGTATGTTTATCTAAATTTTCCCATGCCATTATTTTTAATAAATTGGTATTACTTGCTAAATTATTCGTATAACTAAAATGATAGTTTAAAATTATATCTAACTATCATGCGCTATTTGATTGAAACCTTCTTAAGGATTGAATGTCTTTTTTTATTTCCTATTATATCATGATTCTTAAGAAATTCGATATTTATTCCTTTATTATATATGTATAACATGCCATCTATTTTTACAAATGATTTAAATTGTTAGATAAGAATTCTTAGTGTATATTATTTTGATAGATATTTTAATTTTGAAATGCCTTGTGAAGCATGTCTTCTTGAGTAGGTTTCACACAATAATGATAAAACAAACTATTTTTGATAAAATGCATAGGTGAATTCTTATTCCCATGTGATTTAATATGACTTTTGTTGCTTTCTGTTTGTAATTTTTCATGAGAACGTGTTATCAAAATGTTGTAAAACATGTTTCTAACTTTTGAAATTGTAAAATTCCTAAAAATGTACATCATAATTATTGATAATTAATATTAGTTGTGAAACCTTGAAAATAATTAAATGATTTTTATTTTATATTGATTTGAGTACTACTGTATTGATAAAACTATATGTTTCAATAATGTGTTAGGGTAGAAAATCTTGTGACCATTATTTCTAATTTTTTAAATGATAATCATGCTTTACTGTAACTTATTGAGACCTAAAAATATTTTACTAATTACTCTTATTATTTTATGTTTTATAAGAATTTTTATGTACTAAAATTACATTACCACACATATAATTCATGATTTGTTTATTATGAGAAGCATTCTTAAAGACTATATCAATTGTGTGGTAAAATGGACGTTTAAGTATCAAAGAATTGATCATGTATCATGTTTGAAATGTTGCATTTAAATATCAATGTGGAAACATGTTATCCTTATTTTTGTAAATAAGTAATTTTTCCCTATCCAAAAAATTGAATAAAGAATGTTCAACCCAATTTTGATAACGAATGAAGCATAGAAATACATCAGGATTAGTTTAAATTTTTTCTACAAAAAAATGTTTTATTTTGCTGATTTTATAATCAAGAGTTGTATGTAATGCGGTATTTTAATTGAACATGATAACTATTCTTGTATAAAATTTAAAATTAATATTGGAAGTTCATTTCATTAGATAATCAGATGAACCTTAAATTTCATATTTAATCATATTAAACATGGTGCGTGAAGATAAATTGTATGATATTTTTTTCATTATCTTGAACACTTGTGAGAAATATTTGAAGGCATGGAATGATGTTTCACTAGAAATAACATGGAAATATTGATTGTTTATATAGTTTCAATTTTATATCATTACACTGATGTGTTGATATGCCATGATAAAAATAATGGGGGTTGGAAACCTTTATTTTGTTGTTATTATTTTGGATTGTTTGACCATTAATATGACTTTCTATTTAAAATCTCCATGTATTAAAATTATAATTCCTAATATTTTGTAAATGAACCATTTTTACATGGTATTTTTTAAATTGTGTGACAATACTCATGATAAATAATCATAAGAACTAATGTATTACACTTAATAATTCTTAACATTTGGATGTGTTAATGTTATATTAAATTGTTCATGTTATGTTTCCTTGAATGATGTGAGACTAAAAACATTAAGTACAAAAATCTAGGAAACCTGATCCCTAATTGAGATTCATTATACTTTTATGGGATAAAATGGTCTAAGTGAGACATTTTTTCCTAAAGTGGATAATTTCATGACATGCGAGAGGGAATTCCTTGATTTATGTTCTTGTGTATTTGAGTTTCATGATAATGGTCATTGTTGATTGGATAATTGTATAGGATGAGATGGTGAATGTGGTTATGTGAAAAAGGGTGGTGGCATGTGTATGGAAATTTTCTTGTGGTGATATGGTTTCCTAGAATTTCTGGTAAACAATCTCTTTGGATAATATGTTTTTCTAGTGCTTGTGATGTGTAGTGATAATGATTTTTGGTGGTAGAGTTGTGTGGTTATTGAGGTGGGATGAATTTTCATGTGTTGTGATATGTTTTTAATGAATTAATCCTTGGACTCACATAAAATATTTAATAACAAATAGATAGTAAAAAGATGACCAAAATAATTGATGATTAGATTGACTCCAATGAATAAATCATTTTATAAAGTAGGTGAGGAGAGATTTTGGAAACTATATTATTTTTTGGCTTTTTTGTGATTGATATTATGTTGATGAAATGTTTAATTACATAAAACATAAGAATAGAGGGAAATTAATTCCAAAATCAAGATGTGTTATATTATAAAATGTTTTCAAACAATGCATGCGAGTCAATACCACCCAAAGCAGACAATATCATTGTGTAGTGGATATGTTACTTCGATTTGTATGCTTAAAAAACCATGTCTAAATAGATATAATTGCTTTTGATGGTTGAGAATTTTTATGTGAATTTTTTCATGGTTATAATATTATTAAGTAATAATTTTTTAGAAAACATGAGAAATTTTATTATAAGGACCCGACCTTATTACATACATAATCTTTAATTTAGTCAAGAAAATAATTCCTTTTACATTGAGGATATTTTAAAGTTTATAGCTTTATATAATTGGGAAAAAACATTCATAACATTACACATTATTACCGAGTGAATACCGAAAAAACAATTTCCATTTTTGTTTCAAAATATAAAACATTAAAACTTAAAACAATACTCCTTGAGAATTCATCAACATTTAAAATGGCTTCCATCCTCGACTTACACATCCATTAATATATGGAAATCATTTAAAAATGTGGGATTATCACAAAGGATGAGTATGGGTTTGAAAATAAGTAAAGATCACATTAGTCCATGAATACTCGTAACATATAAAATCATTTACAAAAGACATTCTTTCCACCCATATATTCTTACTTTGTGTAACAAGAGATTTACACAAGATCCAAATAAAAAATGATAACATAAATATTATCATAAAGGTATATTGGGGCATTACTTACTTAATCTTGTAACCATTCATAGATACCTTATAATTTTTAACCCTCACGACTACCTTACTTTGTGTAACCATCGTAGTTACACTTGGAGTAACCATACGACCAACCTCCAACATACACATACCCAATGAATTTGATCAAGATATAAGTCTCACACTTCATCATAAATAATTCCCAATAACCAAAACATAATCATACAACATGAATAATTCCATAAAAAACATTGGTTTGGAATTTCGTAAATCCGAATTTTAAAAGAGGTTTTTATGAAGGAAATCCACTTTTAAATTACATAAAATATAATAGATTATTAATAGAGTGGATGGATTATATATATACTATAATTACACATAATATGAGCAGAAATAATCACACAACAAATTTAAATAGCCCATAAATAATGAAGTAGAAGGTTAACCCAAAGAATCAAAATTAGGTTATGAATTCCCTTACCTCGGGTTTGTGTTACTACCAACTTGATTAAACCTTTTATATAATGGTTAAAGGAGTGTTATTAGTATTTTAAAGAAATATTTTCATGTTTATAACATATTATATGATCATTTAATAACATCATTTCCCCCCTTTAATTGTTAATATTTTTCTCCTTGCACCGTTTTGGGTGAGTTCTTTACATGATTTCTATGATTGGTTCATGATGGACGTTATTGTCGTTTGGAAGTGAAAGTACAGAATTAGAAGGAAGTAGTACTTACATATTTCATGTAACATAAATTATACCATTTATCATTTTGATGTTTAATATGACGATGATTCATAAGTTAAAACATTAATAATGGTCGGTTAGATCAGTTTAGTGGTTCTTTGATAATAACAACCTCATTTTGTCTTATAAATTAAAAACATGAGTATAAAAGGATTCCAGAACCAATGGTGAGTCATAAAACATATATTATAACCTGGTTCATCCATATAAATGATATAATGACCAGAATTGAATGAATTAATGGAAATTGAAATCACATCATCCACAATGTCGGTAATTCGACACATTAGGGACAATGTTTTTCTTTCATAAATAACAGGGAGAGGAGAAGAATAATGATGATGAATTTTCAATAAACACGATATTATCCATTATACATATTATTTATGGATATATCATGCCTCTTGGGTATAGTGATATGAATAAAGAATAAGGAAGGAACTCAAAATAAAAGAGTAATTGAGAAATCTCTTAAAAAAATTCAGTAGCCCAACGGCTATGTGACAGTGTTTTAGAAAACATTAAGAAGATATGGTACAGGGGTAACCCATCCAGAAATAATTCATAATATAGTGTATATCATTGATAAGAATTAAATATGAACATGTTATGGAAAATTTAATCTTTTACCCCATAAAAGTGAACATGAATGGAAAAAGAATGAAATTGAGAATTTTCATACCTTGTAGAGTAAACCTTAGAACATGAAGTTTGGGACCTTGGGGGATTGAGGAATGCTTGGGCGTACTAATATGAAGGCAAGGATTCCAGATCATCATTGAGGGAGAATTGGGATGGATGTTAATGAAGGGAAGAGTTGGTATTTATAGGAAAAGTGAGGGATTATTTTAATAAATTTAAAGGGACACCTAATGAGTGGTATTTTCTATACCATGGGCTTTTCCATGGTATTTTCCCATGGTATAAGCCACTAGGGACACCTCACATATTATTTTACTATACAAAAGTAGACCAGATTTATGAAATCATTATTATATCATTAATGATTTCATTACCACACCGAAACTAAAAACTGTATTTTTTTACTATTCACCGAAAAAATCAACTATTTCTGAAAAAATACAAAAATTTACCTGAACCATTTATCGACATGTAGATTTCAAAAATGAAGAAAATTTTTCGGAAATAATTTTCTAATTATTTTTAATTTATTTTTTATATTAAATTATACTTATTTCAAAAATTAATTATTTAAAAACTATAACTGTTTTTATATCACATTAAAAAATTAATCAAGATTACATTATAATAAATCCATAAGAAAATAAAATAATAATATCATTTACTATTCATTAGGGTCATGTTACTATTCATAAGGGTATGTTACTATTTACCAAAAAACAGTTGGTTCCAATAGACTCCAAAGAACATACTGAACACAATTGTAAATGACAGTTTTTTGAAATTCAAAACATAGAAGTGGAAAAGTTATGTTTTAAAGGATAATTAAAATACCTGATTAAACCAAACACTAATACAAAAATAGTAAAGGGACTCCCTAACTGTTTATTAGGGCTAAAAAGAGCACTGATATAGGGGGGCCTTTATCAGTGCTAAAAAAAGCGCTGATAAAGGCCCTATTTTATTAGTGTTATTTTTAGCGCTGTAAAAGAGGACCCCTTTATTGGTAATTTTTTTAGTAGTGTTGATAAATGGGGGCTTCATCGGCGCTTTTTCCTAGCACTGATAAATTTATTGTTTCAAAAAAAATAATTTTTCATGAAAAATAATATATTTTTATATAAATATATTTATATTGATATAAATATAATATATATTTTTTAAATATATGTATAAATAAACTATTACATTTAATATATAATAAATTTAGTGAAAATGGCTTTAAAATATTTTAAAAAATATAATTAATAAATAATTTTCTAATTATTATCAATTAAAAACAATTTAATAATAATTTGAGGACACAAAAAATCAAAACAATTAATAAAATATCTAAAATAAGTTAAAAATGTAACTCAAACATCAAACGGACATAAATTTTGATTTGGGTGTCTATTTGAGCTCTATAGCATATCAAACCGAAGACTGCGATGAGCTCTACATGCCTATTATTATAGAAAATCCTCTGTCACATTTTTCAAGGCCAAAAAATGCCCAGAATACCTCCAAAACTAAGTTTCTAGTCGAGATATCCCGATTTATTAACATTCAAACATGTATAACTTCTGATCTGGATGTCTGTTAGGCCTGTTCCACATATCATAATGAATATTGTTTCATTTTATTCGATTTGACTGGTTATGTAGTTGAAACGAGCTTTTATATTAGAAGCTATGGTCATTTTAACATTATATCACTTTAATAATACACACATATATATGTATTTATTCGTAAATGCGTGTGTGTCTGTGTTGTATATATGTATTTATTTTTTTATTTTTTTTATAAACACACATAAAAATCATATTTTATTTATGTATTTAAAACTAATCTTATAAATATATATTAATATATAAAAAAATATACAGATATAAAATTGTAACTATAAATATATATATAAAAATAGATATAAATATATATTAATATACAAGTGAATATATATACTAATAAATGAATAGACATATATGTATGAATATAACTAAATATATTTATATTAATTTTAATCTATATTAATATAGAAATAAATATAACTATATATATAAAAATAAATAGATGTATCATTAAATAGAAAAAAATGAAATGGATTAGGGATAATGGTGCAGGCGCGCAAGGGGGAGGTCGTGGGTTCATGTTTGGGTGGACGCAAGGAAGTGCATGCGCATGTGTAGGATGTGCGGGAAAGGGCAGCGTGCGAGAGTGGGAGGGGCCACCTAGCACTGATAAAGGGGGGGGGGGTCAATGTTCTGTTAAAAACTCCCCCCGAATAGAAATTATTTTTTATTATTTTTTTACTTTTATCAGTGCTTGAAAAAAGCGTTGATAAAACACACCTTTTATCAGCACTAAAAAAAGAACTGATAAAAGGGGTGTTTTATTAGCGCATTTTTAGTGCTGATAAAAGGGCTCTTTTATCAGACTTTTTTTTGCGCTGATAAAAGGGAGCTTTATCAGCACTTTTCTAAGCGATGATAAAAGGGACCCCCACCCCCACCCCTTTATCTTCACCTCGATTAACAGTGCTTTTTTAGCACTGTTAATGCACTTTTCTAGTGCTGATAAAATCCATATTTGTAGTAGTGAAAGTTCCATGAATTTCTATTTATTTTTAGAATAACATGGGATGTTACATTATCCCCACCTTCTTGAAATCGCGTCCTCACAATTTTACATACTAATTAAACAACTGAGGTTATTTTTCCCTTATAGAATTTTCAGACTCCCATGTTGCTTCTTCAACCATGTGGTTTCTCCACAAAACCTTTACTTAGTGGATTACCTTATTCTGCAATACTTGTTCCCATCGATCATGAATCCGAACTGGTTTCTATCCATAAGAAAGGTTCTCTTCTAGCTGAACTACTTCTGGGCTCAAGACATGTGATGAATATAGCACATAAGTTCTCAACATCGAAACATGAAAAACATAGTGTACCTGAAACAAGCTCAGAGGAAAAGCAACGTGGTATGCAACTCTTCCAACTTTCTCCAAAATTTCAAAAGGACCGACAAACCATGGAATTAGTTTCCATTTCTTACCAAAATGCATCACAAATTTCCAAAGATACATTTTAAGGAAAACATGGTCACCTAACTCGAAAGAGAAGTCTTTCCTTCTATTATCTGCCTAACTTTTCTGTCTGCTCTGAGATGTCCTCATGTGTTGTTGGATCATCCTCACGTTCTCAGCTACTTCTTCTACAAATTATAGCCCCATCAAAATTATTTCACTGACTTCATCCCAAAATGATGGAGTCCGACATCGTTTCCCATATAAGGCCTCAAAAGGTTCCATCTGAATACTGGAATGAAAACTGTTATTATATGAAAACTCAACTAAAGAAAGATGATGATCCAATTTCCTGATAATCCGTTGAACAAGCTCAAAGAATATCCTCCAAAGTTTTAATCATATGATCTAACTGGCTATCTGATTGAGGATGAAAATTTTTACTGAAATTTAACTCTATACCCAATGACTTTGGAAATTTCTTCCAAAAGTTATAAGTGAACCTGGGATCTTGGTCTGATACAGTGCAAAGAGGAACTCCATGCGACCTGACAATCTCCTTGAGGTACAATCGAGAATGATGATCCATATTCATTGTATCTTGAATAGAATGAAAATGTGCATACTTAGTTAGCCGATCAACTATAACCCAAATCACATTGTTACCTCGAGAATTATTTGGTAGTATCACCCCAAATTCCATGGATACATTCTCCCATTTCTACTCTAGCACTAGAAAAGGCTGAAACATCCCCTTCAGTAACTTACAATCTGCTTTAACCTCTTGACATGTCGAACATTTCATGGTAAAATCAGCTATATTTCTTTTCATTCCATCCCACCAATAATACTCCTGAAGGTCCCTATACATATTAGTACTTCCAGGATGAATAGAAAATGGAGAACTATGATTTTCACCCAAAAAATCTTTTTCAACTGAGAATCACATGGAACCCACACACTTTTTACAATTCATAAATCAAAATCTTTATAAGGGTTAAATTCTGGAAACTTACCCATTTTAACCAATTCTACCTTTTTCTAGAGCTCACGGTCTTCCTTCTATGCTAGATTAATTCTTTCTGACAATTAAGGCTACACTGAAACCTGAAACAAAATAGAGGTATTCCCTACACCAACAACTTCTAAGCCAAAATTGATCAAATCATTAATCAAGGGATCATGTTCCAAATGTAACTTGGTTAATGATGCATGATGTTTCTGATTAAATGCATCCACCACTTTGTTTGCTTTCCCAGAATGGTAATTGATTTTTCAATCATAATCCATTATCAATTAAAGTCATCTTCTCTTCCTCATGTTTAATTATTTCTAAATGAATACTTACTTTAGACTTTTTTGGTTAGTATATATTTGACATTTTGTTCTGTATAAATGACACCTCCATATTTTCAAAGAAAAAACCACAGCTTCCAATTCAAAATCTTGTGTGGGATAATTTAGCTCATGAGTTTTATGTTGTCTCGAAGCATAGTAAATTATCTATGTCAGATACATGACTTATTTTAAAGTTAAATTCCATTTAATTTCCCTTTATTATTTGTTTTGAGGGTTTCCCAAGCTTTTATGGAGGAATGGGTGAGTTTTCATGAATTGGGCCAAACCGTGAGCCCAATTAAAAAAATTAAATTAAATTTTTATTCCTTTGTAACACTTTCATTTTTCAACATTTTTCATCC
Organism: Viscum album; assembly: GCA_963277665.1. Taxonomy (NCBI): domain Eukaryota; kingdom Viridiplantae; phylum Streptophyta; class Magnoliopsida; order Santalales; family Viscaceae; genus Viscum; species Viscum album. The sequence continues at coordinate 828,139,398 of OY728165.1, forward strand.
ATTCCAATTCCTAATTTTCATCCCCTGACCGATAAACACCCCCATATTAATTTGGACCATTTAGGAATCCATAATCATGGTGGATATGAGTTTTTATTTAATGGATTGGGCCTGCCCGAAAGCCTATTTTCTGAATTAAAATAAATTTAAATTCTTTAATATCACCTTCAATATTTTTGTTTATTCAGTGATTCCAACTCTCACCCGAGCCCACCTACTAAAGGCGAGCCCCCAGTCCCTCCTCCCACAATTTGGATCTCAATAGAGTCACGAAAGTGGTCGAATATTCTCTGGATTTTAGAAATCGCCTATATTTGCAGAGGTGAATTGATCCTTTCATAAATCCTTCTATTTTTACTCTTTTCCCCCATTACAGTTCCTAAATTATCTCTTAGTTCTTGTTCGAACCTCCCATAAATGGTTGGATGTTTTCAAATTCAGATAGTGTTGGATTTTGGGTCGTTTTCTTCAAGATTATTTAAGGTAAGTGGTTCTCTCTTCAATTCCGCCCTTCTGCTTAGAGTTTCCACCCTATTTCATGAATTTATTGAATATAAAGAAGCTAGGGTTCAAACCTAGGGTTTTATTTGGTTTATGTTTGGTCAAATATTGTTTTCTAGGGCTGTATTTATCTTCCTTGTGGTGTGGCGGTGGTGCGGTTGATGTTTCGCTCCAAGTTTTGAGTGATTTGACACTTTTAGTAGGTGGTTCCATGTGTTAAAAATTATTGATGAGGTATCGTACTGTATTTATTCATTTTTCATATTTCTCATATGTTATGTGTGGTGTGAAAACTATTTATGATTAATTTTGATAGGTGTTTAATTTTATTGTTGCATTTTAACATGAAATTGGGTGTTTTCGTGTGTAACTCATGAGGTATTATTTGGGAGTATTTTATCACCTATGGAATTTGTTTAATAAATATTTATTGGCCTAGAAATTCTGGTTTGGTAATGTATTAGTGTCATTTGGGCCTAAAAAGAGGGTTTTTGAATAGGTTTTTCGTGTGAAATAATGTTATACTTCTTGAGAGTATTTTATGAAAATGTCTGTTTTCATTTGGATCATTTGTAGTATTATTCAAGGTGGTTTTATAAAACTTGAAAGTGGTTTTATAAATGTCTCTAGGTATTTCAATTATGTTTTGGATATGAATTGGTATGTTTTTTGGTCTTAAATTGGGGTTTTCAAAAAGAGTTTTGTGTGCAAGACATGTTTACAACACTTGGGTTCTTTTAATGAAAATTGTAAATGTTTTAGTTGGTTAAACAAAGTGGGAAAAGGGTGAATATGTACTTTTTGGTATGTGTGTTCATCTATTATGGAGTTTTGAAAGGTGAAGTGATGTTTTAAGATCTCAAACATGTTTATAATGTTTTGTAAATTTCTGAACTGTTTTATTAAATTGTGATGTTGGAGCGAAACTTGTTTGTGGGCTGTTTCGTGTAAGTTTGATGATAAAATGATTTTTAAGGAAAAAAGGGTGTTATATAACAAGTGAGTGGACTGTTATGAGAATTTTAATATATTGTAATGGTTTTATAAAATTGTTTAATGGATTTATGGAAGTGTTAATGAAATGTGAAAAGTGTTGTGGGCTATTTTGTTGTGAGTCGGATTTCAAAATCAATTTGAATGAAAAGTGGACTTTTATGACTTGTTTTTTATACATGTGGGCTGTTTGGTGAATTTATGATATGGAAATGGTATTTTCATTTGAAAATTATATTCATTTACTTGTTGAACTTGTATGAGCACAAAGGGAAAACCCGGGTATCTAGGTGGGTGGATGTGTACTAGTATGCTAGTGAATCCGTGGGGTTTGGCCTCAGTTTCACTTAGCAAGATTGACACCTACAACAATAACTAAAATATTATGATGATGATGATTAGGGACCACTAGGTTATGGGTATGTTCCATACTAATGGCTCGTCCATGAGAACGGATATTTGTTATGGTTACTCTCACCGAGATACGAGGTACCTGGGACCCACAATAAGCTAGTGCCTAGGGGTTATTTCCCATTGCTTGTGCTCACTAGATATTCTGTGCTTAACGTCAGTATACGATATGAGTGTGTGGAAAATTAAGTATCTTTGGTATTCAGTTTAAAAGTGTTTATTCTTTAAATTATCCCACCTAAAAACAGCTTTTATTTAATGTTACATCATTTAGAAATTGTAACTAGCATTTCAAGTTTTTGAAAACTTGCATGATTTTCATCATTAAATGTTTATCACATGGAATCTCTTAGTGGTGGTATCCTACTAGGAATTGGATCACACCATACTTACACACATGGTTTTAAGTAGACTTGGTTTTTTTGTTGTTGTAGGTCAGGTACAATTTTTAGTGCTAGTGGTTCGGATTTATAGCTGGTCCTTAGTGGTGAAGTCTTATGGGTATGGCTTGAGGGAGGTGCCTCTTGACATGTGGAGGTTCTTGGGATGTCCTTATTTAGTTTTGTAACATTGTAATGGTATTTAAACATAGTTTTAACTTATGTAATTCAGTTATGAAATTTTGTAAAACACAGTTTTAGTTTAAAAATCCATATGTTTTTATTGAGTTTGTTTGTTTATTAATGTTTATAAAATTGGGACAATTGTTCCCATTTCTCATTATATGATACCCGAGAACTTGTTCCAGCCCGTGGGGATCGGGAACTCCCTTAGGACCTTGTCACGTGCTAGGTTTGGGGCCAGTTTTGGTGGTGACCAGATTCGGTTCATGACAACATGGTATCAGAGGAGGTTCAGGTTAACTCTTTGGGTCATGTTATTTGGGGAAGAGTCATGATAGTATGGAGTTAGGATTGTAGGGACTTTTTATTCTAGTTATTGGTAGTGTGCCAGATCACCACACCTCATGGAAGGTTTCATGTTTCTTGGGGAAGTCAGGATTTATCTATGTTCTTTGGTTTTCTTGGTTTGATGATGGTTAGGGGAAATGAAAAGAGAGTTGGGTTAATGGTCTGAGTGAGCTCGTAGGGACTGGAAAGCCTTGTGGATCTGGGTATATTTCCTATAACACTCTTTTTGATAGTTAAGTGATTGGAATATAGTCTCCAACCATATGTCCATGTCACCCACATAATCTAGTTTCCTCTCACATTTTCTTCTGTTCTTTAGTTTTGAAATCTTGGAAATTTGGTTTTTAAGTGACATGGTTGTAAGAAGCGTAAAGATTTTGTGAAATGATTTTAAAATAATGAGGGAATGGTTTGGTTAATGAAATTGTGGAACTGAATTTTCATAATTTCATTGAAATGGAAAATGGTGTGCTTACACCTCTTTTGAAAGTAGGAACTATATTGATGTTGGTTTTGGAAAGTGTTTCCAATAGAGTTTTCTAAACAATCAAAGGGCGTTTTAATGGGATGAAATGTTTTGAAATGGATTTGAATATCTAGAAAGTGAGTTATTTTCAAAATTTTTGTGTCTTTCTGAAATTTTTTTATAAGATGTGAGTTGGTATTTTGATCTCATGGTTAGCAGTTTTGAGAAAAAGGATGTGTTGGTTTACTGTTTTGGTTTGGAAAAGTGGGAAGATTTTTTTTAACCTTTGGTATTGCTGTGAGCAACCACATGCATGGGGTTATATGGGATGATTGATGGTTGATGGAACAACTAGATGAGTTTTGGGATGGATAAGAGGAAGGAGTCCGATGTGGCACAGAAACATGCTTGTGTAAGTCCCAGGGGGTACCTTTGGTGGATACGCTAACCGCTGAACCGTTTGTTTTCAAGAAATGTTTTTAAATAATAACATGATGTCATGATGAATTATTTGGGATGGCTTATATTATGTGTTTTTGGAGAATGTTGATGTTGTGGGATGTTTTGAGTCCAATAACCCCTCCTATTTGAACTATTTTTTGGGTTTATGTTTGGTCGGTATGCTGGGTAGAAGGAATGGTTAGTAGTATCCTCTAAGATATGTTTCGGGTAACCTTTATAGTGGTTCCATTCATGTATTTGGATATGTTTTATGGATTGTTTGGACAATGGTCCAGCTTGTTTGGGTACTTGGGTTCTCTCATTTGAAAAGGTATGCCCCCATTAAGGGTTAATGCATAACTGAAGTGCAACCCTGATTGTTTCTCCATTGGAAAATCCTCCAGTTGATCAATATAAATAATATTTTCTCAATCTTTGTTAATTGAGTCTACACCAATTGATGTCATTGATTTTTAGATCCCCATATAGTGGGAGAGTTCTCGTGGAAGGTTGAAAGATACCTTAGTTTCTTAAGATTCCTATTTCATCGATGTTGGAAGTGGTCTACGGTTGTCAGTGGGGATGAGTGTCTGAATGGGTTCTAATAGGGCCTCTAGGTTATTCACAATTTCATTTAATAATGAGTTCATTTTAAACAACAAGTGTGGGAAATATGGTCACGATTGGATATTGTGGCCACTTTCTAGAATTTTTTGTGGTTTGTGGATGTTGTATAAGGTCCATCTCCATGCATTGTTTATATCAGTCACAATGGTCATGTTCAGTGATGCCTTACGATGTATTGTGCTTGATTGACTGTAATGTTGAAAGTTGGGAAATCATTTGAGAGTCTCTATTATGTTGGGATAATGTCTCTCTTGGAAAAACATTAAAATATTCCATTTTAGAGGAAGGTTAGTATAGTTTTTATTTTCTTCTATTGTTTCTCACCCGAACAAACAAGGTATGATATGTGTGCATCTTCTAAGCCCTTGTTTTAGTGAAATATCGAGTTAGGGTAAAGTGAGTTTGGAATGTGTTATGTCTTGTAAAACTTATCGGGGATTGAGATTTAGTTTTTGGTTTCACTAAAAGAATAATTCTCATTCATAGGGTTTTCAAAGCCTAACTGCGAGGCTAAAGATGCTTTAATCAGTTGAGCTACAGCCATAGGTCTCAGAGAGAAGCTGGCTCGTAGTCAAGGGAAATCATAGGGTAGTTTAAACACTTGTACAAAGTCATATCCTTAGTATGAATGGTAGGATGATTTTAAACCCGTGGTGTCATCATCTTTCTTCTGTTGTTCATGTTCGATGGAAATAGGTGGAGTGCGGTGTACCCATGTCATCGCCCAATGTTATTCCCTCCCCATTTGGTTTACATTGAGCCTTTGGAGAAATGTTTGAAGTTTGGATATACTGGTTGAGAACGTGGTTTTCACTTGGTTAATAGTGACCATGCCCCAGAAAACCATGTGGATAGAAGGATCCACAATGTTATTGCATGGTTTCCCAAACTGTGCGGACTAACCACGTGACCTTCCAACCTCTTCAAATTTTTGGGTTTTTCTATTCCAGCCCATGCTGGCTGGTTAAGATGGTTGGTTCCTATGGTGGGGAGACCCACTATGAGTCTTATATATGTTCCTTCATAATGGTCCGATGGAAGTATACCCATTGTACTAAGGGGTCTGTTCATGTCTCCCCTTATTAGTGTCCTGATTCTGTCTCTGGAAAAATATAGGCTGTCTCTTATGGTGGGGAGCCTATTTTTGTTCCCCCATACCATTAAATCAGAATTATCCATGATCTTGGATTTTCAGTAGGTAGTCTTTTTTAGAGCTATCATGCTACCTATATCTTCCTTGGGTAAACATTGATATTGGAGAGTGCCCAGTGGTTATGTTATATCAAGGTAAGTGTAACATTGTTCGATGTTGTTGTTCGTTTCGGTGAATTGCTTAAGTCTGGTTCGGATAGTGTTTAAGGAGTTTTATTTTGGGATAAAGGTTAAATGTGATTGATCATTTTAGGAATGTGGTGTAAGTTTTTGTTGGAGAGTAATCCTTCATTAATTGATAACTAGATGTGTTTTGGCCTTTGGGGGTGAAACATGACAAGGGCGTACCTCTTGGTTTCTCACCGGGGTTTGGTTGTCACTTTGGCCTTAATGTGACTTTATATGGCAGAAAGTTTTCATGGGGGGGGAGAAATTTCACATACATGGATTATTTTAAAGTTAAATTACATTTAATTTCCATTCATGCTTTGTTTTGAGGGTTTCACAAGTTTTTATGGAGGAATGGGTGAGTTCTCATGAATTGGGCCAAACCGTGAGCCGAATTATATATTTAAAATTAAATTCTCATTCCTTTATAACTCCTTAATTTTTCAACTTTTCTATCCATTTCAATTCTTAATTGTCATCCCCTGACCTTTTAACACCACCATATTAATTTGGAGCTCAATAGAGTCATGAAAGTTGTCGAATCTTCTCTGGATTTCAGAAATCACATTGATTGGGAGAGGTAAATTGATCCTTTCATAAATCCTTATATTTTTAATCCTTTTATGCCATTCTAGTTCCTAAATGATCTCTTAATCCTTGTTCTAACCTCCCATTAATGGTTGGATGTTTTCAAATTCAGATACTTGTAGATTTTGGGTCATTTTCCTCAAGATTATTTTAGGTAAGTGTTTCTATCTTCAATTCCTCCCTTCACCTTAGGTTTTCCACCATATTTCATGAGTTTATAGAATGTAAAAAAGTTAGGGTTCAAACCTATGGATTTATTTTGTGTATTTTTGTTCATATAGTTTGTTCTAGGGCTGGATTTATCTTCCTTGTGGTGCGGCAGTGGTGTGGTTGATGTTTTGCACTATGTTTTTAGGGATTCGACACTTTCAGTAGGTGGTTCCATGTGTAAACAATTATTGATGAGTTATATTGCTTTATTTATTCATTTTTCATATTCCTCGTATGTTAGGTTTGGTGTGAAAACTATTTATGATTTATTTGGATAAGTGTTTAGTTTTATAGTTGCATTTTAACTTGAAATTGGGTGTTTTCTTGTGTAACTCATGGGGTATTATTTAGGAGTATTTTAAAACATATGGAATTGGTTTACAAAATATTTTTTGGCCTGAAAATTCTGGTTTGGTAATGTATTAGTGTCATTTGGGACTAAAAATATGATTTTTAAATAGGTTTTATGTGTAAAACAATGTTATACTTCATGAGAGTATTTTATGAAAATGTGTGTTTTCATTTGGATCATTTGTAGTATTATTCATGGTGATTTAATAAAAATTTAAAGTGGTTCTATAAATGTATCTAGGGATTCCAATTATGTTTTGGATAAGAATTGGTATGGTTTTTGGTCTTAAATTGGGGTTTTGAAATGAGTTTTGTGTGCAAGACATATTTATAACACTTGGGTTCTTTTTATGAAAAATGTAAATGTTTTAGTTGGTAAATCAAAGTGGGAAAAGGGTGCATATGTACTATTTGATATGTGTGTTCACCTATTATGGTGTTTTTAAAGGTGAATTGTTGTTTTATGATGTCAAACATTTTTATAATGTTTTGTAAATTTCTGAAATGTTTCAGTAAATTTTGATGTGGGAGAGAAACTTTTTTGTGGGCTATTTCGTGTAAGTTTGATGATAAAATGATTTTGAAGGTAAAAAGGGTGTTATGTACCAAGTGAGTGGGCTGTTATGAGAGTTTTAATATATTGGAATGGTTTTATAAAATTGCTTAATTGATTTCTGGAAGTATTAAAGAAATGTGAAAAGTGTTGTGGGCTATTTTGGTGTGAGTCGGATTTCAAAATCAATTTGAATGAAAAGTGGACTTTTGTGACTTCTGTTGTATACATGTGGGCTGTTTGGTGAATTTATGATATGGAAATGATATTTTCATGTGATAATTATATTCATTTACTTGTTGAACTTGTATGAGCACAAAGGGAAAACCCGGGTATCTTGATGGGTGGACGTGTACTAGTATGCTAGTGAATCCATGGGGTTTGGTCTCAGTTTCACATAGAAAGATTGATGCTTACAACTATAAATAAACTATTATGATGATTATTATTGGGGACCACTAGGTTATGGGTATGTTCCCTACTAGTGGTTCGTTCATGAGAATTGATATTTGTGATGGTTACTCTCACCGAGATACGAGTTACCTGGGACCCACAACTAGCAAGTGCCTAGGGGTTATTTCCCATTGGTTGTGCTCACTAGATATTTTGTTCTTATGGTCGGCATACGGTATGAGTGGCTGGAAAATTCAGTAGCTTTTGTATTCATTTTAAAAGTGTTTATTCTTTAAATTAGCCCATCAGAAACATTTTTTATTTTAATGTTGCATATTTTAAAAAATTTAACTAGCACTTCATGTTATTTAAAACTTGCATGCTTTTAATCATTAAATGTTTATCACATGGAAAATCTTAGTGGTGGTATCCAAATGGGCATTTTATCACACCCTACTTACACCCTTGTGTGTAATTAGACTTGGTTATTTTTGTTTTCATAGGTCGGGTACAGTTTTTTGTGCTAGTGGTTCGAGTTTCTACTAGGTCCATGGTGGTGAAGTCTTATGGGGATGGCTTGAGGGAGGTGCCTCTTGCCATTTAGAGGTTCTTGGGCTATCCTTATTTGGTTTCTAACTTTGTAATGGTCTTTAAACAAAGTTTTAACTTATGTAATTCAGTTATGAAATTTTTTAAAAGACGATTTTAGTTGAATAATCTATATTTGTTTTATTGAGTTTGTTTGTTGTTTAATGTTTATAAAATCGGGTAAATCATTCCCATTTCTCATTATATGATACCATAGAACATGTGCCAGCTAGTGGGGATTGAGAACACCCTTCGGACCTTGTCACAGGGTAGGTTTGGGGCTTTGTTTGGTGGTGACCAGATTTTGTTCGTGAAAACCTGATCATTCTGCATCAAAACACAACCAAGTCCCTTCAAAGAAGCATCACTATAGATGACAAACTCACCATTTCGGGAAGGTAAGGCCAAAACTAGAGCATTAAACAATCTCCTCTTCAGTTATAGAAAACAAAACATGACATTCCTTTGTCCAAACAAATTTAACCCCTTTCCGTGTTAACTTAGTTATCGGGCTAGATAACTGTGCAAATTTCTTAACAAACCGTCTTTAATAACCAGCTAACCCAAGAAAACTAGGAATCTCTGTAACATTTGTGGGTCTTGGACATTTATCAACTACTTTTGTTTTGGTAGGATCAACTGTTATTCCTTCCTAATTTACAATGTTCCCAAGAGAAGAAATTTGTTACAACCAAAAATCACACTTGATTAATTTTCCATACAGTTTCTTTTCTTTTAAAGTATGAAAAATAACCCTTAGATATTTATAATGCTTCTCTTTATTTTTAGAAAATACCAAAATTTCATCAATAAATACAACCACAAATGTATCCAATAAGTCAGGAAATACTCTATTAATAAGATTCATGAATACATATGGTGGATTAGTTAATCCAAATGGCATAACAACAAATTCATAATGCCCATATCAAGTACAAAAGGCTGTTTTCAGGATGTCATCCTCTTTCACTTTTAGCTGATGGTATCCAGATCTCATGTCAGTATTCAAAAAGTATTGAGCTCCCAGGAGCTGATCAAACAAGTCCTCGATATGAGTCAAAGGATACTTGATTTTAATAGTGATGATATTAATTTCTCTATAATCAAAGAAAAGTCTCATGGATCCATATTTCTTTTTAACAAAAAACTGGGGCTCTCCATGGTGAATTACTAGGACGAATGAAGCCATTTTCAAAAAATCATGCAATGGATTTATCAATTCATGATGTTCTATTGGATCCATACGATATGAAGGATTTCAAACTGGCTTAGCATCAGGAACTAAGTCAATTGTGAATTCGACTTCTCGATTATGTATGACACTGGGTAACTCATTAGGAAATACATCAAGGTATTTATTTACCACTAGCACATCATTAATCTGAATAGTTCCCTTGTTTTCAACAATTTGAGAAAGATAACTTTCATTTCCATATTTCAATATTTTCTCACCTTCCTGATATGTTATCAATTGTATGGGTTCATTCTTGTATACAAACAAAAAACTATTTCTGAAAAACAACTTCTTTAGCTCTACAGTCAATCATAGTATGATAATAATAATGGAAATACATCCCCCGAATAACATCAAACTCTAATTAGGGTAAAACAACAAGGTTTGCAGGTAAAGTCATTCCACAGAACACAATAGAAATATTATTATAATTCTTCATTTCTATTAAATTTCCTCTGCTGTTTTAATAACAAGTTCGGGTCTCATTTTTTGAGGTGATATTTCCAATTTACAAGAAAATTCCTCAGAGATGAAGGAATGTGTAGACCCCGTATCAAACAAAACATTAGAAAAATATGAGTGAACAAACAAAGTACCTAATACAACTTAATTGGATGGCCCAATATCTGCTGACGTAGTCGCAAAGGATCTCACTAACCTTCCTGGTTGAAGTCTAGCTTCTATACATCATTCAGATCTATCATTGGGTAGGCATTTGCATAATGACCCATTTCACCACATTTAACACACATTACAGTCTGATTATCATGATTATTCTTAGGATCACATTCATTGAAATACCGAGATGTAATTGCAATCTTACCACATTTAAAACACTTACCAGTTTTTCTAAGACATTACCCAGGGTGTTTCATGCCACACTTTTCACAAACTAGAAATTGGATTTTATTACCATCAGATTACATTGATTTATTATTATTCGTTTCTTTCAAACTAGACGCCTTCTTCTAGTTGTTTCCAAAATGCATGTGATCATCAGCAAACTCTATCCCTACCATCTCAGCACATCCTACATGTTTCTCATAACATTTGAAGTCATAAGAGACCAATTCCCTTCGTTACCTTGGCTTTAATCCTGAGTAAAAGTGGTTTATTTTGCTATCAAGATCTAGAAGAAGATTTGGAGCATACCTCGCCAGTCGGGTGAAGTTTTCTTCATTCAAAACCTTTGAATCTTCCTCCTTATATTTCAAATCAAGTAATTGCTTCACTGTTGTAAGTCACACCACCTTAGGAAAATATTTTTCCAGGAAAAGGCTTTTAAATTCATCCCACTCTAAGGCATCAAAATCCTTTCAACCCCTAATATTCTTTACCATTTACCACCACTGATCAGCTTCCCCTTCAAAATGATAAATGGAAAGACTTAAATTTTGATTTTTTGAACATCCCAGAACATCAAATATCTTTTCAAGGGATTTGATCCATCCTTCAGCTGCTACTGCGTCAGAAGATCCATTGAATGCAAGAGGTTGTTGTCTCATAAAATGTTCCACTACTGTCATATTCCGTTGTGGCACCTCTATTGGTTCTCTTTCATGGATTTCACCACCATTTATTTCATGAGTTATTAGAGCCATTACTATCACAAACTGCTCGGTTCCAATCCCTACCGTCCCAGGATTTAGTTGCGGGAGGATTTCATTTTATCGGTGCCTCTTCTCGTCAGCATCCTAATTCCTTCTGCGGACAACCATTCTGATCAAATATGTCTTAGATGAAGCAACTTGGTAATATTTAAATGCTAAAACATTTCAAATTAATCATAGATTGAAAATCATTTATGGTATTTATTAACATGACCCTAACCCTTAAAGATATATAAACCATCATCTGATACCAACTATAAGTACCCACCCTTATTACCTACATAATCTTAAATTTAGTCAAGAAAACACTTCCTTTTCCATTGTGGATCTTTTCAAGTTTTTAGCTTTAGATAATTAGTACAAAACATTCATAACATTACACATTATTATAGAGTGGATACGAAAAAAACAGTTTCCGTTTTTTTCAAAAATATAAAACATTAGAACAAAAAATAATACTCCTTGACAATTTCCCAACATTTAACCCAGATTCATTCATTTTCTTACACATCCATTGAACTGTGAAAATAATTTAAAAACTTGGGACGAGAACCATAGCTCAGTAAGGGTTGGAAGAGAAGGACATATCACATTAGTCCATGAATACTCGTAATGTATGATAGCATTTAAAAAATACATTCTTCTCACCAATATATACATACTTCATGTAACATGAGATTTAAAAAAGATCCACAAAAAACATGAGAACATAAATCTAATCATAACGGTATCTTGTGGCATTAATTACATAATCTTGTAACCATTTCTGGCTAGCTTATAATTTTTAACCCTCACGACCACCATACTTTTTGTAACAATCAAAGTTACACATGGAGTAAACATATGACCAACCTCCTACATACACATACGCAATGCATTGGTTGGAGATATAGGTCTTTCCATTAATCATAAATGATTCCGAAGAACGAAAACATAATCCTACAACATGAATAATCCATAAAAGCATTGCTTTAGAATTTCGTAATTCCGAATTTTAAATGAGGTTTTTAAAAAGGAAATCCACTTATAAATTACATACAATTTAAGAGAGGATTAATAGAGTAGATGGAGTATGTATATATACTATAATTACACATAATAAAACATAAAATAAAAAAGAAACCATCACACAAAAAATTTAAATAGCACATAAATAATTAAGTAGAAGGTTAACCAAAATAATGGAAATCGGGTTAAGAATTCCCTTATCTTAGGTTTGTGTTATTTACAACTTGTTTAAACCTCATGTATATTGGTTAAAAGAGTGGAATTAGTATTTTAAAGAAATATTTTCATGTTTATATCATCTTATATGATCATTTAATAACATCATTTTACCTCTTTAATTGTTAGTATTTTTCTCCTTGCACCGTTTTCGGGTGAATTCTTTAGATGATTTCTATGATTGGTTCGTGATGGAAATTCTTGTCGTTTGGAATTGAAACTCCAGAATTGGAATGAAGTAGTACATACAACCATCCAGTAACATAAATTATACAATTTATCATTTTGATGACTAATATGATGATGATTCATAAGTTAAAATATTAATGATGTTCGTTTAGATCATTTTAGTGGTTCTTTGATAAAAACCACCTCATTTTGTATTATAAATTAGAAGCATAAGTATAAAAGAATTCTAGAACCAATGGTGAGTCATAACACATATATTATAACATGGTTCAACCATATAAAATGTTTCATGACCATACTTGAAATAATTAATGGAAATTGAAATCACATCATCCACGATGTCGGTAATTCGACACATCACAGACAATGTTTTTATTCCTTAAATAAGATAGAGAGGAGAAGAATAATGGTGAGGAGTTTTCCATAAACATGATATCATCTAGTATATACATGATTTTTGGATATTTCATGTCTCTTGGGTAAGAATATATGAAGAATGAAAAGGGAAGAAACTCAATATAAAAGAATAAGTGAGAAATCTCCTCAAACTTTCAGCAGCCCAGCGGCTATGCGAAAGTGTTTTAGAAAAAATTAAGAAAAGAGGGGACAAGGGTCATCTGTACTAAAATAAATAATAATATAGAGTAGATCAATAATAATAAGGAAATAAGAACATAGTATGGAAAATAGAAAGTTATACCACATAAAAGATAACTTGAATCGAAAAATAAATAAATTGAGAATTTTCTTACCTTGTAGAGTAACCCTTAAAACATGAAGGTTGGGACCTTGGAGGATTGAGGTAACCTTGGGAGGAATACTATGAAGTTAAGGAGTCTATATATTCTTTAAATTTCATCCTCACATTTTTACATAATTATTAAACAAATGAGGGTATTTTTCCCTCTGAGCATTTTAAGACTCCCATGTTTCTTCTTCAACCATGTGTTTTCTCCACAAATCCTTTACCTGTTGGATTACCTTATTCCGCAATACTTGTTCCCTTCAATGAAAAATATGAACTCATGTATCTTCATAAGAAATATTCTCTTTCATCTAAACTTATTCTGGGCTCAAGACTTGTGATGAATCTGGCACATATATTCTCAACATCAAAACATGAAAAACATAGTGTACCTGAAACATGCTCAGAGGAAAAGCTACGCGGTAAGAAACTATTCCAACTTTCTCCAAAGTTTCAAATGGACCAATGAACTGTGGACATAGCTTCCCTTTTTTACCAAAATGCTTCACACTTTTACAAGGAGACATTTTAAGGAAAACATGGTCACCTAACACAAATGAGAAGTCTTTCCTTGTGTTATCTGCATAACTTTTCTGCCTGCTCTGATCTATCCTCATGTGTTGTGGGATCATCCTCACTTTCTCACCCACTTATTCTACAAATTTTGGCCCCATCAACATTCCTTCATGGAATTCATCCCAAAACGATGGAGTCTGACATCGCTTCTGATAAAAGGACTCAAAAGGTTCCATCTAAATACAATATTGAAAATGGATATTATAAGAAATCGCCACAAAAGAAATATGATGATTCCAATTTTCAGATAGTCCATTGAACAAGCTAGAAGCATATCCTCGAATGTTTTAATTTTTCGCTCTGACTGCGCATCTGATTGAGGATGAAAAGCTATACTGAAATTTATCTTTTTTCCCAACGACTTCTAAAGTCCCTTCCAAAATTTAGAAGTGAACCTGGGATCTTGGACAGATAGAGTGTGTAGAGACCCGAAGCTTATCGTACATGGACATTACATTAATTTTGCGGAATACATAGTACATAACAAAAACACACACACAAGGATCGTAATAGTTTAGTGTCTTTGGAAACTCGGAACGTAATCTTCTAATCATGGTGAAAGATTTTCAATATCTCCCATAAAGATCTTCCCATTTTTTTTACCTAAAACCTTTCTTTATATCCTGGGAAAAAGAAAACATAAAAGGGTGAGCTGAAATGCTCAGTATGGGTAAACAAAAGAAAAATCAATTATATCATATTCATAAGAACATTAACTTTTGGAAATCATAACATGCAAAAGAGAGCATAATTTCATAACATGGGATAAATCATAGTAGTGAAATGAAATCCCAATAATCATAACATAAAACATGAAACATTGTGGCATACACACATAATCATAGAGAATCATTTCTTATTAGTCAAGACTAATTGCCAAGACTATCTTAGTGGACAAAGTCCCTTTCTGAACCGAGTCACCCTCGTTCCAGTCCTGTTTCACTGAACCGGTATAACCTACCGTTCCAGCCCTGTCTATCTCATGAGATATAAAATCTTTACCCAATGCATTGGAAGGAGATATAGGTCCCACCCATCTCATAATGATACCATTCTTATGTGTGCCACAAAATCATAAATCATACATCATTGCATAACCCATGTAATAAAAATGGGAATCTTAAACATCATGACATCATAAAACAATTCATATAAGATAAAGGAATTCATAAAAATAATTCCATCACAACGTAATCAAATAAATGTAATAATAGGGATAAAAAAGAACCCTTTATTATCTTAGATAGAAAATAATTTTGATAAAACACTTGAACTCCATTCTTGAGGAAAATATCCTTTCTATTTCAAAAACATTTTCCTTTATTAACATGTCTTAAAATTTAAAACTAAAAGAAGTTGATTAAAAATAAACTCGAAAACTTGTAAAGGAATATTCTTGGAAATAATGTTTTAAAAATACATTCATGCCGTATAAGTTAAAAAAAACATTCTTCGTACTTTTGTCGGAAAAGTCAAAATGTACCTCGTACGAAAAACGACAAAAGATTCCTTTCATATCTTTTACTAAAAACTCACCGAAGGTTAAAAATGGATTTAAACAATTGTAGGTTGATAGAAATAATATTACATATTGATGAAACATGGATGTGGATGATAAAATACACCCCAGTAAATGCCAAAGTATAAACAATCTCGGATAAAAATGAGATTGTGATATTTCCCTTACCTTAGGTCCGACTTGCTTTGTAAGTGTCCGAAACTCCTGTATAATGATTTAAATCATTTTATTGACTTATTCCAGAATCATATTAATTGTTATTATATCATATATGGTCCACTTATGACTTTATATTACCCGTTCTTTTGTAAATTCATGTTAAAGTAGCGTTTTGGGTAAAATCGTCTCATTTGTCGTTCGTGTTTTTAACTTGTAATTATTAATATGATTACTTGGATCATATTTACTTATATCCAGAATGTAAAACATGATTTATATATAATATATATTCAGAATATATATATATATATATATATATATATAATATTGATAAATGGAATGAAATACACTATTCATGGAGACGGTAGTCCGTACGTACGCATGAACGCTGTTTTCGTTTCCTTATTGAAGTGAATGGATTTAAGTAGATGACATACATATAAATTTACATAAATACAGTATCATTATTATTTCATATATTTCATTAGTACTTATTATATATACTTTATAATCATTCATGAATGGTTAATCATTGAGAATGAATCTCATCGCATCGTGGAGACGGTAGTCCGTACGTACGCACGAGCGATGATATCGTTCCCATGGTCATGGAATTGTGTTGAAGTGTATGTAGAATATTTCAGTATCAATATCACTTTATAATAATCATATATAGTTACTCGTTACACCATTATACCCATCCTATTAAGGTGGTGGTGGAAAATAGATTACACCACGGCATGGAGACGGTATTCCGTATGTACGCACGCGAGGTGATTTTATTTTTCCGTAGGATGGATAGAAGGTGAATTAGGGTTGTTTCATATTTATAATAACATATCAGTATGTAAGTAATACTGATGTTATTACTTTGTCATGAAACAACTACAGAAGAATAAGTTGAAGAAGAAAGAAATTGAAAAGATCGGTAATGGATATTACCTCTTCTTTGAAACGCCTCTTTGAATCCTCCACTTAGGGAACTAAGATTGGTCTTTGAAGAAGACCAGGACCTCTAGGATTATTCTAGGGAAGTGTAGAAGGGATTTTGGCAGGGGTTGGCCGAGCTTGAGTGCTCAAATTGGTGTGAGGAGGAGGGGGAGGAGGTGTCCTTTTATAAGGGAGGAGAGGGGCAACTTAGGAATATCTCAAAATATTATTTTATATTAAAGTCAAAATCGGTTTATAATGGTTCCAAAGGGTCTTATTTCGAAGTTAAAGTGGGGATGGGTCGAAATCCTATCAACCAATAGGATTTAGACAAGTTTAGGTTATTATTATATCCTTATCAATTAGATTTAACTCTAGGTTAAATAATTTAACTTTTACCGTGCCTTTTTGTTTTCTTACACTATATGGTTAATACACTTACTATAACATGCCAAACGAACCCCAAATTGTTTATTATTAATATATATATCCTTATCTAAATCATTTGGCCGAACCTTAGATTTTTAGGAATAAAATAACAATTAATAATATAATATTTTATTTAAAAACTATTTTGTGTCAATTTTGACACTATATGTTATATGATTTTTGTCAAAGTCATAAAAGAATTATATTTTCGAACCAACAGGATTAAATCAATACTAATATATCATAGTAACCTATAAAATTAGTGGAATTCATAAAAAGTCTCAAATTACATTTTTTTTGTGTTTATAACATCAATTATGTCAATATTTCATTTATAAGATAATTACTGCATCATCATTGTGTCATAAATAAATTAAATTATTTAATGTCTAAAAATTACAAATAAAATACTATTATATAGGAAATATTTTTATCTTTCTAATTAATATTTATAGTCGAATTTATCTTATGTATAACCCCATATTAAAAATGATTTACTTATTAAACATTGACTTTAACTATTTTAACTATTCATTAAATAAAATAATATTAAATGTCATAATCTAATCCAAGTGGACCTAAATGGTCATATTATATTCATAAGGTTGTTTTTGGTCGAATTACACTTATCCAATAAAATTAGGACATGTGTTAGGGTAATAGTAATATCATATTTACCCTTAGTTACCCTATTTACTATTAACCGCGGTAAAAAAAGTAAAAAGTTACTATTCACCAAAAAATTATTTTTATCTCATTGAACCACATTTTACTTACTGATATCAACTGTGTCTGTCGGATTTTCAAAATTCCATTCATAGAAGCGGTAAAATTAAGTTTTATGCAAAATTCAGTTTTTAACCTACCACTTAGTGGTTTCACTATTCATCAAAAATTGAAGTTTTTCAGAAAAATGCCAAAAATTCACCCTAAGCTATAATTGATATTCCGAATTCAAAAATGATTTCTATTTTACAAAATTCCCAACATATAAGTTGCATTAATTAATTTTATAATTAATTTCCGCTGTCACAACAAATAGCGTGTTTTTAAGAGATAATAACTATCAAAAGATTGACACTTGTTTATTACTGGTTTAAATGTGAAATTACATCCAATGACCAACATTGTATTAAATTGTAAAAATATATTCTAAATATACTTTAAAACCACTCAAATTAATAATTTATCACTATTAATTATTTCGATTAAAAAAGTTTTTTTTAATTAAAATTTAGTAATTTTCACTATTCATCAGAATATGAAAGTTATCCAAAAAGTACCAAAATTTCACCTTAGACTAAATTCGATACTCAGAATCCATAAATGAAGTCCATTTTGAAAAATAAAATTTACAAAATTTCAAAAAGAGGTTATTACTATTCATAACGGCTAGTTTTAATAATATCTTAATAGCATATCGTTGTTTAGCGAAACTTGGTGTTGCATACAACACACGCTATCGTCGAAGGTCACGATTGCGTGTAATTCAAGCCAGGTAAGAGATGTGTGTTGTGAAAGCTCCTTTTGGTGTAGCGTATAACACAAGACATTAATGAAATTAAAAAGAATATTTTTCATAATATCTCGGGGTGTTACATTCTACCCCCCTTAAAATGAATTTCGCCCTCGAAATATATCGGGGTTATAAATGGTTTACTATTCAAAAGTTTCTTTAATCGAAACCCACATCGTAAAAAGTAATACCAAAACCAATCTTTAAAAACAAAAGTATGAAACGTAACGGTTACCCAAATAAACTAATCACTAGGTTTCCACATAGGTGAAAATATGGATATGGAGGAGAAATCTAACCATCATGTTCTGATGGAGAGTGGTAGAGAACATGGCTATGGAAAAGCTAGCAATCACAAATCCATAAATTTGTGATGATCTAAGGTACCATCTGATTAATCAGATATAAGAGCACTAGGCCAACATTTTTGGTTTTCAAGATCATTTCCCTAAAGTTGATGAAATTGGAATTAGAAGAAATACTTTCGTGATTTTGGTATAGTCTCACTATTTGTCGTTCCTTGACAATTTCTACTTCATCTCTTAATGAAATGAAGTTGAATTTTTCATTCGTGATGTGTTAGCAGATCATGTGATAGAATGATGGGTCATTCCATCTGTCTCAAAAGGTTAGAAAAGTTATCAAAAAAATACATAAGTCCATCTATAGTGAGATTAATGATATATGGTTCCTAAAATGAACTTATACTTCATATATAATACTGCTTAATATAATAAAAACTAGTTTATACTAAAAAGGGACTTCCTGTAGGCCAGTGGTAGGTGATAAAGGCCAGTCGCACTTCGGTTGTGGGTTCGATTCCCACATCCTTGTCCGACGCGATGGGCTGTCGCTCGTCCAGCAGATTGTCATTTTTATAAAAATATATTACTATAACATCCCATCAATAATATCGAAAAAACCTCTATCCTTAAACAATACTAACTTATGTCCAACAATCCTTAGGCTTATCCATAATACTTCAGTCCACTCTCATAATATAGTGAAAACGATTACCATAGATTTAATACCATCGTTGATCCCCATATATCATAAGATATGTCTTGTTGGTCACATTCTAAACATTCAAAGGCCTTAATAATGTATTCTCTTGAATACCCATTGAACCTTATTGAAAACATGAATGCAGTTAAACGTTAACACTTTCCCCATACCAAAATCCTCAAAATTCTATATACTCAATCCATGATATCACTTAGTCCTTATATCAATCATGAGCTCATGAATACTGTTAAACATTTAATTTTCTTCTTATCCCATCATTATGCACATATCATCTAAATTCCAAAAATATCTGAATAACATTTCATGGATAGTGGTACCATTAATCATACACTTTCATAACTCAAGGAAAGACAATAGTGTAACAATCCTTAGTTGTCTCTTTATTCCATAGTACTATGAGATTTCTTATACAATATTACACATGATAAACATGTAAGCATTCCACTACATTCTTAAACCATTGACCAAGCTTCAACAATTCTTTCATCTCACATATCATTTGTAGTGTCTTCATCATCATCAACATAAATACTTTCCATACGACCATATTGATTCTCTTCATGAGACTTTCCCTTAAGGCATTGGTTTTCATAATTCCCATACATTCCACATTTAAAACATTTAACCATTGTTGTTGTTGTAGCAATACCATTATCCTCATCCATGGTGTTAACTGAACCTTTTCCTTTGCACTTACTTGATTTGTGTCCTTCTTTTCCACACCCAAAGCATCTTCCAGTTCCTTTGAAACATTCTCCTCGATGCCTCTTCCCACATGATTTACATAGGGGAAATTTAACTTTCTTTCCTCTATGATCATCATGAAACTCCATCTTTCTCTTATTAGCCGAGTCAGGAAACTTACCAAATTTTACTTTATTGATCATCTTATGAGATTGCTGATTCGGCATAATAATGATGATTGTACTTCCAAATACCATTTCACTATGAAGAATATCATTCCATTGTCCATCATATTCTCCATTATCGTGAATCATCTTGTTTCAACCATTTTCTAAAACCCAAAAAGAATAGTGTGAGAGGCAAAAATCATGCTAGGGGAAAACAACATAATAAAGGGGGAGTACCTTCAATATCTAACATCTTAAGTTTAATTCTATGATCGTTAGCGTAATTCTAGTACTATAACCTATACGTATACTTAACCTTAGGGACATCCCTTGACATACCTTAGAAATATATCTAGGGATCTCAGTAACGTTTTCGCATCCTAGTTTCCAAAGGTTGACTAAACCTCCCTATGATACCAACTGTAGAGACCCGAAGCTTATCGTACATAGACATTACATTACTTTTGCGGAATACATAGTACATAACAAAATCACACACACAAGGATCGTAATAGTTTAGTGTCTTTGGAAACTCGGAACGTAATCTTCTAATCGTGGTGAAAGATCTTCAATATCTCCCATAAAGATCATCCCTTTTTTTACCAAAAACCTTTCTTTATATCCTGGGAAAAAGAAAACATAAAAGGGTGATCTGAAATGCTCAGTAAGGGTAAACAAAAGAAAAACCAATCACATCATATTCATAATAACATAACTTTTGAAAATCTTAACCTGCAAAAGAGAGCATAATTTCATAACATGGGATAAATCATAGTAGTGAAATGAAATCCCAATAATCATAACATAAAACATGAAACATTGTGGCATACACACATAATCATATAGAATCATTTCTTATTAGACAAGACTCATTGCCAAGACTATCTTAGTGGACAAAGTCCCTTTCTGAACCAAGTCACCCTCGTTCCAGTCCTGTTTCACTGAACCGGTATAACCTACCGTTCCAGCCCTGTCTATCTCATGAGATATAAAATCTTTACTCAATGCATTGGAGGGAGATATAGGTCCCACCCATCTCATAATGATACCATTCTTATGTGTGCCACAAAATTATAAATCATACATCATTGCATAACCCATGTAATAAAAATGGGAATCTTAAACATCATGACATCATAAAACAATTCATATAAGATAAAGGAATTCATAAAAATAATTCCATCACAAAATAATCAAATAAATGTAATAATAGGGATAAAAACAGAACCCTTTATTATCTTAGATGGAAAATAATTTTGATAAAACACTTGAACTCCATTCTTGAGTAAAATATCCTTTCTATTTCAAAAACATTTTCCTTTCTTAACATGTCTTAAAATTTAAAATTTAAAAGAAGTTGATTAAAAATAAACTTGAAAACTTGTAAAGGAAGATTCTTGGAAATAATGTTTTAAAAATCCTTTCATGCCGTATAAGTTAAAAAAACATTCTTCGTACTTTTGTCGGAAAAGTCAAAATGTACCTCGTACGAAAAACGACAAAAGATTCCTTTCATATCTTTTACTAAAAACTCACCGAAGGGTAAAAATGTATTTAAAAAATTGTAGGTGGATGGAAATAATATTACATATTGATGAAACATGGATTTGGATGGTAAAATACACCCCAGTAAATGCCAAAGTATAAAAAATCTCGGATAAAAATGAGATTGTGATATTTCCCTTACCTTAGGTCCGACTTGCTTTGTAAGTGTCCGAAACTCCTGTATAATGATTTAAATCATGTTATTGACTTATTCCAGAATCATATTCATTGTTATTATATCATATATGGTCCACTTATGACTTTATATTACCTGTTCTTTTGTAAATTCATGTTAAAGTAGCGTTTTTGGTAAAATCGTCTCATTTGTCGTTCGTGTTTTTAACTTGTAATTATTAATATGATTACATGGATCATGATTACTTATATCCATAATTTAAAACATGATTTATATATAATATATATTCAGAATATATATATATATATATAATATATCGATAAATGGAATGAAATACACCGTTCATGGAGACGGTAGTCCGTACGTACGCATGAACGCTGTTTTCGTTTCCTTATTGAAGTGAATGGATTTAAGTAGATGACATACATATAAATTTACATAAATACAGTATCATTATTATGTCATATATTTCATTATTACTTATTATATATACTTTATAATCATTCATGAATGGTTAATCATTGAGAATGAATCTCATCGCATCGTGGAGACGGTAGTCCGTACGTACGCACGAGCGATGATATCGTTCCCATGGTCATGGAATTGTGTTGATGTGTATGTAGAATATTTCAGTATCAATATCACTTTATAATAATCATATATAGTTACTCATTACACCATTATACCCATCCTATTAAGGTGGTGGTGGTAAATAGATTACACCACGGCGTGGAGACGGTATTCCGTACGTACGCACGCGCGGTGATTTCATTTTTACATAGGATGGATAGAAGGTGAATTAGGGTTGTTTCATATTTATAATAACATATCAGTATGTAAGTAATAATTATGTTATTAATTTTTCATGAAACAACTAAAGAAGAAGAAGTTTAAGAAGAAAGAAATTGAAAAGATCGGTAATGGATATTACCTCTTCTTTGAAACGCCTCTTTGAATCCTCCACTTAGGAAACTAAGATTGGTCTTTGAAGAAGACCAGGACCTCTAGGATTATTCTAGGGAAGTGGAGAAGGGATTTTGGCAGGGGTTGGCAGATCTTGAGTGCTCAAATTGGTGCGAGGAGGAGGGGGAGGAGGTGTCCTTTTATAAGGGAGGAGAGGGGCACCTTAGGAATATCTCAAAATATTATTTTATATTAAAGTCAAAATCAGATTATAATGGTTCCAAAGGGTCTTATTTCGAAGCTAAAGTGGGAATGGGTCGAACTACTATCAACCAATAGGATTTAGGCAAGTTTAGGTTATTATTTTAACCTTATCAATTAGATTTAACTCTAAGTTAAATAATTTAACTTTTATTGTGCCTTTTTGTTTTCTTGCACTATATGGATAATAAACATACTATAACATGCCAAACGAACCCCAAATTGTTTATTATTAATATATATATCCTTATCTAAGTCATTTGGCCTAACCTTAGATTTTTAAGAATAAAATAACAATTAATAATATAATATTTGATTTAAAAACTATTTTGTGTCAATTTTGACACTATTTGTTATATGATTTTTGTTAAAGTCATAACAGAATTATATGTTCGAACCAAGATGCTTAAATCAATACTAATATATCATAGTAACCTAAAAAATTAGTGTAATTCATAAAAAGTCTGAAATTACATTTATTTTTGTGTTTATAGCATCAATTATGTCAATATTTCATTAATAAGATAATTACTGCATCATCATTGTGTCATAAATAAATTAAATTATTTAATGTCTAAAAATTACAAATAAAATACCATTATATAGGAAATCCTTTTAGCTTTCTAATGAATATTTATAGTCGAATTTGTATTATGTATAACCCCATATTAAAAATGATTTATTTATTAAACTTTGATTTTAACTATTTTAACTATTCATTAAATAAAATAATATTAAATGTCATAATCTAATCCAAGTGGACCTAAATGGTCATATTATATTCATAAGGTTGTTTTTGGTCGAATTAAACTTATCCAATAGAATTAGGACATGTGTTAGGGTAATAGTAATATCATATTTACCCTTAGTTACCCTATTTACTATTAACCGCGGTAAAAAAAGTAAAAAGTTACTATTCACCAAAAAATTATTTTTATCTCATTGAACCACATTTTACTTACTGATATCAACCGTGTCTGTTGTATTTTCGAAATTCCATTCACAAAAGCGGTAAAATTAAGTTTTATGCAAAATTTAGTTTTTAACCTACCACTTAGTGGTTTCACTATTAATCAAAAATTTAAGTTTTTCAGAAAAATGCCAAAATTTCACCCTAAGCTATAATTGATATTCTGAATTCAAAAATCATTTCTATTTTAAAAAATTCCCAACATATAAGTTGCATTAATTAAGTTTATAATTAATTTCCGCTGTAACAACAAATAGCGTGTTTTTAAGAGATAATAACTATCAAAAGATTGACACTTGTTTATAACTGGTTTAAATGTGAAATTACATCCAATGACCAACATTGTATTAAATTGTAAAAATATATTCTAAATATACTTTAAAACCACTCAAATTAATAATTTATCACTATTAATTATTTCGATTAAAAAAGTTGTTTTTAATTAAAATTTAGTAATTTTCACTATTCATCAGAATATGAAAGTTATCCGAAAAGTACCAAAATTTCACCTTAGACTAAATTAGATACTACAAATCCATAAATGAAGTCCATTTTGAAAAATAAAATTTACAAAATTTCAAAAAGTGGTTATTACTATTCATAATGGCTAGTTTTAATAATATCTTAATAGCATATCGTTGTTTAGTGAAACATGGTGTTGCGTACAACACACGCTATCGTGGAAGGTCACGATTGCGTGTAATTCAAGCCAGGTCTGAGATGTGTGTTGTGAAAGCTCCTTTTGGTGTAGCGTATAACACAAGACATTAATGAAATTAAAAAGAATATTTTTCATAATATCTCGGGGTGTTACAGAGTGGAAAGAGGAACTCCATGTAACCTGACAATCTCCTTGATGTACAATCATGAAAGCTGATCCAAAGTCATTGTATCTTGAATATAAAGAAAGTGTTCAGACTTTGTTATCCGATCAACAAAATCTCAAATCACATTGTTACTTTGAGATGTCTTTTGTAGTCCTACCACAAATTCTATGGATACATTCTCCCATTTCCAATCTTGCACTGGAAAAGGCTGAAGCATCCCCTTCAGTAACTACCACTCTTCTTTAACCTATTGACACGCCAAACATTTCAGGGTTAAATCAGCAATATCTCTTTTCATTCCATCCCACCAATAATACTCTCAATGTTCCCAAAACATCTTAGTACTTTTAGGATGAATTGAAAATGGAGAACTATGAGATTTACACAACAAATATTTCTTCAGTTGAGAATCACAAGGCACACACAAAAATTTTCCAAATCATAAAACAAAATCTTTATCAAGGATAAAATCTGGAAACTTACCCATTTTAACCAATTCTACCATTTCTATAGATAACGGTCATCCTTCTATTCTAGATTAATTCTGTCTTACAATGAAGAATGCACTAAAATCTGAAACAAAACAGACATATTCCCTACAACAACAAATTTTAAGCCAAAATTAATCAAATCATTAATCAAGGGATCATGTTCCAAATGTTACATGGTTAATGATGCATGATGTTTTGGACTCAAGGCATCTGCCACATTTTTTGATTTCCCAGGATGGTAATTGATTGTGATATCATAATTCATTATAAATTCAAGCCATCTTCTCTGCCTCATGTTTAATTCCATCTGAGTGATTATATACTTCAGAATTTTGTGGTCTGTATATATTTGACAATTGGTTCCATATAAAATATGCCTCCTTATTTTCAAAGCAAAAAACAACAGTTACCAATTCAAAATCATGTGTGGGATAATTTATCTCATGAGTTTTAATTTTTCTTGAACCATAGGAAATTACATGATCATTCTTCATCAAAACACAACCAAGTCCTTTCAAAGAAGCATCACTGTAGATGACAAACTCACCATTCTGGAAAGGTAAGGCCAAAACTGGAGCATTCACCAATCTCTTCTTCAGTTCTTGAAAACAAAAATCACATTACTCTGTCCAAAAAAATTTAACCCCTTTCAGTGTTAAGTTAGTTAACGAGCTAGATAACCATGCAATGTTCTTAAAAAACCGTCTGTAACAACCTGTTAACCCAAGAAAACTATGAATCTATGTAACATTTGTGGGTCTTGGACATTCATCAACTACTTTAGTTTTGGTTGGATCAACTATTATTCCATCCTATTTTACAATTTTCCCATGAAAAAAATCTGTTGCAACCAAAAATCACACTTGCAGAATTTCCCATACAGTTTCTTTTCTTTTAATGTATTCAAAACAACCCTTAGATATTTTTCATGCTTCTCTTAATTTTTGGAAAATACCAGAATGTCATCAATAAATATAACCAGAAACTTATCCAAGAAATAATCAAATAATCTATTCATATGATTCATGAATACAACAGGTGCAATAGTTAATCCAAACGGCATAACAACAAATTCATAATGCCCATATCTAGTATGAAAGGTTGTTTTCAGAATGTCATCCTCCTTCACCTTCAGTTGATGGTATCTGGATCTCGAGTAAATCTTGCAAAGGTACTGATCTCCCTGGAGCTGATCAAACAATTCATTGATATGTGGCAAAGGATACTTGTTTTTAATAGTGATGTTATTAAAATCTCTATAATTAATGCAAAGTCTCGTGGATCAATCTTTCATTTTAACAAACAAAACTAGGGCTCCCCAAGGTGAAGTGCTAAGATGAATGAAGATGTTTTCAACAAATCCTGTAATAGATTTTTCAATTAAAGAAGTTCGATTAGACCCGTACTATATGGTGGTTTTAAAGCTTTCTTAGAATCAACAACAAAGTAAATTGCGAATCCGAATTCTCAATTAGGTATGACATCGGGTAAATCATCAAGAAATAATTCAAGGTATTCATTTACCACTAGCATGTCATTAATATAAATAGTTCCATTGTTTTCATCAATATGTGCAAGATAACATTCATTTCCATCATTCAATAGTTTCTCAGCTTCCTGATATGTTATCAATTGTATGTGTTCATTATTGTATATAAAATGAAACCCTTTCTAAAAAACAACTTCTTTAGATCTACAGTCAATCTTAGCATGATAATAAAAATTCCAATCCATCCCTAGAATAACATCAAACTCTACAGAGGGTAAAACAAAAAAAATTTCTGGTAATGTCTTTCCATAGACCACAATATAATGATTCTTATAATTTCTCTTTGCTATAACATTTCCCCCTGGTTTTTTAACAACAAGTTCGGGTCTCATTTGTTGAGGTGATATTTTAAATTTACCAGAAAAATTATTCGAGATGAAGTAATGTGTGGACCCCGTATCAAACAAAACTTTTGCAAAATCTATGTGAACAAACAAAGTACCTTATATAACTTCATTGGATGGCCTAACATCTGCTGACGTAGTTGCAATGGATCTCACTACACATTCATGCTTGTAGTCTGGCTTCTTTTCATCATTCGGATCTCTATTTGGGTAGGCAATTGCATAATGACCAATTTCGCCACATTTAAAACACTTTATATTCTCCTTATCATGATTATTTTGAGGATCATTTTCATTGCAATTATAACACCCCGAGATTTTATGAAAAATATTCTTTTTAATTTCTTTAATGTCTTGTGTTGTATGCTACACCAAAAGGAGCATGCACAACACGCATCCTTGACATTCCTTACATTACACACAATCACGACCTTCCTCGATAGAATGTGTAGTACGCAATAACGAGTTTCACTAAACAACAATATGCTATTAAAATATTATCAAAACTAGCCATTATGAATAATAATAAAAAAATTTTGAAATTTTTTAAATTTTATTTTTCAAAATGGACTTCATTTTTTGATTCGGAATATCGAAATTATCTAAGGGTGAAATTTTGGTACTTTTCGGATAACTTTCATTTTCTGATGAATAGTGAAAATTACTAAATTTTAATTAAAAACAACCTTTTTAATCGAAATAATAATAGTGATAAATTATTAATTTGAGTGTTTTTAAGGTATATTTAGAATATATTTTTACAATTTAATATAATATTGGTCATTGGATGTAATGTCACCTGATATAAACAAATGTCAATCTTTTGATAGTTATTATCTCTTAAGAACACACTATTTGTTTTGACGTCGGGAATTAATTTTTAAATTAAGTAATGCAACTGATATGTTTTTAATTTGGTAAAATAGACATAATTTTTTAGTTCATAATATCAAATATAGTTTAGGCCTAATTTTTGGTATTTTTCTGGAAACGTTCATTTTTTGATGAATAGTGAAACCACTAAGTGGTAGTTAAAAAAATGAATTTTTCATAAAACATATTTTTACCGCTTCTGTGAGTGGAATTTCAAAAATCCGAGAGACACAGTTGATGTCAGTATGTAAAATGTTGTTCAATGAGATGAAAATATTTTTTGGTGAATAGTAACTTTTTACTTTTTCTTACCACGGTTAAAAGTAAATATGGTAATTAAGGGTAAAATGATATTATTATTACCCTAACACATGTCCTAATTCTATTGGATACGTGTAATTCAACCAAAAACAACCTTATGAATATAATATAACCATTTAGGCCCACTTGGATTAGATTAGGACATTTATTATTAATTTATTTAAAGAAGGGTTAAAATAGTTAAATTCAAAGTTTAATAAGTATATCATTTTTAATATAAGGTTATACAAAAGATAAATTCGACTATAAATATTCATTATAAATATAAAAATATTTCCTATATAATGGTATTTTATTTGTAATTTTTAGACATTAGATAATTTAATTTATTTATGACACAATGATGATGAAGTAATTATCTTATTAATGAAATATTGAAATAATTGATGTTATAAATACCAAAATAAATGTAATTTGAGACTTTTTATGAATTACACTAATTTTATAGGTTAATATGACATGTTAGTATTCATATAATTAACTTTTCTGGAACTAATCAGTCTGTTATGAGTTTCACAAAAAATCAATTACTAAATAGTGTCAAAATTGACATAAAATAGTTTTTAAAACAAATATTATATTATTAATTGTTATTTTATTCCTAAAAATATATGTTTCGGCCAAATTACATAGATAAGGTTATATATATTAATAATAAACAACATGGGGTTCATTTTGCTTCTTATAGTAAGTTTATTAACCTTATAGTGTAAGAACACAAAAAGACACGATAAAAGTAAAATTATCTAACTTAATGTTAAATCTAAATGATAATGTTAAAATAGGAACCTAAACTTGTCTAAATTCTATTGGATGAGACGATTTCGACCCATAGCCACCTTAGCTTCGAAATAAATCAATTTGGATCTATTTAAAACCGAATTTGGCTTTATAATAAAATAATATTTTTAGTTATTCCAAAGGTGCCCCTCTCCTCCCTTATAAAAGGGCACCTCCTCCCTCTCTTCCTCACACCACATTGAGCCTTCAAGCTCGGCCAACCCCTGCCAAATACTCTTCTCCACTTCCCTAGAAACATCTTAGAGGTTCTGGTATTCTTCAAAGACCAATTTTAGTGCCCTAAGAGGAGGACTCAAAGAGGCGCTTCAAAATGTGGTAATGTCCGTTACCGATTCTTTCAACATTATTTCGTATTCCACTTCTTATTCTTAGGTTATTTCATTATGAAGTAATAACATAAGTATCACTCATATACTGATATGTTATTATAAGTATGAAACAAATCTATTTCACCATCCATCCATCCTACGGAAAACGAAATCACCGCGTGTGCGTACGTACAAAATACTGTCTCTATGCCGTGGTGTAATCTATTTTCCACCACCACCATACTTGGATGGGTATAATGGTGTACATAATAACTATATATGATTTTTGTAAATTTATATTGGTTCTTAAATAGTATAAATACACTCTAATACAATTCCACGATCATGAGAACGATATCATCGCTCGTGCGTACATATGGACTACCGTCTCCACGGCGCGATGAGATTCATTATCCACATTAACCATTCATGAATGATTATAAAGTATATATAATAAGTAATCATGAAATATATTACATAATAATGATACTAGATTTATGTGTATATATATGTATGACGTCTACTTAATTCCATTCAACTCAACAAGGAAATGAAAACAGCGTTCATGCGTACGTACGGTCTACCGTCTCCATGAACGGTGTATTTCTTTCCATTTACTGATCTATTATATATATATATATATATATATTCTGAATATATATTATATATAAATCATGTTATATATTCTGGAATTAAGTAATCATGATCTAAGTAATCATATGAATAATTACAAGTCAAAACACGGACGACAAATGAAACGATTTTACCCAAAACGCTCTTTAACATGGAATTTACAAAAGAACGGGTAATATAAAGTCATAAGTGAACCATATATGATATCATAACAATTAATATGATTCCGTAATAATTCAAAAAAATTATTTAAATCATTATACAGGAGGTTTGGATATGTACGAAGCATATCGGACCTAAGGTAAGGGATAATGTTGCAATCTCAATTATTTTCTATCCGAGATTGCTTATACGTAAGTATTTACTAGGGTTATTTCTATCATCCATGTCCATGTTTTATAAAAAATTTTTAATGTATGTTTAAAGTCCTTTTTACCCATTTTTAATTTTACTACATGGTATGTAAGTAATCTTTATTTTTTTACGTTACGAGGTACTTTTTGACTTTTCCGACAAAAGTATGAGGAGATTGTTATTTTTAACTTATACGACACAAACATATTTTTACAGTTTTATAATGAATTATTTTCATGAAGCTTCCTCCAAAAGATTTCATGACTAATTTAAACAAAAATCCTTTTCTTTTAAAATTGCATGATTTTTTGTGAAAAGAAATTGATTTTGAAGAAGAAAGGATATTTTGAAAAAGAATTCATTTCAAGTGTTTTATCAAAACCATTTTCTATCTAAGATGACATTATTTCATATGTGTATGTTTCAAGTATAATGTATCTATGATTTACATGGATTCAATTTTATTATGATGAAATATCCATTTGTTTTATATGGATTATGTGATGATGGGATGATGTTTATGAAACCCATTTTATTCGTTGGGTTATGATGAATGTTCTAAGTTTATTTTGTGGCACAAGTAAGAATGATTTCACTATGAGATGGGTGGGACCTATATCTCCCTCCAATGAATTGGGTAATGATTTATATCTAATTAGATAGACATGGATAAAATGGCAAGTTAAACTGGTTCAGTAATACAGGACTGGAACGAAGAGTGAACTCGATTCAGAAAGGGACTTTGTCCACTAAGACGGTCTTGGCAGCAATGCCTTGGCTACTATGTAAATCATATCATGTGCTTAATGGTTGACACAATTACATTTTTTATTCCCATGCTATTTTATCATTCTTAATGTTGCTTTATGATCTATGCCTTACGTACTTCCATGTTTTATGTCATTGCTCAAGCTTTTGATGTTTTAACATTATGTTCATGTTTTAAGTTCAAATGTATATGGTATGTTTTATTTTATCCATGATTACCCTTACTGATCATTTGAGCTCACCCTTTTTATTTTTTCTTTTCCCCAGGATATAAATAAAGGTTTCAGGTAAGAAAAAAAGGGGAAGATCTTTATGGGAGATGTTGAAGATCTTTCACCACGATTAGAAGATTATGTTCCAAGTTTACAAAGAAACTAAAATATTAAGATCCTCGTGTGTCTGTTATTGTTATGTATTAAGTATTCTACTAAAGTAATGTAATATCCATGTACATCAAGCTTTGGGTCACTACAGTTGGTATTAGAGGAAATGTTTAGTCAAACTTTAGAAACTAGGATGCGAAAACGTTAGTGAGATCCCTAGAGATATTTCTAAGGTATGTCTAGGGATGCCCCTAAGGATAAGTATACGTATAGGATATAGTCCTAGAACTATGGTAACGATATTATATTAAACCAAAGATGTTAGATATTGACGTTACTCCCCCTTTATTATGATTTTTTCCTCTGACACTATTCTTTTTGGGTTTTAGAAAATGGCTGGAAAAAAGATGATTCACGATAATGGAGGATATGATGGGCAATGGAATGATATTCTTCATGAGCAACCAAATGAAATGCGATTCGGAAGTACAAACATAATTATTATGCCGAATCAACAATCTCATAATATTATCAACACAGTAAAATTTGGTAAGTTTCCTAACTCGGCTAATAAGAGAAAGATGGAGTTTCATGATGATCATAGAGGAAAAAAAGTTCAATTTCCCCTATGTAAATCATGTGGGAAGAGGAATCAAGGAGAATGTTTCAAAGGAACTGGAAGATGCTTTGGGTGTGGAAAAGAAGGACACAAAGCCAGTAAGTGCAAAGGAAAAGGTTCAGTTAACACTAGGGATGAGGATAATGGTATTACTACAACATCAACAACGGTTAAATGTTTTAAATGTGGAATGTACGGGCATTATGCAAACCAATGCCCTTAGGGAAAGTCTCATGAAGAGAATCAGTATGGTCGTATGGGTAGTATTTATGTTGATGATGATGAAGAGACTACAAATGATATGTGAGATGAAATAATTGTTGAAGCTCAGTCAATGGTTTATGAATGTAGTGGAATGATTACATGTTTATAATGTGTAATGTTGTATAAGTAATCTCATGGTACTATGGAATAAAGAGACAACTAAAGATTGTTACAATGTTGTCTTTCCCTGAGTTTTGAAAGTGTATAATTAGTGGTACCAGTATCCATGAAAGGTTATTCAGATATTTTTGGAATGGAGATGATATGCGCATAATGAAGGGATAAGGAGAAAATTAATTGTTTGATAGTATTCATGATCTAATGACTGATATAAGGAGAAGGTTGTATCATGGTTTGAGTATATATAATTTTTGGATTTTTGTATGTGGAAAGAGTTAACTTTTGACAGAATTCATGTTTTCACTAAGGTTTAATAGGTATTCATTTTTCAAGAGAATACACGATTAAGGTATTCACATGATTGGAATTTGACCAACAAGATATATGGGGGATAAATGATGGTATTCACAAGCTTGGTTGATGACATTTCAAGTAATCGTTTTCTTTATACAATGAGCTTGGACCAAAGTATTTTAGATAAGCCTAAAGATTGGAATGGATTATGTTAGACATAAGTTAGTATTGTTTAAGGATAGAACTTTTTTTATATTATTTATGGGATGTTATAGTAATGTTGTTTTAGAAAAAGGACAACCTGCAGGATGTGTGACAAATCATCGCGTTGGACAAGGCTGTGGGAATCGAACCCACAACCGAAGTGTGACTGGCCTTTATCGCCTACCAATGGCCTACAGGAAGTCCCTGTTTAGTAGAAACTAGTTTTATTATGTTAATCATTATGATATATGAAGTATAAGTCCATTTTAGGAACCATATATGATTAATCTCACTATAGATGGACTTATGTATTTTTGATAACTTTTATAACATTTTGTTTGAGACAGATGGATTGACCCATCATTCTATCACATGATCTGCTAACACATCACGAATAACAAATTCAACTTTATTTCATTAAGGGATGAAGTGGAAATTGTTCAATTAACGAACAACAGTGAGATTTTACCAAAATCATGTAAGTATTTCTTTTAATTCATCAACTTTAGGGAAATGATCTTGAAAACCAAAAATGATTTCCTAGTGCCCTTATATCCGATGAATCAAATGTTACCTTAGATCATCACAAATCTATGGATTTGTGATTGCTTGTTTTTCCATAGACATGTTCTCTACCACTCTCCATCAGAACATGATGGTTAGATTTCTCTTCCATATCCATATTTTCATCTATGTGGAAACCCAGTGATTAGTTTATTTGGGTAACCATTACGTTTCATACTTTTGTTTTTAAAGATTGGTTTTGGTATTCCTTTTTATGATGTGAGTTTCTATTAAAGAAACTTTGGAGGAGTAAACCATTTATAACCTCGACGAGTTTCGAGGGAGAAATTCATTTTAAGGGGGGTAGAATGTAACACCCCGAGATTTTATGAAAAATATTCTTTTTAATTCCATTAATGTCTTGTGTTGTATGCTACAACAAAAGGATATTGCACAACACACATCCTTGACTTGCCTTTCATTATACGCAATCACGACCTTCCTCGATAGCGTGTGTAGTACGCAATAATGAGTTTCACTAAACAACAATATACTATTAAAATATTATTAAAACTAGCCATTATGAATAATAATAACAAATTTTTTAAATTTTTTAAATTTTATTTTTCAAAATTGACTTCATTTTTGGATTCGGAATATCGAAATTAGCTTAGGGTGAAACTTTGGTACTTTTTGGATAACTTTCATTTTCTGATGAATAGTGAAAATTACTAAATTTTAATTAAAAACATCCTTTTTAATTGAAATAATTAATAGTGATAAATTATTAATTTTAGTGGTTTTAAAGTATATTTAGAATATATTTTTACAATTTAATACAATGTTTGTCATTGGATTTAATTTCACCAGACATAAAAAAATTTCAATCTTTTGATAGTTATTATCTCTTAAGAACACGTTATTTGTTTTGACGACGGGAATTAATTTTTAAATTAAGTAATGCAACTAATATGTTTTGAATTTGGTAAAATAGAAATCATTTTTCAGTTCATAATATCAAATATATCTTATGGCTAATTTTTGGTATTTTTCTGGAAACTTTCATTTTTTGATGAATAGTGAAACCACTAAGTGGTTGTTAAAAAAATGAATTTTTCATAAAACATAATTTTACCACTTTTGTGAGTGGAATTTAAAAAATCCTTCAGACACAGTTGATGTCAGTAAGTAAAATGTTGTTCAATGAGATAAAAATAATTTTTGGTGAATAGTAACTTTTTACTTTTTTTTACCACGGTTAAAAGTAAATAGGATAATTAAGGGTAAAAATTATATTATTATTACCCTAACACTTGTCCTAATTCTATTTGATAAGTGTAATTCGACCAAAAACAACCTTAGGAATAACATATGACCATTTAGGCCCACTTGGATTTGATTAGGACATTTATTATTAATTTATTTAAAGAAGGGTTAAAATAGTTAAAATCGCGTTTAATAAGTATATCATTTTTAATATAGGGTTATACATAAGATAAATTCTACTATAAATATTAAATAGAAAGATAAAAGTATTTCATACATAATGGTATTTTATTCGTAGTTTTTATACATTAAATAATTTAATTTATTTATGACACAAAGATGATGCAGTAATTATATTGTTAATGAAATATTGACATAATTGATGTTATAAATACCACAATAAATGTAACTTGAGACTTTTTATGAATTACAATAATTTTATATGTTAATATGACATGTTAGTATTGATATAAATAACTTTTTTTGAACAAATCAGTCTGTTACGATTTTCATAAAAATAAATTACTAAATAGTGTCAAAATTGACAAAAAATAGTTTTTAAAACAAATATTATATTATTAATTGTTATTTTATTCCTAAAAATATATGTTTCGGCCAAATGACATAGATATGGTTATATTTATTAATAATATACATCTTGGGGTTCGTTTGGCTTCTTATAGTAAGTTTATTAACCTTATAGTGTAAGAACACAAAAAGACACGGTAAAAGTAAAATTATCTAACTTAATGTTAAATCTAAATGATAAAGTTAAAATAGGAACCTAAACT
Source organism: Viscum album (assembly GCA_963277665.1). NCBI lineage: Eukaryota > Viridiplantae > Streptophyta > Magnoliopsida > Santalales > Viscaceae > Viscum > Viscum album. The sequence goes on from OY728165.1 coordinate 828,175,228, forward strand.
TTTCTAAATTCTATTGGATGAGAGGATTTCTACCCATACCCATCTTAGATTCGAAATAAATCAATTTTGAGCTATTTAAAACCGAATTTGGCTTTATAATAAAATAATATTTTTTAGTTATTCCAAAGGTGCCCCTCTCCTCCCTTATAAAAGGGCACCTGCTCCCTCTCTTCCTCACACCAGTTTGAGCATTCAAGCTCGGACAAACCCTGCCGAATTCTCTTCTCTACTTCCCTAGAAACATCATCGTGGTTCTGGTCTTCTTCAAAGAACAATTTTAGTGCCCTAATAGGAGGACTCAAAGAGGCGCTTCAAAGAAGAGGTAATGTCCGTTACCGATTCTTTCAACTTTATTTCTTCTTCCACTTCTTCTTATTAGGTTGTTTCATTATGAAGTAATAACATCAGTATCACTAATATACTTATATGTTATTATAAGTCTGAAACAACCATATTTTACCATCTATCCATCCTACGGAAAATGAAATCACCGCGCGTGCGTACGTACGGAATACCATCTCCACGCCGTGGTGTAATCTATTTTCCACCACCACCATACTTGGATGGGTATAATGGTGTACATAATAACTATATATTATTATTGTAAAGTGATATTGGTTCTGAAATAGTATACATACACTCCAATACAATTACACGATCATGAGAACGATATAATCGCTCGTGCGTACGTACGGACTACCGTCTCCACGACGCGATGAGATTCATTGTCAACATTAACCATTCATGAATGATTATAAAGTATATATAATAAGTAATCATGAAATATATGACATAATAATGATACAGGATTTATGTGTATATATATGTATGTCTTCTACTTAATTCCATTCAACTCAATAAGGAAACGAAAATAGCGTTCATGCGTACGTACGGTCTACCGTCTCCATGAACGGTGTATTTCTTTTCATTTAATGATCTATTATATATATATATATTGAATATATATTATTTATAAATCATGTTTTATATTCTATAATTAAGTAATCATGATCTAAGTAATCATATGAATAATTACAAGTCAAAACACGGACGACAAATGAAACGATTTTACCCAAAACACTCTTTAACATTGAATTTACAAAAGAACGGGTAATATAAAGTCATAAGTGAACCATATATGATATCATAACAATTAATATGATTCTGTAATAAGATAATAACATTATTTAAATCATTATACAGGAGGTTTGGATATGTACGAAGCATATCGGACCTACGGTAAGGGATAATGTTGCAATCTCAATGGTTTTCTATCCGATATTTCTTATACGTAAGTATTTACTGGGGTTATTTCTATCATCCATGTCCATGTTTTATAAAAGTTTTTTCATGTATGTTTAATGTACTTTTTACCCATTTTTTAATTTTACTACATGGTATGTAAGGAATCCTTCTTTTTTTATGTTATGAGGTACTTTTTGTCTTTTCCGACAAAAGTATGAGGAGATTGTTATTTTTAACTTATACGACATGAACAGTTTTTTACAGTTTTATAAAGCCATATTTTCAGGAAGCTTCCTCCAAAATATTTCATGACTAATTTAAACAAAAATCCTTTTCTTTTAAAATTTCATGATGTTTTGTGAAAAGAAATTGATTTTGAAGAAGAAAGGATATTTTCCAAAAGAATTCATTTCAAGTGTTTTATCCAAACCATTTTCTATCTAAGATGAAATTATTTCATATGTGTATGTTTCAAGTATAATATATCTATGATTTTCATGGATTAAATTTTCTTATGATGAAATATCCATTGGTTTTATATGGATTATGTGATGATGGGATGATGTTTATGAAACCCATTTTATTCTTCGGGTTATGATGAATGTTTTAAGTTTATTTTGTGGCACAAGTAAGAATGATTTCACTATGAGATGGGTTTGACCTATATCTCCCACCAATTCATTGGGTAAAGATTTATATCTCATGAGATAGACATGGCTGGAACAGAAAGTTAAACCGGTTCAGTAATACAGGACTGGAACGAGGAGTGAACTCGATTCAGAAAGGGACATTGTCCACTAAGATGGTCTTGGCAGTAATGCCTTGGCTACTATGGAAATCATATCATGTGCTTAATGGTTGACACAATTACATGCTTTATTCCCATGCTATTTTATCATTCTTAATGTTTCTTTATGATCTATGCCTTACGTACTTCCATGTTTTATGTCATTGCTCAAGCATTTGATATTTTAACATTATGTTCATGTTTTAAGTTCAAATGGATATGGTATGTTTTATTTTATCCATGATTACCCTTACTGAGCATTTTAGCTCACCTTTTTTATGTTTTCTTTTCCCTAGGATATAAAGAAAGGTTTTAGGTAAGAAAAAAAAGGGGAAGATCTTTATGGGAGATGTTGAAGATCTTTCACCATGATTAGTAGATTACGTTCCATGTTTCCAAAGACACTAAACTATTAAGATCCTTTTGTTTCTGTTATTGTTATGTATTAAGTATTCCTCTAAAGTAATGTAATATCCATGTAAGTCAAGCTTTGGGTCTCTACTGTAATCTCAAGCTATTTGTCCAAAATTACCACATTTAAAACACTTACCAGTTTTCTAAGACTTTCCCAAGGGTGTTTCCTACCACACTTTTCACAAACTAAAAATTGGATTTTATTACCATCATATTTTATTGATTGATTCATACCCATTTCTTACCAACTAGACCTCTTATTCTCATTGTTTCCAAAATGCACATGATCATCAGCAAACTCCATCTCTACCCTCTTCGCACATTGGACAAGTTTCCCATAACTTTTGAATTCACGGGAGGCCAACGCCCTTCGATACCTTGGCTTTAATCCTAAGTAAAAGCAGTTGATTTTGCTTTCAATATGTAGAATACTATTTGGAGCATACCTATCCAGTCAGGTGAAGTTCAGGTCATACACAGCCACTGAATCTTCTTCCTGTTTCAATTCAAGTAATTGCATCTCCATTCTAAGTCGCACCACCTTAGTAAAATATTTTTCATGGAAAATACTTTTAAATTCATCCCACTCAAAGGCATCAAAATCATCTCTACCACTAATATTCCTTACCAATGACCACCACTGATAAGCTTCCCCATAAAAATGATAAATGGAAAGACTTACATTTTGCATGTCTGAACATCCCATAACATTGAATATCTTTTCCGTGGCATTGATCAATCCTTCATCTGCTACTAGGTCATAAGATCAATTGAATGTAGGAGAATTTTGTCTCATAAAATGTTCCACTACTATCATGTTCCATTGTGTTACCTCTATTGGTTCCATTTCATATATGTTTCCACCATTTATTTCATGAGTTAGCTGAGCCATTACTGTCACAAACTGCTCGGTTCCAATCCCCACCATTCCGGGATGTAGTTCCCGAAGGATGTCATTCTGTTGGTGCCTCTTCTCTTCAGTATCCCTATTCATTATGCAGACAACCATTCTGAACAAAGATGTATTAGATGAAGAAACATGGTAATATTTAAATGATAAAACATTTCAAATTAATCATAGAGTGAAAATCATTTACGGTATTCTATTAACATCACCCTAACCCCTAAAGTTATCTAAACCATCCTTTAATATCAACTATAAGAACACAAATTTATTACATACATAATCCTCAATTTAGTCAAGAAAATACTTCCTTTTACATTGAGTAACTTTTCATGTTTTGAGAATTATATAATTAGGAAAAAATATTCATAACATTACACATTATTACAGATTAGATACCATACAAATAGTTTCAATTTTTTTTTTCAAAATATAAAACAATAAATTATAAAACAATACTCCTTGACAATTTCTCAACATTTAACATGGCTTCCTTCCTTATCTTACACAACCATTAACCTTTGAAAATCATTTAAAAACGTGGTATGAGGAGAAAAGCTCAGTAATGGTTGGAAAAGAAGGAAAGATCTCATTAGTCCTTGGATACTTGTAACATATGAAAGAATTTACCAAAGACATTATTTTCACCCATATATACTTACTTTGTGTGAAAAAGGATTTACAAAAGATCCACACAAAACATGAGAACATAAATATAATCATAAAGTTATCTTGGGGAATTACTTATATAATCTTGTAACTATTCTTGTCTACCTTATAATTTTTAACCCTCACGACTACCTTACTTTGTGTAACCATCGCAATTACACTTGGAGTAATCGTACGACCAACCTCCAACATACACATACCCAATGCATTGGAGGGATATATAGGTCCCTCCCTTCATCATAAATAATTCCCAAGAACCAAATCATAATCATACAACCAGAATAATTCCATAAAAACATTGCTTTGGAATTTCATAAATCTGAAATTTAAGAGGTTTTTAAAAAGGAAATCCACTTATAAATTACATACAATTTAAGAGAGGGATGATAGAGTGGATGGATTATGTATATATACTGTAATTAAACATAATAAAATTTAATATAAACAGAAACCATCACACAAACAATTTAAATAGCACCTAAATAATGAAGTAGAAGGTTAACCCAATGAATCGAAATCAGGTTAAGAATTCCCTCACCTCAGGTATGTGTAACTTCCAACTTGTTTAAACCAAATGTATAACGGTTAAAAGAGTGTTATTAGTATTTTAATGAAATATTTTCTTGTTTATAACATCTTATATGTTCATTTAATAACATCATTTTACCCCTTTAATTGTTAGTATTTTTCTCCTTTCACCGTTTTTGGGTGAGTTCTTAACATAATTTCTATGATTGGTTCATGATAGACATTCTTGTAGTTTGGAAGTGAAACTCTAGAATTGGAATGAATTAGTATTTACATATATCCAGTAACAAAAATTATTCCATTTATCATTTTTATGTTTAATATGAAAATTATTCATAAGTTAAAACATTAATGATGTTCGTTGAAATCATTTTAGTGGTTCTTTGATAATAACAACCTCATTATATCTTATAAATTAGAACCACAAGTACAAAAGAACTCAAGAACCAATGGTGATTCATAACACATATATTATAATCTGGTTCTACCATATAAATTATTTCATGACCAGACTTGAAACAAATAATTGAAATTGAAATCACAATGACCACGTTGTCGGTAATTCGACACATCACGAACAATGTTTTTATTCCTTAAATAAGAGGGAGAGGAGAAGAATAATGATGAGGAATTTTCCATAAATATGATATCATATAGAATATACATGATTTATGGATATTTCATGCCTCTTGGGTAAGGATATATGAAGAAATAAAAAGTATGGAATTCAAAATAGAAGAATATGTGAGAAATCTCTTACAAAAATTCGGCAGCCCTACCGCTATGCGACAGGGTTTTAGAAAACATTAAGAAGAGAGAGGACAGGGGTCACCCATCCATAAATAAATCATAATATAGAGTAGATCATGAATAATATTGAAATAAGAACATCGTATGGAAAATTGAAAGTTATACCACATAAAAGAGAACTTGAATGGAAAAAAAAGAAATTGAGAATTTTCTTACCTTGTAGTGTAACCCATAGAACATGATGTTTGGGACCTTGGGGGATTGAGGAAACCTTGGGGGGACTACTATGAAGGTAAGAAATCTAGTGCTTCATTGAGGGTGAGTTGGGAATGAAAATAATGAAGGTAAGAGTTTGTATTTATATGAAAATTGAGGGATTATTTTAATAAATTTCAAGGGACACCTCATGAGTGGTATTTGCAAAACCATGGTCTTGCCCATGGTATAAGCCACTTGGGACACCTCACATGTTATTTGACTATACAAAAGTCGTCCAGATTTATGACATCATTATTATATCATTAATGATTTCATTAACACACCGAAACTAAAAAATTGTTTTTTACTATTCACCAAAAAATCATCTGTTTCTGAAAAATTCTAAAAATTCACCCTAACCATTTATCGATATCACTACTAAAAATATGGTTTTTATCATCTATAAAAAATTGCATTAACAGCGCTAAAAAATATCTGTTAATCGAGGCAAATATAAATGTGGGGGGGGGGGGGGGTCCCTTTAATCAGCACTCATGAAAGCGTTGATAAAGACCCATTTTATCACCGCTAAAAAAAGCGCTGATAAAAGACCCCTTTTGTCAATGCTGATAAAACACCCCTATTATGAGAACTTTTTTTAGCGCTGATAAAAGGAATCTTTTAACAGCACTTTTTACAACTGTTGATAAAAGTAAAAAAAATAAAAAATAAAAGAATAATTTATATTCAGGGGGGAGCTTTTAACCGCGCTTTGACCCCCCCCCCCCCTTATTAGCGCTAGGCAGCCCCTCCCACTAACGGTCGCTTCCCTTGCCCGTGCATCCCACAAATGCCCGCACACTTCCTTTCTTCCACCCAAACTCGAACCCGCGACCTCCCCCTTGCGCACCTGCACCTTTACCATTAAGGCATTTCATTTTTTTTCTATTTAATGATACATCTATATATTTATATATATAGTTATATTTATTTGTATATTAATATAGATTCATATTAATATAAATATATTTAGTTATATTAATATATATATGTTTATTCATATATTAGTATATATATTCATTCATATATTAATATATATTAATATCTATTTATATATATATTTTTAGTTACAAATTATTATACGTATATTTATTTGTATATTAATATATATTTATAAGATTAGTTTTAAATACATTTTTAAAAAATGTTTTTTTGTGTGTTTGTAATTAAATTATTAAATACATACATATATACAACACAGAGATACACACATATATTTATGAATAATTAAATATATATGTGTGTCTTTGAAAAGCCATATAATGTTAAAACATCCATAAATTCGAAAAGAGTAGCTCGTTTCAAATCCACAACCAGTAAAAATAAAGAAAATGAAACAATCATTGATATGATATATGGTACATGCCTAAAGGACTTCCAGATCAGAAGGTATACATGTTTGAATGTAAAAATATTGAGGTATCCTGACTAAAAACTCAGTTTTGGAGGCCTTCTGGACCTTTTTGGCATCAAACAATGTGAGTGAATCTTTGCTTCAGTCACAAGCACGTAGAGCTTGTTGCAGGCTTCGATTTGATATGTTGTAGAGATCAAATGGAAACCCAGATCAAAATTTATGGTCGTTTGAAGTTTGAGTTACATTTTGAAATTATTTTAGATATTTTATTAATTGTTTTGATTTTTTGTAGCCTCCAATTGTTATTAAATGATTTTTATCGATAATAATTAGAAAATTATTAGTAAATTATATTTTTTAAAATATTTTAAGGCCATTTTCACTAAATTTATTATATATTAAATGCAATAGTCTATTTATATGTATATTTAAAAAAGATATATTATATTTATATCAATATAAATACACTTATATAACAATATATTATTTCTCATGAAAAATTATTATTTTTTCAAACATAAAGTTTATCAGCGTTAGGAAAAAGCGCTGATAAAGCCCCCATTTATAAATGCTACAATTAAAATCACTGATAAAGGGGTCCCCTTTAACAATGCTAAAAAATATTTGATAGGGGGGGGGGGCTTTATCAGCGCTTACAAAAGTGATGATAAAGGGGGGCATTTAACAACACTTTTTTTAGCTCATTTAAAGGGGACCCCTTTATCAGTGCTTTTTTTTGCGCTGACAAAAGCGTAGCACTTCCCTTGCCCATTTTTGTAGTAGTGTATGTAGATTTCATAAATGAATTCCATTTTTTTGAAATAATTTTCTAAATATTTTTAATTTAATTTTTAAATAAAATCATACTTAATTCATAAATTAATTATTTAAAAACTATAACTTCTTTTATATCACATTGAAAAATTAATCAAGATGTCATTATCATAAATCCTAAAGAAAATAAAATAATAATACAATTTACTATTAATTAGGGTCATATTACTATTCATACGGGTATATTACTATTCACCAAAAAACAAGTTGGTTCCAATAGACTCCAAATAACATACTGAACACAATTGTAAATGACATTTTCATGAAATTCATGACATAGAAGAGGAAAAGTTATGTTTTAAAGGCTTGTTACAAATATCTAAGTAAAAAAAATTTAGTTCCTTGCATTTCTGATTATTTTTAGAAAAACATGGGTTGTTACATTATCCACACCATCTTGAAATTGTGTCCTCGCAATTTTAATTAATTATTAAACAACTGAGGGTATTTTTCCCTCATAGCATTTTCAAACTCCCTTGGTGCTTCTTCAACCATGTGGTTTCTCCATAAAACCATTACCTGGTGGATTAACTTATTCCACAATACTTTTTCCCTTCGATCAAGAATCTGAACTGGTTTCCCTTTATAAGAAAGGTTCTCTTCCAGCTGAACTGCTTCGGGGCTCAAGACATGTGATGAATCTGGCACATACTTTCTCAACATCGAAACATGAAAATCATAGTGTACCTGAAACAAGCTCGGAGGCAAAGATATGTGGTATTAACCTATTCCAACTTTCCACAAATTTTTAAAAAGTTTGATGAACCGTGGACTTAGCTTCCCTTTCTTACTGAAATACATCACACTTTTCCATGGAGATATTTTAAGGAAAACATGGTCACCTAACTTGAACGAGAAATCTTTCCTAATGTTATCTGCATAACTTTTCTTCTTGCTCTGATTTGTCCTCATGTGCTGCTGTATGATCCTCACATTCTCAGCCACTTCTTCTACAAATTCTGTCCCCATCAACATTTTTTCACCAACTTCATCCCAAAATGCTAGAGTCCGACACCAATTCCCATAAAAAGCCTCAAAATTTGCCATCTGAATACTGGAATGAAAACTGTTATTATATGAAAACTCAACTAAAGAAAGATGTTGATCCCAATTTCTAGATAGTCCATTGAAAAATCTCGAAGAATATCCTCAAAAGTTTGAATCGTTAGCCCTAACTACCCATCTGATTGAGGAGGAAAAGTTATACTGAAATTTAACTCTATTCCCAACGACTTCGGAAGTCCCATCCAAAAGTTAGAAGTGAACCTGGGATCTCGGTCAGATACAATGGAAAAAGGAACTCTATGTAACCTGAAAATCTCTTTGTGGTACAATCGAGAAAGATAATCCAAAGTCATTGTATCTCAAATTGAATGAAAATGTGCAAATTTTGTTAGCCGGTCTATTATAACCCAAATCGCATTATTACCTCAAGAAGTATTTGGATGTCCCACCACAAATTCCATGGATACATTCTCCTATTTCCATGCTGCCTCTGGAAAAGGCTAAAATATCCCTTTCGGTAACTTCTACTCTGCTTTAACCTATTGACACGTCAAATATTTCATAGTAAAATCAGAAATATATCTTTTCATTACATCCCACCAATAATACTCCCAAAGGTCCCTATACATCTTAGTACTTCCAGGATGAACAGAAAATAGAGAAATGTGAGATTCACACAACAAATCTTTCTTCAACTGAGAATCACAAGGCACACACAACCTCTTTCCAAACCATAAAACAAAATCTTTATCAAGGTTAAATTCTGGAAACTTACCCATTTTAACCAATTCTACCGTTTTCTATAGCCCACGGTCTTCCTTCTACACAAGATTAATTATGTCTGACAATGAAGACTACACTGAAACCTGAAACAAAACACATTTATTCACTACACCAACAACTTCTAAGCCAAAATTCATCAAATCCTTAATCAAGGGATCATGTTCCAAACGTAACATGGTTATTGATGCATGATGTTTCCGACTCAAGGCATCCACCAATTTGTTTTCTTTCCCAGGATGGTAATTGATTGTGCAATCATAATCCTTTATCAGTTCAAGATATCTTCTATGCCTCATTTTAATTCCTTCTGAGTGAATATATACTTCAGACTTTTGTGGTCAATATATATTTCACATTTGGTACCGTATAAATGACGGCTCAATATTTTCAAAGAAAAAATCACAGCTTCCAATTCCAAATCATGTGTGTGATAATTTAGCTCATGAGTTTTATGTTGTCTCAAAGCATAGGCAATTACCTTATCATTCTGCATCAAAACATAACCAAGTCCCTTCAAAGAAACATCACTGTGGATGAAAAACTCACCATTTCAGGAAGGTAAGGCCAAAATAGGAGCATTCACCAATCTCTTTTTCAGTTATTGAAAACAAACATCACATTTCTCTGTCCAAACAAATTTAACCCCTTTCCATGTTAACTTAGTTATCAGGCTAGATAACCTTGAACATTTCTTAACAAACCATCTGTAATAACCTGATAACCTAAGAAAACTACAAATTTACATAACATTTGTGGGTCTTGGCCATTCATCAACTACTTTTTAGGTAGGATAAACTATTATTCAATCCTAATTTACAATTTCCCCATGAAAAATATCCGATGTAACCAAAAATATCACTTTCTTAATTTTCCATAAAGTTTCTTTTCTTTTAAAGTATACAAATAAACCCTTAGATATTTTTCTTGCTTCTAATTATTTTTAGAAAATACCATAATTTCATCAATAAATATAACCACAAACTTATCCAAAAACTCAAGAAATACTCTATTCATAAGATTCATGAATACAGAATGTGCATTAGTTAATCCAAACGATATAACAACAAATTCATAATGCCCAAATCTAGTACGAAAGGCCTTTTTCGGGACGTCATCCTCCTTCACCTTCTGCTGATGGAATCTGAATCTCAAGTAAATCATTAAAATGTACTAAGCTCCCTGAAGCTGATCAAACAAGTCATTTATATGAGGCAAATGATACTTGTTTTTAATAGTGATGTTATTAAAACCTCTATAATCAAGGAAAAGTCTCATGGATCCATCTTTCTTTTTTAAAAACAAAACCGGGGCTCTCCATGGTGAAGTGCTAGGTAGAATAAGTCTTTTTCAACAAATCATGCATCTGATTTTTCAATTAAAGAAGTTCTATTGGAGCCATATGATATGGGGGTTTTAAAACAGGCTTAACATCATGAACAAAGTCAATTATGAATTTGACTTCTCGATTAGGTATGACACTGGGAAACTCATCAGGAAATACATCAAGGTATTCATTTACCACTGGCACATCATTAATTTGAATAGTTCCCTTGTTTTCAACAATATGAGAAAGATAACATTCATTTCCATCATTCAATTTTTTATCAGCTTCCAGATATTTTATCAATTTTATGGGTTCATTCTTTTATTCAAACTGAAACTCTTTCTGAAAAACAACTTATTTAGCTCTACAGTCAATCTTAGCATGATAATCGGAATTCTAATCCATCCCCAGAATAACATCAAACTATATTAAGGTTAAAACAATAATGTTTTCATGTAATGTATTTCCATAGACCACAATAGAAAGATTCCTATAATTCCTCTTAGTTATATCATTTCCCCTAGTGTTTAACAACAAGTTCAGTTCTCATTTGTTGAGGTGATATTTCCAGTTTACCAGAAAATTTCTTAGAGATGATGGAATGTGTGGACCCCATATCAAACAAAACATTATAAAAATCTGGGTGAACAAACAAAGTACATGATATGACTTCCTTGGATGGCCCGACATCTGCTGGCATAGTCGTAAAGGATCTCACTACACCTTCCTTCTTGTAGTCGGGATTCTTTGCACCATTCGGATCTCTCTTTGGGTAGGAATTTTAATAATGACCCATTTCACTACATTTAAAACACTTTATAGTCTTCTTATCATGATTATTATTAGGATCATTTTCATTTCAATATCGGGCTATATGTCTAAACTTACCACATTTAAAACACTTACAAGTTTTTCTAAGACATTCCCTATGGTGTTTTTTGGCACACTTTTCACAAACAGAAAATTCGATTTTATTACCATCAAATTTCTTTGATTGATTCTTACCCATTTCTTGCCAACTATACCCCTTCTTATCTTTGTTTCCAAAAATCATATGATCATCAGAAAACTCCATCCATACCCTCTCAGCACATTGGATATTTTTCTCATAACTTTTGAATTCATGGGAGGCCAACGCCCTTCGATACCTTGGCTTCAATATTGATTAAAAGCGATTGATTTTTCTATCAAGATCTTGAATAAGATTTGGATCATATCTAGCCAGTTGGGTGAATTTCTCTTCATACATAGCCACTGAATCTTCCTCCTTCTATTTCAATTCAAGGAATTACATCTCTGTTCTAAGTCACACCACCTTAGGAAAATATTTTTCATTGAAATGACTTTAAAATTCATCCCACTATAAGGCATCAAAATCCTCTCTACCCCTAACATTCCTTACCATTGAACACCACTTATCAGGTTCCCCTTCAAAATGATAAATAGAAAGACTAACCTTTTGATTGTCTAAACATCCCATAACATCAAATATCTTTTCAAGGGCTTTGATCCATCCTTCAACTGCTACTGGGTCAGAAGATCCATTTAATGTAGGAGGATGTTGTATTATAAAATTTTACACTACCATCATGTTTTGTTGTGGTACCTTTATTTGTTCTCTTGCATGGATGTCACCACCATTTATTTCTTGAGTTATCTGTTCCATTACTGTCAAAAAATGCTCTGTTCCAATCCCTACTATTCAAGGATGTAGTTTCAGAAGGATGTCATTCTATTGTTGCCTCTTCTCTTCAGCATTTCTATTCCTTCTACGGACAACCATTCTGAACAAACATGTCTTAGATGAAGCAAAATGGTAATCTTTAAATTTTAAAACATTTCAAATTAATCATAGAGTGAAAATCATTTATGGTATTCTATTAACATCACCCTAACCCCTAAAGTTATATAAACCATCCTTTGATAAAAACTATAAGGACCCATCCTTATTACATACATAAGATTAATTTTAGTCAAGAAAAAACATCACTTTACATTGATAATCGTTTCAATTTTTTAGCTTTTGAGAATTAGGAAAAAACATTCATAACATTACACATTACTACAGAGTGGATACTATAAAAACAATTTCCATTTTATTTTCAAAATATAAAACATTATAACATAAAACAATACTCCTTGACAATTCATCAACATTTAACATGGCTTATATCGTTGTCCTACACATCCATTAACCTGTGAAAATAATTTAAAAACTTTGGATGAGCACAAATCTCAGTAAGGGTTGGAAAAGAAGGACATACCACATTATTCCATGAATACTCGTAACGTATGAAAGCATTTAGAAAAGAAAATCATGTCACCGATATATATTTACTTTGTGTAACATGATATTTACACATGATCCACACAAAAAATGATAATATAAATATAATCATAAAGGTTTCTTGGGGAATTACTTACATAATCTTGTAACCATTCCCGGCTACCTTATAATTTGTAACCATCGCGACTACCTTACTTTGAGTAACCATCGCAGTTACACTTGGAGTAACCATACGACCAACCTCCAACATACACATACCCAATGCATTGGAGGGAGATATAGGTCCATCCCTTCATCATAAATAATTCCCAAGAACCAAAACATAATCATAAAACATTAATAGTTCCATATAAACATTTCTTTGTAATTTCATAAATCCGAATTTTAAAAGATGTTTTAAAAAACGAAGGCCACTTATAAATTACATAAAATTCAAGAGAGGCTTAATATAGTGGATGGAGTATGTATATATAATGTAATTACACGTAATATAACATAATATAAATAGAAACCATTATAAAAACAATTTAAATAGCACATAAATAATGAAGTAGAAGGTTAACCCAAAGAATCGAAATCGGGTTAAGAATTCCTTTACCTCGGGTTTTTGTAACATCAAAACTATTTTAACATCCTGTATAATGGCTAAAAGAGTGTTATTAGTATTTTAAAGAAATATTTTCATATTTATAACATCTAATATGGTCATTTCATAACATCATTTCACCCCTTTAATTGTTAGTATTTTTCTCCTTACATTATTTTGGGGTGAGTTCTTCACATGATTTCTATGATTGGTTCATGATGGATGTTCTTGTCGTTTGGAAGTGAAACTACAGAATTGGAATGAAGTAGTACATACATATATCCAGTAACATTAATTATACCATTTATCATTTTTATGTTTAATATGAAGATGATTCATATGTTAAAACATTAATGATTTTCATTTAGATCATTTTTGTGGTTCTTTGATAATAACAACCTCATTTTGTCTTATAAATTATATCCATGGGTAAAAAAGAATTACATAACCAATGGTGATTCATAACACATATATTATAACCTGGTTCAACCATATAAATTGTTTTATTATCAGACATGAATGAATTAATGGAAATTGAAATCACATCATCCATGATGTCTGTAATTCGACACATCCCGGACAATGTTTTTATTCCTTAAAAAAGAGGGAGAGGAGAAGAATAATGATGATGAATTTTTCATAAACATGATTTAATCTAGTATATACATGATTTATGTATATTTCATGCCTCTTGGGTAAGGAAATATGAAGAAATAATAATAAAGGAACTCAAAATAAAAGAATAGATTAGAAATATCTTACAAAAATTTGGCAGCCCAACGGCTATGCGACAGGGTTTTAGTAAATAGTAAGAAAAGTGGGGACAAGGGTCACCCCACTAGAAATAAATAATAATATAGTGTAGATCATGAATTAGAAGGAAATAATAATATGGTATGGAAAATTGATAGTTATAACACATAAAAGATAACTTGAATGGAAAAAGAAAGATATTGTGAGTTTTCTTACCTTGTAGAGTAACCCTTCGAACATGAAGGATGGGACCTTGGGGTCTTGATGAAACGTTTGGAGGACTACTATGAAGGTTTTGAGTCCAGGTCATCATTGAGGAAGAATTGGGAATGATGTTAATGAAGGGAAGAGTTGGTATTTATTGGAAAAGGGGGGGATTATTTTAATAAATTTCATGGGACACCTCATGAGTGGTATTTGAAAACCCATTGGCTTGCCCATGGTATATTCCCATGGTATAAGCCACTTGGGACATCTCACATCTTATTTAACTATAAAAAAGTTGAGTAGATTTATGACATCATTATTATATCATTAATGATGTCATTAACACACTGAAACTAAAAACGGTGTTTTTTATTACTCACTGCAAAATCAACTGTTTCTGAAAAATTCCCAAAATTAACCCTAACCATTTATCGACTTGTAGATTTCAAAAATGATTTCCATTTTTTGAAATAATTTTGTAACTATGTTTAATTTAGTTTTTAAATAAAATCATACTTAATCCAAAAATAAATTATTTAAAAACTATAAATGCTTTTATATCACATTGAAAAATTAATCAAGATGTCATTATCATAAATCCTTATGAAAATAAAATAATAATACATTTTACTATTCATTAGGGTCATATTACTATTCAAATTACTATTCATAAGGTTATGTTACTATTCAACAAATAAACAAGTTGGTTCCAATATACTCCAAATAACATACTGAACACAATTGTAGATGATAGCTTCTTAAAATTCAAAACATATAAGTGGAAAAGTTATTTTTTAAAGGCTAGTTACAAATATCTACTTAAAAAAAATTACATGCATTTATATTTACTTTTATAAAAACATGGGATCTTACATTATCCCTCCCTTCTTGAAATCTTGTCCTCGCAATTTTACTTACTTATTAAACAACTGAGGGTATTTTTCCCTTATAGCATTTTCAGACTCCCATGTTGCTTCTTCAACCAAGTGGTTTCTCCACAAAAACCTTTACCTGGCGGATTACCTTATTCTGTAATATTATTTCCTTCAATCAAGAATCTGAACCGGTTTCACTTCATAAGAATGGTTCTCTTCCAGCTGAACTGCTTCTATGATCAAGACATGTGATTAATCTGGCACATACATTCTCAACATCGAATCATGAAAAACATAGTGTACCTGAAACAATATCAGAGGCAAAGCTACTCCATATGCAACTATTCCAACTTTCTCCAAATTTTCAAAAAGACTGACGAACCATGGACTCAGCATCCCTTTCTTACCTAAATGCATCACAATTTTCCAAGGAGAGATTTTATATAAAACATGGTCACCTACCTTGAAAGAGAAGTCTTTCCTTCTGTTATCTGCATATCATTTCTTCCTTCTCTGAGTTACCCTCCTTTTCTATTGGATCATCCTCACTTTCTCAGCCACTTCTTCTATAAATTCTGGCCTCGTCAACATTCATTCACCAACTTCATCCCAAAACGTTGGAGTCCAACACCGCTTCACATAAAAGGCCTAAAAATGTGCAATCTGATCACTGGAATGCAAACTGTTATTATAAGAAAACTCAACTAAAGAAAGATGTTGATACGAATTTCCTGATAGTCAATTGAACAAGTTCGAAGCATATCCTTCAAAGATTGAATTGTTCGCTCTAACTACCCATATGATTGAGGATGAAAAGCTGTATTGAAATTTAACTATGTGAACAATGACTTGTAAAGTCCCTTCTAAAAGTTATAAGTGAACCTGGGTCTCGGTTAGATACAGTGGATAGAGGAACTCCATGCAACTTGACAATCTCCTTAAGGTCAAATTGAGATATCTGATCCAATTTCAATGTATTTCAAATAGAAAGAAAATGTCTAGACATTTTTAGCTGATAAATAATAACCAAAATCTCATTGTTACCTCGAGAAGTCTTTGGTAGTCCCACCAAAATGTCCATGAATACATTCCCCCATTTCTACTATGGCACTGGAAAAGGCTGAAGCATCCACTTCGGTAATTGCCACTCTGCATTAACCTGCTAACACGTCAAACATTTCATGGTAAAATCAGCAATATCTCTTTTCATTCCATCCCACCAATAATACTCCTGAAGGTCTCTATACATCTTAGTAGATTCAGAATGAACAAAAAATGGAGAACTATGAGCTTCACACAACAAATATTTCTTCAAATGAGAATCCCAAGGCACACACAACCTTTTTCCAAATCTTAAAAAAAAATCTTTATCAAGTTTAAATTCATGAAACTTACACATTTTATCCAATTCTACCAATTTCTATAGCTCACGGTCTTCCTTCTACTCTAGATTAATTCTTTCTAACAACGAATACTGCACTGAAACCTGAAACAAATAGAGGTATTCCCTACATCAACAACTTCTAATCCAAAATTCATCAAATCATTAATCAAAGGATCATGTTCCAAATGTAACATAGATAATGATGCATGATGTTTCCAACTCATGGAATCCACCACTTTATTTGATTTCTTATGAGGGTAATTGATTGTGCAATCACAATTCTTTATGGGTTCAAGCCATCTTCTCTGCCTCATGTTTAATTCCTTCTGAGTGAATACATACTTCAGAGTTTTGTGGTCAGTATATATTTGACATTTGGTTCCGTATAAATGATGCCTCAATATTTTCAAAGCAAAAACCACCGCTGCCAATTCCAAATCATATGTGGGATAATTTATCTCATGAGTTTTATGTTGTCTTGAAGCATAGGAAATTACACGATCATTCTGTATCAAAGCAAAACCAAGTCCCTTCGAAGAAGCATCACTGTAGATGACAAACTCACCATTTCTAGAAGGTAATGCCAAAATAGGATCATTCAAAAATCTCTTCTTCAGTTCATGAAAACAAACATCACATTGCTCTGTCCAAACAAATTTAACGCCCTTCTATTTTAACTTATTTATCGGGCTATATAACAGTGAAAAGTTCTTAAAAACCATCTATAATAACATTCTAACCCAATAAAAATACGAATCTCTGTAACATTTGTGGATATTTTCTATTCATTAACAACTTTTGTTTTGGGATGATAAACTGTTATTCCATCATAATTTACAATGTTACCATTGAAGAAAATCTGTTGCAACCAAAAATCACAGTTGATGAATTTTCCATACAGTTTATTTTCTTTTAAAGTATGAAAAAAAACCCTTTGATATTTTTCATGCTTCTCTTTATTTTTATAAAATAACAGAATTTCATCAATAAATACAACCACAAACTAATCCATGAACTCATGAAATAATCTATTCATTAGATTAATTAATACAGCAGGTGCCTTAGTTAATCCAAACTACATAACAAAAAATTCATAATGCCCATATCTAGTACGAAATGCTATTTTGGGGATGTCATCCTCCTTCATCTTCAGCTCATGGTATCCTAATCTCATGTTAATCATGGAAAACTATTGATCTCCCCGGAGCTGATCAAACACGTCATCGATATGAGGATAAGGATACTTTTTTTAATAGTGATGTTATTAAAAGATCTATAATCAATGTAAAGTCTCATGTATCCATCTTTCTTTTTAACAAACAAAACTTGGGCTCTCCATGGTGATGTGCTAGGATGAATGAATCCTTTGTCACCAAATGCTACAACTGATTTTTCAATTCAAGAAGTTCTATTGGATCCATATGATATGGGAGTTTTAAAACTGTCTTAGCATCCAGAACTAAATTAATTGTGAATTCTACTTCTCGATTAGGTATGACACCGGGTAAATCTTCAGGAAATACATCAATGTATTCATTTACCACTAGCACATCATTAATCAGAATAGTTCCCTCGTTTTCAACAATATGATCAAGATAACATTCATTTCCATCTTTTAACAGTTTCTCAACTTCCTGATATGTTATCAATTGTATGAGTTCATTATTGTATACAAACTGAAACTCTTTATGAAAAAAAACATCTTTAACTCCACATTCAATCTTATCATGATAATAAGAATTCGAATCCATTCCTAGAATAACATCAAACTCTACTAAGGGTAAAAAGACAAGGATTTCATGTAATGTCTTTCCACAAACCCCAATAGAAAGATTCATATAATTCCTCTTTGCTATAACATTTTCCCTGGTGTTTTAACAACTAGTTCAAGTCTCATTTTTTGTGGTGATATGTCCAATTTACTAGAAAATTTCTCAGAGATGAAGGAATGTGTAGACCCTATATCAAACAAAGCATTAGAAAAATTTGAGTGAATAAACAAAGTACCTGATATGACTTCATTGGATAGCCTGACATTTGCTGACATAGTCGCAAATGATCCCACTACACATTCCTCCATGTAGATTGGCTTCTTTTCATCATTCAGATCTCTCTTTGGGTTGGAATTTTCATAATGACCCATTTCACCACATTTAAAACACTTTATTGTATGTTTATCATGGTTATTCTTAGGATCATTTTCATTGTAATCTCGGGCTATTTTTCCAAACATACAAATTTAAATACACTAACCAGTTTTGCTAAGACATTCCCCAGGGTGATTCCTGCCACACTTTTCACAAACTGGAAATTGGATTTTTTTACCATCAGATTTATTTGATTGATTCTTACCCATTACATGCCAAATAGACCTATTCTTCTCTTTGTTTCCAAAATGCACGTGATCATCAGAAAAATCCATATCTACCCTCTCAGCACATCGAACAAGTTTCTCATAACTTTTGAATTCTTGGGAGGCCAACGCCCTTCAATACCTTGGCTTCAATCCTGAGTAAAAGTGGTTGATTTTTCTATCAAGATCTAGTATAAGATTTGGAGCAAACCTCACCGGTTAGGTGAAGTTCTCTTCCTATACAGCCACTGAATCATTCTCCTTCTGTTTCAATTCAATGAATCGCTTCTCTATTCTAAGTCACACCACCTTAAAATAATTATTTTCAAGGAAATGACTTTTAAATACATCACACTCTTAGGAATCAAAATCATTTCTACCCCTGATATTCCTTACCTTTTACCACCACTGATCAACTTCCCATTTGAAATGATAAATGGGAAGACGTACCTCTTGATTTTCTGAACATCCCATAACATTGAATATCTTTTCAAGGGCTATGATCCATCCTTCAGTTGCTACTGGGTTAGAAGATCCGTTGAATGCTGGAGGATGTTGTCTCATAAAATCTTCCACTACTATCATGATCTGTTGTGGTACCTCTATTAGTTCTCTTTCATGGATTCCACCACCATTTATTTCCTGATTTAGTTGATCCATTACTATCACAAACTGCTCGGTTCCAATCCATACCATTCTGGGATATAGTTCTAGAAGGATGTCATTCTATCTGTGCATCTTCTCTTCAGCATCCCTATTCCTTCTGCGGAGTACCATTCTGAACAAACATGTCTTATATTAAGCAACATTGTAATCTATAAATGATAAAACATTTCAAATCTAACTTAGAGTGAAAATAATTTATGTTATTATATTAACATCACCCTAACCCCTAAAGTTATATAAACCATCATCTGATACCAACATTAAGGACCCAACATTATTACATACATAATCATCAATTTAGTCATGAAAAAACTTCCTTTTACATTGAGGATATTTTCATGTTTTGAGATTTAGAGAATCGGGACAAAACATTCATAATATTACACATTATTATAGAGTGGATACCATAAAAACAGTTTCTATTTTTTTCTAAATATAAAATATTAAAACATAAAACAATACTCCTTGAAAATTCCTCAGCATTTACCATGGATTCCTTCCTTGTATTACACATCCATTAACCTGTTAAAATCATTTAAAAACATGTGATGAGCATAAATGGTTAGTAAGATTAGGAAAAGAAGAAAATATCACATTAGTCCACGAATACTCATAACGTATGAAAGCATTTAAAAAATACATTCTTATCGCCCATATATACGTACTTTTTTTAACATGATATTTACACAAGATCCAAAAAAACATGAGAAAATAAATATAATAATAATAGTATCTTGGTGCATTACTTACAAAATCTTGTAACCATTCCCGACTACCTTATAATTTGTATCCCTCACGACTACCTTATTTTGTGTAACCATTGCAGTTACACTTGGAGTAACCATACGACCAACCTCCAAATTTCACATACCCAATGCATTGGAGGGAGATATAGGTCCTGACCTTCATCATAAATTATTCCGAAGAACAAAAAATAATCATACAACATGAATAAATCCATAAAAACATTACTTTGGAATTTCATAAATCTGAATTTTAAAAGCGGGTTTTAAAAAGGAAAACCACTTATAAATTACATAAAATTTAAGAGTGGATTAATAGAGTGGATGGAGTATGTATATATACGATAATTACTCATAATAAAACATAATATAAATAGAAACCATCACACCAAAAATTTAAATAGCACATAAATAATGAATTAGAAGTTTAACCCAAAGAATCGATATCGGGATAAGAATTCCCTTACCCCAGGTTTGTGTTACTTAGAAATTTTTTAAACCTCATGTATAATGGTTGAAAGAGTGTTATTAGTATTTTAAAGAAATATTTTTATGTTCATAAAATATTATATGATCATTTAATGACATCATTTTACCCTTTCAATAGTAAATATTTTTCTCCTTGCACCGTTTTTGGGTGAGTTCTTTACATGATTTCCATGATTGGTTTAGGATGGACATTCTTGTAGTTTGGAAGTTAAAATCCAGAATTGAACTAAATTAGTACTTAAATATATCCAATAATATAAATTATGCCATTTATCATTTTGATATTTAATATGTAGATGATTCATAAGTTAAAACATTAATGATTTTCATTTATATAATTTTAGTGGTTCTTTGATAATAATAACCTCAATTTGTCTTTTAAATTTGAACCATGAGTACAATAGAATTACATAACCAATGGTGAGTCATAACACACATATTATAACCAGGTTCAACCATATAAATGGTTTAATGATAAGAATTGAAAGAATTAATGGGAATTGAAATCACATCGTCCATGATGTCGGAAATTCGACACATCACAGAGAATGTTTTTATTCCTTAAATAAGAGGTAGTGGAGAAGAATAATGATGATTAATTTTCCATAAACATGATATCATCCATTATATACTTGATTTATTTATATTTTGTGCATCTTGGGTAAGAAAATATGAATAATGAATAAGGAAGGAACTCAAAATAGAAGAATAAGTGAGAAATCTCTTACAAATATTCGACAGCCCAAAGGCTATGCGACAGTGTATTAGAAAACATTATTAAGAGAGGAGACAAGGGTTACCCATATAGAAATAAATAATAATATAGATTATATCATGAATAATAAGTAAATAAGAACATGGTATGGAAAATTGAATGTTATACAACATAAAATAGAACTTCAATGGAAAAAGAAATAAATTGAGAATTTTCTTACCTTGTAGAGTAACCCTTAGAACACGAAGGTTGGGGCCTTGGGGGCTTGAGGAAACCTTGGGAAGAATACTATCAAGGTAAGGAGTCCAGAGCATCATTGAGGGAGAATTGGGAATGGTGTTAATGAAGGGAATAGTTGGTATTTATAGAAAAAGTGAGAAATATTTTAATAAATTTCAATGGACACCTCATGAGTGGTATTTGCAAAACCATGGGCATACCCGTTGTATTTTCCCATGGTATAAGTCACATGGGACACCTCACATCTTATATAACTATAAATAAGTTGACCATATTTATGAAATCATTATTATATCATTAATGATGTCATTAACATAGCGAAACTAAAAACTGCATTTTTTACTATTCACTAGAAAATCAACCATTTTTGAAAAATTCCCAAATTTATCCCTAACCATTTTTCGACATGTAGATTTCAAAAATGAAGTCCATTTTTCTGAAATAATTTTCTAAATATTATTTAATTTAATTTTTAAATAAAATCATACATAATTCAGAAATTTATTATTTAAAAACTATAACTGCTTTTGTATCACATTGAAAAATTAATGAAGATGTCATTATCATAAAGGCTTAAGAGAAGAAAATAATAATACAATTTACTATTAATTAGGGTCATATTACTATTCATAAGGGTATGTTATTATTAATCAAAAAAACAGGTTGGTTCCAATAGACTCCAAATAACATACTAAACACAATTGTAGATGAATGTATCTTGAAATTCAAAACAAAGAAGTGGAAAAGTTATGATTTAAAGGCTAGTTTCAAATATCTACATAAAAAAATTAATTCATGCATTTCTATTTATTTTTTGAAAACCATGGGCTGTTACATTATCCCCACTTTCTTTAAATTTTGTGCTTGCAATTTTACTTACATATTGAACAATTGATGGTATTTTTCCCTCATAGAATTTTTAGACACCCTAGTTGCTTCTTCAACCATAGGGTTTCTCCACAAAACCTTTAACTGGTAGATTACCTTATTCCTAAATACTTGTTCCCTTCGATCAAGAATCTGAACTAGTTTCTCTTCATTATAAAGGTTCTCTTTCAGCTGAATTTCTTCTAGGCTTAATACATGTGATGAGTATCGCACATACTTTCTCTACATCGAAACATGAAAAACATAGTGTTCCTGAAATAACCTCCGAGGAAAAGCTACACGGTATGAAACTATTCCAAATTTCTCCAATATTTCAAAAGGACCGTTGAACCGTGGAATTATCTTTCCTTTCTCACCGAAACCCATCAATATTTTACAAGGAGTGATTTTAAGGAAAATATGGTCACCTACCTCAAAAGAGAAGTCTTTCCTTCTGCTATCTTCATAAATTTTCTGCCTGCTCTGAGCTATCCTCATGTGTTGCTGGATCATCCCCACTTTCTCATCCAATTATTCTTCAAATTATGGCCCCATCAACATTCATTCAATAACATCATCCCAAAATGCTGGAGTCTGACAATGCTTCCTATAAAAGGCCTAAAAAGGTTCCATCTGAATACTAGAATTAAAACTTTTATTATAAGAAATCTATACTAAAGAAAGATGCAGATCCCATTTTCCTAGTAGTCCTTTCAACATGCTCGATGCATATCCTCCAAATTTTGAATCGTTCACTCTGGCTGCCCATATGATTGAGGATGAAGAGTTGTACTAAAATTTAACTCTATTCACAACAACTTCTGAAGTACCTTCCAAATGTTAGATGTGAACCTCGGATCTCGGTTAGATACAGTGGAAAGAGGAACTCCATGTAACTTGACAATCTACTTGAGGAAAAATTGAGAAAGCTGATCCAAAGTCATTGTATCTCAAATTGAAATAAAATTTCCAGACATTGTTAGCCGATCAACAATAACCTAAATTGCATTATTACCGTGAGAAGTCTTTGATAGTCCCACCATGAAGTCCATGGATACATTCTTCCACTTCCACTCTGGAACTGGAAAAAGCTGATGCATCCCCTTCGGTAACTACTGCTCTGCATTAACCAATTGACACATCTAACATTTCATGGTAAAATCAGCAATATATATTTTCATTCCATCCCACCAATAATACTCTTGAAGTTCCCTATACATCTTAGTACTTCCAGGATGAATAGAAAATGGAGAACTATGAGCTTCACACAACAAATCTTTCTTCAAATGAGAATCACAAGGCACACACAACCTTTTTCCAAATCATAAAAAAAATCTTTATCAAGGTTAAATTCTCCAAACATACCCATTTTAACCAATTCTACCTTTTTCTGTAGCTCACGATCTTCCTTCTATGCTATATTAGTTCTATCTGACAAAGAATACTGCACTAAAACCTAAAACAAAATAGAGGTATTCCCTACACCAAAAACATCTAAGACAAAATTCATCAAATCATTAATCAAGGGATCATGTTCCAAACGTATTATGGTTAATGATGCATGATGTTTCCGACTCAAGGTATCCACCACTTTTTTTTCATTCCTAGGATGGTAACTGATTGTGCAATCATAATCCTTTATTAGTTCATGCCATCTTCTCTACATCATGTTAAATTTTTTCTGAGTGAATATATACTTCAGGATTTTGTGGTCAGCATATATTTGACATTTGGTTCCGTATAAATGATGCCTCCATATTTTCCAAGCAAAAACCACAGCTGCCAATTCCAAATCGTGTGTGGGATAATTTAACACATGATTTTTATGTTGTCTCAAAGCGTAGGAAATTACCTGATATTTCTGTATCAAAACACAACCAAGTCCCTTCAAAGAGAAATCACTATAGATGACAAACTCACCATTTTGGGAAGGTAAGGCCCAAACTGGAGCATTCAACAATCTCTTCTTTAGTTCTTTAAATCAAAATTCACATTCCTCTATCCAAAAAAATTTAACCCATTTCCATGTTAACTTAGTTATCGGGATAGATAACCGTGCATATTTCTTAATAAACCACCAGTAATAACCTACTAACCTAAGAAAAATACGAATCTATGTATCATTTTTGGGTCTTGTCCATTCATCAACTAATTTTATTTTATCAGGACAAACTGTTATTCCATCCAAATTTACAATGTTCCCTATAAAAGAAATATGTTGCAACCAAAAATTACACATGCTAAATTTTCTATACAATTTCTTTTTTTAAAAGTATGAAAAACAACCATTAGAGATATTTTTCATGCATCTCTTTATTTTTAGAAAATACCAGAATTTCATCAATAAATACAACCACAGACTTATCCAAGAATTCATGAAATACACTATTCATAAGATTCTTGAATGAAGCAGGTGAATTAGTGAATTCAAATGGCATAAAAACAAATTCATAATGCCCATATCTAGTATTAAAGGGTGTTTTCGGGATGTCATCTTCCTTCACCTTCAACTGATGGTATCTGGATCTCAAGCCAATATTGGAAAAGTACTGAGCTCCTTGGAGCTGATCAAATAATTCATCGATATGAGGAAAAGGATACTTGTTTTTAATAGTGATGTTATAAAAATCTCTATAAACAATGCAAAGTATCATGGATCAATAATTATTTTTAACAAACAAAACTAGGGCACCCCATGGGGAAGTGTTAGGGCGAATGAAGCCTTTGTCAATAAATCCTACAATTGATTTTTCAATTCAAGAAGTTTTATTGGAGCTAAACGATATGGGGGTTTTAAAACAGGCTTAGCATCAGGAACTAAGTAAATTGTGAATTCGACTTCTCGATTAGGTATGACACTGGGTAAGTCATCAGGAAATACATCAAGGTATTCATTTACCACTAGAACATCGTTAATCTGAATAGTTCCCTTGTTTTCAACAATATCAGCAAGATAACTTTCATTTCCATCGTTCAATAGTTTCACAGTTTCCTGATATGTTGTCAATGGTATGGGTTCATTGTTTTATAAAAAATGAAAATCTTTCTGAAAAAAAACTTCTTCATCTCTACAATCAATCTTAGCATTATAATCAATATGAAAATCCATCCCTAGAATAAAATCAAACTCTACTATGGGTAAAACAACAAGGTTTTATGGTAGAGTATTTCTACAGACCACAATAGTAAGATTCTTATAATTACTCTTTGCTATAACATTTCACCCTAGTGTTTTAACAACAATTTCGGGTGTCATTTGTTAAGGTGATATTTCCAATTTAGTAGAAAATTTCTCAAAGATGAAGGAACGTGTAGACTCTATATCAAACAAAACTTTAGAAAAATTTGAGTGAACAAACAAAGTACCTGATATGACTTCATTGGATGGCCCGACATCTACTGACATAGTCGCAAAGATCTCACTACACCTTCCTACTTGTAGTCTGTCTTCTTTGCTTCATTCGAATCTTTCTTTGGGTAGGAATTTGCATAATGTTCCATTTTACCACATTTAAAACACATTACAGTATTCTTATCATGATTATTCTTAGGATAATTTTCATTTCAATCATGGGATATATGCCCAAACTTACCACATTTAAAACACATACTAGTTTTTCTAAGACATTCCCCTGGGTGTTTCCTGCCACAATTTTTAGAAACTGGAAATTGGATTTTATTACCATCAGATTTCTTTGATTGATTCTTGCCCATTTATTTCCAACCATACCTCTTCTTCTATTTTTTAGAAAAATAGAATTGATCATCAGTAAACTCTATCTCTACCCTCTCATCACATTGGACAAGTTTCTCATAACTTTTGAATTCACGGGAGTCCAATACCCTTCGATAACTTGGCTTCAATCCTGAGTAAAATCAGTTTATATTTATATCAAAATATAGAATACGATTTGAGTATACCTCGTTAGTCGGGTGAAGTTCGCTTCATATATAGCCACTGAATGTTCCTCGTATTTCAATTCAAGGAATTGCTTCTCCATTCTAAGTCGCACCACCTCAAGAAAATATTTTTCAAGGAAAAGACTTTTAAATTCATCCAACTATAAGGTATAAAAATCCTCTCTACCCATGATATTCTATAACATTTACCACCACTGATCAGCTTCCCCTTCAAAATGATAAATTGCAAGACTTAACCTTTGATTGTCTGAACATCCCATAACATCAAATATTATTTCAAGGTCTTTGATCCATCCTCAAGCTGCTATTGGGTCAGAAGAACAATTGAATGCAGAAGGATGTTGTCTCATAAAGTTTTCCAATACTGTCATGTTTTGTTTTTGTACCTCTATTGGTTCACTTTCATGGTTTCCACCACCAATTATTGCCTGACATAGCTGATCCATTATTGTCACAAACTTCTAGGTTCCAAACCCTACCATTTCGGGATGTAGTTCCGGAAGGATTTCATTCTGTCGGTGCCTCTTCTCTTCTGCATGCCTATTCCTTCTATGGAAAACCATTCTGAAAAAACATGTCTTATATGAAGTAACATGGTAAACTTTAAATTCTAAAACATTTAAAATTAAGCATAGAGTGAAAATAATTTATGGAATTCTATTAACATCACCCTAACCCCATAAGTTATCTAAACCATCATCGGATACCAACTATAAGGACTCAACCTTATTACATACATAATATTAAATTTATTCAAGAAAACACTTCATCTTACATTGAATATATTTTCATATTTTTAGCTTTAGATAATTAGGACAAAACATTCATAACATTACACATTATTACAGAGTGGATACCATAAAAACAGTTTCCATTTGTTTCATAATATAAAACATTAAAACATAAAACAATCCTCCTTAAAAATTCCTCAACATTTAACATGGATTGCTTCCTTGTATTACACATCCATTAACCTATGAAAATCATTTAAAAACTCGGTATTATCACAAAATCTCAGTAAGGTTTGGAAAAGAAGGAAATATCACATTAGTCCATGAATACTCATAATGTATGAAAGCATTTACAAAATACAATCTTGTCACCCATATATATTTACTTTGTGTAACATGATATTTACACAAGATCCACACAAAAAATGAGAACACAAATATAATCATAAAGGTATCTTGGGGAATTACTTACAAAATATTCTAACCATTCCTAGAAACCTTATAATTTGTAACCCTCACAGCTACCTTACTTTGTGTAACCATCGCAGTTACAAGTGGAGTAACCATACGGACAACCTCCAACTTACACATAACCAATGCATTTGAGGGAGATATATGTCCCTCACTTCATCATAAATAATTCCCAAGAACGAAAACATAATCATACAACATGAATAATTCCATAAATACATTGCTTTGGAATTTCATAAATACGAATTTTAAAAGAGGTTTTTAAAAAAGAAACCCACTTATAAATTACATACAATTTAATAGAGGCTTAATAGAGTGAATTGAGTATGTATATATACTATAATTTCACATAATAAAACATAATACAATCAAAAACCATCACAGACAATTTAAATAGCACATAAATAATGAAGAAGATGGTTAACCCAATGAATAGAAATCAGGTTAAGAATTCCCTTACCTCGGGCTTGTGTTACTTAAAACATGTTTAAACCTATTGTATAATGGTTAAAATAGTGTTATTAGTATTTTAAGGAAATATTATCATGTTTATAACATTTTATATGATCATTTAATAACATCATTTCACCCATTTAATTGTTAGTATTTTGCTCCATGCAGCGTTTCTGTGTGAGTTCATTACATGATTTCTGTGATTGGTTCATGATGGGAGTTATTGTCATTTGGAAGTCAAACTCCAGAATTGGAATGAAGTAGTGAATACATATATCCCGTAACATAAATTATACCATTTATCATTTTATGTTTAATATGAAGATGATTTATAAGTTAAAACATTAATGATTTTCGTTTAGATCATTTTAGTGGTTCTTTGATAATAATAACCTCATTTTGAATTCTAAATTAGAAATATGAGTAAAAAATAATTCCAGAACCAATGGTGAGTCATAAAACATATATTATAACCTTTTTCAACCATAAAAATGGTTTTAGTACCATACTTGAAAGAATTACTTGAAATTGAAATCACATCGTCCACGTTGTTGGTAATTTGACACATCACAGTCAATGTTTTTATTCCTTAAATAAGAGGGATAAGAGAAGAATAATGATGAATAATTTTCCATAAACATGATATAATACAGTAAATACATGATTTCGTGATATTTCATGCCTCATGGGTATGGATATATGAATAACGAATAAGGAAGGAACTCAAAATAAAAAAATAAGTGACAAATCTCCTATATAAATCGGCAGCCCAACGGCTATGTGACATGGTTTTACAAAACATTAAGAAGAGATGGGATAAGAGTAATCCATACAGAAATAAATCATAATATAGAGTATATCAATAATAAGAGTTAAATAAGAAAATGTTATGGAAAATTGGAAGTTATACCACATAAAAGAGAACTTGAATGGAAAAAGAAGGAAATTGAGAATTTTCTTACCTTGTAGAGTAACCCTTAGAACATGAAGGTTGGGATCTTGGGGGCTTGAAGAAACATTGGGAAGACTAATATGAAGGTATTTATTCCATATATTCATTGAGGGAGAATTGGGAACGAAGTTAATTAAGGGAAGAGTTGGTATTTATAGGAAAAGTGAGGGATTATTTTAATAAATTTCAAGGGACACCACTTGAGTGGTATTTGCAAAACCATGGGATTGCCCATGGTATTTGACCATGTTATAAGCCCCTTGGGAAACCTCTCATATTGTTTAAATATAAAAAAGTTGACCAGATTTATTACATCATTTTTATATAATTTAGGATGTCATTAACACACCAAAACTAAAAACTGTATTTTTTTACTATTCACCGGAAAATCTACTGTTTATGAAAAATTCCCAAAATTCACCCTAACCATTTATCGACACGTAGATTTCAAAAATGAAGTCCATTTTTCAGGAATAAATTTCTAGATATTTTTAATTTAATTTTTAAATAAAATCATATTTAATTCAAAAATTAATTATTTAAAAACTATAATTGCTTTTATATCACATTGAAAAATTAATCAAGATGTCATTATCCTAAATCCTTAAGAAAATAAGAATAATAATAGAATTTACTATTCATTAGGGTCATATTAATATTCATAAGGGTATGTTAATATTAACCCAAAAAACAAGTTGGTTCCAAGAGACTCCAAATAACATACTGAACACAATTGTAGATGACAGTTTCTTGAAATTCAAAACATAGAAGTGGAATAGTTATGTTTTAAATGATAGTTACAAATATCTACTTAAAACAAAGTTCGATGCATTTCTATTTATTTTTAGAAAAACTGGGGGTGTAACATTTATAACATTATAAAATGGATAGTTTACAAAAATTGATAAAATAAAAGTTAATTTTGAATGGTAGGAACTTGTTTAAAACTATGAATGATGAATTGAGTTGGGAATAATGTTTTGTAGATATGTATTTCATGGTGTGTTAATTATAACCATATATGTGGTATTATTATTATTTGACATGTATCTCCCCAAGGAGATTATTTTTAATGTATTGTGTAGATTTTAACTTCTTTTCTATATTGGTTGTTGTGTTCCAATTATATTAAGAAACATGAGAGGTACATCATGGGTTGGTTGTTCATACCGTCATTACCTTTACTTATAGTTTTCTATTTATTCATCGGGATTTACTATTCCACTGGTTTAGGTGCTTTAGAAGCATGGGGTCCTAAAGGATAATACATGGGCACATGAGACACAGATGTGACCCCATTTCCACAGTTTTTATTATAATTTCCCATTCTCTAATTGTAGGGTGATGTTTTGTCTGAACATTGGTATTTTATTAACTATTTTGTTTTCCACTAGATTTGATATGTTTTATGTATTGTTTTATAATGTTATGACATGAGAAAAATGGAATACATGATTCTTGATTGAGATACATTTTACTAAGATGTGATTAATCTAGTGTGGTCAAGTTAGTTCCACATAAAGTAGATTGTATCTATAAATGGAGTAAATAATTCCATGGTATGTATTTTTGGTAAAGTATGTTTTGTTTTGTTTTTTGTGTGTTTGGGATAAATTGTTTGGTTGATTTTAGTGTTTCAGGTGTAATGAGATCCCTAAGGGTACCTTGTGGGAGGGTTATTTGGACCATTTCTATCATTCTATCTGGGTTGGTTTTGAATTATATATGGAAATAAATGTTTTAGAGGTATCAAATGAAATGAGAAAACCATCTAGACATTTAAATTTTAAAAAATCTAATAATTGAGGCATCCAGGGGATGTCTAGAGTGTTTTCGGACATGTGAGTCATTCTTATGGTGATACATTCCAACAGTTTTCAAAATTTCTTCTTTTCCAAAGGTGAATCATCCTAATGGTGACTCATCCTTGTGGTGACTCATCCTATCAATGACTCTTGTTGGAGCTAACTCATGCTAGTAGTGACTTGTCCTACTAGTGACTTTTCCTCCTAGTGATTCATCCTTGAGGTACCTTATCCTGGCGGTGACTCATCTTTGAAGTGACTCATCGTAATGGTGACCCATCCTAGTGGAGACTCATCTAGGTGGTGACTCATCATGGTAGATACTAATCTGGTTAGGGACTCATCTTCTTGGTGACTCATTTTTATTAGTTTTCCATTTTCTAGAATTTAACAGTTTTCCAAAAAAATTTATAGAATTTCCATTTTGATGTGGTTTATAATGAATTTTTTTAAATTACATTTTTATTAGTTTTGAAGTTTTTTCAAAAATGTTTAGTCATATACATAATTTTTATAATGTTTGTGGACCTTTTAAATTCTCAAATCATGTAGATTAATGGGATCCACCTTTAATGGTCCAATATTAAGGTTTCAAGTTCCCCACTAATATCGGATATATTCACTCAAAAGAGGATTAATTTTATTCATTCATTTGGGATTTCATTCTATTGATACTATTCTATGGGACTCAAAGAAATGGTGGATCCATTTGGTTCGATTCCCCCATAATGAAGTTCCCTCCTAAATGTGAACCCATCTTTTGGTGTAGCAAGTTCATAAAATATTTTTCCTTTAACGTAGGGGTTTCATTCATTTTTTATTATGTATATCATGTAGGAAGGGTATGTTATTGTTATCTCTTATGAAAATTGTTGAATCCAAATTAAGAAATATAATGAAATGATAAATTGAGTTTAAAGTGGTGGGGGAATTTGAATTATGATCTTACATATTTTAATTGATCTTAATGGGTCTGTTTTTATATTGTGATAGTATTTGCGTAATGGCTTGGTGAAAATTATGTCTATTGGTGTCTTGGTTATTGTATATTGACTATTCCTGGACCCTATATTTTTTGTTATTGAATGGTTTCATCATAAATGACTGGATAATAAAATATATTCTATTAATTTAATAGATTATATAGGATCTGATGACATCTATAATAACACCATTAAATATTGAAGAGAAACTTAATTAGTGGGATTTCTTTTCTAAATCAAAAAATGAGTAATGTTGTGGTATGTGATGTGATCTGTGGAATGATAGTGTTTTTTGAGTGTAGGACTGATGTAATCTATAGTACATATATTGTGATATGTGTGGCGACCATGAATGAGATGTGGAGGTGTAGTTGGGCTATGATGGTGGTTATGGTGTGGTTTTGTAGCAAGGCTGTGAAAGTGGACGGGGTTGTATAATGATGTGGTTGTAGTGGTTGGTCTGTGTGGTTGTGCTTGTGTTTTCTTTTTGTCTCTATTATATTAACCCAAGAATTAATGGAATTAATAACGCATGTGAATGATTTCAAAAGGGCATGTTTAATAATGGAATTACCGATGTGATGTATAGATTAAATGGTTATGGTTTGTATTCAAATTAATTAGTTTGGAATATAAAATGAGGAGTCTTCTAAAATGAAATGGGACTCTATATAATGTAGAATACCTAAAATAAAGGTGTGGTTAAAGTGGAATTTTTTATAATATAGATACTCTGGAAAACAACTTAAAGACTAAAATATGAATTATGTATTCTACTTTTGTTTGTCTGATTATATTTATTTTGAGGTGGAACTGATTGTGTGAATACTATGAGATGGTCTGTTATTATTGTAAACAAATAGGTTGGGCTTGTTTTTTGGGATTCTATATGTATATACACTATATTTTATTTTGATCTCTATATTCACCCCACCCATGTTGTGCACTTTGTTCTTAAAGTTGTATAGTCACATGAGGGATGTATTTCAAAACATCATGATGGGATAATGGATTGATATCCACCCAATCTTCCCTACTTTCTATTCCTAGAGATAATGAACCATGTGTCTTTGGGAGAGTTATAATGCTTGGTACCAGGTGTCTTCATGTGAGTTGTGATGAGTGGTCCTAGGAGTCTTCTGGTGAGTTGTGATATGTGGTTTAGGTTGTATTCTGAATGTTTTTTATGTGTTGTCCCAGATTTCATTTGGATGATATTTTTTGAGTGGCCCCGGTGTTTGTAGGTTGTATGTGATGGTACATTAAGTGATAGGCGGTCGAGGTGTTTGTGGGTGAGATTTATTTTTAGTTGTGTCTTAAGTGTATGCAAGAAAATTTTATTATGATATACTTTCAAAAGATGTGGGAGCACTAGGACATTTTCCCTTGAGGTGTGAGAGTGGCTAATCAGTGGGAAAACAATGTGGGGTAACCTATCATTTATGTGATTCATATTATATTACTATACTAGGATGTTTTATTTTGATAGTGAGGCTTGATGGGGTTGAGGATTTTGTAATATACCTACTTAGGTACTATTTGGTTCTTCTACATTCACATGGGGGCATTAGTATGTTCTTTTCACCTGTGTACGAGGGAAATTGGTTTTCATACTGAGTATAACTATATTATCACCTTATGCATATAAAAAATGTTTCTTGGATTCTAGGAGTATATGGACCATGATGGAAGTTACTATCTTTGACTTTTTGACTATTTTTCTATCGTTTTTATAGCATTGTTTCTTTTTTTATATATCTTTTGGATTCTTTTTTATGTATACATTTTTATTTATACATATAATATGGCATGTATTGGATTTATTTGGTTTTATCTAAAGGATGTTTTGTGGGTTTATTCATCCTATCTCTTGATATTGTATTCTTATAATGTGTAATTCCTCTTATATTATTATATTTTGTGTACACCCTTGATGTTATTCTCCAACCTGAGGCCTACTGGAGGTAGGACTGGGAGGGTTATTATCTCTGTCACCACATTTTGGCATATATGGTTTGATGTTTTAGTAAAAAAAATACCTATATAATTTTGGGATAGGATTATAATTTTTATATAGGTCTGTTAAAAAATTAATGGTTTTTGGATGTCTGAATATAATGGGAGGTGGTTTGACAATTTATATGTGGGGGATAGGGAACACGTTGAATTTTTGAAAAGTAATATAAAACACATGTTTTTCTAATTCTAAAGGCCTCTAAAATTTATCGTTAATGAACCACAGAAGATCTGAAGCTGAGATATGTCGATAAAATGGGAGTTTGATAGGTTTTATATCAATTTAAAAATTTATTTTCTTACTTTAACCCCATAGTAAACTTGTTTTCACCATAATTGTGATAATTAATTTTTAATGTTTAACTATTCATTATGGTAAACAGCAATGATTGATATATTATATAGTATAAATTCTTTTTCTTCCAAATATGGAATGTTTTATTAATATTTAATTCATATAAGTGGATTAATTAAATTTAAAATTAAACTTGCAAACCTATTAATAAATATTTCTTACCATGGAAAACAATTAAATGTTTAAAATAATTGTATCTTTGTCACCCCAATTCATTACAATATTATACTTTTTTAATATATTTAAAATTTTTTATATCCTGGAAAACACACAATTTAAAATTAGTTTTCAGTTCACGCACCACCCAATTTAAAAAAAATTAGTAAAATTTCACATGTTCAATTAAATTATAACACTTTTAGAGAATATATATAACAAATTTATTCCTAAAAACCTATATTTGTACAAGAGTAATTTTTCCACATTTTAATTGAAAAATTTTTTTATATAGAATTTTTTGTAAATTTTTTGGTTTTTAATTTCAAAATAAATACCATATTTGAAATAGGATTCTATAATTATCATAGCGTGGTTTTTTGGTATTTTTCAGTGAAGTTTTATTTTTGGGATGAATAGTGAAGAATGCATAATTTTAATTGAAAACCCCATCTTCATATAATTTATTTATAAGGTTAAATAATATTTTAAATTGTTTTTTATGTAAAATTATATCAATAAACGTTAAATTAGTCCAATTTAGATGACTGCATTTAATTTGACTATGAAATTGGAAGTAAAACATAGAAAACATTTGTACATTTTTACTTCAAACCCCTTCTTTGTTGTCTCATCTATGCGATTAAATATTAAATAATTTCTGCGAATTCAATTGTTAGAATATTAAAAAATGTATTAAATATTTTGAATCATTTTAATTCTTAATTTTTATGAAATTAAAATCATTTTTTGACCAAAATTATTATCGAATGATGTTAAAATAAATTATAGTGATTAAAGGATATTTTAGATTAATAATCAACTAAAACCTAATCATTAATGCCAACATGAACTAGGAACTCATCCAAAATAAATTTTATGGAAATATTTTTACATTATCCTCCATTTTCTCTAATTTATTTCATTATTGGAGCCACGTTACATTGAAAACCCGTTGGTGGAACTCCATTTTCAAAAATTTATAAGAATACAACACCTCCCCCACTATAAAAAGGCACACACCCATCACACTTATTTACAAATATAAAGACCATTATCATGTCAAATAAATTCCCGAATATGATCCCAAAATACCTCCCATCATCTTATAGTCCTCGCCTAGAATAAAAATCAATCATAGGAAGTCATTTGGTAAAAACCAAAATTCGTTTCCCAAATAATATGTAACGTTCTTAAAAAATTACTTTTTTCCAGTTACTTTTCCACCCCTTAAATTCGTTTTATATATCATTATTATATAATAAACTATGTATATTAAATATAATTATATATTTTTATGCTAATTTATCTACCTATACTTTCATATACATCCATAAAATGGTATAATAAATCATCGTTCTTGTGTACGGCAGACTACCACATAACTGACCGATGTCATTTTTTCTTCCATTTACAATATTAAAAGGTTTTAAATAATGATGGATTATAGTTTATATGTTATATATATATTTATTGTTTTTAATTTATTCATGATTCTATAATTTTTATATAACATATACATTCATTCTTTACTTTTTTTGGGAATACGATAATATCATTTGTGCACGTGTTGACTTCTGCCTCTACAAAGCGATGTGATTCGTTCACACTATACATGGAATGTTTAAAAGATGATATTAATAAAATTATGTCTAATATATGACATATATAATATTCTAGAATAATAATGTACAAAAATATATCATTTAATTTCATTCATTTAAATATTTCAAGTAAATGGATGTAAAGACCATCCGTACGTACCACCTACTATCTCCTTGAAAGGTGCATTAAATTTTTTATATATAAACTATGTGGATTATTATAAATAAAAATATAATAAAAATATCTGATATTTATATCAAGTTTAACATTATTTAATTGAATAAATCCTTATCTAACTAATAGTAACATCAAGTAACATGTTAAAACATTATAAAAAAAGAGGCAATTTACAACAGAAATAGAGAAAATAATTAACAACTATTAAAAAGGGTAATACAATATTATAAGATTTTAATATATTATATTAAAAATACGATTATGGTTCATTTATAAGTTCACAACATCCATAAAATCATTATATATTTTGTTAAATTATGTTAACTCAAAAAAGAAACACAAGGTACAAGATTTTTTCTCAATTTACGTTCCATTGATACTTATTTGTTAGAATACATATATTCCCTTTAAGGTGGTGTATATACCCTTTGTTTTCATTTAATATCATGATTTACTCATTGGTAATTGTATTTTATGTTTCACTTTGAACTATCTCATCCTGGGGGTTTTGAAATTAAAATTACCATCAACTAATTTATTTCATTGCAACATCACATTCTATTGTTATTGTTAACTTTATCTTCAAACAATTACTTCCTTATGATCATTTTTTATAAATTTCATTTTAAATGTCCATATTCTCAAGAAATGAATATCATTATTTTATAAACCATATACCATTTTTATATATATGTTTATTAATTAAATCAAATATTTGATATATGATGAATGATTTAGACATGCACTATAACGGTTGCGGACCTGTTAATGCAAGACTCTGGATGCATCAATAGTCACATGATATAAAATAGTTGGGAAATCGGACTTTTTTAAAACTACATTGAGAATAAATCATGATGTTAAAGGTATTATTTTCCTTGGAAGGATTCAGTCTAATAATGAAGAATTACATTTACTGAGAATTCAGTTATTATTATTATTATTCATGGGATATTTTCATTGATATATCTACAAATTAATATCATTGTAATGTTATTGATAAAATTGAATTTGTTCTAGTTTTATAAAATTCCATATTAATTAATCCATATCGATATAATTTTATGTAATGTGTGATTAATTATTTACCATTCCCAAAAGATTATTCGCATGGATTCATTTTTTCTAATGCTGTACTTTCCCTTACAAACCATTTTATCTCACCCCTAATTTCACTCTATTACATCTGATTTGAAGATGAATTATGGGAATGAGTATCAATGTTTCTATTTATTAGTTTCTATTGTGTATTATGTTTTATTTTCTATTTCCTATATGAGGATTCGTTTTTTATTTATTCCATTATTTCATATTTTTTTAGATAAAATATATTTAATGAATTATATTATATTAACATTGAGCCCCATCGGTCCATAAAATCTCACACTGACTCATCACCTAGCATTGAAATTTTTATATGGACTTGAATGGAAAAAAAAATTCACTACCTTCTCCCCACCTTTATTATTATCCCCCAAAAAATGTAAATATATGCTAAAATGTGAGGATATTGAGTTCACATAATGTCTTACCACTCCCATGTGATCTTCATGGTTTTCTCAGGCTCCCCCCAGAGATTTTCCTATTGAATCTCCCACTATTGAAGGATTATCAAATATTGATCAAATATCTAAAAAGTATTCTCCATAAATGTTTCTATGTCCCCAATTTCCATTCCACCCCATTCGATAACATTTGATATCTCATTCACATACATCCTCAACTCTGAACCATGGAATACTTCATGTACCTGGTCTTACTATGGTGGCAAGGAAAAGAAATATGCCACAATGAAAACCCAATACTATATCATGAAATGTCTAATGAATCTATGTGATTACATGTTCTGCCATAAAAATATTCACAATCCTCACCGAGTTATTACCATTAATAATACCTAGTCTCCCTTGTGGAACTCCAAAGGCCTCCATAATTTGTGCCCATAATGATTATGAAAACTCTAGGCTTTCCGCATCCACTCTTGGATGATCTGCACCTTTTTTGTTGTTTCTTAACCCATATCATGGTCCATAACTACTAAATTACTTGTATCAGTGTAACATTATTCTGACCTATATGATATGAAATAAAATGCCTCAAATACTTCTACATTGATAATGAAGTGGTAATTATTCTTATATGAAAACTCCACTAAGGGTTGTCGA
Source organism: Viscum album (assembly GCA_963277665.1). NCBI lineage: Eukaryota > Viridiplantae > Streptophyta > Magnoliopsida > Santalales > Viscaceae > Viscum > Viscum album. The sequence goes on from OY728165.1 coordinate 828,214,041, forward strand.
CTCTCCCACACTATGGACAAAGACTAACATGAATTACTCATGGTTTTCTTCTAGAACCTAAATAGTCTGTAATAACATGGTTCTTTCTTTGAGGCATGGTTCCTTCTTTTCATTTTCCTTTTAGTTTTCTTCTAATAATCAAGGGAAATTTAGGAAACATACTAGAATTAGGGGTTACATTCCATGTACGTCTGAGTACATGCTACGTAGTTTTTCCCTATATGAAGGGAAACATGGTGTGTGGGTATGTCGGCATGGAAAAGGGAAAAAGAAAATGGCATGCCATGTACTTCCTCATAAATGATGTGTTGCCATGTTGGTAGGTCTAGGAATGTAGGTCGGTGGAAATGAGCCACCAAATGAAAAGTAAAATGATAGACATGTCATGTATCTAGACATTCACACTACATACATTGTGTTTACCACTTAAAATAGGAAGTGGCACTGTTTTCTAACAATTTGGACAATGAAGGCACTAGGTTCATGGGGCATCAGCACCGAAAGGGGGTTTGGTTCCTAGTTGAGCATTTGATCTCTATTTTGATTGTCGTCGGTCTTGTTTGAAACCAATTGGTGAGTGATAATTTACACTTTAGTTGTTCATGGTGATTTTTTTGTTCTATATTATGTAATTTATAGTTGATTTATTCTCCTTATTTTGTCTATATATGTCATTCTATCTTGAATTAGAAGTCGATGAAGGATCAAGAGAGTTATACTACGACGAGGATGGTGGTCTCGTGATTATTTCGTAATGTCAAGTTGTTATATGTGTCGTTCTGCCACACACCCATATTTGAGGTATCTCTTTGTTGAGACATCGACCTATGCTAATTCCTATGTTTGTTTAGGTGATTAATTATATTAATTTAATAATGTTGTGGCTGATTGTTTTGATTAAAGGTTGTCTCGATGTTTTGTTTCCCTTAGATAACTAATATAGGTCCTTTTTGTGTAGTATAACCATTGTTATGACTTGGTTTTCCCTATTATTGGTTGATTGAAATAAATTGTTTAATGAAATTAAAAATATTGTGAATTTGTTTCTTGCTATCCATGTAATAATGTAAAGACTTCATGTGTTTTCCAATGCAGAATTGCTTATATGTTGGGTTTGGCCTTGTTGAATTATTTTGCATGTGAGGAGAGATTTTCATTCTTGTGGGAAAGGTTTTGTGAGCATGTGGGATTCATTTTTATATTCATGTGCGCAATGATTTTCTATCTCCGTGGACTACCTGATTTCACAGTTTTGAACAGAGGTTCAACTGTTGTAATGAGTTATGAAGAATCTGTCAAGCTAAAGCACAGTATTGGATTCCATTTTCATTTTACTTGATAGATTTCCTACTGAGGTATCTACTGTGTTTTCTTGAATAGGGGAATGGCTAGTTGTGTTCAGATCCCAATTACTTATGATTTGATGAAATTTAATTTAATAATGAACCTGAATGGTATGAATGGGAAATGATGTATAGGGTTGGTTAATTTTTAGTACTTCCAATTTTAATGTTTTTATTGTTATACACTACTAATTCATATACTTAGTGACATATTGGCACATGGATTTGGTAGTTTCTTACAAGGACTTATTTCTCACACCCAATTTGGGTCATGTTTTGTGCCCAAATAGAGTATATTTCTACAAGTGTCGATAGGGAAAAGGCTCCTTATATAGGTACTTGATTGTTGCTTAGGAGCAGTAGAGAATGAGACCAAGCTAAGGATTTTGATTCAACATTAAATATTTTTTTTATTTTTGTACCTTATTATTGTATTGAACTTGATAGTAGTGCATCTTGTTTTTACTTCTTTATAAAACCATGTGACATGCTACATCATTTTGATATTATATTATTTCTAGTTATCTTTACCTTTTAGAATTCAGTAGTTTTATTTAGTTGCATGGTATTTAACGCCTCTTCTATTTTAATTATTTATTCTAGTGTGTTATACTATACCAATGAGGGCATAGATTCCCAACTATCACACCCTAGTTCCTTGCTTCTAGTATAAAACCTCTGTCATTTGGTGAAATTCCCTTGAGGCCCTATGTCCCACCCTGTATGGGGCTCCTTTTAGTGTCATCTAAGTTAGGGAAGTTACAAAGAGTTATCAGAGGAGTTTATTTTCTAGTTATCATTAATATATTTCTATGATATAAGGTATATAGAATTTAGTAATTAGCAAAGCCCGGTAGTAGCTACCCCTATATAGGGAAAATCCAAAATGCCTCGAAATAAATTGTGCTTTTGGATTTTTAGCTATTACAATTCATTCGATTTCACCATTGGGTGATGCACTTGTTTTCTATTCTATTTATTGATATTATTGTGGTTTATTTTGTTTAAACCCAATGATATGAGGGTATTCCATCTCATGCATCATATAGTAACTTATAATAAATCACATGCCATGAATACTAGCAATGAATTTTGGGGAGGATGATTGATGCATGTCGTTATAATAATTCCTTGATAGATGTGCCTGCAATTATGAAAGGTGTAATGGTATGTGCAATGGTTTGGATTAAATGGATACCAATATTTGGTTCCTGAGGTATATTGGTCATCTTGTACTGGAATTTGGTAGAAAATGATTCATTATTTTATATATAATAGTGCTATGTTATATTATGTTTGGGATCTAAACATTGATTCACAAGGAGTATTCTCCAACATGGATCCGAAATTGGAATTCCATTAGTTGGTTTTCTACTTATATATAGTTTTTCTAGACAAAATTGTGTTTCTTCCCAGAAAAACCTTGTTTACACAACTTGTAGTTTAGCATATAATGTCATGTGATCTTCTTGTTTTGGAAGGATGATGTTTCAAGTTTTAAGATGTACATGTCTTGTATCATATATACACACTATTTAGTATCTGACCATGTAATCTGTTATGTGATAGGAAACATTGGATGTTGAGTTTTGATAAGAACATTCCTTATAATTTTAGTACATGTCGTGTAGCCTACCTAGGTAAAATTCATGTGGACCGGGATGTGTGGGAGTATATGGAAAAGAGGACAGACTTGTGGACACACAATGTGATCATGGATCATGCCGTGTACCTTGGGGTGATACACTCCATGTTCGGTGGTAGAACACAACCATGTGACAACATTAGGGTACACGTCGTGTGTTCCTTTTACACGTCGTGTAGTCACTTTTTCCTAAAAATTGATTTACTTTTCCATTTTTGTTTTAGAATGCTTGAAAAAAAAATCATTATGATTCCATTTAATTAATTTGTGTTCTTGACCATGGAGAGTCATGTCGTTGGGATGACCACGAGCTGTATTCTAGGAGACTGGTGATGATCATACTCTAGAGATGGTTGTCCATGGGCTACTGATGGATCCTCCAGTTCTGCCAGCTATAGAACCAACTGTAAAACTAGATGTAGTTTCATATGGATAGTTCTATGAAGGTTTTTTGAGGTTCATGTAGAACTATTTGGGGGAACCACATGTTGCATCATCTACGGAAGTGCTGACGCGTATCTTCAAATAGTATCATCTGCCAAATTTTTCAAGGGATAGAGGACCAGAGGATACATAATCATGGCTGGAATTAGTGATGACTATTTTCAAGCTATATGGAGACACATATTGGGAGGAGGGTCAAACTCATAACATATATGTTTTGTGATGTTTACAAGAGATAGTGTGATGTTATCACACAGGTAGTGAGTCCTTGGGATATGAAATTGTAATACTTTTGGGCGTACATCATTGATTATTATTTTCCCAAGATGAAAAGGGCTGATCGAGCTCATGAGTTAATGCACATGGAGCAAGGAATAATATCAATTATGGACTATTAAACATGGTTTATGGAGATTCTCACATATTCTGGTGTGTGGTGACGTATCGAATGCTAGCCGATTTGAGGATGGTATCAGGTTCATTATGTGATCATAGTTGAATATATTCATTTTTATTCTATGTTTTATATTTTGAATTAGGAACTGATCATCGAGCGTAATCTATGGAAATCTAGTGGCGCAAGCTTGGGATGTTAAACAATGGTTTCTTGTACTATCTCAACCAGCAAGAAGAATCATCACGTGGACTTCGCTCATGATAATAGTAGTTGCCAAAATAATTCCTCTGGTGGCCAGGTGAGATGCTACAAGTGTGGAAATGTTGGGAACAAGAGACCTTAGTGCTAAAGGGACCCAGTTGATTTCCCAGCTTGTGGTAGGATTGGTCATCTACAATGCTACTACAGGGATTTCCACTATTGGCTAGTGAGATATGTTTTGTATGGAATCCACATGTATGAGTAGGGTCAATAGATTCTCACTAGTCTAGAAACCCGAATAAATCGGGGTGTTCAGGTCATGGTGGTGGTTGTGGTCATGGTAGTCATACCCCAAGATCTCTACGATTGTAGAGCGGGTAAGATTTGATTAGCAAAGCAATGTCTCAGGGCCGTGGTGCAGGTCAGACATATGCAGTGCAAAAAAACATATAGTGTATGGATCCCACATCTTCTACTATTACAGGTACCATCCAAGCCACATATGTTTCATTTTCTACACATTTTGATATTGGGCTACACATATTTTTATATTTTCTTCATTATGGAAAGAATTAGATTCTATCTTTATACTTCTTCTGATGTTATGATTATAAACACTCTATTAGGGATTAGAATGGAAAGTGTGCATCCCTGTAAGGAGTTCCCCCATGAGATGGTGGGTGTCACATTCTATAGAATATCTATGTCTTAAAGATGATAGGCTCCATGTTCATTCTCAGAATGGACTGGTTGGTTCCTTTTCAATCCTTTGTTGATTTTTAACGTCGTAGGGTGAATTTTACATCACCAAAGGGCATATAATTTCTACATAAGGGTGAATATGATGTCTGAGCGAGCAGAGCTAGTCTTGAGTATCATGGGTTGGGAGGGATGACAACCCAAATTGTGATTTTATATTTGGATGACTAGGGAACATGTCTGGACAATTTCCTTAATGTGGTTAATTGTTTTAGGGTTGTTTTCCAAAATGAATTATTAGGCTTACTTCCAGTCAAAGAGGTGGAGTTCACTATTGATGTAGTTCCTAGATCTGAACTAGTATCCATTCCATTTTACAAGATGACTATGACAGAGTTTCATGAAATCTAGAGGATGTTGGAAGATCTAGAAGCTAAGGGTTTTTTCTAACCCCGTACTCCTCCATGGGGTTCACCAGTCCTTTTCGTGAAAAAGATGGATGATACCCTTAGGAAATGCCTATACTATAAAAAACTGAACTAGTTGATGGTCAAAAACTGATATCCCTTACCACAGATAGATGACATGTTTAATCAACATTGAGGAGAACTTGTTTCATCAAATGTTTACATAAGGTTAGGCTATCATCAGGTATATGTTTGACTAGCAGACATACCTTGTTCCACGTTTTGTGCCATGGTTATGCCGTTTGGTCTCATGAACGCACCATCAGTTTTGATGGAACTAATGAACTAAATGTTTCATCATTACCTATATCCATTTGTGTTAGTTTTTGTGGACAATATCATGGTCTATTATCCCAATCGACATGAACATGCCATGAATATTGGGATCAATTTGAGTACACTGAGTGATCATCAGTTATATTCTATACTCACAAAATTACTCTATTGGATGGATCAGAATGAAATCTTGGGTTATGTAATATTAGATCTTGATGTATCAACAGACCTAGAGAAGGTGAGAGCAGTAGTGACCTTGGAGCAGCCCACTAAATTTTTTAGGTATAGAGTTTCTTGGGTCTAGCTAGTTACCACATGCATTTTATATAGGACTTATCTCACTTAGCAGCACCAATGATGGGCATCACTATGAATGGTGTGAACATTGAGTTTCCAAATTCTTGTGGCACAATATTTTAGGTGTACAAGGGACCTTTGACATCATCGTCGATACTGATTTTTACAGAGCCGAGCAAGAGTTACACTATGTACTATGATGCAAAGGGTTTTGGGAGGGGTGTTGTTCTTTTGCAGGGGGATCAAGTCCTTGTGTACGTGTCTCGGTAGTTCTGGCCACATGAGAGGAATTACCTGATGCATGATCTTGAGTTGGCTTCAGTTTATCATGAATTGTGCTATTTGAGACATTACTAATTGGGAGAGAATTTTGTGGTGTACACATACCACAAAAGCCTAAATTACACATTTATTTAGAGTGATTTGAATCTAAGATATCAAAGGTTGGTGGAATACCTTAAATAATTATATTTTGATATTTCTTATACACCTAGAAAAGGTAATGAAGTGGCTGGAAAGCTGAGTAGGATGACTTTGATAAAGGCATTGAAAGAGGCTAATAGTGAGTAAAAGCTTATGTATTTGTTCTATAAGATGAATTTATAGGTGGATGATAGTTAGTGACATAATTATCATTCATAATTGGAAGTTACCTCTACCCACTGGGAAGAGTGAGGATGAGGAAGCTATCAGATTCTGAAGGCCATGTTCTACTGAAGAGTGTGGCAGGTGAGGACCCTCCTCCTTGATGGACGATATGTGAGGATTAAATTCTACATATTGATGGATATGTGTGGGTTACAGGGGATATAAGAAAGGATATAATTCCAGAGATTCATGATTCAGCTTGGCCAGTGCATCCCAAAGTCACCAAGATATATCGTGACTTGTCCTGTTAGTACTGTTGACTAGGCATGAAGCGAGAAGTGGCTAGTTTTGTTACGAGATGTTCCACCTATTAATAGGTAAAGGCGGATCATAAATGGATGGATAAGATTTTATAGCAGTAACATATCCCAAAGTGGAAATGGGATGACATCATGATGGATTTTGTGGCAGGGTTACCGAGGTCACCTAGTGGCACTGATGTTGTGTGGGTTGTATTGACTAGATTACGATGGTCCCTCACTTCTTCCCAATCAAGGATACCATTGATGTTTATGATATCTCAATGATGTATATTTGAGAGGTGGTACAACTTCATTGGGTCCCTCATTATATCATTTTAGATAGGGATGAATTCTTTACATCTCATTTCTAGAAATGTTCTCAGAGGGTGCTTGGTATATAGGTGATTTTGAGAACAACATACCACCCTCAGAATGGTGGTCAGTCAGAGCATACGATACATGTTCTATAAGACATGTTTCGTTCATGTGTCCTAGAATTTGGGGGCTCTTCGAATAAGAATATTCCTATAGTTTAGTTCACCTATAATAATAGTTTCTATGTGATTATATAGATGATACTATATGTGAATTTATATGGTAGTCCATGTTATTCACCATTCTGCTGGTTAGAGGAATGTGGGATGACCTTATTGGGACCATAACTCATGTAGGAGACCTCTGAGCAGGTCAATTTGATTCAGATATGGACTTCTATAAAGTATTTTTATACAAAATCATACATTGATCGATAGAGATGGACTTTAGATTTTGAGGTCGAGGATCAAGTTTTCCCTTATGTTGCACTATGGTTGGGACACAAGAGGCTCAGGAGAGAGGGTAAGTGAACATCGTGATATGTCAGTCTGTTTTTTATTCTGGAGATATTTGTGCTAGTTTGAAATCGATTGCAGTTAACTCAGAGGTACCAATCCATGCAAGATGTCTTCCATGTATCTCAGCTATGCTGCTATCACTCAGACTTGCCTCACGTTATTCATCCCAATGAGGATGAGATTCCAGTTCATGAATCCTTTGAGAAGCATCTGATTCATATTGTTGATATGATAATGAAGAGTCTCCTAGGCCGGGTAATTCCTCTCATATGGGTGCTATGGCAGCATGGCCAAGAACCATATGGACTCATGAGAGGGAGGCCGATGTATGTGGTTTCTGACTAGAGTTGTTCATAGATATTCCTTCACCACCTTTGGAAAGGAAATTAGTGAATAATTTCTATATGGGGGGAAGTATGTAAGAAGATGGTTCTTCCTTTGGGGAATCCCTCCTTCTTTTGTTTTTCCTTTTAGTTATTTTTAATAAAACAAGGGGCATTTTGGAAAAAGTACTAGAATCATGGGTTACACACCATGTACTACTGTGTACACATCGTGTGTTATGACAATATATGATTAAAACACATGGTGTGTGGGTATGTTGGGAAGGAAATGTAGAAAATCCAACTTTATGCTATATACATCCTGGTACATGCTATGTAATCATGTCGGAAGGTCCTGGAAAGTATGTCGGCATAAATCAGCTAACAAATGGTTAGTAAAATGTTATACACGTAGTTTATATGGAATTACATGCCATGTACTTTGTGTTTTATGCTTTATATGGGATGTATCCTCATTTTCTATCTTTTTGGACATAGGAGGGATCCGGTTCACAAGGAACCAGCACCAGAATGGGATTCGGTTCCTGATTGAGCATCTGAACTTAGTTTCAATCATTTTCGGTCTTTTCTGATCCCAATGAGTGAGTTCTCATTTACCCTTTAGCCGTTCTTGGTGTTTTTTTCTTGACTATGATATTTAAGTTGTAGTGATTATCCTTGTTTCGTAGATCTATACTATTCTTGATTGTGAGAGGACCAATTTGGGATATAACTAACACTGAGAGGGGGTGAATTAGGGTTGTGGACGTTTTAAACCAATTCCAACTTTTATCCATGTACCTCTTGACCTATTAGGATCTCGATTCTCTTATTCTCTTTTCCCTATCGCCTACAATAATAGAAAGCAATAAAAATATGGACATGATATTTTTACAAGGTTCACCACTCAATAAGAGTAGCTACATCCTTGCCATGCAAGGGTATGACCAGTGCATAGATTCTATATTATAATTTTATATTCTTTTATAATGGAGTGGCTAGGAAAATAACCCTCAAGAAAGTGTGAGTCCCTACACATTGAAGGGGGGTGGGAAACAATCCTCTTCTCTGGACTGATGATGGCCTAGTCCAACTTACAGCGTTAAACTAGTTCTTTATACTGCCTATGGAGACAGCCTTCTTCCTTCTTGATAAGGAAGGTTTTTCTCTTGATATATTTTAGTGCTCTTCACTTGATTACTTGAAAAGCAGTAGGAAATGAATTCTTTTCTTTGTTAATCTTCTTCTCTAGTGAAAAAAAAATTGCACTAGTTCTTATTCTTTCTGCCTCTTAGTGCAACAACTAACTGCACTAATCTTCTTCATTCCTTAGCAAGAATCACATACACCACTGTGATTATTCAATCACTGGAGATCCACTCACATAGCATCATCTGAATTAAAATTCCCTAAATAATTGGCATCCTTCAGTTGGGCATACTCAGTTTGTAACACCCCGAGATTTTATGAAAAATATTCTTTTTAATTTCATTAATGTCTGGTGTTGTACACTACACCAAAATGAGATTGCACAACATGCATCCTGGACTTTCCTTGCATTACACGCAATCACGACCTTCCTCGATAGCGTGTGTAGTACGCAATAACGAGTTTCACTAAACAACAATATGCTATTAAAATATTATTAAAACTAGCCGTTATGAATAGTAATAACCACTTTTTGAAATTTTGTAAATTTTATTTTTCAAAATGTAATTCATTTTTGGATTTAGAATATCGAAATTAGCTTAGGGTGAAATTTTGGTACTTTTCGGATAACTTCCATTTTCCGATGAATAGTGAAAATTACTAAATTTTAATTAAAAACAACCTTTTAATAAAAATAATTAATTGTGATAAATTATTAATTTGAGTAGTTTTAAAGTATATTTACAATATATTTTTACAATTTAATACAATTTTGGTTATTGGATGTAATTTCACATTTAAACCAGACATAAACATGTGTCAATCTTTTGATAGTTATTATCTCTTAAGAACACGCTATTTGTTTTGACGACGAGAATTAATTTTTAAATTATGTAATGCAACTGATATGTTTTGAATTTGGTAAAATAGACATCATTTTTCAGTTCATAATATCAAATATAGCTGAGGCCTAATTTTTGGTATTTTTCTGGAAACTTTCATTTTTTGATGAATAGTAAAACCACTAAGTGGTAGTTAAAAAAATGAATTTTTCATAAAACATAATTTTACCGATTCTGTGAGTGGAATTTCAAAAATACAAGAGACACATTTGATTTCAGTAAGTTAAATGTGGTTCAATGAGATGAAAATAATTTTTTGTGAATAGTAACTTTTTACTTTTTTTACCACGGTTAAAAGTAAATAGGGTAATTAAAGGTAAAAATGATATTATTATTACCCTAACACATGTCCTAATTCTATTGGATAAGTGTAATTCGACCAAAAAAATCCTTAGGAATAAAATATGACCATTTGGGCTCACTTGGATTAGATTAGGACATTTATTATTAATTTATTTAAAGAAGGGTTAAAATAGTTAAAATCAAAGTTTAATAAGTATATCATTTTTAATATAGGGTTATACATAAGATAAATTCAACTATAAATATTAATTAGAAAGATAAAAGGAGTTCCTACATAATGATATTTAATTTGTAATTTTTAGACAATATATAATTTAATTTATTTATGACACAATGATGATGCAGTAATTATTTTATTATGAAATATTGACATAATTGATGTTATAAATACCCAAATAAATGTAATTTGAGACTTTTTATGAATTCCACTAATTTTATAGGTTAATATGACATGTTAGTATGGATTTAGTTAACGTTTTTCGAACTAATCCTTCTGTTATGATTTTCACAAAAATAAAGTACTAAATATTGTCAAAATTGACATAAAATAGTTTCTAAAACCTATATTATATTATTAATTGTTATTTTATTCCTAAAAATCTAAGGTTCGGCCAAATGCCTTAGATAAGGTTATATATATTAATAATAAACAACTTGGGGTTCTTTTGGCTTGTTATAGTAAGTTTATTAACCTTATAGTGTAAGAACACAAAAGGACACGGTAAAAGTAAAATTATCTAACTTAAAGTTAAATATAAATGATAAGGTTAAAATAAGAACCTAAACTTGTCTAAATTCTATTGGATGAGATTATTTCGACCCATCCCCACCTTAGCTTCGAATAAATCAATTTGGAGCTATTTAAAACTGAATTTGTCTTTATAATAATATAATATTTTTAGTTATTCCAAAGGTGCCCCTCTCCACCCTTATAAATGGGAACCTCCTCCCTCTCTTCCTCACACCACTTTGAGCCTTCAAGATCGTCCAAACCCTGAAAAATTATCTTCTCCACTTCCCTAGAAACATCCTAGAGGTCCTTTTATTCTTCAAAGACCAATTTTAGTGCCCTAAGAGGAGGACTGAAAGAGGCGCTTCAAATAATAGGTAATGTCTGTTACCGATTCATTCAACTTTATTTCTTCTTCCACTTCTTATTATTAGGTTATTTCATTATGAAGTAATAACATCAGTATCACTCATATACTGATATGTTATTATAATTATTAAACAACCCTATGTCACCATCTATCCATCCTATGGAAAATGAAATCACCGCGCGTGCGTACGTACGGAATACCGTCTCCACGCCGTGGTGTAATATATTTTCCACCACCACCATACTTGGATGCGTATAATGGTGTACATAATAACTATATATGATTATTTTAAAGTGATATTGATTCTGAAATAGTATAAATACACTCTAATACAATTCCACGATCATGAGAACGATATCATCGCTCGTGCATACGTACGGACTACCGTCTCCACGACGCGATGAGATTCATTCTCCACATTAACCATTCATGAATGATTATAAAGTATATATAATAAGTAATCATGAAATATATGACATAATAATGATACTGGATTTATGTGTATATATATATGTATTTCAGCTACTTAATTCCATTCAACTCAATAAGGAAACGAAAACAGTGTTCATACGTACGTAAGGCCTACCGTCTCCATGAACGGTGTATTTATTTCTATTTACTGATATATTATATATATGTATATTTTGAATATATATTATATATAAATCATTTTTTATATTTTTGAATTAAGTAATCATATGAATAATTACAAGTCAAAACACGGACGACAAATGAAACGATTTTACCCAAAACGCTCTTTAACATGGAATTTACAAAAGAACGGGTAATATAAAGTCACAAGTGAACCATATATGATATCATAACAATGCGTATGATTCTGGAATAAGTCAATGACCTTATATAAATCATTATACAGGAGGTTAGGACACTTACGATTCAAATCGGACCTAAGGTAAGGGGTATTTTTTCAAATCTCATTTTTATCCGAGATTGCTTATTCGTAAGTATTTACTAGGGTTATTTCTATCATCCATGTCCATGTTTCATAAAAGTGTTTTCATTTATGTTTAAAGTCTTTTTAACCCATTTTTTACTTTTACTACATGGTATGTAAGGAATCATTCTTTTGTTTACGTTACGAGGTACTTTTTGACTTTTCCGACAAAAGTACGAAAAGAATGTTTTTTAACTTATACGGCACAAATAGATTTTTATGGTTTTATAAAGCCTTAATATCATGAAACTTCCTCCAAAATATTTCATGACTATTTTCAAAAAAATAGTTTTCTTTTAAAATTGAATGACATTTTGTGAAAATAAAATGATTTTGAAGAAGAAAGGATATTTTCCTCAAGAATTCATTTCAAGTGTTTTATCAAAACCATTTTTCATCAAGGATGACATTATTTCATATGTTTACATTTAAAGTATAATGTCTCTTTGATTTACATGGTTTCAATTTTCTTATTATGAAATCCATTTCTTTTATATGGATTATGTGATGATGGGATGATTTTTATGAAACCCATTTTATTTATTGGGTTATTATGAATGATGTATGTTTATTTTGTGGCACAAGTAAGAATGATTTCATAGTGAGATGGGTGGGACCAATATCTCCCCCAATGCATTCGGTAAAGATTTATATCTCATAAGATAGACATGTCTAGAACGGCAAGTTAAACCGGTTCAGTAATACAGGACTGGAACGAGGAGTGAACTCAATTCAGAAAGGGACTTTGTCCACTAAAATGGTCTTGGAAGCAATGACTTGGCTTTTATGGAAATCATATCATGTGCTTAATGGTTTCCATAATTACATGTTTTTATTCCCATGGTATTTTATCATTCTTAATGTCTCTTTATGATCTATGCCTTACGTACATCCTTGTTTTGTGTCATTTCTCAAGCTTTTGATGTTTAAAAATTATGTTCATGTTTTTAAGTTCAAATGTATATGGTATGTTTTATTTTATCCACTCTTACCCTTACTGAGCATTTGATCTCACCCTTTTAATGGTTTCTTTTCCCCAGGATATAAAGAAAGGTTTTAGGTAAGAAAAAAAAGGGAAGATCTTTATGGGAGATGTTGAAGATCTTTCACCACGATTAGAAGATTACGTTCAAAGTTTTCCAAAGACACTAAACTATTATGGTCCTTGTGTGTCTGTTTTTGTTATGTATTAAGTATTAAGCTAATGTATTGTAACGTCCCTGTACTTCAAGCTTTTTGGTCTCTACAGTTGGTATCAGAGGAAATGTTTAGTCAACCTTTGGAAACTAGGATGCGAAAACGTTAGTGAGATCCCAAGAGATATTTCTAAGGTTTGTCTAGGGATGTTCCTAAGGATAAGTATACGTATAGGATATAGTCCTAGAACTATGGTAAAGATATTAGATTAAACCAAGGATGTTAGATATTGAAGTTACTCCCCCTTTATTATGATTTTTTCCTCTCACACTATTCTTTTTGGGTTTTAGAAAATGGATAGAAATAAGATGATTCATGATAATGGAGGATATGATGGACAATGGAATGATATTCTTAATGATAAACCAAATGAAATGGGATTTGGAAGTCCAAACATCATTATTATACCGAATCAGTAATCTCATAATATGATCAATAAAGTAAAATTTGGTAAGTTTCCTAACTCGGCTAATTAGAGAAAGATGGAGTTTCATGATGATCATAGAGGAAAGAAAGATCAATTTCCCCAATGTAAATCATGTGGGAAGGCATCAAGGAGAATGTTTCAAAGGAACTGGAAGATGCTTTCGGTGTGGAAAAGAAGGACACAAAGCCAGTAAGAGCAAAGGAAAAGGTTCAGTTAACACTAGGGATGAGGATAATGGTATTGCTATGACATCAACAATGGTTAAATGTTTTAAATATGGAATGTACGGGCATTATGAAAACCAATTCCCTAAGGGAATGTCTCATGAAGAGAATCAGTATGGTCGTATGGGTAGTATTTATGTTGACGATGATGAAGAGACTACAAATGATATGTGAGATGAAAGGATTGTTTAAGCTCGGTCAATGGTTTAAGAATGTAGTGGAATTATTACATGTTTATCATATGTAATGTTGTATATGTAATCTCATGGTACTATGGAATAAAGAGACATCTAAGGATTGTTACACTGTTTTCTTTCCTTGAGTTTGGAAAGTATATGATTAATGGTACAAGTATCCATGAAAGGTTATGCAGATATTTTTGGAAAGTAGATGATATGCGCATAATGAAGGGATAAAGATAAAATTAAATGTTTGGTAGTATTCATGAACTCATGACTGATATAAAGAGAAGGTTATATCATGGTTTGAGTATATAGAATTTTTGGATTTTGGTATGTGGAAAGAGTTAACTTTTGACAGCATTCATGCTTTCCTTAAGGTTTAATGGGTATTCATTTTTCAAGAGAATACATGATTAAGGTATTCACAAGATAGGAATGTGACCAAAATGTTATATGGGGGATAAATTATGGTATTCACATGCTTGGTTGATAACATTTCAAGTAATCGCTTTTTTATACTATGACCTTGGACCGAAGTATTTTTGATAAGCCTAAAGATTGGAATGGATTATGTTGGACATAAGTTAGTATTGTTTAAGGATAGAACTTTTTTTGATATTATTTATGGGATGTTATAGTAATGTAGTTTTAGAAAAAGGAGAACCTGCAGGACGGGCGATAACCCATCGCATCGGACAAGGCTCTGGGAATCAAACCCACAACCAAAGTGCGACTGACCTTTATCGCCTACCATTGGCCTACAGGAAGCCCCTGTTTAGTAGAAACTAGTTTTATTATATTAAGCATTATAATATAAGAAGTATAAGTCCATTTTAGGAACCATATATGATTAATCTCACTATAGATGGACTTATGTATTTTTGATAACTTTTATAACCTTTTGTTTGAGACAGATGTAATGACCCATCATTCTATCACATGATCTTCTAACACATCACGAATAACAAATTCAAATTATTTTCATTAAGGGATGAAGTGGAAATTTTTCAATTAACGAACAATAGTGATATTGTACCAAAATCATGTAAGTATTTCTTTTAATTCATCATCTTTAGGGAAATGATCGTGAAAACCAAAAATGTAGTCCTAGTGCCCTTATATATCCTATGAATCAGATGGTACCTTAGATCATCACAAATCTATGGATTTGTGATTGCTGGCTTTTCCATAGCCATGTTCTCTACCACTCTCCATCAGAACATGATGGTTAGATTTCTCTTCCATAGCCATATTTTCATCTATGTGGAAACCCAGTGATTAGTTTATTTGGGTAACCGTTAAGTTTCATACTTTTGTTTTTAAAATTGGTTTTGGTATTCATTTTTACGATGTGGGTTTCTATTAAAGAAACTTTCGAGGAGTAAACCATTTATAACCCCGAATAATTTCGAGGGCGAAATTCATTTTAAGGGGGGGTAGAATGTAACACCCTGAGATTTTATGAAAAATATTCTTTTTAATTTCATTAATGTATTGTGTTGTATGCTACACCAAAATGAGCTTTCACAACACACATCCTTAAATTGCCTTGAATTACACACAATCACGACCTTCCTCAATAGCGTGTGTAGTACGCAATAATGAGTTTTACTTAACAACAATATGCTATTAAAATATTATTAAAACTAGCCGTTATGAATAGTAATAACCACCTTTTGAAATTTTGTAAATTTTATTTTTCAAAATTGACTTCATTTTTGGATTCTGAATATCGAAATTAGCTTAGGGTAAAATTTTGGTACTTTTCGGATAACTTCCATTTTCTGATGAATAGTGAAAATTACTAAATTTTAATTTAAAACAACCTTTTAATCAAAATAATTAATAGTGATAAATTATTAATTTTAGTGGTTTTAAAATATATTTAGAATATATTTTTATAATTTAATACAATTTTGTTCATTGGATGTAATTTCACATTTAAACCAGACATAAACAAGTGTCAATCTTTTGATAGTTATTATCTCTTAAGAACACACTATTTGTTTTGACGACGGGAATTAATTTTTAAATTAAGTAAAGAAACTGATATGTTTTGAATTTGGTAAAATAAACATCATTTTTCAGTTCATAATATCAAATATATCTTAGGCCTAATTTTTGGTATTTTTCTGGAAACATTCATTTTTTGATGAATAGTGAAACCACTAAGTGGTAGTTAAAAAAGTGAATTTTTCATAAAACATAATTTTACCGCTTCTGTGAGTGGAATTTCAAAAATCCGAGAGACACGAATGATGTCAGTAAATTAAATGTTGTTCAATGTGATGAAAATAATTTTTGGTGAAAGGTAACTTTTTACTTTTTTTTACCACGATTAAAAGTAAATAGGGTAATTAAAGGTAAAAATGATATTATTATTACCCTAACACATGTCCTAATTCTATTGGATAAGTTTAATTCGACCAAAAACAGCCTTAGGAATAAAATATGACCATTTAGGCCCATTTGGATTAGATTAGGAAATTTATTATTAATTTATTTAAAGAAGGGATAAAATAGTTAAAATCAAAGTTTAATAAGTATATCATTTTTAATATATGGTTATACATAAGATAAATTCAACTATAAATATTAATTAGAAAGATAATAAGAGTTCCTACATAATGATATTTAATTTTTAATTTTTATACATTAAAGAATTTAATTTATTTATGACACAATGATGATGCAGTAATTATTTTATTAATGAAATATAGACATAATTGATGATATAAATACACAAATAAATGTAATTTGAGACTTTTTATAAATTCCACTAATTTTCTAGGTTAATATGACATGTTAGTATTGATTTAATTAACATTTTTCGAACGAATCATTCTGTTTTGATTTTCACAAAAATCAATTACTAAATAGTGTCAAAATTGACATAAAATAGTTTTTAAAACAAATATTATATTATTAATTGTTATTTTATTCCTAAAAATCTAATTTTCGGCCAAATGACTTAGATACGGTTATATATATTAATAATAAACAACATGGGGTTCTTTTGACCTGTTATAGTAAGTTTACTAACCTTACAGTGTAAGAACACAAAAAGACACAGTAAAAGTAAAATTATCTAACTTAAAGTTAAATATAAATGATAAGGTTAAAATAGGAATCTAAACATTTATAAATTATATTGGATGAGAGGATTTTGACCCATACCCACCTTAGATTCAATATAAATCAATTTGGAGCTATTTAAAACCGATTTTGGCTTTATAATAAAATAATATTTTTAGTTATTCCAAAGGTGCCCCTCTCCTCCCTTATAAAAGGGCACCTCCTCTCTCTCTTCCTCACACCACATTGAGCCTTCAAGCTCGTCCAAACCCTACCAAATTCTCTTCTCCACTTCCCTAGCAACATCCTAGAGGTCCTGGTCTTCTTCAAAGAAAAATTTTGGTTCCCTAAGAGGAGGACTCAAAGAGGCGCTTCAAAGAAGAGGTAATGTCCGTTACCGATTCTTTCAACTTTATTTCTTCTTCCACTTATTCTTCTTAGGTTGTTTCATTATGAAGTAATAATATCAGTATCTCTCATATACTGATATGTTATTATAACTATTAAACAACCCTATTTCACCATCTATCCATCCTATGGAAAACGAAATCAATGCGCGTGCGTACGTACGGAATACCGTCTCCACGCCGTGGTGTAATCTATTTTTCACCACCACCTTACTTGGATGGGAATAATGGTGTAAATATTAACTATATATGATTATTGTAAAGTGATATTGATTCTGAAATAGTATACATACACTCCAGTACAATTCCACGATGATGAGAATGATATCATCGCTCGTGCGTACGTACGGACTACCGTCTCCACGACGCGATGAGATTCATTCTCCACATTAACCATTCATGAATGATTATAAAATATATATAATAAGTAATCATGAAATATATGACATAATAATGATACTGGATTTATGTGTATATATATGTGTGTCGTCTACTTAATTCCATTCAACTCAATAAGGAAACGAAAATAGCATTCATACGTACGTACGGCCTACCGTCTCCATGAACGGTGTATTTCTTTCCATTTACTTATCTATTATATATATGTATATTATGAATATATATTATATATAAATCATGTTTTATATTATGTAATTAAGTAATCATGATCTAAGTAATCATATGAATAATTACACGTCAAAACACGGATGACAAATGAAACGATTTTACCCAAAACGCTCTTTAACATGGAATTTACAAAAAAACGGGTAATATAAAGTCATAAGTGAACCATATATGATATCATAACAATGCGTATGATTCTGAAATAAGTCAATGACATTATTTAAATCATTATACAGGAGGTTCAGACACTTACAAAGAAAATTGGACCTAAGGTAAGGGGTAATTTTGCAAATCTCATTTTTATCCTAGATTTCTTATTCTTAAGTATTTACTGGGGTTATTTCTATCATCCATGTACATGTTTTATAAAAGTGTTTTAATTTATGTTTAAATTCTTTTTTACCCATTTTTGACTTTTACTACATGGTATGTAAGGAATCTTTCTTTTGTTTACGTTACGAGGTACTTTCTGACTTTTCCGGCAAAAGTACGAAAAGAATGTTTTTTAACTTATACTGCACAAATGGATTTTTATGGTTTTATAAAGCCTTAATATCATGAAGCTTCCTCAATAAGATTTCATGACTATTTTCAAAAGAATAATTTTATTTTAAAATTGAATGACATTTTGTGAAAATAAAATGATTTTGAAGGAAAAAGGATATTTTCCTCAAGAATTCATTTCAAGTGTTTTATCAAAACCATTTTGCATCTAAGATGACATTATTTCATATGTTTACGTTTCAAGTATAATGTATCTTTGATTTACATGGTTTCAATTTTCTTATTACGAAATCCATTTCTTTTATATGGATTATGTGATAATGGGATGATGTTTATGAAACCCATTTAATTTATTGGGTTATTATGAATGATGTATGTTTATTTTGTGGCACAAGTAAGAATGATTTCATTATGAGATGGGTGGGACCTATATATCCCTCCAATGCATTGGGTAATGATTTATATCTCATGAGATAGACATGGATGGAACGGCAAGTTAAACCGGTTCAGTAATACAGGACTGGAACGAGGAGTGAACTCGATTCAGAAAGGAACTTTGTCCACTAAGATGGTCTTGGCAGCAATGCCTTGGCTTCTATGGAAATCATATCATGTGCTTAATGGTTGACACAATTAAATGTTTTATTCCCATGATATTTTATCATTCTTAATGTTTCGTTATGATCTATGCCTTACGTACATCCATGTTTTGTGTCATTTATCAAGATTTTGATGTTTAAACATTATGTTCATGTTTTTAAGTTCAGATGTATATGGCATGTTTTATTTTATCCATGCTTACCCTTACTGAGAATTTGAGCTCACCCTTTTTATGTTTTCTTTTCCCTAGGATATAAATAAAGGTTCTAGGTAAGAAAAAAAGGGAAGATCTTTATGGGAGATGTTGAAGATCTTTCACCACGATTATAAGATTACGTTCCAGGTTTCCAAAGACACTAAACTATTACGGTCCTTGTGTGTCTGTTTTTGTTATGTATTAAGTATTACGCTAAAGTAATGTAATGTCCATGTATGTCAGGCTTTTGGGTTTCTACAGTTGGTATCAGAGGAAATGTTTAGTCAACCTTTGGAAACAAGGATGCGAAAATGTTAGTGAGATCCCTAGAGATATTTCTAAGGTTTTTCTTGGGATGTCCCTAAGGATAAGTATACGTATAGGATATTGTCCTACAACTATGGTAACGATATTAGATTAAACCAAAGATGTTAGATATTGAAGTTACTCCCCCTTTATTATGATTTTTGCCTCTCACACTATTCTTTTTGGGTTTTAGAAAATGGCTAGAAACAAGATGATTCACGATAATGGAGGATATGATGGACAATGGAATGATATTCTTAATGAGAAACAAAATGAAATGGGATTTGGAAGTCCAAACATCATTATTATCCCGAATCAGAAATCTCATAATATAATAAATAAAGTAAAATTTGGTAAGTTTCCTAACTTGGATAATAAGAGAAAGATGGAGTTTCATGATGATCATAGACGAAAGAAAGTTCAATTTCCCCTATGTAAATCATGTCGTAAGAGGATCAAGGGGAATGTTTCAAAGGAACTGGAAGATGCTTTGGGTGTGGAAAAGAAGGACACAAAGCCAGTAAGTTCAAAGGAAAAGGATCAATTAACACCAGGGATGAGGATAATGGTATTTCTACGACATCAACAATGGTTAAATGTTTTAAATATGGAATGTACGGGCATTAAGAAAACCAATTCCCTAAGGGAAAGTCTCATGAAGAGAATCAGTATGGTCGTATGGGTAGTATTTATGTTGATGATTATGAAGAGACTACAAATGATATGTGAGATGAAAGGATTGTTGAAGTTCGGTCAATGGTTTAAGAATGTAGTGGAATGATTACTTGTTTATCATATGTAATGTTGTATAAGTAATCTCATGGTACTATGGAATAAAGAGACATATAAGGATTGTTACACTGTTGTCTTTCCTTGAGTTTTGAAAGTGTATGATTAATGGTACCTGTATCCATGAAAGGTTATTCAGATATTTTTGGAATGTAGATGATATGTGCATAATGAAGGGATAAAGAGAAAATTAAATGTTTGATAGTATTCATGATCTTATGACCTTGGACCGAAATATTTTAGATGATCCTAGAGATTGGAATGGATTATGTTGGACATAAGTTAGTATTGTTTAAGGATAAATTTTTTTTGATATTATTTATGGGATGTTATAGTAATGTAGTTTTAGAAAAAGGACAACCTGCACGACAGGTGACAACCCATCGCGTCGGACAAGGCTGTGGGAATCAAACCCACAACCGAAGTGCGACTGGCCTTTATCTCCTACCACTGGCCTACAGGAAGTCCTTGTTTAGTAGAAAATAGTTTTATTATATTAAGCAGTATAATATAATAATTATAAGTCCATTTTAGGAACCATATATGATTAATCTCACTATAGATGGACATATGTATTTTTGATAACTTTTATAACCTTTTGTTTGAGACATATAGAATGACCCATCATTATATCACATGATATTCTAAAACATCACGAATAACAATTTCAACTTCATTTCGTTAAGGGATGAAGTGGAAATTGTTCAATTAACGAACAACAGTGAGATTGTACCAAAATCATGTTAGTATTTCTTTTAATTCATCAACTTTAGGGAAATGATCTTGAAAACCAAAAATGTTTTCCTAGTGCCCTTATATATCCGATGAATCAGATGGTACCTTAGATCATCACAAATATATGGATTTGTGATTGCTGGCTTTTCCATAGCCATGTTTTCTACCACTCTCCATCAGAACATGATGGTTAGAATTCTCTTCTATATCCATATTTTCAACTATGTGGAAACCCAGTGATTAGTTTATTTGGGTAACCGTTACATTTCATACATTTGTTTTTAAAGATTGGTTTTGGTATTCCTTTTTACGTTGCGGGTTTCTATTAAAGAAACTTTCGAGGAGTAAACCATTTATAACCCCGAAGAATTTCAAGGGCGAAATTCATTTTAAGGGGGGTAGAATGTAACACCCCGAGATTTTATGAAAAATATTCTTTTTAATTTCATTAATGTCTTGTGTTGTACGCTACACCAAAATGAGCTTGCACAACACGCATCCTTGACTTGCCTTGCATTACACGCAATCACGACCTTCCTCGATAGCGTGTGTAGTACGCAATAACGAGTTTCACTAAACAACACTATGCTATTAAAATATTATTAAAACTAGCCGTTATGAATAGTAATAACCACTTTTTGAAATTTTGTAAATTTTATTTTTCAAAATTGACTTCATTTTTTGATTCGGAATATATAAATTAGCTTAAGGTGAAATTTTGGTACTTTTCAGATAACTTCCATTTTCTGATGATTAGTAAAGATTACTAAATTTTAATTAAAAACAACCTTTTAATAGAAGTAATTAATAGTGATAAATTATTAATTTGAGTGGTTTTAAACTATATTTAGAATATATTTTTACAATTTAATACAATGTTGGTCATTGGATGTAATTTCACATTTAATCAAGACATAAAGAAGTGTCAATCTTTTGATAGTTATTATCTCTTAAGAACACGCTATTTGTTTTGACGACGAGAATTAATTTTTAAATTAAGTAATGCAACTGATATGTTTTGAATTTGGTAAAATAGACATCATTTTTCAGTTCATAATATCAAATATATCTTCGGCCTAATTTTTGGTATTTTTCTGGAAACTTTCATTTTTTGATGAATAGTGAAACCACTAAGTAGTAGTTAAAAAATGATTTTTTCATAAAACATAATTTTACCGCTTCTGTGAGTAGAATTTCAAAAATCCGAGAGACACGGTTGTTGTCAGTAAGTTAAATTTGGTTCAATGAGATGAAAATATTATTTGGTGAATAGTAACTTTTTACTTTTTTTACCACGGTTAAAAGTAAATAGGGCAATTAAAGGTAAAAATGATATTATTATTACCCTAACACATGTCCTAATTCTATTGGATATGTTTAATTCGACCAAAAACAGCCTTAGGAATAAAATATGACCATTTAGGCCCACTTGGATTAGATTAGGACATTTATTATTAATTTATTTAAAGAAGGGTTAAAATAGTTAAAATCAAAGTTTAATAAGTATATAATTATTAATATAGGGTTATACATAAGATAAATTCAACTATAAAAATTAATTAGAAATATAGAAAGAGTTCCTACATAATTATATTTAATTTGTAATTTTTAGACATTAAATAATTTAATTTATTTATGACACAATGATGATGCAGTAATTATTTTATTAATGAAATATTAACATAATTGATTTTATAAATACCCAAATAAATGTAATTTGAGACTTTTTATGAATTCCACTAATTTTATAGGTTAATATGAAATGTTAGTATTGATTTAATTATCTTTGTTCGAACGAATCATTCTGTTATGATTTTCACAAAAATCTATTACTAAATAGTGTCAAAATTGACATAAAATAGTTTTTAAAACAAATATTATATTATTAATTGTTATTTTATTCCTAAAAATCTAAGGTTCGGCCAAAAGACTTAGATAAGGTTATATATATTAATAATAAACAACTTGGTGTTCTTTTTTACTTGTTATAGTAAGTTTATTAACTTTATAGTGTAAGAACACAAAAAGATACGGTAAAAGTAAAATTATCTAACTTAAAGTTAAATATAAATGATAAGGTTAAAATAGGAACCTAAACTTGTCTAAATTATATTGGATGAGATTATTTCGACCCATCCCCACCTTAGCTTTTAAATAAATCAATTTGAAGCTATTTAAAACCGAATTTGGCTTTATAATAAAATAATATTTTTAGTTATTCCAAAGGTGCCCCTCTCCTCCCTTATAAAAGGGCACCTCATCCCTCTCTTCCTCACACCACATTGAGCCTTAAAGCTCGTCCAAACCCTGCCAAATTCTCTTCTACACTTTCCTAGAAACATCCTAGAGGTCATGGTCTTCTTAAAAGACCAATTTTAGTGCCCTAAGAGGAGGACTCAAAGAGGCGCTTCAAATAAGAGGTAATGTCTGTTACCGATTCTTTCAAATTTATTTCTTCTTCCACTTCTTCTTATTAGGTTGTTTCATTATGAAGTAATAACATCAGTATCACTCATATACTGATATGTTATTATATGTATGAAACAACCCTATTTCACCATCTATCCATCCTACGGAAAACAAAATCACCGCACGTGCGTACGTACGGAATACCGTCTCCACGCCGTGGTGTAATCTATTTTCCACCACCACCTTACCTGGATGGGTATAATGGTGTGCATAATAACTATATATGATTATTTTAAAGTGATATTGATTCTGAAATAGTATACATACACTCCAATACAATTCCACGATCATGAAAACGATATCATCGCTCGTGCGTACGTACGGACTACCGTCTCCACGATGCGATGAGATTCATTCTCCACATTAACCATTCATGAATGATTATAAAGTATATATAACAAGTAATCATGAAATATATGACATAATAATGATACTTGATTTAGGTGTATATATATGTTTGTCGTCTACTTAATTCCATTCAACTCAATAAGGAAACGAAAACAGTGTTCGTACGTACATACTGCCTACCGTCTCCATGAACGATGTATTTCTTTCCATTTACTGATCTATTATATATATGTATATTCTGAATATATATTATATATAAATCATGTTTTATATTCTAGAATTAAGTAATCATGATCTAAGTAATCATATGAATAATTACAAGTCAAAACAAGGACGACAAATGAAATTATTTTACCCAAAACGCTCTTTAACATGGAATTTACAAAAGAACGGGTAACATAAAGTCATAAGTGAACCATATATGATATCATAACAATGCATATGATTCTGTAATAAGTCAATGACATTATTTAAATCATTATACAGGAGGTTCAGACACTTACGAAGAAAATCGTACCTAAGGTAAGGGATAATTTTTCAAATCTCATTTTATCCGAGATTTCTTATTCGTAAGTATTTACTGGGGTTATTTCTATCATCCATGTCCATGATTTATAAAAGTGTTTTCATTTATGTTTAAAGTCTTTTTTACCCATTCTTGACTTTTACTAAATGGTATGTAAGGAATCTTTCTTTTGTTTACGTTACGAGGTACTTTTTGACTTTTCCGGCAAAAGTACGAAAAGAAAGTTTTTTTAACTTATACGGAACAAACGGATTTTTACGGTTTTATAACGCCTTAATATAATGAAGCTTCCTCCAAAAGATTTCATGACTATTTTCAAAAAAATCCTTTTCTTTTAAAATTGAATGACATTTTGTGAAAATAAATTGATTTTGAAGAAGAAAGGATATTTTCCTCAAGAATTCATTTCAAGTGTTTTATCAAAACCATTTTTCATCTAATATGTCATTATTTCATATGTTTACGTTTCAAGTATAACGTATCTTTGATTTACATGGTTTTAATTTTCTTATTATGAAATCCATTTCTTTTATATGGATTATGTGATGATGGGATGATGTTTATGAAACCCATTTTATTTATTGGGTTATTATGAATGATGTATGTTTATTTTGTGACACAATTAAGAATGATTTCATTATGAGATGGGTGGGACCTATATCTACCTCCAATGCATTGGGTAAAGATTTATATCTCATGAGATAGACATGGCTGGAACGGAAAGTTATACCGGTTCAGTAATACTGGACTGGAACGAGGAGTGAACTCGATTCAGAAAGAGACTTTGTTCACTAAAATGGTCTTGGCAGCAATGCCTTGGCTTCTATGGAAATCATATCACGTGCTTAATGGTTTCCACAATTACATGTTTTATTCCAATGCTATTTTATCTTTCTTAATGTTTCTTTATGATCTATGCCTTACGTACATCCATGTTTTGTGTCATTTCTCAAGCTTTTGATGTTTAAACATTATGTTCATGTTTTTAAGTTCAAATGTATATGGTATGTTTTATTTTATCCATGCTTACCCTTACTAATCATTTGAGTTCACCCTTTTTATGTTTTCTTTTCCCTAGGATATAAAGAAAGTTTTTAGGTAAGAAAAAAAGGGAAGATCTTTATGGGAGATGTTGAAGATCTTTCACAACGATTAGAAGATTACGTTCCAAGTTTCCCAATACACTAAACTATTACAGTCCTTGTGTGTCTGTTTTTGTTATGTATTAAGTATTCCTCTAAAGAAATGTAATGTCCATGTACGTCAAGCTTTTGGGTCTCTACACTGTTCTTCTTCTTCTTTATTTCTTTCTCTTTGACATAATATAATTAGAGTGTCTTAATATATTTCATCAATTTTGAATACCAGAACAAGAGTGTATCAGTATACTAACTTATTCCTTTGCACATATATGAATTCAGTTGCACAACAAGTTCTTCTTCACTTTGGAAAGCACAACAAGAGTGTTAAACACCAGTCGTGTGAGTGTGGTTCTACTTCTCTTCGTGATACCGAATGTTTCACAGTACTTCCTTCTTCGCAAAGTCTCTTAGAGAGTTCTAAGCACCTGTCGAAGGCCTGATGTACCATCAATTTTTTTGCTCAACCTTCTAGGAAGCTTTCACGTAAAATTCATGCCTTTCGTGTAAAAACAACTTTTGTCACAAAAAACCCTTTTAGTGCAACTCTTCCTTTTCGCGCATAACTCCCATTTTTCATGCAACACTTCTTTTTCGTGATGCACTTGTTCTTTTTGTTCAATACTCTATACTTCAATTTTTATGTGGGTCAGGGAATGATATTTTTCTATGTGTATAGAGTTAACAAATGAGAGGGTTTAACCTCATATTTATAGGCATTTTGACCCTTCTAGTAAAACCCCTTCTTTTGCATAAAACTGTCTCTCACTTCTTTAGATTACATGCCCCTTCCTGGATTTTTCGCGCATCTCTGGAATATTCCATTTTTTCACAATTCTATTCATGAAGCCTCTCTTGCACGTAAAACATCAAACCCTCATTCCTCACACAACTGATTTTTATGTGCACAAGTCTGATGTTCCGTGCATATTGCGCAAACACGTACGATATTTCGCACACCTCTTGCTTTATCATTTTTCGACTATCCAATCAAAATACACCAATTGTGCAAAAAGTTCAACACATTTTTCCATATTGTGCGCAAAACAAATCTTTCTTATGACATCATATTTCGCGCACTACTCCAATCATTCTCCCATTTCATTCCCTTGCCAATTTTCAAGCTTCAGATCTCAAAACACCTTTATTGCGAGAAAATTCATTCATCTATTTCATGCACCACTTTATTTTTTGCGCATCCCACACCTATTTCATGCAGCCTTTTTTTCGTGCATCCCGCTGATTTTTCGTGCATCCCACTGATTTTTTACACATCCCACTACTATTTTGCGCGCCCTTCATTTTTTCGTGCACTCGCCCCATTTTTCCATTCACTACATGACATTGTCATTTTTCAATGTTCTAACCTTGAATCATGCCTTGAGCACAAAAATCTAAACCTTCTCCAATCATTCATGCAACATCCATTGCCTGAAACACATCTTCATCTCCCAATTTTCAGGCCCTAAAATTTGGAAAACACTGGAAAATGACACCACCATAAACAGTTCTTTTGTGCCGCCTACAGATTGTCTGTTTCTTTTTTCATTTCTCTCTTCACTGCTTTCCATAACCATTCTCCAGCATTCATCGAAACTCCACTATCGTGACATATAACATTATAGAGATCAGATTTAGCATTCTCAGAGTTACAATGGAATTTACTGAACCTTCCATATCTTCCAGCAGTATCATTCCTTCCGATCAAAACTGTATATGACTGGCATCATCATTTCCTGCCATTTCCATCAAAAGGCTTGTATCAAAAGTTCTCCTAACTTATGATAGTTCTAAAATACATATCAGTAATGCATCATCTGGTTTTATGCAATGTGAAATGAATGGATGTCTTAGAATGCCAAGCCCTTCCACATTCTCTCTTCTTCTTTAACTATCATTTCAAACTTCAAGCAAATCATTTGATTTTATTCTCCAAGGATGATCTGGCATGGATTTTATGCAATCATGAAAAATTTCATGGTATTCTTGAAATCTGTATTCTTTTTCAATCATCATAAGATGGATGATACATCATTATTCTTCATTTTTGTAAACAATGTGTCACCTTTGACACAAGTTCTTTGTACTTGGGATTACATCAAAAATCGTCTGAATTCCACTTCATAGAGAATTTCCCAAGTATAAAATTAAATTATATAATTTCATAACAATTCTCCGGGCATCCATTCTTCAGCCGATCTCCATTAACTTTGGACTCCTTTGTCATCTCCTTCTTCATTTTGACCAGCATTGAAAACTGTTGACAAAAAATACAATATTTATACACAAAGTGGTCCCAACACCTTGAATTGTATTTCTTGGTTGGATGAGGAGAGTCATACTACGACGAGGTTGGTAGTCTCATGCAAATTACATAATTTCATGTTGTTATATGGGTCTGTCCCACGTACCCATGCTTAGGGTGTCTCTTTGTTGAGACGTTGACCCGTATTAATTCTTAAGGATCCCTAGGTGATTAATTATATGATATTACACATGTTGAGACTAATTGTTCTGATTGAGGTCCATCCTGCAAGTGCATTTCCCTAGGATTCCTAATATTGGGCCTTTTGTCAAAGGATAACCATGGTTATGCATCTATTTCCCTTATTATGGGTTTCTTGAAATGAATTTGTTAATTAAAGTCTTACCAATGTGAATTGTTTCCTTGATATCCATGTAATAGTGTAATGATTGACTGTGTTGCCTTATGAGGAATTTCTTAGATGTCGGGATTGGCCCTGTTAAATTATTATACCTATGGGAAGTTATTTTTCATGCCTATGGGAATGGTTTTGTGTTCCTGTGCAATATATTTTGGTATTACTGTGGGGAATTTCTTTTTGGAATAGATTTTCTATGTCAATGGACTACATGGGGGCTTGGTTTTTATCTAATTTCCAACTGTTGTAATGACTAATGGCGTGTCATCCAAGATAAAACACAATCATGGATTCTATTGCAATTTTACATGATATATTGTCTTTTGTGTTATCTATTTTGATTTCTTGATTATATGATTGACTGGTCATGGTCAGTTCAAAATAACTTCTGATTCGATATAATTGATTTTCATAATGAACATGAATGGTATAAATAGAACAAGACTTTTATAATAGGTTACTTTTGGTTACATCCTAATTTAATGTTTTCATTATTATGAACTATTGTTTAATATACACACTGACATATTAGCAAAGAAAATTGGTTGATTCCTAATAGGATTTATTTTTCACACCCTATTTTTGTCATTGGTTTGGCCCAAATAAACTATATTTCTCTTCCTGTCAATAAGGGAAAGTATTCTTATACATAAACATGATTTCTACTGAGGAGTAGGAGGGCATGGGACTAAGAAAAGACATGTGATGCTGTTGTGTTTTATTTTTTATTTTTATACCTTAATAATGTGTGGCACTTGATAGTAGTGCATCTTTTTTTCCCTACATTCTATGAACATGTTACATGGTTCATTATTTTGATATTATAAGCCTTTTGTTTATCATTAATTTTAGTATTCCATAGTTTTATTCAATTTCATGATGTTTATTTATCCCGCTACTATTATTTTTTATTCTAACATGTAATTATTTTAAAATGAGGGAATATATTTCACACTACCACACGCTAGACCCTCACTGCAAGTTGGTAGACTCTGGAATTTGGGAAATGCGTTTGAGGCCATGTGGACAACTAGGTACGTGTCAACTTTTAGTGGAATCTAGATCGGGGATGTTACACAATCCTATCATTTTAGTCGTCATTATGGTGATAAAATGTCATTCTCATCCAAAATTGGTTTCTAAAGGTATCAAACAATCCCTTACAAAATTGAGACATGAATCGAGCATGATTGGATGAAATAGTCATCAATCAAATTCCATGAAGGTAGAATATCTCTTATTCCTAAAGTCATCTAAAAAATATCTATTGAACTCAACTCTCATTTTACTACGATGTGGGACAACATGGATCGTTTTTCAATAATCACCCAAATAGAGTCATGTCATATAGTTTAGTATGGGCATCCTATTAACAAGTCCATAGAGACACCATCCTACAAACACTTCGGCACCACAAATGGTTAAGAAATACCCACTAGAACATAATTCTCATCCACCACCTTTTGATAAGTGAGGCTCTGAGAAACAAACATTGGTACACACATCATCATCCTTATCAATAAAAACTGGCATTTATAGTCCTGGTATATCGTTTCCACTCATGGATGTTCCTACAGGGTGGTTTTATGAAACTCCCTTCAAACCTCCTCCCACTACATCAGCTATACAATCTCAAATCCTTCAAAAAAGATGGAAATATTAATTCCTTTATAAAATCCATCATGAGAATATCTAGTGGATATTTTATAATACAAGACATCAAAATTGATTTGTTTAAATGATCCTTTCAAAGACATTGATGAACTGTATGGGTAACAACCATCCACTTCTATTTAGTTTCACCATTTTCTTACAGTAAAGAAATATATAGTAGAAACAAAAGGTGTGATTCCTCACTCAATAAATGAAAACAATATCTCATGTGATATCATCTACAACCACGTTCTCCTTTCTAGCAGCATAGACAATATGGAAGTCATAATCCTAAAGGTACTCTAGCCACTTACAATATTCAAATTTAAGGTATTTCTAGAAGAATATATAACTAAAAACCTTTTTGTCAGATTATATGATTAAAATATCAATCATAAGATATTTTTACTATATCTTTATGTAAAAGACAACAGATGAAAACTCCAAAGCATTGGTCATGGAGTATTGATCAAGGAGTCTCTAGTACTAATACCATTATTTTATCACCTCCAGTCTCTAAATAATAACACAACCATGGCCAATTTTGGTGGTTTCATAGAAAAAAAATTGTTAACTCCTTCTTCTACTAGTCTTAGTATGGAAGCACTTGTGACTAGGTCCAATAAATCCTTAAAATCATAATGGAACCTCTCTATCAACCAAAAATTTCCCCTTTCATGTAAAAAAAATTCAAGGACCAAGATATTCTAGATAAATCAAGCATGATTCTCTGATTGTATCCCTCCTACTAAAGGATGATATGTACCTCATTAATTTTACTGGGTGGCTCTCAATATTTTGTTACATCAACCATTTTAGAGTCTACAAACACAATAAATCTGATATGACATGTCTTAGGAAGTGGAGATCATGAATCTGGATCATACACTAACATAGGTCCCTGTTAATATGGTTCTCATTATGTACAACTAGGACCACTATTAAATGTATCATGTTCTCCTTCTATGATGTTGACTGCACATGGATGTCATAAATGAATGCCACTAAAATCTGATCTAATAAGAGTTCAATCATCAATTTCACAATTTCCATGAACACTATTGGGGTATTAATTTTTTCAAATGGAATTATTATGTACTCGTAGTGGACATAGAAAGACCCGAATGACATTTTGGTATATCGTCATCTCAAACAAGGGGTTGGTGATAGCCTAAGCTATGGTCAATATTCGATAACCACCTAACCCATTTCATTTAGTCAAAAAGTTTATCTATTCTTGGAGGTGTATTCTTATTATTCAGGCTATCCCTATTAAGGTTAAAATAATCTATACATAACCTCAGGCACAAATCAACCTTCTTTGAAAAAAACACTGGGGCTGTCCTGGGAGACACACTAGGTATAAAAAATACCATAATTTGAAAATCCTTTAACTACACCATTAACTCTAAATTCTTTATGGAATACATCTGATCGAATGGTTTAGATATCAGGTTAACCCCTAGGTGGAATTATATTTAGACATAGATATCTTTGTGGGGAGATATGATTAGAACACCCACATAGAGAACGCCATCATACTCTTCCATCCCAACTAGAAGTTTAAAGGTAATAAAATATTCTACTCCAAGGGTTATAATATAAAACTAATGTGTAATTGGTAATATCCTCCTATTCAATAGATTTTCATTCATTTTCTGGTCTTCTATCTCACCAAATAATGAAAACATTTTTACATTTACTAAGACTCACTAGATCATTTTAATAAAATATTCAATTTATTCACCCACTATGGAGATGTATTCCATACTATGAATGAAATTTTAATCCATCATTATAGACATGTAAATAACCCGCATAAATAACCCTCATCCAATGGTTATGTCACACTATTAGTAGAAGTGTACGATTACTGAACTGACCCCGGTAGGAGTCTCCCAACAGAATGTTCAAGCCAAATATTCCACTATAATCTATAGACCTCAAACAATGGAAGTGTAATGAAAAAAATTGAACATGAATTTTTATATCAATATAATATCTATATTAGAGAAGACACATATAATACCTCAAATATTCTTCCTAGCCATTGTGTCATAAGCCTCTATTTTCATTCACTTCCCCCATCCATGTCTACCAACTCCGAGAGCCAATCATAGACTAGCGGGGGTGGTGGTGGCCCGATATCGAAATTTTGACACGTATTTGTTCTCTATAATCTCCTATACCATTTTCATAAAACTCTTTAAACCTCCCTTCCCTAGATTTTTTATTTACCTATGAGGTATATTGACTACCTACATGTCTTCCTCAAGACAAAACAAATAATCGCACGTGAGATGTCCCCAACCATCATACATGTTCATAAACTCCCCTTAATCTAACTAGAACATTCAGAGATCCATAAAATATACACCCTCTTTTGAGAGACTAAATTTTGAAATACATAGCACCCTATCATCATTGTGTTTTTTATTAGACACCGACTACCAATTTCAATGCACTAGTGTTCAAATTTCAGGTATCAACTATTTGTTTCCATAATAAGGATTTCTCGAGCACTCCAAAATGTGTAAGAATTAAAATATGTATAACTCTTGAATTGATATCTCATATAAGGGCATGATCAAACATTATTCCTTAAGGTGATGAATCTTGAACCATATTCATGGTGTATCCTAAGAAGTTAGTGAAACCTGACACATACATTGCTATTGAATAGCATCCATAACGAAGATCTAGAAAAAATGGATATGTAGTTTTCTTAACATAGTTGTTTATAAATCCTCTCAGAAAATATTCATGATATATATCAAATTTAGTGTATTCTCATCATGAATATGAGTCACAAGACTCCACCATATCCCTGTGGATCTATTTATTAGAATCCCTCATAAAACTAACCTCTTATCATGAAGAGTCATAACAAGTTGGAAGACTCAACCAAATTATTTGAGAAGGTACTCAAATTCATAAGTGTCTAGATTGGCCTAAAACATGAGGGGTCAAGACCTATGATACTCATATAGTGCAATCATCCTATACACAACCTTTGTCGTCACTATCAGAGATACCCACTACTCAATGGGTGGAGGTATAATTTTTAAACCACATGGAGGTATGACCTAATGTACAAGCCCCTGTACAAAAGACAAATCACTAATAGGATCATTATTATGATCATGATATGGAATCATAGCTAGCTGTTATTTTTAAGGCATCCTATAATAGACAAAACGTAACACAGTCAATGAGTACATCTAGGGAGCAGACTCAATAAATACATAGAAAACCCAACCATTTATAATATAATTCATATACTAATTGTTTCCCTTAAAAATTTCTTATAGGTATTTAGTAAAAAATAACCCTAGACTGATATATGAACATGATAAACATTAACACATTGTTCCTAGTTCCTAAATTACATCTTTAATATAGATAATCTCCAAAGATTGGTCTCAATATGAGCCTGACTCTAATACCCCTCTATCATTACTAGACCTAGTGGGCTATTTATAGACTTTGGTAATCTGAGTGTGACACCCCATAGTCACCTCATACAGGCCAGAAATGGAAACTAGGACCGATTTGGCATATCACACACATGATATGCCTTGTACTAAGGTACTGGTAAACACACATATCTACAACCTCTAATAAAATGCTGATACGTAAGAAATAACTGATACCAAGATGAACGAATAAAACTATATCCCACATCAGAGTACAAAATAATTATGAAATGAATATAGGAAAAAATACAAGTCCATCAAAATTATAGAAGATTTTAACATTCTAATATGGAGGCAACTACTATCAGATTAATCTACTATAACTAACCGAAGACTATCTATCTCAACATCTCTTTTCCCTCATATAGTCCACATAAGACTCCTTCGTAAAGAATTTTTTCTTAATTATACATGATATGTGTGGGAAAAGGCTATATTGGAGTGAGTGTAACATACACAGTAAGACACCCTAAATTTACAAAACACAAATAATAAAAGATGGATTTACTTCTACATCATTATGATATGTCAATAAAAATATGATAAACTATCATCAATAACCTAGATAAATTGGTATAGAGGTAAAATATAAAATTATGGTCTAAAAAATACTACCACCCTAGTATTCCACTACATAATTCAAGGTACCACTCATCTAGGATATCTCGATGTCCGGTTATGATACCACTGATGGATCTCATCTATGATTTAATTCCAATCACAAATTTCCATGATGAAGTACTGAATATAACATTGAATATCTTGATACAAGGATAAAGGATATCACCTAGGGCCTATGGGAGATATCAAACCCTACTCAGATTTAACCACATGGATAAGTGTTACATTATATATAAGTTGGAAATTGGATTTGATAACCAACCTTGGGATGTAATATATATGATCACACATTGAGCAACCTTGATGGATATCTAACACTATCTAATACTAACAAGTAGATGTGATCACTAATTCTACTCTTTGGAATAAATTCTTACAATACAGTCATTATGATGGACTTAGAGAATGAACCATATACATACTCATCTATAATAAAGATGAAAACAGACACAATATAATTACAAAAATGTACCTAGTGTGCATGGTGAGTACAATATGTCTTGTGGATAGTCCAGGAATGCTAGCATTCTCTGGTCCACACATGTGTCATCTAGCCTATTCCAATATAATATTTCATTACCTATATATACTGGTCATCCTCATGTCCAAGTCATTTTTGAGTACTCTGTTCATACCCTCGTTCTTGGGTCATAGCCATGTACTCTAGCTAGGCCTATGTACCTGGTCATGCCCTTTCTCATGTACCCTATAGGTAGACACTGAGTCTCAAGAATTGGGTTACAAGGAATGTTGATTTACCACATGGAATGTGAAATTTAATTTTTTTACAACCCTATCTATTGTAGAAAGGGTTCACACATAATGTGTTCATATAAACTACAATCCATGTATCTTGGGATTTTCTAGAATCCCACAGTCTTCATATGTTTCCACCCGTGTTGCATCCTCGTACAATCTAGTGATGAAAATAGATAATGATATCATATATGATGATGACCAAACTCAAATCACTATTGGTGGCCAGATTTTGGACACCCAATTTATATGAGAATCATCCCCCATAAGACATAATGTGACCTAGCCCAAGATATCCCATATCTAGTGTCCTCTTTCAAATTTAGTGGAACAATTATAAGGAATAATTCCCTGATGGACCGATTAGTTTAGTAGTCATGCAAAACTAGATTCATAAATTAGAATTATATTACAAATTGATACTCTAATTACAACATATTTTTTCTTATATGAAAATAAACATCATAGAGGAAATCTCTAATCCATCTAATATATTCCTCCATATCTTTTGTTGTATACTTCATGTGTTCTTGGGGGAAAGAAACGTATTAAGCATGACCTCAAATGATCAGTAAGCGTAAATAAAAAAGATGCAATAATGATTTAATTTATATGAAAATGTAAATAACTGAATAAAAATTCTATTGATACAACTAGATAAGGCATAATCTATATGAAAATGTAGTAAAATCAAAAGACATGCGATTAATCAATAAACTACAAATATGATAAATCCATAGATATGTCGACGCAAAATCTCATGGACAAATAATAACCGAGAAAAATGCTTAGTTATTATATACCATGTTTCCTAGGTACATGGATCCAATAACACCATGAAAATTCACAATATGGTTTAACAATAGCATAAAAACCAATATAAGGTGGCTCGCCAACTATTTCATCACATGAAACTACCGCTTCATCGAGGTGATTTCATTAACCGGTCCCCCACCCATGTCTATATGTACAAAGAATAATTCATATTGAATAATAATATGCCTTATCAAGTAAACATATTAAATGAAAGATACATATTTATAAAAATTTCTAATTTATTAATATAACTATCAAATTAAACACTATCTGTAAAATGGTATACATTTTAAGAAATTTTAATATCCATAATAAATGATATCGATAAATAGGTAGAATTTAATGCTCAATGATCATATAAAGTTGAAAATTTCAAAAAATATTCATAAATGAATCATGGAATCGAATTTAAATTCTGTCTTTGGCCAAATAAATCGTAAACTATCAAAATGACGAATATGGATTTTATCAATATAACAAATCTTGCATGGAGTAAAATAGAGGTTTTTGGTCATAGATGAAATAAAAGAATACAATTTAAAACTATTTAGAAGGAAAATATCCTTGCATTTTTAAAAACCATTTGAAAATATTTTTCATAGAAAATCCCTTCTAAAGATATTTCAAAAATAATCATTTTTAAATTGGGAAGGATGGTTTAATGAAAAGACAGTTGATAAATCCTTATATCTCATACAAGGTAAAAATAATATTTAATTTGTATGATTAAAGTATAGGGAATGCCTCATTTGGAAAGTGAAAAGAATATTACATCTAAGATATTGGTAAAATATGATAAAATTTATTTTAAATATTTTAAAGGAATGGAATATTATTCTTATTAACCATTTTTGGGAAACTAGGTTTTGAATATATTTCTGACCGAAGGGAGGGTAAAGTAAGACATTCTTAGAAATAATTTCTTAACTATATTATGTAAAAAATATTAGAAAAAGGAACCAATACATTATTATATCATGAAATAACACACGAGAAGGAAACACATGAGTTTTCATGATATATGGATTATAATATTTTTTCAACGCAAGCATAAAAATTAATTAAAAAAAGATGAGATTGTCTCGATAAACTATTATAAATCAGTAACTGGGATCATACCCTCCATGTAAGAAATTGAAATTACATGAATCATGTAATTTCAAGAAAATATTAAATTCAAAATATATCATATATAATGGTAATATATTCACCTTGACAAAGAGTTTAGGTGCATATTAAAAAATGAGTTCAAAGAGGGAAAATTGAGACCAATCATTTTACCAATTTTGTAACTTGTGAATATTTAACCACATGAAAGAAGGATCAAAAAATGGATATGGGAATAACTATAAATTTAATTATAATATAAATAAAATAAAATTATGGTAGTACATACCCCATACAATATAAAATAGTGTCCTACATAACATGTATCTCATAGATATTAAAAGCGAGATGAAATCCCCTTAAATAGTGATTCCATTCATGTGAACATACTTTAATATCCTATATAATAATTTTTTATAATTCTATAATATATTAAGAATACTTTTTAGTTATATGATTACTATTATTTCACTTATTACCATGTTTTTTACACTACTTATCAATTTATGTTTATATCCGGTGTTTTTGAAAGAATTCAATTTATGTATCAAAACAATAATTTGTTGGTCGACTATGGTCAAATGGATCATTACATAACATCTCTAGAATAATAACCATGACATAAATATCATGGTTTTAAATCAATTATTTTTTTAAATAAATCATTCAATATGGATGTGAAAATGAGCCAATGTTACAATCCTAGAGAAGGTATGTCGTACGTACGCATATGTCACATTCCCATTTTTAATTGTTCTTTGTGGAAAGAAGGTATGTATCTGAAATCATTAAAGAATTATAATTATATAACAAATAAAAAATTATTTAATCATATATACTTATATACAGTATTATGTAATGTAAAAAGAATCAAATCATGTTGAGAAAGTGGTAGTCCACACGTCCATGAATAATGTTATCTCTTTTAAAGAGTATGGAATAGTAATAAATGAGATGATATATATATATATATATATATTATATATAAAAGAATAAAATTATTTATCTAATTTATTATTGATTTTTTTATGTCAGTTATTTTTAATCATATCTATTCATTTATACATTCAATGTATCATGTGAACGAATCACATCACTTTGAGGGGGGAGGCAGTCCACACTTCCTCAAATGATGTTATCGTAAAATGGAAAGTATTTAGGGTTTTTATTATAAAATGAAATAAAAATAAATAAAAATAAATATAATATGTAAAATATGTAAATAAGTTTTCCATCATAATGGCTGCCATGTGAGGTGGTAGGGGAAAATCGAAGAACCATAGTTTCGTGAGGTAGTATTTTGTTGTACACAGAAATCGTATATTTGTTACCCATTACATGGAGGTGTGTGTAATTATATGTAAAAAATTGTAGAATAAGATCAAATTAGTATATTGAGGATAATTCTTTTTGTTATTTTATCATTTAAAAATATGTTTGTAGGTATTTTAGAATGGAAATGAAACTAATACTCATGCAAGAAGGCGTTAGATATTAATCGGGTAACTTTTTTTTATTTTTACCAAAAAGATACATTGGGAGTCTTTATACCATATGGGAGGCTTAAAGGTAAAGGTGAATATTATTTGGAATCTATTTGGCAGATAATGACTAAATATAAGTGTTTTCAGAGTTGTGAGGAATTGGGAGAGGTGGTGGCCTTTTATAGTGGTTGAGGATTGGCAGTCTTGTAAATATTAGAAGAGAAAATTACACACACATTTTTCATGTAGAAAGTGGATCAAATAATGTGCCATGGTTGATAAAATTGATTTTTTATTTTAAATATGGCCTTATAATGGATTTTTGAAAAGTCTATATATCTATTTAGCCAACCCTTTATGTTTTAGTCTCTTATTAAATTTAATTTACCCTTAGTCGTTGTAATTAATTTAAATTACCTTCAAAAATATTTTTTTATAAAAAACAAGTATACATGTTTATACATTATAAATTATTATTATTCCGATTATGGAATCCATTTTTCCAAATTTTTATCCCTGAATTGGCATAAATAAAATACAAATTCATCCAGCGTGCTGGACAACAATGCAGCTTTATAATATAAAAACGTATAAAATTTGGCTCAGTTTTTATTATCAATTTCATTGTGAAATTAATTCCAATGACATAAATTGGACTCATTTATAAAAATATTATCTATTAAAACCTTTACCCAAAAAAATAATATAACCGTATAAATTAATTAAATTAAAAGTAGTTTTGAACTAAAATTCAATAATTTTAACTATTCAAAAGAATTATATTTCCAAAAAATATTAAAATATTACCCTAACATATTTTTTTACTATTTTTTTAAATTATGAAGTTTATTTTGACATATTAGATAAATTATAGTATAAAAATTTATATATAATATTATTTATGAATTAAAAGGCCACAAAATTACCTTTAAAAAATATAGGTTTCTATATGTAAAATAGGTTTTATTTTTATCTTATGCATATCAAACCTAATAGATGAAAATAAAAAATATATTGTTTAATATAATATATATATATATATAATTATAATAATTAAATAATCATAATTACTTTAATTTATTAGGATCATATATCTTCTTGGGAAAAAAATTTGGTTTTATATAATAAAATCTGTTTATATTCAATTGGACACTACATTCATTTTTAACCTTTGAATTAATCTAATATTATTATAAAACAAATATTTTTATAAAATAGTTAATAATATTCATAACCTCTAACATAATGTCTAGGTTATATCATATTATATGAAATAATAATATTTTAATAAAACAATGTTATTTGGTGAAACTCGGTCTTACATGTAAGGCTGGCTATCAAGGAAGGTCACTTTTGCATGTAACTTAAACTATAGGGGGTGGTATCTCTTGTGTGTAAGATATGATAAATTTTTGTTGCATGAGTTTAAATATATTTAATCTATTTTAAAATTTAAATATATTATAAAGAATCATGATATTAGATTACCTTATGCGCATGTTATCGCGTGTCATACATGTTATCGAATACAAGGTTCATACTTTAGTTTTTCAGGGCATCACATTATCCCCCCTTATTAAAATTAAATCCTCACAATTTAAACATGATTATGGAGATATATTATTTAATAGTTCCATTATTTGAAATCACACATCGTGATAAGGGTTTTTAATTAATCCATTATAAAAGAGTGAATGGAAATTACTATGGTCACATGGAATACCATGTGACTAGGTCTCTAGGTATAAAAACATAAGTGGAAACTAGTTATATATGCGTGGACAGAAAACAAATATATTTGTAGGTATTGAATTAGGTAATCAATCTCAAACAAGAAAATGATAAATTTAAATTTGACGTCCTCAATGAAATAAATATTTGATCACATAGAAGGCCATCATTTATATAATAATTTAGGTATTAGGAAAAAAATTTATTTCTAGGTCATTTTACTAATGTTGGGTAATTATTTTACAGAACAAGAATATAATGAATCATTCGTACATGGTAGGTTTCAGTATCATATGAACAGTCCTAACTCTTTGGTTTTGCTTCAATAAATATCTAATTCATCTATTGACTCCCAAAAATTAATTACCAAAAATGAATATTTGTATCCCTCAAGAACTAAAAGATAATTTTAATGGATTGTCAGGCCTATAAAAGAGTGAAAAACAATTATATTTCTCATTAACTATCCCCCATAATAAATATGGTTAATAGATTAATTTATAATCGTCAAAATTGTTACTATTGGTTCATCATTAATATTTATTTGTTAAATTGTTCAACAAAAAACAATGAAAATTAACAAAGACATTGCACAGGTTAGTGGTTGGAGTGAAACCATTATCAAATTTTAGTCATTGGTTCAAGACTTGTGGCCTTACTGGATTTTGATGGATTGTCACCCAGCTTATAGGATTCCCTTTTCTAAAACAGTAGTATAATGTTTTCCAAAATATATATGATGATAATCCTTGAAATTAGTACTGTTACTAAATACCATTTCAATTAAGGTTTTTTCATAAAACCTCAATACATAAATACATCATCCGCTTATTTCCACATAGATGCTTCTTTGTTCTAGATTTTACCCTATAGGAGAGGGCATTGACCTAAGTAAATTCTAGGTTCCCCGCATTTACAACAACTAATTATAATGGATTTATTATGATGAAAATCATTTCATTCCATCAAACTCTTCCTTTTTCATTACCAATCCTTTTCTCTATATCCTTCTTTCCCACACATAAAGAATATACATGTTCCATTAGGGCACATTCTTGGGTGTCTCCTTACACACTTCTCACATATTGAAAGTCAATACTTATTTTGAACATAGTCTCCACCACTCAAGATCTTATCATCCTCTATCCTTCTCTTATTTGGTATGCTCAGGAGATGGAAAAGGTATATATTTTTTATCATATTTTTGGAAAATTAATTTGGAATAAGCATGATATCCATCACTCCTATCAACATATCATTTGGTTTCACATTTTCACCACATTTTCCTTTATTTTTGATGTTAACCTGAATA
Source organism: Viscum album (assembly GCA_963277665.1). NCBI lineage: Eukaryota > Viridiplantae > Streptophyta > Magnoliopsida > Santalales > Viscaceae > Viscum > Viscum album. The sequence continues at coordinate 828,255,632 of OY728165.1, forward strand.
CTTTGGGTTACATATGTTCAGTAAAACTAGGAATAATAGTGTGAGAAACAATAGTAATAGTGAGAAAAGAGTATAAATATCTATAAGATATCTAAATCATGAAACCTTATTTTTAAATCTAAAACACCTTAAGTTTAATTGTTATTATTAACATTCAAAATCATTTCAAAATTTTCAAAATGATATGTAATAAAAATATGGATTAACCTAACCATATCACTTGAGAGTGTCAAATAAGGTGTATAGTAATGATTTTTGTCATGTACCAAGGTACCCCGAGTCTGTCCCTGAACACCTTTTTAGAGATGTTATTCTTAGGTACTTCTATGTTTGAACAATGTCCACATGTAGTATCTAAAAAAGATATATTTCTATGAAGACCCACATAATATATACATAATAAAAATTATAAGGTTTTCATCAATAATTATCCTAAAATTATATCTTATGTTTACATTCTCTAACCCACTTTTTCCTAAATATAGTTCCAAATGTTTATACTAAACCTCCATCAGATAACAACTATAAAGACCCAAACACAGATAGTCCAAAGATGGTGTCTGATATCAATTCCATTGGAATGAATATAATTAATCATTCTCCTAAGTATGGATCTCTTTAGTACTTTTGGAATAACATATATAGAAATGATAATTTTATTACCTATAGATACATTTATTATAATATATTTTTTCTACTAAACCAAAAAACAACTTTGATGATATCTCAATCCATCCAGTATATTCTTTAATATCATTCTCTTTATGTTTCAGGGATTCTTGGGGAAATATAAATAAGAGGGGTGAGCTCAAATTCTCAAAAGGGTTAAATACCACGGAATAAATAATGAATCAATCTATATGGAAATGTAAATAATTGAATAAAAATTACATTCATACTAATAGATATGGAATAATCTAAACATGTAAATGTATGAAACTGGAAACACATTCCATTAATCCAGAAAACTATAAATAAAATAAATCCATTGATATATGAACCCAAAATTGCATGGATAAATAATAACTAAAATATGATTAATTGTTGGACACATTGTTTCCAAGGTACATGGAATCTATACCATAAATACTTTTCAAAATATAGTTTATATAAAATATAAAACCCAATATAAGGCGGGTGGCTAACTATTTTATCTCATGAGACAAATGATTCATTAAGGGGATTTCATTAAATGGTCCCAAAAAAAGATGTCTACCTATATAAAGTTTTCTTTATATTAAATAATAACATGCCTTATCAAATAACCATTTCGAATAAGTGATATAGATTTATCAATAATTCACATTAATTCAAATAACTATCAAAGAAAGCACTATAACTAAAATATTATACAATTTAGTAAATAACAATATCCATAATAAAGTATATGCATAATTATGAAAAATTAAATGGTCAATGATAATATGAAGTTGAAAATTTCAAGGGCACTTAAATAATGAATCAAGGAATAGAATTTGAATACTATACTTGTATAAATAAAAAATAAACTATACTAAGTAATAATTAGGATTATATAAATACAATAAAACCCTAGTGGAGTAAATAGAGGGTTGTTGACATTGACGAAATAAAAGAATATAATTTGAAAATATTATTGAAGAAAACATAATTGTATTTTTTAAAACCATTTGAAAATAATTTTCATTGAAATTACCTTTTAAATATATTTTTATAATAAATATATTAATCTTGAGGACGAGTCTTTAAATAAATGATGGTCGATAAATCCATAAATGTAATACAAGGTAAAAATAAAATTATATTAGTGAGGTAAAAGTGTAGAAAAAGAATCATTTAGAAAGAAAAAATAATATTACATCTAAGTGATTTGTAAAATATAGAAAGTGTAAAAAATTATTTTAAAGACTGTAGGGGAATGGAATAATTTTCTTGTAAACCGTTTCTAGGAAACATGGTTTTGAATACATTTCCAATCGAAGAGAGGGTAAAGTTGGGATTTCATATAAATAAGTTATTAACTATATTATATAACAAAGAGTATAAAATATTACCAATACATGATTATATCAGGAAATAACACGAGATAATGAAACTTATGTGTTTTCCTGAGATATGGGTCATAATATTTCATCAATGAAAGCACAAACATAAACAATATCGAAGCAGTGATGAGGTTGTCTCAATAAATTATTCTAAAATAGTATCAAGGATTGTTATCTCCATGTAAGAAAGGGGAGTTACATGAACCATAAGATATCATGAAAATATCTAAATCCATTATATTTCATGTAAAATGGAATTATATGCACCTCAAAAAATATTTTAGGTGTATAATAAAACATGATTTCAAAGAAAGAAAATTGAGTACAAATATTTTTTCAATTTGGTAACTTTTAAATATTAAACGCTGTGAGAGATTCATCATAAAATGGATATTTTAATACCCATAAATTTAATTATAAAAAGACATAATAAAATCATGGATGTATATACACCATAAAAAAGGAATGAGTGGTGAACATAACATGTATCTAACAAAAATATAAAATTGAGATGAAATCCCTTTAACATATATTTTTGTTAGGGTGAATATTATTTAAATTCATGTATAATAAATTTTTGATTAATTTATACTTTCATAGGAACCTTTTAAATATTTATACTTACTTTTATTTTATTTATTATCATGTTGTGCACACAACATAAACAATTAATTTTACATCGGGTGCTTTTAAACAAGTTCATTGTATGTGTAAAAATAACAATTATTGGTTAACTATGGTCAAAGGGGTCATTATTTAAAATTTAGAGAATAATAACCATGAAATAATTATCATATTTAGACATCAATTATTCTTTTAAGATAAATCATTAAACATGGTTATGAAAATGAACCAATGTTACAATCATGGAGATAATAGGCCATATGTACGCATGAGGAACATTCCCATTTTAAATGATCATTGTTGAAATAAGGTAAGAAGAAATTTTTTTCCATAATTATCATTATATAATAAATACCCTATTATATATTCATATAAAGTTATATATATAATTTTTATGTAAAATTAATCCCCCTAGGTCGATGAGGCGGTGGTCTAAATTTCCACGAACGACGTTATCTGTTTTAAAGTGTGAGAAAATGTAATAAAGGAGAATATATATATATATATATATATATATTTCTAGAAATAAAATTATTTAATGAATATATTATATGTGTTTTTATTTAAATTGTGTTTAATTATAACCATTCCTTTATACATTCCATGTATTGTGTGAACGAATCACGTCACTTTCACAGAGCGGTAGTCCACACTTCCTCAATCTATGTTATCATAAAATTGAAAGTATTCAATGTATGTATTATTAAATTAAATAAATATAAATAAATATTAAAAATAATATAAAACATATATAAATATATTTCCCCTTATAAATTTTATCGTGATAGGTGGTAGGGTAAAATTGATCAATCATCATTCTGTGAGGCAGTAGTTCACCGTACACAAAAATATAGTTTGTTTGTTACCCTTTAGATAGAGTTGAATGTAATTTTTGGTAAAAAAATTGAATAAAAAAAACCAAGTTTATTTAGGATATAGTTTTTCTTATTTAATCATAGAATAATAAGAGTATAGGGAGTGAATAATGGAAATGAATCTAAAACACATGAGAGAAGGCATTACCTCTTAATTGGGTAACTTCTATTTGTTTATACCAAAAGGATTACTTGGGAGGCTATCTTAGCTAAGGGAGGAATAAATGGTGAGGGGATCATTTTTGGGAAGCTATTTGGGAATATATTGGCCGAAATTATGTGATTTAAGAGGTTTGAGGAATGGGGAGAGGTGGTGGCCTTTTATTGGGAAGGATGTGTGGCACTCTTGTAAATATTTGAAGAGAGAATTACAACCACATTATTCATGTTGAAAGTGAATATAATAATAGGAGAAGATATATAAAATTGATTCTAGAGTCAATATATGGACATATAATGTCTTTTTTTATAATTTTATGGTTCTATTTAGGCCTTAAAGTTTTGTTTCACTTTCTAATTAAGCATAATTTAAGCTTAATTGGTGTAATTAATTTTAATTTCCTTTAATAATATTTTTGGTAAATAAATTAATCATATTAGAAACCTGAAATTATTATTATTCCAAATATGAAATCTATTTATCAAAATTATAATCAAATAATTGGCATTAATTAATCTAAAATTCATCTCGGAGGTGGGAGAACATTGAGAGTTTTTTAATATAAAAATGTTTAAAAGTTGTCTTTATTTTTGTAGTAAACATCAATGTGAAATTGATTCAAATGACATGAATTGTATTAAATGATAAAAATATTACATAAATAAAAATGTAATCCAATTAAAATTAAAATTTATCTTTATAAATAAATTATATTAAAATGTATTTTTGAACTAAAATTCGTTAATTTTACTAATAAAAAAATTATATGTTTCTGAATATTATCAAAATATTACCATAACCTAATTTTTAAATTTTTATTTAAAATATGATTTTTATTTTGACATATTTGATCAATTAAAGTATCAAAATTTATATTTAAAATAGGTTCTCCATTAAAAGCGGTAAAACTACCTTTACAAAAAATATAGGTTCTTATGTGTAAAAAAAGTTCTGTTCTTATCTTATACATATCATACCTAATAGATTAATATAAAAAATATTCACTTCAATATATAAAATATATATTTAATTATAATAATTAAATAATTCTAATTACTTTTTTATATTATGATAAAAAATATTTTTGATAAAAAAATGATGATTTTATATTAAAACATTCTGTATACATTCAATTGGTTTGTACATTTGTTTTTAACCTATGAATTAATCTTAATTTATTATAAACCATATATTATCAAAATTTAGTTAATAATATTCAAAACTTCTAACATAATACCTATGTTATATCATATTTTTAAATAATAACATTTTAATAATACATTTTTATTTAGTTAAAATAAGTCTAAAATTTAACACAAGCTATCGAGGAAGGTCACACTTATGTGTAACTAAAGCCGTCGAAGAAGATCGATCTTACATGAAACACATGTACACTCGGTGTGACATTAACTGAAATATATATAATTTATTTTCAATATTAAATATAATATAAAGTATCCAGATATTATATTATCTTACGTGCTTTTTGTTGCGTATCATACATGCTATCAAATACAACGTTGTATCTATTGTTTTTTGGGGCATCAAAACAACACATCGCCGAACACCAAAACTAAAACGTGCAGAACATATTATCCATCATTGATCTTTCCCTGATCCACCATCACACAAAACCAAACCTCAACCATTCAGTCATTACAAATTTTGAACCTACAATATTTAACCATTTCACTAATTATCAATTATCCAATTATTGATTTTATGGTATTTTGGAACATCTAGAAAAATTAATTATTGATGATCAAGGCACAATGAATATGGGAGAAAATAACTAAACCAAATTTTTTGAAATGAAACATGTCTATATTTTATATTGTAAATAATCTATTGATGGAGAAAATGTTGATTGATAGTAAAATTTATGAATAACCAATATATTATCAATTAATTACCTGAAAAAATTAGCCAACAATTGAAACATAGTGCAATTTCTTAGAATAATTGTTTTATGATCGATAAGGGATAATCAAAATGAGATTAAAATAAAAATCCTACATTGACTTTGGATCGATCACTAATTAATATTGGTTCTTTTTCATTGTCATTAGTGAGTTCCACAAACTCCTTTTTTCATGATGAAACAATTTGAAAACTGATCATCAACCCATGATGTCAACATTCATCAAGGCTCTCCTTAGCGATCACTCTCAAAAAAACTATTGTTCTAAAACTAACCCTAGGGTTTTTCAGTAACTATGATTATATAGAGAAGTTACTTACGTATATCCATTTTATAAAAATAATAAATCAATTAGTTTATTACCTTCTTAATCTATCAGTGACCACCCTTAAACAAAAAACTGATGCATACAATGTTAATGTCATGAAATGAGTAAAATAATAACTCCTGGTTTAACAGAACTCTAAAATTTCATAGTAGACACTCATTCTATGATTCATTCCATTATTTGAGAAATATATTATGTTTTTGTGATAAAATTGTATTAATATCGATATTATATCACCACTAAGACTCTCCAGGCCCTGAAATACCATGATGAGATATCACCAAGAAATACATATTCACAATTTTTATATCAGAAGAATCATGTCGTTAAATGGATTTTTTATACCTTTTATGTACTAAATGTTCCTAATTTTTCGAGTGGGTATAACTAGTATTCAATTGTTGAATGGTTCATTATATTGTCTCAATAGTGTTCTTTCCTCATTACCAGACTATATGTGGTGGAAAATATTATAAGGTACCTATTGTGGATCATGAATTTTATCGATGTAAAAACATTATTTGTTAATATAATTATATCATGGGTTTCTTGTCATGTGTGATTGAATAATTGGTTTCTCCTCTCCGAAAATTTATTTTGTGGGCCTTGTCATCAGACTACTATCTTCTTATCAGGCGATGTCACCCCAGTTTTTGTCCAATTTATAGAAATCCAAATCCAATAATATTGGAGAAATAAATTAACCTTAACCACTAAAATTTCTTCTGTAATACTTGATAAATCATCACCATACAATATATTCAACTAAAGGAGTACTTGTAATCAACAGAAACATCATCCTACATTCACTATAAAATATGTAATTTCCCATTAAAAACTCTTGATGATTCTCATCATCTATAAAATAATTTAGGGTGTTTACCATGATAATCCAAATTCATTTTACATCTATATTAGGATCTCACAACTATGATTTCTACACCTTCTAGAACAAGCACGAATCCATCATCATATCATACAAGTATCCTTCACCTGAAGCTCATATACATTTAAAAACAATTCCACAATCTAACCCATTATCTTATATTCAACACTCACATCCTGATAAATTTCACAATTGTAATTCATAATAATTTCATTAATTACTAAATTACCTTCACTTGTAGTATAGGGGATAAAAAAATAATATTCCCATTGGAATTTTACCTATATTTATTGGTATATTTAAAATTATATTAGAGATTATATAGTAAAACCTCCCATAGATTATGAAAAAACATAAATATTTGTCAATGAATTTTTTACCACCTTACATTTAATAATACCATTAAAATCCTAAAATAAAGACCATTAATATAATGATCCATGTTTGGATGGGTCAGAATTTTACAGGAATTTTAATTTTTGACTCTCGAGTAGGAGTTGTTTTCAAAATTGATTTTCAAATTGAAATCATAAACATAAGAGGTTATGGAGGATATTTTTTTGCATATTGATCAATATAGGGGAGTATTCTTGAGTGCTCAAGTTAATATCTATATATTTATTTGGAATTTTGAATTTCAAAAGGTGGATTTCCCAATCATAATGTTGATAAACTATTTAGGGAAACTGTATGGACCAATAATGGAAGGTTTTTTTCATAGGGTGTGTCACACTGTTATTGCATGGTTGTTAAAAAAATAAAAAATAAAATTTAGATTTCATAGGGTTATAAATAGTTCTTCCAAAGATAAGAAATTTTTTTGTTAAACCATGAGAGTGGTTTCACTTTGAGATAGTAAAAACTGGACTATTGGTAAACAGTTTATAAAATCATGCATCAACAGTGAGACAACTAATAATTTCTTCAAAATATTAAAATAACCATTTTCCCCTCTCAAATTTTATAAACATCTCTAATCTCTTCTCCCATGTCTTCGACTGGACCAAAGTGTCATCTCGACCTTATATATAATTTATTCACCAATAAATAATGGTGGTTCTGATGGTGTTCCTTAAATGATTTAATTTACGTTCTCTCCTTCTATTCCTTCATCATTTTCCCATATAACATTCACTAATTTTGGATATTCTAACTTAGGGATGCATTTTAAATTCTATCAGGGAATGGTTGAATCATCATGATAGGATAAAAATTTTTCATGTCATGCCTAGAATACATTCTGTAATGATGAACACATTTAATTTATTTCTATTTTAAATATGTTACATCACCATATGTTTTTTTTAAATAGATTAAAATTAATTAGTTGAAGTTGTTTAATCAATAATTTTTGGTTGAGGTAGATTTGTCCTTGGATTTTATGGTGAGTGTTCCATAGACCTTATGAGGGAGGCAGATAATGGTTTTCTCCATAAGATATTTTTGAGTTGAAATTCTAGGAAAAGATTCCAATTTTTAATTAAATTGTCAATTAATTAAAACTTTTATAAAAAATTAAAAACTTATTTATAATTATTTATTATTAATTATTACATATAATGGTTTATATAGGGTATTAGTAGATGGTCTGATCCCTGGATGAGAATAGCATGGAGTCGTGATGTTTCAATTAATGGGACATGACATTTAATGATGTTGGTGGTTCATCAGCATCTCCATTGAGTTAATTAATAGTATTTATGAGCATGGGATATAAGGTATCACTATGAATAAAAAACAATCCTTATGTTAAAAATGAATTGTTTCTACTATCAATGGATGGAATTAAATTATTAAGGTACATGATGGACCCTTAAGCTATATCTTTTTTCCATGGATTCTAAAGGGTAAGATATTAATTCAAGATATATCCATTGATGTATGAGGACTTGAGAAGAGTAAAATCATAATTAATGGTAATATTTCCCCTTTATTATGTTCCCTTATACCCCTATTTATGAAGGATATCATTGGACTATGATTAATAGCCTAGATAATCCATGGAATAACTCTATGGCTACTTATAGTCCTTAATATAGTTGATTGGAGAGTATAATCAGTGTTCCTACCCAACTAGTGTAAGGGTACTAAATTGGGAATTACCAAGATTGGTTTGTGATACAATGAATAATTTAACTGACATGGATTATTTGGGAAGTGAGATATGAATTACATAATCTATCTAGATTGATGCAATATGGACTTTCCTATGAGGCTTGCGAGTATAGATCACTATCCCGGTGATGCTAGGGGATTCTCTTTCATCTATGTTAAGGGATTTTCCTAGGATATAGAAATTAGATAAGGGACCCCATGTAGGTTTTCTAGACTATCATATTACTTAGGGGACACTGGTGGGTACCCTATAACTATGTTGACCCTAGAGAGGTGTTGTATATAGAGATATGTAGTGTTACTATAAGGTGACACAATAAAACCCAATGTCTAATACCGTATGTCTGGTATGGTAGTAGTGTGTGGAGATATTTTTTGGAGGAAATTTTTAGATGACCTAGTGGGTCAGCTGACGATTTTGATGGGTTCATGAAGGAAATCTTATGTTACTGGGATGTTCTTGAGAGATTGGTTTGAGTGGTTAGGACGATACCAAGATGTTCCTTGATATGTGGGGTTGTGACAACCTCCAGGTCTCATATATTGTTTTTTATCATGTTATATCAAATTAGTGTTCTTAGTTTATTTAGGTATATGAGTTTTAAAATTTTAAAATTTTATTAAAACAAAATCAGAATGCAATTTGGGTGAATTGATAGTACTAACTCTATTATAACCATATATTATATACCGTTGAATTCAAAGGGAATTTTTCGTAGTTTGAGAAACTATTGTATAACATTTAGACTATCTTTAAAACCCCATTTGAATATTTTCTATTTTTACAAGTGGTCATCATAGTTCTTAATCATGTTTTTTAACTATTTGGTCATCTCTATAAACCAATGAATTTTTCCCATGGATAATAGCACCACACAATGGGTGCATGGTTTTTATGAACATATAGCCTAACAATGTGGACCATCCCAAACCATTTTGAAAGAAACAGTTTTCTAACTCAATTATTTTTCTTAAATTGAATCACCTTATAACTCCTCATTATCCAGAACTAGGACTTTCGTGAATCTTTATAGGCTCTCCCTAAAAATAACATCATGATCCTTTACAATTCATGGTTGATATCTTTGAGATTGGTTTTGTTTCCATTATGGTTTATCCTATATTCCATTGATATTTTCTTGATCTATATTATTATTATCTTGATAGAACCTTATTGGGAAACAATTTCCTAATCTGAAGGTTTTTAAGGGTTACTATTGGTATTTCTCTTAGATTTATGTTGTTATGGGACCAATAATTTTGTTTTCCATCCCCTGATAAGAATGAAAAATCATTACCTTCATTCATGAAGTTGGTTCCTGCACCATACTGTGTAACCCTTGGCATGACTTATTTTATTCAAATATATTCCTTTCACTTTGATTTTGAAAATGATTTTTTAATATAGGTTGATCATTGAGGGATATAAAAGTGGTATCCAAAAAAGTCTTTTTTGAAATTGGATTTTATGAATCTATGTTCCTGAAAAATAAACTATGTGATGGTTTTAATGGGAAATTGTTTTTTAGCATGGGGTAAGCATGTGATTTTTTTAAATAAAATTCATTAAATGTGTTCCTGAATTTGAAATGTATTTCCTTGTAAAATATTTTATGATTAAATTTTTATATCCTTGAACATGATGATAATGTAATAGAACATTTGGATACCTTTTTATATATGGAAAAATAAATAAAGACTAGCCTTGGTGGAGTTGGATATCACTAAGTGAGGTTACCTTAATATCATGGTGACTAGGTTGTAGAATTTATAAGATATTGAGATTTGTAGATATTAGTAGTCACACTTTTTATATAGTGTTCCATTGAGTGTATTATCTCTTTAGTTGTGAACACCATTCAGTTATGGACATCCCATTGTGGTTTCCATGAGATTAAATTATGTTCATAGTCATTGGATTATATTATTTACAAAATTTTATATGAATTGGATATTGTTTCTTGGTGAATTTTTATTTTCCTATTAATATCATTTGAAAAGTAATATGTCAAATTTTTTTTAATAGAATGTGGAATTATATTTAATAGAAAACAAAAGGATTATTTATAAAAAGAAAATCATTTAGTTTGATGTTTCTTAGAATTTTTTTTATTTTGTATCTAATGGATACATGTGGTTATGAATTGTATATATTTGTTGGTGTTATCCTAGTGGTCATTTCTACTCACACCCTAAATTTTCCAATGAGTGAGTACAACCTTGGTTTTTTAGGATACATGTAAATGGAATATAATCATGTATTGGATGGCTCTCATAGATGATGTCACCATTTTTATAAGTTGGTAATGTTATGTTGCACAATTACTTGTATATAGACCCATGGGTAGTTTTGGGATCTATGATGTTGTTGGGATTATTGATGAGAATTTAGACATTATTATCAACAGGTTTGATGTGACATTTTGGTAATTTTTGGAAATATGTTATGTAAAGGTTTCATTCCTTCATACTATATTTTTTTCATTCATAACATATGTCTGTTAAGGGAATATTCATTCTTATATTCTATTTCGTGATAATCATGTGATTGTCATCATCATGTGGTAATTAAGAACATGTTTTAGTCCATATTTTAGGCTAAATCTAGTGGTGTTATTGGTTTTTTCAAGATGATCTATTAAAAATTAGTATCAATGGATTGTATTGAGTTAAGTGTTATGTGCATGATTCGGTATCACACTCTTTTGTCTGGGGGTTATTGACAGACTATAGATAAGAGGTTTTGGAATTTATATGTAGTGAGGAATTTCTCCTATCAATCTCAAATCTATGAAAAACCTTGAGTAACCCTTGGAAGTCCAGTGATGTTCGAATATCATGTCATTTTTTATAATTTTTTTCATTTAGTAGAATAAATTCAATTTATGTTAAAGGAATAAAATTTTGTTATAATTTTTTTTCCATCCACATTTTTTAGTTTTTGTATTCTCCAATAAATATGCTCAAGATTTTTTTAGAGTAGCTTGCGGAGAATGTGGAATGGTCTAATACTCCAGTTGATCTTGTTTTGGGGGAAACTATCCTCTGTAAAATCTATTACATAGCAAAGTCACAATAATTGTACTAAAGGAAAAGATGGACCTGGATTTAGAATTTAATGTCATTATGCAATGATCATTTTTGGTGAAAATTTTCTATAACATGAAGAAGAATGGATTTTGAATCTTGAAATAATTTTAAACTTTCTAAAAACTCCAAAAAATCAATCGTTTCCATCACTACATACATGCTCGATAGATGAGAAATAAATTGGTGAAATATATAGTTCATGACATGAATAATGATGATATAACTAGTAATATCTTCAATAAAGCCTTCAACTAAAATTTTTGTACTTGGAAGCAAAGGGGGTTGATGGAATGGGAGTTTGTTACCTTGGAGTAGAGAGATCATTCTATCATGGAGTATGCCACTTGGTATGTTGAGTCGTTACACTTTTATCTCGATATTACTTTTAGTTATTATCCAATAGTGTGTAGGATTGAAATGGGTTTATATAACATACAAATATGTTAATAATAACACATTTTTTCACAGGACATACAATACACAAAACAGATCTTAAGCGTGCCATAAAATATTAGAATTTAAATGTGACTGTGGTAATATAGTTGTTGAAATGATAGTTAGGAATATGAATAACCACATTAATATATATATATAAAGGACCCAATCAATAATTTTTTTATTAATCCATATTTAATACGATCCTAATTTTGTATAATGTTATTTAATGCTTTATAAATTGGTCTTATTGACAAAAAAATATTGATTTTTGTCACATAATATTATAATTGATTTTTCATGTTTTATAAATGGTATTATTTAAAAATGATGAAAATTTTTAAATCATCAAATCAAAATTATCTTATGGTAGAATTTTTTATTTTTATGAGAATTTTGATTTTTCAATGAATAATAAAAAATATCGATTTTTATAGAAGTAGCATTTATTTTCCGTAAAATGTATAATTTTGAATTGAATGAGATATTAATGTAAAATAATTATTATTTAGTTATATATAATCAAGTTAATTATATTTTAATCAGTATTATACATGATTTTTGTATAATTTTATTTTTAGTCTTTGAACTCATTTTTAGAAGAAAATAATTTCACTATGTTTTATGTTTTCATGATACATTTATTTCTGCCACATCTATGAATCAATATATGAAAATTTTATCCCATATTTTTAATAATGATGGTATGATTTTCTAATATTTAATCATTTTTATTATTATGAATAATAATCATGGAAACATTTATTATCTTTGTATGAGTAAATTGGGAAAAACTCGGTTAAACTATGGGATATGCCATTAAAATAACCTAAAACATCCCTAATATTATTATATGATTGTATTTCATCTTAAATAATCTATTTATATGTAATGACTAAAATTTATAACATTTTCCCATTGGTAATGACATAACTATTATTCATATAAATTATAAAAAAATGACTCTCTCTTTATTTTTATAAAATTTCATAATATATACCAAGGGTTAAATGATGTTATGAATGATAAAATGAATTTAAATTAGTTATTAATATATTAGAATTAATATATTAATTTTTTTAATTATTAAAATTTATTTAATAAACTACAATGCTTACACATTGTTGATGCAATGCTGGTATAAGATCATTAAAAAATCAAAGTAACTAGATTTGAAAAATATTACATATATTGTGTATTGGATAAATTATGGACTTTAATGATTTTTATACATCTATATAAATTTGAAAAATATTTTCAAATTTTAGTTTCAACGATATTTATCTTGTTGAAAAGTTTAAATTCTAAATTTTTTGAATAGTGTAAGGAATACAGTTTTTTATGAGATACAATAAATTTCCTTAAATTATCAATATATATGTATGATATAGAATTTTATGAAACATATGGGAAACATAATTTTTAATAATATGATACTTATATAATACAAAAATAACTCAATAATAGATAAATTTTTATTTACTTTATGATTAATATCAAAATCATTTTAAGTGCTAATGTAAAGCCTGTGCAACATAGGAACAATCAAATTTGGGTTCTTGATGATAATAATTAATAATTAGAAACAAATTTTCTTATTTAATTTTTTCAATATTATGTATAAATTATTAATTTTTTTAAAATAATATTATGTTATATAACAAGAATCATATCCAAATAATTGGGTAATACACACACAAGGTGGAAAACGTTGAAATAACATATTAAATATGTTATCATGATATGTATGAGAATTGATATTCCTTATTAATTAATATTCAAATATTTGTTTAAGATTAATTTTTTTTAAAAAATCATTTTAATTTTTAGAATTATTATAATGGTCTAAAACACTTATTTCATGATGATTCATAGTATATGAAAATTATAATAGAAAATAAATAAATAAAAAAAATTAAAAATGATAATATTTCGATGATTTTGAGTATCCCATGAATTATATATATATATATTAAGAATGTAAAAGTGTTTATCTTAATGATTATATTCAAAACTAGTATTTTTTCTGCTATTTTTAATATCCTAAATTGTGAATAGTGACAAAAAGAAATTAAATAGTATTTATTGTTTACAAAATATTAAAAATATATCATCACACATATAGATTTGAAATTTCTTATCATATCATTCTTTTCACTTATGTGTTCCACTTTTTTAATTTTTAATTACCTTTAGAACCCATAAAGAATGAAAAATTATGAAAACACCATTGAATTTTATCTAAAAAGGGACTCACTTCGTCATATTTCGACAAAAAAAATAATGTTATCCACTAAATACTATTTTAAAATAACTGTCTAAACATTTATGTCATGACCCGTACCCTAGGGCCCATGTCGGGAATACCCAAAACCCGGCTTCCTTAGGCTCGGGGCTGACGACTAGCACCGAAAGGCGTATCCCCTAAAACTGGGAAGACATTTCCTTTATAACCTGTAAACATACACAACCATGCACACAACATGATACGAACTCAATTAAACTGAATTGTAAACATAGTGAGTAAAGTAATTAAACGGGGCCGAAATACAAGCCCAAATAGAAAGTACTCGGAAAACTGGAAAGTACAAGGCAACTGATAGATGAAAAGAACCTCTTTGATCATCCACCACGAATCCTACCTGAAGGGTAGGTACAACTCAGGAATGACCATCTTTGCAGTTCGCCTCATCTAACATCCACCTCTGTGCTACCTCCTATCCTCGTACTTTCATCCCCAGTCAGCGCTGTCCATCGTCTACACCAAACACAATAGGGTGCGGGCCTAGCCTGTGCAAGGGTGAGTATAACGATACACAGTAGGGACCCTGATACCCTCAAGGCCTCACAAAATCCACAATGGATAAACCACAAGTCATGAAATAAACAAACAACTCTGCTTAGGTATAATCCCATACATATACCTAAATTATCATGTATACCCATCTCAATCATGAGAAACACTGAGTCCAACTAAAAATCCCAAAGCTCAACTAGTCCACAAATAAAGTAATACCACATAGGTAAGTACCACATAGGTACGCCACAAAGAATAATACCACCAAAGTATTACCACAGAGGAAAGTACCACACAGTTATGGACTAAGCTAACACCAGGTATTGCTTAGATACAATAGTAGAGATGATTAGATGTAACTACTAAATTAGTTTACTCTGTTAAGAGGTAGACGCACTAAGGATCATTAATCATCATTAGACCCATAGAGGATCGTAGTACATTGTCAGACACACATAGGATCTCTAGGTGATGACCCACACATGATCTCTCGGTGCTGACCCACACACAATCTCTTTGTGCTGACCCACACTGGATCACTCAGTGCTGAACTACATAAGATCACTTGGTTTTGACACACACAGGATCGCTCAGTGCTGACCCAGATAGGATCTCTATTCATTCTTCACGTCACTTCCATCTATTGGGTTCCCATAGTATTCTTGCTCGTCCCTAGCAGGTTCTTCTCCTCAATCCAAGAGAGGATAGTCCAAATACCACAAAATACCACGAATAAGTATAGCAAAGGACAACCATGTCGTAGGGGTCTCAACACAGCAGACGATGCGTCAATTGGATGCCCGGTCTATGAGTTATTAGCCTTTTAGTCCTAAGGGCCAGGTTGGATTCATTATTGAACCAACCCGACCGTACTCCATCTTTATCCAAATATCTAGTGGGTTGTACTCAAAGGGGCCATATCGCTCTAATATTTCCAGTGTCACTGAAGGTTCATCAAATGTATGCATATTTCCAAAGTTATGGCCGATAGAGCGAAAAGTTCGATGTTGGAAAGGGTTAGGTATGACCCTCCATGACCCGGTCTGGGCCACCCTGACCCGGTTTGGGTCGACTTGGCCTGATGGATTATGTCCGGCATGTCCGCGGTGGGCGAACCGGTCTGTGTTGGGCGGCGTGGAGGTCATGAGGGCCCTGAAGGCCTCAGGGGATGTCGAGGTCGCGAGGGATGTGCGAGGCCGTAGTGGGTGCCGCGAGGGTTGCGGGGACCGTGAGAGAGGAGTGAGGCTGTGACAGGGACGCAGGCGGTGGGGGGGAGTGAGGGAGACTACATGATGGTGAGGCCACGGGGGCCGTGAAGGCGGAGCGAGGCAGCAGGGGCCGAGGGACGACGAGGCCACGGGGCGGCGTAGAGGGCCGCGAGGCGGTGAGGCCACCGGGCAGCATGGTGGGCCAAGATGTAGTGAGTCTGTGGGGTGGCGTGGAGGGCCATGGGGCGGCGAGGCAATGGGACAGAATGGAGGTCTGCGGGGTGGCGAGGATCCACTGGGTTGTCGCCTTCGCTGCAGCCCACGGAGTGCCGGCCGCCGCATCTGTTCATCGTTGTGGCACAAAGCTGCCTTCTTCCATCATGAAGAAAACACCATTCAAGAATAATGGTGGAGGGTTTGAGCCATGTTTTTTTTGGCCCGCACCCTCCGCGTTAGAGCGGTAACAAGCGGGGCAATAAAATCTTTAATGAAGAACGTCAAACCCTACATTCTCCCACAATGATTATTCTGATACCCACAAATGAAATCATCTGCAGATATACTGGTTAGAGAGTTGATCCACATTCTTTGTTTTAGAAGGGAAGAACATGGGAATATGTAATCATACACAACTAAACCCCTACCTTAGAGATTTTTTATGGTGGACGTGAGAAAAGAGACGAAGTCATTGGGGATAGACGGACGTTAGTGATGTCGGTGTTTCCTCGATCTTCGGTTCATTTTTATTGAAGAGTTCCTTGTCATTGTAAGCATTTTTCATTGGGGAGTGCGTTATATTTTTTAGAATTGATTCATCGTAGGAGAGAACAATCCACCAAAAGGTTCTCCTCTCCCAATACCACCAAAATGTGAAAATATCCCCCTTGTTAATTTAAGATTATAAAATTAAAAGGGTGGCACATTTAATTATTGCCATAATTAATTTTACCATGTTGGTATAATTAATTGGCTTCAATTAAGGGTATTAAAGGATTAATGGGGAGTTGAGAGGGTTCTCCCCCATTAAGATGGGTCAGGTGGTCATCGCCCGTAAATTCAAAATGGGGGTTAGTTCAGGTGGTCCCCACCTCTAAATATCCACATGGGAGGTTTAGGCTCGGGTGGTCCCCACCACAACAACCCATGTTAAGGGGCTTTCTAAAATAAAAATGTTAGACATTTTAATTTATTTAATTCATTCACAAAAAGAACAAAATTTTAACTTTCACTCTCGACCCACTCTAGTCAAGGTGAAGGTCTCCTTAAGAGAGTATTGGCGTTGTGAGTTCAATGGTGCCCTTGGATTTCAATTCCGAGCACTGGTTCAAAATTTACAAAAACCACTCACATGTTTGCTGAACATACCCAAAACAAAGTTTAGAAATTCATTCCAGGCACACCGGGCCTCGAAATCACACTCCAAAAATTTTCGTGGACTCATTAAATTCTCATATAATTTAAAAAAATTACCTAGAATTTTCAGGTCATTACATTCTCCCCACCTCAGGGCTTTACATCCCCGTAAGCCACATCACAAAACTAGGGTAACAAGTGGGGGTACTGAGCATGAATCTGATCCTCCCACTCCCATGTGCTCTCTTGGAGATTCCCATGCAGCCAACAAACGCGCACCAGAGGTATCAACCTCCCATAAAGGACCCACTTCTGTTGATCATTAATCTCTACTGAAACCTCCAAAAACGTCACCCCATCGTCGATGTCCTGATCACCCTGGTCAATGATGTGAGAAGGGCCGTGCACATATCTCCTCTGCTGGGATACTTGGAAGACGTTGTGCACCCGATGCAACTAAGGGTGTATAGCTAAGCATTAAGCCACCTCGCCAACTCTTTTGAGGACCTAAAAAGTTCCAATGAACCTCAGAGAAAACTTTCTGCCTCGGAGAAATCTCTACAAACCTCATTGGGGTGAGACCCATAGAAAGACATTGTCACCATCCCCGAACATTAGATATCTCAATATCCTATTAGCATAAGACTTTTTCCCACTCATTGCAGTCTTCATCTTCTCCTATATGATATGAACATTCTCTGTTGTAGCTCATACTATCTCTGGTCCCACGAGTGCTGACTCTCCATGGGCAGTCCAGCACAAAGGTTATCTGCAAGGTCGTCCATAAAACATCTCAAAAAGTTTCATCCCAAAGTTGGAGTGATAGCTATTGTTGTATGTAAACTCCACAAAAGGAAAGTGATCCTCCCAGATATGAATGAAGTCAAAGACACAAGGACATAACATGTACTCAAGAGTTTGAATGGTCAGCTCAGTCTGGCCATCTGCCTGAGGATAGAAGGTGGTTCTTAAACGAAGCTTCATCCCAAAAGCCTCCTGCAACCCCTTTAATAGAT
Source organism: Viscum album (assembly GCA_963277665.1). Lineage (NCBI taxonomy): Eukaryota > Viridiplantae > Streptophyta > Magnoliopsida > Santalales > Viscaceae > Viscum > Viscum album. The sequence goes on from OY728165.1 coordinate 828,274,464, forward strand.
GGAAAGTAAAACATACATCCCAATAGGAGACAATCGTCGAGGTTACTCAATGTATCCGTACAATCTCCTACACATAGAGGCATCCCATGTTGTCAAATAAACCACACACTCTAATCAATAGGAAGTGGGCCGACTTGGTTAGTCAGTCGAAGATCACCCAAACAGAATCATGACATATATATGTACATGGAAGTCCTGTCATGTTTTCCATGGATATCCCATCCCACATTCACTCTGCAACCTCTAAAGGATGAACTAATCCTTCTGGTACTTGATGCTCAGGCTTCACTTGCTGACAAGTGAGGCACCGAGAAACAAACTCTACTACTGCTTTCTTCATTCTCGGACACCAGTGCTGTTGTTGGAGATCCTAGTACATCTTCGCCACTTTTTGGATGTACCGCTAGAGGGGAAGTGTGGAACTCCCTCAACACTTCCTCCTGAAGTGAAACCGGTACCATGTTAAATCCTCTTAAGAGGATGACATGCTCCCCACCTAAAAAAAATCCATCAGGTGCTTGTCCTGTGGATATGTGAGCACATTGTGTCTCGTAGTTGGGGTCCCCACACTACGCCTCCCTGAATCGTTGAAGAAGTGGGGGGAGTGACTATAAGAGACCGAAGAAAAAATGCTCCATCCCGATCCCCAAAGGATATCTACAAAGTGGACAGCTGCTCTGTCACCTCCCCTAGTAGTTGTATACCAGACCTCCTGCTGAGTGTATCTTCTCCAACATTCCCTTCCTAGGAGTACAGACTATCTCTAATTCAGATTCCTGGAGTAACTCAAGACAATGTCATTGCCTCAGGTTCAGGTCTTTCTGAGAGAAGATATACAAGGGAATCTTGTGATAAGAGTACACTGGAAAACACTCTCCAATCAAGTAATTCCACAACATATTCAAGGTGAAGACCACTATTTCTAACTCTAGGTAATGGGTAGCGTAGTTCTGATCATGTTGTCTCAGCTATCGAGAACCATATGAGGTCACTGCTTGCTCCTACATCTGGAGAAATCCAAGCCCAGCCCCTGATGTGTCGCAGTAAACTAAATACCATACGCCCTCCTCTGGTATACTCAAAATGGGGGCATGAGTCATCCTCTTCCTCAGCTCTTGAAAAATCCACTAGAATCTCTCTGACCACACAAAGGGTTTCACTTTCTTAATCAACGATAATAGAGGTGTTGCAACCCTGGAGAAATCTATCACAATGCACCAGTAGTATCCAGCCAATCAGAGGAATCTTCATACCTATATCACAATCTTGGGTGGATCCCAATCAAGTACCACATCATCCTTTGCTAGATCCACTGCAACTCAAGCCTCCAAGATGATATATCCCAGAAAGTTAACCTCTGGAATCCAGAACTAGAACATCGAGAGCTTACCATAAAGATAGATCTCATGGAGTATGTCCAGTACTAACTGAAAATGATGGGCATGATCCTCCTTAGTAGTCAAGTAAATCAGAATGTCATCAATGAAGACCAACACAATGTGATCAAGGTATGGCAGTAAGATCCTGTTCATGAGTCCCATGAACACTACTAGAGCATTGGTCATGCCAAATGGAATAACCAAGAACTCATAATGGTCGTACTGACATCTTAATGTCGTCTTCTTCACATCCTCATCTCTTACTCTGAGGTGGTCATAGCCTGATATGAGGTCTATTATCGAGAACCACTATGCTCCCTTAAGCTAATCAAATATGTCATCAATCCTCGGGAGTGGGTACTTGTTTTTCACAGTAACCTAGTTCAAGCACTGATGGTCGACAGAAAGTCTCAGGATACCATCTGCCTTCTTGGCGATCAAAATTGGGACTTCCCAAGGAGAATGGTTGCGTCGAATGAACCCTTTCCCATGAAAGTCCTTCAGTTGTACTCGCAGCTCACGAAGCTCCGTGGGAGCCATCTGATACGCTGGTGTAGATATCAGTGTCATCCTGGGGTACAAGTCAATTTACATGTCCACCACTCTATGAGGATGTAGACCTAGAGCATCATCATGGAAGACAAACACATAATGGTCTACCACTGTAGGATAACTTAGACTATCGACATCAACTCCTCCGAGGATATGGCTAGCCAACTAATGAGTGATCGGCTACACTCTCCTCTGGGTATGTCCATCCTGTGCTGCAAAGGCTCCCTTCTCACTGGTGAAGGTAAACTTGTTCCCATCCATGCAAACACACCACACCTTTTTCTAAATACAGTCGATCTGATCATGGACTGTAGATAACCAGTACATACCTAAAATGATTGTGTATGTCCTCAATGCCGCTACTAGGAGATCCCAGACAAAGCTCTCACCTCCTATAGTATGTCCACAGTGCATGCTCCATTGCGTAATCATCAAATCTGCTCCCATATGAGTCTCTAGCTTTAATTATCTAGCCAATGGCTCCATCGGAACTTGTGTATATAAGTATAGCAGCTAAGGTGGAGTAGACACAGATCATATCTTGTATCATCTCTGGAGGGTCATGATCATATCCCTTAGATACCTTGAGCTGAGCTCTCCCCTGGTCTACTGCTCCTCGTAGACGGGGTGGACTACCTGGTGGTGGTGGTGGTAACATCTCAAATCGTCTCCCACCGCCAGGTGCATGACCAACTCCTCTTCCACATCCGCCTGCTCCCAGCAGATGTCCTCGGTTGAATCTCTCTCAATGCCTGGGTGGTCCCTCAACCGTCTGCTTGTCATCCATACAGCGGGTCGGATAGTCATGAGCCATGTTACCCTGCCACCGCATGTGTAACATTTCCCACTCCTAACATGACTGGCTCTGCCTTGGGTTCCCCGCACAACCGACCGTAAATCCTACGGTCGTCCACATGTAGGACTGGTCCTCTTGGACCTCTGTGACATCTGGCAGTTTCTAACAGTGGAAGAATCTTCTAGGTGACGTCCAGTGGTGGGTCTCGCTACCGGTGACTACTCATCATGAAAAATCTCTACTAAGAGGGCTCGCTCTAACACCCTTGCATGCATCGTGATGCTAAGAGAAATCATAGAAGCCTTGATCTCTCACCTGATCCCCTGCTCGAAGGTCTATGCCTTGAATAATGGGTCCTACACCATATTAGTTGAGTTGCATGAGATTTTAGTGAACCTTTCTGATTACTAAGCCCCAATAATGATTCTATACTACAGATGAAGAAGCTATGGTATGCGTACTGTGGGAAGAGTCACTGGAACAAACTTTACCAGAAATAGGCTCCCAAAGTCTACCCAGAGAAGTGTCACCATATCGTGACCATGGAGCATCTTGCAACACCATCTGCCTGCTGCTTCCTGTAGTAGACCTGTTGAATGTTTCACCATGATATTGGATGGTGTCCCTACTAGTAGGAAGATTCTCACCATGGGCTCTAGCCAATCCTCAGCCACCTGTGGGTCTATCTCTTCCCTGAACCTAGGTGGCATCTGGAGCTGGAACTCATGCAACACAGTCTAGTGGCGTGTACCCTTTACTGCTGGGGTTGGTGGAATCAGTGTCCTAATGTGTAATGGTTCGTCTAGTGCCTCTGCTGGTGCCCATAATTGAAGAGGGCCCTGCACAGTGGCCTTATCACTCGGTGAGCTATCAGTGTGTACTATATCTGGAACCCTAGCTGGCTCTCTACGTGAAGGAATCCAAAAAAGAAACAGGTTCACCACTGTCAATAAGTTATACATGGTGAGCTAACTCAAAGATATCACAAAGAAAACTCTTGAAAACACAAACAAAATTAGTGTTTTCATACACTAAGTAAGAAATCAGATGTCAGTGTCCTGGTGTGTGGATTGGTCATCCATAGCAGAATCACTAGATTTCCTAAACTGATAACCACACTCACTACAATTAACACTATTTCCGTTAAAAAAGAAAGGTCAGAGTCATATGTTCTACGGTAGAACCGACTCCCCTAATACCAATTTGTCACGAACCGTCCCCCGGGGCCCGTTCCCTGACTTCCCCAAGTACACCTTCCATAGGCCAGGGGTGGAGACTAGCAACGAAAGGCCTATCCCCTATAACCGGTAATTCATTTTTTTTATAACCTGTAAACACAACCAACCAAGCACACAACATGATACGACCTCATGTAAACAGAATAGTAAAAAAAGTGAGTGTAGTATGTTAAAGGGGCCAGAATAAAAGCCCAACAAGAAAGTACAAGGAAAACTGAAAAGTACAAGATGGCTAATAGGTGAAAAGAATCTCCTGGATCATCCACCATGAATCGTACCTTAAGGGTAAGTACAGCTCAAGAATATCCATCAATTTGGTTATCCCCATCTAACTTCCACCTTCGTGATACATCTAGTCCTGGTACTCTCGTCCTCAGGCAGCGTTTTCCATCATCTGCACCAAACACAATAGGGTGTGGGCAGAGCCCGTGTAGGGGTGAGTGTAACGACACTCAGTAGGGACCCCGAGACCCTCAAGGCCACAAAAAATTCACAAAGGATAAAACCCAAGGCATGAAATCAAATGGAAACCCTACATAGCTATATGCCCATACATATACCTATGTTATCAAGTATACCCCTCTCAATCATGATGAAACACAAATTCCAACTCAAAATCTCAAATCTCACCTGTTCCACAAAGGAAAGAATACCACGTAGGTAAGTACCACATAGGTACGCCACATAGAAGAATACAACCAAGGTATTACAACAAAGGAATGTACCACACAGGTATGGACTCAGCTCACACTAGGTATTTATTAGGTATAGTTGTAGAGATGATTAGATGTGACTACTGAATCATCTAAATCTTTTAAGAGGCAGACCCACGAAGGATCTCTAATAAATATCAGACCCGTAGAGGATCATTGAACATCTTCAGAAACACATAGGATATCTAGGTGCTATCCCACAAAGGATCACTCGGTGCTGACCCACACTGGTTTGCTCAGTGCTGACCCACAAAATATCACTATTCATTCATCACGTCACAACCAGCTACTGGGTTCCCGCACTAAGCTTGCTCGTCTCTGGGAGGGTCCGATCTACATGACACTTGTCAACACTCAAACTACATTGAAGTCCCAAAAAAAGTATTCCAAATGACTGCCATGCCATAGGGGTCTCAACAGCATAGACAATGTGTCAATCGGATGCCCGGTCTGTGAGTCATTTGCCTTTTTGTCCCGAGGGCCCAGTTGGATTCATGAATGATCCAACCCAAACATACTATAACTTTATCCAAATATTTAGTGGGGTAAACTCAAAGGGATGGTCTCACTCTTAGATTTCCAGCGCCACTGACGGTTCTTGAAACAGACGTCTGGTGCCAATGTTATGGCCGATTGAGCAAAAAGTTCGAAGTTGGTCCAGGTCTGGTCCGACCTGGTCGGACTGACCCTGCTTTGCTGCGCAGGGCGGAACGGGGGTCGTGAGGGATGTAGAAGCTTTTGGGGCCATGAGGGTGGCACGAGACCATGGTTGGTCATGAAGGCCACTGGGCGGCGAGGATGCGGGGGTCGCGAAGGCGGCGCGAGGCCGCGGGGGCCGCGAGGGCCATGAGGCAGCGAGGCCACAAGGCGGTGTTGAGGGCTATGAGGCGGCGAGGCCATGAGGTGTTGTGTAGGGCCACATGGTGGTGAAGAAGTTGGGTGGAGAGGCCGTGGGGTGGCACGGAGGGTTGCGGGGCGATGAGAAGCCACATGGCCATCCCCTACATCGTGGCCGGTAGAGTGTCAGCTGCTGCATCCGTTCATTGTTGTGCCACAAAGCTACCTTTTTCCATCGGGAAGAACACACTATTAAAAATAATGGTGGAGGGGTCGGGCCATGTTTTTTTGGAATGCACCCTCCACGTTAGAGCGGTATCAAGTGCCGAAAAAAAATCTTGAATGAAGAACGCCAAAACCAACATCCTCCCATAATTATTATTCCCAAACCCATAGAAGAAATCATTTTTAGATCAACTAGTTAGAGATTTTATCTGAGTTCATTGTTTTAGTAGGTAAGAACATGGGAATATGTAATCATACACAACTAAAACCCTACTCAGAGATTTGTCGACAAAGGTCGCGAGGAAAAAGACGATTTCATTGGGGATAGAAGGACGTCGGTGACGTCGGCATTTCCTCGATCCTCGGTTCGTTTTTGTTGAAGACATTCCATTTCGGTGTGAACGTTATTCATTGTGGAGCGCATTCTTCATTTGAGAACATGTTCTTCGTTGGAGAGAATAATTCTTCAAAAGATTCACCTCTCCCAATTCCACCAAAATGTGAAAATACCCCCTTGTTAAATTACGTTTATCAAATTAAAATGTTTGCACATTTAATTGTACCACGTTAGCATAATTAATTGGCCCCAATTTATTGGAGGAAAGGATTAATGGGGAGATGAGAGGATTCTCCCCCTTTAAGAGGGGTCGGGTGGTCCACACCTATAATTTTAAAATGGGGGTTAGTTCAGGTGGTCCCCTCCTCTAAACATCCACATGGGAGGTTTAGGCTCAGGTGGTCCCCACAACCATAACCCTTGTTGAGGGGGTTTCTAAAATAAAAATCATAGCCATTATTATTTTGTTTAATTATTTCATGAAAGGCACAAAAATTTTACATTCACTATTGACCCACTACGGTCAAGGTAAAGGTCTCTTTAAGAGAATATCCGGATTGTGAGTTCAATAATGCCCTTAAATTTTAATTTCAAGCACAGGTTAAAAAGTTATAAAAACACGCTCTCACATTTGCTGAACGTACCCTAAAAAAATTCTAGAAATTCATTCCAGGCACACTGGGCCTCAGCATCACGCTCCATCAATTTTTACGGACTAGTAAATTTCCCATATAATTTAAAAAAATTACATGTAATTTCTAAGACTTTACAATTTATACACATATACCCTATACACTATTTTAATCTTATAACACCCTTAAAAATGCTTTAAGATCATCAAATGGAGGCTATCTGAGGGGAATTGTAAGAGATTTCATCTTAATTTATATTCATTAAGCAATATTTTAACATAACAAACCTAATATATTTTATAGATTTGATATGTTTCACCTTTTAAATTATATATATTGAATCCTTTATAATTCATGTAATTTTACCTTTAAATTCAAATTATTATGTCTAACGGTATTTGACTTGAATGTGACCATGGTGTAAGGGTTTCTTAACTAAATATCCATTCATTGGGATATTTCACCATTAAATATATTATTTGATGACAATATCATGTGTGAAATTAAATTTTATATATTTATTATGTATGTAAACAATTTATTTAATTTAAATATAGTACACATAAACTATCTGTTGATTAATTCTCAATTCAACGATATAATATTTGTAACGGTTATTTTTCATAAGTTTTATATATTTAAGACATAAATTTATGTTATTCACCTATATTATAATATGAGGTTTATATACTTCTTAATGTACATGACATATCGTTAATATACTTATTTTTATTATATTTAGTGTTTCATTTGAAGTTATTCCTGCCCCGAGATTACAATTTCAAAGCTACCAATGTTTAAACGGGTTTATGTTTCACTCACAATTTAATTAGGATTATTTATTCTTCAATTTACTTTGAATAAATTATATAATCATTATTTGATAAACTCATTTCTGTTTTATTAAATTTTAGATATTTCATTAATTCTATTATTTTAGTACCATATTTATTTATTTGGTACTCAAAATGGATTAGAAAATGTTTATTCGAATAATCGAAATTATTTCTCCTATTTCTGTCTGAAAACATTTTTATTTTGTATCCATGTTTTCTAAAATTCATTAAAAAATATTTTTATTATTCATAAATTATTTTTTAAATTCATTTTTATACAATTATTATATTTTAAATATTTTATAAGGTAATATTTTTTTCATTTTCTTAACATAGTACTTTTAATTGATGGTGTCAAAAAATGATTTTTAAACAATTATGACATAAACAAATTCACATGACCACTCAATTCATTGAATATTACTCTATAATATTCCATGTATATAAAACATTAAATTTTTTCTCCTAATATTCGATGTTTTTTTAATCATACCGATTTTTAAAAGGAGATCCTATATTCAATATCATATAAGATACACAAAATCGATCATAAAAACTATGGAATCTTATAATTCAATTGTGAACATTATAATCTAGTTATTAAATTGGTGAGTCAGTTAAATATTAACAACATTAGGACATATATAATTTTCATACCCATTGATAAGTTATTACATTATTATTTTTAAATAATCACTAATCTTTTTAGTAGTGTAATTTTATTCTTCAAAAAAACATTTTCATCAAAAAACGGGTTTTCCTAGATTTTATGAGTGAAAAATTAGATTAAATTATATATATTTTAGAAAAATTATTTCATTCAATTAACATTATTTATAAAAGTATTATATCATGTTTTACTTTCATTGATTTTTTTTCAAAAAATATTATATTTTCAGTGAAATGTTTAAAATACCGATTTTTATTAATGTTATTTCTTTTAAATAAATAAGAAATTTAAAATGTACATTTTTCTATGAATATTATTCCAAGTAAATTAATAATTATTTGGTTATATATCATAAAATTAATTTCAAATGAATCAAATCTTTATGGAAATTTAGAATAATATTTTTTTTGGGTTTGAAAAAAGGATTTTTCTGAAAAATTCAAAAAGATCATAATGTTTATCATTTTAAATTAACTACAATAATACATAATGTTTATTTTATAAATTGAAATTTATTAATTATATATCATTAAAATTGAAACTAATTTCATATAATAATAATTATTACTCTTAGATTTAATATAAAATAATATTCTTCTTGAAAAATACACTTCTGGAAAATCAGTTTTTTCGTCAAGTGTGTGGGTTTTGTTTTAATTTTTTTAAATTAGAATTTAATTTAATAAAATGGATTCCATATTTTTAATAATATGTTATTTCTATATTTTTTCAAACAAAATTTATCATGGTATAAAAATACTGACACTAATATAGGTAAAATAATGGAATGGGAAAAATATAAAATGTAAGAGCATAAAATTAATAAAAACTATAATATTAAATTGGTTTTCGATTTTTTTTAAACCAAAAAAATATTTAAATTGTTAATTATAACTAAAATTTATTTAATTTATTCCTTCTAAATGCGATTGGCTATAAATATAGATAATAATTATTTAATCACTTAAAACTATTCCCCGAAATATAAATACCACTCCTCACCACCTCCTTTATACACAAAAGAGTTTTATCTCTTAAAATATATACCAAAACATATAAAATCTGTTATCTGTTTGTCCCTGACCTTATAGTATCACTAATATACTAATTTTGAGACCCTTAAGGGTCATTTAATGAGGTTATATTCAGGAGGTAACATTCTCAAACCACATATCTTAAATTGTTTTCTTATTGATCATTTTCAACACTTACATAACAAAAATAGTTATAATAACTCCATTATAATTTTTGTATTTTATTTTTTATTTATCATGGAATATTTTTTTCCACCCCTTATATTATTTCAACTTATTCAATGAAACGAAACCTGTGTTCAAATTATGGAGGGTATCCGTCTCTGTGGATAATGATTTTTTTCAATTAATAACATAAAGTATGGTCCCAAAACAATTATTCTGGTTATATCAAATTATTATAATTATATTATAAAAAATCTCATGATTTTTAATTAAAATATTTAATTTTTTTTAAATAAACAAACAGTAGTTCATGATGGTCAGAAAAACCGCCAAATTAAACTTATTATTTGTCATTGTTGTTTTTCAAATTAATTATCCTCATACAATAAATAAAAGTTATATATGGGTCCATTTATATGTATAGATGTTCATTAAAACTATTTAATTACACTTCTGATGTTTTATTCAGATTTTTTAAGAGCATCTATAATTATACTCAAGTGAATTGACCATGAAACCTTGAAATGAACGCACATTTAAGAAATGTATCTTCATAAATCATCCAAATGGCTGTAAATGAAGTTTATAAAATTATTATAAATAAAATAAATCTGAAATTAATTATAAATTAATTAATAAATTAATCAAATTAGATTGTATAGGACATTAATATCTTGTTTTAAACATTTTGACCCATGGTATGTGACTCTTTATCTAAAAATCATCATTTTTAATACTTTAATGATTTATTTTATGAATGATACTATTTCATATAAAATTTTTAAAATTATATTTATGACTTTATTTAAATTTAAATGAATGTTTAATAATTCTAATTATTTAATTTCTCTCAAATATTTTCAAAACATGATCTTTTTACGGTTTTATGTAAGGGAATTAAAATACCAAATTTCAATTCTTGGGTTAAATTATACATCATCGATTGAGTCATGCTAATATTATGTGTGAAGTGAGTGTTGGTTATATTTTGTTGTATTTGGACCTATTTTATGTGTATTTACAATTTATACACATAATCAATTCATTTTATTAACTCTCACATCAATGATGTGATATTTTTTAGGGAATTTCCTTTAAAAAATATTTTTTTATTACCATTTAAAAAAGTAAAAAGATTTTTTTATATTGAATGAAACGAATTTCCTCCCATAATTTTCTTTAATATTTTTAATCATACATTATAAGTCCACATAGGTATTTTCAGTAAAATATTTTTCCATTGTACACACAAATTGATTCCAAAATGAGTTATTTCATAAGGAAAAGATTATATTTTTCAAATCAAATTTTTTCGTGATGTAAGATTTAAGGATTTATATTTATGTTATAGTTCTTGGTAATTGTTTATGATGTTAGGAATTTAACTTATAAACAAATAATCAACTGTTCTGTGATAATCTAAAGATAGTTGATTATGATAATAACCAATGATGGATTTTCTGTGATAAACCAAGGATGAGAGGTAATGTTATAAACTATAATTCATAGGGTACTATGGAGATTGTTTTTAAACATATTGGTTTTACCATTTGTAATAAGGGTTGATAACAATTATAGCTCATTTTTGACCCTAATATATATTGTATTAATGGTTGATCCCTATTATAGCTCAAAGAAAAAAGGGTGGCCCCAATATAGCTTATACGAAGGGTTGAGACCTATGATAGCTCGTGATGGATCTCTATATGGATTGTATGATGGGTGAACCCCCTTATAACTCTTAAATAAATTGGGTAATCATTATATAAGATGTTTGAAATATGTTTATTCTAATTTTAATGGTTTCTAAATGTTTTTTAAATGTTATTATATTTATTTTGAACGGGGTATTCATTTTCTTTTACTGGGTTCTAATGATTTTCACTAAGCTAAAACTATTTTTGAAATCATGTAAAAAAAATTATGTCATTTTATCAAAAAAATATGAGAAAAAGGTAAATATTTCATAGGCAATCATGTTTTTCACTATGTTAATATATTTTCACATTTTATGTCCATTACAACAATTTTTGTGATCTTCCCAGGTTGTGAAATGTTTTGCACGGGGTTTGAGGAAGAGTAGGGACAAATAAGGTTTCCTGATGAAAATTGTGATGATCAATCTTGATATGAATCCATATTTTATTTTTATTTATTTCAGGAAAAAATATATATTGGTGTGAGGTTATTTATTTAAAAATATGGGAATACTATATAGGATTTTTTCTTAATTCTCTAAAAATATGAACAGAAAAGATCCATGAGATTATAATTATTTGAATTATAGTTACAATATCTTGAATATTGGTCATTTAACTCTAGGTCTTTATAGTTGGTATGAGGGTAGGGTTTATAAAATTTTGGAAAATACACCCTTTACTTATATGTTTTTCTTATGATTTATAGATATCATAAATCAATTAAAATTTTAAGGATGATTTTATGTTCAAAGTCTAAGAAACCCTTTTAGTGGTTTGAAGTTATGAATTTCATGGTTATTAATGATATTTCAATATAATTTATTTATAAATGTATATTATTTTGGTGTAATGTATTTCAAAGTTGAAATAATATAGAGATTATATAGGTATCATATTTAAAAGGAAAAATTTTTCTTTTAATTAGTAATGATGCATTTAATGTTTTAATGATGTTATTTTTTATAATTTTAATGATTTTTTTATTAGTATAGAATAAAATAGATAATTGAAAACACTCTTATCCATTCCAGATGAATTAATTATCATTATTGTTGAAAATGTTTATTCAGATGAATATAATATATTTAGGAGTATTCAAATAACCTCCATGAAATTGATTTACACATCTAACAACATTTATTTTCAATATAAAGTTATGTCTCATGGTATATTTTACATTTTATTCCAAAATCACAAGATTAAAAAATTTATTGAAATGATAAATATGAAAATGGACATAACCATTTACTTTCTAGATTCCTGGAATTATTTTCTGAAGAAAAAAGAGATATCAAAGAAATCCTAATGTGATGATTTAAAGCATGAATTAATTTTTATGTCCAAAGTATCCATAATTTTTGGGTTGATAATGATGAATCATAAGGATATAATTCACATTTATTATTGTATGATTTATGTATTAAGGAATATTACAATGAATCTTGGTAATGGATTATGAATGAAGTTGAATGAAGGATGGGTTTTTTAATTGTTCATTCAAATTTATGAGATATTGATATTTAATAAATATTAAGATAATCATGGAACAACCAAATAATTTTCTTATTATTGGTTTTTTTTCAAAAGTTTTGCAATATATGTTATAAGGAATTGATACAATTTAAAATTTGTTAAATGGGGATAATTTTTAAGGTACTTGTAAACCTTAATTTTATGATATGAATTTTTTTTGAGGAACAATTCCTTTTATTTAGGATGAAAAAAGTTTAAAGGTATTGGATGTATTTTTGGTTTATATGGTCTATGAATTTAATATAAATATCTGTCGTTATTTTTTTTGGGATGATTAATCTTATTTGAGGAATAACACCTTCTTTTATTCCTTTCTCAATTTTCAAGTGAAGGTTTTATTGATCTTTTTTACGATAAGGGGTTTCAAAAAAGGTATTATGAATTGAAACACCGTTTGTTTTTTATCCCAATTTAAAATTAAAAGGATTCAATATATTAATAGATAGATTATGTAACATCCTTATATTTTAATATGAAATAATATGTCTGTTATCATATAATATATTCATTATTTATCATAAATGAAAAAAGAATCTTGTTTTATAAATGGGATTGTTATAATCTATCCATTAAATTAGAAATTATGACCATTCTTAATGAAATTCGGAAATATATAATGGTCATAATTTATTTAATTATAAATTAATCCCTTTTAAATAATCACTCAAATTTGTAGTAATACCATTTTATACATCAAAAATAAATTTTCTTCAAAAAATTTGATTTCTTACATTTTTTTTGTGAATTTTATAATTAATTTCTTGAAATTTTATTATATTAATTCCATATAATTAACATTTATTTTTAAATATTAATATCTATTTATACATTTGGTGAAATACTTGGATTGTATAGAAAATATATTTTTAGTAATTTGAAAAAAATACAAATATTTGTAAAAAAGTCACTTCCTTTCCAACAAATTACAATATTTTAAATACCATTACGTTTTAAATTTGATTATATATGACATAATTTTTTTATTACAAATTTAAATCACTTAATTTATTTTTAATCAATATTATATATTATTTAAGACTAACATTATTTTTCGGTTTAAAAACAGACATTTTCAAAAAACTATTTTAAAGTAAATAATGTTTCTACATTTTAATTAATATAAATAATTACTAATACGGGATTTTTTAATTTAAATTTATATATTATATATTACTAATTATTTATTTCCTTTCATAAAAAGATTACAATTATTCATATAGTTAATATGAAATCATATTTCTTGAAAATACACTATTGAAAACTTGGTTTTTCGTCAAATATGTGGGTTTTGTTTTATATTTAATTTTGAAAATTTTTCGAATTTATGTGATAGATTGGATTTTATATTTCTAATAATAATTCAAAAATTATTATAAATTTTAACTTTTTTAGGAATAAAATATTTATCGGTGTAAAAAAAATATTTACCAGAGTACAGGTAATATAATGAAACTAGATAAAGATAAAATGTAAAAGATTAAAATACCTTACAAATACAATATTAAATTTGTGGTTGATGTTTTTAACAACCTTAAAAATCATTTAAAAATTTAATTATTATTATAAATAACTAGAAATAATTTAACCTAAATGTGGTTGGCTATAAATAGAAAATAGTCATTATTTAATCACCTAAAACCTCACCTCCTCAGGTATATATACCACTCTTTGCCACCTCATTAATCCTCACAAGACAAAAATCTATCAAAACATCTTAAAAATACTCTCATGAAAAATCTACACAATTGCATGCTTTTTATAATCACCAAAATACTAATTATAATATCTTCAATTGGTCTTTCAATGTTGTGATATTCAATAGGTAATTTTGAAGACTGCCACTCTCAATTATATTTATTATTCTACCTTCTTCTCACTCCATTCAGAAAATAATTCATGATAAATCTATTACCATGTAAATAATTTAATTTTAAATTTCTAATCAAATATCTTATATCGGTCCATTTTTTTATCTCCAATTATTCAATGAAAAAAATCATCATCCAAATTATGGTGGTCAACCATGTGCCTGGATATTGAGTTTTCATTTTTCATTTCCACATAAAAGGATGTTCATAAAAATATTGTTCGATTTAAATAATATTTAAATAGATATATTATAAAATAATTGATTTTATGGAAATAATATTTAGACATAATCGTATATAATACGAAACTAGCTTGTGATGGTCGAAAAGATTCCAAAATAAACTAACCAATTTCCATTTACATTTTTATCAAATTAATCATCCACATAAAAAAATTATATACCGAAAAAATTATAATTATGGAATTAAATCAATGTAATTTTATTCCACTCCTATATTTTTTTAACATTTTGTAAGAAAATCTATACATATATTAAAGTAAACCAACCATCGATCTTGGAAACCAATGCTCCCAGAATAACAAAATTGATATTTATAACTCAACAAAAAGACCATAAATGAATAGAATAATTCTATAATAAATAAAATATATATGAAAATGTTTATTAACATTATAATTATTGAATATAATCTTATTATTTATGATATAAATAGAATTTTTATAACTTTTGGACACAATATGAAAGACTCTTTAACTAAAAAACGTTTTAATTGTATAAATGATTTAATTTCTAAATATTTATCACTATTTTAAATGTATTTAAATTCATTATTATAATATTAATATGTAAATTAATGTTATAAAATGGGAATTTTTGAATTTCTCTGAAATTGTTTCAAAAGGTATCTTTTTAATGTTTTATGTAAGGGAAATTCTCAACCCAATTTCCATTCATTAGGATAAACTTCTACTTTATTTACAGAATCATTAAAATATTATTTGTTATTGAAATTTATATTATATTTTGTTTTATTTAATATTTTTTATTTATATTTATAGCTGATACACATAATATAATCATTTGATTAACTCATACTTCTATGATGTAACATTGATAAAATTATTTCTTTTAAAAAATATTATTATCAGTTTATTTGTAAAAAAAGGTAAAATGATTGTATTTTATATGACATGATCTGAATTTAGAAATTTTATGTAGCCTTAATATTTTAAATCATACATTAAATGTTTGTATAGATATTTTCAATCAAAATTATTTCCATTGAATGTGCATAGTATTTAAAAATTAGTGATTTCAAAATAAAATGTTTTGTTTTTTCAAAGAATATTATTTGGATGCAAGATTACATGATTTATGTTTATAATATTATTATTGGGTATTCTTTACGATTATGGATGGTTGTGTTATAATTAAATGAGGGGTGGTTTTTTGAAAAACAAAAGATGAGTGGTCACATTATTAATCAAGGATGGGAGGTTCCATGATGAACCAAGAATGGGTTGTTATGTTATAACCTCTAATGAAATGGGTACTCTAAAAATGGAAGTTAAAAATTTTGGTTACTCCATTTATATGAATGTTTGATCCCCATTATATATCATAGGAGAGCCTGATAAGATATATATAATGGTTTGATCACATTATATCTCATGAGAAATTGGTGATCCTCCTATAGCATATACGAAGGGTCGAACCCCATTAGAGCTGACTAGTGAGCCATATATAGATTAAACAAAATGTGATCCCATTTATAGCTATCCAATTCATTTGGTAATAACTATTATTTATGTGATCCATATAGTTTTTCCAATTAAAAGGTAATTTAAAGGGTTTTATGTATGGGATACTCTCTATTTACAAAAAGGGGTTTATTTTGTTTGTTGGGGGGTTTTAATGATTTCCATTTAGCTAAGATTATGTGTTTAATCAAGAAAGAATAAACTATTTAGTTTTATCAATTAACATTGTCATAACTGTAAATATTTCATGGGCTAACTAATATTTCATGGGAATAAAATTTTCCTCATATTATGTCCCTTACTGTTCTTTTTGTGTTCATTATAAGTTTTAAAAATATTTTCATAGGGTTTAAGGATGTTTATAGAGAAGAATGAGTTCAAGATAAAACTTATGATTGTCATTCATGAAAAGAATAGTTTTTTATATTAAAAAGTTTTTTTGGGAGATAATATTGATACAATGTTAAACTGTTATTTTTTGTAAAATATGGGTTTATTGTTTAAGACATTGTCCTAATTCACTAATGCTCTAATCCAAAATGAGACAAAGGGATGTTCTTAAAACTCACAGCATTTCACTCCAAGATAACATTTGTAATATCATTGAAAACTATCCCAATTCCAACTCTGATGATTTCCAAAAATGTTAGCATGCCCGTAATGGTGTTCTTGATTCTAAATTGTTTTAAAATTAGGACCTCCTTGCCTCTGATTCATGTTTTAGTTGGTTGAAATCTATTAACAAGCCATGGATTAAGCCCTAGATACTAACTCTTATTTGGAATCTTGTACATAATAGAGTCCCCACTGATGTTTTTTTCAATCTATTGGCATCCAACTCTACTCAAAATGACACATTTTCAACCAACATAGAGAATATGCTAATCATATGTTTAATTCTTGTGCTACAACTTCATCTCTTTGGAATTATGTGTTTGGAATCTCTAGTTGTAGATGGTTACTTCTTGAATCAATTAGCTTACAACTGCAGCATTGTGGTGAATTTGATGATTCTCACCAAATCAAGATTTTTTTTGGCCGAATTGGCTGAGAATCCCCACATGATTTGGTTTGATAGAAATAATATTCTACATGATCATCTAGGATTAATTCATGTCAGACGCGAATTTTAATTGCCATTCGTGATGCTATCACGACTTAGAAAGCTTGCTGCAACAACTCCATTAGAGATTTTGAGATCCTACACTATGTTTGGATTTCTGGGCTCTATAGGCTGCCTAGAAGGACATTTGAGGTATTCTGGAAAGATTTTATTTCGGGATGGATCAATGTGGATGCAGATGGCACTTGAAAAATCAACCCAGGACAGGCATGTTGTGGTGAAATCTTTAGAGACTTTCGTGGTAATTGACATGGAAACTTCTTTTGAGGTTGTTGTACGACCTATTCATTGGAAGTAGAGATGATGGGTGTGATCCATGAAGTTGAATTTTCCAAACAAAAAGGGTGTACCAATATTTTGATTGATAGTGATTCAATCAATGTTTTCTAGGCTATTTAGAGAGAGGTGGTTCACCTTGCATGGCCTCTCATTACCCATTGGATGAGATATCTTGCCTCGCTCATGGAAATCAAGTAAATCATCACCCATGCCTTCCGTGAAGATAATATAGTTGATGATTCTCTTTGAAATGGGGGATTCAACGGGGATATTACTTGGCATGATGATATACCTTGTGACATGCTTCCTTTTTATAAGAAAGACTGTAATAAAGTTCCATCTTTCAGACTCATGTAGCCCCTTTTTTTAATAAATTGTTCCCTGGTCTCTGACAGAGGCACCACCTTCATATAAGACTAATGATTATAATAACATGAATTCTTGTTATAATCATTATAATATCTAATGTATATTGTCATTTACTTACATTCTTAGTTTCTAAATGTTATCTTCAAATTAAAAAGGTTATTTTTATGTAAAATGTAAAATTATCTTTTTAGGGTATATTTATTCATCAATGAAAAAAATATTTATTTTAATTCGGATAGATTAGGGTTATATTATAATGATTATATCTTTATTCGTTCAATGGATGGTTTATAATCTGTTTGAGTGTTGAAATTATTGATATTAAATATTCTATTTCTTCCAATGTGGATAAATATAAATTATTAACTAATTTTTGTTAAGTTGTATTGATTATTCATATTATTTATGAATTGGAATTATTATGTGATGGTAGGGGCTCAGAATTCCATTGCCCCTAAATGCATCAGATGTTCTCATTTGAGAAAATAACTAGTTTAATTTTGGTAAAGGCATTACCCATTTATGTATAATGTCTTATCATTATGTCATCATGATATTTTTATGATATCATTGCATGAGGCCTCAATGTTATGTTAAATATTCCAATCATTATGCATTCCATCCTTATGAAATTAGTTATTGATATCCATGTGATTAATTAAATAGTTTTGAAATCTATGGAGAATTTACAATATGATGTGATAAATTATTGGGAATTACAAAATCAGCATCTAGTCCTACCATATTATTATTCATATTAAATTTATTGATTTAATGGAATTAGAATTCTGTTATTTACCATAATATATTGATTATGACTTATTTAATCATGATATACTCCACTGTACATAACTCATATTGACCATTTAATCTCACCATTATTATATTTTTCTTTTTCCCCTGGCTGTGAAGAAACATATTAGGTGTTTAATATATAATAAGGTAACAAAATTTGAAGAACTTAGAGGAAGATGTTGGATACTTTTATGAAATAATTTTTTCTGTATCGACGTTGTTAGGTATTTTTTTAATTCAATAAAACAATAATAATAAAAGGGAATTTGGTGTGTAAGTTATTCATTAAATATATTAAGTATTGTATGTTTGTAAGTGTTAGAATTGTGTCACATTTATCAAAATAAATATTAAGAATGTAAATATTTTATTTCAGCTCCAGATCTGGGTGTGTGAGTTCGAGTCTATTATAGATGGTATCATAGGGTTTAGAAAACATCCCAGATTATGATGTTTTCATTTGAGTTTAACTTAAAAGGTAGGGATACCATCATGTGACAATATTTATAGGTTTATCATAAGTCTAAAGTAATAAATATCACTTTTAGTTTTTATGTGATGTGAATTTAAATGATTTAGATTATTTTGGCGGACATTTATGGTAATTAAACACTTCGTTTTAGTATGTATTTTATTGAAAATATTGCTTGAGGAATAATTCTATATGGTAATACGTTTAAATCTATTGATAAACATTATGGTTAATAAGAGCATTAATGTGGATGTAATTATGGTTAAATGGGATAAAAGTTTTATTTCTAATTGGTATTATAAGATTTATCATATAGATAATAGTGATATTTAAAAAATATTTTGTTACTATTTTAGTATTGTGATTTTTGAATAATTTCATTATTTTGGGGATATTAAAACATTATTTTGAATATAAATAATTTTTTTCCAATATGAGTGTTAATTTGGAGAATTTAGGTTGATTTTTCTTTTCTAGAAACATATGATTATATAATGATTTTTTTAAGAAATTATTAATATATTTCACTGAGTATATTATATAAAGACAATAAATTAAACATTATTTAGTTATGATTTCAGTTATGTACTAAATATTATTTCACATTGAAGAACTTTCTTGATTTATAGATTTAGATAATTATTCCATAACTCATACATAACAAGACCAAAAAATAAAAAGTGTACACTTCCAATAGAATCCATTTCTCTCATTAAAAAAACATATAAATTGAAATGTTGTTTTTTATGTTTAATCATCATTACTTTTTTTATCCCATACATGAAAATATTCTCCCTTAATTTATGGGATATATTTTAACACTTTTGATGAGCATAAATATCTCAGTAAAGGATACATGAGGAAGTAAATCCATTAGTCTTTAATAACTTCTAAAACATGAATAATTTATCATAAAGTTATACTTTTCACCATAAAGAAGTAGTGAATAATTATTTGTGATTATCAGCTCATTTCATACCTTTTTTGATCATAATATTACCATAAAACCGGTTGAGAAATATATAATAGTATAGGTAACATGAGACCATATATATCATACATAAATGTAACAACCATTCAATCTACTTCCATACATATAACTCATACAAATGGTATTTTTTTACGGACAACGTCCATACCCAATGTATTGGTGGTTATAATGTAACCAAACATCATCTGTTTATCATAGAACCTCCCTTCTTTGTTTTATCATAGAACCACCTGTATTTGGTTTATCAAATAATGTCATGTCCAATGTCTAAGTACAATTGAATAATCATAACACATAAAAAATTTCTATTATCAACATTTCAATTATAAAAAATAAATTTCAATCCTAAGGAATAATTTCTAGATATTTAAATAATTAATCCATTATAAAAAAAATTCAATACGAAACTACAAAACATAGGAAAATATATTTCTTTTCCATTTTAGAAACATTAAGTCTTATAGAGGAAGCCAAATATAAAATGACAGTTATAGTGGTGGGGAATTCATTATTGTTATATACATTAAATAAATTACTCTTTTTATTTTGTAAGAAATTAAAATGCTTTGTATGAAGTGTTTGATTTTCAAAACATATGAATAATATTAAAATTTAAATTTGTTGATTATACATCTTATAAAATAATGTGGTGTATAAAAACAAAATATGCCTTCATGATAGGATAATGAGACGATGACCCTAACAAAGACACCATTATGAAAATATTATAGAGAAATTAAAAAGATCATTATTTAAAACATTTTTGTCTATATAAATTCATTCATAAATACCGTTTTGAAAACATTTACAAAAAATAGAAATATTATTAACAATAAATCAATAGAACATTAAAATAACGGTTTAATATAAAAAGTACCTTACTAATTGAGAAATTTTTGAATAAAAAAATTTAAAAATAACATTAAAGAAAACATATATTATCAATATATTAAGGATAATAATGATATATTATGTTATATGAAATTTTATCCTCCATATAAAAGTGAATTTGTGCAAAAACATAAGTCTCAAAAAAATGTAAATTGAGTTGAAATGCATTACCTTGTGTCCAAATTGTTTCATATATTCTCTATCATACTAAATAATAAAAATATGTTAATTTATACTTTTATAAGAACCTTTTTAATCTTTAATATTCTTTTTATATTAATTATTACCTTGTTAGGACAATTACATAATTTTTTAAATTCATGTTGGATGTTTTGTGCATATTTTGTACTTGAGTCAAAAATGAACTAGGTATAATGTCAATAGTACA
Source organism: Viscum album (assembly GCA_963277665.1). Taxonomy (NCBI): domain Eukaryota; kingdom Viridiplantae; phylum Streptophyta; class Magnoliopsida; order Santalales; family Viscaceae; genus Viscum; species Viscum album. The sequence goes on from OY728165.1 coordinate 828,296,010, forward strand.
TGTGCCCATATGTTAACCATCTTCGGAATAATATTCATGACATAAAAATAAATTTTATATAATAATTATTCCATTTAATCTATTCATGAAAAATGGATTTGATAAATGAACAATATTTTAATCATGGAGACAAAAATTTGTGCATACGCATGAGTATCATTTCCATTTTTCATTCATCATTTTTAAAGTAAAGTAATTTTTATTTTATATTCATAAAATGATAATAATATTATCATTATAATATTAATCATTTGAATATAATTATATAAATCATAAAAGTGATTTTGTGAATAAAAATGAATCGCATCGCTTCGTTGAGGTCATAGTTCACACGTACGCACGAACGATGTAATCATTTTTATGTGAATATATTGTAACAATGTAATTGATATATTATTATATTATAATGATTAATATGTCATAAATATAACATATGAAAAATAATTCCATTATTATAAATAGTGATGAGAGATGGTTAGAGAAGCCAAATTATATCAGTTCTTTGAGGTGACAGTTCACACATACACATGAATGATTAATTCCATTCCAAATTTCTATAAGTAGAGATGGATTAAGGTGATGAGATTTCAGAATAATTTATCAGTATGTTTAGGATACATTAGATATTATCTACTTATTGTGGGAGAATATTTTATGTAATTTTAATTCAAAATAAAATAGAATCACTTAAAAAACAGTATCTTTCCTTCTGATGACCACCGTTTGTAACACATTAAAACATATAATGAGGGTATTATGACTAAACTAATCCTCTAGAATGTGAATGGAATTATATTAAGTTGTTTTTCGAGTTATTTTCATAACCAAAATTTTTCTTATGTGTAAGGAATAGAAATGATTGAGTACCCATTTCTATGAGAGGGGAGTGGCACTCTTGGAATTATTAAAAATATTAAATTAATATAAATTCATTTTCTATTCCAAAAGGGGAAAAATTCATTTATATATAATATATGATAATGATGGCTCTATATCAATTTATACAATAAAAAATTGATTTTTTTATTATTTTTTAATCCTTATCATTTTTTAATACTTAATTTACCCTTTTTAATCTTTCTGTGATATCATGTTATTTACGCATTATCGGTTAATATAATAACCATAACATAAAAACAGAACAAAAAATGTTTCATTAATGAAATATTAGAATATTTATCAACTATTTGGAATGATCATGTATTTTTATAAATTTTATCAACTTTTTTGAAAAAAAATTATATTTTAAAATACAAATAGTGTCAATTTTGACAATATTCATTAATTGACTTTTCCAAAATATCATAACAACAATATAAGTTCAAAAAAACTCTTCTAAATCATCTCCAAAAAGTCAAATTCATTCATTAAATTTTATTTATAACATCAATTATTTCATCTAATATTTATTTTAATATTTATAATATAATTTATTTGATTCATTCGTTAATTATGAAAGTACTACATTATTATTATGTCCCCAGTTAAATTAATTATTTATTTGATTAAAATTATAAATAAATTCCCATGATTTAAGTACATTTTTTATTTTATATGTATTATTTATATTCTAGGATATCACATATATGACCCCATATTAAAATATTTATAGTTGTGAAATACATTATAATGATATCTTTCTCTTTACATTAAATAAATGGTTATAAGTGTCATAATCACACACATTTGGATTTTAAAGGACACAATTCCCTCCCCAAGATTTTATTTATATTAAATAACTCATAAAATAATATTATCATATGTGTTAGGGTATTTTTATATTATTTATAATATTATTTTAGCCTTTAATTTCCAGATTTACACTTAACTATGGAAATAAATATAATTAATAATGTAACTGTTCATAATGTAAAAAAGGGACCAATTTTAATAATCTATAAATTATGATTATAAATATTCAATCCATTTTTATATATTCAAAACCTTATAATTTCAACAAATAACTAAAAATTAATCCCATTAATGAAATGATAAATTATATTTTTAAATTAAAAATATCAGAAGATCGTATAGATTTTATATGCAATATAAATTTAAAATTGATTCCAATTACCTCAATTAGATTAAATTATAAAAAAATAATTTAATTATACCTTAAAACCAAGTAAAATTATATTCTAACTATATAAATATAGTAAACGAAAAATCAGTTCTAAATTAAAATGTAGTATTCTTCACTATTCAAAATGAAAATGAATATCATTAGAAAAATACTAAAAATTAATCCAAAGTAAAATTTTACGTCACAATTCCAAATAATTAATTTAATTTCTAAAATATAATTTGAAAAATTGATAAAAACATATTTAAAAGGGGTTCACAATCAAAATTCGATCAACATTCCCTCTTTGAAAAATTCTATTTTTATGCATAAAATTAAATTTTTTATTATATCAGATCTAAAAAACATATAATTTGAATACTAATAATTATTTTGAATTTATATTTTATTAATATAATTTAATATGTTTGATTTGGTAACTTTTTATAAATATATATTCACATTTTAATATTTTTCAATAAAAAATCTTTTTTTATATTCAATTTGTTTTTATTTACATTTATAATTAATTTGGTAACAAATGAATCAATATATAAACATGTGTGTAACATTTTTTCATAATTTAGTTAATCAATTTAATTCTCTCCATACTACTGGCTATGATATATTTATAATATTAAATAATAATATTAAGTTGTTCATTGAAGCGAAATTTAGTGTGTCATGAATGGTATCGAACAAAGAGTTTTATTTTCAAAACTTGGGATGTTACTATAACCCCCCAATTTTTGAAATTGATTCATTGTAATTTGATTTCTAGGATTATAAATATGGCGTGACTATTTAAAATACCTTTATTTCAATCCCACACTGGAAATATTATAAATAAAACTACAACTCTAAAAGAAAGAAAAGAAAATATGATGATCACCTGAGATAAGAAAAACTAGTGTTCCATGTAAGAAAATATGGATTTTGAAGATAAAAATAACTATAATGTTATGATGGGTAGTAATAGAAAACATTTTTAAGATATATTTAACAATCAAAAAATAATAAATCTTTGATGATTTAAATTTCCCATGACTTCATAATAGGAAAAGTAAATGGAAATTTTTTTTCTTTCAACATCCTTTTAATAGTTTTATGGAATAAATTTACTACATAGACTAAGATCATAAGTAAATATACTTATTTTAAAAGTTTAATTTAATTCTTTAATAAATTTTCACCAAAACTCATCTTTTTTCATGAATGAGGAGTATTCCAGATGAGATTTTCATGCTTAAATCAACATCTAGAGATTCCCAAAATATTGAAAATATTAATTACCTATGTATTCTTTCTTGAAACATTAACCAAATTTAAAATTTATTGTACAATAGAATACGAATATCCAAAAATAAAAAACATGATAAGAAAAGAAACTTCAATCATTAAAATTTAACAATAATCCTCAACATTCAATTAGAAAATTCAATAAATAACTATCCTTAAAATTAATCAAAAAATTATTATATACTACTACGGAAACACAAAAATTAATTCACCACATAATCTTACAAGATAAATTTAAATATTTCTCTCCAAAAAATTCAATTACTCAATAAGTCTCGTGCAAAAATAATTGTCCTATTAATTCCCAATATATGCTAAACATTTCTATATATAACATGAATAACAAAAAATTTAATCATTTGTTCTTCAAAAATATAATAAAACATTACTCAACAATTAAAATCCCATAGTAACATGTTTACATTGAACATATAGGATTCCAAAAATAGAGATCATATTCTCAAGGAGCATTCATCACTTAATATTGAAAATAATTTTCCAATAATAAGGATATCCATTTAATAAAACATAAGTTCAAAAAATATACTTATTTATATTAAATCAACATTTTTACCTAAAATTTTAAATCCATACAAACCATGTACTTCACATAGTCTAGTGGCATGTGATGCACCTTTATTTCCTTTGGTTGTGGGTTCAATTCCTGCATCCTCTCTAGATACAATGGGTTTTCACCCATAATGTGGGTTGGCCATTTTTATAAAACAGTGTAATTCATATAAAATTTATACCAAAAACATGTAAACCATGAATACATTCCCATAATATTATACTTTTCATCTCAAAGATTTAGTAAATAGTTTCCTTTTAATATTTGATAATTGATTACCTTTTTGTAATTAAAATATTACCTTAAAACATATTGAAAGAGTATATAAAATATAAAGGTAAATTGGGACAAAATCATACATTAATGGAATGTCCATCCAGTCAACTTTCATACTTTTCACTCTTATAAATGGAATATCCATATGACCGACTTTTATACCCAATTCATTGGAGGTTATAACATAGCTACCCATCATTAGATTATCATGGAACCACCCATATTTTGTTTATCAAGGAAGAACCCATATTTGGTTTATCACATAACCACCTGTCTAATGTCCACGTAATATTATATGGTCAAAAATATTAAAAATTGTAATTTTAAATATTTCGCTCGTAAAAGTCATTTTTAATCAATATAAATAATTTCATGATGTTGAAATAATCAGTCATTTTCAATACCAAAATATCAAAAAATGGAATAAGGGATTTCTTTTCACTTTTATAAACATTATTTCTCAAATATGAATCCAAATATCAAATGATGGTTATGGTGGTGGAGAATTAGATGTCGTTTCATATGTTAAAAATATTCCTTTTTTTCATTTTTTAAGAAAGTGAAATTCTTCATATAAAAATACCCCTTTTGAAAACCATTTAATGAAATTGAAATTCAATGGGATTGATTATACACCTTATAAAAAAGCTAGTGTATATCATCCAAATATGCCTCAATGAACGGAGAATTAGATAAAGTCTATTTCAATGATAACTTTATATAAAAATTTGAGAGATATTAAAAGGTTCCAATTTTAATACATTAATGTGCATATAAACTCATTCATTAAATACTTTTTGAAAACATGGACATTAAATGGAATTATTTATAAGAATAAACATTCCAATGGTTAAAATTAGGTTTTAAGATAAAAATCTCCTTACCACTTTAGAAACACTTGAATAAAAATAATTAATTAATAACATTCAAATATGAATAAAGAGATTCATTATATAATATTTCAAGAGTATATATATACACTATATAAATGTGAATTGGTGAACAAAAAATAAGTCTCAATGGATGGAAATTTATACTAAATCAATTACCTTGAGTCTGAATCATATCTTAAATTATTTATATTACAGAATAGTAAAAATAGGTTATATTATACATTATTTACAACAATTTTCCAGTTAAAAATCATTTTATATAACTTATTACAATGATATTATAGTTACAAAAAATTATATGTTCGTGTTGGATGTTGGGTTGACACTCAATACTTGAGTCGAAAATGAACATGGTATGATATAAATAGTCTACATGGTCTGGAGTCCATAATATATAAAATAATATTAATGAAATAATAATAAATTTTATATAAAAATAATACCATCAAATCCATTTATTAAATATGTATATGAAAAATGAATAACTTCACTATCATTAAGATGATAAGTCTTACGTATGCATGAGTAACATTTACATTTTCCATTGAACATTATGAAAGTAAGGTAAAATTATAATAATATAATGAAAATCATATCAATCCACTAATTATACTTATATAAGTCATATTAGTGATGTGGTATATAAAAATGATTCACATTTCCTCATGGAGGTGATAGATCATGCGTACGCACAAACCACATTATTATTTCTATGTTCTAGGAAAGAAAGAACATAATTGATTTATTATTATATTATAATTATTAATATTTCATAAATTTCACATATCATCATTATTTACATCATTATAACCATTCATGAGAGATGGATATGTAAAATAAATTATATCAGTTTGTAGACGTGACAGTTCACACATACACATGAACGATTAATTCCTTTCCCATTTTATGGATGTGGATATGGATTTAGGTGATGATATTAAATTAATAAAATCTTAGTAGATTAAAGACACTGTATTGATTTTCTCATTATTTTTGGAGAATATTTTAATGAATTAGAAGAATAAATAAAATAGAATTACTGAAATGAAAGCATTTACTTTCCTTTAGAAGATCACCATTCATAACACCATATCACCTATATGGAGGATTTTATATCTAAAATAAGGCCCCTCGAATGTGGTAAGGTATTATAGTAAGTGTTTTAGGATGATCATGGAATATCCAATAGGGTTTTGATGTGTATGAAATAGTGATTAATGATATCCCTTTTATAGGAGAGGGGAGGGGCACTCATGGAATTTTAAAAAGTATAAAATTAATATAAATTTATTTTCTATTAAAAAATGTTAAAAATTGATTTATTTAGAATATTGGAAGATTAGGGGTCGATATACATTATTCCAATAAAAATTAAACATGTTTTGATTTTTTAAATCCATATATTTTTTAATATTGATCTTACCCTAATTAATCTTACGGTGATATCATGTTTTTTAAAATTTCTGTATTAATATATATATCAAAACATTCCCAAAAACCAATAAAAGGATTATTTATGATATATAATGACTTTTATCCATTATTTTATCTAATCTAGGATTTTTATATATTTTATAACATTTAATAAAATATTTTACCTTTTAAAATACCAATAGTGACAATTCTGAAACTATTCATTAGTTGATTTTTTAAGAATATCATATAAGATAGAAAAGTTAGAAAAAACTCATAAAATTCATCAAAAAAAATTCAAATGAATCCATAAAATTAATTTATGTAATAAATTATGTAAACTTATATTTATTTTAATATTTATAATTTCATTTATTGGATTATTTCATTAATTAAGTACTTACAACTTCACTATTGTGACAACATTTAATTTTATTATTTATTTCCTAAAAAGTATAAATAAATTAACATGTTGTGAGTAATTTTTTTTATTTATATGGAATATTTATATTCTATGATATCACTTATATAACCCCATATTAAAATTTTTAATGATTATAAGTGACATGATTATGACATCATTCTATATACTTTAAATAAAATGTAATTAGTGTCATAATCATATACAAGTAGAATACAAAGGCCTAAATTATAGCCCAAAGATTTTATTAGTCAACAATAACTTATAAAATAAAATTATAAAAAGTGTTAGGGTAGTTTTATAATATTTATAATATTATTTTAACAATTAGTTACCTGATTTTCCCTTAACCATGGTAATAAAAATAATTACTAATGTCACTATTCATAATGTTCGAAAAATAAAAAGGTTCTATTTACATAATTTGGACCTTTTGATTACTAATATTGAAACATTTTTAACAAAAAAAAATTATTTAATTTTATGTAATTAATTAAAAATTAATCTTGTTGAAAAAATGAGAAAATATGTTTTTAAAGTGAAACATTCTAAAGTTCACATATTCTTTATATCCAATTTCGACATAAAATTGATTAAAATTATCTAAAATGAATTAAATGACAAAATATTAATTAATTATAGCTTAAATCCTTGTAAATGAAAAATATAAATATTTAATTAAATTATATGAAAAGGTAGTTTTTGAATTAAATGAAATATTTTTCACTATACATTAAAAATGAATATTATTAGAAAAATACAAAAAAATATTCCAATGTAATTTTTTTTGTCCAAATAAAAATATGAAGTATATTTTGTCAAATATAATTTTTAAAATTATCAAAATCTTGATTTAAAATGGGCTCTCTATCAAAAGGGAGTAAAAACTCATTTTTTGAATAATACCCTTTTTATGCATAAAATTTAATTTGTTCTTGTATCCGATATACAAAATATATAATATGGATTTTAAACATTTTATAGAACTTATATTTAGTTAATATAATCCAAAAATAGTTATTTTATTATTTTATAAACAAAATTTTTTGCATTTAATTTTTTTTTCATGAAAACACATCATTTATATTCAATTGGATTTTATTTCCATTTCTAATTAATTTTATTCAAAATGAATCATTACTTAAACTTTTGTAACCCATTTTTTTAGAATCCAAATAAACCATATAATTCCCACCAGTATAACAGTTATGTGATGACTATCATATTAAATAATAATATTAAGTTGTTAATTTATGCTAAATTCGGTGTATCACGTATGGTATCAAATATATTATTTCCTTTTAAAAACTCAAGATGATATATATTACCATAAAATAAAAATTTTTGGTATATGAACTTCTGAGTTATTATTTTTATTTAGTGATAAATTATAATATTATGTTGGATGAACATTTGATCAATTCATTCTTACATATGGGTTTCTATCTTAATCAAGAATATTATGATTATTTTTAGGGAGAGTTATATAATAAATTATTTAATTTGAACATTTGGTATTATTTTTAAGGCTATAGATATTATTGTTATATTTCCTCCTAAAAAGTTTTATAAATATTGGATATAATCTTACCATGTGCTAACCATTTTAGTTTTGGTTAACGTCTAAAGACTGTAAGAATTGTTTTTATTGCTTTTATAAACCTAATAGTCAATAAGTTGTAGATTATAATACTTTAGTCATGAAATATACATATTCATCATATGGATTAGATTTTGAGATAAAGGTGGGAACTATTTCAAACATGTAACCCAAAGATGTAGTTATTTTTATGTAATGGAAGAAAATAATGAAAGTAAATTCCATTATATTTTTATTTTCAATGGTAAATTAATCCCTCAAATATATAAAATGTATATATATAAAAATTTATCTTATTACCTTCATTCATGTTTAATTGATGTTATTTTTCAGACATCATTGATTTATGTTTTTTTAATGTTCTCAAGATCATTCAATTTTATCAATGGTATCTATCAATCTTCCTTATAATTTATATACACATTTTTCTTCCATGTCTATATTTTCACATTTAACTAATGTTATCCAATTAGGAAACCCGATTATGTGTTATTCTATATGAACTTATTATTTTCCATTCCCTCCTTTAAAAATAATGTTTTATTAACCTTTTTTAATTGGGTTTTCAAAAGAGGTATTCCTAAATGAAAAAAATTCATTATTGAGATAAAATTAAAATTACAACGGCATAATTTATTAAAGGGGAAATAATTTAACACCCTTTTATTTTAAAAATAACACTTTGTTCGATATCATTTACAACACTCAACACCTAGTTGAATATTTTAATGAAATATTGTTATTTAAATGTAAACATTATAAACTAGCAGTAAAATTAGGCAATATGAATAGAGAAGAATAAAATTATAATATATATATAAATTTAATACTTAATAATACATTATTTATTAATACTTAAGAAGCATGCACTCAATTTTCTATAAATTTATTTTAGGCTTTAAAAATACATTTACTTCCAAAATAATTTTTATCGATTATTTATGAGAGAATATAATCATTAGCTTCTGGAAAATATATAGATATTGATTTATAAAAATTTTAACTTTTATGAAATCTTCATTTCAAGATTATATTATGGCGTTGTTTTTGTATTATTTAGAAAATATTGATTCTTATACAAATTATGAGAAATATTGTTTTTTATAGAACAAACATTTATTTTCATTAAAAATACCCATTGTGTTTGGTATTTTATATCAAATAAACACAAGACATATTTAAATATATATAATCTAATTAATTATATTCTATTAAAAATTATGCTTGATTTTGGTATACATTCATTATTTGGCTTCAAAAATATTTCTCTAAAAATGGTTTTACATTAATTTTTTAAAAATTAAATAATTTTATTCCACTTATTTTAATTGAATATTAAAATATGGATCCCATATTAAAAATTATGAAGTTAAAATTTCATAATTAGTTACATATTATTTTTTTTGTTTGAATAAGAAAGATCGTAAAATTTATCTCCTCAGTAAGGGTAAAATGGGTAAAACTAGGTTCAAACTATGGGTTAAGACATTAAAATAACCCTAATGTTTTCCATATGTCAAATTTATGGGTTTATTTTATCCATAATCATTTAATCATATAATTAATGAAAAATTGATTACATTTTCCCTTAATAAATACAAAAATAATATTTAACTAAATATAAAAACTAAAATTTAATCTGTTTATTTTAATTAATTTAAATATTATATAACAAGGATTAAACTATGATATGAATTATTAAAACTTTAGATTCATTATAAAAATATTATATTTATAGTCATAATTTCTTTTTATTATATATAAATTATAAAATTCCTTAGAAGGATTAAACATCATTGAATAACTACTTGTAATGGAGAGTAAACAATCAATGTAAATATATTTAAATGTTATAAATTTTATTAAATTTAGATAACATAGTTTATTGAATGTTTTTTAAAGATATAAACAATGGTTATTATGTTTTCTAAAAATTTATTTTCTAATTCCATTATTTTAATGAAGTGTTCAAATCAAATTTTGATTAATAGTGGAAAAAATACGAATTCTATTATGATATGTAGTATATTTTATAAAATTAACAAAACATTAATAATATATAAAAACAATGAAATTTATGGAAAGAATCATGTATGAAAATATATTACAAATATCACATATAAATAATTTATAACATATAAATTATAATTTCATTCATTACATAAATTAAAATCATTCCCATTATTGACATAGTTCTTATACAATAATAGAAATGTCAAATTTTATGTTCTAATGTTAATAATTTCTAAGTAAAAAATATTTTAATGACTTGGTTATTAAATACTATTTAAAAATAATAATTTTTATTGAAATTTTTAATATATTTTTATTTTTTAAAAATAATATTATTCAAATGATTGTGTAAAGCTTGAGAATGGTATAAAAAGTCAAAATTGCATATTAAATAAATTTAAATTATATAAAAGAGGATAGATGAACATTATTAATGAATATTAATGATATATGTGATGTAGAAAAAATAATTATCATTTTTTACTTTATTTTTAATTTGTCTAAACTGGTATAACTGTCTAAAGTACTTACGTTACAATGTGCGCCACATATAAAAACAAAAAAACATTTTAGTAAATGATATTAAAAATATTAAAATATATTTTTAACATGATTTCTATTATCCCTTGAAATATATCCTCATTAAAGAATGTATAATTGAAAAAATAATATATTATATTTTTATTTGGTTGCTTCCATGATGTTACTAATGTTATGTATTGTGAATAGTCATGAAAAAACTCTTTGAATTGTATTTAAGGAATAAAAATTATTTTAAAATCATTAGAAAATTATTAGAATTATATCATAAATTATATAGATATTAAAGTTTATATAATATCATTCTAATAATTTATTTTTGTAATGTATAAATTAAAAAATTGCCTTTACGACCATAAATGATTGAAAATTTAAGAAAATGACAATGGTACGTTCCGATAAAAAAACCCACTTCAGAAAAATTAATAACCCTTAAATTCAGTTTTTATCTAAAAAACTACAATGAACTATCTTAACATCAGTTAACATTTCCCTCTTTCACTGGGTATGTCATAAATCCAATCTTTAAACGTATTTATGATCTATCCAAGGGATGAGACACAAAGTAAAAACTAAGGGATTTCATCTCAATTTTCTACCAAAGTGTAAAATTTTAATGTTATTCACCTAAATTTATTTATATCATTTATATGTCATCAATTTCACATTTTATATCATGAATCCTTCATATATAACGGTATTTTATGTTTCAATTCTGATAATTTCATCCCTGTAGATTTTAGTAGATAATAACCTTGTTTTAAGTGTTTCTTAAATAAATATTCTTTCATTGGGTCATATCACTTCTTTATTTATTATATTATTCAAAGATTATTTATGAAATGAATTTTTGCTAATGATTTATTTTCACTTGTTTTGAGTGGATTGTAATTTGTTACACATAATCATTCCTTTTATTAATTCTGAATTCAATGACATGTTCATTGTAAGGTCTGTTTTTCACAAATTTTATTTCATTTAGACATAAATTTATATTATGAAAAGATAATATTTTATGAAGTGTATATACTATATGTTTAACATGTTATATAATTAATATGATTATGTTCATGATATTTAATGTTTCATTTAATGTTATTCTTGCATGGGGATAATGATTTCAAAGCTACCAAAGTGGTGAGGGTTTTATGTTTCAATACCATTTTAATTTGGATTGTCTATGATTGAATTTTCATTAATGAAATTATATAATATATATTTGATAAAAATTTAATATTTCTTCTGCTATAATTATTTCTATAATTTTTATGTTTTGATACCATCTTTCCTTATTTAGTACTCAAAATGGTTCTGAAATGTATTTAATAAAATATGTCTTATTTATCCAATTTCAATAATAAAAAATTTTCTTCCACATTAATATTTTCTAATATATTTTGAATAAAATATTTAATATTATTAATTTTTTTTAATTTCATTTATACCCATGTTTTAATTTTTACAAAAAACAATTAATCATAATATTCTTGCCATTTTCAGAATAATGTATTTTTTACAGAATGTGTGACCAAAATTTTTGTTTAATAATTATGATAGGAATTTAATTTATCATCATCATGAAGAATAAATTCCTTAAATATTATTCTACATGATTTCAGGTTTAATCTCTAATAATATCCTTATTCTAATTTTATGGAAATATTTAATTTCTAAATGTGATTTTCAGGTGAAGAGTTTCTTTTCATGATGAATGGTTTAATGAAATTTTTATGGTATTTATATTCCAAGATAGAGAAAAGTCATTTTGTTTAATTATTATCCACTATAGATATGGTTAAAGGAAACTATCTTTATTATTTTGTTTGATTTTTTTATTAGTTTGACAAGGGAAATAAGGCATTATGTAGTCTAGTTATTCTAACACAGATATTTATTAATAATTAATGCATTTTGATTATGTTTTATTGTTTATATAAATGATGAATTAATTGAATATATTAAATGATGGTTTGGGCCCAGAATTACATGCCTCCAAGATTCATTAGTAGATATCCTGAAAAAAATAGGTTTGGTAATTTTATGATTCCTTAACCATTTATGAAATTCACCATGGAATGAGGCTTTAACAATATATTTCTAAGTTCATATCATGATGTCTTTATGTTATGTTTAAGATACATGGAATTATGAATTCCTTAATTATAAAATCGGATATTGATTTATATGTGATTAATTTAGTTGTTAAAATATACATGGATATGTTTCAATATTGTGTGATTATTCATATAGAATTACTTAATCATCATTTAGTCATACCATATTATTCTTTATTCAAATGTTATTTAATAAATGGAATGTGCATTAAGTTATTTATCATTCTATATTGATTATGACTTTTTTACTTAATAAATTTTACATTGAACATTACCCTTAATGAGAATTTGAGTCCACTATAGTTATTTATTTTTACCCAGGGTGACATGAAATGTTTTAAGTATTTTATTCAAAATAAGTTCACTAGATTTGAATTATATAGTGGAACATGATGTAAATTTATACAAACTAGTTTTTTGGGTTTTCACAATTTTATGTAATTCTTTATTGTAATTATATATATCTTTAGACATTATAGGTCTTTGTGTATATAAGTGTTCCAATATTTTACTTTGATGTTATATGTTTTTATGTCTAAAAATTGGGTCATGTTGATCGTTATGGAATCCATAAATTTAATGATTATGTTTTAGCGCTAGATAAGGGAGTGTAGGCTCGGGATGTTATAGTTTAAGGGAATATATTAGGTCTATGTTAATTGTTATAATCCCACCTACCTATAATAAGTATGTGGAAAAGGATATTATAGAATATGTAGATATATTTGTAAAGGAAATTTTCTTTAATGACTCAATGCTAATGGGAGCTATTTCATGTTTTCCTTCTTGTCAAATTAATTAATAATGATTAGAAATAATGAGTTAATATTAAAAATGATCAATGCAAATTAGGGAATATTTATATTTTCTATTAATAGTGTGGGAAAAAAGTTCACCTCAAACATAATTGTTAGAAATATACCATGACATGTATCACTAGTTGGAAATATCTTCATCTTCCGCATTATTGTAATGGATAATCATATGAATGTATAGTTTGATCCGACTATTTTAAAGGATCTAAATTTAGAAAACAAGCCTAAAAATTAGGGTATCTAAACCTTCTTCGAATAGAGATTATCTTTTAGAAATGAAAGGGTAGGATCATGTTGGATGTTTGTATGTAATGGAATGTGTCCTTGAGAAGATAGAGGATAGATGAGGTACCATGAGTAGTACATAATTCATAACAAGTTATACAATTATGGATTTGTTATATGTGTCTGAAGCCAATTATTTTATAAAATCTATTATTACTGATAAATTAGGTTCATTTTCGTAGCTTATGAATTTATTTTTCATTTTCCACTGATTCAGGAAATAAGTTATAGATCAAATTTAAATTTCTCATGTATCTATTGATGATTACTAAAAATGAAACTATTTGGTAATCATAAGTTCTTGATACAAAATTAATTAAATGTATCATCATCGTTGAGTATATGATTAAACATAATGGTCAGACTGATCACTATTGTTATCACGTATAGTTTCTTTCTACTAATGTGGTCACTCATGTCTTCATGAGTTAGGGGAAGTTATGATCAAGAAGGGTAGGTTAAGTTTCTCTTTATTCCAAGATAATCTCATTCTATTTATAATTATTTTTATATTTTGTAACCACATCACAGTTTCCCACATCATGTGGTGGTGTATAAGTATCCCAAATATATCCTTATTATTTCAAAATGTTATCAACCAATAATGAAGATACAATCTCTATATAGCAACATCTAGGGATAATATCCACTTCCATAACTTCATACCATATGCATCCCACTGAATTGAAGGAATTAAAATAACTTTTTAATGATCTTGATGATAAGGTAATTAATTATCATAGTGTTCCACGATCTTTATCGCCATTTCCTTTTGTAAAGAAAGTGGATGAGAGTCTCTATGTCTATATTGACTACTAAAAACTAGACCATGTTATAGGGATGAACAAATATTCTAGACCTCGTATTGATAAAAAAAATTTATTTGGTAAAATGGGATTGACGGTTTGTGAAAATTGATTTCAGATTGGGGTAAAATTATTTGAGTATTTGGGAGGAAGGTATTACTAAGACAATTATCAAAAGTTTTTATGGGAAATATTGGTGTTTTTATGACATTATTCTATAGTAACACTCTTGTCTGGTTTATATAATTGATAAACTAAAGCTACCATCAGTTCTTGAATTCCTTTTTGGATGACTATGTAGAAGATATTCTTGTTTATACTAGATTGTAGAAGGATTATAATAGAAATATTAACATCACTATTGGAATATTGAGAGAATGTTTTATATGTACAAGTCAATACAAATTTATGTTCTATATTCCAGAAGTAAAATTTATGGTCCTTGTAATTTATATGAGGGTTTTCTATGTGCGGATTGGAAATATTCATCTTTTCATCTCATCGGAGAAGCCTTGAAATGTGTTCGAGATTTGGATTTTCTTGGTATTGTCATGTTATTATTGATTCTATATTTATGACATATCTAATATTTTATCCCCTATGATAGAGTTGAATAAAATCGGTGTAATGTTTGTTTTAATCAATCAGTTGTCAGGAATCCTCTGAGGATTTGGAGGTGATATTGAGTGTAGCTCCGATATTGATTCTTCTTTGGCGGGATGTTGGTTATGATTTATAATGTTATTCCTCATGTATGGGAATTGGTTGTGCTCTGATATAGTGGAAAGATGTTGTGTACATTAAATCATGATAGTTATACCCTCATTTGAAGAACTATCCCTGTTGCGATTTTGAGTTTGAACTGGTTATTCTTGTGCCCAATGCATTAAAGAACAACCATTTCCATGAGTTGTTTATGGTGTATTCAAACCATAATACAATTAATGATATTTTATCCTAAATGGATCTTGACATGATACGTATATAGTGTTTGATTTTATTTAAGTCTTTGATTTTGTTATTGCTTGAGCTCTTAGTAATGGGAATGCGTCACATATTCATCAGGTACGAAATTTTTGAATAATGCGGTAATCGAATTAATAGAAATGTTGTGCTTGTTGATATTGATATTTGAGCAGTAATTTGATGAAGGGTGAGTTGAAGTACATGTATTCAATGATTCTACTATAAATGAATCACTTATAATGAACAGATTTTTCTAGGATAGTCTGAGGATGTCGAGTGTAATCATTTCATTAGGGATTTTTATGGTGGGGAGACCTCAATTGAATAGTCTCAAACTCCTGATAGTGTTTTCTAATTTATAGGTAGTATGGTAATTTTGAGGGACTTGAGGTAAGAGATGATTGGTTCGTGATTCCAAATTAGTTATTTTTTCACCCAATATATACCAAGATGTACCTTGACGTGGAATATATTTATTGGTGACAAGGAATGAAATTATCAATTATGGGTTTTGTATCTTGGTTCCTAACATGTAATAGAATTAAGTCAAAATAATAGAAACCATCTGGGATGACACAAACATTACCCATCCCAGTGTGGAAATTGGATAAGATAACCATGGAATTTTTATTTGGGATACATCAAAATTATCATAGTTAGGACAAGATATGGGTGGTAGTATATAGACACCTAAAATAAATATATTTATTACTAATAAAAGAGTTGAAAGAGTTATAATATTTTATGAAATTGTAAGTGAGGGATATTTTCAGGCATCATGGAGTTCCATATTCTATAATTTCAAAGAGATACCCTCACTTTATATCCTGGTTTTGGAGTGGATTGAATTTAAAATTGGTATATGAATTGATTTTGGGCATGGATAATCATCCATAAATGGATTTCAAGACTGAGTGATCTATATAGACTCTTAATGACATTCTATAGGTATATGTTCTTGAATTTAGTGGATCATGGGAGAAAAAAAATCCATTTGTAGAGTTTTTCTATTGAAATATTAATCATGATTTGATCGGAATGGAGCTATTTGATGGATTTTGTGGGAGGCATTATAGATCACCTATTTATTTGAAATAGTATAGAGTATGTTCCTCTGTTGAATTGATCATAGTTTATGGAATTTTGGATATTATATAGTTGATATGAAAGAGGATAGTGAAGGATTAGAGTTAGAAAAAATATTACATTGATTAGCGTTGTTGTCCATTGGAAATTGACGTAGGTGATCAGGTGCTGATAAATGTTTCACCTATATTGGGACATAGCTTCATGGGGAAGAAAGGTTTGTTAGCACCATATTATTCAGTTCCATTGAAAGTTATTGAGTGGCTTGAAAATGTATATTATTGTTTGTAATTACCTTCTCATTTAATATATATTAGTGATGTGTTGCATGTTTCCCATCTAATGAAGTATCATTCGTACCTATCCCATGTGATTGAGTGGGTGAATTTGCATATTAAACCCAACACCTCAATAGTTGAAAGACCTACATAGATAGTTTACTAGTATCATATGGTGTTGTGTAAAAAGGAAATCCCAATATAAAAATTGATATGAAATATTGTCAAGGAAAAACAAGTGATATTAGAGTATAGTTATTAATGATGCTTCAATGGCCTTATCCTTTCTCATGTTCTTGATCTTGAGAATTTATAGGTATATAGATTTTTTTGGGAAATTTTATTACACTATAGGTCACAGTTATGGCTTACTTTGGGGTTGGTCATTCAATTTATAGGTTTTAGAGGATTTTTGGGGCAATTTTTAAAATTTGGAAGTAAAATAATAATCTAGGAGAAAAGTTTGGGAACATAGTTAGTATTAACTATTCTGTAACTATGCAATATGGTTCTCAAAATTCCAGTTTATTTCATGGTTTAATCGTGAATCATCTAATCATGATAACATCTACAAGATATCATATAGTATTTTGGGATTATTTATAGTGGGTTTTTCACAACTAGAGCATAGTTTATCTAAAAAAGTGATCCTATCCTAGAAATCATGTAATTTATTTTAAATGACAGTACAACCACGTAGTTTTTTTTACCATGCAGCCTAAATGTGAAACCCAATTAGAAATTATTGAAATCTAGAATTTCACTGATTTCGGAGGACATTTTTACCCCTAATAACATACTAATACCTCATTATCTCAAATAATCATTTCCTTTACAATTTAGTGGATTTCCCCATTGATTCATTAGTAATTTATGATTATAATGTCGGGATCTCTTCATAGTATGTTTTGTTTTTTCACATTTTCTCCTCTATTCCCAATATCACTTATTGATATCTCTTAGTTTAATATTGTTGAAACCTTATTAGACTTTTATTTATGAAAATGTTACGTTTTATGTGGGATTTCAGCGTTTCTCTTGAATCCATGTTTGTGATCATAGAATCTCTTCATTTTCGATCACTGAGTTAGAAAGAAAAATTGTTTTATTCAATCTAGATGAAGGTGTCTCTATATTATGGTCTAACCCTTGGAATTCATTATGTTATTGTTATTTCTTCCATTAGTTTTCATTATTAAATTGTTTTTTGAAATTTAATTGATATTTATGGAATTAAAAAATGGTTTTCAAAAATGGTTTTCATTGGAAATACATTTTTTCACAATCTATGTGTTTGAAAAAATGCCTCAATGATGATGTTAAAAGGTAGATGGGTTTTTAAAGGTGAGATAAGCATTGTATCACTATATAAATGTTTTTATAAAATGTGGTCATGAATTAAACATGGTTTTTAATTGGAAAATATTTTATGAAACAATTATTATATTATCTTAATGATGATGATAATGTAATATAACATTAGAAGACCATTGGACATGGGAATAAAAAAATAATGACCTCCATCAATGGTGTTAGTAATAACTAGGGGGAGGTGCCTATTATTTAACAAATACTAGGGGTACACATTCCAAGGGACTATGATTCCTTGAATTTACATGAATAATATATTTTGTATTGTTTGTATGAGTGTCTTAGCTGTTTTGTTGTGTATACCCTAACATTATGGATTTCCCATTTTTATTTCAATGAGATTATAATATTTTCTTGATCTCTCAATATTCTTGTTTTCACAGTTCTTGTGAATTAGATACTGATTATTGAAAAAAAATTATTTTCTTTTAATTTAATTTGAAATATAATATTCCAATATTTTGTTTTATTGAATACTACCAAATTTAGAATGGAATGGTATGGTTTTGTAAAAAATAAAATGAATATTTATAAATGGAAAATTATTTATTTTAAAGTGATTTAGAAATGTATTATAAATATAAATAGTTTGATACATGTTTTTAAAGATTTTATAAATTCATTATTGGTAACCTAATGAGAATTTATGGTCACACCCTATATTTTACCCTTGGTAATTCAATGCATAGGTTTTTAGGATATATTTAAGGGTAATATCATAAGGTATTTGATGGAATTCATCGATCTGTATTCCATTATGATGGGTTGGGAGGGGGGTGGTGTGCGTTAAAATATAGATATTTAATTGGTTTGTTTCATGATCCATTGTGTTAATGGTGTTATTTTTTTTTCATTGGGAACATGTTATCCTAATATTATATGTGACCATTTGGTATTTTTTTAATTATGATATATTTTTGTTTTCCACTTTCTCAGACTATTTTTTTCTTTAATATCATATGTATCTTGAAGTTTAAATCATTCCTATATACTCTTGAATGATATTCATGAGCTTGTTTTCTACAGATTATGATCAATAGTTCACTTTAGGACTTATGGTGGTCAAATTTGGGTGATGTTATGGGTGTACCTGGGATGGTCTATTAAAAATTTTCATCAAAAGACCATGTTTTGATAAATCCTTCAATCATGATTTTGTATCACCCTCTTGTGTCAAGGAGTTATTAATATACTAAGGATAAGACTATTGAAACTCAATAGGTAGTATGGGTGTGTGCCTATTCATCTTATTTACATTACAATATTTGAGTTACTAGGGGATGTAATAGTTTGTCCTGTGATCTTGTTTTGGTTTTAGCCTCTTTTATTAGGTACATTAATTATTATTATTGATGAAGGAATCACATTTTTAAAAACATATCACCATCCTATTTTTTTAGATTATGGATAATCTATGAAGGATATTAAGGATTACTGGTATGGATTCTATAGAGAAATAATTACAGGAGAATATACTATTTGAACTAGTTTTTGGGAAAACAATCATTTATATGATCAATATTATGGGACAGGTCACCAATATTAGACATAGATGAATGGTAGAATAATATTTTGAATTTAGTAGTTATAATTCAATGATAATTCATGGTGACAATGTTCAAAAATAATAAATGTAATGGATAAAGGAAATTTAATTATTTTTATACTTTTTGAATACTTTAAAAGGCTCCAATGCTAAATTTTCCACATACCTTCTTGAAGGGACATGAAGGAAGTGGAGTTATTCTATCATGTATGAAAAGTAACACCAATATCTCATATAAAATTAACTTAAGAAATCCTTCAACCATAAGTTCTATACAAGTATTTTTAGAGAGGTGAAAATGTGAATGATCATTACCATATAGTAGGGATATCCCTCTACCATAGAGTACTCCAATCAATTTTTTGAGTTGGTACACCTATCAAGAGAGATTTTTTTTGTATTATCTCAATTTTTGGAGGTTCCAATTGGGTTGAAGGGTATATAATAAGTCTATGTTTATTTTTATGTGACAAACCATCTACATGGATGTTGTGTTAATGAATATCCTAGGTAAGGTTGACATTATGTGGAAAATAGTGTTCTTTGTAGACATTGAGATTGACAGATGTAGTAAGACAACACTTTTTGGTCATAAAATGTTGTATGATAACCAATTCTAAGGTATTTTCATGAGATTCCAATGGAAATGCAGAATGATTATAGTGGTTTGGTACCATTTTTGGAAAATGGGACACATCAAACATCATATTCAAACTATACCAAAGGTACATAACTCTTATGAGAAATATAGTCATATTTAGTGTTTTTGTGAGTGAGAATCCAATTGCAGAAGAGTTTGATCCACCTTCACCATTATCTCTATGTCCATAACTAGTGATGAAAAAGGTGTGGGATCTCAAAATTGTGATTATTGAGATGATTATCAGAAAAATAAAGGGATTAATGATATATTATATCTATATTCAGTGGACTGTGTACTCGACGAGACATATGTTGGACTAACTACCATGAATGGTTCAATGTTTAAAACATATTTTTTTGGTTATGGATTTTATCGTTACATGTGAAAATAATTGTTTTATATTATGTATAATTATTATTATGTTTGGATTTTGGTCATAGATTTTACCTTTCTTGTTGATTTTTTCCACTCCATTGGGAAACAATTTAGGGAATTTATTTAAATATTCCATTTTCATGTTGATGTTTTAATATAGTAATGATGTTAGGGAAATTTTAGTTAATTACCATGAAGTATTTTACCATTGGAACAGATTTTATGATTACCAGTAAAGTATTAATCAATTTTTATCATCATCTAGTTAAATTTCATTCTTTTGATAGGTCTAATCTTGTATTCTATGGTCAATGATACCCCAAATCAGTAAGGGAAGGTTCCATTGTTCTCT
Organism: Viscum album; assembly: GCA_963277665.1. NCBI lineage: Eukaryota > Viridiplantae > Streptophyta > Magnoliopsida > Santalales > Viscaceae > Viscum > Viscum album. The sequence continues at coordinate 828,317,735 of OY728165.1, forward strand.
TATATAATCAAATCTACTTAAAGGTTTCATAATTATTTCTTAATTTCATTTATCCACATCTAAGTGACCCTCGTATTGTGGTTTTCAATAATTATCATGATGTTTTTTCTCTACGTTACCATCCAATAAGTAATTTGAGTCAATATAAACATAATTATGAGGATTAGACTTATTCCCAATACTTTATATCAAATAATAATAACATAATTAAAAGAATTAAAATATCATCTTGAGGATCATCAAGCTAAGGGATTTATCAACCTATTTGTTCACCATGGGAATGAAAAGTTCTCTTTTTCAAACAAGACTTATTGGAGTCTCTATATTTTTTTTGATTATCTAAAAAAATCAAAATGATATTGAAGAATAAATATACGTTTAAAATTAATTCAAACATTTTTGATTAGATAAAATGAGGGATCAAAGTGTTATGAAAATTTATCATAGTGATGGGTACTATCAGTTGAGGTTTTGAGTCGAATTTATTCCTAATACGACATCCATTAGTTGGTATAAGAATTTTGGGTATCATGATATTCCAAATAGCATTAAAAATGATCCTATGGGGATTATGGTGTGGATGAATTGAATTTTCCATCAGCTTTTAAATTGATATGAAGATATATTTGTGGAGGATATTCAAGATTATTCTAGATTAGATAAATATCATATTTAGCTTCTTAATATCATTCCTATAATCTTTAGATAACGTCATATAAAAACTATTTATATTAATACATAGATATTACATCTATACAAGAAAGTATTCATTATATTCCATAACAAAATGATGACCAAATTGAAGAGGCTTAGTGTGTTTGGAAGCATAAAAACAAAAAAATGGTTTGTAACACATCTACATTTTCTCCCACATATTCCTTATTTACCAGAACCCATTTTGAAAAATCTTACCCAATACCATTCATCATATCCTAAGGAAAATAAATATTATAAAACTGGTTATCTTATATTTCTTTTCTGAGTAAATAAGAGAGATCTCAAAACTAAAAAAGAATAATTTCATCATAACATGATTATAAAATTTGAAAAGTATACCCTGCATGTGAAAAAAATCATAATATTGAGGCATGGAATAATTAGTAGAAGTTAATATGAAATATATAATACAATATCCAAATAAAAAAGTACATAAGAGTGTAATATTAACATGAAACATGAAATTGTGGAAAAACATAATGTTATAACATTATGAACATGTATATATAGAAACAGGTTCATTCATTAAGTTAAGGACATGTTACCAGAACCTTATATAAAATTATATACATGAAACTAGGACAATGCATAATCTTATGGATGAGAAATTCAGGTCCATGTATATTTTTGGGATCATGAATTTAGGTTAATGCATAAAATATTTACCTCATGAGTTATGTATATTTACCCAATTGATTGGAGGGATATATAGATACCACCAATAACGTAACGAAAACCATAAATATGTGTTCCCAATGAACATAAATAAATCATCATATTATAACCTCTATATGAAATGGGTTTCATAAATATTTCATCATACGAAAACCCATGAAAAAGAATTTGGGTTTCATAAATTTGAATCTATTATATAATTAATCAAAATTAATACCGAAAATTTCCTTGATTAATATCCCCATTGTAGAATATGTAGCATAAATTACTGTTTTCTAATATGTAAAATAATTTTTTGAGACCACCTGAAATAAATCTCAAGGAAATATATTCTTTTTATTTTGAAAACACATGTTTAATTAATCGCACATAATTATAAAAGAAAAACATTTTCTTTAAGAAAAAACCATTGAGATTGTAAAGGAATCTTTAAAGCATTATTATTTCATGATAATGGGTGTTGGAATCATCATGTATTAATCATGTTTAAATGATCGCAAATCTCAATAATAAATACACATCATGTTATAATGATTGTAAATCTTATTATTGTCAATTACTCTCATTCTTATTTTAAAATTTTATGCATGATCACAATATTCCTTATCTTATCAAACCCTTGTATTTATGTTTCAAGTTCTATAACTTGATAATTGTTAAGCTTAAATAATATTCTACATATTAATGTTTAATTTTCTAACTATCATGACACTGTGAAGTTTGACACAGTAAGATAGACTGTGTGCAAGATATAGACACCATGAAGTGTAAGACAAACACAGTAAGCCAGACAATGTGACCCAGACACCGTGAAGGACACACCATGACCCAGACACCGTGAAGGACACACCGTGACCCAGACACCATAAAGGACACACAGTGACCCAGACAACATGACATGGACACACTGTGAAGCACATACCATGAAGGAGCCACCGGTTCAAAGAGACACTGTTTGCACAACTACTGTGACACTATTTCTTAACATTTTTGTCAATATTATTTTAATAATACTAACTGTCATATTTGATGTTTTTAAGGAAATTAATTTTATTTAATGATAGTTGTTGGTCTGTCAGGAAACCATACCTCGTACCTATAAAAATTAAATAATTCTTATTGCACGAGCTCGTGGAATATAAATAATATTGAACTATAGTAGAGGATACTCTCGCGCTTGACACGTCTTGACACAAATACTACAATACACGCGAGCTCTGTACTAAACCGAAGAACAATCCTGAGCACAACTATGAATAACACATTGCATGATCCTCAGAGAAGTTCCATACATGAAGTCCTACATCACTGAAGAACACACGATGTACTCTGGAGTCAAGAGAACATCTTCTCTCATAGAGAAACAAAAGTTGTACCACGACACTATGTTTTTCAATAGAAAACCCGAGAAGGACATAGAAGAATTTATGTTGAATCTAATGAGTCCAGAGCTACACTGCCAATCTCTAGAGCATTCTAAATATTCATATACTATCCCTAAGTGATTTATTAATTACTTTCGAGCAGTGTGTGTATCCTGTTTGTTTTACACACACACTATCTCCTACACTGAATTAGAGGATACTAAATCCTCATTCCAAACTTTCTACACCTTCTTGTGTCCCATTGAGAATAGTGGTAGAGGTCAAGTAGGACCTGGACAAAATGTGCGATGTTTTCTTTGTTTTCCCACTAAGAACAGTGGTAGAGGTCCCTGCGTGGCCTGGACAGTCGTGTACTGTTGTTAACCATAATCCAGTGTGTGGATCTAATTTATATATAAGTTTGAGAGGACTAAGTATTGGCCTGAGACTTAACCTCTTGGTTATATCTGCTGTGCATTTTCAGTTTAAGTTCAAAATATATAGTATCTAATTTATATTCTTCTTCTTATTACTTTGAAATACTAAGTAGTTTTAAAGTTACTTTGATAGTTAATCTAGAAAGTGTTTGTATCTATTGTAAATTAGATGGTTAGTTTCAAAATCTAATTTAATATTCTAATTAGATTAACTAAGAACTAATAAATCTTTTGAGAATCTATATGAACCATTACAGTTTTAAATATTCACTACTGTTTAACTTGTTTTATAAAATGGGTGATTTTAATATAAAATATTTTAACAAGAATTTTAATTGGAACTCAATTCAACCCCCTTTTGAGTGACCACTTTGACCAATATTTGGTATCAAATGATTCGTTTTTGTTGTTCAAAGTTTTCAAAATTCTCTATTTTTAAAAATATGATTTTAGTATCATCTTTAAAGATCATAAATTTATGTTAGTTCAAAATTTTATCTCTTTAAATATCTTTTCTAAAATTTAGCTATGGACAATAGACTAGAAGGTGCTACTATAAACATGCCACCTTTCTTCAATGGTACAAACTATTCCTAATGGAATCTTAAAATGAAAATTCATTTAGAAAATATGGGTTTTGATATCTGGACTACTATAGAATCTCAATATAAAATTCCAAAAACTAAAAGTACTACCTTGGATGAACCTACTAATGTAGCATACAATAATAACTGTTAAGATATGAATGATTTGTATTATTCATTAGGAGATGAGGAATTCAATATAATATCTTCCTATAAAACAGCTTATGAAATATAGGATACTTTAAGTGTATCTCATGAGGTAAAAACTAATGTTAAAGAAATGGGATTAAATACTTATACTACTAAATATGATAATTTTAAAATGAAAACTGATGAACCTATTTATGATATGTATCTCAGGTTCAATGAGATAGTCAATACAATGAGTTCACTTGGAAAGGTTGTTCCAACAAAGGAAAAAATCATGAGGATATTGAATGGTTTTCCAGATAGATGGATAGGCACTTCTGTTTCAATCATAGAATCTTGTAACCTTGGAGTTCTTCCTGTCAAATAGCTTATTGGTAAGCTTATGATGTATGAGGAAGAACTCAAGGTGAATAAGGAAGAAGATGATGAACCCAAGAGAAAATCTGTGGCATTTAAGTCTATTGCTTCAATGATCAAGGACAAAGACAAAGTTCAAATACAAACTGAAACATCTAAAAGTGATTATTCAGACTCGGACAGTGATGCTGAAATAGCTCAAATAGCCTGAAGGTTTAAGAAATTCTATAGGAAGAAGAATCCTTCAGAAAATCAATCAACAAAGGTAAATATAAAAATAAAGGTCACTGTAAAAAGGATTGGAAAAATCCAGATAAAAGTGATGAAGTAGTCTGCAATGATTGAAAAACGAAATGACATAAAAAATCTGATTGTCCAAAATTGACGTTCAAAAAGAAATATGACTACAAGGACAATAAGTACAAGAAATCCATGAAAGCTACTTGGAGTGCTTCAGAAGACAACACAAGTGAATCAGAAGATACTGATTCTGAAAATAATCATCCCAACATGTGTTTCATGATGAACACATCCGAGGAAACTGGTTTGAAGAGTTCCCATAAGAAGACATTGTATTTGGACAGTAGATGTTCAAGACATATGTCTGGGGATTACTCACGCTTCAAGAGCCTAATCAAGTTTGATGGAGACCATGTCACCTTTGGTGATAAATCTATGGGAAAAATCATCAGCCTTGGCCAAATTGGTAACACTAACTCAGTTTTAACTTCTAAAGTTTTATTTGTTGATGGATTGATGTATAACTTATTATGTATATCTCAATTATTTGATTATGGATTTAATGATAAATTTGAAAATGATTCTTGTAATTTTTTTAATTCTAAGAATGTTTTAATATTTTCTTCTTTATGAAATGAAAATAATTATGATGTTTATTTAAATTCTTTATCTAAGAAAAATATTACTTTTTTAAATTCTTTTCATAAAGAGTATTGGTTATGGAATAGGAGATTAGAACACTGCAACATCCCTTCACTTAGAAAATTGACTAGGAAGAACTTGGTTAGAGGCCTACCCAATAATGAGATTCCAAATAACAAAGTTTGTAATCCTTGTCAAAAGGGAAAACAACACAAAATCTCTTTCAAACCAAAGAAATAAGGGTCAACTTCTCAACCTCTCAAGTTGGTTCATGTGGACTTGTTTGTACCTTCTAATGTTTCTAGTTTAAATGGGAAGCACTATGTATATGACTTAATAGATGACTTTTCAAGATATATTTGGGTATATGTATTAGCTCAAAAAAGTGAAGCTTTTTCTTACGTTGTTAAATAGTCCAAGTCTGTAGAAAAACTTAGTGGACTTAAGATTAAAACCCTGAGTAGCGATCATGGTCGTGAGTTTGAAAATCAAGTGTTTAAATCTTATTTCTCACACAATGGCTATAGTCAAAAATTTTATGCCTCTAGAACACCTCTACAGAATGGTGTAATAGAAAGAAGGAATAGAACCCTTCATGAAATAGAAATAACCATGCTTAATGAGTATGACCTGCCTATTTATTTTTGGGATGAAGCTGTAAATATAGCTTTTTATATCATCAATAGAGTCTTAGTCAGACCTGTTCTCAAGAAGACCCCTTATAAACTATGGAATAATAGAAAACCTAAGGTTAATTACATTAAAGTCTTTGGTTTCAAAGTCATAATCTTAATACCAAGGATAAACTGGATAAGTTTTCTTCTAAGAGTGATGAAGGAACCCTTTTAGGATATTCTATAACTAGAAAATCCTATAGAGTTTTCAATAAGAGAACCAAGTGTGTAGAAAAATTTGTTCACATAAAATTTTATGAAACTCATCCACATGAACCTAAGTCATCTCATGAAAATATTGAAGAAGATTTATCTGTTCTGATCCTTAATGATAAAATCAATGAACCAGCTATAAAGACAACTAGTTCTAGAAATATTTCAGAATATTCTCCTAATGATCCCGAACCTAGAGAAGAACCTGAAATTTCTATCCCTACCTTTACTAGATCAACTAGGATTTTAAACAATAATCCTTTAGATGTTGTTGTTGGTAATATGGATAGAGGGACACAGACTAGAGTTTCTCTTAGAAATCAAGTTGAACATAAAACCTTCTTGTCACAGCTTGAACCTAAAAACATTGATGATGATATTAATGTGGAATTTTGGGAAATTTCTTATGCAAGAAGAAATCAATCAATTTGAAATAAATAATGTTTTGAAATTAGTAGAAAGACCTAAGGACACTTTCACCATAGGAACTAAATGGGTGTTTAGAAATAAAGTAGATGAATATAGAAATATATTTAGAAACAAAGATAGGTTAGTTGCACAAGGCTATAGTCAAGAGGAAGGAATTGACTATGAGGATACGTTGGGTTCAGTATCCAGACTAGAATCCAGTAGGATCTTACTTGCTTATGCAGCACATCTAAATTTCAAAATATTTCAAATGGATGTCAAGTGTGAATTCTTAAATGGGTGTATATCCGAGGATGTTTTTGTTGAACAACCACCTAGATTTACAAACCCTTATTTTCCTAATCATATTTGTAATTTATCAAAATCATTATATGGTTTAAAACAAGCTCCAAGAGCTTGGTATGACAGATTAAGTACTTTTCTAATTTCTAAAGGTTTTACAAAAGGAATTGTTGATCCTACTCTTTTTATAAAATGAATTTCTGAAGATGTTATAGTTGTAAAAATTTATATAGATGATATTATTTTTGGATCTTCAAAAAATTCACTATGTACTGATATATCTAAAATCATGAAAAACGATTTTGAAATGAGTTTAATGGTTGAACATAAATTATTTGTTGGATTCCAAATCTTTCAAAAATAATGATGGAATTATCTTAACTCAAAGTAAATATACTAGATATGTTTTGAAATGTTTTGGATTGGATAGCACAAAAATTAGTGACACTCCAATGAGTACCACCTGTATGTTGGATCATGATGAAGATGGAAAATCTATTGATCAAACAACTTTTAGAGGAATGATTGGAAGTCTACACTAATTGATTGCTAGTCGTCCTGATATTATGTTTAGTGTGTGTATGTGTTCTCATTTTCAAGCAAACCCTAAAGAGTCACATTTAAATGCTGTAAAGATAATTTTCAAAAACCTCAAGCATAATCCCAATTTAGTATTGTTCTATTCAAAAGGACAATCATTTGAACTTGTTAGTTATTCTAATGCTGACTTTGCTGGATGTAAGTTAGATAGAAAATGAACCACTGGAACATGTCACAGTTTAGGCAAGTCACTAGTATCACGGTGTAGTAAGAAAGAAAATTATGTTGAATTATCTATTGCATAAGCTGAATACATAGCTACTGGAAGTTGTGCACAAATTTTGTGGATGAAACACACTTTACTAGAATATGGATATCAATTTAGACATGTACCAAAAAATTATGAAAACACATGTGCTATTAACATTTCAAAGAATCATGTTTCATATTATAGGACAAAGCATATTGATGTAAGACATAACTTTTTGAGGGATCATTATAAAAAAGGTGATATCACTTCGGAATTCATTGGTATCGAATATCAACTTTCTGATATATTCACTGAACTATTAAATTCTACGAGATTAGACTACGTCATACATGATCTTGGTATGATTAATCATAAATAGTAATCTTTCATATTTTACTGTTTACTATTTTTACTATATTTTACTTTACGGTTTCATGTTCACTGTTTCTCAGTTACTGTTTCATGCTTACGGTCTCACAGTTAACACCTTGTGTTCACGGTCTATCTCCACACTGTCTCACCGTGACTGCACAGAATGGTCACTGTCTCACTGTGACGACAACCAACTATCTCACCGTGATGACTATTTTTCATCCCACCATAACGCCTACTCATGGTCTCACCATGAATATTATTTATAAATTTATTTTAACCCAAATCGCGGTAATTTTTATTTCACTGCTATATGATTTACCGCATTTTTGTTTTTATGATGTCTGACATTACCAAATGATAAAAAATACGGGTTTTCACTCAATTCATTACCCGATCTCTCTTGTAAACCTTCTCAACCTTTCAAACCTTCTCTTCTCTCTAACCTGAACCTTCAGTGAATTCCAAGGATAAAGCGTCCATCTTCACCCTCATCTGAGAAGCATCGATATAAGAAAAAGAAGAGGAAACTGAGGATATCACCTGAAGGAACTCTAAATCCGAACCTAGTAAGCTATATGGTAGTTCCTAAAAAAGAGATATGCTCTGAGTGGCTATTGACTAGCAAGTATTTTGTCCTGAAAATCATAAGAGAACAAGGATGGCTCGAATTGTTCTCTAGAAAATATTGCCCAATTTATCCAAGGTTGGTATCTCAATTTTACCAATATGTAATGTTTTCCTTTGATGCTGGAGAAATTTTGATGGTGACAAGCTGGATCAATGGACAAAAGTGTTCATTCACTTCGAGACTATGGGCTGCATGCCTGAGGATTCCTTATGAAGGGATCTGTGATGACTACCAGAGAGACCCTCCACAAACAACTGACATATTTGATCTGGAAAATGCACTAGAGATCTTGACTAGAAATGAAACCAAGAGAAGGTCCATAGCAGCTGAATTGGATGGGGAGACGAGACTGCTATTCAAGTTTGTTCAGAATTTGATTAGTCCAAGAAAAGGAGATTTTGATGTGATGAAGTATCAGGATGTGTTCCTGATTCACCTGTTGAAGAATGGCCATAAGATCAACCTATGCAATTATGTCATTCACCACATGTGTGAACTGATTAAAGTCACTTCCAAATCCACATATTTGTATTACTCAAGGACGATTTCAGACATGTTAGTTTCCAAGGGAGTGGTTGGTCGGAATGAAGAAAAGCTAGAGGATTTTTATTTCTTTTTTTTTCAAGCTTATCATAAGAAAGATGAAGATTAATTGGAACCCCTAGAAGAAGCAGTGCGTTGAGGATAATGATCAACTTTATAAGAAGTATAAACCTGTTGATTATCCAAGAAGGAAATTGAATATAACTGATCCTATTTTGGAACTAGATGAAGTGGATGAGTACACATAAGAGGAAGAAGAAGATGAAGATGGTAAAATACCTCAAGAGGAAGCATCTCTTGTTGAGAAAGAAAGGATTGTTGTCCCTACTAATTTTCCTGCTGAAATATCTTCTAGAGAGGAAGTTTCTGTTGTTTTTAGAGAGGAAGCTCTTGCTTCTAGAGATGTTGTTGATCAAGAAATTCTGTCTGAGGCTTCAAGAGATATGATTATCCCAGATTTAGATCAGCAAGCCATGGAAGAGTTTGGTGGTGCAGAAGACCTCCCTGTCATGGAAGAAGCTGATCTAGGAGAAATCCCTATTATGGAAAATTTTAATCGAGAGGATCTCCCTATTGAAAAAGAAGAAATTATAGAAGCATAACCAGTGGAACTATCTATTCTTGAGTACATACCCTCTATTGAAGAGAGGATGGAAATTTCCTTTCATCTTGAAAGGCATGACTTTTCTGATGAGATTAGAGCTGATCTTGTGGATCTTAACCCAATTCCTAAGACTCAAGAATCTGAAATGGAAGCACATTTTGAGGGGAGGAACCTCAAAACCTTGAGATTAATGAAGATGGATCTACTGAAACCTCTCAACTAACTGTCACGTATTTTGTGTACACTCAGTATGAATTTCCAATTTTTTATGATGTGAGTGAATCACAACAAGTGACTGCAACTGGTATAGATATCTCATATTTGTTTCAACTGAAGTCAGTAGCTCACCCAGAACCATAACCAGAGCCACAACCTCAACCATAATCTGAATATGAAACTGAAACTAATTTTGAACCGCAACCAGAATCTGCATCAGAACCTGTACCACTACCTTCACCTACTCTCTTACCCGAGAAAAAATCATATGTATATAAGGATGATTTGAAAGTCTTTGGAGAGACTATCTTGGCTGGAGTTGAGAAGATTATATCCTCTAAACCACATCCAGTGACTCAACTATGTCCGGAAGATGCCTCAATTATTTTGGAAAATATTATTCTACATATTCAACCAAGGATGATCTGTGAAATACAAGAAGTCAGAGTTTAAAATATGTTTCTTAGTGATGATGTTGCAAATTTGAAATATATGATGGAAAATCATCAAAGAGAACTGTCTTCAAGATCAGAGCCTGCTCTTGTTTCTACTCCTGCACTTGTCGCTACTTCTCCTGAACCAGATGTTTCCAACCATTCTAGAATGATTTTGTCTCCAGTGGATCCTTATCTATTATCTTTTGATGAGAATAATAGAAGAAGACACACAAAGATGATGAAATGCATGAGAGAGATTGTAGAAAATATTAATAAGCTCACATATGAGTACACTGGATGTCTGCAAAAAGTTATGAAACAACTCAATGTTCTAACCGAAGCTGTCAAGGATTCTCCTCCCTCGGGTCCGACCGCCACAACTTCTTTGGATGATTCTATCTGTAGATCCATAATCAAGGAAGAAATTCAGAATGCTTTTAGTGGCTTGGATCTGTCTCCTTTATCTGATGTTGTGAAGAACAATGATAGAGCACTTGATCTTGTTCAAATCCATTCCAAGATTTCCAATGATGCTCAATAGGAGATCACTAAGAAGATATACTTTTATCTCACTCGGATTTTCTCTAAATGTGACATGACAAATCACTTTAAGGATCTTGTGGAGAACTTGAAAATCCCTCCAGTGACTCAAGCTTTTAAAGCTCAAGTTCAGAATCTTACAAAGTTCACCAGATTTTTGGAAAAATTCATGGAGAATAAGGACAATTTGGAAAAGGATATGAAATATGGTGGAGAAATCATTATTGATTTGATCAATATTTTGAAGCCATGTCTTCATGTGCAGAGTACTACAATAGTTGCTCCAGCTGCTGCCCCTCTTCGACCAGGTCTACCTACCCTTGCCTCAACTACTATGTCAGTCAGCCAAGCCCTTTCCTAGATCAGACAAGTCATTCTTAATCAACCACAGACTATATCTTCTACAGATCCTACTTTGGCTCCCTCCATATTTGAAGGTCTACCTTTACCATCTTTGTCTGCTACCTCCATGCCTTCTTCTACATCAGCTCCAACTCCTACTGATAAAGGCAAAGAGAAAGCCAATCTGTGATTCCAACCGATGTTTCTTAATTTTTGAGGGGATGTCTTTTGTTGTTTACTATTTTTATTTCCCATGTATTTTTTATTCTGACCCTTATTATTGAAAAATGTAGTGTTTCACTCCATTCTCTCTACTTTTTGATAATCCCAAAAGGGGTAAGAAACTTGAGAAGGGTTATTATCTTATTATCTAGAGTTATTATAGTTATTATCTTATTATCTAGAGGTATTATCTCTTAGTATTTTATTTTTTATTATTCTATATGTCATTTTCTCTACCATTGCATTTCATTTATACTTTGAATATACATTATTTGTGATCATCAAAAAGGGGGATATTTTTGGACTCCTCATGTATTAATCATTTTTTAATGATCAAGAATCTCAATAATAATTTCACATCATGTTTTAATGATTGAAAATCTTATTACTGTCAATTACACTCATTATTATTTGCAATTCTTATGAATGATCTCAAATCTTACTTATCTTATCAAACCCTTATATTTATGTTTCTCGTTCTCTTACTCGATAATGGTTAAGATTAATTCATATTCTGCATATTACTGTTTAATTGTCTATGTATCAAGACACCGTGAAGTTTGACACAGTATGAAAGACTGTGTTCAAGACACAAACATCGTGGAGTGTAAGAGAAACACATTAATCTAGACACCGTAACCTAGACACCGTGAAGGACAAACCATGACCCTGACACCGTGAAGGACACACTGTGACCCAGACACCATGAAGGACACACAGTGACCCAGACAACATGACATAGACACACTGCGAAGTACATACCATGAAGGAGACACTGGTTCAAAGAGACACCGTTTTCACAACTACTGTGACACTGTTTCTTAACCTTTTTTTCAATATTATTTAAATAACACTAACTGTCATATTTGATGTTTTAAGGCAATTAATGTTATTTAATGATAGTTTTTTCTCTGTCAAAAAACCGTACCTCGTACCAATGGAAATGAAATCATTCATATTGCCCGAGATCGTGGAATATAAATAATATTGAACTACAGTAGAGGATACTCTCGCACTTGACATGTCTCGACACACATACAACAATACACGTGAGCTCTGTACTTAACTGAAGAATAATCTTGAGCACAACTGTGAAGAAGAAATTTCACGATCCTCAAAGAAGTTCCATACATGAAATCCTACATTACTAAAGAACAGACAAAGTAGTCTGGAGTCAAGAGAACATCTTCTCTAATGAAGAAACAAAATTTGTACCACAACACTTGGTTTTTCAATAGAAAAACCAGAGGACAGAAAAGCATTTCTGTTGAATCCAATGAGTCCAGAGCTGCACGTCCAATCACTAGAGCTTTCTAAACATTCATATACTATCTCTAAGTGATTTATTATTTACTTTCGAGTAGTGTGTGTATCCTGTTTGTTTTACACACACACAGTCTTCTACACTGAACTGGAGTATACTAAATCCTCATTCCAAACATTATACACCTTCTTTTGTCCCACCAAGGATAGTGGTAGAGGTCAAGTAGGACCTGGACAGTATGTGCGATGTTGACTTTGTTTTCCCTTGAAGAACAGTGGTAGAGGTCCCTGTGTGGCCTGGATAGTCTTGTACTGTTGTTAACCCCGATCCAGTGTGTGGATCGAATTTATATATAAATTTGAGAGGACTAAGTCTTGGCTTGAGACTAAACCTCTTGGTTATATCTGCTGTTCATTTTGAGTTTATTTTCAAAATATATAGTATCTAATTTATATTCTGCTTCTTATTACTTTGAAATACAAATCTATTTTAATGTTACTTTGATAGTTAATCTAGAAAGTGTTTGTATCTATTGTAAATTAGTAGGTTAGTTTCAAAATCAAATTTAATCTCCTGATTCGATTAACTGAGAACTAATCAATCTTTTGAGAATCAAATTGAACCTTTACAGTTTTACAAATTCACTATAGTTTAACTTGTTTTATAAATTGGGTGATTTTAATAGAAAATATTTTAACATATATTTTAATTGGAACTCAATTCACCCCCCTCTTGAGTGTCCACCCTGACCAATATTTGGTATCAAATGATTCGTTTTTGTTGTTCAAAGTTCTCAAAATACTCCATTTTTACAACTGTGATTTTAGTTGCATCATTAAAGATCATAAATTTCTGTTAGTTCTAACTTTTATCTCTTAAAATATATTCTCTAAAATATAGCTATGGACAATAGACTAGAAGGTATTGCGACAAACATTCCACCTTTCTTCAATGGTACAAACTATGCCCAATGGAAACATAAAATAAAAATTCATTTAGAAAGTGTGGGTTTTGATATCTGGAATTCTATAGAATCTCAATATAAAATTCAAAAAACTGAAAGTACTACTTGGGATGAACCTAAAAAAGTAGCTTTATAAAAACTGTAAAACTATTAATACTTTGTATTATGAATTATGAGATGAGGAATTCAATAGAATATCTACCTGTAAAACAGCTTCTGAAATATGGGATACTTTAAGTGTCTGTCATGAGGGAAAAACTAATGTTAATGAAATGTGATTAAATACTTATACTATTAAATATGATAATTTTAAAATGAAAAATGATGAACCTATTTTTGATATGTGTCTCATTTTCAATGAGATAATCAATACAATGAGTTCACATGGAAAGGTTGTTCTAGAAAAGGTTCAAATCATGAGGACACTAGGAGGTTTTCCAGATAGATGGATAGGCACTTCTGTTTCAATCATAGAATCCTGTGACATTGGAGCTCTGCCTATCAAAGAGAGTATTGGTAAGTTTATGATGTATGAGTAAGAACTCAAGGTGAATAAGTAAGAAGATGATGTTCCCAAGAGAAAATTTGTGTCATTTAAGTCTACTACTTCAAAGAGCAAGGACAAAGACAAAGTTCAAATGCAAACTGAATGTTCTACAAGTGACGATTCAGACTCTGACAGTGATGCTGAAATGGATCAAATAGCTTGATGGTTTATGAAATTCTATAGGAAGAAGAAATCCTTCAGAAAAAAAATCAACAAAGGTAAATATGACAACAAAGGTCACTGTAAAAAGGATTGGAAAAAGGCAGATAAAAGTGATGAAGTGGTCTGCTATGAGTACAAAAGGAAATGACCTAAAAAAGCTGATTGTCCAAAATTGATGTTCAAAAAGAAATATGACTATAAGGACAATAAATAACGAAATCCATGAAAGCTACTTGGAGTGCTTCAGAAGACAACACAAGTGAATCAGAAAGTACTGATTCTGGAAATAATCGTGCCAACATGTGTTTCAAGACCAACACATCCGAGGAAACCTGTTTGATGAGTTCCCACAAGAAGGCATTGTATTTGGACAGTGGATGTTCAAGACATATGTCTGGAGGTTACTCATGCTTCAAGAGCCTAATCAAGGTTGATGGAGGCCATGTCACCTTTGGTGAGAATTATAAGGGAAAAATCATCGGCCTAGGCCAAATTGGTAACACTAACTCAGTTTTAATTTCTAATGTTTTATTTGTTGATGGATTGAAATATAACTTATTATGTATATCTCAATTATGTGAGGATGGATTTAATGTTAAATTTGAAAATGATTCTTGTAATGTTTTTAATTCATAGAATGTTTTAATATTTTCTTCTTTAAGAAATGAAAATGTTTATGCTGTTGATTTAAATTCTTTAGCTAAGAAAAATATTACTTGTTTAAATGCTTTTCATAAAGATTCTTGGTTATGGAATATGAGATAAGGACACTGCAACATCCCTTCACTTAGAAAATTGACTAGGAAGAACTTTGTTAGAGACCTACCCAAACATGAGTTTCCAAATAACAAAGTTTGTAATCCCTGTCAAAAGGGAAAACAACACAAAATCTCTTTCAAACCAAAGAAAAAAGTGTCAACTTCTCAACCTCTCAAGTTGGTTCACATGGAATTGTTTGGACCCTCTATAGTTTCTAGTTTAAATGGGAAGCACTATGTCTATGTCTTAATAGATGACTTTTCAAGATATACATGGGTATATGTCTTAGCTCACAAAAGTAAAGATTGTTCTTACTTTGTTAAATACTCCAAGTCTGTAGAAAACCTTAGTGGACATACAATTAAATCCCTGAGAAGTGATCATGGTCGTGAGTTTGAAAATCAAGAGTTTGAATCTTATTTCTCACACAATGGGTATAGTCACAACTTTTTTGCCACTAGAACAACTCAACAGAATGCTGTAGTAGAAAGAAGGGATAAAACCCTTCAAGAAATAGCAAGAACCATGCTTAATGAGTATGACCTGCCAATTTATTTTTGGGCTGAAGCTGTAAATACATCTTGTTATATCATCAATAGAGTCTTTGTCAGACCTGTTCTCAAGAAGACCCCTTATGAACTATGGAATAATAAAAAACCTAAGGTTAATTTCTTTAAAGTCTTTGGTTTCAAAGTCTTTATTCTTAATACCAAGGATAATCTGGATAAGTTTTCCTTTAAGAGTGATGAAGGAATCCTTTTACGATATTATATAACTAGAAAAGCCTATAGAGTTCTCAATAAGAGAACCAAGTGTGTGGAAGAATTTGTTCACATAAAATTTAATGAAACTGATACACATGAACCTAAGTCATCTCTTGAAAATCTTGAAGATGTTTTATCTGTTCTAAACCTTAACGATAAAATCAATGAACCTGCTGTAAAGACAACAAGTTCTGGAAATATTTCTGAATCTTCTCCTAATGATCCTGAACCTAGAGAAGAACATGAAATTTATATCCCTACCTTTACTAGATCAACTAGGATTATAAAGAATCATCCTTTAGAATTTTTTGTTGGTAATCTGGATAAAGGGACATAGATTAGAGCTTCTCTTAGAAATCAGGTTGAACATCAAGCCTTCTTGTCACAACATGAACCTAAAAACATTGATGATGATATTAATGATGAATTTTGGGAAATTTCTATGCAAGAAGAACTCAATCTATTTGAAAGAAATAATGTTTTGAAACTAGTAGAAAGACCTAAGGACACATTCACCATAGGCTCTAAATGGGTGTTTAGATATAAAGTAAATGAATTTGGAAATATAGTTTGAAACAAATCTAGGTTAGTTGCACAATGCTATAGTCAAGAGGAAGGAATTTACTATGAGGATAAATTTTGGTACAGTAGCCAGACTAGAAGCCATTAAGATCTTACTTGTTTATGCTGCACATCTAAATTTAAAACTATATCAAATGGATGTCAAGAGTGCATTCTTAAATGGGTATATAGCTGAGGATGTTTTCGTTGAACAACCACCTGGATTTTCAAACCCAAATTTTCCAAATCATATTTTTAATTTATCAAAAGCATTATATGGTTTAAAACAAGCTCCAAGAGCTTAGTATGACATATTAAGTACTTTTCTAATTTCTAAAGGTTTTAAAAAAGGAATTGCTGATCCTACTCTTTTTATAAAAGGAATTTATAAAGATTTATAGTTGTACATATTTGTGTAGATGATATTATTTTTGGATCTTCAAAAAATTCCTATGTACTGATTTGTCTAAAATGATGCAAAACGAATTTGAAATGAGTTTAATGGGTGAATTTAAATTATTTCTTGGATTCCAAATCATTCGAAATAATGATGGATTTATCTTAACTTAAAATAAATATACTAGAGATCTTTTGAAATGTTTTGGATTGGATAGCACAAAAATTAGTGACACTCCAATGAGTACCACCTGTAAGGTAGATCTCGATGAAGATAGAAAATATATTGATCAAACCACTTATAGAGGAATGATTTGAAGTGTACTATACTTGACTGCTTGTCATCCTGATATTATATTTAGTGTGTGTATGTGTGCTCGTTTTTAAGAAAACCCTAAAGAGTCACATTTAAATACTGTAAAGAGAATTTTCAAAAACCTCAAGCATACTCCCAATTTAGGACTGTTCTATTCAAAAGGAATATCATTTGAACTAGTTAGTTATTCTAATACTGACTTTGCTGGATGTAAGTTAGATAGAAAACACCCCACTGGAACATGTCACCGTTTAGGCAAGTCACTAGTATCATAGTGTAGTAAGAAATAAAATTCTGTTGCATTATCTCCTGCAGAAGATGAATACATAGCTGCTGGAAGTTGTTGCGCACAAATTTTGTGGATGAAACACACTTTACTAGAATATGGATATCAATTCAGACATGTCCCAATCAATTTGACAAAAAAAGTGCTATTAACATTTAAAATAATCATGTTTCACATTCTAGGACAAAGCATATGGATGTAAGACATTACTTTTTGAGGGATCATTATCAAAAAAGTGGTATCATTTTGGAATTCATTGGTACGGAATATAAACTTTCTGATATATTCACTAAACCATAAATTCTAAGAGATTAGACTACATCATATATGATCATGGTATGATTAATCATAAATATACATATTTCAGATCTTACTGTTTACTATTTTTACTATATTTTACTTTATGGTTTCATGTTCACTGTTTCTCAGTTACTGTTTCAGGCTTACGGTCTCATAGTTAACACCTTGTGTTTATGGTTTATCTCCTCACTGTCTCATCGTGAATGCACAGAAAGGTCACTGTCTCACAGTGACGACCACCAACTATCTCACCGTGATGACTGTTTTTCATCACACCATAATGCCTACTCACAGTCTCACCATGAAGATTATTTATATATTTATTTTAACCCGCATCGTGGTAATTTTTATTTCACTGCTATTCGATTTCCCTAATTTTTGTTTTTATGACGTTTGACAATCCCAAATGATAAAACATAAGGGTTTTAACTTGATTCCTTGCCTGAGCTATCTCTTGAACCTTCTCACCCTTTCAATCCTTCTCTTCTCTCTCGGCTGAACCTTCAGTGAATGCCAAGGATGAAGTGTCGATCTTCACCCTCATCTGAGAAGCACCGCTCTAAGAAAAAGAAGAGTAAACTGAGGATAGCACCTAGAGGACCTCTAAATCCGAGCCTAGTAAGCCGTACTGTAGTTCCTGAAAAAGAGATATACTCTGAGTGGCTATTGACTAGCAAGTCTTTGGTCCTGAAATCTTAAGAGAACAAGGATGGCTTGAATGGTTATCTAGAAATGATCGCCTGATTTATCCGAGGTTTGTATCTCAATTTTACCAATATGTAAAGATTTCCTTTGATGATGGAGAAAGTTTTATGGTGAAAAGCTGGATCAATGGACAAAAGTGTTCATTCTCTTTGAGGTTATGGGCTTCTTGCCTGAGGATTACTCATGAAGGGATCTATGATGACTACTAGAGAGACCCTCCTCCAACAACTAACTTATTTGATCTAGAAAATGCACTAGAGATCTTTATTGGAAATGAGACCAAGAGAAAGGCCATAGCAGTTGAATTGGATGGGGAGACAAGACTGTTGTTCAAGTTTGTTCAGAATTTGATTAGTCCAAGAAAAGGAGATTTTGATGTGATGAAGTATCTGGATGTGTTCCTGATTCACCTGTTGAATAATGGCCATAAGATCAACCTATGAAAGTATGTCATTCACCACATGTGTGAAATGATTAAGGACACTTTCGAATCCACATATTTTTTTTACTCAAAGATGATTCCGTCCATGCTAGTTTCCAAGATAGTGGTTGGACGGAATGGAGAAAAGCTAGAGGATTTTGATTTCTATTTATCCAAGATTATCATCAGAAGGATGAAGATTAATTGGAACCCTTGGAAGAAGAAGTGGGTTGAGGATAATGATCAACTTTATAATAAGTATAATCCTATTGATTATCCAAGAAGGAAAAGGAATATAACTGATCCTGGTTTGGAACTAGTTGAAGTGTTTGAGTACCCAGAAGAGGCAGAAGAAGAAGAAGAGGGTAAAATACCTCAAGAGGAAGCATCTCCTATTGAGAAAGAATGTATTGTTATCCCTACTGATTTTCCTGCAGAAATATCTTCTAGAGAGGAAGTTTCTATTGTTTTTAGAGAAGATGCTCCTCCTTCTAGAGATGTTATTGATCATGAAATTTTGTCTGAGGCTCCAAGAGATTTAATTATCTCTGATTTAGATCACCAAGCCATGGATGAGTCTAGTGGTGTAGAATACATCCCTTTCATGGAAGAAGCAGGTCTAGGAGAAATCCCTATTAGGGAAAATGTTAATAGAGAGGATCTCCCTATTGAAAAAGAAGCAATTCTTAAAGCACAACCATTGGAACTATCTATTCCTGAGTACATACCCTCTGTTGAAGAGAGGATGGAAATTTCCTTTCATCTGGAAAGGCATGAATATGGTGAAGAGATTAGAGATGATCCTCTGGATCTTAACCCAATTCCTGAGACTCAAGAATCTAAAATGGAAGCACATTTTAAGGGGGAGGAACCTCGAAACCTTGAGATTAATGAAGGTGGATCTGCTGAAACCTCTCAACCAAGTGTCACATATTTTGTGAACACTCGGTATGAATTTATAAGTTTTTATGATGTGAGTGAATTACATCAAGTGACTGAATCTGGAATAGATCTCTCTTCTTGGTTTCAACTGAAGTCAGTAGCTCACCCAGAACTAGAACAAGAGCCTCAACCTCAACCTCAATCTGAATCTGAAACTGAAACTAATTCTGAACCGCAACCAGAATCTGCATCAGAACCTGTACCACTACCTTCACCTACTCTCTTACCCAAGCAACAATCATATGTAACTAAAGATGATTTGAAAGTATTTGGAGAGACTATATTGGCTGGATTTGAGAAGATTATATCCTCTAAACCTCATCCAGTGACTCATCTAAGTCAAGAAGATGCCTCAATTATTTTGTAAAATATTATTCTACATATTAAACCAAGGATGATATGTGAAATGTAAGAAGTCAGAGTTTAAAATAAGTTGCATAGTGATGATGTTTCAAATTTGAAATATATGATGAAAAATCTTTAAAGAGAACTGTCTTCATGATTAGAGCCTACTCCTGTTTCTGCTCCTGGACCTGTTGCTGCTTCTCTTGAACCAAATGTTTCCAACTTTTCTAGAGATATTGTGTCTTAAGTGCATCATTATCTATTATATTTTGATGAGAATATTGGATCAAGACACACAAAGATGCTGCAACGCATGAGAGAGCTTTTAGAAAATCTTAATAAGCTCACAGATGAGTACACTGGATGTCTACAAAATGTTTTGAAATAGTTCAATGTTCTAACCGAAGCTGTCAAGGCTTCTCCTCCCTCAGTTAATACCTCCACCCCTTCTTTGGATGATTCTATTTCTAGATCCATAATCAATGAAGAAATTCATGATGATTTTAGTGGCTTGGATATGTCTCCTTTATCTGAAGTTGTGAAGAACAATGATAGAGCACTTGATCTTGTTTAGATCTATTCCATGATTTCCAATGATGCTCAACAGGATATCACTAAGAAGATAGTCTTTTATCTCACTCGGATTTTCTCTAAAAGTGACATGACAAATCACTTTAAATATCTTGTGGAGAACCTGAAAATCCCTCTAGTGACTCAATATTTTAAAGCTCAGGTTCAGAAGTTTATAGAGTTCACCAGATTTTTGGACAAATTTATGGAGAATAAGGACGATTTGGAAAAGGCTATGCAATATGGTGGAGAAATAATTACTGATTTCATCAATATTTTGAAGCCATATTTTCATGTGTAGAGTCTGCTATAGTTTCCCTAGCTGCTACCCCTCTTCGACCAGGTCTACCTGCCCTAGCCTCAACTGCTATGTCAATCAGCCAAGCCCTTTCCCAGATCAGACCAGTCATACTTAACCAACCACAGACTAGATCTTCTACAGATCCTACTTTGGCTCCCTCCATATTTGAAGGTCGACATTTACCATCTTTTTCTACTACCTCCATTCCTTCTTCGACATCACCTACATCTCCTGCTGATAAAGGAAAAGAGAAAGCCAATCTGTGATGCCAACCGATGTTTCTTAATTTTTGAGGGGATGTCTTTTGTTGTTCACTATTTGTATTTCCCCTATATGTTTTATTATGAACCTTATTAATGAAAAATGCAGTGTTTCACTCCATTCTCTCTACTTTTTGATAATCCCAAAAGGGGGAGAAAGCATAAGAAGGGTTATTATCTTATTATCTAGAGTTATTATAGCTTTTATCTTATTATCTAGAGTTATTATCTCTTAGTATTTTATTTTTTATTATTCTATATGTCATTTTCTCTACCATTGCATTTCATTTATACTTTGACTCTACATGATTTGTGATCACCAAAAAGGGGGAGATTGTTGGAATCCTTATGTATTAATAATGTTTTAATGATCAAAAATCTCAATAATAATTACACATCATGTTTTAATGATTGAAAATCTTATTACTGTCAATTACTCCCATTATTATTTACAAAGCGTATGCATGATCCCAAATCTTACTAATCGTATCAAACCCTTGTATTTATGTTTCTAGTAATCTTACTTGATAATAGTTAAGCATAATTCATATTCTTCATATTACTATTTAATTGTCTAAGAATCAAGACACCGTGAAGTTTGACATATTAAGATAGACTGTGTGCAAGACACAGACACCGTGAATTGTAAGACAAACACAGTAAGCCTGACACCATGACCCAGAAACCGTGAAGGACACACCGTGACCCAGACACTGTGAAGGACACACCGTGACCCAGACACCGTGAAGGACACACCGTGACCCAGACACCATGAAGGACACACCTTGACCCAGTCACTGTGACGGACACACCGTGAGTCAGACACCTTGACTCAGACACTACGAGCTAGACACCATGACATGGACACACCATGAGGCACATACCATGTAGGAGACACCAGTTTAAAGAGACACTGTTTTCACAATGACGTGACACCATTTCTTAACCTTTTTTCAATATTATTTAAATAATACTAATAGTCATATTTCATTTTTTTTAATGCAATTAATGTTATTTAATGATAGTTGTCGGTCTGTCAGGAAACATTACCTCGTACCCATGGAAATGAAATCATTCCTATCACCGGAGATCATGGAATATAAAGAATATTGAACTCTAGTAGAGGATACTCTCGTGCCTGACACATCTCTACACACATACTACAATACACGCGAGCTCTGTACTAAACTGAAGAAAAATCCTGAGCACAACTATGAAGAACACATTGCATGATCCTCAAATAAATTCCATACATGCAATCCTAAATTACTGAAGAACACACGAAGTACACTGGAGTCAAGATAACATCTTCTCTCCTAGAGAAACAAAAGATTAACCATGACACTCTGTTTTTCATAGAAAACCCAGATAGGAACTCATATGCATTTCTGCTGAATCCAACGAGTCGAGAGCTACACTTCCAATCACTAGAGCTTTCTAAAAATTCATATACTATCTCTAAGTGATTTATTATTTACTTTCAAGCAGTGTGTGTGTCCTGTTTGTTTTACACACACACTGTCTCATGCGCTAAACTGGAGGATACTAAATCCTCATTCCCAACTTTCTACACCTTCTTGTGTCCCACTGATGATAGTGGTAGAGGTCAAGTAGGACCTGGAAAACATGTGTGTTGTTGTATTTGTTTACCCACGAAGAATAGTGGTAGAGGTCCCAGTGTGGCCTGGACAGTCTTGTAGTGTTGTTAACCCTGATCCATGGTGTGGATCAAATTTTTTTTATAAATTTGAGAGGACTAAGTCTCGGCTTGAGACTGAACCTCTTGGTTATATCTTCTATGCATTTTGAGTATAAGTTCAAAATATACAGTATCTAATTTATATTCCGCTGCTTATTACTTTGAAATACAAATCTGTTTTAATATTACTTTGATAGTTAATCTAGAAAGTGTTTGTATCTATTTTAAATTAGTAGGTTAGTTTTAAAAGCTAATTTAATCTTATGATTAGATTAACTGAGAACTAATCAATCTTTTGAGAATCTAAATGAACCTTTACAGTTTTACAAATTCACTATAGTTTAACAAGTTTTATAAATTGGCGGATTTTAATAGAAAATATTTTAACAGAAATTTTAATTGGAACTCAATTCACCCCCCTCTTGAGTGCCACTACGACAAACAATGGGAAAATATTTTCATTATTTATATGTTAAAAATCATTACATTCATAATTTTTTATTAAATTTCATAAATATCATTTCAATGGAAAAAAAAGAATCCATTGAAATAGTTTTTTTAAAAATAAATATTTAGTAAAAGTGAATATAAAAAATAAAAATATGATAATAAAAATAAAAATTTGAAAAAAATTTAGAAAACATGGTCATTTAATAAAAAAGTGAGTTTTAATGGAAACATAAGAGAGACAATAATTAACAAAAAAAATCCATTATAAATATTATATCATTAAAGTGAGAATTAATAAAATTAAAAAAATATGTGTATTTTATGAAAATAAAAATAAAATTAATATATAAAATCAAAATATAATAAAAATTAATTCCCGAAATAATAATAAAATGAAATAATCAATGATGTATAATTTTAATACAAAGAAAGGAAATTTGTTTTGGAATTTCCCTACAACTTTTTAATCTGTTCAATTGTACTCCCTATTAAAGTAATAATTTTAAAAAGAATAATTTAATTACATTAAAATAATGAGATTCATTATATGACACATAAAATGGTATTATATACACCAAAAATAAAGAATAAGAGGTGAATAAGGCTATTATCTCACAAACGTAATAGTGATATAAGAAACCCATACCTCACATTACCCAGTAGTTTTTTAATACATTAGCCACCTCTGTAAATTTTAATAGAATGTTACTAATTACATATTTACAATAATTTTATTTACAATACCTTATATTATTATTTTATAAGATATTACCACCCATTCATTAATAATAATTCATTTTCTTCATTATTTCTGGTGGGTTAGTTTCAGGGATTTCTTTGGTCGGTTCATTTGTGTATAATTATGGATTTTATTATGAAATTGAATTATGACTACATAAGTGTAATGAAATGGAATTCATGAAATTTTATTAGTTTAATTGTTATCATATATCATTTTTATTTCTTATGTGATGATGGTTCATTTGGTAAAATGTTAATGATAAATGTTTATATTAATTTAGCATTTTTTCTTACAATCACAAACTTGTTTAATTTTATTTAATATGAAGTCTATATTTTTTCAGAAACATGAAATATGATTTAAATTTACCATTTATATATTATTTATCTATAATAATAATTTAATGAACATCCATGAATTTGGTAATGTAAAATTATAAATCATTTTTCTTAAAGATGGTTAACCACCATAATTTGGAGAACAGTTTCCTTTTATTGAATAAGAGGAGGAAATAAAGGGGATGGACATAAGATATTCCATTATAAAAATAAAATTATAGTATGTAAATGATTATTTAATAATTATACCTTGATGTATTATGGAGTATAAGACAAAGCCGAATAAGAAAAGAAAATAGATTAGGTATTTTAGAAAATTGCTTCTTAAATATCACCTCTTTGAAGGATCCCTTAAAGACAAGGGAATTAGTATTTTGATGAGAAATAAAGAACACAGACGTGGTAAGAGTATGGATGATATGGTATGGAAGATATTTTAATACATTTAATTATTTTTATGTGAAATGGGGTGGTGAGGGGGTGTATTTATACATCAGAAGGGGATGTTTTAAGGGATTAAATAGTGATTATTTTATATTTAAAGCCAACCACATCTGGGTGAAATTATATACAATGAGTTAGATTAATAATTAATTTTTTAAAAGATGATTATTTTTACAAAAAACATCAAAATAATATGTAATTTTTTATTTTTTTTATTTTTTTATATTTTATCTTTTATCGTCTTCCCACCTTATTATTTTACCTATAATGCGGTAAATTGTTTTCTTTACCATGGTATCTTTTTTTCCATAAAAATGAAAATTACCATACTTAATAATATTTTAAATATGATTCCAAATATTTAAAACATGTTATCCCATTCAATTCTTTTAATAGGGAAAATTATATTAGAAAACATTGAGACATACAAAAATTGGGTTTTTAGGATGTGTATTTTTTTTGGAAAAAATGTCTTCTTATTAACTCTATAAAAAATAATTACCATCATATAATTTTTTTTAATTTTTTGTGATATATAATATATAAATTTTATTTAAAAAATTACTCAATACATATTATTTTAATTAATCTTTAATTTGAATCAATATATATTTAAAATCAGTTTTCAGAATAATAAAATCATATTTTTAAACACAGAAAGAAAATTATTTTAAAATATAATATAAAAAATATTGAGAATAATGTTATATTATAATATTTAATTAAATTAAACTTCTATTATATGAAAATATATTTAAAAAAGGTACTTTTAAATTTCTTAATATATTGAAAAGAAATGTCATTTTTAAACAAATTATATTTTTCACTATTCACTGAAAATTTAATCTTTTTAGAGGATTCTCAAAAATTCATCTTAAGAAAATTTTACATTATAAATCCTAAAATTTGGGTAATTTCATACTATATGTTTTCTTAAAGATTTAATAATCTTATATTTTTATTTTTTCATTGAAATCAATAAATATCGATTTAAAAAACATAAATTTGAAGAAAATAAATTATTTTCTTAAAAATTCTACATTTATTTATTAATAATAAATTAATATACTAACAATGAGTTGGAAAATAATATATTTCATATTTTGGTAAATGGTATTTATTTTTTACTATTTATTTTCTAGTTTATAATTGTTGGGTTAAAATGATAATATGTTGAAGTTCTCTTAAGATTCATGTTCTATGTAACATAAGATTTTAAAAAGATTAAATTTAATTAAAAAATTTAAATACCACAAAATCTTCGTGTGTTACATTATACCCAACATAAAATTATTTCACCCATGAAATCCATTACTCATATATTAAAAAATCAGGATACCTTTACCTCATCAAACCATCATGTTCCCCCGTAGATTAATTAAATGGGTGGTTTATCCATAGAAAATTCAATCAGGTAAGTGGTCTTGTTTTTTAGAAAATTATCTCTACGATAACGAATTTTTACATATTTCTGTTCATGAGAAATGTCTTTCTTCAGTTTCTTCACATCTAAGTATTGTATATTTTAATGATCATATATGTACTTCCTCTATAGAGATGCATTGAAACCATTATAAACTCATGAAAGATATGGGGGAAGTAGCAATTGATGTGATATCATCCTAACGCGATAATGAATTTTAGAAACATTAACCCTTAAAATTAAAAATTTCACATTCAAAATAAAATGATGTTGTTTAAAAATTATTGTTAGTTAAACTCTCATCATAAAAAAGGGTTAATAAATCATCCTCTTAAAAAGAGGGAAAGTAAATTTTGAAGATCACCACAAAACATGGCTTCCAATGTAACACCCCAATATTTCATAGTGTGTTATTTCTTCAAAATAATTCAATAACATGCACTACACGCAACACCGAGTTCAATCGCACCATGACTTACAAAAAAAATCCATTCAAAAGAGTTTATGAATATTATTAACTAAACTTTAAACATTAAATAATCCTTATAATTTTAGAATCCATATTATGAGTTTCGTAGATATAATGCAAGAACAAATTTATTTTCAGTATTGCACTTTTATCAACTTTTAATAGTGAACCCTTTTTAAATACAATATTTTAAACTTTTTGACTAAATGTGGACATCAAAAATTTAAAATTAAACATCCCAAGCTTCCACGGTACGCTTTCCTTTGAATAATACAGTAGCGTGTGTTGTACGCAACTTCGAGTTTTAACACACACCACAACCGATCAAACTAGCCGTTATGAATAGTAATACCTACTTTCTGAAATTATATATATTTTATATTTCAAAATGGACTTAATTTTTGGATTCGGAGTGTCAAATTTACCCTAAGGTGAAATTTTGGTACTTTTTGGATAACATTAATATTTTGATGAATAGTGAAAATTACTAAATTTTGATTAAAAAAAACTTTTTTAATCAAAATAATTAATAGTGATAAATTATGAATTTGAGTGGTTTTGAAGTATATTTAGAATATATTTTTACAATTTAATACAATTTTGTTAATTGGACATAATTTCACAATTAAACCGAACATAAACAATTATCAATCTTTTGATAGTTATTATATCCTAAAAACACACTTTTTGTTTTAACAGCGGGAATTATTTTTAAATTAAGTTCTTCCACTTCTATGTTTAGAATTTGTAAAAATGGATTCCATATTTGGAATCAGGATGTTCATATTGTGCGAATAGGTAACTTTTATTTTTAGACATTTTGAATAATTACTGCGGTAAATATTTTATTTACCATGGTTAAGGGTAAATCCGGTAAATAAGGGTTAAAAAATAATATTATAATAATACTAAATTACCCTAAAACGTTTTCTAACCTTATTGGTTGATACATGTTCGACCATAGGAATCTCTTGGTCGATTATGGGACCCCATGGAGCCACTTGTAGGTGATAGGGACACTTTATTTTAATTAAGTTAAAATGAATACAAAAATGACACAAGCATATATCTTTTAGAAAAACAATTTTTACATAGGGTTATATATGTTGGATTTTCGACTATAAGTATTCATTAGAAATATAAAAAGATTTCCTACATAATGATATTTTATTTGTAATTTTTAGACATTATATAAGTTAATTTATTTATGACATAATTATGATGCAGTAATTACCATAATATTAAAAAATTAAAATAATTGATATTATAAATACACAAATAAATATAATTTAAGACTTTTTATGAATTACACTAATTTTCTAAGTTAATATGACATGTTAGGAATGATTCAATTAAATTTTTTCGAAGTAATAATTCTGTTATGAGTTTCACAAAAATCAACTATTGAATAGTGTCAAAATTGACATAAAAGAGTTTTTAAAATAAATATTATATTATTAATTGATATTAAATTCCTAGAAATCTAATCTTCGGCCAAGATACTTATATCATGATATG
This sequence comes from Viscum album, assembly GCA_963277665.1. Taxonomy (NCBI): domain Eukaryota; kingdom Viridiplantae; phylum Streptophyta; class Magnoliopsida; order Santalales; family Viscaceae; genus Viscum; species Viscum album. The sequence continues at coordinate 828,346,142 of OY728165.1, forward strand.
TGTATCCTTAATGTACCACTTGGGGGTCGCTTGGATGTATATAGTATGTTTATTAACCATATTATATAAAAATACAAAGAGACATTGTAAAAGTGAAACTAATTAACTAAGAGTTAATACTTAAAGATAAGGTTAATATAATGAGCCAAACCTATCTAAATTCTATTGGTTGAGTTTTTTTCTACCCATACCCACCTTAAAATTTAATGAATCAACTTTGGAGCCATTATAAACCGAATATGAATTTATTATAAATTAATATTTCTAGCTTTTCCAAAGGTGCCCCTCACCACTCTTATAAAAGGACACTCCTCCTTCTCATTTCTTCACACCTTCAAAGCCTTTTGGTTCGGACAAACTCTGCCCCAATACCCTAAAAACTTCCCTCACTACATCCTAGAGACCTTAGTTTGATCAGAAAGCCAACCTAAGGATCCCTTTTGATCAAATCAAAAGGAAGAACCCGAAGAAAAGGTAATGATTTCACCACCCTTTTCAAAGTTCATTTCTTCTTCCACATATTTTTCCTTTGTTATTACGAGTCTAAAATAATAAATCCAGTATCATATATATACTATGATGTTATTATAAATATGGTACAACCATATTCAGTATTTTATCCACTCTTTGAATAACATTTCACCATACGTGCGTACGTACGACTTACCGTCTCCACGTCGTGGTGTAATTGTTATTCAATATATTATTATTTGGATGGGTATAATAATGATATGTAACTCATGTAAATAATAAATATAACATGTTAATGATTCTGTATATATGATATACCATCCATTTATATATATATTTTTAATATCAAAAGAATGATATTGTCGCTCGTGCGTACGTACGGACTACCGTCTCCACGAACGCGATAAGATTTATTCTCCATCGTATCCATTCAAGTATAATTATCATTTGATGATTTAAAAATAATGTTTAAGAACATGATATCATTCTGTATATGAATAATATAGAACCTATCCATGAAAAACATGGATTATGTAACAAAACATATAAAAGAAAACGAGTAAGTTAACACCCGAAATGACGATAATACTAAGATATTATTAACAAAGAAATGTTAAAAGATCATATATGATATCATATGAAAGTATATGATTCTTGTATAATTTAATAACAATTATTTCACTATTATACAGGAGGTTAACCTACCCCAACTAAGGAAAAGTACAAGGTAAGGGTTATTTCACAATCTCTTAATTATCCGAGTTTGTTTATACGTAATAATCTACTGGGATCTCTTTATCATCAACATCCATGTTTCTTAAAAATGAATTTCAAAACATTTTTACTATTTACTAGAATATGGGTTAAAGTCATTTATACCCTTGTTTGACTTTTTATAAGAGGTTTATAAAGGAATCTTTCCGTCGTTTTCCAAATAAGGTGCTTTTTAAACTTTTCGACAAAATTAAGGTAAGAATGGTTTTTTAACTTATACGGTGGGTGCGGCTATTTACCGCCGTTATAAAATTGTCAATGCTTCCCTTACAAGAATATAAGAATATTTTCAAATAAAATGTTTTATTTTATAATTATGTGACTTTTAAATGATTTCAAAATGAATATTTTAAGAATTTCAGAAAGGTACTCTTTATCAAAATCATAATTTTAAATGTTTTAAAGATTTATCATTATAAATAATTTTAATTAATTTCCATGTCTTCAAAATGGTTTTAAGGATTTATTTATATCGACATGAATGTTATTAAAATTTTAATTCCTTTCAAAAGTTTCAAAGTGGTATGGGACACTTTGATTCAAAAATCTCTTTTTAATTACTTCTTTTATAAATGTTTGACTTTTAAATGATTTCCAAAAAAGGAGATATTTCTCTCAAATAGATTTGATTTCATCTATGTTAACATCCTTTGATGGATTTTATGATTATATGAAGTTGATTTATTATGATACAAAACTTCCATAATGTATCGAAGGTTTTCTGATATGTTTGACTGTGGATGTGTTATTTTTATACCATTCATGGTTTATGGAGAAAGTATTGACATTTCGTATACTAGTTTTAATATGAATGTTTATGTTATGTTTAACCCTTTTCATATAGGAATGCTTTGGAGTTACTATGTGACGGGTGGAGCCTGTTATAGCTCCTCGATGCATTGGTAGGTCTCATGAGACAAACTAGTGTTTTGGCACAAGGCCTTGGAAAAATCTTATTTGTAGTCTTGGCACGAGGCCTTGGATATGGGGTTATGATAGTCCAGAATTATGCATTCCATCACAATGAAAGTGGATATTGATATTGCATGTGATTATTCTATTAGTAGAATATCTATGTGAATAAGTAAATGGAATTATTTCATTTTACTTTTTCCATAATATGTTGAAGTTCAAGTTTAAAAGGATATTGTTTTGGTTATACATTGCCTTAAATGTTTAGGCTTATTTTTGAAAGTTTCTGATATATTGTTATCCTTACTGGGCATTTGAGCTCACCCCTTTTCTATGTTTTATTTTCCCCAAAATGTGAAGAAGTAAGTTATGAATGACCTGCAGGGATATTATGAGGGGATAATAATGTGGACTATGGAGACATTATGTTGTTGTAGTAGTTTTTCACTTTATGATGTAATGTAAAACTTTATGAATATATCTAGTGTTTCCAAGGCTACTAAACCAATCGGTTTTTCGAGATTTGATCGTTCTTGTGATCATGCCAATGTTATGTAATAATGCACCGACTCTGGGTAACTGGGGTCGGGGCGTTACAGTTGGTATCAGAGGAAGTTTATTACAAACCTTGGAAGCTAGATTTAGATAAACTCTGATTAGAGAACATAGATTTAAGATGAATTTTGAGGATTAGTATAGAAGAACTTCATAGAATTTTGGTATTGTAGAGATTTTGTGAGTTTTTCGAGCAATACATCCCTGTCTGGATACGAGTAGGTAGAGGCGGCTCTGGCACAGATGTACCTAGGGGTAAAACCCGAAAACACCGCTTTATGCTAGACTCGAACGGGAACTGGTGCACGACAACGGGCCTTGCTGCACTCTTGGTTACGACACTCCCAGGGGATATGCTTAGGATAACTCTCATTTTCATTACAAATCATTATGAAGGGTTTATGAGTATATACTTCCTCAAAGGAGACATTTTTATGATTATGGATTATATCCATAAAATATTTAATTTATGTTATGTGTTTTACAATATTGGGATTAGGTATTGTTATTCATAAACTAACTTAATGTATGCCATTGTTTAGAAATGGCGCCCAGTAGAAGGAATGAGAACTCTAGCAATGCACATGATACAAAGAGAAAGAAGGATCATATATTTCATGGTCTTAAGCCAGAATTTATAAGATAAATTGTCTCTCATGTATTATCATCATATGAAGAAATAATATCATGTGTTGATAAGATAAGTAAAGATTTTAATGAGTCTTATGGATTTGAAGCGAAGTAAGAGAAGAAAAGGATGGAAGAGAGAAATATGGATAAAGGGAAGAGGGAAAAGAAGAATTTTCCCATATGTGATAACTGTGGAAAGAAACACCCTGGAACTTGCCTGAAAGGAATGGGATTTTGTTATAAGTGTGGAGGAAAAAGGCACAAAGTACGTGACTGCAAGGGTAAGAAAATGGTTTCAAATGTACAATGATTCATTTGCAAGGAGTTTGGACACTACGCGAACCTATGTCCCAGTCATCACACTATGCTGCAAATGATGCTATTGGATAATAATCAAGTTATGATACTACCACAGATGAAGAGGAATGATTAGTGTTCTTATGTTTATTATGTCATTTTAGTGTTGTATCAACAATGTACTTGTTATAATAATTATGGAGTATATAAGGATTGTACTACAGTACTATTTCATTAAGGACTTAAGATTGTGTGGAACAAAGAAATGTGACTCAATAGCAGGTTAAATTTTTGGAAAATATATGGTTGAGAGAAAGATAAACCATAATATGGTTCTGATACCGAGGTAGTGATTTTCGAATAATACATGATTGATTTGGATAAATTATATTGGATATTCTTGACTACCTTGAAGATGAATAATGATTTTTATATTCCATCATTGTTGGGGTTTAAAACATTTTTGGATTGATGAAGTATATCCAGCATTCTATATGGAATAAGGGAGCATGAATGTAATCAATAAGGATTATGGTAATTCAGGATGTTTCAGTGTTTTAAAAGAATACATGATGAAGGTATTGATATGCTATTACGGGGTAAAAAGGATATAAATTATGTTTAACCTAATTATAAATGTTGGACTATGAGTTTGTACATAAGTATTTTGGATAAATTCTAGTTTGAGATTAATTTTGGATTGCCATAAAAGGACAACCCGGAGGTCGGGCGGCAACCCGTCACGACCGGCAAGGCCGCGAGACTTAAACCCACAACTGAAGGGAGACAAGGGTGTATCACCTACCACTGGCCCACGAGATGTCCTGGATTAAATAATGTAGTTTTTATTAAAAGATCTTGTAGATGAATTATAAATTCGTTTATTTTGGAACCCTGTATGAATAGTATAAATAGAATTTTTTACGTTCTATTATCTTTTAGAGTGAAAGATGAGTTTTTGGTAGATATTTATTAATGGATAAAACTCTAATTATAAAGTAAGTATATCTCCTTATGATCTTAGCCAATCTCATAAATAAATTCCTCAACATTAATAAAAGTAACTTAGAACAAAAATGTTGTCCTAGATGGTACCTTAAATCATCACTAATTTATGGCTTTGGGATTGTTGGCCTTTTCATAGCCATGTTCTCTACCACTCTTCATTAGATAATTGATGGTTAGATTTCTATTCCATATCCATATTTTCCTATATGGAACCATAGTATGTGTTATTTTCAGTAATCTTCATACTTTCCACTCTTTATTTTAAATAGAGGCCTCATTAATTCAATTTTCAATGTGGGATTTCAACTAAGATATTTTGAAACGTCAAAAATGTGTTATCCCAATACCCTATTTTTTGTTGAACTGATGGTATTTCAAATCATCATAGATTGATGAATTTAAGGACCTCAATTTTATACTTGTTTGTGATTGATGACCTCAATCACTACTTATAAATATTTACATTTTTTTCCTCCAATTATATGTCTCTAATTTCCACCAATGTTCTTCTAATCGAGATCATAATTTGGTGGTGACCCTTTCATTTCTCTTTTCCTCATATTAAGACTAAATTTTAGTAACCCAATTTCCGATGTGACTTTTCCCACAAATATATTTTCTATTTTCAACCTTTTATTTTCGAAGAACAATTTCAAATTGCGAGGATTCAATTTATTGAAGGAGGGGAGAATGTAACACCAAAAGATTTCATAGTGTGTTATTTCTTCAAAATAATTCAATAACTTGCACTACACGCAACACCGAGTTCAATCTCACCATGACTTACAAAAAAAAAGCCATTCAAAAGAGGTTATGAATAGTATTACCTAAATTTTAAACTTTATATTATCCTTATAATTTTAGAATCCATATTATGAGTTTCTTAGATATAATGCAAGAACAAATTCATTTTCAGTATTGCACTTTTATCAACATTAAATAGTGAACCCTTTTTAAATACAATATTTTAAACTTTATGACTAACTGGGGACATAAAAAATTTAAAATAATACATCCCAAGCTTCCACAATATGCTTTCCATTCAATAATACAGTAGCGTGTGTTGTACGCAACATCGAGTTTTAACACACACCACAACTGATCAAACTAGCCGTTATGAATAGTAATACCTAATTTTTGAAATTATATATATTTTATATTTCAAAATGGACTTAATTTTTGGATTTGTAGTGTCGAATTTACCCTAAGGTGAAATTTTGAAACTTTTTTGATAACATTAATATTTTGATGAATAGTGAAAATTACTAAATTTTGATTAAAAACAACTTTTTTAATCAAAATAATTAATAGTGATAAATTATGAATTTGAGTGGTTTTAATGTATATTTATAATATATTTTTACCATTTAATACAATGTTGGTCATTGGACATAATTTCACAATTAAACCGAACAAAAAACAAGTATCAATCTTTTGATAGTTATTATATCTTAAAAACACGTTTTTTGTTTTAACAACGGGAATTATTTTTAAATTAATTTCTTCCACTTCTGTGTTTTGAATTTGGAAAAATGGATTCCATATTTGGAATCATGATGTTCATATTATTTGAATAGTTAACTTTTATTTTTAGACATTTTTAATAATTACTGCGGTAAATATTTTATTTACCATGGTTAAGGGTAAATCCGGTAAATAAAGGTTAAAAAATAATATAATAACAATACTCAATTACCCTAAAACGTGTCCTAACCTTATTGGTTGATACATGTTCGACCATAGGCATCTTTGGGTCGATTTTGGGACCCCATGGAGCCACTTGTAGGTGGTAGGGACACTTTATTTTAATTAAGATAAAATGAATACAAAAATGACACAAGCATATATCTTTTAGAAAAACAATTTTTACATAGGGTTATATATGTTGGATTTTCGACTATAAATATTAATTATAAAGATAAAAAGATTTCATACATAATGATATTTTATTTATAATTTTTAGACATTAAATAAGTTAATTTATTTATGACACAATGATGATGCAGTAATTACCATAATAGTGAAAAATTAAAATAATTGATATTATAAATACAAAAATAAATATAATTTGAGACTTTTTATGAATTAAAATAATTTTCTAAGTTAATATGATATGTTATTAATGGTTTAATTAAATTTTGTCGAAGTAATCATTCTGTTATGAGTTTCACAAAAATCATGTATTGAATAGTGTCAAAATTGACATAAAAGAGTTTTTAAAACAAATATTATATTATTAACTGATATTAAATTCCTATAAATATAAGGTTCATCCAAGAGACTTATATCATGATATTTTTATCATTAATGGACCACTTGGGGGTCTCTTGGATGTATATAGTATGTTTATTAACCATATTATATAAAAATACAAAGAGACATTGTAAAAGTGAAACTAATTAACTAAGAGTTAATACTTAAAGATAAGGTTAATATAATGACCCAAACCTGTATAAATTTTATTGGTTGAGTTTTTTTCGACCCATCCCCAACATAAAATTTAAATAATCAACTTTGGAGCCATTATAAACCGAATATGAATTTATTATAAATTAATATTTCTAGCTTTTCCAAAGGTTCCCCTCACCCCTCTTATAAAAGGGCACTGCTCCTTCTCATTTATTCACACCTTCAAAGCATTTTGGATCAGACAAAAACATCTCATATACACTCCCAACTTCCTTAAATACAACCTAGAGGCCTTATTTTGATCATAAAGACAGCCTATGGATTCCTTTTGATAAAATCAAAAGGAAGAACCCGGAGAAGAGGTAATGATTTCACCACCCTTTTCCAAGTTCCTTTCATCTTCCACTTCTTCTTCCTTTGTTATTACCATTCTAAAATAATAACTCCAGTATCATATATATACTGTGATGTTATTATAAATATGTTACAACCATATTCAGTATTCTATCTACCCTTTGAATAACATGTCACCATACATGCGTATGTACGGCTTACCGTCTCCACGTCGTGGTGTAATTGTTATTCAATATATTATTATTTGGATGGGTATAATAATGATATTTAACTCATGTAAATAATATATATAACATGTTAATGATTCTGTATATATGATATACCATCCATATATATATATATTTTAATATCAAAAGAATGATATTGTCGCTCGTGCGTACGTACGGACTACCGTCTCCACGAACACGATGAGATTCATTCTCCATCGTATCCATTCCTGTATAATTATCATTTGATGATTTAAAAATAATGTTTAAGAACTTGATATTATTATTTATATGAATAATATACAACCTATCCATGAAAAAAATGTCTTATGTAACAAAACATATAAAAGAAAACGAGTAAGTTAACACCCGAAATGACGATAATACTAAGATATTATTAACAAAGCAATGTTAAAAGATCATATATGATATCATATGAATGTATATGATTATTGTATAATTTAATAACAATTATTTCAATATTATACAGGAGGTTAACCTACCCCAACCAAGGAAAAGTACAAGGTAAGGGTTATTTCACAATCTCTTTATTATCCGAGGTTGTTTATACGTAATAATCTACTGGGATCTCTTTATCATCCACATACATTTTTCATAAAAATGAATTTCAAAACATTTTTACTATTTAATAGACTATGGGTTAAATTCATTTATACCCTTGTTTTACTTTTTATAAGAGGTTTATAATGGAGTCTTTCCATCATTTTCCAAACAAGGTTCTTTTTAACCTTTTCGACAAAATTAAGGTAAGAATGTTTTTTAACTTATAAGGAGGGTGCGGCTATTTACCACCGTTATAAAATTGTCAAAGCTTCCATTACAAGCTTATAAGAATATTTTCAAAGGTAATGTTTTATTTTATAATTATGTGAATTTTAAATGATTTCAAAATGAATATTTTACGAATTTCGGAAAGGTACTCTTTATCAAAATCATATTTTTAAATGTTTTAAAGATTTGTCTTTCTAACTATTTTTAATTAATGTCCATGTCTTCAAAATGGTTTTCAAGGATTTATTTATATGGACATGAATGTTTTTAAAATGTTAATTCCTTTCAAAAGTTTCAAAGTGGTATGAGACACTTTGATTCAAAAGTCTATTTTTAATTACTTCTTTAATAAATGTGTAACTTTTAAATGATTTAAAAAAAGGAGATATTTATCTCAAATAGTTTTGATTTCATCTATGTTAACATCCTTTGATGGATTTTATGATTATATGAAGTTGATTTATTATGATACAAAACTTCCATATTGTATTGAAGGTTTTGTGATATGTTTGACTGTGGATGTTTTATTTTTATACCATTCATGGTTTACGGAGAAAGTATTTACATTTCGTATGCTAGTTCTAATACGAATGTTTATGTTATGTTTAAACCTTTTCATATGGGAATGCATTGGACTTAATATGTGATGGGTGGATCCCGCTATAGCTCCTCGATGCATCAGTAGGTCTCATGAGACAAACTAGTGTCTTGGCACAAGGCCTTGGAAAAATCTTATTTGTAGTCTTGGCATGAGGCCGTGGCTATGTGGTTATGATAGTCTGGCATTATGAATTCCATCATTATGAAAGTGGTTATTGATATTGCATGTGATTATTCGATTAGTAGAATATCCATGTGAATAAGTAAATGAAATTATTTCATTTTAATTTTTCCATAATATGTTGAAGTTCAAGTTTAAATCACTTTTGTTTTGGTTATACATTGCCTTAAATGTTTATGCTTATTTTTGAAAGTTTCCGCTATATTGTTATCCTTACTGGGCATTTGAGCTCACCCCTTTTCTATGTTTTATTTTTTCCAGGATATGAAGAAGTAAGTTATGAATGACCTGCAAGGATATTATGAGGGGATAATAGTGTGTACTATGGAGACATTATGTTGTTGTAGTATTTTTTCACTTTATGATGTAATGTAAAACTTTATGAATATATCTAGTGTTTCCAAGGCTACTAAACCAATCGGTCTTTCGAGATTTGATATTTATTGTGATCATGCCAATGTTATGTAATAATGCACCGACTCTGGGTAACTGGGGTTGGGGATTTACATCCAATTAGATGAATATTAGTAGATATTTAAAATAAAATCATCAATGATAATTAAAAAAATCATGAAATAATGAGGATATATAGATAACATGGTTATTATATTGTTATTGACCACAAAACCAAATAATTCATTAGTGGAAAAAGGACGTTGATATCATCTTAAATGATAATAATAGAATAAACATTAATTTTAATATCATTTGAAAAGATATACTTAATTTATTTCATCTAATACATATAATCTCACACATTGTTTTTTCCTTGATAAATTTTATCTCCGACCCTTACTCTAAGAATGAAGTTGAAATTGTATTTCCTAAATAACTAGTGGATCATAAGATCCATAAGGGTATGGAAATTCATTCCTTATATCTCTAGTGATCATCATAACACAATAATTATCAAAGGGTATCCAATATAGATAAATTTTCATTTAGTTATGTCATACATTAATTTCTAAAACCTAGTTGAATGTTCAATGAAAAAAATTTAATAAATGAATACCCCTATAAACCTTCCATAAATTTAAATAATTATTTTAAATTAAAGTCACCCGCTTTTCAAATTAATCATAACATTAATCCCTAAAAACATGATTTATCTATTAATTGACACACGCAAAACATGCTAGGATAATTATCATGTATTCTTTGTACATGGTAGTAACCTGAATAAACATAAAATAGAAGTTAAAACATTCATACCATAAAAAAATTAACCCTTTCCGCATACTATAAATCCTAAAAATTCTATAATAGCAATTGATAAACCAAATTTTCAACATATTGCTATTCGGTTCCAAGGTCATAAATACTATCCTATTTATTTAATCAAAAAAAAATTAATTATCTCATTATTATACAAAAATTATGCACATATTAAGGGTAAACATTCCCCAAATAATGTGATATTTAAACTATCACCTTACCACATTAACCAATTTATGATGTTCACCAGTAAGATTCATCATATACTTCCAAACACATAAATAATACATATAGTGGAACAATCCTTAAATATTAATTATTCCATAGTACCATAAAATTACAGCTATGACAATATTCATGAATTACAGTAAATAAATAATCAATCATCTCACTTCATTCATAAACTATTGACCATGATTTTTCATTTTATTAATTAAAACTTCTTCCATCTCATATTTCATACATAATCTCTTCATTAAGAGCAATATTACAATTACTCACACATCCTTTATAATTCTATTCACGAGATCCCCCTAGGGAATTGATTTTCATAATTCACATACATTCCAGATAAAAAAATATTGACTATCGATGATTCCTTATGAATACCATTATTATCATCCAGTGAATTTGCTAAACCATCCACTTTTTATTTGAAAATAATTTCATTGTGTCCTTTTACACACCCAAATAATCTTATAATCCCTCTAAAACATTATTCTTGTTTTATCTTCCCACATGATTTACATGACGAAAATTAAACATTCTTTCCATTATGGTCACCATAAAACATCTATCTTTAACATATAATATGGGTTATTAATCTCACCAATTTTGAGATTTTTGATCATATTATGACATTATTAGTTATACATAATAACATGGTTTCTCCATCTCATTCACTTTTAATATGGTTTATCCGAAGGAATATCATCCCATTATCCATCGCATTCACCATTTACATGAATCCTCCTCATTCCTTCTATTGACTAAAAACTATTATCATATTGAGGGAAACGCAAATCATAGTAGAAAAACAAAATAATAAATGAAAATTATATATATAATTTCTATCAATGACATTATCAGTTAATATAAAAGTTTTTGATGATCATTACCAAAACTCTAGGATTTTAATATTTACATGCCCTTAGGGTTCTTAATTGATTTTTCTAATATATTTTTATAAATGTTAACTAATCTTTTCTATGATACAAACTATGAAAATCAATTATTTTAAAAAATTTATAATACATAAAAATTAATGTATATTCATTTAAAAAATAAAACAAATCACAATGGAATCTAATATATTTAGTTTCTTTGGAAAAATAGAAACAAAATCAACTTGTTCAACAAATGTCTCCATTATCACTCGCTTATTACATAATAACTAGAACCCTTTTTAAAAAATCACACATGATATCTTTCTTCGTATCAAGAGGAAAATAATTATATAAAAATGGATGATCTTGGATGCTTAGTAAGGGTAAACATGAGAGATTTAAATCATAACATTAGCATAAAGGTGTAAAAATGAACATAACATTTTAAAATTACACCTTATATATCAGAAATAATAATCACGAGTCATGGAATAAATCATAGAAGTTCATATGATATGAATCAAAAATTAATCAATGAATATAATCCATATTAGAGTAATATTGAATTTAAACATGAAATTATGTCACACACATAAAAATACAACATTGTGAACTTGTATATATAAAAAGAAGATCATTAACTAAATTAAGGAAATTAAACCAAGACCTTTAAAAAATTCATTGACATGTAATTAGGTCGATGAATAATCTTACAGACTTGAATTCTAGGTCGATGTATAGAATTGTGAACATGAAATCAAGTTCACACATAACATATTTTCTTTATGAGTTATCCATTTTTACCCAATTAATTAGAGGGAGATATAGGTCCCATATTCCATTTAATGAAAACTATAAATATGTGTTCTGTAAGAACACAGATGATTCATCATATTAGAACATGTGGGAAAAATGGGTTTTATAAACATTTCATCATAGAAAAACCCTTTTGAAATAAATAGGTTTCATAAAAATTATTCCATCATACACATAAACTATCAATAAATATAATAAGGATAGTATCCTTGAATAATATCCCCAGTAAATCATATGTAACATCAACTGATTTTATATTACCAGGAAAATTATTTTGACTGATCACCTAAAATTATTATAGAGAAAATATATCCTCTCTGTTTAGAAAAAATTTATTTTCAATGATGTATAATTATAAAATAAAATATTTATTTAAAAAACATTAATGTTGTAATGAAATCATTAAGGAATTAAAAAATCTTGATATATAGAAAGGCCTTTAATGTTGTATAAGTAAAAAACATTCCTTCCTTAACTTTGTTAAAAAAAACCATAAAGAACCTTTCATAGAAAAAAACAATAAGAATCATTTCAAACCATTTTCTAAAAATTAAAACATGATTATAATTTTATTTAAACAATCAAATTATAGTTGTAAAATAATTTTTGGATGAAATTTTACAAAACCTTGGCATAGAATAAAAATGTAGTGTTTAAGGAAACATTTTAATGATTATTTTTAAAAGAATGTCCCCTATAAATATCATATCATTGAAGTGAACATTAAGAAAACTAACTGATAATGTGTATTTGATATCAATATATAAAAAATGGAAGTAATTTCATACAATAATAAGAAATCCTTTCCACACATAAATATAGGATGACATAATCAATGAATAATATGTTTAACCCAATGAATAGAAATTGAGTTTAGATCATCTTTCCACTATGTAATAAGTTTAATAGTATAAACTAAAAAATATTTAATTATTAAATGAAGCATTTAATAGAATTATTATAATTAGTTTGATAATATTATATATCAAAGGGAAGTGTATAAACCAGACATAAGAAAAAATTAGTGAATAAGTATTGTATCTCACATAAGTAAAAGAGAGATAAGAAAAACATACCTAATGCTTCCCATTAGTATTTCAAATATTAAAATCCTATATAAATGTTCAAATATTGATTTTAATTCATTAAAAAAATGTAATCATATTTCCAATTCCATATATGCTAATTTTATAACATCTATCCACTCAATCAATAATAATATTTCATTATTTTCATTATTTTGGGGGAGTTTGTTTCTTGGTTTTCATGGTAGATTCAATTGTGTATACTTATGTATTTTCTAGTAAAATTTTAATAAATCAACATAACTATAAATAAAATTTATTCATTCACTTATATAATTTTAATGGCTCCATATATATTTTTTCATTCTTATATAAGTTGATTGATATAGTAAAATGTGAATAATACATGTTTAATTTGATTTGGCTATTTTCCTAAATATCACAAATTAGGATTATATGTAATATTATTTAAATATATTTGCTAAAAACATGAAACATGATATAAAATAAATATTAAAATACAATTTAATTGTATTAATACATTTATGACCATCTATGAAGGCAGAAATTGAAAATGAAGTATCAATATTCAAGGAGATGGTCAACCGCCAAAATTTTGACAATGGTGTTATTTTTTTGAACAAGAAGATGTACTAATGGGGATTAATATAATATATTACATTAAAAATGTAAAATTCTATTATATACTTGAATATGGAATTATAATTACTTGATTGAAGAGGAATCTGATGAGAATGTAGAAGAAGAAAATAAAATTATAGAGTGGGTTTGAGAAAATTACTTCTTGAATGTCACCTCCATGAAGGATCCCATAAAGAAATTGGAATAGGTATTTTGGTGACACAAACAGCACATGGACGTGGGCAGAGTGGAATGGAGGTAGATATTTTAGTATAATAAAGTATTTTGAGTTGATATGGTATGTATAAGAGTAGTATTTATAGTTTATGAGGGGTGGTTACAAGTTATTATATAATGATTATTATACATTTAAATCCAACCACAACTTAGTGGAACTAATTCCAAAAAATATGAATGATACTTAATTTTTTAATGTCAGATTATGGCCATGAAACACATAAACAATCCATTTAATTTATTTTGGTATTTCAAGCTTTTACATTTTAACAGTAACATGCTTCATTATTTTACCCATACTGAGGTAAATCAATTTTACCACAGTAACATGATTAATGAATACAAATGAACATGACCTTAAAATATAATTTTAAGCTTCTAATTCCCTATATATAATCCAATATAGAAAATTCAATTCAAATAAATTAAAAATTATTATTTATAACGTAATCTATAGATATGAAGAAAATGCTGGTTTTCAAGAATGGAATTCTCTAGACAAAGATGATTGTATATTAACTCTATGACTAATAATTATTATTTCATGAAAAAAATTAATTATTATTTTTATATAGTATATAAATTTCATTTAAATTATTATTTATTAGTTATTATTTTAATTAATAAATAATGATAAATATTTTGTACTTTAAAAATAGTTTTCATAAAACATCCCATTTTCAAATTAAAAAAATAAAATTCATTGAATATATAATATGAATTCTTTTAATAACATTTCATTTGATGATATATAAATAAATAATAATTATTTTAATTGAATGCATATTCAAAAAATAATGTAACTTTTAAATTTCTCAATATAATGAAAATGAATGAGATTTTTACAAAAAACGGTGCTTTTATCTATCCATTGAAGAATCAATCATTTCATAATATTCAAAAAAATAATTTTTTATTTAATTTTGGATATTATAATTCCAAAAATCATTCTATCTTCATCAAATAAATGTTAAAAAATTTTCAATAAAAAATTTATATTTATTATCTCAGAGAAGTCAAGAAAATATAGTCTTTAAAAAACATAAATATAAAGAGCAAAAATTATTTTACTAAAAATTATGTTATTATTTTATAAGAATAAATTAAAATATTAATAATGATTTGGGAAATTATATTTTCTATAATTTTTTAAATATTATTCATTCATGCCAATTTAATAGCTAAGTGTTAATTTTCCTATTAAAATAATAACATATTGGATTTCACATAAACTCAGTGTACATTGAATGATAAGATAAAAAAATGATTAAATTCATTTAAAAATAAACAAAACATAAAATCCTAGGGTTTTACAGATAATCAGTATGTAAATACATATTATCATTTAGTTTAGGATTATTTAAGTTAAATTTATTGGTCATGTAATTTCAACAATGTATGTATTGGTAGATCATATAAATATTCATTTTTTGATACCTTAGAAGTATCCTAAAATAGTGTGTAATATCCTATGTTTTTGGGTATTATATGGTTATTATTTTTCATTTGTTTTTAGATTCTTTGATATTTTATCTTCTATGATAGATTTTATCTATAGTGGTGTAATTTGTTCTGATGCGATCACTAACAAAAATCCATTATTGTGTTGAATATGTGATTGAATTTAGCTATAGACAGATTATTCCTATGATATGTTTTAGTTATGATGTCTAATGTGACACCTCAGGTTTGGGCTTTCATTGTGCTTTTATGTAGGGGAGATAGGTATTATGTTATGTCTCATGATAGTTATTTCATCATGAGAATAATTATTTTAGTAATGATCTTATGTTAGTGGTAGTGATGTATGCACATATATAGTGGTGAAACAACCTCTTTGGAGAGTAGTTTATGTTGTATTCTGTTCATAAAATTATAATGCATATTTTTAACTTGATGGATATCAACAAGAGAGACATACTGGGTGGAGTATCTTTGGTTTTTTAATTTTGATATTTATTACGCCCTCGATATTGGGAATATTGACACAAAACTCTTTTTTCATGGAATTACTAAGTCATTTGGTAAGGTAATTTGTGTAAGAGTAGTTATTAATGATATTGTTTATGGAGATTTAATTCAATGATGGAAGATTTCACATTAATATATCTTTATCATGTACTCAAGTCGGATTTATTATGTATGATGAAATTCAAACTCTGAGTATGTTAAGATTCATGATGTCAAAAAGAATTTTTTTGGAAGAACAAGCTGAGTGGTACTGATATACAAGTGGATTAATATTCTCTCGTTTCTGAATGGTTATTTAAATTGTCTTTAAGAATTATTTTATGGTTGTGGAGACTAATTGAGTCATCCTATGATCCATTAAGCTACCATGATGTATAATGAGTTGTGGAATCATTATTGGAGGCTATGAATTAGATGATCAATGGTGGGGTTTGTATCTCGATGCCTGACACATTATAAAATCTAGGAGGAACATCAATGGCCTACTGGGATGTTTCATCCATTACCAATGCTGTTATGGAAATGGGATGAGGTATCCATGGAATTTTTATTTCACTACCTTAGACTACATATATTAATGACGCAATATGAGTGAGTAAAAATTAACCCATGAATTAAACACATTGTATACCTATCAAGGAATCAAAAAAGTTTTAGAATCTTGGGAACTTATAAGTGTGGAATATTTTTTGACTTCATGGATTTCTGTCAACTACTGTTTCAGATAGAGACCCTTATTTTATATCATCTTTCATGAGGGAATTTTAGATAGTGATGCATAACTAAATGAACTTGATCATGAATTTTAATATATATCTGGATGGATAGTCTAAGTGGGACATCAATATTCTTGAATACATTCTCTAGGAAGATGTTCATGACTATAGTGTATCATGGAATAATTTTATTTGAAAATAGTTATTAGGATTTGATCCAAAAGGAACTATTTGAGGTGTTGAAGGAGAGGCCCTACATATCGACACATAATTGGGATTTTGTTTGAGTAAGATCCTTGAATGGATAGAGAATAGTTCAATATATGGTGAATATAAAGTATTTGATCAGGAAGAGGTTAGTAATATCTTAGATTCTATAGAAATATTATGTCTATAATAATCGTTTTGAGTTTTTCTTTGTGGTAGGTCATTATGTGTTTCTCGAAGTTTAGCCTTGATTGACACATATGCACTTGTAGAAGCCATGTATGTTATCACCTCAATATTTTATATTATTCTAGGTTATGGGTGACTCTGGAAGTTATATTATCTATTTAAAATTCATGTTCATTTGATATCTATCCATAATATCTTCCATTTCTATCCAATAAAGTGGTATAATCTAGACCCATTTGGTTTGATTTGTTGGGAGGATTTTGAGATTGAAATAGAAACCTCCTTGGTTGAAACACTTATTATGTAACTGGACTAATTAGATAAGTTGTTTTCTAGTTAGATAATCTAATTGGTTCGACTGAGATGGTAATGTGGTAGGGATAACCTATAGACATGGGACATCAAGAAATTGATGATTAGAAAACTGCCTTATGTTTTTTCAGTTTCATGATCTGGAACTTTTCTTGGGACAACATGATTTTATAGTGGGGATAATTATGAAACGCTCTAGGTTATAGGTATATTTTATTTCAATAAGGGTCAGTAAATTTTGAGTTTTTAGGAGTTTTTTAGAGTAAGGTACAAAATTTTGATATTTCGAAAAATCAAGAAAAGTGCATAGTTTAGGTGAATGGTTTGTGTTAACAATAATGAAACCATGAAATATGGATCTATGAATTTTAGTGGCAATTTTCATAGTTTTAGCATGGATTTTTTAAGTACACAAACTTCTCTAGAGAACAATGTATATGATTTTGTGTTTTTTTTTGTGTTTTTTCATAAGATGAGAATGGTTTCTAAACTATGAGACTTTCTCCTAAAAAATGTATATTTTTAAAGGGTTACAACATTGCATGTTTGGAACTCAATATTTCTAATCATCTTGACTAACCTTGTGGTTTGATGAGGATATTTTAAAATAAAAAATACCCTACCATCCTTGTTCATTTTAACCGCTAACCACCTCTTGAATCCTGGTTATCTTGAATTAGGCCTTCCAAATCACCTCTTGATTCCTCATTATCATTTCCTTAGAGATATAGTGAAGTTATTACAAAAATTGTTGGGGGAAATCCCCCTTTCTCTAACTCCTCCACACATCATAGACATTCGTTATAGTGCGGTATTGTCTCCATGTTCATACACCACACAAAAAATCCCTTATCTATAAAAAGTTCTATAACAATAATATAGATTATGAATCCTCAAAAAAAAATTATGACATCCAAAAAATAAATTAATATTATAATTTGGTAAAATTAAAATAACTATGACACCATGGTGTCATAATTATCCCCACCATACCACTTTTGACCCCAAAAAATATCTA
This sequence comes from Viscum album, assembly GCA_963277665.1. Classification (NCBI taxonomy): domain Eukaryota; kingdom Viridiplantae; phylum Streptophyta; class Magnoliopsida; order Santalales; family Viscaceae; genus Viscum; species Viscum album. Next base: position 828,364,785 of record OY728165.1, read on the forward strand.
GTAGAAATAGGATGAGACAAAATGAGTAGTTAATTCTACATTATTTCAATAGGTTTGTGGGATGGATAAAATATAGGGAGATATATAAAAAAATATTACCAATCCACAAAGTTCTTTATTAAAAAATATCTACCAAAATCCATAAAACAACAACAACATTCTCACAAAATAACAAAACTTCTCTGATCAGAACCTTACAAAACCAGCTAACATGGAGTCATCAGGGAAGGGATACCAATAATAGTTATCCCAACCATTTAAAATTCATAAAAATTGTTATAAAAATAATTAAGACCATAATAAGTGGAAACACCACGAAAAAAAGCACTATATCCATGAAACAACAATAATCGACCATCCAAATGAAACCAATTGAACTCCAATAGAAGAAAAAACCAAATAATCATTTGTTAAACCATAAATAATTGTTTCCAATACTAATAATATCATAATCCAACCTAAATAATGATGTGGGATTTATCCTTGGTTCACTACAAATAAGGTTGGTCAATGATTTCAACAGTAATACACTACCTCATGATGAACCTGAAAAATAAAAAATAAACACTATAAATTATATATAATAAACTAGAAACCTAAAAAACCATGAATCTATTATCCCTTCATAAATATCCAAACTTAATCTCCCAGATTGAAAAAAATGAACATACAAAAATAAAACACTATTTACGAACACAAAAAAGTATGAAAAAGAAGAAACATATCATTATAATTGATTAAGGAGATCCCACTATGAACATTTAACAAAACATTTCATCAAATTTCTCAACAGAATCCACATACTTAATAGATATACATAAAAATAAGAACACACTCAATAATTTATCAAATATACCATCATATTAAATAATTGAAAAAATAACTTTATTACAATAATTGAAGATAGGATTAGGATGAAGTATAACACACTCATTGATGTTATTTTCATACTCCTTCAGTAATTTCTCATGTTGATGAAGGATAACAATCTCAAGAGATAAATCTCTATATATTTGCAACCTAAAGATAGAATCACTGAATAAAAATTGATATCAGTAATTACTAATAAAAATACACATGTAACCAACAAGGAAAAATAGTCTTTATCAATTCTCAACAGGGTATAATGAATAAGATCACAAAAGACCTAAATTAAGAAGATTCAGTTGCTCTATGATAATTTATGATTTCCCAAAACTATTATTAATCACTCCATCACAGTATACAGGAATTCATCCTAACCAAAAGATGTTGGTTACTAATACAAGATGTACAAATACATGGTTTGAGATAAATAAGATAAAATTCCACCACTATATTCAAGTTATGTATGGAAATCAGGATTGAAGAAAGCTTTTCCAAATTATAACAAATTGGATCATCCTAAGTGGAAATAATTTTAATTTGTTTTACCATAAAATAATCCATATGGAAAGTAATATGATACATGAACACATTCAATCCTTGCTTCATAATTCACACTAAATATTCCATTTATTAAGATATACATCCAAATCATATATTGTGAATAAAATTAAAAAAACATTACTCAAAAGCTACATGCCATGTTTTCCTTTATAAAACTAAAATAATTCCAATAAATAATTTAAAATGACACAAGAAATTTGAATTGAAAAGAAAAACCATTTTTGAATTTTATCACCATTTTCAATTTATTTTTAATTAACATATTTATAAAAAATATTAATAAAAACCCTCATTTATTCCAAAAAATCATTCTAAAATCCATAATTAAATAAATCAATTCGTATAATTTATTTTATAAAAAAATAAATACCTTTAAATGCACCCAATAAAACACATTTTTAGATCATAATTTCTTATAAAACAAGGAACCATGTTTTTATCTCATAAAAATTCATTAAAATTTCCAATCAAAACCAAAACATAGCATGTGAAACCAAATCAAACTCACTAAAAAACATCAAACATCACCATACCCTGTAAAATTACCATCAATAATGTTGGAATATTATTTATAAGTATATTAAGAATCAATTAGTCTGATAAATAAATCTAAAATAAAATATAAAACCACTCACATGTTTGGTAATGTCCTTAGATACATCCACATGAGCTCTAGATGGTTGGATAGACCACTTTAGCAATCCATATTTTTATTTATCATCCTCTATCATACCATATTCTTAGAATAAACCCAACTTATTTTTCAACTCATTGGGATATCAAATATAGCTTCCATGTCAATCAAATAAAATCAATTAAAAGAAAAATCAAAATTCATGATTCTAGAATGAATTACACCTAGAAACTCAAAGAATCAAATTGAATTGGGCATGCTGAACTATCTCAGGTGTGTACATATTGAGTTATGAAAACACAATCACCATTATTCCATGAAACAAAAACAATAATAAGAGATTTTCTCAAATTTCTATGATTTTATTCATGAAATTAGGCACTAATACAATTTTTTCATCAACCAAACCGAGCTATCCATCCATCAGATGACTGATGTGTCCCCACATAAGGACAAAGAGTAGTTTCCAATCCTAAATGGCTTAAAAAATTAGGGTGAATTAGAATATAAAATATTGTAATAACTTCTCTATTAAATAATATTTAAAAAGAATAAATGGGCATGAACACTCTGAATGGTATAGGTCCTTGTGCCAATAAATTTGAATAAATATAAATAATTTAAATTTTTTAAAATACAAAACAATTCTGAATCCAACCATATAAAGAACCATTTTTATACAACATATTAAATCCACCTATATATTTCAAAAATAATTAAATAATTTAAATAAAATATTAGTGAGTGATATGATCAATGTGATAAAGAATGAAAAATAAAACAATATATAAAACTCACCACCATAGAAGGGCCAGTCAATATCATGACTAAATGTCAAACTCTTTGCATGAATGATCTAGAGATGAACACAAAATATTCTATAATACATAATAAGAATAATTATTATCTATAATATTCTCAATAGGTCACCACCATCATTTCCACATTCCTGGAATTTAATTAAAAACCTAGCATAAGCTAGTTTTCAAATACAATTAGAAAAGAGGTTCTTTATTCTCTATTATATAAAACTAATAACATATCGATATTTTTTAAACATTACTCATTATTATTATTAGAAAAATCAATTAGTTTCAATGACTTTATGTAAAAACTATCACACATTTTAAATTAAATATTTTAAAGTTAAAACATGATAATATAAATGTTTCAAAAATCCTTTTGAAAACCAACTCATTGTACAAGAATAAAAGGTCAAATTATGGAACCAAATCATATATGAAAAAAAATAAATTAAAAAAACTAATAATAGGTTTTTTACAATTCAAAACATGAAGGGAATCTAAAATAAGATCAATAGAAGCCCCTATGTTAATCCTCAATCCAAGGGATATGTTTATTAGGCTATAACCTATGTCCAAAAATGAGAAATTCCTAGAATTTACAAAAGAAATTCCATTCTAGAGGCATATATTAAATTTTAACATAAACCAACAAACTAGTTCAACTGATCGATTGTCTCGGGTGCACCCCATCTAGTCTTATTTAATAGTGTATGGTACTCAAGAGGCATGAAACTAACTATTAAAATAAAAATATATACATTACACTTAGTTTTATATATTACAATGACCAAATAATAGTTTTTATTGAGATAAAATCATCATCAATCAATACAAATATATTATATCATAAATAAAACTCACAGTCACCTACATCCCCCTCTCATGAAATATCCCCATATATTCATCTCCCGTCATCCACATATATCAAATGTTGCCAAAAAAATTGGACCACTCATATAGTCTCAAAGAAGTTTCTAGAAGCCGGTAATTTATTAAATATGCATTAAATATCCAAATGAAACATCTTGAAAACCAACATGGGATCCCAATTACATCATTTATAAATTTTTAATGTATTTAATAAAAATTTCTTAAAAAAAGTTTCAAATCCACCCTTAAAATCTATTTAAGGAGTAATCAATTTTTAGAAAATCCCATTAAGTATTAAAGAATGAATATTCTATTTATTCCATGACTCAAACATGTAAAAAACACTTTTAAACATCATTTATTAATTACAAAACAATTTATTAATTTATTAATACATTTACCATTAAGTACCAATGGAAATTCGAAGTAAAACCTTCATAAAAAGTAATTTTAAAACCTAAATCACCTTTAATAACATCAAGAAAATGTTTAAAGAACGATTCATGAAAATAAATAAAAAAATTCATGAAAAAGTAAAATCATTTTCAAAAAATACATTAAAATAGTTAAACCCTACTCTTTTCACGAAAATCAAGTTTAAAAGTAATTTTATTCATATAAATCCACTATAAATATTTAATAATGTCATGAAAATATTTAAACATGAGTCTAAAACAGCATGAAATTGATGGTTCTAATATTAAATGATATGTAATTAGAAAACCAACATCATGTTTGAAAGTAATTATCTTTTTCTGATGATAAATTCTCCATCAATCCAAAGGAAAATCCACACAACCTTTAATCACCCAAATAATCGAGTTGGTACCAATCCTGAACATGAATTAGAGTCAGTAAACACCTTATGTTTTGGTCTATATGGTGTTATGTTTGAATTGGGAAGAAAAATGGAAGAAATTTAAAGAAGAATGAATAAGAATAATATTCTTAAACTATGATGATTTTTCTTTAGATGATAGGAGGAATACAAAAATGAATGGGTGACGAGGGTCGGATGTCTAAATGAGTAATCATTTTTCATGGGAATTGTGTGAGTGATAGTGAAGTAGAGAGGGACTATTTACCTTTTTTCATTAATTTTTTAATCAGGCAGGTGGAAAATAATATTCCACTTTTAAAAATACTCCACAAAAGGGGTTATGGTGTGATATAGGGACTACAGTGCATCATTTCATGCGGTGGCCCAAACGCAGTGTGGTCTAGAGGCCATGACAAAACCATACTTAAAAGAGTAAAATAGTCTGAGATCCCTCACCCAATACATATAAATCTTATCCTTAGTTAGATGTACTAGGTTATGAAATAATAAAATGTAGAATTTCCCCCCACCAAATCATCACCACATTGCATAACCTTTGACAACTGTGTGAGTCCTTGTCTCTTTGTGAACCCACCATTATAATAATCCCTGTGATGTGGGGTGCTCTATATCCTATAGCTTAGGAAAACATCATGATATAGTTAAAGAATTAAAAAATCAATTTAACATGAAAATTAGTAAACTTAAGGAAATAATTACATGAGGGTGTCAAAGAATGATTTTTGAATCATTCAAAAAGTTTTACTTTTAGGTGAAAAGTGAAAATTCATATTTTACAAACACAATTACTTTTAATACATCATTATAGTATAAGAATGTGAAAATATTTTAAATCCTTTTTTATAGAACAAAAATATTTCTAAATTTTAAATAAATAATTTAAAAATATTATGTTGAATTAGAAAACATATTATAGACATTTTCATATAAATTTTATGTTTAAGAAATAATATATTTTTGATAAATTTCCATAATAAAGTAATAGTGAAGTTATATTCATTTCTGAATCTATTTTAAAGTCAAATAAATCTCCATTTTTTGTTTATCAAATCTCATAATTGAATAATTTATAATATTTTCGTATTTTTAATAGTCATATGAGAATTATGTAATAAATATAATTTGATTTTCAGCCTCAATGAATTGATTCCATTGTAAAAATATTATCATCTTGGTAAGTTTCATAATGGATAAGAATTTGTTTAAACTAAGAGTTAAGAGTTAAAATTACAATAAAACATGTTAAAATATAATTCATTGAGTTTATTCTAACCTTAAACTACCCAAAATTTAATTTTTTTCCCATTTTTTCAACTTTCCAATAAAAATGACATTTTATTATTTTAATGTAAAAGGTATTTACAAGGGTGAAAATCCCCTCATTTATAAAAGAGAAGATCCAATTCTAACATCTATAAACAATTTGTGAACCGTATATAGTCCAATATCAATGAAAATACCATTAAAAATATCCTACATATATAATATATGTGTTTTTTTTTAAAAAATATGCATCTATGAAGGCTAAATGATTAATCCAATGGAGGATATATAAGGAATATGTAATCATGTCACCCCACTATTTTAATGATTTTTTTATTCTTACACATCTCCTAAATATTCTATAACTATACCGGTATAATAAAAAATGTATCATAACTATAAATAAGTTTCATTTTTTATGGAATAACCATTTTCAAATTCATATCTATCTAATTGAAATTGAAAATGTTTCTCTTTCTTACATAAAGACTACCACATTCAAGAAGATATATATTTTATTTTGATCTGTGTCCCTCATGGATGATTATATTTAGGGATTTATTGAATATATGTTATATTATTAACAATATTATTATTATGGAAATGTTTATTTTTATTTTTATTCATTTTTCTTATAAAATAACGAATTAAAACATAACATGTGTGTACGTTCAAAATACTACCTCCAAGAAGTGATGTAATTAATTTTTCATCCCAAATTTAGTTGATGGTTGTAAAAATATATTTTATGAATATATATGGTATTAAGTTATAATATATGTTATTAATAATATTATTTAAGGATAATTCATGATCTCACTAACATTATAAAAAAACCATTGATATTTCTAAATTACCAAAAAACAAGCTCATCGCTGATTTCAACATCAAGAATGGTAACTAAAACAATTATGTAATAAAACTAGAACATTATTAGTCATTATGGAATAGATATTATTGTACATTAAATAATATTTTAATGAAAATTTTGTTATCAAATAATAGGCTATAACATCACTATTACAAAACATATGGGACTCTCGTTAACAATCATATGAGCATGAAGAACACTTGGGGAGAGGGGATCAAGGTGGATTAATTTCGTGCTTCATGTCCCCACATGAAGATCACATAATATCATTATCTTCTATGGATTCTATACTGTTTAAATGTTCTGAACTCATTAGTGAACACAATCTTTGGATTCATTACTTCAGACCTCCCTAATTCAGGGTCATGAGGTCCTACCTTCCTATGACTTTTTTCATGTGTGTTTCTTTGGATAGATGTCTTATGTATTAGGATTCAAATGATAATAAATAAATTGTTTTATATTTGGAGATAAAAATAATATTTAACTAATTAATACATTGATAATAAATGATTATAATGTACGAATATAAAGGATAATATATATTAATAATGTTTTAAATTAATTAATTAAAATAATTAGGTTTATTATTTATGAGGTTAATGTGATTTTTAGGAAACGTCCATTTGAGGTTTAGATTTCACATCTCACTCTTATTCCATTTATTTTTTTATATTCACCACATAATTTATATTATGTGGTATTAATACTACCAATGGATTTTCTATTATAACATCATAAAATATAATATATTTACAGATCAATCTAATATTATGACTTCCATGGGATATTGATTTATGAGATATCAATTCTATGTTTTTTTCCTCATCTCAATTTTCCTGCATTAAGATATGATCTGTATTCACCATAATATTCCTTTTTGTATGATTTACATACTGACCATGAATAATTTTTTTTACAAAATAATGTATATTTTTGGAATTTATTTACACATCTTGGATTCTATATTTCATGAGTTTTAATTCAACGGTTCACAAAACTATTCGGGTTTATGTTACAATATCACTTTTGATTTGGATCATTTATGTTCCAATTTTTATTATTGGTAAATGTATGTTATTTATATAATAATAAAACTCTATTTTCATCACATATGGTAATTTATAGGGGTCTAATTTATTCTTTCCATCCTCCCCTCTTTCATTCTGAAAAATACAAATTTTATTAACAAAAGCTAACCATATTTCTTTTTTTAGTTTGGAATCCTTCTCTTCCATTAAGAGGGTCTTAATAATCATTTTATTAAAGTTTATATGATATTTTAAATTATTTTTAATGGTATTTCTCTAATATAATTAATGTTTTTTACAAACCACTTAAAGGAAAATCCTTTTCATTTTTCATAAAGGGGCATTTATAACATTCTTAAAAAATTGTGAGAAGACTTCTTTTTAAAAACATACTCCATTAAATTTTTTTAATTCTATTATATATTTTCTTCATCATGTAGATTCATTAATAAGCTTCAATTTTTTATAATTATAATAATAATCCAATTTTTATCCAATTTTAATGTTTTAAAAATTTATTAAAATAAAATGATGTTTCTCTAGTTTTTTAGTGTATATTTTTATGATGTTATAAAACTATTATTTGTTTGTATAATCATATTTTATGGATTATTATGATTTAATAGGGTAATGATATTATAATATCATCTAATTTATTTCTCTATATGGATTCTGATGGTGATGTTTTCATTAAACATGTCTCTTTCCCCTATATTAATTAAGAATTAATGAAATAATGAATATTATTATGATCTTATGGAACATATTTTTATGGTTTTCGAAATATAATGGCTGGGACCATAATTATATTGACCTACAATGCATTGGGTATGTCTTTATATCTCATAAGATAATATTAATGGTAATAAAGAGAGAACCTAATACACTATGGAACTCTATTCACTATATTTATAGTATTGTTGAGTGAAACCAATCCACTATGGGAATTTTTCCAATATGATAGTCTTGGTACTGTTCCTTGACAAATGAATTCATTTTCTTTGCATGTTGGTATGATATAAACTTATGTATTATTCTTATAATATGCTATCATGTTGTATAACTCATTATTTATCAAACTACACTCCAATAATAAATTTCATATTTTAAGAAAAATATTTATACCCTAAATCATGGAATGTGATCTATTTTTTATTGTATGAATCTCTTGGATTATATCTATACACAGTGATAATATTCTCATACACATATGATCATATTTTTCTTACTTATGATCCTTAACTGATAATGCACATGTTTACCCTTACTAGGTGATTATGCATTCCCATATTCTGTTTCTATTTCCATAGATTTTGACTAATAATATTATCAATGATATGTTTTGATAGGTATCATTTGTGGAGTTTTTTTAAGATATGTGGAAGAGTTATTATTGAATATTAATATATGTGTATAATAGAAAATATATATTTTTTGGGAAAGGTTTCAGTTTTTCTAAGTAATTGTTTTTTATAATTATTTAACATTCTAATAAAAAAAATATCATGGGTATGTATGTGAATCAAGGTTGGTTATTAATATTTTATTTATGGATGGTTAAATTTGGCTGGATCTAGTTGGTGGAAAATCATCTGAGTAAAGAATATGTTTTCATTGCATTAGATATATGTGTACAGGCCTCAAGATTTCATATTTTCTATATAATGATAATAACATGGATGGGTGGTGTACGTATTTATAGGATATTTGGTGAGGCATAGGAGGAGTAACATGTTTGTGATGATGAAACCTATTGAGGTTGTGGTTTAAGTGTGTTGTAATTGAATCCATATAGTAGGGACTTTATTGTTGGTTGTTTAAGAGTGTGTCTCCTCTTATATATTAATTTTAGTTGATAATAATGATTATATTCCCAGTAAGATGAAAAAGGGTAGTGATTGATGTTTTTTACTGATATTATAGTATAAACGGTGTGGTTATGCCAATTTATTACACGTATTAATTGATGATGGATGATATGTGGAACAATTTCCACCTAGTTAGTAGGGTCATGGATTTTATAAAAAATATTATTAGATTAATGATATGGAACTATGGTTCCAGTTTATATGTTAGTAAAATTTTATATGCTTCCTTGGTTATTAACATAATTTATATTTTGGTGTGATATTGGATGGAGTCTGTTCATTCAAATTGAGATCGTGATAATGTTGTTGAGATATGATGGTGAATTGGATCAGTGGAGAATAAATCTTCATTGGTAGAGAATGATGAAGTATTTAGTTGATCAATGAAATAATCATGGAATTTTTAAGAATTTTATGTTTGTAATTTGGTGTAGTTATTTGGATGAACAATACATGTCTCTCAAGAATTATTATTTGTGATTGGGTGATTAGATAGTATGTCAATTGATGCATCTATGGTTTTTTGATAAAGGTTATCTAGATGGGTTATAATCATTTTTTATATAATTGGTTGTGGTGAGATATAGGCTTTACCGAGAATGTTTATGGACCATTATAAATGTGTTTTATTAGGTGATTTTAGTGTTGTTAATATCCATATCAAATCATCCCTTATGATTTGATTAATATGGTGGAGAGAACAATGATCCTATCGATGAAATAGTTGATTACATTGTGGTGTCTCAGAATATATTAATGAAATTGAGCACTATATCTAGGTTTATTATAGTGATGATTGGTTACTCATGCTTTGAAAATCAGTGAACCTCAATGTTTGGAGTCGTGTAGTGAAAGATCATTCTCTATTTACGGTGGAATGCTAATATTTGATTTTGAATTGACTACTGGTTGTTTGATATTGAATACTGAAAGACCACTAAGGGTTATTGGGGATAATATTTAAAATTGTGGGGAGGTTATAAATACATATTTTTTTGAAGGGTTTCAAAAATAAAATGCATTTTAAAATTTTGACTCGGTAGTAGGGGTCCTTTTATGAATTGATATTCAGATTGGAATTTAGAAGTTTGTATTAGCTTGAGGAGATTTTATTTGATATGGATAATGGATTGGGAGATTCATTGGTTACTTGGGTGAATCTCATGATATTTTGGTCAATATTTTGATTTTTTTAAAATGGGTTTTCCTTATTTATTGTTCACACACTACTGGAGGAAAACATTTGACATAACTAGGGATGGTTGGTTTTTTTGGTGTGACAAAATAATAGTTTAAAATTGTCAAGAAACTAGGAAAACCTAATACATTTGGTTTGAAAGGTTTTTTCATTACTAGAACATTGTTTGGAAAAGCATGCAACCACACCTAGAAAGGGGATGTGACTTGAGAATCTTCTAACCACAAGGTTGGTGGAAAATTTGGAAAACAATGAATCGACCTTATGACTACCTATAATTTATTAATATGATTTTCATACCCAATTTAAACCTCTTTTATTGTATTAAAAAACTCTCCTCAGATCTCTATCTTGTGCGTCCATAGGGGGGGGGGGGTCCCTCCCCTTATTTATCCTTCAAACCCCATTGAAGAGTTGTGATTTTGTGGTTATCCTTTAGCAATTTAACATGATTTCAATCCTTAAATTCCTTATAAATTCTTCCATATTATTACCAATAATTTTTAATTCTCTATTATTAGAAATTAGTGATGATCCTTCCAGATCATAGTTGAGTCAACCAAATTTGATAGGGTTATTTCATCGTGTTCATATAAGATGTATCATGATGATAAACAGGTGGCATTTCTATCAACTAAAAATAAGGAACATCTCATTATGAATTTTTCAATTTTTCTCCATGATATGAAAAAATTGGCAATTAAACTGATGTAATTTTATTGATATTTTTTTACATATGGTGTTGAGAATATTTCAGGGTCCTTCTAGGGGGTGATGGTCTTGGTCGGGAATGTGGATGTTATTTATTTATTTTTTATGATATTATTACACTTTAATTTATATTATAAATTATTTATATATTGTTATAATTAAATATAATATTAATTATAAACTATTTATAATTAATTATTGGATTTTTTTAAAGACATGGGCTTGAAGGATAGTCTATGGCTTAGATGATCTTTGGAATGAATCCTCAAGCCATGATCAAAGAAAAGTGAATTCGATTAAGGCATGTGTCCCTTAAACATCTTAATTTTTTAAAAACATTTTATTTATTATTATTTTATATATTTTCCTTCCACAAAAGGTCAACTGAACCTAACTTTAAAATTAAATTTTCTATATTTCCTATGGACATAATATAACTGACATGATCTATGATGGAACCTTGAGAACTAACCTATTGACTCATCCTTTAATAAAAAAGAGATTGATTAAAGATAAATTCCATGTGGTACAAATTCCCATGAGTGGTTGAATAACATTGAATAATTTTAGTCCCTCTTAGTTGAGGTTACCTTATTCCCATATTTATAAATGACATTTTTCTATAATGATGATTGGCATGATTATCCCACATTATAATTATGATAAACCTTATTCCCTATGCCTAGTGGATTAGATATTGGGATTAGTGTTCTTGCTCCACTAGTATATGAGTACATGGTTGGGGTATTATCTCGGTATTTTTATGATAGGTTGGTTGTTTGGAATAAGCTAGGATAGATTGGGAAGTGAGATTTGAGTTATTATCCCTCTTTGGAGTAAAGAAATTATGGATTTTCCTAAGATTCTATTGAGTCCAGAATAAAATTATTGGGATGTTGAGAGAATCTATGACCCCAGAGTGAAATATTATTTATGAGGTAAATGAATGAGGTATGTGAACCCATGGGAAGTTTCTAGACTCTAGTATGACCTATGTCATCATTTTGGGTACCTTAGTGATATGTTTACAAAATTGAGGGGTTGTGCAGAGGGATATGAATTATTAATTATTTGTGAATCCTTTCAACTTGAATGTTGATGGTGAGAGGTTGTATTGGAGGTAGTGGCCTGATATGGGTCTGGTGGGACATTATTGGATCCCATATTTGGTGAGACATGTATTTTGAAGGGTTTATCATGATGTGATTGTTTGAACAAGATGGTCTTGATAGATTTTGATTAGTGTATAGTTGGACATATATACATTCCGTTATATGTGGGGATATTCTCAAGTCAAATAAAACCATGTGATGAACTAGTGAACTTATGGATAGGCTGTGATGCATATTTTGTGTGTACTATGTGATGGTTCTAAAAAGATAGTTTCCAAACAATGCTTGAATTGTATGTGTTTCCTGGAATTAATTTTTTACCAATGGGTTCTAAATGACATATTAATTATTTCCTAGAACTGTGCAGGCACACCCCTAAGTTTCCAGATGATGATAATTTTTCTTATCAGGGGAGAGTCATAGCCTTAAATTTCCAGTTGATGATAAGTGTTTAATATTAGTAGTTATTCACACCACTGAGTTTCAAGGTGATGCTATATGTATCGTATTATGGTTCATACATGAAGGGAAGAATTAAAATGATATATTTTCGTGGGTAGAATGTGTCTGGCCCCTATTAACATATATGATAAATTATATTTTCTGGAAGGGTGCATATATGTCTCAATGTTTTAGATGATTTTTTATTCCTAAAGACAATCTATCATACTTAAAATATATGGTCAATCAAGAGTATCATCTTAGTTTTCAATGTTCAATGGTGGTTATTAATTTACAATTATACATTTCATGTTTTATTCTAGTCATATCACATGTGCATATATGAAATTTAAAAGTTATGTTAGTGAAACCATTCATGGTTACCTAATTAGTTATAATCTCACCATAGTTGAGTGTCTATAAAAGCAAAGTACCAAAGAGGACATCATCTTTCATTGGTTTAGGTAGGGTGGAGTCTTGGTGTTTCATGATTGAGTGAGATAGGCTAGAATGATTCTAGAGGCTGAGGTGTGTTGAGGCTAAAAGAAAGTGGATGATTCTCCTACATTTTTTTTGTTTTGTTTTCATTTTATATGTAATATGCTCAGTGGTTGATGATTTAGGATGTATGACTATATACTTAAATGAGATACATATATTTTTGTATATATTGGGTATGAATTATTTTTTCCATGCACTATGATTTTTTTATTATTTTTTATTTTTTATCTTATGATGTGAGGGTATTCCCTTCTCTTGAAAACACCACAATACATTATTATTATTCATTTTACTCTAAATTTTTTGGATGTAAACAATAGGTAAGGTAGTAAATTTTGTCCAGGAACTATTGAGTATTCTAAGGATATGAAATTGTAAATAATAAGGCCAAAAAAATTGATCTGTAAAAAATGACCAACCCGTCTTATGTTAACATGAATCCTAAAAAATGATGATAAAGATTAAATTAAAATTATAACATAAATTCTTTAGGTATAAATTGAAATGGGTGATAATAACCTTTTCTATTAAATAATTAAAATAACTAAAATATTTTTTTATCATGATAAAATCATTATTTTTCATGGTCATTATTTGTATATGAGTCACAATATATAACATTACTCACATAAAAAACATATAACATCCTACTAAATAAAGAAAACATTGTTAATATGAAATTTTCATATGTATCCCCATGAAAAAACTATTTAAAATTTTATTAGATCCACATATACATATAATTGATTTAAGCTTTGGATAATAAATTTTACAATTCATGTCCAAATATTTTAATTTTACTCTTTTCAAACAACTTTTTCCGGTGACGAAGTTCAAAGGATATCCCTAGATAATATACAATTTATTCTTATGATATTAACTAGACTATGATTAAGTTAATAAACAATATATTAAATTTTCCAAATTAAGGATAGAACATAGAACATATGAACCACATAAATCATTTCAGAATAATTAAAACTCAAAAGTATTTAAACTAAATTCAAAAATCTCTTATCAACATAAATATTTTATTTATCTAAGAAAACCTAATAGATGAATTTAAATAATAAAATAAATCATCAATCCTTGATAGAATATATTGTTTCATCATTATTACCCAATTTAGTCATTGAAAATCAACAAATAACCACATGGACCAATCATACATCATTTTAAATAGAACAAGATCTCCCTATAGAGACAAACATAGTTATATGAAAACCCATTTATATAAAATCATAAATTTTAACTCATAACTCTTAAATATATGAAGGAACTATATGATAAAAATAAATGATGATAATATAGAGACCTAATTATAATTATATGATAAATTAAATCTCATTATATAGAGGTAAACCCAAAACCTCTTTATCAAAACACCAAAAAAGTACTTCAAAATCCATATTAACTCTTCTATATAGGATTCCATTGAAAAAAATTTAATGTATAAAATTGTGACATGATAAGTTCAACAAATAGATCATCCATGTGATGATACCATACAGCCTTAAAAAGAATAAGTTCACCTTCATTGTTTCTGGAAAATTACCCAACACTAATAAAAATCTACACATGATTATATAAAGTATTGGTAATCCATGACAATAATGGAATTTCACAGTTGTATTTATTGTAATATCACTTCAAATATTGGTGAATATTTTCCCACAATTAAATATCACCCATGATATGATTTTATCAACATATAATGGGCTCCCATAAGAGTAGATAATAATAGGGTTCTATGAAGTCTCACCAACTTAAGTCCCAATACATAAATTATTGTAGTACTAAAACAAAATATAAGGAATGGTAATATTCCACTATATATAATAATGAAATATAATGGTAGATAGTACCTCAAGAGACCGCCACATTCTCTAGGATGGTTAAATTATTTTTACACATATTTCCTCCTTTAGATTATCGACCTCAACACCCTTACCATCTACCACCACCTCAGTACATCTACAATAGAAGTCTCTATGGAAGAGTAATATTCATCAACTGAACACATATTTCACCACCCTATATTGGTGCCACAAATACTAATTAAAAATATTACTTAATATATAATGAGTTACTTATTACATAGTGGTGGAATATGAAATTTACATGTCATATCCCATATAACAATATTAGACCCTCGCTTATCACCCTAATGTGAGGGATATAAAAAATGATGTTTTTTGTAACCACCATATGGATAATATATGATATCTGAATTATTAATGGAGGGATGATAATTTCCAACTCAAGATAAATTTGTTATGGAGGGTTTTTGTTTTCTATAGACACATAAAAAACTGAACTATCCAGATAAGTGATATATTTTCTAAACATTGTCACTCTAAAAAATATATATTGATTTTCTACTTGAAATAAATATATTATTGTTAGGGTATTTTAAATTACATATTCCTTATTCATATCTTCTTAATAGGTATTTTGATAAAAATGGTAACCTAGGTGTTCTTACTAAAGGTCCCAAAAACATTATAATAAGGTGTAATTTTGTTGTTAATTTATCTATGATTTCGAAATTCATAATTTAACTTGTTTGAAATATTTATATAAACATGTCACAATCATTCACACATTTGTGTAGTCCATGTTTTAATTAAAAATTAACATGAATTATGGAATTATTTTGTTTCCGATTATGTTTTTTACTATAGAGCATACAAAAAATTCAATGTACTAGGTGAATAACCACTCATAGTTGTGATCACAGGTTTTTTGTATAGGCTAACTATTCATCCAAGGGTCACTATTCAAACCTATCTCACCAAAAACTAATTCATGAAAAGGAACAAAATAAATTTGGACACAAGGGTCACTCATTATGAAGATCTAAAAAATAATTACACACATATCAATAAGGGTGTATCATTTAATTTTAATATCCATAATTAATACTAATATTATATTATAATATTTTAAATCCATTTTTCAACTAAATCTATGATATCGAAATTACACTATATTAATATGAACTTTAATTTGTTTAATAAAATAAAACAGAAAAAATATTCATTAATTTAATTCCATATGTAAACACATTATTTACCTATAAAACTCTCCATTATAGTTAAATTTATCCTTCCAAAATTAATTCCACTATCAATGGAATTCAAAATTATTAATTTTAAAAATAAATTTTGAATTCACCAAATCACAACATGATTAGTACAGTTGTAGTGAAATATCATTTAATTATATAATAAAAAAATATCAATTGAGTCAAATTAAAATTTTAAATTTTGTAAGATTTATATATATCATATATTTTTATTTTAAAACATTATAGTGTGACATTTTCCATTACAACATAATATTATATTCAATTATAACATAAAAATTATATAAAATTCCATTACATAATGATCCAATATTTCCCATTTATCTATTAATAAATCATTATGGTGTGGTATGATTATTTATGGTGTGAAGAACTATTTTAGATAAAACTGAAATTTTTAGGCCT
This sequence comes from Viscum album, assembly GCA_963277665.1. Lineage (NCBI taxonomy): Eukaryota > Viridiplantae > Streptophyta > Magnoliopsida > Santalales > Viscaceae > Viscum > Viscum album. The sequence continues at coordinate 828,381,853 of OY728165.1, forward strand.
CCTCATTATGATCGACATTTAAACATTACTTTGTGAAACTGGAAGTTTTTGTGTGGAAATTTCACCATAACATATAATAGAAAACACTTCTTCTACATTATATTAGACAAAGTATACAATTTTCTAAAAAAATACTCTATAACATTGTTTTTTATGTCTAAAAAATCATTTTATAAACTCAAAAAATATTCTCCAAGACACACACTAAGTAAAATAAGTATTTAAAAATCTATTATGTAGACATTATTGAAAAATGGGAATTACATTTTCTATGAATTAATGTTAAATTTCATTATTCTACTCATTCAATTATATATGTTCAAATTGTAATATTATATCCTTGTTTATGAAGATCTCCCCATGAGGGGTGACCTTACCTTATATTCTTATAGAAAATTCAATAAGTAACACACAAAAATCATTATCCTATCGTTAATTTATCATATTACATTACACCTTTTCATGGTAGTCAATAACTCTAATATTCACAAAAATAGAAGATTACATTTTAAAAATTTATTCTTCAACTAGAACCAAAACAAATTCATTAATACTACAGTCACATTCTAATATTTAGGGTCATGAATCGACCACTACCTTGATACTCCCCAACACAAACTAATTATTAATGTTATCTAATGATTTTATTGAACCCAAATCAATTGGAAGACAATCACCTCATCTTCAAACTAACAAAATGTTTCCAAAATTATAAATTGATCCCTCATACATTGATAAATTTGACCATCATATCTACTATAACACTATTCTCCAAATAATATTACCACATGGGGAGGTCCCCTAATAGACTATAATAGGTTATATGTGTACTCCTTATATTATATATGCATGATGATATAATGAAAATTCCATATATATATATATATATATATCCACTAAGAATAAAATCTATGCTATGTATATGGAAACTTTTCATATATATTATAAAATTAATACATTGAAGAAATCAAAATTAATGAAATAAACATAATAATAATTACAAATATTACAAAATATATGAATCTCTTACCTATAAAAATACTATAAATTAAATACACTTTCCAGAAGTAAGGGATAATAGGATACATATTCCTATTTTAGAATATCCTGTTCCTTCTTATTTTTTGAAAGGATTATCTAACATAAATTACCCATTAAGATCAAATAATTCTTCTTTATAACCAGCTTAGTATAACCCTGAATATTTCCTAATCTAAACTCAATCTTAAACAACTTTTCAATACAATTTTATATTGGAATATCATTTCTAAGGATCCAAAAATGTTTTTGCAGGGATTGATAGTAACATATAATCAATACCACTAATATGCGATGAATTGATGACTAACTTAATAGGTATAACAGTAACATAATGACAGAATGTGCTATTTTATAAGAAATTTCACAAATCAATATTTATAAATACTATATTATATTTTTATTTAATAAAAACTAAGTAATCAACCATTATTCATGTCATATATCCAGAAAAAAATAAGGAAACTAGAATAATAACACAAATCTAGGTCCATGATCTAAAACATACATAATATGAATGTGAAAGGGGTTATAGACTCCCAAACTCCAATAAATAAACAAGTTCTCAATATTATTGTTTCTCAAAAAAACATCTAACATGGCCTTGAAATTTTGAACACAAGTGATCAAAGTATGAGTCATTGAATACGATACATGATTAGTCCATCCTTTATAATTACAATCTAACAATATGAATGAAATGTAATAATTGTCTAGAAATATAATAGTAACAGATGATAATCCTTCCAATTCTAATGTAATATCCAAAATAACCTCATCTCATCATATACACACTCTCCTAGGATATAATATGTAATATATAATAATTAGATGAGTTATCAAAATAATTTCATTATAATGGCCCCCAAAGTCTTCTTCCCAATGACTATATCACTACTTGGTAGTAAAAAATCCCAAGGTGAATATGAATTCCTATAATTAAAATACAAAAAAAATATTGTATATGTGTAATGGAATACAATACTATATGAGTAAGTTAATATGGAATTAGTCGCCCAATACAAAACTAATGTTGGGATTCCCCTAAAATAAAATAAAACAGATATTTTGGATAATGATTATTCCAAAAAATGGGGTTGTAACATAGAGAACGAAGAATGAAACATTATTACATCACTAGGATTAAATTATATAAAATTATATAAAAACATCACAAAACCACTCAGGCAATACAACTCATCATTTCCACTAATATCTAAAAACTATCAAGTAAGAAGATTTCTTTAGTTGATCCAACTATTACATAAATATTAAGAACATAACATAAAATTATTATTGTATTCTATATCATTTCGCCTATGGAATCAATATAATTCATCAATACATCAGTCATCACCAAAATTTCTTATTCTTTATCATATCTAGAAATAATAAATCTATAACTCTCTGTTAAAACCTCACAAATGGTCATCAGACTAGAACATATTATAATTACCTATAGAAAAAAACATCAGTTTAGAATCATAAATAATATATCCAAAAAAACATTTATATTTTATACTTATCCCATTTTAACATGAGAAAATATTAGGATAAGTAACATAAAATATTAATTAAATTATTCCAACTTCTTTCATAAAATAAACACACTACATGCATTCCTATAATAATTATAATAATATGTTACATAATATTTACAATAAAATCTGGATTAATAATTCATAACATATCAAAAAAATTATTATAAATCAACCTAAATAATGAGTCACCTGCCTCAATTTAGTCAATGGATATTTATAGATTTATATTCTCTAATAACACTCATACAATACTTTAAATTATTCCAAATAAACAAATTTTAAAAAATTTTAATTATAAATAAAATTCCGTAGACATAAAAGAGGCGATATTTAATGGAATAAAACCCAATATCCTTAGAAATTTTTTTCTAAGAATTCATACCATCAATATCACGACCGATCTATTTAATTCATCATTAAACTCATTATTATATGATGAAGAATCATTTAAATTTTCCAAAATTCTTCTTACATTTTTCTAAATTATAGAAGGACATAAATATTGGCTATACTATATTTTAATTGGAATATTTATTTCAAACCTTATAACTATATTTCACTTGAATGGTTACCATGAACACTCTATTAAAACAATGTATTTAACCTTGTAATTTTATTTACATAAAAGTTTTAAAATGAAAAGTCCTTTTGTATAGATTTGTAAACAAATTATGTAACCATACATTATATTCCTCAAAAAAGTTGTGAAAGTTTATTGTTTTTTATTAATATTATATATAACCGTGAACCTAACCACAATTAATGAAAATAAACACTTAAAAATTTCATCAACAATTAAAAATTTCACCAAACTTATTCAATAAGGTAAAACCCCCTTTTAGGATCTAATGGTAGAATCAAAATCCAATTTTATAGTCACATAACTAATTATTTCCCACATTAAAACCTAATCTATAAAAATATACCTTTTCATTATAAATAAAATAAATAAATTTCTATGTTCGAATAGTTTTTCAAATGTTTTCCTGGTTTTACTCAATTAGAATATTGATATGGATACTATTACTGCTGGTTATTAAAAGGTTCTATACCTGTGGGGTTTTATATTTTTAATCCTATAAAGAATTTATTTTCTTTTTTTAAATATGGTCATTGGGAATGATACAAATCATGTAAAGTGGTTTTATTAACCAAGATGGATTGTGTTCTCCCATATAATGGGTTTCTGAAATCAAAAACCACAATTCATTTTTTACTATTTTAATTCCCAAGACATGATAATTATATAAAATAAAATCATTAATATATTTATCCATAGAATTCATTGTGAAAATAAGATAACCCATATGGTGTTTGGATTATACGGGCCCCATAATTAATATTTACGTAAAAGAAAAATTAAAATTATAAATGAATATTATTTGATTGTATCATTCCAAACCCCTTTTAAAATTATGTATCTATACCATTCTTCTAGATATCTCTCTTATCATATGATTTTAAATGAGAATGATAATCAATTCCGTCTATTTAAATAAAACAACATATATATGATAATTATATTTGATATTATTTTGGAATATGGGAATGTTATATCTAATAAACTGTTTTTATTCATCAGAAACAAAATAATTTGTGTTCAAACCAATAAAAATACTATATTTATAAATACTTAAATAATTAAATAATTATGGTGGAATGATAATATAAAAAATTACTTATTTATATTATTATTAAATAATCATGAGGAAATGATATATTTGAAATGGTATTCTGTTTGACCTTGATTTAATTGGACTCTAAGGCCCAATAAATAGCCCGAATGGATCGAAGGCCTTCATTTTTATTGATTTTTAATAACCCCTATTTCAAGGGATGAGGGGGAACCCTTACATGGTTCATAGGCTCATAGATTACATGGCCCGTAGGCTTAGGAGCTTACATGACCCAGAGGTCTTATGTAATTTAACCAGACTACCTACAAGGAACTTCCCCTAGGCTTAGGAGGTTACATGACCCAAAGGTCTTAGGAAGGTTCTTTACGTTATACATTTTTGAATTCAATTAAATGCACTAAAGATATTTTTAAGGCTCATTATTGCACCAATCTATGTTATAATTCAAAATAGACTTTTTGGTTTCCATTAAATTCCCCATGTACCATTGTTTACATACAAATAATGAGGACTGAATTGATTAATTTAATTGTTATAATTAACATGTTTTTATACATTAATTCTCTAATTTCCATTATATGATAAATTACATAGGGTTTTAGTATTATTACTTATATATTTTCCTTTATATTGGATAGAATCATTTGGATCGATAGAGGATCCCTCTTATGAATTAGTTATTAGAATTATTTATAAATACCACAATGATGATTTGATTCAATAATCATTTTCACCAATATAAGATCCTATTAATAAATTAAATTAAGTAAAACATTTTTTATTCAATTATGTCTATTTATTTTTACTTATAATGACCGCGAGAATGTTTTCTTTATGATTATAATATATTTCAAGTGTTTGTAACACCTTAAAACCCAATACTAAAAAATTTTCGGTACGTACATAGTATTTACTCAACAAAAAGATACCAATAATTTATCTTAATAACTTTTAATTGCATTTATAGGATTTATAAAAAAACTAAATAAAGTATCAAAATTTTAACATCCATTATTTTTTTATTATAAGATAATAATATGTCAAAAATTATTTTTTTATTCCAAAATGACATGAAGAAAAACATCATGTATTTACATGTCCAAATGTAACTTCCAAGGAGAGGATATTTTGAAAAGAATAAATGAGAGGTTATAGTTCATAATTATGGTTCATCACAACTCAAAGATAAATCTATATATTTTCTAATTGTCCTTTAGAATAAGGTTCTAGATGACCATTCTATGAGGGAAATACTACATAGTATTATTCTTGATCTGTATCATGGTTTTAAATATCCCATATCACAACAAAAACACTATGAAACTCAATTATTAGTATGTGTAACATGGCCTATCATATAAATAGATATTTGTACTCACATTTCACAATTCCATGAGAATATAATATGATTATCCTATATATTCCTTTCGTATATAATGGATTTTGTGTTTGAAACAAAAAAATTGGGATGAAATATTTCACAATTAGTTTGTCTTGATTCTCAATGTTATGACATATATACAAAGGATCACCACTATAACAAACCATATATTTTTCAAAATTTATTTAATGATAAATCAAAAAAAAATTCTATTAATACAATCAAAACATATAGACATGCCGACATTATTTTTGTGATTAGATACACAACACAATAACATCATAAAAGGATACAATGAAATTATTAAATTCTCCATAAAAATCATTTTATTCCATTTATCTTCTAATACTATATTGGATAACCTAGGGACTTACATATTAATGGGGTGTGGTATAAAGACCAATAATGGAATAATTAAATCATGACATGATTAACAGAATACATATGTGTGAAGAGTAATATTAACATGACATAAAAGAGTGATAATCATAAATATGAACATAGAAACATGATATATGGTGATAACATGAAGAAAATATAGGAATATGGAAATAAAATTAAAACATGACATTATAAACATATGTAAAGGATAACATCTAAGAAAATACAACATTGTGTGTGTATGTTTACTTAACATGAATCGTATTTGGAATCTCATGAGATAAAAACATTACCCAATTAATAGGGATATAAAATTATATTTTCACCTCTAAAATTCATACCATATACATGAATTTTTGTGCCACCAAGATCATACAGCGTATAATCATATTTCCTTACTTTTAATCCAATTATTATGATGTTTGGGTTATAAAATAGATGTCTCAAATTAAATAAATCTATTTATATGTAACACCCTAGGTAAAAAAAATAATATGACATCTTTATATTTATCCATATTTTTTAATAAAATATTAATATTACTTTAAAGGGGATTCTATGCTCAATGGTGTACCCAATACGCAACAACGAGTTTCTTGGGAATCTTACGTTGCACTCTAATAATAAAATAAAATAATTTTAAATGGTAGTTAACGCCTAGCCGTTGTAATGGTGTTAATGAACAGAACTTACTAAAAAATGATTATATATGTTTTTCAAATATTTTTACTTTTTTTCAATAAATTTTAGAGGATTAAAAATGCAAATGAATCCAGTTTTTAAGCATAAACATTCTAATATTCTTTAAAAGGTCGATTAACCCCCTTTTGATGGCGAACCCCTTTTAAATCCACTTTTTGAAAATTTTCTAAGCTCTATTTTTTCAAAATAAACATATTATTTTTGATTGGGACATTTAAATTTACCTTGGGTTAATTTTTGGAATTTTTTTGACAATGTTCATTTTTCAATGAATAGTGTAAAATACTGCATTTTACATCAAAACTGCTTTTACATATAATTTAATTATATGGTTATATTATCTTTTTAATTTGTTTTAAAGTTTAATTAGAATATATTTTTACCATGTAATTCAATTATGGTCATTGGGATTAATTTCACATTGGAATTAGGCATAAACAAGTGCCAAACTTTTCATAAATACTGTTTCTAAAAAACCCGCTATTTGTTTTGACAACGGGAAGTTTTTTAAAATTAATTATTGCAATTTATGTGTTTGGAATTTGGTAAAATGGATTACATATTTGTAATCAGAAGGTCAAAATTATGTAGTTAAGACTCTTTTGTTTTTGGACATTATGAATATTAACGACGGTAATTATCGTTAATTATCTTGATTAATGAGTAATCAGGTAGTTAAAGATAAAAAGATAATATCATAATAATAAAAAATGACCACAACATGTATCCTAAGGCTACTGGTTGTCTCATGGACGACCATGGGATGACTTGTGCCAAACTTGGTGGGCCCATGGAATCACTTTTGTAAGAAAGTGACTTTTTATCTTTTTATTTTTAAAGAATGTTAAATGTAACAAAGAATGTATCACCTAAGTAAAATATTTTTAATTTTGTCTACATAAATGATATTTTAGACTATAAATATTATTTGGAAAGCTAAAACGATTTCCTAAATCATATTAATTTATTTATAATTTTTAGACATTAAATAAATTAAATTATTTATGATATCATGATGATGCAGCAATGACCTCATTATTTAACAATTTAATTAAAATGGAAAGATAATGTAAAATATAAGACCTAAACATGTCCAAAACCTATTGTATGGGTGGATTTCGAACCCTTATCACCTTATCTTCGAAAAAAAATCAATGTGGGACCATTAAAATCCGAAAATCATTTGAAAATAAGGTTAAATTTTATACCTTTCCAAGAGTGCCCCTCCTATCCTCATATAAAAGGCCCCCACCTCTACCTCTTTACCCACACTTCCAAAGCCTTTGGCTGAGCAAAACCCTGACCATTTTGTCTCTCCACATCCCTCTATAAATTTTTGAAGCCTCACTTTGGGCAGAAGTCTTCCCAAGGAAGCTTTTGAGCTCAAACCAAAGGGAGTTACCGGATTTTAAGGTAATGTCTTCACTTGTGTCCTTTTGTTTTATTTTTCTTCTCCAACCCCATAAACTCTTTTTATTCATTTATTTTGTAACAAATACAGTATATTCAATATACTAGGATGTTTTTATAATAAGGATTCTAGCTACACTTACACACACCTACATCTAATGGTTAAAGAACATACGGTTTCTGTGGATGGTGAATTTCTGCCTCCCAAAACGATGATTGTTCAACATTCTTTTAACACCATAAAAGGTGGCCATTAAGATGACACTATATTTATATATGATATATAGTATTTTTATTTTTTCCTTAAGATTATGTATTTTTCATTTATGGCTTCCATTATGGGTATAAGCGATATCTTCATTTTAGGAAGTGCGGACTATCGCCCCCTCAAAGTGATTTGATTCGTTAATACCATATGTGGTACATATAAAGGATATATTTAATGGTATTATATATGATACCATAATAGAATTAACATACTATTATGTATCATTATGTTTTAATTCCATTAAATATGAAATAGAAATGGAAGTAGCGTTCATGCGTACGTACGACTTACCGTCTCCATGAACGGTACATTTCATTTCTTATCTCAAAATGTTATGTACTATTATAAGTACATATATATAATGGATATATATGTAATATATTACAACTAAATTATGGATATAATTCTGGAATTATAACATATATATATATATATATCTCATTTTGTTTTAATTTCATTAATATGACAAAAAAGGAAAGTAGTGTTCATGCGTACGTACGGCCTACCGTCTCCATGAACGGTGCTTTTAATTTTTATCTCCAAATTATGAGGAATAGTATAAAATGAATTTATACTGAATATATATGATATTTAAAACATCAATACTATTCTGGATATGATGTACCTATAACTACATGGAAAATTATTTTCCAACAAGTTCAATTTTTGACTCATGTACCAAACATCGACAAAAATGTCTGATATGAACTCATATTATTAACCAATTATTATAACATTAAAATATGTGATATGAACTGAATAATAATATTTATAGGAGGTATTTAATCAATTATAAATTTACCAAAGTTTTTTATTCAGGTATATAAAGAAATGAACAAGACAAGTCGGACTTGAGGTAAGCGATCCTACACCACTCTTTCTTTTTAAGTACACTCTTTTATGTCATTCCTTTTAAGCTTATCTTTCTTATCATTGGGATGTTCTTTTATATTACTCCTACAGTAATTATTATGTTCATATGATGAGAGACCCTATTTCCTCTCATCAATCCATTTTGGAAGTTTTGAGTGGCGCCGTTAGGCTGCCGAATTTTCGTAAGAGATCTAACTTCTCTCTTTCTTTTTAAGTCCTCTCCTTTTTGTCACTTCTTTTAAGCTCCTCTTTGTTATGTTGGGGGATGTTATTTTATATTCCTCTTTCTAAAAATTTATTTTAATACGATGAGATACCCTTTTTTTATCTCTCATCAAGTCATTTTGATGTGACGCCGTTAGGCTGTCAAGGGAACTTCTTAACCCAATTTCGATTTATTTGGGTTCAACATATAGTTATTGAATATGTCATCCTTTGAATATGTGTGAATGGCCTTTTATTATTCTACACATAATATCCACTTATATTTGGTGTATTCATTTGTCACACATAATTATGTAATTGATTTATCCTTAAACCAAGGATATCGTCTTTGTAAGGGACTTCGTCTCAATCTCCTTTCATTGAGGCATATTTTGTTTTATACACAACCTTCTTTTATACGGTTTATAAAACCCTTTGAATTTTATGTTTATCCAAAAGGAATCTTTTTTATCCGAAGAATTTTACTAAATGAAAAAAAGGGAATGTTTTTTTCGAACGTATGCGGCGACATCGACTTCTCCGCCGCCTTGACCATTATTTGACTTTTAGCTTCCTCTACAAGACATACCTTATTTTTAAAAGAAAAATAAATACCATGTTTTACTTTTCTTTTATTTTGGTATTGAAAATGGTTTTCATAATGTTTTTATTATATCAATGTGTTGTATTGATATCTTGTGATTGAAATGTGGAAATGTTATGTTTCCTTTATGCATGTTTTATGTGATATGATTATGTTATGGTTCTTAGGCATTATTATGAAGACGGGTGGTTCCGTGATAAACTAAAGGCGGGTGAGCCCGATATATCTCTCCAATGCATTGGGTAACACAAAGGAGTGAAACGTTAAGGTTTCTCCGAAGAGATTTAGGGAATATACCGTGATGGGTATTCCAAAACGTAACCAAGAGGGTTACTCCCTACGTAAGAATGTTATGAATGCCTCAAGTTACCTTTTATATCTTATGATTTCTATGATTTATTCATGATTTGATGAGGTATGTTAAAGTGCCTATGTTTTATGAGTAAAGTATGATTTCATTCTTATTTATATATGAACTCATGTTTCCTTTCCATATTTTTATATCCCTTACTGAGCTTTTTATGCTCATCCCATGTTTTTGAAATGTTTTTCACAGGTCAAGGGAAAGGTACGTGATGTGATGATAGTGTCAAGGATGTGTTAAGAAAGAATCCAAGTTTTATTTTAAATATGTTTCCGTTGATGGGAAGAATGAAACCTGTCTTTTATGTAACCACTTTATTTAAGTGTGGAATGTAATGCAAGTTTTATGATCTAATTATCTAAAACTCTAAACCTGGAAAGATCCTCAATGTGTAATCTTGTATTAACTCAAGAATAAGTAAGGTTTAAGGATGGGGCCTTATAGTTGGTATCAGAGGTCGGTTTAGATAACTTTAGAGGTTAGGGTATTATTTACGCATAAGTGACATTACAATAATGGTTAGGATTTCATAAAGAGTCATGGTTTTAGATAAAGTGAATTAGTAAGTATATCTTAGTGTTTATCTTCCTCATTAGTACACGATGGTTTTGTTGATATACTCACACTAACCTTTTTGGTTATAGTAATTGGCTAGATCTAGGAGGCACCAAAGTAACAATGGATGTGAAGGAAACTGTGATAGTTTTTTGAGCAAGCAGCTGAATGATATGGGATATGCAATGAGAACTCTTGTGATTATCCTCAACCAACTATCTGGAGTCATGATTTACCACCTAAACCATGGTTATTTCTCTATGGCATCATATATGCGAGAAACAAATCCCTATGGAAGTACAGGTAATAATCATAAAGGTAAGTGTGTTAAAAAACCTATGTGTCAAAGATGTGGAAAGAAACACCTAGGAAAATGTTTCAAAGGGATAGAAATATGCTATAGATGTGGAAATGAAGGTCATAAAGCAAGAACCTGCCATGGAAAATTGAAGCATCTAGTTGACTCGAGGAAAGGGAAATAAGTTCTTTCAGAGGGATCAATTGAATGTTTTAAATGTGGTGTGCATGGTCATTATGCAAACACATGTCCTATGAAGATGTTTTTTGAATGGGATCACCAAGATCGTAAAAATGTTCATTTACTAATACCTAATGCCATTCCAATTGAGGATGAAGAAACTGAAAATGACCAATCAAAGGTATGGATTATTTCATAACTATTGTTTTCATATTTTGGAATCTTAGGATATGATTCATGATTTTGTTTGTAGGAAAGAAGTATTTCAGAATAAGTTGGAAAGGAATGGTTAATGAATCATGAAGAATGTTGAATGAGTAAGAAGTCAACATATAAGGGCTTCAAGAGTTATGGTGAAATTCTTAAGAGTATTAAGTCTCTTTTGATGATGGGGTTACATTAGAAGACTTTTTATAGTATATGTAACCCTGATGTTTAATATATGAATTTTTTTTTCAAGGAATAGTTATCTGTTCTTTTGTGGACATAGTTATAAAGAACCATTTGGGTTTATATGATCCTTACTTTTGAGGTAATTATGGGTTACTATATGTTATGATGGAAGTGAAAGGCATGAGATAAACTTGAGGTTAAAATATGTTATGTTTATTTTTGAAGATTTTATCTCATTTTGGGGAATGTTTTAAGAATTATATAGTTTTGGAAAAAGGACAACACGCAGACCGTTTGATAACCTGTCGCATCGGACAAAGCTTCGGGAATCGAACCCACAACCAAAGTGCGACCGATGTTTATCGCCTACCAGTGGACTACGTGAAGTCCCTGGTCAGTTTGACTGATTCTTTTTAGTTAGGTGATTTTATGAATTAAGAGTATGTTTATTTTGGGTTACCTGTGGAAATTAATTAAACTATCATGGAGGATAATTGATTAGGATTAATTACTTTTCAGTATGAGACATTAAGAGCAACTGATGTAGTTTGGAGATAAATGATACGATTTAACTTGGTAGACCATGTGACTAAACCCTTCAAATATTTGGGTTTCAATCTTAGTTTGGTTTACTTTGAATAATTTTATGGACAAATTGTTTATCGAATGATCCTTGTTGAAATTTGGGTTTTGTTGGACAAGTTTTGGAGATTAAGAATAGATTTTCTTTTTATAAAGGGTTATCCTTATCTGGATTATCTAATCATGTACTAACCTTTTTTTTTGTTTTGGTTAAAGTCTAAAGGCTTGGGAAGTTTATAGTTCTCTTTTGTGGATTAGGTGATTCTCTAGAAGTTGATTATAGTACTCTTAATGTGAACAAGTCTTCTTAAATACTTTTCTTTTGGAGAAAATATGAGTTTGTGTAAGGAATGTAATAAAAGTTGAAAGTCAACATGATAAGTGATTATGTTTCGTTATGAATAAATTCCTCAATAAAAATTAACCTAAAACAAAAATGTTGTCTATTAACTTTTCCTACTGGGGAATCGAATACCGTTTAACCCATCACAAGTTTGTGATTTTCTTAAGTTTAACTTTATCCTAAACATGTTTTCTATCACTCTCCATCATAACACGACCCTTTGTTTTTTTATCCATGTCCATATTTTCATACTTGGAATACTAGTATGGGTTAACTCGGGTGACCTTTGTACTTATCCTTCTTTATTTTAAAGTGATTGTTTCACCGACTCTTGTTCCGATGTGGGACTTTCAAGGATGTTTCCAAGCACAATTTTAAAATTGCGAGGAAGCAATTCCCAAAAGGGGGGAAGGATGTAACACCCCAGGTAAATAAAGAATATGACATCTTTATATTTATCCATATTTGTGAATAAAACATTAATATTAATTTAAAGGGGATTCTATGATCAATGCCGTACCCAATACGCAACAACAAGTTTCTTGGGAATCTTACGTTGCACTCAAATAATAAAATAATATTATTTTAAATGGTAGTTAACGCCTAGCAGTTGTAATGGGGGGAATGAATAGAACATACTAAAAAATGATTATATATGTTTGTCAAAAAATTTTAATTTTTTTCAATAAATTTGAGAGGATTAAAAATGCAAATGAATCCAGTTTTTAAGCATAAACATTCTAATATTCTTTAAAAGGTCGATTAACCGCCTTTTGATGGCGAACCCCTTTTAAATCCACTTTTTGAAAATTTTATAAGCTCTATTTTTCAAAATAAACATATTATTTATGATTGGGACATTGAAAATTACCTTGGGTTGATTTTTGGAATTTTTCTGACAATGTTCATTTTTCAATGAATAGTGAAAAATACTGCATTTTACATCAAAACTGCTTTTTCATATTATTTAATAATATGGTTATATTATATTATTAATTTTTTTTAAAGTTTAATTAGAATATATTTTTACCATGTAATTCAATGATGGTCATTGGGATTAATTTCACTTTGGAATTAGGCATAAACAAGTGCCAAACTTTTCATAAATATTGTTTCTAAAAAACCCGCTATTTGTTTTGACAACGGTAAGTTTTTTTAAATTAATTATTGAAATTTATGTGTTTGGAATTTGGTAAAATGTATTAAATATTTGGAATCAGAAGTTATAAATTATGTAATTAAGACTCTTCTGTTTTTTGACATTATGAATAGTAACGACGGTAATTATCGTTAATTATCTTGATTAATGAGTAATCGGGTAGTTAAAGATAATAAGATAATATAATAATAATAATAAATGACCACAACATGTGTCCTAAGGATATTGGTTGTCTCATGTCCGACCATGGGATGCCTTGTGCCAATCCTGGGGGCCCCATGGAATCACTTTTGTGAGAAAGTGACTGTTTATCTTTTTATTTTTAAAGAATGTTAAATGTAACAAAGAATGTATCACCTAAGTAAAATATTTTTAATTTTGTCCAAATAAATGATATTTTGGACTATAAATATTCATTGGAAAGATAAAAATATTTCTCATATAATAGTAGTTTTTTTTATAATTTTTAGACATTAAATAAATTAAATTATTTATGACATCATGATGATGCAGCGATGACCTCATTATTTAATGATTTAATTAAAATGGAAATATAATGTAAAATATAAGACCTAAACATTTCCAAAACCTATTGGATGGGAGGATTTCGAACCCTTATCACTTTATCTTTGAAACACATCAATGTGGGACCATTAAAATCCGAAACGCATTTGAAAATAAAGTTACATTTTATACCTTTCAAAGAGTGCCCCTCCTCTACTCTTATAAAAGGCCCCCAACTCTACCTCTTTACCCACACTTCCAAAGCCTTTGGCTCGGCCAACCCCTGCCCATTTTTTCTCTCCACATCTTTATCTAACTCCTTGAAGCCTCACTTTGGGCAGAAGTCTTCCCAAGGAAACCTTTGAGCTCAAACCAAAGGGAGTTACCAGATTTTAAGGTAATCTCTTCACTTGTGTCCTTTTGTTTTATTTTTCTTCTCCAACCCCCTAAACTCTTTTTATTAATTTATTTTGTAAAAAATCCAGTATCTTCAATATACTATGATTTTTTTATAAGAATTATTCGAGCTACACTTACACACACCTACATCTAATGGTTAAAGAACATACTGTTTCTATGGATGGTGAATTTCTGCCACCTGAAACGATGATTGTTCAACATTCTTTTAACACCTTAAAAGGTGGCCATTAAGATGAAACTATATTTATATATGACATATAATATGTTTATTTTTTTCTTAATCTTCTGTATTTTTCATTTATGGAATACCTTTATGGCTTCCATTATGGGTATATGCGATATCTTCATTTTAGGAAGTGCGGACTACCGCCCCCTCAAAGTGATTTGATTCGTTAATACCATATGTGGTACGTATAAAGGATATATTTAATGGTATTATATATGATACCATACTGGAATTAAAATACTATTATGTATCATTATGTTTTAATTCCATTAAATATGAAATAGAAATGGAAGTAGCGTTCATGCGTACGTACGGCTTACCGTCTCCATGAACGGTACATTTCATTTCTTATCTCAAAATTTTATGTACTATTATAAGTACATATATATAATGGATATATATGTAATATATTACATCTAAATTATGGATATCATTCTGGAATTATAAGATATATATATATCTCTCATTTTGTTTTAATTCCATTAATATGACAAAAAAATTAAAGTAGCATTCATGCGTATGTACGGCCTACCGTCTCCATGAACAGTGCTTTTAATTTTTATCTCCAAATTCTAAGGAATAGTATAAAATGAATTTATACTGTATGTATATGATATTTAAAACATCAATACTATTCTGGATATGATGTACCTATAACTAAATGGAAAATTATTTTCTAGCAAGTTCAATTTTTGACTCATGTACCAAACATCGACAAAAACGTCTTATATGAACTCATATTATTGACCAATTATTATAACATTAAAATATGTGATATGAACTGAATAATAATATTTATAGGAGTTCTTTAATTAATTATAAATTGACCAAATTTTATTATTCAGGAATATAAAAAAACGAACAAGACAAGTTGGACTTGAGGTAAGGGATCCTACACCTCTCTTTCTTTTTAAGTACACTCTTTTATGTCATTCCTTTTAAACACATCATTATTATGATTGGGATGTTCTTTTATATTACTCCTACTGTAATTATTATTTTCATATGATGAGAGACCCTATTTCCTCTGATAAATTCATTTTGGAAGTTTTGAGTGGCGCTGTTAGGCTGCTGAATTTTCGTAAGACATCTAACCTCTCTCTTTTTTTAAGTCCTCTCCTTTATGTCACTTCTTTTAATATCCTCTTTTTTATGTTGTGGGATGTTATTATATATTCCTCTTTCTATAAACTTTATATTAATACGATGAGATAGCCTTTTTATATCTCTCATCAACTCATTTTGATATGACGCCGTTAGGCTGTCAAGGGAACTTCATAACCTAATTTCGATTTCTTTGGGTTCAACATGTAGTTATTGAATATGTCACCCTTTGAATATGTGTGAATGACATTTGATTATTTTACACTTAATATCCACTTATATTTGGTGTATTAGTTTTTCACACATAATTATGTAATTGATTTATCCTTAAACCAAGGATACTGTCTTTGTAAGGGACTCGTCTCAATCTCCTTTCATTGAGGCATATTTTGTTTTATACACAACCTTCTTCTATATGGTGTATAAACCCCTTTGAATTTTACGTTTATCCAAAAGGAATCTTTTTTATCCAAATCATTTTACTCAATGACAAAAAGGGAATGTTTTTATCATACGTATGCGGCGACAACGACTTCTCCGCCGCCGTGACCATTATTTGAGTTTTAGCTTCCTCTACAAGCCATACCTTCTTTTTAAAAGAAAAATAAATACCATGTTTTACTTTTCTTTTATTTTGGTATTAAAAATGGTTTCCATAATGTTTTTATTATATCAATGTGTTGTATTGATATCTTGTGATTGAAATGTGGAAATGTTATGTTTCCTTTATTCATGTTTTATGTGATACGATTATGTTATGGTTCTTGGGAATTGTTATGAAGATGGGTGGTTCCGTCATAAAATAAGGGTGGGAGAGCCCGATATAGATCTCCAATGCATTAGGTAATGCAACGGAGTGAAACGTTAAGGTTTCTCCGAAGAGATTTAGGGAATATACTATGATGGGTATTCCAAAACGTAACCAAGAGGGTTACTCCCTACGTAAGAATGTTATGAATTCATCAAGTTACCTTTTATGTCTTATGATTTATATGATTTATTCATGATTTGATGAGGTATGTTAAAGTGCCTATGTTTTATGGGTAATGTATGATTTCATTCTTATGTATATATGAACTCATGTTTCCTTTCCATATTTTTATATCCCTTACTGAGCTTTTTATGCTCATCCCAAGTTTTTGAAATGTTTTTCGTAGGTAAAGGGAAAGGTATGTGATGTGATGATAGTGTCAATGATGTTTCAATAAAGAATCCAAGTTTTATTTTAAATATGTTTCTGTTGATGGGAAGAATGAATCATGTCTTTTATGTAACCACTTTGTTTAAGTGTGGAATGTAATGCAAGTTTTATGATCTAATTCTCTAAAACTTTAAACATGAAAA
The DNA here is from genome assembly GCA_963277665.1 of Viscum album. NCBI lineage: Eukaryota > Viridiplantae > Streptophyta > Magnoliopsida > Santalales > Viscaceae > Viscum > Viscum album. Next base: position 828,399,364 of record OY728165.1, read on the forward strand.
GATCCTCAATGTTTAATCTTGTATTAACTCAAGATTAAGTAAGGTTTAAGGCTAGGGCCTTATAGTATACCTATTTTAATATAATTGAGTGGAAATTAGATTGGTATTCATAACGCAAATGGTTGGCTTGGAAAAACCACAATATAATTTTGACTACATAACATTTGTTAATAATGATTCATGGAAGGGATTAATGAGAGTGAAAGGCATTACATCAATAATTTTGAATCATAAGTAATGTAAATTTATGTTTGGAAACAGATTAAAACAATAAAATATGAAAAAAAACTATAATACAATGACATTACATGAATAAAGAGTAGGGGAAGTGAATCCCTTACTTGAGAGGTTTCATCTAAAATATTTGGAGGGGCTTATTTAAGTCCAAGTAACACCTTTAAAGAGCTTTATATATGTATAAATATAGGAACATTAAGATAAATGTGTTTTTAGTAATGATTAATGGGAGACTGGGTGTGTATTTATAGTTAAAAAGATGATAATTATTTTTTATTTTAAAAACATAGGTTTTAAAATCTATGAAAAAAATTAATCAAAACCACAAAAAATGTCCGTATTTTTTTCATGGTTGTAGGAAAATAAAGGTGGATTTAAATATTTTATTGGGATATAAACCAAAATCCATAAATTAATATAATTTTTTATGTATAAGTGAGTCATGTTCATAATGAAATTTTATTATAACCATAAAATATAATATGGGTTCAATAAGAATCATTGTAGGTTTGTTAATTTAGTCAAGTATGCTTAAAAAATATTATTTTATTTGAAAAAACAATTTTTATACATGGATTACCATTATTGTATTCATTACATAACATTTGGAAAATTAGGATTTCATAACACATAAAATTTATTTATATCTTATTTAGTTTATCCTCAAATAATTGGACTACCAAAAAAATTTGTAAAAACTAACTATTGGGTAACAATGATGCGATGAATTCTTTATTATTATTAATTTTACCAAAATATTATCTTGAAAATGAGAATTAAATTTTATATATAAAAATCATTATATAATGAAAAATACTAGTTTTTACATCACTAACTACATTAATACCTTTATGAAAATTACATTAGACTTCATTAAATTATAAAATAATTCATATTTAAATAAATAGAATTTAATAATAATATTTAATGAAAATAAATTATCTTCTGAATCCTTACATTTATCAAAAAATGTGTGCTAATTGAGACTAAATATTTTCAAAAAAATACATTTTATTTTCTTTTTATCAAAATATATATCTTGGAAAATCATTATATAAAAATATATATATTATTAATGAAATGGGTAAATGTAATAATTACATTATTTAAAATAAAATATATAATTTATTACTACTTGGATCTAGATATATAGCCCCTTATTACATTACCTTACATACTAAGGTAAAGTGTGTACAATGGTACTTTCTTGGGAAGTTTAATGAAATTGGATGGGGTAATAAAAATTATAAGGATCCAAATAAGAAAATTGAGAAGTCTTTCAAGGAGGTTGTCATGGGGGGTTCCTCATTAGGGGCGTCGGGGTTGCGCAGTATTCCCCTGATTCATTTGGAACGTAGAAGCGTGGGGTGTTTAGATGGATCTCCTGTCATTGAAATTTCAGAAAAGGAGATTTAGGAGGCTGCAGAGTTTCATAATCTTACCCTGGTAGCCTGTTTTGGTCCGGAGAAACCCTCAATGGAGTTGTTCAGATCCTTTATGGATTCTTGGGGTTTGCATCATGCAGTGGAGGTTTCAGAACTATCCCGGTTTGCATTCTATATTAACTTCTTCTGTAAAGAGGATTTTGTGCGGGCAAGGGCATGGGTTGATAGGTGCTGCGGTGGCTGTTGTTTTACCCTTTCATGATGGTATGGGGAATGCCATTATGGAACAGAATCCCACATGGCTGTGATTTGGATGAAGCTTCTAGGGATACCTCTTCCCTTTCACAATCCTACAATTTTGGCGGTAGTGGGTGACTTGTTGGGAAGATTTTTGTGTTCTGATTTGAACACGAAGGTGTTAATGGATGCGTCTCACCCTCACATTTGTGTCGAGATGAATCTTTTGGTTAAGTTCCCTTCTCGGTTCCTAATCTGGCCACCTGAGGGGTTAAAATGGTGGCAACGCTTTGTGTTTCAAGCTCCACCAAGGTTTTTCTCATCTTGAGGCTTTCAAGGGCATTCGGCGGATTTCTATAGAAAAGGGAAGACAAGGCATGGTAATCCGAGGACTGGGCATGGTCATACTGCTCACCAGGAAGCTGCTTGGCTAGATGTAGTTGGATCTCATAGTAAGATGGATTTTCATGGTGTGTCTAATGTGGTGTTGTACTCTCAGTTTAGGACGTCTTCTTCCATGGAGGGGGTGGAAAAAGGTAACATCTCTTCTAAGCCCTCGGATTTTTCCAATTTTGTCGAATTTGTGCCTGAAAAGCCCCGATGTTCTAGGGGGGTCACAGTTGGATGGTATTTTATTGAAGGATCTAGATTTATCTATTTGGTCGATGCAGTCAAATGGTGTGGCGATGGAATTTTTGGATACAGATGTGATGGACCATCCTCAGTCGATGGTTTCTTCCTTCTTTTCTAGAAGAATCAACATATCACTGGATTGTGGGGCTATAGGTATTCCCAGGGGATTACCACTCTATAAAGTTATGTCGGTTACTTCTCCTCTTTGTGTTGGTTTTATTCAATCCCCCCTTCTTGGAAAAGAGGGAAAGGTGGGGCATTACAAAGTTGACAACTGCAATCTTTCATGGTGGAATTTACATGATGGTGTGACGAAGGAAATCGTCACATCACGTAGGTCACCTGCTCGGTTGTCTTTGAATGAATTTCATCAAGTGGAAACAGATTCAGCAACTTCCTTTTATTCTATGAGGAACATGATTTCACTGCTGTAAGAAGTGGATAACCAACTAAAGAAGAAGATTCTTATACCAAAGAGAGGATCCCTATCAAAAGGTGCTTCAAGACCAGTTACATTGTCAGTGTACAAATATGATTTCTGCAGAACATTATTTTTCCTCAACTAGGGTAATAACGGTAGAAGGGACAAAAACTCCATCTGCTAATGGTTTCCTTGATTATTTGGAATGATTGGGGACTGGGAGTACAGGAAAAGTGTGTATTTATGGCTTCTGAGTCTCGAAAATATGGTATTTCATAAGCTGCGATTCTGGAACCTAAGCAGGATATCGGTAAAATCAATTTCTTTGGGGAAAATATGGGATTTGGTCAGTCCTTTCTTGATCACCCTACAAATAAGCAAATCTGGTTATTCTGGAATCGTATCATTCAGGTGGATTTTATGCAGGCTACGAATCAGTGTATGATGGTGAATATTGGGTTCAAAGGCATTGGGATTTGTTTCCCTTTCCTTTATGCTAGCAATGAAATTCAGGAATAGAAGGGTCTGTGGGAGTATCTGGAGGAATTTGATCCAGCAGGCCTTCCTTGGTTCATTAGTGGGGATTTCATTGTGACCGCTGATGTCTCAGAAAAGAGAGGTGGTTTAGAGAGCTCGGTAAATGGTATGCTTGACTTCAATAAATTCATGTCTATTAAGGGCTTGCTGGATTTGGGCTTCAACGGAGTTAAATATACCTGGTGGAGTAATCACAATGGGGCTAGGCACATTTGGATTCGGCTGGACAGATGCCTTGCCAACATCAATGGGTTAGACACCTTTTCTCTTTCCTCTGTGTCACACATATTCTTTTCTTTTTCAGATCACACCCCATTGCTGGTTGAGCTCAAATGTGGGAGCTAGGAACCCAAACCCTTCTTGAATTCGTCTAAATGGCATAGTGTGGAGGGTTTTCTTCAAATGATGCGGAACTCATGGGAACGTGAGATTTAGGGGAGGGTTGGATAGGGCTTGCTGGGAGGCTGAAGCGACTTAAGTCTGATATTTCTCACTGGATTTATAATAATCAAATTCATGATAGTTCTATGGCTTCTATTCAGATGGAAATCGATAATTTGGAGGATCAACTTTAGAGGAGTTTGGATGAGGGAATTTTCATTAGGTTATGTGATAAACGTAGCTTCTTAGCTGAGAGGGTGCTGGAGATTGAAAGAGATTACAGGCTCCGCTCTAGAGTTAGATGTCTTAAAGTGGGTGATCGAAACACCAAGTTCTTCCATTCTTGTTTAAAGGAGCTGAAAATTATGAAACTCAACATTAAACATGAATATGCTTCTTACACTTCTGATGTCAATATAGTAAGTCGGTTGGATTTTGATTACTTTGAGAAGTTTTTGGCAGGTGTTATACGAGGTGACCGGTCAAATTGTGACTCTGTAGAGGATAATAAAAATTTCTTAGGAGATATTCCTAGCAGTCTTGAGGTAGAGGATAACAACATCCTCATGACCATTCCAGAAAGTGATGAGGTTTGGGGTACTGTCCGCAGTATGTCCTTAGACAGTGCATCTGGCCGAGATGGTTTTCCAGGGAGCTTCTTTGTGGGGGCTTGGGATTTTTTGTGGGTTCATGTTACTAAGGCCATCTAATATTTCTTTCGGGGAGGTGCCATTAATAGGAGCTTATGTTCTTCCAGGGTTGTTCTGCTAACAAAAATCAAATACCCTTCATCCTTTGATCATTTTAGACCTATTTTCTTGTGAAATGTTTATTACAAGATTTTTGAAAGTCTGATGGATAGGAGATTGAACAAGATAATACTGAAAGTGATATCTCAAGAACAACATGATTTTATCAAGGGAAGGGGCATTCATGGGGTGGTAGTAATTGTCAATTAATTGGTGGAAGATATTAATAAAAGGTTGATTGGATCCAACATCATCATTGAAGTGGATATGGACAAGGATTATGACAAAATGAATTGGAGATTTATTATTCAGGTCATGAGAGGTATGTGTTTTTTCTGAATGGGTGTGTGACCTATGCTTTCGTTGCTATTAATCACCATGGATGTACATCTCTCTTATGGGTAATGGATTTGGTTATTTCAAAAGTGTGCAGGGAGTGAGATAGGGGGAACTATTGTCCGCTATTATGTTTATTATTGATCAGGATTCCCTATCATAGAATTTTCACAGAGGCATGGAAGAAAGAATGATTCTCCCTTATCACAGGAAAGCCTCAGACGGATCCATATAACATCTTATGTTTGCTGATGATGTTTTGATTTTATTGCATGGAAAGAGATCTTCTATTTTGCATTTTATGGGAATTATGGAGACCTATGGTTGCTTAAGTGGCTAGATTTTCAATGCGATGAAGAGCAACATTTTCATTTTAGCCTTATGTTTAAGAAGGAGAGCTCGGGATATTCAGAATATTCAAGGAATTAAGAGGAAGAGATTTCCAATGATTTTTCTTGAGGTACCTATTTCTAAGGGGAATGTTAAAAATCCTTTTTTGGGGATCTCTTTAACAGAATGTAGGGAAGAATTTTATATTGGAAGAGCAGATTTCTTTCCTTTGGGGGTAGGTTCAACTTGATTAACAATGTGATTTCATCAATTCCAATGCATGTAATGTTTGTGATATCCCCTCCAAAGTGTATTATTTATTTGATGGATAAAATTATGAATTTCTTCATTTGGGATTCCAATTCCATGGGTGGGGCTCATTGGGCTTCATGGAATCATCTGGCTAAACAAATCGAGGAGGGTGGAGTTGGTCTTAGGGACATATCCCTAACTATGCAATCCATGAAAGCCTTCATGGCATGGGATTTTATGGTTGGCGATTCCCTATGGGCCAAAGTCCTCAGAAATAAATATGGATAGCATTGGGAGAGGTGGGACAAGCTGAAATTGTCCAGTCTAGTGATGAATGTGTTGCAACATCTGGAGATCCTTCAGGAAAACTCTTGTTGGGTGGTAGGGAGAGGGGAGATCAATTTATGGCATGACAATTGGGTTGGGGAGAAGCTATTTTTTCCATGTTATCCAGTTCCAGATATAACACTCCAAGAGGCTTCTCACTTTCCCAGATTTTTTGATGCTATTCTTAGCGTGGAGTAGAGGGCCCTTTACTGGGAGATTATGTATAATGAGGAGGATGACCGGGTCTGTTTTATATGTTATGGTTCAGGTTTTTTTAGTGGACATGTATTCAAAACTCTAATCCATCAGGGAGGGGCTAGTGTTTATTGCACGGCTCGACTATAGTTCAAAGAGGCTCCTACAAAGTTTAATTTTTTGGTATGGAGAGTCCAGAATAACCCCTTGCCAACAGAGGATAATTTCCAATAGAGAGGGATTTCCCTGGCCTCGCGATGCTATTGTTGTACTAATCGGCAGGCTGAATTGGTCTTCCATTTATTCATCCAAAGTGAATGGCCCGACTATCTATGGCTTCTTATGGGTAGCTGGGGCTATCAAAATATTGTTTTCTATTCCCTGTAGGACTTCTTTGCTAGCAGGTTTATGGGTGCAGGGAGTCATGATACAGAATTGAAGAGAGGTAGCATTATTGTGCTCGCCATCTTCTGGACGTCGTGGGAGGCTTTGAAGAAGGTGAGAACTGAGTTGCGGCCTTCGAATAATTTCCTGAACATTAGATTGAAGGGTCTGGTTCATGAGTTGGCTGCTATGGTGAAAGGTGGATAACAGTCTTATTTTATTTTTAGGTTGCTGAACCGGACTCCTAACCCAAATAGAACACTGGGTAGCTGGATCTGATGGGATCCACCGAGCCTCGGATAAAAGCTTAATGTGGATGGCTCGTTTTTAAATGGTCAAAGGCATGGGGGAGGTCTGCTGTGGGATGAGTACGGCTCTGTGTTGTTCACCTTTGGCGGTTCTATGGGCTGGGAAATTCTATGGGTGTGAAACTCAAGACTATCCAAAAAGGTATCATGCTTTGCAAGGACATCAACTTGATGCATTCTGAGGTGGAGTCAGAATCTGAAATCATGGTAAGAGCTATCAACGGACAGGTGGATCCTCCATGGCATCTAATTTATTTATTCCATAGTTTCATATTGGTTCTTAGACAGGTTTTCTGGGTTCACCATGTGAAAAGGGAGGCTAACTTCGCGGCGGATTCACTTTCGTGGGGAGGCAGTCTGGAGGTACCGTTAATTGTGTTTTCTAGTTTGGGAAATGTTCCCCATGAGTGTAATAATTTTTGCGGGGGGATGCGCTCAGGTTGCATAACTTTAGACCCCCATGACAATCTTTTCATTATGTGCAGTTTCTCAGTTTTCTAATAATAAAATAAAAAGGAATAATAATAATAATAATAAGCATGAACGTAAAAGATAAATTGTTTTACTAATGTCTATTTTTTTGAATCTAGACTTGGGCTTAGTTGAGGGAAAACCCCAGTGATATCCTCTCCCTTGGAAGATCCAATAAATATTCAATATAGGGTATGATCATACTGGTCTTGGACATCGATTCTTCTTTATCAGTTAATTAAAATTTATCAAAACCTGTAATGTATACAAATATTTATGGTCATTAAAGAATGAATAAATTATCAAATTTTATGATCATTAGTGGTCTTTTATGCCATACAGTCAAATTATTGAAATGGTCAATAATGGCTACAAAAAAAATTAAATACATTTCATGTGTTATATATTATGAAATTACATATAAATAATTTATTCACAAACTAAGGGATTTCATTTAAAAATAGTGTGTAATTTTATTCACCCGCTTCAAAAAACCACACCATCAAAATTTATTTATGTGTTGTATAATTGATGAGGGTTCTTCTATTTTATCAGGTATTACAGTTCCAATGTTATATCCTCAAACTTTTTGTTCCTCCATTATACATTGACTAGGTTAGTTAGATTATTTCATATAACTTTATCTCTATGGAATTATATCTTCACTGACTTTTCATCATATGAATGATCATCCTCAAAAGTTAACATCTTAGGATTTTGTATATGGTATAGGTCTGATATTTACTACCTCAAGGGGAATAAAAATAAAAAAACATGTACTTGAGATAGGTTCAGTGGGATTGTTTATAAATAGTTCATATCTACAATGCGTTCATATATCATTAAGGAGCCCAAGTATCGAGGAATTATATTTCCCTTCTTCGTAAACCAAATTAATATCTTCCATGGTGATATATAAAGGAACTTTTTATCTCTATTCTCAAACTATAGGTCTCATATATGATTTTTTATGTTGACTTTCTATTATAATTGTGTGGATTTCATACGACACTGATAGTTTTGATCATTCTCTATCATATTTTGGATTAGTCATGATCCCATCAACTTTGACTCTATAACATTGTCCCAATATGTCAGAGTTCAACACTTTTTCCCATTTAGAGCCTAATAAGGTTTCATTTGAATGATAGAGTGTAAATAATTTTTATATTATAACTCCACATGGGGAATGCATTTATCTAACTATCCTTTGAAAACACCTGAACATGTTCTCTTCACATACTATATTGTTTTAATGGTTATTTCATACTGGAAATCTTTCTGAGGCTGATAAGAAGTGATAAAACACATCACTATATCCAATTATTACAAAACACTTCTCATATAACCTCAAGGTAATCCTTATATGTCGATCAAATACAATTAATATTGGTACTTTATGTAGTCTTTCTACTTATCTTCTGTAAATCTTGGTGGGTTGGTCATGAAAAAAGTCTTCCCTAATATCAATAAAATTCACTAACTTTGTAATGTGATTGACTACCACCGAAATGGTGTTATTTCCTTTAGATGTTAGGGGAAGTCCTGTATCAAAATCCATGGTTATGTTTGGTCATATTAATACTAGCATGTAAATAGAATCATAATACACATAGAATTATGTTGTTCAACACTGAATTTTTTGAATAACAAGAATCATGATACATATTATGAAATATCCCTATTCTTGATTTCTAACCATATGTTTTTATTTATATATATACCTCATAGTACATCCTAGAGGAATATAAAAGGTTGTGTTATGTACAAAATTTATAAGTTACTACTTTGGTTATGGTTTCCGTGGGACACATATCGGGGTTCCAAACCTAATAACATCATATACAAAAAAGTTAAGCTCTAAAATATTTGATGCATTCCTATATAAAATATCATCTTCTTTTTGGATCTCCTTAATCCTCTCAATAATAGATGGTGGTGATTTTATTTTCGGATTGTAGGATGATTCTCCTTTTATGAATATCATTTCCCTCTATTACTTTTAAAATAATATTAGATCTCTTCTAATCCCCATTATGAATAGGGTTGAGTGATGTTCTCTACAAAGAGTATCTTCCACTTTATTCCCCTACACATGATAATAATAGATTGAATACACATAATCTTTTATTATATCTTACCACCTTGATTAGCAAATATTGATTTCCTTTTTTAAATATATAATTTAGGATTTTATAATCCATATATATGGTACAAATTTCCCCATAGAGGTAATGTTAGTGAATCATCAATCTGATGATCAGTTATCATAAATAAAAATCATGTTTCATGTTGTTATTCTTGTGGATATTTAATTTATGAGAGGAATAAGCTATCAATTTTTCATTTTTCATTTTTACAAAACCCAATTTATTTTAGATGAATCATTGTAGATGAAAAATAATTCCCCACTTTTGGGTAATTCATGTATAGGTGCAGTGGATATAATATTATTTTAGCTATTTAATAATATCAATGCATTTGTCTATCTAGAAGAACATCACCCCTTCTAAGTCATATTTTTTAGTGGGCCTTGAAATCAATAGTATATTCCCACAAATAAATAATAGTAAAAAAATATTTCAACAAAAAATTGATATCTATCAAAAATGTGTACTAGGACCATCCTTCACTTCCCTCTATATTTAAAAGAACCATATGTCTCCTTTTTTGGAATAAAATACCATGGTAATCTTAATTGTTCAATCCAGAACTCAAATTTATTATACTTCACATATAAATTTTTCTTTGGAAAAGTCCTTAGTATATAATCTAAAATATCCTCATGTACATTCTTTTATTTAATGTTGATCAAAATATCATTATTAAATATTACCTTAAATTTTTAAAGGTGATCCCCAAAGACTCTATTAATTAATTCACTTAACATATTTTGATCATTAGTTAGCCCCAATGGAATCATAATGAACTCACAGTCCCTATAACTTCTGTGAATGTAAGTCTTAAGAATATCCTCTTTCACATTTATGGTATAATATCCTAACTGATGATCTACATTAGAGAATTATTGGGTTAAAAAATAGTTGATAGAAAAATTATTCACTCCGAGGTTAAGGATACATTTATTTATCAAGATCTCTTTGAGGTCATCATAATGAACAAATATATTTACAGAACAATTATTATTCTTGAAAATAGGATGTGTTCAACCCATGGTGAAGAAATTAATCATATAATCCATTTATTTGTGTTCACTTATACTTTCTTATTTTGATATTCATGTTCATTATTTTCCATTCTAAATATATTCATTGATATTAACAAAGAACTGGGTAATTATTAGATTAAGAACTCAACCAATTAGCTTATAGCAAGACAAAAAAAATTGTTTGGGATACACATCAATGAAATAACAGAAAATATTGATGTAATCATGGATGGTATTTTCCTTTATCTCAATAATTTTAGCTACATATGATCGCTTATAAGGAATCATAATTCATGTTGGGATAATGATTCTAAAGGATATTTATCCTCCTCCTTTAACTTGTATAGAATCAAAGGGTGATTCAAGATATAGAGGTTGTTTTCCTTATCTCATAAATTTATATTGGATCTATGTTAAGAAAGTCCAAAATAAAACTAGATTAGAATTAAATTCTATAAAATGTAGTGTGAAAGTGATATATGATAAATTTAGCCAATAAATATTTTTAAAGGAGAATTTATAAAATGGTGATACAAAAAATAACCCAATTTTCATCTCTAAAAATAATTTTACTTCAATGTTTAAGGTGGTATTTTAATTGTTCTATTAATATTTTTAAGATGAAATAATGAATAGAAAATGAAAAAAAATTTATTTTCAATATATTTGAATGATAAATTAGTGTACATAGCACTACTTCATTGTCAGGATCCACCTCAGAAATTGTGATGGGATATGATCACCCTTTCCCACTATGAATAAGTTGTTTGTTTCATTTGTTATCCAAAACAAAACTTTCGTTGTTAATTGGTTTGTATAGAATCCATTTTCCTTATAGATTAATCATCAGATATTTAGTTGATTGTTGACTGTAGAATTCCTTTTTTCCACCACATTGGTGGGTTCCTCTGTTTGGAATTTTCTAGCTAGGTTCCATTTCTTCCCACATATAAATAATTTCCATATCCCCTTTAGGATACATCTAGGATGCTTATTCGCTCACTTTTTACTAGGGCTATGTATTACATTCTTAACCCTATGATATTTCTCTGTCACTCCACCAGAATTAAACGATGTTCTCTACATCCTGTCTCTAGTATTAAGAGACCCTTATCATTCACTAATATCTATTTTTTATTTTTTTTCACATTGTAAATTTTTTTCATAGACTTTAAATTCATGAATCATAAAATATATTCAAATTATCGAATTTAGACCAATAAATTAGTAGCCAACTTTTCTTTTTTTTCTTCAACAAAAATGTTCGAAGATTCTCATGAATTCCCTATGATGTTCACATCATATTACTTGATGGATTTTTCATTCTTTATGATAGATACAAGAAAATAACTCTAAATTATAATTCATCGGGTGAGTAGATAACATTTATTGAAAAAAAACTCATGAATTATTTCCACTCTATTGGATTGATTTCAATATTAGGATTTGTATTCAGGATCATCTTCCGCCATTGATCAGCATATCCATCAATGTGATTAAAAAAATTATGAAATTATTTTGATGAGATAATTCTAGAGTATAGAATATATTTTCAATCGATTTTATCCAATCTTATAGTATTAAAATATTGGGAGATCCCTTCAAATTCTAAGGACTTTATATCATAAAGGTCTTAAAAGAAACATTCTCTTCATTAGGAGGATGTGGGAGTCCTTATAGATTCAAATTTCTATTGAATATTTGAGTTAATTATGAATTTTGTTTTTCATGATGTTTCATAATACATCCCCATCAGGTTGGGAATATCATTTGGGAATTCATTATAAGTCCCATTACATAGGTCATTGACTTCATTCTTCTTATTTCAAGCTGTTAACTAATATAAAATTAAATTAGGGATTAGAATTTTCAATCTATTAAATATATAAAGGGAATCTATGAACATTGAATGGATAACCCATGAATTATTAATATTTATTAACCTTTAAATTTCTTGGTTTCAATTTAATTTTCCCATGCTATATTTTTTAATATTAAATTTCATTGGAGTTTTTCCATTCATAATGGTCTGTAAATTTTTTTTGAATAACTAAATAGTATAACCCTATATTTTGGGATCTTTCCTGAAGCCTTTATAATATTTTTCAGGCCCTACGTGATGATATAGTTATTAACCAATTTATACTTTTCAGGGTTATTACCTATAGGGAATAATATTTCACAACATCATCCACTTTATAGTATCCAAATAGTGATGTATTTTATCAAAAAACTATATTTTCAATACATTTAAAAAATAAGTATTTTTTCCTATGATTAATATTATCCCTAGGTTTTTTAGTATGGTTTTCTATTAATAATCCCAAAAAAACTAGACTGTTCTCTTATTCCAACTTTGAAAACCTGTATCTTTAATAAAATATATTACATTAGTTATTATATAAAGGGACATATAATATAATACAAAAAGAACAATATATGTAGTGTATTTGGGTAATTAGATACACAAAATAGTTAAATAAACCATGGATACAGTAAATTTATTTAAAAAATTATAAAATACTCTTATATTCAATTTATATTTTAATACTACATGTGATAACTTAGGGTTCTAGTAATATAGGAATGTTCTATAAAGCCATGTATGGAAATAATCATAAAATAACATGATGAATGTATTGAATGTGATTCTAATAGAATATCAAGGATACATAAATGGGATATAATAATAAACATGAATATTGAAGCATTATATAATTTTATAACATAAAGGAAACATAGGAATCTTGAAATAATATAAAACAAGACAGTTGAATCATATGTCAGGGCTAACCATTGAGACATCATAGCTTCATGTTCTTAGGATAACATCTCATGCACCATACATGGTATCTCATGAGATGAAAACCTTACCTATGTAATTAAAGGTCTATATAACCCCATTCCCACCTGTCCCAATCATATCACATTCAGAAATTTGTGCTTTTTGTAGATCATTCAACTTAAAAATATATTTCATCACTTTCAATATCTATATTAACATAGCATACCTACATGAACCACTAGGTATGAGCCAAAATCCAACATGATCTAATGTTCTCCTCCTTTTATGTAATGATGTAAACTATTAGTAAGAGTATAAGACTATTTTCATGGAGATAATATATAAGGCCCAGACCTTAAACATTACTTAATCATGAATTAAATGAATAATTCACATAGAGGATCTTTTCAGCTTTAGATTTTTAGATAATTATGTCATAACTATTACATCTCAAAAGATTACATAGCAGACACTTCTACCAATTTTCCAGAAAAAACACTTAAAAAACATGTCTAGTTCCATGTTTTAGATAGAATGTCTTTCTTTGATCCCATCCATGACCCTATTCATATTAAAGTCCTGTGGAAAACATTTCAAAAACATGGGATGAGCATAAAAAATCAAGTAAAGGATACACAAAGAAGGAAAACTGTTAGTTTTTTAAAACAACAAGTAATCCAAAACTACTTTATCAAAGTAATACTTTTCACCTTTATGAAGTAGTAAAAAAACTCTTCACTAAATAAAAGATCATTAATTACCCCTTTTGTAACCAAAATATTAACATAAAAACCCATATAAAGAACACATAACATATAAAGGTAACTTGGGACATAAACATACTTAAATGGTATAACCATACGGCCGAATTCCACACATATCACTTAATGGAATAGCCATACAGCCGACTTCCATACCCAATGCATTGGAGGTTATAATGTAACCACCCGTCCTGGTATTCATAGCACCACCTGTCATATGGTTTATCACGTAACCACCCGTAAAATGTCTAAGTACCATAATTACACAAAAAATATTGAAAATATAAACATTTCAATAACAAAATTTCATTTGCAATAAGAATAAGTAATTCCAAGATATTGAATTAATCAATCCATTTTTAAAATTCATTTAAAAGAGATTTTTGAATCAAAGTGTCACATACCACTTTGAAGATTTTAATGGAATTATAATTTTAAAACATTAATTTCCATATAAATAAATACTGAAAACCATTTTGAAAATATAGTCATTAAAGATAAAGATTTAGAATAATGAATCTTTAAAACATTTAAAATGAACTTTTTGTTACAGAGTTTTTAACAAAATGATAGACTCTTGAATACAACTAATTGTGGAATAACATTTAATCTGAACATTATAATATCATGAGAATAAAGGGATTCAGGATATAATAAGTCAAAGGACAGTATACACACCATATAAGAGTGAATTGGTGCATAACAACAATGAAGTCTCAATGGAAATGTTAATTGAGATGAAATCCATTATAAAGATGGTATCCTAAAATTGAGGATAAATCAATCACATAATTATGTGTGATAAATACAAATACACCCAATATAAGTGGATATTAAGTGTGAAACAATCAGAGGTCATTCACACATAATCTTGGAAAAACAAAACCAATGACATAGATATTTAACTCAATGAAATGAGATTGAGTTATGATTTCCCATACAATTTTGTAAGAATTTATCAATGAGATGATTATGTGTAGAAATAGTATATCCACACAAAGATTTTTGGAAATTACAACATAGAGATTCCACACATAATCTTGGCATAAAAATCAAGAAGTAGAGGTTTAACCCAAAAAATTTAAAGTGGGTTAAGAAGTTCCCTAACAGAAATTCGACAGCCTAACAACGTCACTTTAATATTCATAAAATGAGTTGATGAGAGAGAAAATGGTATCTCATCACTTGGACATAAAATTTATATAAATAATGATATATAAGAACATATCCCAACATAATGGTATGTGAATTAAAAGACATAACAAAAAAATTCTTTTAAAAAGAGGAGGGTGAAAGGTCTCCTTTCCGAGTTGGGTAACTTTCGAAACGTACACCCCATGGAAGAAGGGTCATAAAATGAAGATTTAAATACCCATAAATGAAATTATAATGCAAAAAGTGTATAATAATGGTCAGTAAATGCACCACTCAATGGGAATAGTGGCAAACATAGCATAAATGTCACGAGAATAAAAGTGAGATGAAAATTCCCTTACGAAACCTCCACAGCCTAACGGTGCCACTTAATACTTCAAAAAATGGATTTATGAGATCAAATAGGGTCTCTAATAATATGAAAATAAAAATTACAGTATGAGGAATATAAAATAACATCCCCAAACATAATAAATATGAGCTTAAAAGAAATGACATAAAAGAGAGTACTTTAAAAGAAAGAGAGAGGTTGGATCCCTTACCTCAAGTCTGACTTGTCTTGTTCGTTTCTTTATATTCCTGAATAATAAACTTTGGTAAATTTATAATTTCTTAAGTAAATATTTTAAATTCTATTATTCTGTTAATATCACATATTATACTTTTATAATAATTGGTTAATAATGTGAGTTCATATCAGACATTTTTGTCAATGTTTGGTACATGAGTCAGAAATGAACTTGTTTGAAAATGATTGTCCATTTAGTTAAAAGTAAATCACCCCCAGAATAGTATGAATGATTTAAATATCATATATATCCAGTACATATTCATTTTATACTACTCCATAACATTTGGAGATAAAAAGAAATGAAATTCATCGTTCATGGAGACGGTAGGCCGTAAGTACGCATGAACGATACTTTCATTTCTTTGTCATATTAATGGAATTAAAAATAATTGAGAGATATATATTATAATTCCAGTATAATATATATGTTATATGGTCACATATGTTCATTAATTTCATTATTTATACATTCAATGTATTGCATGAACGAGTCACATCACATGAGGGGGGGGGGGGTAGTCCACACTTCCTCGTATGAAATTATCGCATTTTCACAACATGAAAAGCATAAAGGAATGTTTTAAATATAAAATTCAGAAGCATATAGAAAAAATAAATACCATATATATCATATATAAAATATAGTGACATCATAATGGCCACCATGAAAGGTGTTAAGATAATATTGAACAATCATCGTTTCGTGAGGCAGAAATTCGCCATCCACATAAACAGTATGTTCTTTAACCATTAGACGAAGGTGTGTGTAAGTGTAGCTAGAATCTGTCACGTAACAAAATCCTAGTATATTTAAGATACTGTTTTTGTTACAAAATAAAGAAATAAAAAGAGTTTATAGGGTTGGAGAAGCAAAATAAAACAAAAGAACACAAGGGAAGACATTACCTTTAAATCGGGTAACTCTTTTTGATTTGAGCTCAAAGGCTTCCTTGGAAAGGATTATTTCCAAAGGTTAGGATTCAATGATGAAGAGATGGATGTGGAGAGATGAAATGGGTAGGGTTTGGCCGATCCAAAGGCTTTATAGGTGTGGGTAAGGAGGTAGAGGTGGGGGCCTTTTATAAGAGGAGAGGAGGGGCACTCTTGGAAAGTCAAAAAAGGATACATTATTTTCAAATGATTTTCGGATTTTAAAGGTCCTGCATTGATATATTTATATGATAAGGTGATAAGGTTTCAAAATAAACCCATAAAATAGGGTTTTGACATGTTTAAGTCTTAGATTTTACATTATCTTTTCATTTTATTTAAATCATTAAATAATGAGGTAATCGCTGCATCATCATGATGTCATTAATAATTTAATTTATTTAATGTCTAAAAATTATTAAAAAAATACTATGATGTTGGAAATCGTTTTATCTTTCCAATGACTATTTATAGTCAAAAATATATCTTGTATAACCCCATGTGAAAATTGTTTTAGTAAAACAATACATGTTTGTGTCATTTTTACTTTTACTTTAAATAAAAGGTATTAATGTCATTATCATACCCAAGTGGCTCCATGGGGTCCCAAAAATCGACCCATGGGTTATCTGGGTCGGCCATGAATCATCCAATAGGGTTAGGACAAGTGTCAAGATATTTTCATTTTATTATAATATCATTTTTACCTTAAATCATATTAATTACCTTTAAGCGCGATTATTAAAACTTAAAAGTTACTATTCACCAATTATTATTTTAATCTCATTGAACCAAATTTTACATCCTAATTACAACCAGGTATGTCGAATTTTTGAAAATCAAATCACAGAAGTGGTAATGTTTCATTTAAATGAAAAATCAGTTTCTTTAACTACCACTTAGTGGTTTCACTATTGATCAAAATTTGATGTTTTTCAGAAAAATACCAAAAATTCAGCCTAAGCTATATTTGATACTCCAAATTCAAAAATTATTTCTATTTTACAAAATTATAAACATATAAGTTGAATTAATTAATTTAATAATTAATTCTCGTTGTCAAAACAAATAGCATGTTTTTAAGAAACAATATCTATTAAAAGATTAACACTAGTTTAAGTCCTATTTCAAAGTTAAATTAATTCCAATGACCACCATTGGATTAAATGGTAATAATATATTCTAAATACACTATAATCTCAATTAAAAATATAATCTATCCATATAAATAAATAAAATTAAAAGGAGGTTTTGAATTAAAATGCAACATTTTCACTAAAAATGATCTTTATCGAAAAAATAAAAAAAATTACACAAAGTAAATTTTGATGTCCAGATTCTAAAGAAGGATTTTATTATGTCAAATAAAACATATAAAATTGTCAAAAGTATATTTAAAAAAGGTTCTCCATCAAAAGGCAGTTAATAGACCTTTTAAAGAATATTAGAAGATTTATGCTTAAAATTGGATTCATTAGCATTTTACACCTCTAACATTTATTGGATAAAAGTAAAAATATTTGACAAACATATATAATAATTTTGTAGTTAGTTTCGTTATTTCCCTCCATTACAATGGCTAGGAATTAACTACCATTTAATAAAATATTAATTTATTATTAGAGTGCAACGTAAGATTTCAAAGGAACTCGTTGTCACGTATTGGGTATGCCATCGAGCATAGAATTCCCTTTAAAGTAATATTAACATTATATTCACAAGTATTGATAAACATTATAATGTAATATTATTTATTTACCTGGTATGTTACATCTTTCCCCCCTTTTGGGAATTGTATCCTCGCGATTTCAAAATTGTGCTTGGAAACTCCATTGAATGTCCCACATCGGAACAAGAGTCAGTATAACTATCACTTAAAAAGAATGGGAGAGAAGTAAAAAGGTCACCCGAGTTAACCCATACTAGGATTCCAAGTATGAAAATATGGATATGGAGGAAAAAACAAAGGGTCATGTAATGATGGAGAGTGATAGTAAACATGTCTAGGAGAAAGTTAACCATAAGAAAATCAGAAACGTGTGATGGGTTAAATGGTATTGGATTCCCTAGTAGGAAAAGTTAACGGAAAACATTTTTTTAAGTAACTTTACATTGAGGAATTTATTTTTGAGATTAACTAAAACATAAGGATAAATACTTACTTGTCATGTTGACTTTCAATTTATACTAGATTTTTTACAAAAACTCATATTTTATCCAAAAGATGAGTATTTAGGATGACTTGTTTACATTAAGAGAGTTATAATCAACTTCTAGAGAATCACCTAATCCAAAAAAGAGAACTATATACTTCCCATTTCTTTAGACATTAACCAAAACTAAAATAAAAAAGGTTAGTATGAGATCAGATAATACCCAAAAAGGATAAACCTTTATAAAAAAATCTATTCTTACACACCAAAATTTTTCAAACAATACCCAAAGTCCAACAAAGACCATTCAATAAAAAATTTGCCCATAAAATTATTCAAAGTAAACCAAACTAAGATTGAAACCCAAATATTTGAAGGATTTAATCACAGAGTCTTCCAAGGTAAAAATTAACATTTATCTCCAAATAACATTAGTTTATCTAAAAGTCTCATATTGAAAAGTAATTAACCTAATCACATACCCTCCATGATTGGTTAATCATTTCCATAGAGAACACAAAATAAACATACTCTTGATTCCTAAAATCATCTAACTAAAAATAATTAGTCAAACTAACCAGGGACTTCACGTATTCTAGTGGTAGGCGATAAATACCAGTCGCACTTTGGTTGTGGGTTCAATTCCTACAGCTTTGTCCAACGCGACGGGTTGTCACACGGTCTGCTGTTTTCCTTTTTCCAAAACTATATAATTCTTATAACATTCCACAAAAAAAAAATCTTCAAAAATAACCATAACATAATTTAACCTCAAGCTTATCTCATGTCGTTCATATTCCATCATAACATATAGTAACCTATAATTACCTCAAAAGTAAGGATCACATAAACCCTAATGGTTACTTTTATAATTATTACCTGAACATCCACATCGAGGTGGTCATCTCGTACTTGATGCATTAGAGAACTCACCAAGTTTCATGTGGTTGATCATGACTCCTTGATAGTTGGTTTAGAACAACCACGAGATTCCTCATTGAATCCCTCATTTCATCTAGTCCATTAATCATAGAACCACCACAGTTTCCTTCAAGCCCATTGTCACTTTGGTGCCTCCTAGATCCACCAATTTACTAAAAATAGAAATGTCAGTGTGAGTATATCAAAAAAACCATCATGTACTAATGAGGAATATAAACACTAATATATACATACTCATTCACTTTATCTAAAACTAGGACTCTTTCTGAAATCCTAACCATTATGGTAATGTCAATTATGCTTAGAGAATACCCTAACCTCTAAAGTTATCTAAACCGACCATTGATACCAACTATAAGGCCTCGTCCTTAAACATTACTTAATCATGAATTAAATGAATAATTCACATAGAGGATCTTTTCAGGTTTAGAGTTTTAGAGAATTAGGTCATAACAATTACATCTCAAAAGATTACATAGTGGACACTTCTACTAAGTTTCCATAAAATAAAATAAAACACTTAAAAAGAAACATGTCTAGTTCCATGTTTTAGATAGAATGTCTTTCCTTGATCCCATACTTGACCTTATTCATTTTAAGTCATGTGGAAAACATTTCAAAAACTTGGGATGAGCATAAAAACCCTAGTAAACGATGCACAAAGAAGGAAAACTATTATTTTTTTAAAACAACATGTAATCCAAGAATACTTTATCAAAGTAATACCTTTCACCTTTATGAAGTAGTAAAAAATGTCTTCACTGAATAAAAGATCATTACTTACCCCTTTTGTAACCAAAAGATTACTATAAAAACCCATATAAAGAACACATAACATATAATGGAAACTTGGGACATAAACGTACTTAAATGGAAATGGTCTACTTCCACACATATCACTTAATGGAATACCCATACGGTCGACTTCCATACCCAATGCATTAGAGGTTATAACGTAACCAACCATCCTGATATTCATGGCACCACCCGTCATATGGTTTATCATGTAACCACCCATAAAATGTCCAAGTACCATCATTACACATATAATATTGAAAATATAAACATTTCAATAACAACATTTCATTTTCAATCACAATAAGTAATTCCAAGATATTGAATTAATCAATCCATTTTCAAAAATCATTTAAAATAGTTTTTTGAATCAAAGTGTCTCATACCACTTTGAAGCTTTTAATAGAATAATAATTTTAAAACATTAATGTCCATATAAAAAAATACAGAAAACCATTTTGAAAATATGGACATTAAAGATAATTATTTATAATAATGAATCATTAAAATATTTAAAACGATCTTTTTGTTAAAGAGTTTTTAACAAAATGAGAGACTCTTGAATAAAATAATTGCGGAATAAAATTTAATACGAACTTTATAATATCATGATAATAAAGGGATTCATGATATAATATTTCAAAGGACAGTATACACCCCATATAAGAGTTAATTGGTGCATAACAACAATGAAGTATCGATGGAAATGTTAATTGAGATGAAATCCATTATAAAGATGGTATCCTTAAATTAAGGATAAATCTATCACATAATTATGTGTGAGAAATATAAATACACCCAATATAAGTGGATATTAAGTGTGAAACAATCAGAGGTTATTCACACATAATCTTGGAAAAACAAAACCAATGACATAGATATTTATCTCAATGAAATGAGATTGAGTTATGATTTCCCATACAATTTCGTAAGAATTTATCAATGAGATGATTATGTGTAGAAATATTATATCCCCAAAAAGGTTTGTAGAAATTAAAACATATATATTCCACACATAACCATGGCATAATAAAATCAAGAAGTAGAGGTTTAACCCAAATTATTTAAAGTGGGTTAAGTAGTTCCCTTACAGAAATCTGACAGCCTAACGTCGTCACTTTAAAATTCAGAAAATGATTTGATGAGAGATAAAACGGTATCTCATCACTTGGACATAAAATTTACATAAAAAAATATATATAAGAACATATCCCAACATAATAGTATGTCAATTAAAAGACATAACAAAAGAAGTCTTTTAAAAATAGGAGGGCGAAAGGTCCCCTTACCGAGTTGGGTAACTTTCAAAACGTACACCCCATGGAAGAAGGGTCATACAATGAAGATGTAAATACCAATAAATGAAATTATACTACACTAAGTGTATAATAATGGGTAGTACATACACCACTCAATGGGAATAGTGTCAAACGTAGCATAAATGTCATGGGAATAAAAGTGAGATGAAAAATCCCTTATGAAAACTTGGCAGCCTAACGGCGCCACTTAAAACTTCCAAAAATGGATTTATCAGATCAAATAGGGTCTCTAATAATATTAAAATAAAAATTACAGTATGAGGAATATAAAAGAACATCCCCAAACATAATAAATATGATCTTAAAAGAAATGACATAAAAAAGAGTACTTAAAAATAAATAGAGAGGTTGGATCCCTTACCTCAAGTCTGACTTGTCTTGTTTGTTTCATTATATTCCTGAATAATAAACTTTGGTCAATTTATAATTTCT
This sequence comes from Viscum album, assembly GCA_963277665.1. Classification (NCBI taxonomy): domain Eukaryota; kingdom Viridiplantae; phylum Streptophyta; class Magnoliopsida; order Santalales; family Viscaceae; genus Viscum; species Viscum album. The sequence continues at coordinate 828,421,559 of OY728165.1, forward strand.
TAAGGACCTATTTTAAAGATTATTATTCAGTTCATATCACATATTATAATGTTATAATAATTTTTTAATAATGTGAGTTCATATCATACGTTTTTGTCGATGTCAGGTACATGAGTCCAAAATGGGCTGGGGTTGGCTGAGCCAAAGGCTTGAGAGGTGTGGGTAAGGAGGTAGAGGTGGGGGCCTTTTATAAGAGGAGAGGAGGGGCACTCTTGGAATGTCAAAAAAGGTTACATTATTTTCAAATGAGTTTCGGATTTTAAAAGTCCCACATTGATATATTTCTAGGATAAGGTGATAAGGGTTCTAAATCAACCCATCCAATAGGTTTTTGACATGTTTAGGTCTAATATTTTACATTATCTTTTCATTTTATTTAAATCGTTAAATAATGAGGTAAACGCCACATCATCATGATGTCATTAATAATTTAATTTATTTAATTTCTAAAAATTATAAAAAAATTACTATGATGTAGGAAATTGTCTTATCTTTATAATGACTATTTATAGTAAAAAATATAACTTGTATAACCCCATGAAAAAATTGTTTTAGTAAAACAATACAGGTTTGTGTCATTTTTACTTTTACTTTAAAAAAAGGCATTAATATCATTATCTTACCCAAGTGGCTCCATGAGGTCCCAAAAAATCGACCCATTGGTTGTCTTGGTCATCCATGACTCATAATATAGGTTTAGGACAAGTGTTAAGATATTTTCTTTTTATTATAATATCATTTTTACCTTAAATCACACTAATTACCTTTAATCGCGATTAATAAAACATAAAAGTTACTATTCACAAAAAATTATTTTAATCTCATTGAACCACATTTTACTTCCTAATGAAAACCATGTATGTCGGATTTTTGAAAATCAAATCACAGATGTGGTAAAGTTTCATTTAAACAAAAAATCAGTTTCTTTAACTACCACTTAGTGGTTTCACTATTCATCAAAATTGAAGTTTTTAAGAAAAAATACCAAAAATTCACCCGAAGCTATATTTGACACTCCGAATTCAAAAATGATGTCTATTTTACAAAATTCAAAACATATAAGTTGCATTAATTAATTTAATAATTAATTCCCGCTGTCAAAACAAATAGCGTGTTTTTAAGAAACAATATCAATTAAAAAATTAACACTAGTTTAAGTACAATTTCAAAGTTAAATTAATTCCAATGACCACCATTGGATTAAATGGTAAAAATATATTCTAAATAAACATTAATCCCAATTAATAATATAATCTATCCATATAAATAAATCATATTAAAAAGAGGTTTTGAATTAAAATGCAACATTTTCACTAAAAATGATCTTTATCAGAAAAATAACAAAAAATTACACAAAGTAAATTCTGATGTCCAGATTCTAAAGAAGGATTTTATTTTGTCAAATAAATCATATAAAATTGTCAAAATTATATTTAAATAGGGTTCTCCATCAAAAGGCGGTTAATAGACCTTTTAAAAAATATTAGAATATTTATGCTTAAAATTGGATTCATTTGCATTTTATGCCTCTAACATTTGTTGGATAAAAGTAAATATATTTGACAAACATATATAATAATTTTTAGTTAGTTCTATTCTTTCCCACCATTACAATGGCTAGGCATTAACTACCATTTTATATAATATTATTTTATTATTAGAGTGCAACGTAAGATTTCAAAGGAACTCGTTGTCACGTATTGGGTACGCCATCGAGCATAGCATTCCCTTTAAAGTAATATTAACATCTCATTCACAAATATTGATAAACATTAGAATGTAATATTATTTATTTACCTGGTATGTTACATATTAACCTCATTATCATGTCATTGTTAAAATAAGAAATAAACAATATAAAAAATAATCAGAGTGCATACAGACACTGAAAGATGGAATACCTGATATAAAATAATATACACAAAACAATAAACCCAATATAGAGTAAAAATATTAATAAATCAAGTAATAGAAATTCTACTCAGACTCCATCTAGTAATATTAGAATCTCCCTTATCAATATGTTCAATCGTCTACTATAGTTCCCCTTCCCATAAAAGGATCCCTAGTCATGAAATCTACAAGTGCATCAATATTCATGGGTAATGTTTTAGTATAAGAATTATTGGGACATCACCAATGGATGGTATCATCGGTGCATAAAATATAGAAGTGAATTCCATGATCATAAAAAGTGTAATGATATATAAATGATATGTCACGTAAACATAAAACATATTTAAGGCCTTTCAAAGTTAGCTCTTCCTACTTCAGAACCATGAGGGAGAAACATACATAATTTTCCATGATGATGGTATAACATCAGTAACTAGCATGAAGCATCCTCTCCCTGATAGATATTCCCAAAATTTGGAGACATTCCACCAACTAGGATATTCCAAGTGTATTAAAATCCAATTTCTAGGAAATCCCTCTCAAGTGGATATCCAAATGAACACATCAAATCTCACATGAAGACAAAAGTCAAGATGATCCCTCCTGAATGGATGGCCCCTAGCATGTGACACATATCACTGATTGTAATTGTCTACGTATAGGACAACACAAAATCTTAAATATCCATTTCATTTGGATATCCCATGGTATAATTGGAATCTCACATTTTGAAAAATTAGTCCAAACAGACATGTTCATCTATTAAATGCATGATAAAATCATATACAATAAAAATACATATGACAGATCAAACATCAAATACAATCATAAAGTATCATAATAATCACAATCAGTGTTCAAGAAACAAATGTATATGCCAAGGATACATGTACTAATTCCACATGTGATCAAGCATCAAACATAGGTTTCCTTGGGCTTCTCATAAACGCAATCGATCTAGAAAAGGGCTCATATAAATCACATGTGAAAATACTATAGTTCATAACTCATTTTATCAAATTAGATGACAAGTATTTTCAATGGTGATATCACCATTACTATGTTTTCATAAAAACTACAAATAGATCCCTAATATAATGGATTATGGGTAAAACCACTAGGTTGGTTTTACTACGGCTCAAATATTGACACTAGGGATTTTCCCCAATCATTTCTTCACTACTATAGTTCATTCACTACCATTATATTGTAACCAACACTTTTTGGAATGTTCGTGATAGCTATGATTTTGTGCCACCTACATTAGCAATAATGTTGATCAAAAATCATTTTAAAAATATACATTCCACTCAAATCCCACTAGCCTCTTCCTGATCTTGATTAAACTCAAAAACGAAGAGAAATAGGGAAATTGTTTTTTATTAATGAAAATTTATTATTTTTTAGATTATCACCCTCTAAAATTTCCTTCTCCTCAATACTTATCTTCCATGGTCTTGGACTAACAACCATTGAGAAAAATAAAATGTTTCAAAAAGTTTAAAAAAAATAAAAAATGCAAAATATTCTCCCACTACAACCAAGGTCAAGATTATGAAAATTTGACCATACCTTAGATTGGGGAGGGTACATTTGCATCTTCTACTAGAGTTGGATAAATTTTATAATATGAATCATTCAATACTCTATGATCTCCTCCTGAAATCATGATTCACCTTGTTTACTAATATATTTAGGGCTTTTAACTACTTTTAGTGTTTCCTCCCAGTTTCTGTATCTAGAGTACCTAAATCCTGATCAATGAACCACTCTAGATTCCATATAATTCCACATGGGTGACATGTATTAATATAATTTTTACAATAATTGGAGAATCATCCCCTCCTTCTACAATTATATCATCTTTGAAAAAATATTCCTCAAAGCGTGTCAAGGAATCTATTTTATTCTCTATGTGACGATAATCAACCTTAAATCTATATAATGACTATATTTTATTATTCTCAGAATATACAAATAGAAGTTTTCCATATAAAAAATGTGATGGTCCATTAAAATTAGATTGAATTCAAAAAACTATGTATTCTTGGATTCCCCTCTATATCATTGGTGCCTTTCTTCAAACAAAATCATAGATTGTTACATAACAAATATTGACATGTCACCTCCACATTGGGTGTCGGCCAATCTAAGACTTCCTTTTCTTTCTGATCATTATTTTCCACCATTATGGGATCAAAATAAAATATATTAGTGATTCATTCTAAATATAATGACACCATAATAATCCATTTATAGAGATATATAATCTCCTGATAAATGTATAGATTCTATTTATAGGGAAATGAATCCTTGAAAAAGAGAACATTGAATTATTCCAAAGTTAGTTTATCCAATTTACTGGCCTATAAAATGAAATAATGCAACCACCAATCGACACCTTGAAGCATAATTTTCACATGAATATCATTTCAATCCTCTAGGGTCTATAGTGGGTAAATGATCCTCTCAATGACATGTATCCAATCCATCACATCATAAGGGCCTCTAGTAACCTATAATGATTGTGGATGGTTCACATAGAAGCCTTGATAACAGTCAACCATAGTCATGAACACTCTCCTAACATGGACATGTACTATCTGAAAAAGTCCAAGATGAATAGGTTATGTAGACTGAGTAACCTATTCTAGTATAGAACAATGATAGGTGATGTCCTCCTACACTATAGGTGGTGGAATATGAGTTGTCTATGATTAAATAGCTAGTGGTCCCATAAAACATCTCTAAGGTTTAATTTATTCATAAAAGGAACATTGGGAACATAACTAGTCATAACCAATATAAGGGATCTAACACGAGTCTCATAGGATTTCTCCCATAACACAAGGTATACCCTCCAAGAACCAACTATAGTCTTAATTCCATCACATTAGTCATAATCACTATATATGAACCAACAAAATAACATACTCAGTTTGAAAAATTAATTCTAAAAAAATAACATAGTATCATCACAAAATAGGTATATCACATCACTATGCATTTATCCTAAAAATATTGTTAATACAATTCATTTCATTAAAAACTAATATAGCCCCCAACAATAGGCATATATACATTGTATGTGAACCTACATGTCGAGTCATTGTGTATGAACGCACTCTAACACCCATAAATCATATATCAACATAATGTGATTCCATGAAGTTTAATTTAATCAATGCAAACACACACAAAATCCTACATTATGTAAACCTAGAGGTCTAATATACCATTCTAACCAGACACTACCATAGTTCACAGGACGGAGTCCAAACCATCCTAACCCATGTCCACCCAATACAAAATCATGTGAAAGAGAAAAAATGTCAGAAAATCCAAGACATATGATGAAATTTGATAATATCCTTACCCAAACCATCAGTTCTAATCCAAAATGTCACTTGAATGCATGCACACCTCCTTATATTCCAGATTCTTCCAGGTTGAATGAGGGTCTAACTCCATAAATTGGGAGAATATATCCTAAGTATAATCTCATATCTCAAATTATAAATAAACAATATAATAAATAATATGACTATATGAGTAAACTGAAATATAGAATACATGATATAAAATATACTATTATGAACATGGATCCAAGCACATTGTAAAACTAGTAATTAAAACAGTAGTATACTCCATGGTTGGACTCCAACTAGAAATGTCGAAAACATCATACTCCAACTACTCTTCCTCTTATTGTAGGTCCCTTTCTTTTTGTCTAGATCCCAAATCATGAAATATTTATCCTCACCAAAATTCTTGTATAGTGTGTGAGAACAGTACTAAGTATGAAACAACCAACAATCATCAACATAAGTTTATAAAATATGAAAATTAATTCAATGATTGTAAGAAAAGTACAATAATAATAAATTACAAATCACATAATTATAAAAACATATTTAGGGTCATTTGAGATAGATACTAACTACTTTGGAACCATTCAATGAGAAATATACATACTTCGGTACCATGATGGTAGAACATCTGTGACCATCCTAACACATCCTTCTTGATAGATATCCCCAATCATGTAATTCATTCTACCAACTAGTATAGTATATGTACTCACGAACCCAAAATATAGCACATAAATATTTAGTGGATTCCCCTAGTATGAAAACAATATCACATGTTGACAAAAGTCTATTATATACCGCCTAAATGGATATCTAAAAGAATATGAAACACCATGCCGAGTAGAAGTGTCCATGGACATGTCAACACAAATCCTATAACATCCTATTTCAGTGGATAGCCTCAATCTTGTGTCACATTTCACATTCTAATTGAATAAGGAAAACATGTATGTGCAACTGCATAAGATTTGAAGATATAATATATGATAAAAAATGTGATAGGTAAAAAATCAAATCAAATAGGAATTTATCATAATCATCGTAATAAAAATGAAATAAACGGAAGCATGTGTCAAGGCTACTTGTATACCTACTTCATTTGATCTAACATCATACATATGTTTCTTAAGGATACACATGTACACCACCAATGATGCTAATTACCAATATAAAACATGCACTAATGTAAATTAATTCCTACAACAAGTTATTAAATTTGATGTTAGTGACATTAAAAGTTTTCACAACCTATACTATTCTTCCAAGCCTACTATAAATTTCCCTCCATGGAAGGTCTTATAGTTACAACCCCTTTGGATAGGTTAACAACGAATTAAATTTTTACACCATGTTGTGGCCTAAAACATATCATAAGTAATAAGGCATAGTCACATACATTAAGGAATAACCAACCCTCTGTATTGTGTTCATGATGGATTCAATTTCATGAAACCTACATTGATATAAATTTCACCATTATTCTTATTATTCGTCTACAATCCTCTCAAATCCCACGAGAATTTTTTCATACAAGGATCATCTCAACAAAAGGAGTATAATAAGGAAAATAATGAATGTATTAATGAAAAAAATGTTTAAGGATTAAAAAATAATTATTATTTATTTCAAATATGGGATTTCATAATCAATGAAGTATTGATACATCTAGATGAATACCCTTGAGTAGAAAGGGGTATCTGTATTCAAAACCAAAATGTTTGGCATGGAAAATATCAAGAATTTTTTTTTGCAGCATAATGGGTGTACATAATGGTTTGTGGAAGAGTTTAATGAGAGTTTATAGAGGTCTACCATCACATTGGAACAATAAGGACATTAAATAGATTTCCAGAAAAACATTACAACCTAAGAAAATAAAAATAAATCACTTAATATAATGTAATTTATTGAATTAAAATTTTGAAGAAGATAATTTGTTCATATAGGGTTGTTTCTAAAAGTCTAGGAGGAGACTCTTAGGATCAGGGGAACACCATAGGAGGGATTTATAGGCATATAGGGAGAGTAAAATCATGATAAATGGTTTTTATGTGATGGATATGGGATGATGGGTTGATATTTAAAGAAAAATAAAGGGGATTTATTTATTAATTTCTAAACCATGGTTTTGGACACAATGAAATAAAATAATCAAAACAACAGACATTTCCATGGGTTTTCCCATTATTTTTACTAAAGAGGATTTGAATTAAATATTTTATTAGGATATGAAGATTAATACCTAAATTTTTATCATTTATATTATGGAAAGTGTTTAATGTTCATAAATAATTGTTTTAAAAAACATAAAATATAGTATAGGTTCTCGAGGATTTAATATATGTTCTATAAAATAAATCAAGTAACCTTAGAAACACATTAATATTATGGGGAAAAAATTTTGTTCATGAATTAGATTTATAATATTTACTACATCCGTTTTTTACATTTTTTAATGTCATAACAAATACAATATATTTAAAATGTATTTAATTTATACGCATAAATTCAGCTATCTACTAAAATAATGAAAAATTCACCATTGAATAATTCTAATGTAATGATTTCGAAAATAATATTTTTTATGAAATTAACATTCAAAATATGATAACATTCAATATTATATTAAAATCCTTTTTAGTGAATAATACAAAAATTACATCGCTAATAGTTTTCTAAACCTTATAAAAATTTTGTTGGACTTCATAAAATTATATTGTTATGAATATGAAAGTAACTATTATTTAAAAAAATATTAAATGAATGTAAATTTTCTTTAAAAACCCATGTATTTATAAAATTGTGCCTTTAAATAAAAAATAAATATTTTAATTTTTTTTGTTATATCAATATCTATTATTTTTCAAACACATAATATTATCATATATATAAATTAATAATTGAATGTATAAATGCAATGATCCATATTTTCATTGAATTTAAAAAATTTTGGATTTTAAATTTTAATTATTTAAAGGACCCTGGTATGGATTCCTAATCAAGTTAATGTGGACTAGGGTGATACTAGGGCTCATTTGGAGTTGGAAGCCCTTAAATGGGAAGAAGGAACTGGGTTGTATGATTTGGCTAAAATAGTGAGACCCAAGGTTCATAACCATGAGGTTAGTATCAGGTATTAGATAGAGCCATTCTTGATGTTTTGTGCATAGTTAGTCAATGGTTTTCTTAATAATAAAAAGTTATCATTAGTAGTAGTGAACTGAGCATGGTTTGTGCATGGTTTGGCCAAAACATGTGGTGAAACCATGTGCCAATGATTTTGGATTAAATGTACCAAATTCTCCCCAAAAAACCTAAAACCATATTTTTATTTTTCTGTTTCTTCTTATTGTGAACCATAACCCCTATTTATCTCCTTTGAGCTCAAGAACACATCATTTTTGGAATTGAAACAACTCTCGGATTCGGTATCCATTCCTTGATCCGTCAGAAACATTGGATCCTTCTGGTATGCTCCGCTATTCTCTCCCATTGTATTTTAGTTTCCCTTCAAATCCACTATGAAATTTAGGTGAAGACCATTTTTCCTAATTTTTTGGGAATTGGAATGTTTCTCAAATCTCTTCTAACCTACTTCAAAAATGAGGATGATATTAAGTGAGGATTCATCTATGAAATTGAGGTAGGTTGTCACATCTTTTTCCAATTTAATTTTAACACGTCGTAAAAATTATGCTGTGCATCATATCATATTCTTCCAAGATCCTCCTTTTATTTGGTTCCTTCACATAAAATTGAATATTGCAATATAATACATGCAATTTTATTACTGTGTTTTTAAATAGAGATTGGTTTCCTTGCAGTTGGACACCCCATGGCTGTGCCAAGTTGAGTTTCCCCTTAATGGTCAAATGCTTAATTTTCTATAACACCAAACTAACATCCAAATTTGAATATAAATGTAATTTACCTTGATACATAGTATTAATGGAACCCAAGGTAGTTCTTCGGTTTTTGGAAAAAATTATGGTCGGAATTTTCCATGTAGGCAATTGCTTTGATTGGAAATGTAACCATTTAAATGGATCATTAAGCATTCTTAATTGAATTTACATTATTTTTTTATTGATTGGATTTCATATAATTGAAAGGGAATACTCACGAGGTATTTCCCACTTTTAAATGAATTAGAAGGAATAGATGAATGACAGATAATGTATGGTGAAACCTTTCCTTTTTTTATGATTTATCTAAATGAAAATTATGAATAGATTTTACGTGTATGTAATTGAACATTTCTAGCATGGTGCATCAGAGGTAACAACTCATCTATTAAATTATAAATATATCTACGATTCCTTTATATATATACGGACTAAATGACCATGATGGATGGGAGGTAATTCCTCAAGGATGTTACAAATCTGAATACTCCTTTATGGATTTTATAAAAAAAATTATATGGGGTATTGAGAAAGATAGATAATAATGATTTCTTGCATTGGGTGTTGAGTGTTAAATCTCAGACTAATTATACAATAGGGTGTTGGGATCTACACACCACATTCCATGATTTGAGTGTTTACATGATAGCTCACTCACCATCCCCAATGTTTTTCATGATGTCTCACACACTTCTTGGGATGTATATCATATAAACAAGTCCTTGACATTATAGGATCATTAAAATGGTCATTCATGACTGAGTTCTGTCCCAATCCATCCATCATGATAATTCCTAGAATATGGACACTTACATTCATTAATACATGGTATTTACAGGTGGAATATATATGTATATATATATAATTACTATATATAGTAAATGATCAGATATGTATTTCAGCCGTGATCCGATGTTGGAATACATTCCAGGTGTACTTTCGGAACCCAAGTGAATCATTATTTATTTATTCATATTATTTAATTAATTGCTTATGCATACATACTATTTAGTTATGAGGACTTATTGGATTACATGTAGACATATTTTATAGTGGCCTAATAAACCTAATCAAGCTACATTTTAGTTCCTAAAATGATTATCTATTTGTAGAAATTCATAATGGAAAGAACTCTTCTATAGGTTGTTTATATTCTAGGTTATACATAAATCATAGAATTATAAGATCAACATTTCGTTCAAGAATCTTGTGTAGAATCAATTGTTAGTTTTTAATTTTTTTTATAGAATTATTGTATGCATGACCCATGTTCGCTTTTTCTTTCGCATTCCATGATTCCATATTTCAGAAACTACCATACTGTATTTTGATTATATTATCAGTTGATAATTTATTTGTTCATCCACATTTGATTATTTGTTTTGTTTATTTAATATATATAATTGTTCTACAGTTCTATATTTATTATAATTTTATATTTTTTCATTCTTGTATGAGGGTATAATCTCCCCACCATACCACCTTTACACCCTTACTTCAAGTCATCATTCTCTGGCATACATGTTGGTGCAATTGAGGCCATGTGATCCACTAGCTTAGGGCATGGGTTAATTTGATCTTGTGTTAGGATGTAACAAAGTGGTATCAGAAGAGATTTCCTGTCATGATTTTCTATCTGGAGAAAATATATTTGGGATTGGGATCACCTGGAACATAGTCATAATCTATTCATGGGCTTCATTAACCCATGGTCAGGATATCGTTAGTGTTTCCAGAATTAGAAGTGTTCTTCTTTTTGTCCAATTACTGTTGATTTAATTTCACCATTAGAAAACACACATGTTGTAATGTGGATATTATTATTGTTCTAATTGAGGATTTATTTCATCCTTGGACTGATGGAATTATAAAAATGATAATTGTTACATGCACCATTATTAGGCACACTGGGACTAATTTTCCATTCATTTTTTCATGTCACATCTATTTTTGAAAATGCATTTTCCTATTTCATTTTAATAGTTATTCACATATGTATTAAATTTTACTGAAGCTTCCAAAATATATTGGAAACATTAATAGATACTTAATGTGTCATCCATATCTTAATAGTTTTTTCTTGAATAGGTTAAAGAAGATACCTTAATCGTTCAATTAAAGCACATTGAACTATGAACCATTCATCACATGGGATACAACTTGTTATGTTTTTAGTTGAATAGATAATACTTTTTGGTTCATAAAGAGAATGGTCACTTATGAATCAAATGTGGTATATCATCTGATTCATCCATTTTAAGTAACATACCCAATTGGATGATCAAACATTTAAAACTTAAATGAAATCTAATGTGAAATAGGTTATCCTACACATGTGAAACAAAGACATTGAACTACGCCCAACCTTACTTGTTGGTTGTGGGGTATATCTTATGATCATATAGATTATTGTGGTCTCTTTCTATCATATATAACTATCTCTTGTAGTAGGAATAGAGGTGTGATACCTCTTAATGGATGTATTGACAATTGTCCTAGTTTCTTAAACTCATTATTTTTTGTTGCTAAAATATCTTCTTAGGTGCTTATTCAGGACTGTATTATCATGTCCCCATGAATTTTGATTATCATAAAACTTTAAGGAAATGAAGGCCATGCTCTTGATGTGGAGGGACCTGAACTTCTACTGATTCATCCTATAGTGCCACCTATTAAAATTCTTCTAATCATTCTTATGGGAATTAATGCCCAGTTATATTAGGGATTTCTATGTATATTACAATCAATGCATTGTGAAGTTTGACCTACCCTAATTAAGGAAGAGTTAACTCATTTTTTTAGAAATATCTTCCTCTTACCTTTTCGGTAGGTCATGAATCTCATTCTGAAGAGTCTTCAATTGAATAAATTCTTTGTATATTTGAGCAGATGGATATGTCTCTAGAGAAGAGGGTCAAACTAGCTACATATATTATATAATATTATTCTAAGAGGTGTATGGATGTTATTACCCAAGATGATCAGTATCGTGATATGGTATGGGATTATTTTTAGATCATATATAACTACTTATTTCCCCAAACACTGAGGATGGAAGAGCTAGAAAATCGATGGACGTGTTGAATCGAAGCGTGTGAGTAACAGAATAATATGCTCATTTGACAATGCTGTAAAGATTTTTCATTGATTTATCAGTTGTTAAAATTATGAAAACTAACCAATTTGAGTTTGGTCTGGTATATGGAATCTTTTTGTAGGCTAATGTGTTCAGGTTGAAGACAATTTCTCAAATCATCAACCATGACCTTATAATAGAGGGGATTCTAAGTGAAGATGACAGTGGGGGTTCGGGAGGTGCAGCAACTAGATCTACCAATGGTTCTTCTTATAGGAGAAGAATGTGTTTTTAGTCTACTCAAATATGTATCATCATTCATGCTCATCATCCATAGTGATTTCTTATCTATCACAAATGTGGGAAGCCAGGGCATACAAAACCACAATCTTTACTGGATCTAATCATGTTCATAGGCTATGGTAGGATACTTCATATCCAATACCTCTACATGAATTTTATGATAGGTCCTAGAAATCAGGGATCTATGCCTACTCCATGATCAATAATGGGGCCAATATGATCATGAAATACATGAATCTAGAATACCAACTATTGATTAGACCGAGGGGGAAGGTGAGACAGAGACCACCTGACTTATAATTCTCAGTGTCGGTAGAGTGGGATTACTCAGGAAAGATAGGATATGAATCATGGATACATTATACGATAGTTACATGTAGTCCAACCTATTACTAAGAGGAAGAGTGCCAGACCTTATACTAAATGAGGTAATATTCTAATAGCTTCCACATTAGTGTCTGGTTTATTTAAAAGATTTAAATCTAACTCTTTTATATACATGTAAATTACTAAGAGTCTAGGCCCCAAGATAGAGAAATTTTAAGTTGGTATGATGCTAGATACACCATTGGGTATTCTATTAGAGGGTGTTTGCTTTTGTAAAGATTGTACCATTGAGATAGATAGTTATTGTTTCATGTGGAATCCTTACATCCTCAACTTGAAGGGATTTCACATAATCATCCGGATGATTTGGTTAGTTACCTATTGATCCCACATCGACTACTATCATTGGAGGGTAAAATTTACATCATTGGATGACATTGTTAACATGCACAAAGTTTATGGAGATGTCAGTGTGATATGATCTTGACATGAGCAAAAAATGTTGGTTAGTGCTATTGTTTAGATTTCAAGTATTTTCCTGGACGACTAGGGGTTATGACCCATGATTTTTTCTCTGTTACTATGTCATTATAGGGATGTATTTTCGGATGAATTCATGGGTCTACCTCTAATGCAATAGGTATAGTTTACTATTGATCTTGTAACAGGAGAATCATCCGTGACCATTCCACATTATAGGATAGATCCTAAGTAAATTTTGGAATAGAATAATAAATTTAATTTTCTACAGGGTATAATATTCATATGCACCAAAAACTTTCGTTGGGGTTCACTTGACATTTTCTATAAGAAGGAAGTCGGTACCCTCAGGCTCAACTTTGATTATAGACATTTGAACTAGCTTACACTGAAGGATCAATATATGCTTCCTAGAAGAGATGACCACATTGATCATATATGTGGAGGGAAGTTATTTTCAATTATTGACATAAATCTAGGTTATCATTAGGTTCATTTATGAAAACCATACATACCTTACACAACATTCAATAGTTGGTACAATCGATATGATTAACTGGTTATGTTGTTTGGACTCCCAAATTCACCTATAGTTCTTATGGATCTTTTGAATTTGGTTTTTGGCCCATATCTAGACTCAATTTTGGTTGATTTTATTGATGTTGTGTTAGTGTATTCACACTATATACATGACCATGTAACCCATAATGAGATCTTTATTGACACACTTATAGATAATCATCTCTATACTGAGCTCAATAAATGCCACTTTTAGATCAATAATGTCCACTTCATAGGTCACATTATTATTGATTCAGGAGTTTCATTGAAACTTACCAAGAATATCATTGATATCAAGAGTTTATTAGAGCAATATGGGTATTATATATTCATTATCTAAGATTCCTCATGGATTGTAATTCTTCTTATGGGATTGAAATGAGGTGAGTGAAATTCATATTTTCAGAAGCATGTGAATAATTCTTTTAGGAGTTCAAGGGGACATTTGACTTCAGTGTCGATATAGGATCTTCTAGAGAAACGAATGAGCTATACTATATACTATCACACATCAAGTATCAGACATGGATTTGTTATGTTTTATGATGTGAAATTCATTGTGTACGTGTCTCATCTGTTGAGGCCTTATGAGTTGAATTGCATGATTCATGACCTTAAGCTCATAGTTGTTGTTCATACCTTATACTATTGGAGACACTATCTACTTGGAGAGAATTGTGGGGGTATTGACAGACCAAAAAATCCAAAATTACATCTTCACATAGTGGTATCAATAATATCATATAGTGCAGGTTTGTGGTGTACCTATAATCATTTGATTTTGACTTTTACTAAAACCAGGTAAAGGGAATTCAGAAGCAAATTCTCTGAGCTAGAAGAATCAGGAATAAGCAGTTCAGTAATCCATTGGCAAATGGAATCTTATTGACTTATTCTCATATATGCATTTTGATGTTCATGAGTTCCATGGTCAGACTGTCCTATCACACTAGGCCTTGAAATCCTCTCTTCCATAATGGGTGATAATGAGATATCTATCATATCCTGAAGGCCTTATACTAAAGGATGAATTTCAGATGATGATATATATTTATGTTTTACTAGGGATGTGGATGATTCCTTATTGTTTCATGGGCGTGTATGTGTGCAAGAAAATATCATAGAAGATCTGGAAATGGAATTTTATAACTCATCATGGGTTGTTCACCCTAGTGTCACTAAAATGAATTAAGATCAATGATGGTAGTACTAGTGGCATACTATCAAATGCGTGATTTTTAGATTATTCACAAGTTCATCCACCTATCAGAAGGTGAAGGTGGTACATTACTGTATGGAAGGTCTATTACAGTCATTACCCATTCTTGAGTGGAAATTGGATGATGATTCAATGGATTTCGAGACCGATTTTCGAAAATCACTTCATAGAAATGATACAGTGTGGGATTCATTGATTGTTTAGAAAAGGTCACAGACTTGCTACCTATACAATAAACCTTCATGGTATATGAGATAGAATGGTTGTTTTTCAAGGATGTTGTTTGTCATCATGGATCTCCTGGTTTTATCTTTTCAAAGAGAAACCCATTTTACATCATGTTTTTGGAAGTGGATTCAGAATACCTTGTGTATAATGGTGCCTATGAGCATATTATATCACCCATAGACTAATGGACTAATGGAGCATAAGACTTAGGTGATAGAGGACATTCTCTATGCTGGTTTCCTAGAATTTATTTGTTTTTAGTAGAAGCAATATCATCTTGTGGTGTTATCTTTTAATAATATCTTATAGTCTACCAACAAGATGGCTCTGTATGATGACTTACATGGTTAGCCTCTACACACACCACTATGTTGGCTAGAGGCAAGATACGAATCTATTCTTGGACCATGTGACACGATGGAGACTGCATATCTGGTCAAGATTATCATAAAGAGAATTATTCTTAATCATTACAGATAGCCGTTTTTTCTAACTGATGTGTGAGAAATCTTGAGTTCAAGGTCCAAGACTAGGTTTCCTTGTGAGTCTAGCCTAGGATAGTCCATTGATGTATTCAAAAGTTGGGTAAACTCTCATCAAGATTCAATGTACCCTCCAAAGATATGAAACATATCGACCTAGTGTCTTACTAGTTAGATCATTCTTATAGATATCACACTATGCATGATGTATTTTATGTATCATAGGTTCCCTTATACAATGAAGACCCGATACATGTCTTTCAGCGTAAGGAAAAAAAATTAAGGTTGGGCAGTTCCTTTAGTATGTGTTATATGGAATCATGGCTGACTAAAGGGTGGGGCATGCGAACTGTAAAATGATATACGAGCTTAGTAGAAGGAGCTATTATCTAACAATACCCCTTTACCCACAAAAGGCCAACTTAGGGAAGAAATTCCTTAATGAAGGGAGGTTGTAATTTACCATATTTTTAGTGAATATACACAATGTTAGTTTTATTAATTTAAATTCCTTATATGGACTTAGTATTAATTCATAATCAAGACAATGTGGTTTTAGTTACTTTTGGGTCTTATTCGGAGCCCGAATCCCTGAAATGGGAAGAAGGAACTAGGTTTCACAGTTTGTATGAAACCATAAGACCCATGTCTCATGACCTTGTGGTCAGTTACAGGTTTGGACATAGCCATTTTTCATGGTTTTCAGAATGTTCGTCAAACTATGTTCCTAATAGTGCATTATTCCCCTTAGTAGTATTGAAATGAGAATGGTTTGTGCATGTTTTGGTCAAACTGTGTAGTCAAATCGTGTTACTTTATGTCTTTGGGTTAAATAAATAAAATTACTCACACATAACTTTAAACCATATTTTCCATTTATCATTCTTCCTCCAGTAGAACAACACCGCTTTTCATCCCCATTTATATCATGGAATCCTTGATCGATTCATTAAGACAATACTCGGATCTGGGGTTCATTCATTGCTCTTTTATATGTGTTGGATCTGTATCAGTAAGCTCGACTAGACTCCCCCCTCCAATTTAAGAATTTCTTCCAATCCATTGGGAAATTTAGGTGCAAGACCATTTTGCCATTTTTTTATGAAATTTGACCATTTCTTAGATCTCTTCAAACCTTCTTCGTATATTATGTTGATTTTGAGTGAGGAGTTGTCTAAAATCATGAGGTAGGTGGTCACCTAATTTTTACATTCAATTTTGTGGCTTCGTAGCTATGTCGTTGTTCCACACACAAACGTTTTCCAAAATAATATCCTATTATTTTGTTCTTTAATATCAAATTGGCTATTCCATATTAATACATTCCAATTTATTCTTTGTTTATTAGTTAAAGGTTGGTTTTATTTTCTGTGGACACCCCATGGTTGTGCCATGTAGAGTTTCCCATTAATGGTCAAATTCATCGTTACCATGAACACATAATTAGATTCTGACATTGAATATAAATGTTACTTTCCTTCATAACGAGTTTTAAATGTAACCTAAGAATCTTCTTAGGTTTATGTCCCAGTTATAGTTAGAATTTCCCATGAAAAAAATTGCCTTCTCGGACCATGTAGACATTTAAATAGTTTCTTAATTCTTATGAATTGAATTTCATTCATTTAGTAAATTGCATGGATATAATTCAATTGAATGGGAATACTCATGATTGATTGAGCTCTATTAAATGAATTAAATGGATTAGATGAATGAAATAGAAAATATGGTGAAGCCATTCATTTTGGTTATGCTTAATCTAAATGATAAATATGTTGTATAGGACATGTATGTAATTGATCTTTTCTATAATGGCACATGAGACATAATTACCCATGTATTAAATTAAAAATATGACCATTATTCCTTTAAATGTATACAGTTTGAGTGATCATGATGGGTGGGAGGTAATTCCCAAAGCTAGTTATAATTGTGAAGAAACCTTTATATAGGTTTTCATATGATGGTAAGAGGTATTGATTATGATAGGTAATCACAGTCCCTTACATCAGGTGTTTATTAGGGAATCTCACACAAGTGATCATACATAGTTGTTGGGATTTACACTTCATGTTCTAGGATTTTCGAGTATTTAAATGATGTCTCACTCACCATCGGTAGTGTCATGCGTAACATCTCACACTCTTCTTGGGATGTAGGGAATGTACCATATTCCTCAACCATATAGTCTTGTTATCCCAATCAAAAATGATTGAGTTATTCCAAGATTTATATATTAATAGTATTTTAGAAATATATCCACTTACATACACACATACATGGATCATATAGGTGGATAAAACATTTATAATTAAATTATATAAGTTATTATAAAATATAGTAATTGAGCAGACTTCCATTCCTGTTATGAGACAATTTATGTAGACCCTATTGGTGTTTATCAGAAACCTTAGTAGGTAGTTATTTATTTATTTAGAATTGTTAATTAATTGTTATTCTTTCACACAATTTAAATACATGTAATTCTAGTATTATATGTAGACACCATTTGTGGAGGCCTACTAATATTTTTATCTCACACCCTACACAGACTTTTCTTGGTACCTAAGAATATTATATATCTAAGGGTATTAATTAGTGAAATTGACAATATATTGGTTGTTGATATGCTATATTATAGATTGATCTTTGGAGAAGTGGTCTGATATTTCACATGATATTCTTATGGAACATTTTTTGTTCTTGTTGTTCTTTTTTATAGCATGTTTGTACGCATGTACCCAGTTATGTTTTGGTATTATAATTCCATGCATACATGTATAAGAATCAACCTTAAAGGATTTTATTATATTATCAGTCTCTTAGTAATTTACACTTCTATATTTGATTATTTATTCTATATTTTTTTATATTCATTCTCTACGGTTGTAAAATTATTGGTAATTTTTAAATCTTCTATTTGAACAATAGGGTACAGACTATGCACTATACCACCATTACACCGTCGATACTAATTGGAAGCCTCTTGAATATGGGGAGGTGCACTTGCGGCCATGTGACCCAATCGATGAAGGAAAGGGTTTAATGGATCTCATGTATTATACAATAAATTTAATCATTAGTTTTGTTAAAAATAAATTATTCAAAATCATCTGACTATGATCTAGATACATAAACACTTATTACACTAGCATATTCCCTAAGGGAATGTGTGTGGTGGTGGTGCATTTATGGGTTGGTTTTTTGGAAATGTTTTCGGTTGTGATTTCGATAATCTTAAACTTATCTGATAAATTATTTCACTCATCAGTGAATTCTTGAATATGTGTTTGGCCATGTTCAAAGGTAATACCCAGTGATTCCATTTCCTTAATCTCTAATAAATAGGCTTCATGGGTGATAGAACAGATATTTTCAATATATTTTATCTACATTTAAATTATTTAACCCACACCAATGTGTCATTACATGTTAGTTTTCATTATTTATGGAATTTTGTTGTATTTTGAGCTTAATTGTGAAAATGCCTTAATTTTGGATTTTAAGCAGTTTTGACAAGTATGATTATTTGGTAATATATTTTTAAATACTGATCCAATTCGAATGATTATTTTTTTAAGTAACCCCTGGAATATTATCTTCATATATTTCAATAGGACCAAGTTATAAATCATCAATATAGGGGCTCAAATAAATCATTCTTTATAAAAAGTTTGTATGTTCGTATGTGTGGAGCCCACCTCAACAATGAAGAATAACAACGGATTCCAGTTTTCAAAGTCATTAATTCCAATTGGTCATGCAATAGGACTCCAAGGTTCGAGTACATGATGAATTTCAAGGTCAAAGTCGATCATTAGTGCACACTATGAGCGAGTCAATCAAGAGTGAGATGAAGGGTCTGCTCGGGATGAGCAAGGGTCATGGTGTAATTAATTCATCAATTTTTCACCACGTCTCCAAAGAGGCTGATATTTGGTGGACAGACAGAGAACATATTTCTAAACAACTCTTTAGAAGGGTCCAGAGATTGATTCGTCCGGGGATGGTCCTAAAAAAAAGCATATTTTGGATGGACAGAATCTGGATAGAAGTTTTTACAGCCCTCCTACCCTATTCACCCTATATCATCATTCATTTCAAGGGGGGTGGATTTGTAGAAGACCTGATGAAGATGGTGTACACTCTTGCTGGAAAGGAGATGATGTGGGATGATCAAGTGATGTGAGGCTAGGCACCAGGTGGTTGCGGACGGTGACAACCGATAGACACTCCCTTCCAAGTTTTGAACTTCATGTGTAATCTCTTTTTCATCTCTTTTGAATTTATATTTATTTAATGACAGTGGTTGTTTTCTTTCTTGAATATATTTTCAAATTGTTTGTTCTAGATGGTTACCCAATCAATGAAGTAAATTATTTGATTTCACTATTTAAATTTCTTCATTGAGGTCTTGCCGTTGAGCATAGTGATGTCGATTAGGTTTGGTTATTTGAAGGTATTCACGTAATTAGATCACTTCTATAGGAGGAGAAACAATAATATTGAGGTCTTAATATGATATCATTTCCATATAAGGTGTTTATCCAGAGGTATTTGGGTAGGCATTGAGAGATTCATTAGAGATATAATTTTAAACAAGGAAGAGTGGAGTGTCCAGGAGGTTAAAGCTCATCTGTAACCACTATTTTCCTGCTGGTTTCAAACCCATTTTATTTCCAATCAATTTTCTAGATCATTAGTAAATTTTCTTTCTCTTTAGTTTTTATTTATTTTATAATTTTGAATCTTTAATCAAATCCCCAATTTTCCATTTCGTGTAAAAACAAACAAAAAAAGTGACAGTTTTGAAACTCAAATTGGAACCTCCTCGAGAGACAATCCAGAGACTGCTATATTGCATTGTTTTTGGGGAAAAATTTATTTATTGAGAATTTCATGACAAATAATCTTCAATTAAACTAGCGTAATTTCTGGGGAGGTTTCTTGAGTTGATTTGTGTGGAAATTGTTTTTGCATGACCCAAAATTCTAACCCAACTGTTCCCATTAGATTCTGAAATTGATAGAAATTTTCACTCTAGGGATAGAGCTACCAGAAATCCCCTTGTGCCAAGTTGTGAATCTTCTAATAACACACTTAGAAGAAACCTGGTTGAAACAAAAATACCAATGGTTGAAAATAGAACCTTGAAAGATTTGGCTTCATCTTATGATGCAAATCAAGAAAATCCTGTTGAATATCCTGATACACCTGCTGGATTTGAAAATAAATCAGGTTTCATTCACCAACTTCCAACATTTAATGGTTTTTCTGGGGAAGATCTACATAAACACCATCAAGAATTTAGTTATCTTTGTTTCAACATAAAACTCCAGGGTGTTTATGAAAATCAAATGAAATTGAGGTCATTTTCTTTTTTGTTAGAAGGATTTGACAAAGAATGGTTTTTCTATTCACATTCTACTTTGATTAGGGATTGGAATGAATTGAAAAAAAAATTCCTTGATATTTTTTTCCCTGCTTATAGAACCGCTTCCATTAGAAAAGAGATTTGTGGAATTACACAAACTCAAGGTGAAACATTTCATGAGTACTAGGAACGCTTTAAAATACATTCTTTCAGTTTCCCCCACCATAAAATTAGTGACCAACTTTTGATTCAATATTTTTATGATGGATTGTGTCTTACTGATAAAAGCATGAATGATGCTGCTGCAGGAGGGGCTCTAGTTGACAAAACACCAACGGATGGTAGGACATTAATTGAAAAAATGGCCCAAAATGCTCAAAAGTTTGGAACAAGATGCCCTCTTCATGTGAAATCTGCCCAAGAGTTCCCCATTGCTAGTCCTAAAAACAATATGATTGCGAGTCAACTTTCTGATCTTACCACCATAGTGAGGTCAATGATGCTATCCAATATCCCACTAACACCACCCAAACTTGAAGCTACATTTCAAATGAAAGTCTACTATGGAATTTGTTCTTCCAATGACCATTTTAGTGACCAATGCCCTAAAATGCAAGAACCTTATGAGAATTGAAATGCTGCTTTTACTAGGAAACCCATTCAATCAAACCAACAAAGTCCATTTCAATCAAATCAAAATTTCAATCAAGGCTAGAACAACCACTCTAATGAAAGATATCGTCATCTTGAACAACCTAGAAGCTTCTTCCAAGGACAATAAAGCAATTCACATCCAATATATTTCAATGACCAAGCCAATGCGCGTTCTGGGAGAAACTTTCATCCTTCCCCTCCCACTCAAAATTCAGAGAGTAATGTTGAAGACACAATGAGGAATAAACATGAGTCAATGAAACAAACACAATACCAACAGAAAAACATGCCGAATATCCTGATGACTCAAATGGGTCAACTTGACTATGATCCTAGTTTCATAACAAATCAAATGAGTGGAGGTTTTCCCTCACAACCTCAAGTGAATATGTGAGATAAAGGGAAGGAAAATGTGAGTGCAATTGAACATAGGAGTGGAAAATAATTGAATACCCCTCAAATGGAGAAACCAAAACCTGTTGTTGAAATTGCAGTTGATAATCCCACCACTAATGGAAATGCTGGAAATTCTGAATGTTCTTTGAAGGGAAACACAATGTCATGAGAAGAAATTTTGCTTTAATGAACAAAGATGGATTGGAAGAGGATGTCTGGTCCTTTTTTTTCTCAAAGAACTGCTCAGAATAGCCTAGAAACAACCAAACCACCATTTCCTTATCCAAGGAGTGAACCACCAGTGAAGTCTAGTGACGAGAAAGAGTAGGATAAGGAGGTTTTAGAGACCTTTAAGAAATTTCAAGTCAATATACCTTTGCTTAATGCTGTGAAAAAAATTCCAAGGTATGCAATGTTTTTGAAAGAAATGTTTACCCACAAGAGTAAATTCAAAGGAGGTGAAAAGGTTAACTTATGGAGGAATGTTTCATCCATGATCCAGCATGACTTTCCTATCAAATGTAAAGACCCAAGAACCTTTACCATTTCTTAAACCATTGGGAAATGTGAATTCAAGGATGTTATCCTTGATTTAGGGGCCTTATCAATGTTATGCCACATTCAATTTACTCATCTCTTAATGTTAGAGAATTTAAACACTCTGGGATCATCATTCAACTTGCTAACCGAAGTACCACCAAGCCTGCTAGAGTTATTGAGGATGTTCTCGCTCAGGTGAGAGACATGATTTTTCATGTGGATTTCTATGTATTAGATATGGAAGATGATAGGTTTAGTACCCATGAACCTCTCATTCTAGGGAGACCATTCTTGATAACTTCAAAAGCAATCATCAATGTTCGCAAGGGAACAATTTAACTAGTGTTTGGAGGATAGGTTATTCATTTCAATATTTTTCAGTCCATGAAACACCCTATCGAGGGTTATTCATCCCCCCAAGTGAACATTATTGATTGTTTTTCCACTGATATATTTCCTGATTTTTCCTGTGATGAGAAACCAACCGCTATTTTTGATTATGGAAGTTTGTTTGTTGCTGAATCTGAACAACAAAAGAGGGAAAAGAAAGCTTATGATGAGTCTTGGAATATTGACACTACTTTGCAAGATTATATTGATTTCAACATTGATGAATATTTATCTCTGGAAATCTATAGCTCTACTAGTGGTCTCCTAGGAGAAATTGAAAATTTTCCATTAGAAACAAATTTAGAGAACATTGAAATTGATAATTATGGTGATTTTCCTTTAAAATATGGAGCCCCACTAAACAACCACACCTATGAGCAATGTTCTTTGATCAATGAAAATACCCCAGCTGAGTTAGAGTTAAAACCACTTCCTGAAAATCTCAAATATTATTTCATAGGAGAAAATGTAACATTCCCTATTATAATTTCAAAAGATTCGTCGAAGGACCAAGAGAATCAATTGTTAGGAGTCCTCAAAACCCACAAGAAATCCATTGGATTAACTCTATCTAATTTAACTGGAGTCATCCCCTCAGTGTGCATGCATAGAATTTTCATGGAGGAAAATGTTAAATCGGTGAGACAATTTCAAAGGAGTTTTAATCCAACACTTTTAGAGGTTGTTAAGAAGGAAGTTACCACCCTTTTAGCTACTGGAATTATTTTTCCCATCTCTGATATTCAATGGGTGAGTCCAATCTATGTAGTTCCCAAAAAAGGTGGATTCACAATCAAAAAGAATGAATTTGGTGAGATTGTTCCTATTAGGCTTCCAAGTAAATGGAGAATGTGAATTGATTAAAGGAAGCACAAATTGGATACAAGGAAAGACCACTTACCACTTCCATTTCTTGATCAGGTCCTTGAAGGACTGGCTATAAAAACCAATTATTTTTTTGGATAGATTCTCTGGTTATTTCCAAATTCATACTGCACCGGAGGATCAAGAAAAAACCACATTCACACGCCCATTTGGAAAATTTTCTTATAGGAGGATGCCCATTGGTTTATGAAATTCTCTAGGAACTTTTCAAAGGTGTATGATGAGCATTTTGTTTGATTTTCATGAAACATGCATGGAAGTTTTTATGGATTACTTCACTGTTTATGGATCATCATTTGAAAGTTGTATGGAAGGTCTGGCCCATGTTCTTGAAACGTGCATTGATAGGAACCTTGTTCTTAATTATGAAAAATGTAATTTCATGGTGGGTAAAGGAATTTTTCTTGGACATGTTGTGTCTCTAGATGGAATTCAAGTTGATAAGTCCAAAGATGAGGTAATTTCTTCATTTCCATACCCAAAAATAGTCAGAGATGTGAGAACTTTTCTTGGTCATGCTTGTTTTTATTGGAGATTCATTAAGGATTTCAGTAAGGTTTCACTTCCATTGTCTAGATTTATCTAGAAAGACACCCCATTTGTCTTTGATGAAAATTGTAAATAGAAATTTGGGGAGATTAAACGAAAATTGACAACTCCTCCCATTGTTCAACCTCCCAAATTGGACTTGCCCTTTGAAATAATGACTAATGTATCCGAATTTTCTATTGGGGTGGTTTTAAGTCAATGGTTGGAAAAGAAATATCATGTGATTGCCTATGCCTCTAGAACATTAGATCAGGCCCAATCAAACTACACAATAACTGAGAAGGAACTGTTTTCTATTTTCTTTTCTTTGGACAAATTTAGATGTTATCTTATGGGATCTAAGGTGATTATTTTCACTGATCATTCTGCAATCAAATTTTTGATGAAGAAACATGATTCAAAACCAAGACATTTGAGATGTATTTTGTTGTTACAAGAGTTTGATGTTGAAATAAAGGGCAAGAAAGGAATTTAAAACCTTGTTGTTGATCATTTGAGTAGGATACCATCTGTTTTGAATGGTGATCCTCTGATCTATCTGCCAATTAAAGAAACCTTTCCAGATGGGGTGTTGTATTCTTGTCAAACTGAAAGGCCATGGTTATATGATCTTGTGAATTATTTAGCTTTTGATGATGTTCCCCACCAGTTTTCCAAGAATCAAATTTATAAACTATTGAGTGATTCAAAGCATTACATTTGGGATGATCCTTACTTGTGGCATGTTGGTAGTGATCATATAATTAGGAGATTCATTCCAAATTTTGAATTTCAATTTGTCCTAAACTTTTGTCACACATTGAGATATGGAGGACACTTTGGGCCTCAAAGAAATGCAAGAAAGGTTTTGGATTATTGTTTGTATTGGCCTACCATTTTTAGAGATGCTTTTGATTTCTACAGGACATGTATAAATTGTCAATTTCAAGGGAGAATTTCCAAAAGGAATGAGATTCCACAACAACCTCTGTTGTTTTGTAATGTATTTGATGTTTGGGGTATGGATTCCATGGGACCTTTTCCCAATTCCATTGGATATCATTACATTTTTCTTGATGTTGATTATGTATCCAAGTAGGTAGAAGCTATTCCCACAAGAGAAGATGATTCCAAAACAATGTCCAAGATTGTGAAAGGAAATATATATTCAAGGTTTGGATTTCCAAAGTTCTTGATTACAGATCAAGGTAGTCATTTTTGTAACAAGACTTTTGGAATCATTATTGAATAAGTATGGAGTTTATCTTAGGGTCTCTACAACCTATCACCCTCAAACAAATGTAATGGCTGAGTTGTCTAACAGAGAAATCAAACAAATTCTAGAAAAACTGTGAACCCAAATAGAACGGATTGGTGTTTGAGACTTGATGATGCACTCTGGGCTTATAAGACTGCATTCAAAACCCCAATTGGCATGTGATCATTTAGATTAGTCTATGGAAAGGCTTATCACCTTCCTGTTGAGTTAGAACGCACATCTTTTTGGGCTGTTAAAACATGTAACATGAATCTGTTTTCTGCTGGGGAAGAAAGAAAACTTTGTTTGCAGGAGCTAGAGGAGATCAAAAAAAATTCACATGAAAGTACTAGGTTGAACAAGAAATGGACCAAATCATTTCATGATGAGATGATTCTCAACAAAAACATTATGGAAGGAGACAAAGTGTTTCTATTTGATTCCAGATTGAAGCTGTTCCCAGGTAAATTTCGTTCCAAAAGGTCTAGTCCATTCATTGTTACTCATGATTTCGTTTTGGTGCAATCCATATTAAAGAACCAAGAAAAGGGACACCATTCACAATAAATGGGAATAGGTTGAAGATGTTTTGAGAGAATGTTCAAGATCCTCCAGGGGAGGAGATCCATCTTCATGAAGCAGAATAAAATTGATGCCAGGTTGTGTTTTTCCTTCTCACTTTTTTTAATGTATTTGATTTCATGAATTTCATATTCATATATATTATTTACACAATGAGTAAATTTCATAAAACAAGTGTGTGGGGAAGAACATGCTAGGTAGATTAGGATTTTGTGTTCTAGATTTTGTGTTCTTTCATTTCATTTTTTTCCTCCCTTTGCTTTTCTCTCTCTTTCAATTTTTGGTGTGTTCCTTTATTTGTCAAACATTGTGTGTTTTATTAAAAATTTTGAAAAAAATCTTGTGAGATTACATGATGATATTAGTAGTTTTTGAAAACCCTATCAATGAGTGAACCAATTGATCCCTTGAATCTGGTTATAAATAAATGCTGAAAAATACACTGTTTCAAGTTCCAAATTTTTTAAATAACCATTGAATTTTGAATTCTAGGAAATGAATGTTGTCTAATATTGAAAATCACTTGACCATGAGTATTTTGAACCCATTTTTCTTCTTCTTCACATACATCATACTTCTTGAGTTAACCAAATAATGCTTGTTTGATTGAACCATAACTTGATCTTTTTCTATCAAAACATGAGGGCTAAGGTGAATGTGATTGAAATGATTGAGGCAATTTGTTTGTTATTGAAATCCCATTTTTCATGATTATCACTTTTATTCTGTCCCAACTTTTACATTTTATCTTTATTGAGCCCTTAGTTTCCATGTACTGCCTTCTAGATAGCCACATTACAAGCCATTTTCCCTTTCCCGCCTGCTCTAGAAGTATAAATGCATGCTCCAGTTAAACATAAGTGTGGGGGAGATGACTTGTGTTGTGCTACTTCATCTGGTGTTGCTTTGGGTGGTTATATAATCTCTGAAGAGATGTTTTTTCTATTGAAAGTTGTTTTATTTCTAAGAGTTGTGCCTATCAGGATCTCTCAAAGGAAGAGAGTTTTGCCTATCTGGAGCTCTCAATTGAAGAGAGTTGTTCCTGTCTGGAGCTCTTAATAGAAGAATGTTGTGCCCAATCTGGAGCCTTTTAAAAAAAAGAAGAGAAATGTAATAGTTTCTGATGAAATGTGGATTGAATGAGGTGGAAAAGATATTCTTAGAGATTATCAAATATTACTTTCATTGGATGAGAGTAAGGAGGATTCCCCACATGAGTGAAGATGGATTCATGTATTTTTTTGCTTCCAAAATGAGCGAAACCCTCCTTATTCGGCTTCATAATTTTGGACATTTGAGACCCACCAACCTTTAGCCACAGAACAACATTGAAAATCCCTCATGATGATCACATTTATCTTGTCTCACATCATGTGGAGATTTAGAAATTTTTACATCCTATAATGATTCTTGCATGTTTTCATGGGAAAGCTTTGTTGGAAATCAAAATTTGTGTTAAGAGAAATTTTTTTGTGAGGTAACTGTGTTGTGTGAAAGAGTGGAGCATTGGAGTGCAAATGGATTGAATAAACTGAATTTAAAACTCAAATCATTTTTTATGAGGCATGATATAATTCAATTCTTGGTGGTTGATTGGTGAACCTTTGTGTTTTGAATATGCATTAATTTGGATTTGATGATCACATGTCTAGGAGACCAAGTTCTAAGTGTGGGGGAATTGATAGAACTGATATTTTAAATATATTTTATCTACATTTCCATGATTTAACCCTTACCAATGTGTCATTACATGTTAAGTTTTATCATTTTTGGAATTTTGTAGTATTTTGAGCTAAATTGTGAAAATGCCTTAATTCTGGATTTTAACCAGTTTTGACACGTCTGATTATTTGGTAATATATTTTCAAATACAGATCCAATTTGACTGATTATATTTTTTAAGGAACCCCTGGAATATTCTACTCATATATATCAACAGGCCCATGTTCTAAATCATCCATCTAGAGGCTCCAATAAATCATTCTTTATAAAAAGTTTTTATATTCGGATGTGTGGATCCCACCTCAACAATGAAGCATAACTTCGGCTTCCAGTTTCCAAAGTCATTAATTCCAATTTTGATTCAAATAGGACTCCATGATGCGCGTTTATGATGAATTTCAATTTCCAAGTAGATCATTAGTGCACACTATGAGCGAGCCAAACACGTGGGAGATGAAGGGTCTCCTTGGGAAGAGCAAGAGTCCTGGTGTAATGAATTCATAACTTTTGAACCACTTCTCCAAAAAGGCTGATATTTGGTGGACCGACAGAAAACATATTGTTAAACAACTATTTATAAGGGTCCAGAGATTGATTCGTCTGGGGATGGTTACAAAATGAAGCATATTTAGGACGGACAGAATCTGGACAGATGTTTTTCCAGCCCTCCTCCCCTATTCTTCCTATATCATCATTCATTTCAGGGGGGGATTGGATTTGTTGAAGACTTGATGAAGATGGTGTGCACTCTTTCTGTAATAGAGATGATGTGGGCTAATCAAGTGATGTGAGGCTAAGCACCAAGTGGTTGCGGACGGCGACAACCGACGGACACTCCCTTCCGAGTTTTATCTTCATGTGTAATCTCTGTTTCATCTCTTTTGAATTTATATTTCATGAATGACAGCGGTTGTTTTATTTCTTGAATATATGATCAACTTGTTTGTTTTAGATGGTTTCCCAATCTATGAAGTAAATTATTCGATTTCACTATTTATATTTCTTCGGTGTGGTCTTGTCGTTGAGCATTGTGATGTCGATTAGGTTTGGTTATTTGAAGGTCTTGAAGTAATTAGATCACTTTTATAGGCGGGGAAAAAATCATATTGAGGTCTTAATATGATATCCTTTCCAAATAAGGAGTTTATCCAGAGGTATTTGGGTATTCATTGAGAGATTCTTTAGAGATATAATTTTAAACAAGGAAGAGGGGAGTGTCCGGGAGGTTAAAGCTTGTCCGTAACCACTGTTTTGATTCTGGTTTCAAACCCCTTTTATTTCCAATCAATTATCTAGCTCATTCGCAAATTTTATTTCACTTTAGTTTTTATTTATTTTCTATTCTTGAGTCTTTAATCATATCCCCAATTTTCCATTTCATGTAAAAACAAACAAAAAAAGTGACGGTTTTGCAACTCAAATTGCAACCTCCTCGAGAGACAATCCATAGACAGCTATATTGCATTGTTTTTTGGGGAAACATTTATTGATTGAGGATTTAAAGACAAATAATCCTCACTTAAATGGGGTATGATACTACTAGATGAGGCCATCACTTATTCATTTTATTTCAATTACACTTTATCACAACTCTTAATATATACTAATATCAATGATCACTATAAAATGTCATGTATTATTATTTTTTATGATTCTTAGGGGTATTTTAAGCATGAATATAAAATTATGGCTATATTATATAATGGATCAAAATAAAAAATGAAATATAGTGCATTATTTTTCAAAAAATACACTACATAACAAGTCATTGATTATTTCATAAGGGTATTTCAATTATAAAATATGTGTTTTTTAAATCACAATTTATGAAGAAGTTAAAAATGGGATATCGTTATGTTGTATGATTTCTCGATCACCAAGGGATTGATAATTCAAAATATGTGTTTCTAAAACGATAAAGTGTTGCTGAAAAAACACCTTCTTGGAACATGTCATTAATTTTATGGTCATAATTAAAATACACTTTTTATATCCTTTGGGACATTAAATAACCTATAAAAATGCCTTATATGATTAAATATTATTATCAGTGGTGAAGATCATTTTGTGGGAATACATTTGATAACTCATAATTCTAAAATAGACCCATTGTTCTAAAGTATTGGTTTTGTAATGTTTGGGACATTTTTAACTGATGTTTTTTTACGAAATTATATCATATATGATCATGAACATCCCTTTACCATATAATACAATCAGAATACTCCCTTCATGGAAAAATATAACTCAATTATCATATTGATGTCGTAAGTTTATATTCATTTTTGGTGGTGGGACATTTAAAGAGAAGGATTAAACAAAGGAAGGGATTCAAAAACCCTATCACCTCCGTTCACATACATGAATTATTAAACCCCAAATGTAACCACATGATATTTTAGATCATCAAATAATATAATGTAATCTATGAAAACTTTTATTTCACACAATATCTAAAATAAGAGAGACACAATATATTATAACAACATTATTAATTTATCTAATATTGAAATAAATAAAAAAATTTAACTTTAGATCATATTTAGTCTATGAGAGTAAATAATGGAAATTGGTATTTTTAATAAATACAGTTTTCTACATATATTTTTTATTTTTTATTAACATAAAAATTTTACAACTATATAATATTATTTTTATTATTTAAATTTAATATTTTAAGATAATATATAAATATGTACTTATGATTCATTTTTTTGATTTTCTAAAAAATTTTATTTTTATCCAAAAATTGTTACATTTATATAAATTATAAACTCCATGATTTTATTACAATGTAAAAATAATATTTAAGATTTAAAGAAATTAAATTAATAAAATGAAATTAATTAATACCCTTTTGAATTTTGAAATAATTTTTTTTACATAGAAAAATTATGAAAACCCATTTTTGAACTAAATTAATATGTTACCTTAATATATTTTTTCCATGTTTTTCTTTAGAAATCCAATATTTTCCCCTTGAGGTTTGGTTTTTTATTACATTGGAATACTAATACCATTAATTAAATTCATAATGAATATATTTATGTCCCTAAAATTAGGAACTCGAATAATATTATCATATATATATATATATATTTATTAATAATATTAATAATGTTAATTTTTTAAACTATTTTATGAATTTAATTGTTATTATTTTAAAATATACATTTCAAACCTATTGAAAAATAATTTTGTAAATTTTTGTTAAATATATAATTCAAAATAATAATTTTATACATTATGTAAAATTTTATTTTTTTCTGGTAAAAATTAATTACTTATATTAAATTTTAATTATTGCAGTAAAAGTAAATTGGGTAAATTGAGTACAACCTAGTGTAAAAGTCATAAATTTTTTAAAACTCTTCCTTGAATACAATGGTTGATATTTTTATATACCTATAAATTTTCCCCTAGATTGTTTCCATTTTTATCAATGGGATATAGAAATGGACTTTAAATTGTTGGAAAAATATAAATGTGTTTCCAAAAGTTACCATAGTTTTACTTATAAAAACTATCACATAGACAATTCAATGATACAATTCACCATCTAATTCCTACTTAAAAATTAAATTTCACTCTCTCTATAACTGCTCCCATGAACTTAATCCCCTAGCCACTCATAGTTAACCTAATCCCTTCAATATCTAGGACACTTGAAAGTAATGATAGAGTCTCAAATGTATGTACTATATTATTATTAAAATTTATTCTCAATGTTACTATTCCAAATTACATTTCAACATAATAATATTAAAAAAGTTTAATCATTATTAAACTTATATATGTTTACTTTAAATTTAAGTCCAATATTAATTCATTTATATTCAATTATAAAATCAATGAAACGTCAATCTTGTGTGTGCGGGGACTACCACCTCCATAAAGAACCATTTTTCATTTTCCATATTGATTTTCATTATTAATAATATAATAGTTAAATATGGTTCAAAATATAAAATAATAATATCATTATGATTCTATTATAATAGTGCTATGTAAAAATAAATAACTCCTTAACAATACTCACCCATTAGGTTAATTTATTTTTAGGTTTGGTTTAGTTTAACCACCTACATGAAGGATTCTTTAAATAAGTTCATGGATGAATATGGGAAACTATGTAATATATTATTATAATTTAATTGGAAAATAATTATTATTTAGTTTTCTTTCAAAATTTATATAAGTTGGGAAATTTATTTTTAATAAATCTTAATCGATCACTAAAATTTCCAAAATATACTGATATCAATTTAGTTTTTATATAACATAAAATAACACAAATAGAATGAAATAATAACATTATAATTTAATTTAATTTATATATTAAATATTTTTCAAGGATATATAAATAATTAAGATTGTCTAAATTTTTGTTTAATGAAATCAAAATTATTAAACATGTTATAAATTTGTTATAAATATTTATAATAATGATTATAAATGGTAAATATTTATAACAAATTAAATTTAATATAACATTATATTAGGTAATTTTTTATATGAGGATTGTTTGTGATCAACTATCCAAGGAATTAAGATTAGGTTTTTTCATATCAAATACCTATCGTTGATACATGTTTTGTTGTAGGCACCTAATATATTTCATTTCATGTAATTTATTTTTATGTGAGATATAATATCAATTATTAAAATTAAATAATAATATTTTATGTTCAATTACTATCTCTATCTCTCAAGGGGATTTTTTGAAAAAACTACTCAAGTCATAATGGGCTCAGTGTCTCATTTTAACTTCATGAGGCATGTTTTGATATTATGCACCATAATTTCCTTCAGTGGTGTAATGGACACCAACATACTTTTATATGTAAAAATATAATTTATTTAATGAAATTTGTATGTTCACTTCATGATCTTACATTAAATATCCTTTGATTCATATATTTATAATTCTATGAGAGTTTTGTCAATTCAATTTCTAATTCTGATGGTTGTATTATTTCTTAATATAATATAATTTTAATGATTTAATTAAACCCAACATTCCTGTTTTTATAATGTGTTTCATTTTTTTAGGGGTAATTTCCATCTCATTATCAGTGACCACATATATGATAAACGTTTTTCTAGAAAGATGAAATGTTTGTAAGATACAAATATCATTCTTACCAATGAATTATTCCTTCCATTTATATAATTTATTTCTTAAAAATTTTATCATAAATTATAAATAAATATAATATTTATTATATTCTATTATTCACATATTTCTCATTAACCTTTTCAAATGAAAATTCTAATACTATTGTTATAATATGGGTTTTCAAAACAATTGTTTTTTCAAATATTTATGTGGTATTTTCATCCATCAAAAATAAAATGATTTATGTTCTACCCTAAATTGATTTTGAAAAAATCTATTTCCATTCATGGGTCCATTAATGATTTTTCATTTTCAATTTTTTTAGTGTCTTCACATTACCCTTTTTAAAAAAAATTATAGTGACTCGTATCTTCTTATTGTAATGATAATGTGGAAAATTAATTCTAAAAAAATTATTATGTTTCCTTTTATATTTTAATTCTATATGAAATTTCCTCTCAATATGATTTCCAGAATAAATTATTTCCCACATAGTTTTTCCAAATCTATCTTTTAAAATTAAATCAAAAGATCTATAATATTTTTTATTTACAATGTGGTTTTAATGATCTTTTAAATGTGTTTTTTCATTCTATTCATTGTTCTTTGATACATATTATTTTTGATCAAGGATATTTTTAAAATAATACCATCCACCTTATTTCCCATTATTCCTTAGAGTATTTTATTTTATATCATTACAATAATGCATCTATTCCTTTTTCTTTCATAATAATACATTATGTATGATCCTAAATTTGTACCCAATTCATTTCAATTGTGAATACCCTATTTTTTTTATTTGAATAAATGGTGTTTACCGTGATTGCATACATAAACTAATTTGGTGAAGTTATTGACTTATCTAAATACACTTTATCGATAAAGTGCAAATACTATATTTAATGTTTTCTTGATTAAATGGTATTTACCTATAAAGTCACTTTATGTCATTAGATAATCATTTATTTTATATGGTTATATCATGTTATTAGTTTTTTTTAAATATTAATTATTTCATTATGATATACAATATGAAAATAATTTTCTTGGGGTCATTAGTTCTATAAAATACAATGATTTTTATTTGGAATGTTTTATGAAACCCATTTTATTTATATGGTAACTTTATGATGTTATAAGTGATTGATTTCATGTGGCACTCATAAGTATGGATGAAAACTGGTGGGTATTATATTAACCTATAAATCATTTGATACATTTTTTAATTTCCTAATATAAATTATTCATGAGTACTTTTTATGTTTCACATATGTGTGGGCATAGATATGGTGGCTCAAGAAATTCATCTTCCCAATATG
Source organism: Viscum album (assembly GCA_963277665.1). Classification (NCBI taxonomy): domain Eukaryota; kingdom Viridiplantae; phylum Streptophyta; class Magnoliopsida; order Santalales; family Viscaceae; genus Viscum; species Viscum album. The sequence goes on from OY728165.1 coordinate 828,456,177, forward strand.
TATTTTTTATACAATGTTGAAAGATGGTTCACTAATTTATGATTATATTCATGATTGTATTAATCTCCCATGGATAATTTTTATTGAATAATGTTTCTAAACTCCTTTGAATCATGTATTGTTTTATGACATGCCATATTTTCTTATTTATGATATAATATTTTTTGGGTATGATTTTTTTATAAATCTTGAATTTACCCATATACTCATCTTAAACTCACTAATTATCTCCTTTTGTTATACCTTATATTTTAACTTAATATGTTTATGATATCTATTCTTGTAATGCTTCCATTTCCATAAGTTATGAAAACATGTGATGTATGAAATGTCTAGAATGGTATCTTATGAGATGAATTTTTGTAGATGTTTAGTTCTTTTTATATATCAAGTTGTTTCTTTCTTAATGGAAGGAAAATGTCAATTAGTTGAAAAATACATGATTTCTGTTAGTCGATTTTTTTCATAATTCCTTATAATTGTAAACCTAAAAGGTATTTGGAATTTATTATTATAAAATATATTCACTAAATTATGTAATTACGTAATGCTTAGGTCTTCCCAGGCTTTTTTGGTAACATAGTATGATTTATATAACATTGGAGATTATGATAATATTAGTATAGGATACACTAGGAGTTAGACATGTCATCAAATGTTGATATGTTAAAGTTAATTAGAATGTCAGTATTATATGTAACTCTTAAAGTTAGTTGTGGTAATATTATTGGGATTAAGGTCAGAGAAATTTTGTAAAAAGTATTGGTAAAATCCAATGGGATAATTATAGGAATAGGACAATATCTTGTTATATTGGTCAAGTATATATTGTGTAGTTTTCTTATAAATATATTCCAATAAGGATACTATAAGTGGATAAATACTCAAGCCCAAATATACCTATGGGTAATAATCCTTAAGAGAGTATGTGGGTATGAATTGAATCATCAGATGGTGAACAAAAAATATGCCTAACTGCACGTCTTGTTAGACACACCCATGTGATATTATTTGGGAAATAATATTACCTTTATGAATCATTATGAAGAATTACTATCCAGTTTAGGGATTTTATTAGTAATTATTAGAGAACAGAAATAAATTTATCCTGGGTAGAACCATTAAATTCATAGGATTAACCAAGCCTTACAAAGTTGAAATAGAATTATGATAAGTACAAATGAATGTCTCAATGGGGAAATCATATAAATATTCATATTTCAAATTCCTTTTCCTTGATTCTTCTATATACTATCTTAAACATTTTTTCTTTAGTATTTAGTTAAAATGGGATCAAGAAGATAAAGATTAAAAATGTATATATCCAAAAAAAACTGTATCTTATATATAAATATGGGAGAATACAAAAGTGGGTGAGAATATTCATATATTTATATCCTCATAGAAAAAGGTTATCTTCCCAATCTTATCGATGGTATATAGGTTGATACTATTATAGAAATTATTTTTTGATAACTGCAGTTTTTTCCCATTAGTGAGGGATATTTATTAACCATATCCCAGTTCATTATTAATGTTATGAGTGTTATGTGGTTCATTTGGGATAGTTTTTAATTTTTGTTTCTCTAATGTTTTCGAAACATATATTAAATGAAATCAATGTCGTTTAAATGATATTTTATGAAAAAATTATATTTTTTAGGTTACTATTTCATAGAACATGATTTAATTAGTGATAAATAATTGGATTAATATAATATTTATATCAAGGTAATAAAGGTTTTATTTATTTTAAGAAGTGTGAGCTAGATAATTTGGAATTGATTATTTAATTTAAATTATTTGATGATATTGTATACTGATTTTTTTCTAATTTTTTGTATCATGATATATATTGACATGTTTTTTACCTTTTCACCAATGATTACTATATATTAGGTTTGAAATACAATTAATTTTGGGATGAAAATATAATTTCATTTTGGTTTAATGTATTTTGTATTCAAATATGTTGGGAATGGTAAATTTTATTGAATATGTGATTGGGGTTTATACATAGCTGGGTATATTATTGTACAATATTGTCTGATAAAAAAGATAAGTATATTAATAATGTTTATGATAGCTAGATATATCTCTTGTATGATGTTATATATTGATTATTAACATCATGAACTAGCATGGGGTTCCATCCATCCTGACCCAGCTTGTCTCATGGCCTGAAGAGAATTCATGATCGCCATGGGATGGAAACCAGTGCCTGTGTATTAACACTACACTATTGGGAATGATTTCTCCAGTGGAAGACAACCATAAACATATCACAAGGATCAAGCATCACATATTAGAGAGTCACTGTAACTAAAAGAGATATAACTCATATAAGTTGAACATTTTGGATTTTCACCAAAAACAAAAATACCAAATTGGGGAGGGGTAACAGCTTCACAATACAAATTATATGAAACAAGAGGGCCATCACCCCCATTCCATCTCCACCAACACCAAAAAGAAGAATAATAATTGAAACTAGACCGATCATCCCCATCTCAAAACACCTTGCCTATACCTCAGTAAAACATAACAAGATTTACACAAACCTGAGGGTGTATGAGTGATGTGATATAAATCTCATTAGGATTCCACCTAAATGAGATTCCATTCAATAATTTTAGAATAAAAATTTCCCAGAATGTTTTAAGAAATATTTTTTGGTAACATATTTAATAAAACATTTTTAGGATAAATATTTCAAGGGAATAATGCTTTTTAATTAAAGTGAATGTAAAGTCCACTATATGGTGATCGTAATCACCACATCACAAGATCACAACAGGTAATACCTAAAGACTCTATCACTGTTGGGACCCTAGGAACCAATTACTATAGTAAAACATGATATAGAAACCATAACACACATCATCCTCATGAACAAGCCACTATAGGGGAACATATACCATGGTCTAGTGGTCTCTAATAATAATCCACGTTTAGTTAGTGTAGTAGCATCAATCATGCTAGAAGGAACCAGGCCTCATTCCTGTCGATCTGACTGGTGTACTACTCCTTGTCCGTCCAAATTGGTACCTAGGATTCACTTTGTCCTAAAATTATATTTCACATGTCACATAGATCACCACTATAAAAAAACACACACACAAAGAAATATGAATAAACATGAAAACCGATCACTTTTCATAAAAAAATCTCTTCCCAATCCATATTCACACAAAATCCATTTTAATACATGTTTCGTATCACATTCACAATTCAAAAATCCCATTTAAATTCCAAACAAGGATATAAAAAATGAAACCCAATCAATTTCATTAGGTAATCCATCTATAGAACCATACACTCTTCAAATACATTTGAAAATACTTTTATCACCGCCCACACAATCTTTGGAACACATTCCAGAATCTCATCAAGCTTACTAAAATAATCAAATAATGTAAAGGTAATGAATCATCTACCTTTTGCTTGGAAACTTCTAGTATCATGTGTAAAACAACAACTACACCTCAATAGGACCCTATTAATGGAAGATCAAATAATAAACATAAATATTAATAGAATATAATAGTGGTTCATACCATTTAAGCGTAACCAACCAAATAAATAGAGAAGAAGCCATGAAAGAATATAGAATAACCCAAGTACTATGAAATCAAAAATGGAGGGACTTAATTGAGGATTTTTTTAAGATACACACCAAGTCTACCCAATAATTAAAGTTCAAGGGAGCCAAGATGAAGAGAATGATGCATTTAGATTAATAAATTTTGAGTGGGTTGAAGTAGGTATGGTTTAGGGATAAAATCAGGGAAGGGTAGAAAATAGAATTCCATATTTTAGTTAATAGGGGTGGTGCCATGATTTATAAATCTCTATGGGTGATATGTTTCTTTTTGTGGTGTATCTATTTTTGGGTCATCGTCATCATGGTATGAGAGGGAAGATAACTTCTAGGTTTGTAAGACTTTTTGATATTATTGATAGTGTTAGAAATTTTTCATTAAAATTAGCTTTATAATATTAGTTTAAATAAATTCATGATGGGTTTCATGTCTCTATATTTATGAAATATAATCTGGATCCCTATCATTTGATAAATTGGGAAGAGTTAGAATTGGTTCCTGATTATCCTATGTTTGAAAAAATAGTGAGGATTGTCGATTACAAGGAGAAATTACATCAATGGAATTCCATAAATTTGGTTTGAGTTCATTGGAAGTATAATAACGATGATCATTAGATATGGTAGTGAAAATCATTTGTTGATGATTAATACACATTTTTATTCCCCAACCAGGCTTCGATATGACTTTTTGAGGGTGTAAAGATTTCATGATGGGTAGAATGGTCACATTTGTTATTTCATATTGAGTTATGTATCTTGTTTATTTTGTAAATATCATTTTTTTGATTTAGGAGATTTTTTGGAGAAAATGGAATATTTGAATAAATATTTGGTGGAGAATTGTTGGCACAAGATTTGTTGAATCGATACTCCATCCAAGTAGGTATTGGGCACCTAAACCATTGGTTCATTCGGGGGCACACGGTTGACCACATGGGTATGTGGTTTTGACTGTGAAACTATGAATCCTCTTTTCCTTGAGGACAATGTTTCCACGTAGTTTCCTAATTGATTGTAAAACTTTGTGAGCTAACTGTGTGGCTTGTCCTAATCAATATAATATAGAATTTTCTACTATAACCTTCCCAAATTTTAAACCTAAACCACCCTTAATTCTAACCATTGGAGTGTTCCTAACCTAGGTTCCTTCTCATCTCCATCATGTCTCCTTTGAACAATAATTTTTTGTTGTATTAAAGGCCTATATTGAATAAATTATTAAATATGCACATCTATTTTGTATTTGTTCCCCCTTTTGGGTTTTAGCTTCTTCTTTCATGTGTTCTTCTATCTCCAGTGGGTTGGATACCATAATATTGTTGGAACAATTGCTCTTTTACCTTATTCCTGGAGTATATGGTTTGATCTTGCCTTTATAAGGTCCTCTGGAGGTGTTTTTGTGGTTTTCCACTAAATCCTAGAAGTTTATAAAATTGAGTAAATTGATTCCATGATTTTACAATAATTAATTATTTTATTATGCTTTTATGTTCTTCTTGAATGTGTTCAATGAATTTTCTAAGGGGTTGAAATGTGTTTTCAAATTTTTTTGAGGTGAATATGGTTTCAAATATTTTTTTCGTAATGAAATTTATTGGTTTTCATTTGTTCCATCCCTGTTGTGCTTCTAAATAGGTTTTATGAATTGGGAAAGTGGTGTGAAGCATGATTTAAAATAGATTAGGGGAAAATATAGATTTAAAACATGTATTATTATTAAATTATTTCATTTTTCATGTGTGTTAATATTTATTAGTGTGTATGTGAGTGTGAATGTGGTGATCTATGTAACATGTGAACTAGAATTTGAGAAGGGAATACGTGGTATCTGGGTGGTTGGAGAGTTGGACTAGGACACTAGTCAGGTCAGTACGGATAAGGCCTAGTTTGTTCTTACAGGTTTGAAGCCACAAAATTTACTAAACATTGATGATGATTGGAGACCATTTACCTTGGGATGGACTTCCCACTAGTGGCTTGTGCATGATGAAAGTGAGGGGTTATGGTTGTTATACGTTGTTTAACCATTATAAGAGGGTCCAAGGATCCCACTAGTGCTGGATCCTTTAAGGATTACCTATGGTTCTCTTGTGATTTTGTTCTTTATATCATCATATGGTGGACCTTAAATTCAATGTAATTTCAAACAATTCTTATCTTGAGAATGTTTTAGTAAAAACTGTCTTTTTAAAAAATTCTCCAAATTATTTATTAATATTTTCTTTGTAATTTTTAATATACTTTGATGTCATGAAATCTATATTAGGTGGCGTCTTATTGGGATTTGGATCACACCCTACATAAAAATTATGGTGTATTTAGATCTTATTGTGATTGACCTTGGTAATGGAAAGGTGTTACGTGGTGGTGATGCGACATTTGGTTTCTAGTATTCTTCTTTGTAGAGGTGTTAGTGGAGGTGGTATGATGGTGTTGGCCCTCGTGTTTCATGGATATTGGTTTGTGCAGTTTGTACCCTCATTTTGTTTTTATTAATCGTCAATTTTGATCTTTTATGAGTTATATATCATTTGGATATGGTTACTTTTTTATTATGCAATGTGTGATCCTTGTGGGTTGTTTATGGTTGTCTATTATGAGTGAAATAATTCCCCAAAGTATAGTGTTGATAACTACACACTAGTTTCCCGCCCTTGGGGATTGGTAATTCCCTTAGGTCCATGCAATGGGTTAGGTCGGTTGTTAGGTTGGATTAAACCCTAGGCTTATATGTGACAAATATTGTCGATGTATATCATCATTAGTGAGGAATAATTAAAATTATAAGGACAAAGTTGATTTACGGGCAGATAATGTAACAACCTTTGATTTTAGATGATATAAAAAAAATAATGAAATGTTTGATATCATTATATTCATGAAACACCATATGTTAATTGGTCAAAACATATATTAATAACATTAATAATTGAACTCATATGGAAATAAATTAAACACATTACCTTTAGGAGAAAAATTGTTAATATGAGTTAATGTTGAAAAATGTATTTTCAATAAAAAAAATTATTTATAATTTATTTCATTCCCAATAAAAGATATATTTAAAAATTATAGGTTTTTAATTAGATAAAATAAACCAATTTTTTAATTCAACAAATAAACATATACTTAATATGAATTCTTCATAATTTTATAAAATCGTTGATTTTTATTCAAAAAATATGATATTTTTGAAACTTTTAATTTCTACTATATTATAACTATGTAAGAATAACATAGAAGATTTAAAAATTATTAATGCAATAAAATATGAAATTACATAATAACATTAGTCAGTTTTAAATATTATTTAAACATTTAAAAAAATTCCAATGATTTTAGAACTAAATTAAAATGTTACATTAATATAAATAATGTTTTTGGTCTTATCATTAAATTTTATCAAGCTGGGATTTGATTTTCTATTTCCATCAAAACCATATAAATTTTATTAAACTCATAATCAATTAATTGAGGATTTAAATTTAATAAAAATGTTAATTTTGTTATATTTAAATATATATATATTAAAAAAATGTTTTTTTCCAAAAAATAAGTTGTTTTTTGTGTTTCAATTATTTTATTTTACAATTCAAAATAAATGCCTAAAAAAATAAATTGATTAAATGATTTAGTAAATGTCATAATATTAAAGTGATGTAATATTGTAAATTTTAATTTTTTCCACTTAATATTTATTACTATTGTATAAAATTTAATTTTCATTGTAAAAGTTAAAGGAGTAAATTGAGTCAAACCATGTGTGACATTCCAAAAAAAATTTAAAATAACATGATTTAGTAGAATGGCTGAATTATTGTTCAACCAATAAATATTCCCCCACACTATTTTTTAATTTTGGTTCCACGATTCCTTGAAGAGTTAAATTAATAAGTAAAATATTTAAATTGTTTCTAAAAGTTCCTTTACTTTCTCTAATATAAACATAAAACTTTTAAACATAAATGAAACACTTAGCCTTATAATTACTAATAATACTCTTGTATTTTACTCTCCCAATAACCCAATCCCATTAACATAATCCAGTAGTGCTTCATTATTATCCTAATCCATTCAATTTCAAGGATACTTCTCCAGAAATATCAATTTCCAACATATGTGTTATATCGTTAAGTTTTCGTCTTAATATTATGCTTCCCAATATTTTATCACTATAATAATATGAATAATTTAGTGTCACTAGTATAATATTGTGTTTTCATATTAATGTTATAACTTTATTTATTTCTTTCTATCCCATTAGAAAAAAAACACCATAATTGTGTGTGTTCATAAACTACTACCTCCACGAAGAAACATTTTCTATTTTTCATATAAATTTTTTTACTTATCAAAAAAATATTAAATTGTTCATCAGTATCATAAAAATTTATAATAATATTATAAATCATTTATAAGGATATAATTTCGAAATTAACTCCACTTTAACCATACTCACCCATAGAGTTAAAGTGTGTGAATGTTTGGGTCGGTCAAACCACCTACATGAATAATTATATAAATTATGATCATGGAATACTATGGGATACTACAAAATCTTATTATTACATTTTAATAATAAGATTAGAATTATTTTGTGTTTTTGAACATTTTTATAATTGGTTTTTAATTAAATATTAATAAATCATGTTAGATCACAATATTACTGAAATAAGATGATATCAATTTGGTTTTCACATATCACAACCAAAACACATATGTAATAAAATAAGAAAAATTAAAATTAAAATAATTTATATATTAAATAATATTAAATTATATATCAATGATGAAATCTATATTAAATGAGGGGTAACATTATCAAACTTATTATACAAGCATAAAACAGTTAATGTTATTAACACTCATTAGTTATAATAATATATAACTACTTAAGGTAGTCTAGATAAAAAAATATAATAACAATTATAAAAGGGTAATGATTTTTATTAATATTTTTTAATGGGATATTAATTTATTTGTTTTTGTTTGATATAAGGTTAGAGTGTGATCATCTAATAAATGAAATAAGTAATGAGTTTTTCATATCAAATTCATCTATTTGAGACATGTTATATAGTATACAAAAAATTTATTTTATATGGTGTATAAAATTCTTTTTTATATATAATATCATGATTTAATTATTAGTTAGGGTATTTTATGTTCAATTACAATACCTCTATTTCAAGTGGTTTGGATTAAAGAGTTTCCCAATTTGTTAGGGATTCATTGACTCATATCTAACTCCATGGGAAATGTTTTGATATTGTTCACAACAATTTTTATTATATGGTGTAGTAGATTCACAATTGATTTATAATTTAAAAATGTCTTCTATTTTATGAGATTTTTATATTCATATCTTGATCTTCCTCTAAAGAACCATTGATTCTTACATTACAAATTCTGTGAGAGTTTCATCGACTCAGTTTCAGATTAATTGAGTCATAGTATTTATTAACTTATTATAATTTTTATGAATTAATTAATCCTACCATTTCCCTATAATATTTTGTATTTAATTGAATTATATATTTAAAATAAATATCATAATAAATAAAATTGTTTTCATTTAATAATTCCTAAATGAATGTAAAATGTTTGTAAGACCAAATCCGATATATTCCAATGATTTTTTCCATCCATGTTCATAATTTATTTTCTTATAAATACTATATACTTTGGAAGGATAATATGGTTTAATTTATATAATTATCTTAATTAAATTAATCTATTTTCAAAAGTAAAATTTAATTCTTTTTTTAAGATGTAGATTTTCAAAAAAAGTTATTTCAAATTAAATTAAATGGTTTTATATCTTATCAATATCATATGTATTAACTTCCAACATAAATCAATTTTTGTAACATTTATTTCCTTAAGAATACATTATAAAACTTTTGTTTTCATAATTACAAGTTTTTAATTTTTTCATTTAACCTTTCTTGAAACTTTGTTTGGGAGGTGTCCTATAACATTTAATTTTCATGATAATGTTAAAAATTATTTCTAAAATTAATATTCATGGTTCCTTTTATATTTTTATTCTCTATATTAGCTTCCATAATAAATGATTTATAAAAGAAATTATTATTATCCCAGTTTTATAAAATAATTTATTTTATAAATTTTTTTAAAAAGATTTAGATTATTTAGTTTTCCTAATGTGGTTTTCGTAAACTTTCAAATGTATCTTTAAACATAGTCATTATCCATTAACTGGTCATATTCATGATAAAGTATATTTTTCAAATGATATGATCCACCTTATTTTTCATGATGGATTACAAAATTCTCTCTTCAAATCTGGAAATGATACATCACTAACATTTCATTCATAATAATACATTATGTATGAACCAAAATCCCCCCAATGATTTTAAATTGTGAATACCCAATTTTTTATTCAATTGGTTGAAGGGTGTTCTCATAGATTCCATACATCAATTAATTTTAGGAAACTATTGAATTAACTATATACCCTTTATCCATATAGTTAAAATACTATATTATTTATTTTCATGATTGATGGGTATTTACAAATAAATTTACTTGATTTTATTGGATATCTATTTAGTTTACTTCGTATTATATTTTTATGATTATAGATAGAATTTTTATTTATTTCATTATGTAAACCCATTAATAATCCATTTTATTACCATGTGTTATTTATTCTATAAATTTTGGTGATTGTCATTTTGAAAGTCTTAAGTAACTCATTTCTTTCAATGGGTAATTTATGATGTGACAAGTGACAGATTTAAATGTTCCAATCATTGATTTCAATGATAATGGGTGGGGTCCTATATAACGCTATAATTATATTGTTTAATCTTTTGATCTCATGATATAAGGTATTAACATTTACCCTTTTAGTTTTTCAAAAGTGTGGTTATTGATGGTGCGGATCGTGAAAGTTATGTTTTGTATACAAATTTATGTGCCAATTTTGATTTTTTTAATGTCTTATACTTATTCATCTTATTATGATAATATCTCATGGATAAGGGTTATTTAATCACGTTTCCACAATCATTTGATTCATATATTTTTCTATGATGAGACATATATCCAGATTTATGATCTTTGATTTTTTGGATTTATTAACTTCTTTATATTTATGATATCCATATGTTCATATTATGGTCACTTATGATATTTTATTGTTATATCTTATGTTTACCGTTACAGGGTAGCTGAGATCACCGCTTGATTTTTTTTCCATTTTAGCATTTTTTATGACAAGAAATTAATGATATCTTTAGTAGTTTCTCTTAGGAGAATAACTTTTGGGAGATTTTGTAGACATGTTTTGGATAAAGAAATTTCTCTCATAGTGGAAAAGAAAATGAAAATTAGTTTAAAAATACATGAGGTTTTTATCATATGTTTCTTTTAATTCAATAAAAATCTAAACATAAAAGGTACTATAAATTTGTTTTAATGAAGTATTTTATTTATTATGTTTCATTACTGAATTATTAGGTCTAAGATGACTTACCATGTTGATTCATATAAATAACCATATCCAACACTCATTTTTTAGGAATAAAAATAATTTATTGCAATTGAATGTTTTTTTTTCAACCAAATTTTTTTACCCCCTTAATAATTTTTTCAACCTCCCACGTGTAAGTCCATCAATAAATGAATGGTGTTAGGAACATTTTTTGTGACCCTACTTTATCAATTGAATATTTTTAACCGGTATAACCCTGTCTATTTCTTATGGTAATTCCTCTTAAAAAACTTGAATTATAAATAAAATTATGAATTCATAGCATCATATAATTTCCTTTTTCATGAAAATAAAAATTACCACCAAGTTTATCCCTTACACATAAAATTATTACATGGACACACAAACAAAAGTTTTGTCATTCATGACTAATCACCTATCAACACACCCGTACATAGTTGTGAACCTCAATGAGGGGTCATACATGATGAAACACCCCTCAACATGGTTATCCGTGATAACACATCCATCAATGGGAGCCTCTATGTCTATGTACACTATATTATGTACCTCCAAGGAGGTGACTCCTTTAAACAAACATCATTTGATTTAATCCCATAGATAATGTGTACCCATACCTGTATTACTTTTTCACCTCACACATTCTTATAAAATACCAATTTACAAGGGATACTAAGATCAAGTGTAATGATAACATGATTCCATACCCAATTAGTAAATAATATTATACCTCAAAAAAATTCCCATATAAAATTCCTCTTCCCCTCATTGAAGAACATGGAAAGTTTTATTTTTTATCCTTTGATAATAATGATTATTTATTTAAATTATCATCATCATGCCTCATCATCTTGTATTCTAAAAAGAATTTTGATGTCTCCTTTTTACATTCTAAGACCACTAATTTAGTTTTTCCCCAGTACATTCACCCATGTCCTATATGGGTTAATTTAACTGTTTTAAATCTCTCAAAACCATTATTATTTTATATCTATATAATGATGATTTAGTAACCCCAATATCTGATAAATCTATAAGTTTATTTGGTGTAATACCATTTTTATCCCATTCATTCCCTCCTTTGATGCATTTAAACATCGCTCAACCTATTTATTTTCAAATATACTAGAGGTTAATGAAAATGGCGTATCAATATATATAAATCTCTCCATGTCATCCCCAAGATCATTTTTTGATCTAAACTATATAAGGTAACTAATTTGTATGTACCATACCAATCTATTGCAGGGTACTAATCATTGAGTGTTCTTAGTTGTATGACTATATTTTTAAATTCCCAAGACGTCTTAATTTCATGTACTAATTCTACAATAAAATAAATTACAAGTTTCACTACTCTAGAAAAAATACCAATGACCTAAATAAAATGACCATAAAAGGACTAATAATAATTATTACTATATATCCATAAAAGAAACAAATCTATTCTTGATCATATTACCTTTTAATTTATGAAATTATATACCATTTATGTATTACTATTTTACCTTGTACTATATAGGATATTATTACCTTTAAATAAATATATAGAAAACCTATTTCATTAGAAAAATTCTAATATATTAATATAGGATCAAAATAACAATGTATATGCTCAATATAAAAGAGGGGGGTGAATTGTACACTTTAAAAAAAATTAAACAAGGAAAGATCTATTTTTAACAAAGTTAAACTAAGAAAATTCACAAAAACTCTATCACAAATTAAAATATTGTGAAAAAGTATGAAGTTACAAAATTCTAGTTCTATACACTTTCTTAAATCTAGAAAGTTATTCTGAAAAACAGGTTCCGAAAATATGGATCAAAAACATGAAAATTAAACAATGTTTACAATATGTGATTCTACCTTAAAGTGTATAGAATCTAAATTAATCATAATACAAGTGTATGTAAATAATAGAAGATTATACTTTCCTTACAATACAAAATGAAATGGAAAAACAAGTAGTAAAACTACAAGTAACAAGATATAAATCTTTTAACCCAAAAAGAAGGGTATCCAAAAACCTTGGATAATGGTCCATTCATTTATACTTTCAAGAATGTCTGTCTTTTCCACATGAAGGAAATCCCTCGATACGATGACCAATGTCTCTATCTTGCTATCCCCGCAAGCCCTCAACTTCAAGGTAGTTGGAACCTCTGCCTTCTTTAGCAAGGAAGACCTCGAACTTCAAGGTAGTCGGCACCTCTGTCTTCCTATCCCCAGAAGCCCTCAAATGTAATCACAAAAATCCGGAGGTGCATGATGCAATATGAACGAGAAGTTCAATACTCACAATTCATGAAAAGATTCTATCTCTAGAAATCACTTTAACAGCATGTGGTCTCTATAGTGATCAACTTGTTCAGTGTTTTGATCTCTTTCAAATGATCTCCTCTTTATAGGCCCAGTGGAAACGGTCGGCTCCCTCCTCCAATGGTCATATTTTCCTTAACATTTGTAGGTACCTGTACACTTGACACTTAAACACCAGTTATTTTAAACCAGAATGGACAAAATCGTTTTTTAACAATACATGTGTAACTGAATGCACGACATTGTTTTATAATGAAAAGAGTGTAAGCATAAGTAAAAATGAAGTTCAGAATGTAACCAAATTGAAATTCAGAGTCTATAATAAAGATATATTCGGATTCTCTTTTATAGGAATTCAGAACTGGAATTCTATAGAAATTTGGAATCTGGTTTCATCATAATTCGAAACCAAATCGTACAATGTTTGGAGTCAGAGTTCATGGGAATTTTGAGTCAGAACTCATAAGAGTTTGGAGTCTAAATTCAGAGAACCTGGAGTCTGAATTTAGATAAGTTTGTAATCAGAATTCAGAGTCAAACTACATGAGAGTTCGTATCCATAATTTGGAATTGAACTTCATTAGAGTTCATATCCAGAATTTGGAATGGAACTTCATTAGAGTTCATATCCATAATTCAGAGTAGAACATCATTACAGTTCAAATCTAGAATTTGGAGTGGAACTTCATTACAGTTCATATCCAGAATTAGAAGTTGAACTTCATTACAGTTCATATACATAATTCAGAATGAATCCTCATTACAGTTCATATCTAGAATTTAAATCCTAAAACAGAATTCTTTATATCAAAGTATTATATGATTCCGAGGTTTTTGATACGAATCTGGTTTCTATACTTAAGAAAAATATTGATATGTATAAGGAAATTTAGGTTATAGTAAATTTCCTTAAGGAAATTTTCCATAGAGAAGTAAAATATATATTTGCTTAAGTATAAGGTATTTGTGATTTTTAAAACAAGAAGGAATGGAAAAGTTATAAAGAAAACCTTATGGACTCAACAATCTCCCCCTGTTTGGAAATCAAAAACAACCTTTCGAAAAAGAATATAAGGACTTTGAAAAATTTCATTAGACTATGAAATTAAAACTTATCTCCCTTTGTTCATGGATGATAGTGAAAACAACTAACCCCCCCTTAGGATTTGAAACTCTAAGGATTGTATTCTGAATTTCTGGAATGGAATTTTCATTATAATGAAGGAATCATAATGATAAATCCCCCTTAAATAAGGATAGTTCTTCTTAGTTTAGAAATTTTCCTCCCCCCCTTATGAGTATTTATTTTTCCTTCTTCCCCTTTAGAGTAGTTCTTTTTTCTTCTCCCCCTTTGTGATTTTCAAAAATAACTGTGCGAATGGAAAAAAAATAATGTAGTTGAAATATTAGTACAAAATAATATAAGATACAACCAAAAAATTTCACTAGAGTTGAAATAATTTTTACAAGGAAATACAAATGCAAAAAAATATTGTATTGAGTCTATTTGTATTCCTTTTCCTTCGGGATTAGCTTCTCTAACAGAGTTTTCAGATTCTTCAAATCTTTTTCATCCTCCTCATCTTGCCTCTCCAAGGATTTTATCCTTTCATCTTGAGCTTTAAAGACTCCTGCCTGAGCCTTCATGGCCTCTTCCTGCATCTTTACTAACATATCTTAATTTATAAGCTTTTCTATGAGCTCAATCCGGAGATCTATATCCCTTTTAAAATTTTGAGAAAGATAGTTAACTTTATCATTCAAGTCCTTTACTATAACACCCCAAGCTTTCACAATACGCTTCTCTTTCAATAATGCAATAGCTTGCACTGAACCCAAGTTCGAGATTCTAACACACCGCGGATAATCAAAGTAGCAGTTATGAATAGTAATACCCACTTTTTTAAATTATATAAATTTTATATTTTAAAATGGACTTCATTTTTGTATTCGGAATATCGAAATTATCCTAAGTTGAATTTTTTGTAATTTTCTGAGAACATCAAATTTTCTATGAATAGAGAAAATACTTAAAAACAACTTTTTTAATAAAAATAATTTATAGTGATAAATTATAGTATTTAGTGGTTTTAAAGTATAATTAGAATATATTTTTAACATTTTATTCAATGGTGGTCATTATAATTAATTTCACTTTGAAATTGGACATAAACAATTTCCAATCTTTAGATATATACTGTTTCTTAAAAAACGCTATTTGTTGTGACAATGGGAATTAATTATAAAATTAATAAATTCAACTTATATGTTTGTAATTTTGTAAAATAGACATCATCTTTAAATTCGGAATATCAATTGTAGCTTAGGGTGATTTTTTGGCATTGTTCTAAAAAACTTCAATTTTTGATGAATAGTGAAACCACTAAGTGGTAGTTAAAAACCGATTTTTCGTTTAAATGAAACATTACCACTTCTGTGATTTAATTTTCAAAAATCCAAAATACATGGTTTTCATTAAAAAGTAAAATGTGGTTCAATGGGATTAAAATAATTTTCTAGTGAATAGTAACTTTTAAGTTTAATTAATCGCGATTAAATGTAATTAGTGAAATTTAAGGTAAAAATGATATTATTAAAATATGAAAATACCTTTAAACTTGTCCAAACCTTATTCTATGAGTCATGGCCGACCACATCAATCCATGGGTCAACTTGGAGACCCCATGGAGCCACTTGTGTAAGAAAATCACATTAATAACTTTTTATTTCAAGAAAAAATAAAATTGTCACAAACATGTGTTGTTTTACTAAAACAATTATTACATGGGGTTATATAAGTTAAATTTTTTAATATAAATATTAATTGGAAATCTAAAAAGACTTCCTACATCATGGTAATTTTTTTTATAATTTTTAGACATTAAATAAATTAAATGTTTTATGACACAATGATGATGCAACGATTACCTCATTAATTAATGATTTAAATAAAATGAAATGATAATCTAAAATCTAAGACATACACATGTCAAAAACCTATTGGATGAGTATATTTAGAACCCTTATCACCTTATCCTCAAAATATATCATTTTGGGACTTTTAGAATCCGAAAAGAATTTCACAATAATGTAGCATTTCAATCTTTCCAAGAGTGCCCCTCCTCTCCTCTTATAAAAGTCCCCCACCACTACCACCATATTTACACATTCAATGCCATTTGGCTCGACCAACCTCTGCCCAAATACTCTCTCAAATTCCCTCTCTTACTCCTAGAAGACTCACTTTGGGCAGAAGTCTTCCCAAGGATGCCTTTGGCTCAAATCAAAATGAGTTACCCGATTTTAAGGTAATATCTTCTCTTGTGTTATTTTGTTTTATTTTGCTTCTAAAACCCCCTAAAATCTTTTTATTACTTTATTTTGTAACAGAAACAATATACTAAATATACTTGGATGTTTTTATGAGAATGATTTTATTTACACTTACACACACATTCGTCTAATGGTTAAAGAACATACTATTTCTGTGGGTGGCGAATTACTGCCTCATGAAATAATGATTGTTCAATCTTCTTTTAACACCTCTCATGGTGGCCATTATGATGACACTATTTTAATACATGATATATATTATGTTTATGTTTTTAATATTCTTCTGTATGTTTCATTTATGACACACCATTATGATTTCCATTATGGGTAAACGCGATAATTTCATTTGAGGAAATGCGGACTACCGCCCTCTCGATATGATTTGAATCGTTAATGCCATATGTGGGATGTATAAAGGATGGATTAAATGGTATTATAAATTATATTATACTGGAATTATAGTATACCTTTATATAAGTATAATTTTATTCCATTAAATTAGAAATATAAATGAAAGTAGCATTCATGCGTACATACAGCTTACTGTCTCCATGAACGGTGAATTTCATTTCTTACCTATAAATGTTATGTAATATTATAAATTAAATTATATACTGGATATATATGATATATATGATATCTAAATCATGAATATAATTATGGATATAATGGATATTTCACCACATGAATAACTTGTAATTATAAGAAGTTTATTTTTGACTCAAGTACAAAAGATCGACAAAATGACCGCTATTAACGTAAATAATTACATAATTTTCATAACATTGTAATAAATGATATAAAAGGAATAATGAAATTGAAAAAGGTTATTATGTACGTAGAAATTAACTCTAGTTTATTATTCAGGAGTTTAAAGAACGATCGAGTCAAGTCGGACACGAGGTAAGGGAACTTCTTAACCCAATTTCCGTTCTTTGGGTTAATCTCCTACTTTAAAATTATGTCATGATATTATTATGTCATATATTTAAATTGTACATTATTTATGTGTACTTATAGTGAATACACATAATATATCTATTTTATTTAAAAAATGATATTTGTAGGGGAACTTCTTAACCCAATTTCAATTCTTTGGGTTAATCTCCTACTTTCAAATTATGTCATGATATTATTATGTCCTATATTGTAATTGTACTTTCATTATGTGTACTTATAGTGAATACACATAATAGATATATTTTATTTAAAAAAAGATCTTTGTAAGGGAATTCGTCTCAATCTCCTTTCATTGAGGCATATATTGTTTTATACACAACTTTCTTTTATACGGTGTATAAACCCCAATGACTTTTACATTTATTCAAAAGGATTCTTTTTATACGAAGTATTTTACTAAAAGGCAAAAAGGAATGTTTTTCTTGTCGTACATATGTGGTGACAATGACTTCTCCGCCACCGTGACCATTATTTGAGTTTCGGCTTCCTCTATAATCCATAACATTTTTTTAAATGAAAAATAAATACAATGTTTTAATTTTCTTTCATTTTGGTATTGAAAATGGTTTTGATAATGTTTTTATTATATCAATGTGTTTTATTGATATCTTGTGATTGAAATGTGGAAATTTTATGTTTCGTTTATGCATGTTTTATGTGATATGATTATGTTATGGTTTATGATATGTTTAAACCTGTTCATATGAGGAATCCATTGGACTTAATATGTGACGGGTGGAATCTGCTATAGCTCCTCGATGCATCGGCAGGTCTCATGAGACAAACTACTGTCTCGGCATGAGGCCTTGACAAAATCTTATTTTTAGTATTGGCACGAGGCATTGGCTACGTGGTTATGATAGTTTAAAAATTTTCATTACTTTATTATGGAAGTTGTTATTGATATTCCATGTGATTATTCGACTAGTAGAATATCCATGTGAATAAGTAAATGGCATTATTTCATTTTATTTTTGCCATATTATGCTGAATTTCAAGTTTAAAAGGCTTTTGTTTTAGTTATACATTGCCTTAAATGTTTATGTTTATTTATGATAGCTTCCTCTATATTGATATCCTTAATGAGCATCTGAGCTCACCCCTTCCAATGTTTTTATTTTTCTAGTATGTGAAGAAGTATATTATGAATGACCTGCAGGGATAGTATGAGGGGATATGAAGACAAGATGTTGTTGTAGTTTTTTTCTTTATGATGTAATGTAAGACTTATGAATGTATCTAGTTTTTTCAAGGCTACTAAACTAATCGGTCATTTGAGACTTCATCTTTTGTGATCATGACAATGTTATGAAATAATGCACCGACTCTGGGTAACCGGGGTCGGGGCATTACAGTTGGTATCAGAGGCAGTTTAGTACTAACCTTGGAAGCTAGATTTTGATAAACATTGAATAGATCACATAGACCTAAGATAATCTTTTAGGATTAGTATAGAAGAACCTCCTATAATTTTGGTATTATAGAAATTTTGTGATTTTTCCGAGAAATACATCCCTGTCTAGATACGAGCAGGTAGAGGCGGATCTAGCATAGATGTACCTAGGGGTAAAACCTGAAAACACCGCTTTGAGCTAGACTCGAACGGGAACGGGTGCATGACAACGGGTCTTGCTGCACTCTTGGTTACGACACTCTCGGAGGATATTCCTAGGATAATTATCATTTTCTTTACAAACCATTATAAAAGGTTTATGAGTATATAATTCCTCAAAGAAAACATTTCTTTTTATGATTATGGATTATATCCAAAATAGTTCAATTTATGTTATGTGTTTTACATGTATGGAATTATGTATTTTGATTCATAAACTAATCTAGTTTATGCCATTGTTTAGAAATTCCATCTAGTGGGAGGAATGGAAATCGTATAAATGAACGCACTCCATGTAGGGATTGCCCTCCTGCTCAAGATAATTATTGTGGAGCTGGAGATACAACTAGTGCAGATCAATTTATCACCATACTGGGACAAATCACTCAGCTTACGAATAATAACCTTACTTGTATGGAGCACCCTGATCCGCAACGTGGAGGATCAATGTTAGATAATTTCAAGAGGCAACAACCGCGAACATTTAATGGGGGTACAAATCCATTAGTAGCTGAGCAATGGATAAACTCCATAGAGAAAATATTCCATGCCTTGTGGAGTAGCGAAAGGGAGAAGGTTTCCATGGCTTTTTCCCGCCTTACTGGATATGCCGATCAATGGTGGTTGAGGATTCAAAACAAAAAGGAAGATTAAGAAGTATCAAGTATGGAATGGAGAGGCTTAAAATAGATTTTCTTAGAAAAATACTTCCCTCGTGACTATAGAGCAGATATGGAAAGGAAATTTCTGAGTCTGAGGCATAAGGAGGATGAGAATGTCACAAAGTATGAGGCTAAATTTACAAGGTTAGCGAGGCATGCTCAAGATTATATACGTAACCCAAGAAGTAAGATCGATCGTTTATTTGATGGGTTAAAACCGTTTCTCCATCGAGAATTAGTCTCACAAACCTTCTAGTCGTACGATGATATTGTCTCATGTGCTATCAAGACAGAAAAGGAATTCTCTAAATCTTATGACAATAAAGTAAATCAAGAGAATAAGAGAACGGTGGAAAAAGAGACAGATAAAGGGAAAAAGGGAATGAAGGATTTTCTATTATGCAATAATTGTGGGAAGGATCACCCCGGTACTTGCCTAAAAGGAATGGGAGTTTGTTATAAATGTGGAGAAAAAGGTCACCAGGCTCGTGATTGCAAGGGAAAGAAAGTGGTTATCAATGATGAATGCTACAATTGTAGGGAAATGAGGCATTATGCAAATTAATGTCCTAATCGTCTGGGAAACATAACTCAGAAAAGGCCAAGGGATCAAGGAAAATCTTATACTGTTACTACAGTTGAAGTGGAATTATTTGTGTATAGGTTCTTTTGGACTCATGTATTATATTCTGGTTATAAAGATAATGTGATATATATATAAGTACTGTACTGCAGTACATGTTGTTTTCATTAAGGATTTAATATAATGAAGGTAACCATATTTTTAGTATGTGACAATAAGAGAATCTTTACTTTGTTTGGGGAATCTGATGTTACAATTGATTTTGGAATTTAGAGACCTTTTAGAGAAAGTCTAGATATAGGTATTTCGGAAGGTTGGAATGAATTAAGTTGAACATTGGATGGTATTGTTTAAGGTTAAAAAATTTCGGAATATTATTTTTTGAATATTAAAATACTATACTTTTAGGAAAAGGACAACCTTCAGTTTGGGGGAGAACCTGTTGCGTCGGACAAAGCTGTAGGAATTGAACCCACAACCATAGTGCGGAAGGCCTTTATTACCTACCACTAGCCTACAAGAAGTCCATAGTTATTACAAAAAGTTTTCCTAATCTAAATGGTATGTGTTAATATTTGGAACCTTATAAAATTATGATAAATAGAATATTTTTGAGTTGTATTACCTTTTGGAGTGAAAGATGGGTTTGTGGTAAAAATTTATTAAAAAATGAAAGTCTACATGACAAGTAAGTATATTTCCTTACATTTTTAGTAAATCTCCTAAATAAATTCCTCATCTTTATGAAAGGTAACATAAAACAAAAACGTTGTTGGATAAATTTTCCAACTGGGGATTCAATGACCGTTTAACCAATCACAAGTTGGTGATTTTCTTGTGGTTAACTTTCTCCGAATCCTGTTTTCTACAACTCTCCATCAGACCTTGATGGTTTTTTTTCCTCCATATCCATATTTTCATAGAATTCTAGTATGGGCTATCTCATGTGACCTTTGTACTTCACTTTCCTTCTTTTAATGTTATATTTTTATTAACCTTATTTCCTATTTGGGTTTTCCACAAAGGTATTTTCTATTTTCAACCATTAATTTTCGACGAACATTTTGAAATTGCAAGGATGAAATTTATTTAAGTAGGGTAGAATGTAACACCCCAAGCTTTCACGATACACTTCTCTTTCAATAATGCAATAGCTTGCATTGTATGAAAGTTCGATATTCTAACACACTACGACCAATCAAAGTAGCAGTTATGAATAGTAATACCCACATTTTGAAAATATATAAATTTTATATTTCATAATGAACTTCATTTTTGTATTCGGAATATCAAAATTATCCTAAGTTGAATTTTTTGTAATTTTCTGAGAACTTCCAATTTTCTATGAATAGAGAAAATACATAAAAACAAATTTTTTAATCAAAATAATTTATAGTGATAAATTATACTATTGAGAGCTTTTAAAGTATAATTAGAATATATTTTTACCATTTTATCCAATGGTGGTCATTAGAATTAATTTCGCTTTAAAATTGGATGTAAACAATTGTCAATCTTTTGATATATATTGTTTCTTAAAAAATGCTATTTATTGGGAGAGTGGGAATTAATTATAAAATCAATTAATGAAACTTATATGTTTGGAATTTTGTAAAATAGACATAATTTTTGAATTCATAATATCAATTATAGCTTATGGAAAATTATTGGCATTATTTTGAAAAACCTCAATTTTTAATGAATAGTGAAACCACTAAGTGGTAGCTAAAAACTGATTTTTCGTTTAAATGAAACATTACCACGTCTGTGACTTTATTTTTAAAAATCCAACATACATGGTTGTCATTAAGATGTAAAATGTGGTTCAATGGGATTAAAATAATTTTTTGGTGAATAGTAACTTTTAAGTTTAATTAATCGCGATTAAAGGTAATTAGTGAAATTTAAGGTAAAAATGATATTATAAAAATATGAAAATAACTTGACACTTGTCATAAACTTATTGATGAGTCATGGAAGACCAAGAAAATCAATGGGTCAACTTTGGGATCCCATGGAGCCACTAGGGTAAGAAAATCACGTTAATAACTTTTTATTTAAAGTAAAAATAAAATTGTCGCAAACATGTGTTGTTTTACTAAAACAATTATTACATGGGGTTATATAAGTTTAATATTTTACTATAAATATTCATTGGAAAGATAAAACTATTTAATACATAATGGTAATTTTTCTATAATTTTTAGAAATTAAATAAATTAAATTTTGTATGACACAATGATGATGCAGCGATTACCTCATTAATTAACAATTTAAATAAAATGAAAGGATAATGTAAAATCTAAGGCTTACACTTGTAAAAAACCTATTGGATGAGTATATTTAGAACCTTTATCACCTTATCCTCTAAATATATCATTGTGGGACCCTTATAATTTGAAAATCATTTCATAATAATGTAACATTTCAATTTTTCCAAGAGGTCCCCTCCTATCCTCTTATAAAAGGCCCCCACCACTACCACCTTATTCAAACCTTCAAAGAAATTTGGCTCGGCCAAACTCTGCCCAAATACTCTCTCAACTTCCATCTATTACTCATAGAAGCCTCACTTTGGGCAGAAGTCTTCCCAAGGAAGCCTTTGGCTCAAATCAAAAAGAGTTACCCGATTTTAAGGTAATATCTTCTCTTCTGTTCTTTTCTTTTATTTTGCTTCTCCAACCACCTAAAATATTTTTATTACTTTATTTTGAAACAAAACAATTATCCTCAATATTATTGGAAGTTTTTATGAGAATTATTTTATTTACTCTTACACACACCTTCTTCTAATGGTTAAAGAACATATAGTTTCCGTGGGTGGCGAATTACTGCCTCACGAAACGATAATTGTTCAATCTTCTTTTAACACCTCTCATGGTGTCCATTATGATGAAACTAGTTTCATACATGACATATATTATGTTTATGTTTTCCTTATGCTTCTTTATTTTTCATTTATGGCACACCTTTATGATTTCCATTATGGATAAACGCGATAATTTCATTTGAGGAAGTGCGGACTACCACCCCCTCAAAGTGATTTGAATTGTTAATGCCATATGTGGGATGTATAAAGGATGGAGTAAATTGTATTATACATTATATTATAGTGGAATTATAGTATACCTTTATATAATTATAATTTCATTCCATTAAATATAAAATAGAAATGAAAGTAGCATCCATGCGTACGTATGGCTTACCGTCTCCATGAACGGTGCATTTCATTTCTTACCTCTAAATGTTATTTAATATTATAAATGCATGTATATACTGGATATATATTATATATATGATATCTACATCATGAATATAATTCTGGATATAATGTATATTTCGCCACATGAACAACTTGTAATTATAAGAAGTTTATTTTTGACTCAAGTACCAAAGATCGACAAAACGACCGTTATTAACTAAAATAATTACACAATGTTCATAACATTGTAATAAGTGATATAAAAGGAATAATTATCTTGAAAAAGGTTGTTAATCAAGTAGAAATTAACTCTAGTTTATTATTCAGGAGGTTAAGGAATGATCGAGTCAAGTCAGACACGAGGTAAGGGAACTTCTTAACCCAATTTCCGTTCTTTGGGTTAATCTCCTACATTCAAATTAAGTCATGATATTATTATGTCCTATCTTGTAATTTTACTTTATTTATGTTTACTTATAGTGAATAAACATAATAGATCTATTTTATTTAAAAAAATTATCTTTGTAAGGGAACTTCTTAACATAATTTCCGTTCTTTGTGTTAATCTCCTACATTCAAATTTTTTCATGATATTATTATGTCCTATCTTGTAATTGTACTTTATTTATATGTACTTATAGTGAATACACATAATAGATCTATTTTATTTAAAAAAATGATCTTTTTAAGGGACTTCATCTCAATCTGCTTTCATTAAGGCATATTTTGTTTTATACATAACTTTCTTTTATACGGTGTATAAACCCCTTTGAATTTTATGTTTATTCAAAAGAAATCTTTTTATACGAAGCGTTTTACTAAAAGACAAAAAGGAATGTTTTTCTTGTCGTATGTATGCGGTGACAACGACTTCTCCACCGCTGTGACCATTATTTGAGTTTCGGCTTCGTCTACAAGCCATAACTTTTTTTTAAATGATAAATAAATACAAAGTTTTAATTTTCTATCATTTTGGTATTGAAAATGGTTTTGATAATGTTTTTATTATATCAATGTGTTGTATTGATATCTTTTGATTTAAATGTGGAAATGTTATGTTTCCTTTATGCATGTTTTATTTGAAATGATTATGTTATTGTTTATGATATGTTTAAACCTGTTCATATGAGGAATGCATTGGAATTAATAACTGACAGGTGGAGCCCGCTATAGCTCCTTGATGCATCGGCAGGTCTCATGAGACAAACTAGTATCTTTGCACGAGGCTTTGACAAAATCTTATTTATAGTCTTGGCATGAGGCCTTGGCTACGTGGTTATGATAGTTTGACATTATGTATTCCATTATTATGAAAGTGGTTATTGATATTGCATATGATTATTCAACCAGTAGAATATCCATGTGAATAAGTAAATGACATTATTTTATTTTATTTTTTCCATATTATGCTGATGTTCAACTTTAAAAGTCTTTAGTTTTAGTTATACATTGCCTTAAATGTTAATGTTTATTTATGAAATCTTTGGCTATATTGTTATCCTTACTAAGCATCTGAGCTCACCCCTTCCAATGTGCTAATTTTTCTTAGGATGTGAAGAAGTACATTATGAATGACCTGCAGGGATAGTATGAGGGGATATGAACACAAGTTGTTGTTGTAGTTTTGTTTTTCTTTATGATGTAATGTAAGAATTATGAATGTATCTAATTATTCCAAGGCTACTAAACTAATTTTCCTTTAGAGACATGATCTTTTGTGATCATGCCAATGTTACACAATAATGCACTGACTCTGTGTAACTGTGGTTGGGGCATTACATTTACTTGTTGACTCCAATAACATTGCTCAATGATTTGTTCATCCTCTATATTCTTAATATAGGAGTCTTCATTGTCAAAGGCATCTTTAGCATCATTCTGAAAGCGATCAAACTCATCCATGTCTTCTTAAACATTCTTTGACTACAAAGTCACCTTGCTACATGATTTCTTGTGAACATCATAATTGATAAGGAAATTTTTGTGGTATTCTTCAATCTTCACAAACTTATCCATCACCATGGATAAGGATTCTCTCTTCTGATTCAAACTGTGTTGCATCACCTTTCACCTAGAGTCTATGGTGGGAAAAACAAAATAGTTTCCACCAACTTTTTCAAAGACTCAACAACAAAGTAATGACCCTGTGCTGATGATTCCGAATCAGAAACTTTTCTTGGGGATTGTTCTTCTTCTATTAGCACCAGCTTCATTTTAGAAGTATCACCATCCTCTTTCTTCCTAATAACATCTTTTTTTGGTGTATCCATGATCACTTGCATGCCCTTATCAGATTTCGGATTGGGTTTATCATCTAGAGATTCTTCCTCACTCTCTGATAGTTGAACAACCTTGTCCTCATCTATTTTCTCCTTTTTTGTTCCTTCCTCAAGAAAAATCATCTCATAGGTCTCTTTATCTGACAATTTATTTTCATTCTCTTTTTCCTCCTTATCATGATACTTACCTTCATTCTCAACTCCCTTTCCTGGAGGTACAGGTTTCGCAGATTCAGCCTTTTCATGATAATATTCTACTTGTTTAATTAGGACATCTAGATAAGCCATTTCTTCTTCTTCTTCTTATTCCTCTACTACTTCTTCCTCTAATTATTCAACAATTTCATACTTTACTTCTTTACCATTTGTTTTCTCTACTGCTTCAACAACTTCATTCCCTTTGGACTTTTCCTGAGTGAAATACTTCTTCCCAAGGGTCTCTGGTAAAGGTTGGACATCAAAAGTCTCCAGAATGAGAATCTTCTTAGAAGCTATTTCAGTATCTCTCAATAAAGATTGTACAAGCACAGCCTCAGACATCTTTTTCTTCATCTTCTTATCTATTTATTGTTTTTATAACTCATCCACAGCTTTTTCTCTGATGGCCTTAGCCTTATCAGGATCCAATCTGATCTGTGGATCCCCTTCTTTCCTTTTATCCTTGTCTTCTCTCCACTTAGAAGCTACCTCATCTAGATATGCTTTCTTTTTCTTTGGCTTGGGAGGTGCATAGTTGGTTTACTTAGATTTGGGGTTTGTCTTCAGCAACCACTTACTTAAGCTTCATCTTCTTAGTAACATTATTCGTTGGCTCAGATTTTTCCAAATTTTCCGGAATGATATTAGCCTCTCCATCTGGAAAATTATAAAATTCTCCAGCTTCCATAGAAAAATCAATATTCATTGTTTTCATCATATCATCACTGACAAGCATAATCATTCAATTCCAAACATTAGACTTACATGAAATCTTGAAACAATCTAATCACCGAACTATCAACTTTGATAGTAAGGTATTGTAAATGATGATTTGAGATCTCAAGTTTCCTTCCATGATGTTGTTGATCGTCGCAAGGACATGCCTCATCAGATTTATTTTTCTTAGATTCACCAAGAAGTCTATGAAATATATGTCACTTTTCTTCAGGGTATCTTTATCACCCTTTCTCGGAACCATGAAACCTTGTACCCAAAGCTGAAGAATCAAATTATTAGAAGATAGGTGAGCAATTTTTACTATCCTAACATTATCAAGTCCAAGACATTATAATGCCTTAACCTTAACAAAACTACCTTGAGCATCCAGGAGTTTGTGTAAACAAAATTCAGCTTCTCCTTCATATTCTAGTCCCACCAAGCTTTCCGCCTTGGTGTAAGTAAGTTTGTATGTTTTTCCATAAGACTTGAAAGAAAACTTTTCTCTTCCATCATCCTCATAAAAACATGCTGATTTAAATAATCCCACAAGTAACTCCAGATATATTGCATCTTGATCACTTGTCTTGGATACACATACATCTTCCCAACCATTCAGCTAGATATTATTGGAGATGATAGAATCGTACATGTAAAAGTTCGGATGGACCAATCTTTCTATGTACACTTTCCAATTTTAAATTGGCTTCAAGGTAGACATATCGCGGGAAGTAGCTTCAAAATACATTCTGAATGGAGAGCTCTGAAGTATTTATAATGGCCTTTAATAACTGATGCAGAGCTTCGACACACGAGAGCTTGAAATCGATGTGGGACAACCATCGGGGATTCCCTTTATATATGCGAGGGAGTTGACCTTTGAACTTCCAAAAACCATCTAACGGTTGAAAAACCCTTTTATCTGATCTGACGGTTGAAATCATACCCACAAGGAAATCTTGAATCCGATCTTTTTAGGTTTTAATAAAAACAATCGGATTTGAGAAAACTAGAATCCAAAAACATTAAAACTCATAGGAAAATACCAGTAAGAAAAATATGACTACGAACACTTATGTAAGGAAATCATACCTTTCGAATTGGACATGATGTTTATTCGTAATAGGTGATATTCTTTTTGAAGAAAAATTTTACTATGAAAAACTAACTATGAAAAACATAAAATTGAAAAGACTTTGAGTACCAAAAACTCTAGTATGAAAAGTATGAGAACGATTAATTTCAGTACAAAAAATGTGAGTACAAAATATTTTCATTACGAAAATTCCAAGTATGAAAATTTCATTACGAAAGTTCTAGTACAAAAATTTCATTATGAAAGTTCCTGTATGAAATTTTCATTACGAAATTTTCTTTACGAAAGTTCTAGTATGAAAATATAATTATGAAAGTTTTAGAATGAAAATTTCATTACGAATGTTCCAGTACAAAAATTTCATTACGAAATTTTTAGTATGAAAATTTCATTATGAAAGTTTTTGTACAAAAATTTTGATTACGAAAATTCCAGTACGAAAATTTCATTGGGAAAGTTTTAGTACAAAAACTTCATTTCGAAACTTTTAGTACGAAAATTTCATTACGAAAATTTCAGTACGAAAATTTCATTAGGAAAGTTTTAGTATGAAAATTTCATTACGAAAGTTTTAGTACGAAAATCTCATTACGAATGTTTTGATTACAAAAGCCATAAAAAACTGACTACAAAAAATTTTGGATACAAAAGAATTTTTTTACAAAAAACTGACGCTGAAAAATTTTGATTTCAAAAGCCTTTAACATAATTGACTATGAAAATTTTGATTATGCTAACAAGCATAGGTACTCCCCCTATAAAAAGGATTTTAATACTGTAAGGATAATTTTTCAAAAAGAAGTTAATGAAGAAGGATTACCTTACGGTTATCATTCATAACTTCTGTTTAATATATTCAAATCTATCGGAGGGTAAAGATTTTGTGAAAATGTCAGCAAGTTGATCTTGCGTTATGATAAATTGAAGAATGATATCTCATTTAAGTGTGTGTTCCCTAAGAATGTGATGCCTAATATCTATGTTCTTTTCATGGGAGTAATGTGCATGGTTTTTACTACGGGCAATGGCTCTTGTTTTATCACACAAAATTTGAGTCTTAGTAAAACTCAAGACATAGTCTTTGAGTGTGTGTTGCATCCACAACACTTGAGCATAACAACTTCCAACTGCTACATATTCAGCTTCACCAGTGGAGAGTGATACTGAGTGTTGCTTCATGCAGGACCAAGAAACTAATGAATCTCCTAAGATATGACAAGTTCTGTATGTACTTTTTCTATCCATTCTACATCAACCAAAGTCAGCATCTGAAATTATCTATAAAACGAAATCATTGACAGAAGTATAAAATAGTCCTAGATCCATGGTTCCCTTTATGTAGAGAAAAATTATTTTCACTACCTTTAAATGAGATTTCTTAGGATTGGATTGATATCTGGAACATAAGCATACTGAAAACATTAAGACTGGACGACTGGCTGTTAAGTATAGTAAACATAATATCATACCTCTAAAAGATGTTTGATCTACGGGTTTCCCAACATCATCAAGATCATGTGTGTTTGAGGTACCAATGAGAGTACTAATACATGTAGTGTTTTCAAATATATACTTTTTAAGAAGATCTTTAATATACATATGTTCAGATATATAGGTTCTTTCTAGTTTTTGAGAAATTTGAAAATCAAGGAAAAATGTTAACTCACCCATCATACTCATTTCAAACTCGGATTTCATTAGACTTGAAAAGGAATTAGTTAATGATTGCTGAGTTGAACCAAATATGATGTCGTAAACATAAATTTAAACAATTAAAATATTTTTATTATCTTTAATTATAAAAAGGGTTGGACATTCATTTCCATTAACATACTTATTTTGAAGCAAATATCCTGTAATTCTACCATACCAAGATTATGGGGCTTGTTTAAGGCCATACAAAGCATTGGTGAGTCTAAAAACATGATCAGGATGTTATGTGTCTTCAAAACCCAGAGGTTGTCCAAAAAAAAACTTCTTCTTGAACATAACCATTAAGGAAAGCACATTCCACATCCATTTGAAAAAGATTAAAATTGAAGAATACTGCAAAGGCAAGTAGAATATTAATATATTCAAGTCTAGCTACTGGAGCTTAGGTTTATTCATAGTCTATTCCTTCTTGCTGATCATAGCCTTTAGCAACTAGTCTAGCTTTATTTTTAACAATGACTCTATTTTCATCACATTTATTTCTGAAGACCCATTTTACTCCAATAATAGAAGTTTCCTTAGGTCTTTCAACCAAGGTCCATACTTTATTCCTTTCGAATTCATTTAGTTCATCTTGCTTGGATTTTA
The DNA here is from genome assembly GCA_963277665.1 of Viscum album. Lineage (NCBI taxonomy): Eukaryota > Viridiplantae > Streptophyta > Magnoliopsida > Santalales > Viscaceae > Viscum > Viscum album. The sequence goes on from OY728165.1 coordinate 828,486,532, forward strand.
TCCAATCATCATCACTTAAAGCTTCATCCGTGCTTTTTTGTTCCAATTGGGAATGAAAATCTAGATGTTCTACTTCATTTCATAAGGAACTTCTAGTCCTTACTGGTTGATTTACATCACCAACGATACTATCATAGGGATAATTCTTATGAAACGACTGATTTGGGTTTTGAAGAACCTATTCATCAACATAAGGTAGAAAATATTCTGGGGTAAATGTTTTAGAAGCATCTTATTGTACATTTTCTTTATCAGAAGGATTTTATATTAAAGGTTGATAATCTGTTTTTGAAAACACATCTGAAGATGTCAGTTGAGGTTGTTTGATAACAAAAGGATCAGTTTCATCAAATTTAACATGTACTGTCTCTTCAACAGTACAAGTGTTTTTGTTAAAAACATTATAAGCCTTAGAAGTTCTGTAGTAACTTAAGAAAATTCCATCATCAGATGTTGGTGCGAATTTGTGTAGATTATCTTTAGTATTCAAGATGAAAACCTTGCAACCAAAAACCTTATATTAGGAATGCCTAGGTTTTCTACCATTCCATAACTCATAAGAAATTTTATTAAGAAAAGGTATAATCGAAACTCGATTTATAGTTTAACAAGTATTACTTACAGCTTCCACACAAAAATGTTTATCTATAGAATATTCACTCAACATGGTTCTAGTTATCTATTAAAGAATTATATTTCTTTTTTTAACAAAAAAATTTTGTGGAGGTGTTCATTGGTGCTGAAAAGCTATGAGTAATATGTTTTTTTACTAAAAAGAGTTTCAAAATCAGAATTCTGAAATTCTCCTCCATGATCACTATGAATAGTTTTTAGTGGATGATTTTTCTCATTTTTATCTTGGGATCTAAAACTTCTGAAATAGGAAAAATCATCAGACTTATTTGCTAGAAAATGGACCCATGTAAATCTAGTGTAATCATCAACTAGAAAAAACACATAGTATTTTCCTCCAATGCTTCTAGTTTGTGATGGAACTAAAAGATACATGTGCACCAACTATAATGAATGAGTTGTTGAGACTTCACCAATTGATTTAAAACTATATTTATGTTTCATGTCATATTGACAAGGGTCACAAACATTTGAAGAATCAAATCTACGCTCTGGTAGATCCTTAACTAGTTTTTTCTTAGAGAGTTTACATAATTTTCTATGTTTGTAGTGTCCTAACCTTCTATGACATAACCAAGAATGATCTTCCATTTCACTAAGGCAAGGAAAGTCTTGGATCCTAAGGTCTTCTAAGTTTTGTGTGTAAAAATTTTCTTGCCAATTGGCAGAAAGAATAAAATCATCCTTGGAATTGTGTACTAAGAACTTATCATTCATAAAATTCAAAAGCTATCCTTCATCACATAATTGACTTATGCTAATGAGGTTGTGCTTAAGACCCTTAACAAACAAAACATTTTAAATCAAAGCTTTACCAAGAAGAACAATATTACCTATACCAACAATTTCTCCCAGAGGATTATCTCTGAAATTTACTCTTCCTCCTTTATTCTTGATAAACATTTCAAAATAAATTTTGTTACCAGTCATGTGCCGGGAACATCCACTATCCATGTACTAAGTATTGTTGTTGTTACTTTCCATATTTTCCTGTTAATAAGAAACAAGTTAGGTTTTCGGAATCTAGACTTTCTTGGATCTGGAATCGTTAGACATCAAAATTTTGGGTATCCATATTTGTTTAAAAAAATATGCTTTATGAAACCCAAGAGATTGACCTCTATTAAAAGAACAATTTTTCATCCAATGCCCACCACATTGACACATAGTGCAAAAAGGGGCTTTAGAATGAACAAAACAGTTGTTTTTGAAAACAAGTTTTTGGTGAGTATAACCTACTCCAGTAGTGTTTCCCTGAGGTTTAATTTGAGAATAAATCTTGTCATAATTTTCCTTACCAGATGTAAATTTTTCAAGGAGCTTCTTAAGAGAAAATATATTAGATTTTAGTCTAATGACTAAATTCCTATCCGTGAGAATCATTTCCTTAGAGTTAGATTTTTCCTCAAAAAAATTTTCCTTTAAAATAGAATTCTTAAGATCTTTAGAATGTTTTTCCTTATCAGAATTTTCTTTCTCAATGTCTTTAGAAAGTTTTTCTAAAAACTCTTCATTATTTCTAAGATTTGTAGTAAGATCTAAAATCTCTTTTCTATTAATTTCTTCCCTAGAATTTGACTTGTCTAATTTCTTATAAATTTTACAATTTTTTTCTTCATGTTACTTGGAAAATCTAGATACTTCTTCATATGAAGGTTCTTCATTTTCTGAGGATGACGTATCTTCATTGGAAGTAATATTTTGGAATATTAATTTTTATCAAGAGTTAAATTTGTTAAATCCTCGGCAGAGCGTACCTTGTCCATGAGACATGTATGTGGAAAATAAGTATTGGCAATGAATCCCATATTCTTCTGATCTGATGAATCATATTCTAAAAATTCACGTTCTGAAGAGTCTACATAGCTAGAACGCCAAGTAGTATTAGCTATCGGGACATTATTAGATTTAGCTTTGTAAAAAATCTTCTTATTCCTTTCAGAATGCCTCTATTTTGTTTCTTTCCTTCTAAGCATATGGAAATCAGGTCGTATGTGTCCACTTATCTTGAATTCATAGCATAAGACCTCTGAATCTTTCTTATCTTTGATTTCTTTCTTCTTATACTTGGATTGGAAGTTTTTTTGACCAGCTATCTTGTTCATTCATTGAGAAAGATTTTCTAACTCATTATCTGAGAGTTCACTCTCACTAGATTCGGATTGGATAGCAACCTTCTTAGACATGGATCTAGTTACTCTCTTCGGAGTCTTAGATTTCATGTGATTCGATGTTGTAGTAAAAACAGCACTACCATTCCCATTATTCTTTTTTATGTTATTAGCATCTCTCTTCATCCTTGTTTCATGTTGAAGAAGAGTTCCAAAGAGTTCATCTAAAGAAATTTGAGTAATCACCCGGTTCTCATCAATAGATGTTCTCTTGGATTCCCACTCATTAGGAATAATATCAATAATCTTTTTAACAGGAGAATCATCATCCAGACCTTTCTCTCCCGGAGATTGTAAGCTATTCACGATAGTCATAAACCTTTTCTTTACTTTTCAAATAGGTTCTCCATACAGAAAATTAAAACCATGGTATTCTTCTCTCAACATATCACTTCTAGTCTCAATCACTTTGGATGTACCAAAATGTGTAACATCGAGTTTCTTCCATATACAGTTAGCTGTTTCACAAGAGGAAATTTGGCTATATATATTCCTGGTCATTTAACATAGTAATGTATTGCGTACCATATAGTTTAATTGATATTCATGCTTCTCTTGGTTGGTGAAAGTACTAACATCCCTTTGAGGAATTTGATAACCTCTAGTAAGCATAAAAAAATTTTCTACTCTAGTAATGATAAAAAATTTCTTCATTCGATCTCTCCAATACTCATAATCATTACCATCAAAAATTGGTGGTCTTGTAGGATTTTGGTTGTCGATAGAACCAATATTTAAACCTGCCATATTAAAAACCTTTCTACACAAAAACATGTTAATTACAAAAGTTCATATTCAAGGAAAATATTCCTAAGCAGGAAAAAAATAGAACAATGAAAAACATAGCAAGAAAAAACTTATATGTGAGTATAAGTATTTCAGAGACCCCCTCTGATACTAATTGTAGGATCGAAATAATGATTTAGATGCTCAATATACAAGAGGGGGTGAATTGTACACTTTAAAAATTTCCTTAAACAAGGAAAGATCTAAGTTTAACAAAGTTAAACTAAGAAAATTCACAACACCTCTAACACCAATTAAAATATTGGGACAAAGTATAAAGTTACAAACTTCTAGTTCATTACACTAGCTTAAATATGGAAAGTGATTCTGAAAAATAGGTTCTGGAAATATGGAACTAGAAAATGAAACTTAAACAAATTTTTAAATATTATATTCTACCTTAAAGCGTATAGAATATAAATTAATCAGATTACAAGTGTAAAAAAATATAAGAAGAATATACTTTCTTTAAAATACACAATTCATTGGAAAAACATGTAGTAAAACTACAAGTAAAAAGATATAAATATTTTAACCCAAAGAGAAGGGTATCCAACAACCTTGGATAAATGTCCCTTGATTTATAATTTCACGGATGTTTGTCTTACCCACACCAGGGTAATCCCTCAATATGAATATTGGAGTATCTGTCTTTCTATCCCCACAAGCCCTCAAATGCAAGGTAGTTGTAAACTATGTCTTCCTCAACAAGGAATCCCTTGAACTTCAAGGTAGTCGGCACCTCTGTCTTCCTATCCCCGGAAGCCCTCAAATGTAATCAGCAACATTCAGAGCCGCACGAAGCAATCTAAACGAGCAGTTCAGTACACACATAACATGAAAAGATTATCTCTCTAGAAATCACCTTAATAGCGTGTTGTCTATAGAGTGATCAACTTGTTCAGTGTTTTGAGCCCTTTCAAATCTGCTCTTATTTATAGGCTCAGTGGCAAGGGTCAGCTCCCTCCTCCAACAGACATATTTTCCTTAAAATTTAGAGGGACCTATATATGTGTCACTTAAACAACGGTTAGTTTGAAACAGTATGGATGACATTGTTTTATAACAAAACATGTGTAACTGAAGGCACGACATAGTTTTATAATGAAACGAGTGTAAGCATAAGTAAAACTAAAGTTGGAAATGTAACCAAATTGACATTCGGAGCCTAACCAAATTGAAAATTGGAGTCTAACCAAATTTAAATTCAGAGTATATAATAATTAGATATTACGATCCTACTTTATAGGAATTCGGAACCTGAATTTTGTAGAAATCCGGAATCTGGTTTCATTAGAATTTGGAAGAAGAACATACAATGTTCGGAGTCAGAGTTCATCGGAATTCGGAGTCAGAACTCATAAGAGTTTGGAGTCTGAATTCAGAGAACCTGGAGTCAAGAGTTAGATAAGTACTTAATCAGAATTCTGAGTCAAACTACATGAGATTTTGTATCCATAATTCAGAAAGGAACTTCATTAGAGTTCGTATCCAGAATTCGGAATGGAACTTCATTAGAGTTCGTATCCTGAATTTGGAGTGGAACTTCATTATAGTTTTAATCCAAAATTCTGAGTGCAACTTCATTATAGTTCATATAAAAAAATCGGAGTGGAACTTCATTACAGTTCATATCTAGAATTCGGAGTGGAACTTCATTATAGTTCATATCCAGCATTCAGATCCTAAAACAGAATGCTTCATATCAAAGAATTATATGATTTTGAGGTTTTTGTTATTAATCCAATTTTTACACTTGAGAAAAATATTTATATGTATAAGGAAATATAGGTTAGAGTAAATTTACTAAAGGAAATTTTCCTTAGAGAAGTAAAATATATATTTTCCTAAGTATAAGGTGTTTGTGATTTTCAAAACAAGAAGGAATGGAAAAGTCATAAGGAAAACCTTATTGACTCAATAATTAGCACCACTTTCTCCCATGAAACAAACCATTATGGCATCAATTAAAGAGTTAAACATTAGGATACACTATAATCCATCCAGTATAATCTCAAACTCAAGCACAACCCTTTATACTTCCTGTATATCCTTAAATTATGATGTTAACTAACTTTCTTCACTAGATATCATAAATCTCGATTATATCAAATGTATTCTTCTACATTATATCAAACACCCAATGGCCCTCATATAAACCATTATGTTATAAATAAATCATGTATATCTCCCTGATAAAAGAATGGGAATCCCAAATACATGAGAATATAACGACTTAAATTCAAATAATTGTCATGTCAAATGATTAAGGTTTTGTCAATACCTATCATAACTGGTGTTTCAATATTAGGAAGTAATAGATATAAAATAACATATTATTGATTCTATGAAGGATTTCCAGTACATGATTTCAATCTATGAATGTCCCTATAGTATACAATAAGAACTTTCGTTGATGGATTTGAAAACTAGTCTTCTAGAATTTATCATGTAAAACACAATATACATATTGTCAGTACTCATTTCTCACATTGAAGGATCCATCAGAACAAGTGGTGTGGGACATAATGTAGACATAATGATTGTGATACATTATTGTATTTTATTTTATTTTTTGTTATTTATAAATATCAAATTTTTAGAAAACATTGATATTCCATCAACACATCATGGAAAAGGATTTGACAACCCTAATGGTTCATTATGGGAAGTTTCATATCATATGATGAAATAGAAACTATAAAAAACATAGATTTCAATAGCTGAGAGACTGTAGTTATTTTCATAAAGGTGTAGTTGACTACCTGACACACAATATGTTCTTTTGAGTTTATGTTAATTAGTATTTAAATCTTTTTAATGAAAGTGTCTTATCTACAATTTAAATGAGATATATATGGATATGTATTGAATATAATAATTTAAAAAAAATATGGATGATAATAAAAAAAATTCTATTATAAATAGTTATACATTAACATGATAATATCTTGTTAAATTGGTTGATGAAAATGTGATGTATAAATTAATTCAATCAAAATCACACCTATATGTAAGGAAAATATAACATTCTATATGATTATAAATATATAATGAAATAAATATCGATATGATTTTATAAAACCCATAAAAATTATATTTGTAATATACCCTAATATTTAAATGCTTTTCATGTCAATGATCATTCACTAGTTATTGATAATGCCAAATCCAAGTGTCCATAGTTTCCCTTTAATAAGACAAATTGAATATTAGAGATCATAAATGGTAAGTTCTAATAAATTATGTGAAATTTGGGGTACACCTATCTTGATAACCATAACCATTATGTTTCTATAAGAATGATGATTAGATGATCCATAATTTATATTTGGGAAAGATTTTTTCTTCTTAATGATCTAACAATAATATTTTATATAATTGACCAAACGACCAATATAAAGAGATTTTTTAGGGGAGATTATTATTTTATAACACAAAACGTAGTAGCATTTATATATTTGACCTCTTATACGTATAATTTGAAAATAATTAATTATTTTATTTAGTGTATATTTTGAAAATTCCATTTTTATTATTTTTAAAACATGACACTAATTTTAAAATTTAATAACTTATAAATAAAAATCTAAATAAATACAAAATGAAATTTTTCATCAAGTTCTATTTTAGATAATAAATTTTCCATCTATGGAGAACTCTTATTATGATTTTCAATTTTAAAAATAGTTCTCAAACATTAGAAAAATTAAAAATGTCTTAGAGAAATCACTTCCACAATCAACAGATGAATATGATAGTCTTGAAGATAAAAATTCTTATAGTTTGAATAATAAAAATAGTTATTCAGACCTATAAATTAATTATAATTTTCATAGACCCCAAATTACTTAATAAAAATTAGAACATAGTCTCCATGATGATGGAATGCAACATGAAAATGATTTATTTGGAACCAACTACATATGTTAGTTATAATGTTTCAAATTAACTAATTTTCTAAAATATGAATTAGGGTAATTTATTTTTCACTCATATTTAATTGCATATATAAATCATATGAAGACAATAGGCTCACCACTCATGATTTTTATTTATCTTCATTTTTTAAAATTCTAGTTTAATGATCTAATTTTAAATATTTGATTAGAACTTGATTATTTTTGGTGGCCAAAACCTGATCCAACCCATGTTAGAACTGAACACACAATCCTAAAACTCATACTCAATAAATAATTGGTAGAAAAAATTAAATATATTTTTTGTTCAAAAATCATACATTATTCCAGTAATTCTTCTTATGCTACATACTAGAACTCAAAACATTCTTGTACTAAGTGAGATGATGATATTGTTGTACTCATAAATGCTAATATAAGTCATTACACAATCCAATAGACCATCATCAATCATCACTAATTTAGACACCTAAATATAGCCAACAACTACACTCATACACCACATATCATTGTAGTATCTAGATTCTCCCAACTCAAAAAAACTACTTTATAACTAAACACAATGATGAAGTATTCTATTCCAGAACTAATTCCATCATCAATAGAATTATTTTCACTCCTCATCCCATACAATGCCATTTAATTTCTCTATATCCACTCAAGGGTTTCGATCGATTGAGTTTTTATACCACTATAGAGAGGAAAAACCTTAGATAAACCATATTACAAAGAGCTATTAAAAATACCAAATTATAAGAATATTATCTAGAGGACCAGAGAGAGAAAGGAGTGGTAAGATACCACTGAACATTGTTAAAAAATATGAACAGAAAATAATGAATCTGCCATTAAGAAAACTTCTTTGAGTTACTTACACACCATCCTATCTCAAACATGAATGATGTTGTGACTGAAAAAAATCTCGAAAATATCCTACCCATCATAATGAATAATGTAAGAAAATATGTTTCTCCACATCAACTCAACAAGTGTATAAGAACAAAGAAAATCACAAAAAACTTATGTTGGAAAAGTAAACATCAATAAAGAGAACACAACATTGATAAACATAAAATATAATCTAAAAAATGAAATAGAGACATAAAGATGCCAATAAAAACCATATCACGATCTATACTGAACTACTTAATCATGATTTATCTTACTATCACAGACTCCATGTAGCTATTATATTATCTCCCCCTACTAGGAACTGTCATTAAAACAAAGGATAACATAATAAGTAATAATCCTCTACAACCATAGATGAATAACATTGATAGCATTAAAATAAAAAGGAAGTGTAGGAGAAAACAAGTGAACCACTAGAATAACACCAATAATTTAAAAGAAAATTGTTGAATTCTTTAAACCCACAATGGCTTATCAATAATGTGTAATAGTAATGATAATAAATTAAGGAAAATTAACTATGTATAGGGACCATAAAGAGGAAGAAACTCAAATGAAATAAGAAAAAATTAAAAAATAGTGATGAGAGAGATGAGTGGAGGGGTTCGGTGAGATTGGATTCACTATCATATGAAGTAGATGAAACATAATATGTAGATGTGAGAGAAATTTGGAGACTAATGGGAAATATTAGTAATCTAACTCATCTTATATCTAGTTTTCAAATTTATTCTACAATCATTAATAGGGTGATTTCATCAATTCTTTTATATTTTTATTAAAAAATCTTCAAAACTTATTCCAATGCCTTAAATATAAAAATAGTTGTATATTAGGAAAAGGGAGGTCAAATAAGAAGTATCACTCTGATAATAAATTTTTTTAAAATTTTAAGTATTACTAGTTCAGTGAAAAATATTTTCAAATAGATTCTGCACCTTCTTCAATATAAAAAGAGAGATGCTGTAAATTGAAGTAAATGTTTCCACTATGGTAATCTATTTAATTTAAAGTAGAATTTCTAAAAATAATTAAAGGAGTTTATGAAAAATTATCAATGGTCTATGTTAGATATTACTTTTATTGAAATTAATTTATCTTATTTAAAGGGTATGTGATCAAATAGATACATTATAAAATGGGCATAAATAATTAATGGATTTAATAAGGAGAGGTAATTGGTATGGGAATTTTGTGGATGATGTTTATATTGATTGTGTGGGTTTATAAATCAATGGAAGAAAATTTGATATAGATTTTTATATGAAATCAATTAACTTATGTTATTAAATTTCATTATGTATCTTGTGAAAATAGAAATATATAGAAATATTTTTTTTATGAAATAAAATATTAAATGAAACACATTATTTATATATTTAGTACGCATTCAATAATAAATAAATATATATATAAATATATGTGGGGAAATTACTAATAATCTGATGATAAAGAAATATTATACCTAATCTATGTATTATAATATAACCTTGTTTGATATTTCAATAAATTTCTTAGTGTCTGGCCATATGTACAAATAATATATGTAATTACTTGAAATATTATTAAAAAAACATTATTCCATATAAGAAATAATATAAGATATTATTTTAGTGAATAAATAATATTTTAGTTTTAATTATATATTTGATGAAAATATATTTTCTGAAAGTTTTTTGAGAGTTTGAATTGTTCATGGAAAAGTTCGAACTAAATCCGAAAAAATTATAGAATTATTTTTTATGAGATAATGGTTTAATTCAATATAAATGTAATTCAGAATATGTATTCTAATCTCTGGATTCTAATTTCAAATATATGGTGGTAATATTTGTTCCGAATTTAAGAGTTTCATTGTTTTTTGTTACTAATGATATAAATAAATTTTAATAGTTTTGAAGTGTTCAATGTGTTTCCCATTTTTATCCAATTTTTGTTATATATATCATAATGTTAGATATTATTAATAAAAAATATTTTTGATAGAATGTAGACGTGTGGAAATTATGGATTAATAATACTAGTCTATCTATTATCAAAATATTATTTCTCTGTAACATATGATCTCACTAAAGAGTTATTGAGTGATCTATTTTCTAAGATTAATATATAGGGAAATGATATGTTTTATTTGAAAATGTATGAAAATTTACATGGTTTTGTAACATGTTATAATAAAATAAAAAAGAGAAAAAATCGGTCCATTTAAAATATCTACACATTAAGTCTAGTGAGACACTGGCTTTGGTTAATTGTATTTTAAGTTTTTTCATATTAATGATTTATGATTATAAAAGTGTATCATGACATAAAATAGAATATGAACATTATCATTCATTGATTAATTTAGGATATATCCTGATTTTTTAAATACAATTAAAGACTTGGATACAAATCTCTAATTTGTACATCATAGATGATTTTTATGTAAAGACAAGAGATGTGATAAGATGTAATAATCAACATAAGAAGGTGGTCTTATAGAGAGATAATTTTTTAACCACTATCTAAAATTGATGAAATAATTATAAAAATTGATATTAAATTGTGTATATCCTAGATAAAAATTAAATAACATATACCCCCACCATAAACACTGATATCTATGAATTGAGTTAAATGTGTCATGTATTTTTCATTATCCGAGGTTTATCGGTTCTAAAATAAATGTTTTTACCAAAATTGATCAATTATGCCTTTATAGAAGAATTATAAAATTTAATATAATTCATTGATTCACCTAGAGTGGAAACTATCTTTTGAATACCAAATTAAATCTTTCATTATCAGTCCCTCTTAGATTAATGAAAATGGAAACAATCTGAATCAGATGACGTGTTTTACCCTTTAAATTACTTGATAAAAATAAACATTCATTAATAATTTCATCCATACAATGAGTGTGACTAATATCATCTTATGAATCTTTTAGTTTTGTTTTATTGAGGAGAAGAATTTCTAAATTCCCTGAGTATACATTTCTCATGCCATTGCCTAAAATGAAATGAAACACAAAGGCCTAAATATAATTTAAATCATTAGAAAAAGAGATTAATTTTACTAAAATCAACATAAGAAGGGTATCACATAATACTAAAATTGAAATTATCCACTTCATCCTCCATTACCTTAGTCACCAAGGGTCCTGTGTAATTTGAGAGTTTTTCGCTTTAACTTCATCACAATAACCAAAAAAACCAATATATTTTCATAAATTTTAACCAAAAAACTAGCATTAATAATCTCAAAAACATTGATACGCACAGTGACCTCCATATAAACAACCACACAATTACCATTAAAATCTAATAACCCATAAAATATTGGTTTACCTCTTAAAGAAGGTAAATAGGGATAAAAACAACATTTCTATCCCTAATTATCAAATATATGGTTAGTATAGTCCCCAAGAATTATATCCCATTCATTGGTTTTATTTATATAACATTAATTTCATCTATATTTCAATAATTTATGATTCCCTCAAGTGGATAATCCTTACTAGATGGAGGATTAAGTTTCCTAAAACGTTCTCCTATAAAAGTGAAAAAACTTTTATTTCATCTATTGTCCTAAAAAGTAATGATATAATCAATATTGAGGGATTTTAATACATAAATAATGTCATGTTTGATTCATGTACCACAAGAAATAATGAGTTTAAAATGAACCCTTATATACTATTAAAGTATTATTTCTTAAACATTACTATCATAACCACATTGTTGTATTAGATAGTATCAATATGAATAATCTAACTATGAAATATATGTACAAAACTATTCTAAATAATAATTTTATAATTATTACCTAGGAAATAAGAAATCACTTTTTAAAAAAACATTATATTAAAGGAGTTATTTTTTGGAAAATATTTTTATGTGTGTAGTATATTTTTATTAAAGTAAATTAAGTTACCCACTATATATGAATGGTTTTAATTAAATTTATATATCAAGTATTTAATTATATAAATTTTAATTAATTTAATGGTTCTTAATGGATTAGGATTAAATATAAAATAACCATATACTTCAAAAATATATTTTATTCAAAACGTGTTTTATTGAATTATGTGTGTGGATATTTTGATTAATTTATACCAAATTTAAAAATACTATTACAATAATTATGATTTTTTTTAAAAATAATGTAAAAATAATATTAAGGTAAATTTTTATGTATTTTATATAAAGTGTTATTTTATGGTGAATAGTGAAAAAATATAATCTTGCAAAAAATATCAATTTTTTATTTTTATAAAAGTAATTTTAATGTTATTTATATTTTGATATCTTTTTGGGTAAAATAAAATTACTATTATTGATGATAATAAAATTATCGAAATGTAAAACTTGATTATAATTGATTTTGGTAAGACCCTATTTTTTGTTTAAAATGACCATCTTTCAAAAAATTACTTTTCATTTTGTTTTGAGATGTAATATTCGAAGTAAATTATAAAAATTCAACAAATTTAATTTTAAAAAATGAATTAAATTTTTTTTAATCATCATATTAAAATTATGAAATAATTTCCATTTAATTTTCTTCATAATGAATTATAACCATGGTAAAAGTCTATCACCACATTAAAGGGAGAATTGGTTAATCACGGTTGAATCAAGGAGATAATGTTTCAAAAATAAATAAAATATTTTTTATTTACCTGGATGGTTTTAATTCTACAATAATCATCCTATCTAAAAAATAGGCATATTGGTTCTACTTTTGGTTGATTAAACCCATTATATAATTTTAAATTAAGAGTAATTGAAAAATTTAACCAACTCTAATTTATTATGTTTTAATTATATGGATATAGTTTAAATTTATATAGGAGTGAATAAATATGATATAATTTACTCATAATAAAATATATTTATGGTAGTAATTTATTTTTAATTCTAGTGATGTTATAACTTCCTAGAATGTTTACGAAACATCAATGCAACACTTCGAAATGTAATATAAAAATTAAGTAAATGAAATTAAAAACATTAAGTAGCAAGTTATTTTATTAATTATGGTGTTCCAAATAAAATTTATGGGACATTATAAGGTATTTCATTGGTGAGTATTTTTTTTATTCAAAATCCATTGTTATTTTAATGGATTTAAATTCAAAATATGTGAATAGATATCAAAATGAATTTAATTGATATTTAAAAATTAATTTTTTTAATTAATTTTAAAATCATAATGATTCTACATTTACAAAATAATATGGGAAAATTTTAAGTAATTTTGTTAATTGTCTATGTGTGTACCACATTGAATTTCTTAAATTACATTCATGATCCTTATAGGAAGAAAACATTAAAAGTGCCACTGATTATTTCATACAAAAGGTTCTCACTAGAACTATTGAAAAAATTTAATTTTTGTTTTCTCTCACAAAAATACAAAAATCCCTCCCTTAACATCCATTCCATTTTTTGAAATCATTTTTATTGACCATAAATGCCGCTTTTAAATTCATTAAGCTCAATCTGATGGAGAATATGAAATGAATTGGAATAAATCATAATTGATTTTTTTAACCTAATTTATTATTATTCCTCATCTAATATGACATAACTATAATGATATAATAACCTCCGTACCTCCACTAAACTGAAATTTTATTATATTTATTGTAATTATATTTTCCATCAAATTTTATATCCAATGGAAAATGAATACATCTATTGTGTGTATGGGTGGACTTCCATCTCCATGAAAAAATTTGATTCTTTTTTATTAACATCTCAAAGGATTGGTTATAATGATGGAATTATTAAAAATATATTATTTTTATGAAATTTTTTGATTATTTAAATATAATATATTACTTTCATTCTTAACATTCCATCTTTTTGAAGATGATAATGTCATTTATGCATACATATAGACTACCACCTCAACGAAGCAATGAGATTCATTTTTCATTACAATATCACATTGATTAACATATAGAAATAATTAATGATTAAAAATTCAATTTATAACGTATTTATGATTCCAGAAAATTAAACTGTTATCTACATTATTTAGTATCCACCAAGTAGAAAAATTAAAAGATATTTCAGGAATAAAAATAGACTATCATCTCCACGAAATGATGTAATTGATTTTTCAAGACCAAATTATGTGGTTTATTTTGATAGATTAATTAAAGTATAAAAAATATAATTATAAAATCCTTTAAAAACTTGAGATAATGAATCCCTAAAAAATATGAGAGTGCCAAAACATCCCAGTCAAAACATTCATGTAAATCATTACCGTAACACCTAAAATTTTATTTCAATAATGAATTATTAGTATTTGGGAAAAAATATGTTTTTAGTGACTTTAATATGGTATGTTATATAGACATATGGTTATTATATGGATTGATATATAGTATAAATTTATTATTCATAAGGTTATAATGTGTTTGAATAAGTGGAAGTCTAATCGCCTCAATTTCCTTTCTTTGAGGCATATTCCTTCTTCCCAACATGGTTTATTTATTCTAGTGCATTAAATGTAACATGCATTACTTATATCACTAATTTAATAAAATTAATATGTTTTAGAAAAAAAATTTAAATTTATTTCATTTTTTCCCATTTGATCCAAAAGTTTCTAAAGTTGTAATGGATTTTCATTTTAACCTTGTATAAATGTTTTAATGTTTTCTTTGAGAATATTTTTACTATAAATCCATGTTTAAAAAAGATCATGAATAGTTGTATTTTTAATTAAAATGGCGTTAAATTTCATTTTTACTACCTTATACGTGATTCTAAAAGGATTAAAAACTGAACAACATTAACATTTTCTGTACAGGTCATTACTGACTATTTTCATGAATATACAAAAGAATTTATTTTTGATGAAAATGAACTAAAAATTTTCTTTCCATCATTTAATTTATTCATTGCAAAGACTAATCTAAAAGTTTTCATTGTTTTTAATATAAGTTATTTCTACTTTTGTTTTGGGAATTTTTATTTTATAATTTTTTTTCAAATGAAAATGATATTTCTTTATATTTTTATGAGATAAATGAAAGGGTTATTTTTTATAGGATGAAATGAAAATTTTATGGCTTCTATAATTAAAATTTAATGTTACTAAATTTTATTTTAAAACATGAATCTAGGGCATTATTTATAAAAGTGGTAATTTTGAGAAAACCCAAAACCTTATGGGATTTCTCCCCGTATGTGATTAGTGGGTCTGTTTAAGCCGTCCAATTAACTGTGTCAAGTGATGGAGTTAACTGTTGTATGTTACTACTAAGAGAATTTAGAATGATTTAGTTTCTTCTATATAGTAACTATGTTAACATATGCATGATAATCCGAATTGAATTTGGAATGTGTAGTCTTATAATAACATACCCCAATGAACTGATAATTTTAAAAAATATAATTTAATCCTTAGATAATGTAGTAATTATCACATTCGGTAATTCTGTTATGATATTATGGTACCTAAAACTTCTTATATTCATTATCAATGATTAAAAATGGTTATTCATTTTAATTTTATTACTTTAAAATCTTAATAATGAGTTTATGAAATAAAAAATTATGATTTTTTGAATATAAAATATTTATTTACCTAGTAAAGCATTCATGGATTGATATTTGTCCATTATGCTAGTATAAAATATATATTATGAAATATTTTTAATTTGAAGGTGAATTCCTGATCAGGTAAAAGATTATTTTGAGATAAATAGATTTTTATATAAAATTGAAAACATGGTTATGGGTTTTCATATATATAAAATTGATTAACAGGATTCCATTTTTTTTATATCCCTTAATTATCTTTTTTTATCATCCCTAATTTTCAAATTATTTTTCACAATGATTAATGATATATAGGGATTATACCAGGGTAAAAGATGACATGCCTTCAATAAATAAATGGTTTCATGAATTAATTTGAAGTGTAAATATATGAATCTTTTTTAAACAATAAATATACATTTTAACATTTTATGTGATGGGAAATTAATATGATTAAGTATTTTTTTGCCCACATTTTTGGGAATATAATCCAGGTTTGTTATGTATTTTTCTGAAAATATTATTCAAGGAAGTGTGAATTTTTATTTTTTGGAAGGATGATGATAATTATTGACAAAATTTAGTGTTAATGTATTATTTATTGTTCAGGTAATTATAGTTTATTGGAAAAAAGGGTTAATACATTTTGGGAAAATATTTTTTATCATATAGATAAATATGGGATTGAAAAGTGATTTAGAGACTATGTGATAAAAGTTATTTTTTAATATGTTTAGTATAATAAGAATATTATAAGATCAATCAAATCAAAATATTATTGGATAAGATGGGATTACATTTAAATAACAATTATTGAGTGATATTAAGTTATTTTTTTGGTTTTATAGAAATTTATATTATTTTTAGATTCATATTATATTTTGGAAATATTAATTTATAATGAAAAAACATTTCATTCAAAAATATTGTATTTTAATAGATTAATATTCATCAAATATCATTATTATCCACACATAAATCGTAATAGTATAGTGTGTTTTAGAAAATTGATATATAAATAATCAGTTTGTAAAATATCTTCATCATCTCCTATTAATTTATTAAAAACTAGCTCCCTTATTAAACATAAATACTTAAATTCATTCTTCATATCCTAGGGAAAATGTAACATAAAAATGGAGAGCTCATATGATTGGTATGGGGAAACAAGGGTGACATCAATCATCGCTCACATATAATCCTATCAAAAGAATAACAGTATAAGAACATGAGCTTAACATTTGAAATTTATACCGATCAATTAAAAGATCATAATCATTATTCCTGACATAATGTTTTATAGTTTTCAAGACATGAATAATATAGGAATCAAATAACATGGTCCATGTGAGTATAACATTATCATAATATCCTACAATAAAATAGTTGCATAAAGTGTGTCATAATCATAATTCTATAAATATTATATCAAGGATAAACCTAAATAAATTCATTGCATGTTAGGCTCACGATAATAATATTTTTCCCTTATTCATGCATGTTATATCCTACCTTGTACACTCTATTCTTCTTTGGATATGTAACACACCATGCTTCCATAGTACGCTACATTTTTAAATATTTCAATAGTGTGAAATGTTCACACAATGGAGTTTAAATGCACAAGGACCAATCAAACTAGCTATTTAAAAAAGCAGTTATCAATACAATAATCCACATATTGAATTTTATATATTCCATATAATTTTACCATTCATATTTTGGGTTTCTTATACAAAATGTAAGGACAAATTCCATTTTTTGAATAAAACAAGTATTTTTTTAAAAATGTTTATTTCGATTTTTAATGGGGAAGATTTTCTAAATGCATTATTTAAAACTTTTAAATATTAAATTTAATTAAATTAAATTATTATTTATAACCAGGACATAAAAATTTAGTTTTGATAAATTTTTGGGAGTTTTCTTATAGCATTCATATTTTGATGAATAGTGAAAAAAATAAATTTTAATTAAAAACAAATTTTTTAATTGAAATAATTTTTAATGTTAAATTATACATTTGAGTAGTTTCAAATTATAAATTGATTATAATTTTATTATTTAATATAATGTTGTTTATTGTATGTAATTTCACATTTAAGTTGAACATAAAATTGTGTGAATCTTTTGATAGCTTTTACTTCTAAATAACCCGCCTTTTGATTTTGACAATGAGAATTAATTTTAAATTAATTACATAAAATTCTATGTTATGAATAAGTTAAAATGTATTTCATATTTTTAATTATTAGATCAATATTATGTAAATAGGTACCTTTTATTTTTTTGACATTATGAATAGTAACTTCTGTAATTATTTTTATTTACCATTATTAAATGGTAAATCAGGTAAATAATGGAAAAAATATTATAATAATATAAAACTACCCTAAAATGTGTTCTAATCCAATTTTATGATATTTATTCGACCATGAGCATCCATAGGCCGAATTTTTGGTATTTGGGGACCACATGGCTTTGATAATGACATGTTATAAACATTAATTTAATTTATATATAATTATTACATAAACATATATATTTTACTAAATTGATCTTAATATTGGGTGATGTAACTGACTTCAATGTCAATAAATAGTCATTATAAATATATAAATATTTCTTACATCATGGAATTTTATTTTTAATTTTTTGGTGTTAGACATATATATTTATTTATGGAAAAATTATGATGCAGTGATTACCTAATTAATGAAATATTCAAATAAATGATTTTAGAAATTTTAAAATAAATTTAATTTCAACATTTTTATTCCATAAAAAAATTTTATCGATTACATTGACATATAAGGGATAATTTAATGCCTTTGGTTTTAAGGAATCAAATTCTTATGACATTAACAAAAAAACACTTACTAAATAGGGTCAAATTTATCATAAATGACTTTAAAAAAATACTATTTTATTAAATGATATAAAAATCAAAAAAATATAAATATCAACCAAACAGATTTGAGAGTAATAAAAAAATTTCCACTTTCTGTTCTATTGGGATTTTATTGTAATTGTATTGACCTTGTATTATAAAAATACAAGAGGACCTGGTAATAGCTACCTTCTTTTACAAAGGATTAAATCTAATATATAAGGTTATGTTTTGACCTAAACATGTCTAAACCCTATTTATTGAGTTGATTTCAACAAATACTCATACTATCCTCATAATAAATAAATTTTTAGTTATTAGAATCTGGAAATAATTTTTTAATAAATTTATATTTAATGCTTTTTCTAAAGTGCCCCTCACTTATCCCATAAAAGGGCTCCTCTATTTAACATTAATTTACACCTCAAAATACCTTTTAGTCTACCAAAACCTACCCAAATATCTTCCAAACCTCCCTCAATTTATTATAGTGTCAAAAAATGATGCATAAATCCAACTTAAGTAGTCCTTTCACTATTAGAAAATCTGGTTTTTGAGGCGGGGCATCTATAGCGGCCGCTATTTGGTGGCCGCTAATACCATCAACAGCGGCCGCCAAATGGCGGCTGCTGCAATTTTTCCTAAAAAAACCCCTAATTTCCCCTCCCTCCCCTCCCTCCGCTCCCTGACCCCCCGACCCCCCTTCCCCGACCCCACAACCCCGAACCCGACCCCCGGCGACCCTCCCCGACCCCGACCCCCAACCACCCTCCCCGACCCTCGGCGACCCTCCCCGACCCCCGGCAACCCCGACCCCGCCGGCGACCCTGACCCCCGTCGACCCCGACCCCCGACCTCCCGGTGACCTCGGCAACCCCCGGTGCGCCCCCGTGACCCACCCCCTTGCCTCCGTGCTACCGACGACCTCTTGGCGACCTCCCAGCGACCCCGACCTCCCGACCTCCCGACGACCCCCACCCCCGACCTCCCGGCGACCTCCCGGCGACCCCAACCTCCCGGCGTCCCTGACCTCCTTGAGACCTCCCGGCGACCTTTGTGCGCCCTCGACCTCCCGGCGACCTCCCGTCGATCCCCACCGCCTTTCCTCCATGTTGCGCCACTGGTAACCCCCACTTCTATGCCTCCACAGTGCGCCCCCGTGAACCTGACACCCCCTGCCCACGCTGCACCCCGGCGACCCCCACTGCCTTGCCTCCGTGTTGCGCCCCCGTGACCCCAACACCCCCGCGACCCAGCAACCCCCACCTCTACCCGCACGACACCTTTGTACAGCCCCACCACCGCCGTCCCCTCACGGACCTGTTGCATCCCTTTGGCAAGTCCTCCTGCCTCTGTTGGACCCTTCCGGTCCATTGTACCCCGCCGTGTAGAACCCTCCATGTGGTCCAACCGTTCCACTCCTTTTGAGTCCGGTCGTCGAACCTCTGTCGTCAATTCACTGCACCCTCATGGATCCGCAATCGAGTCAGACGCTGTTACCCGCGGTCGAGTCCTCTGCAGGTAATGTTTTTTATCCAAATCTGGTTTTTAAATTCTAATGATATGTGTTTTTTAGAATTTAAATAAGATATTTCACTTTTGATTTCGATTAAATACATATATGGATAGGAGTTGGATTGATATGCAAGATAGATTTTCAGCTAAATATTATGAGGGGATTAAGCGATTTATGGATTTCACCAACAAATTTCCAAGCGATATGATTAGTTGTCCATGCAGAAAATGTGAAAATAGATATCTCTTAAAACGAGATAGTGTTAGAGAACATTTGTTTTTGAATGGGTTTTCGAAAAACTATAAGACATGGATGCGTCATGGAGAAGATTCTATTTCATGTCATCGCTTAGAAAATATTCATATTAATGTTGATTTGGGAACAGTTGATCTGATGAACATAATGCTGAATGATATGGTGCGTCAGTTTCAATCTGAAGATAGTAATGTCGTAAATGACGATGTTGGATTGAGTAATCCTCGTTCTTCTGTAGATGGAGAAGCATTGAAATTCATTGAAATTCTTGATGATGCGTGTATTGAATTATATCCTCGATGCACTAAACTTAGTAAACTATCGTTCATCGTTGAATTGTTACACCTGAAGGCCCTGAACCAATGGTCAGACACCTCATTCGACATGTTGTTGGTATTATTGAAGAAGGTACTCCCTGCTGGAGCGATGATTCCGGAGCCATTCTATCAAGCTCGCAAGTTAATCGATGATCTTGGTTTTACATATGATACAATTGATGCATGTCGCAATAATTGTATGTTGTTCAGATAAGAGAATGTGCAATTAAATAATTGTACTGTTTGCTATACATCTAGGTGGAAGAACAATGAGATTAATCAAGGTAGTCAGATTCTTCCTGGGAGAGTCTTAAATCAAGGGAAACAAGTTTCCGCTAAACAGATGTGTTATTTCCCACGAAAACCGAGACTGAAGAGATTCTTCTTGTCCACTAAAATTTATAAATTGATGACTTGGAATTTAGAGAGAAGTAAAGAGGTTGATAAATTAACTCACCCGGTAGATTCATTGGCATCGAAAGAGTTTGATCAGAGACACCCAGACTTTTCCCGAGATGATCGTAATATTCGACTGGGTTTGGTAGCATATGGTTTTAACCCATTTAGGTCCATGGTTGGTGCGACAAATAGTACATGGCCAGTGGTGTTGGTTCCATACAACATTCCCTCATGGGTATGTATGAAGCAACCTTTTTTGTTACTGTCAATTCTAATTGATGGACCGAGAGGACCTGGTGATAAAATCGATGTTTATATGCAACCTTTGATTGATAAGCTGTAAGAATTTTGGGACGATGGTGTAATGAATTTTGACTCAGTATCAAATGAAATGTTTAGACTTCGGGCCACTTTTTATGGATAATTAATGATTTCCCAGCGTATGCTAACTTATCAGGTTGGAGTACAAAAGGAGAATTTTCTTTCCCTTGTTGTAATAAGAGTAAGAAATCTATATGGCTTATGCACTGTAGAAAGGGGGCATATCTTGGTCATAGACGCTTTCTTCCTCCATTGCACAGGTTCAGATAAGACCGTGTATCATTTTATGGGAATACAGAGTTTGACCCATCACCACAAATACTGTCTGGGGTTGAAAATTATGCACAACTTGATGAAGAAAACATATGTACAATGTATGATTTTCAAGATTTATTGGTTCCTGCATTGCCTTCTATTCCTTCTACAAATAAACAGCGAATTCATAATTGGAAGAAACAGAGTATTTTTTTTGAATTGCCTTATTGGAAATATAATATTTTAAGGCATAATTTAGATGTGATGCACATTGAAAAAAAATTATGTGATAATATTTTGTGCACCATTTTAGGTGTCAAGGGGAAATCGAATTACAGTGCTAATGCTCGACGTGATTAGCAAGAAATGGGATTGAGAAAGCCTTTACATTTACAGCTGGGTGAATTTAATTGAGCATACATGCCTGCTGCACAGTACACAATGAGTAAAAAAGGGAAACAAACATTTCTATCAATTTTGAAGACTGTTAAGGTGCCAGATGGTTATTGCTCTAATATTTCGAAGCGCGTGAATATGACGAGCATGCCATTACAGGGTTTGAAAAGTCATGATAATCATATTCTACTTCAACAGTTAATTCCTATATCAATTCATGATTTCTTACCTTCCCAGGTTTTTGAGCCGTTGATTGGAGTT
The DNA here is from genome assembly GCA_963277665.1 of Viscum album. Classification (NCBI taxonomy): domain Eukaryota; kingdom Viridiplantae; phylum Streptophyta; class Magnoliopsida; order Santalales; family Viscaceae; genus Viscum; species Viscum album. The sequence continues at coordinate 828,509,114 of OY728165.1, forward strand.
TCTAATTTTTTCAGATAACTCTATTCTAGGAATCATCACATGAGTGATTAGAAAAAGCTACAGGATAAGATTATACATGCACTATGTCACCTATAAAAACTCTTTCCGCCATCTTTTTTTGATTTCATGGTTCAATTGACCATGCATTTAACTGGTGAAGTCATTGATGGTGGTCTCGTGCAATTCAGGTGGATGTATCCAATAGAGCGATACTTAAATACATTAAAACTCTATGTGCCCAACAAAGCTCGTCCAGAAGCATCAATTGCCAAGGGATATTTAATGTATGAGTGTACTAATTTCTGTGCTTCATATATTGATGAGGTTGAAACAAAGATAGATAAACCGTCCCAGACTGACGAGGGTCCAATTGGAGAAGGAATAACATTTGATATGCAGAACGACGAGTGGGTTCAAGCTCATCGATATGTGTTTTTCAACACTCCATCAGTTATTCCATTGATATAGTAAGTTTCATAGTTGATGTGTATTTTGTTTATATATTTATTTTATTGCTTAGCTTATATTGTGTTGTGATTTAGGATGCATATCACTGAGTTGAAACATGAAAGGCCCCGTGCAACTGAGTATCAAATCCAAAAACATCACTTCAACACATTTCATGAGTGGTTCAAGACTCATGTACGTATATTTGATTTAATATTTTTATAGTGCAACTAAGTTGTATTTTCACAATCATTTATCCATTAAACTATATATGTGAAATTTGCAGATTCAAAAGTTACATGATTTAACCCAGCATGTGAGCGAAGAACTCAACCAACTAGATGATGGTCCATTTATTATAGCTCGTCGCTACAAGTCTTTGGATGCTAACGGATTCCGATTTCATATTAGAGATGTTGACATGAACCGAGCCACACAAAATAGTGGAGTCGGTTGTTCTTTTGTTGGTGCGGGTTATTATTATGGATTGTTGAGAGATATTATTGAGGTTATTTATGATCGTGTCTTAAAACACATATTCTTAAGGTGTGATTGGGTCGATCCAGTTCTTGGAACAAAATTTTATAACTTCCAATTTACATTAGTAAACTTTAACAATATGCTATATAAAGATGATTGGGTTAGCAATGAGCCCTTCATACTAACATCACAGGAAGAACAAGTTTACTTTGTCGGCATTGATTCTGATTGGAAAGTTGTGGTGAAAATGTCTAGAAGAGGGGTTTTTCTGATTGACCAAGAGGAACCTGAAGTTGTCGCATTTCCTGATCAAACACTTGACCAAACAACAGTAGTTGTATGAGATGAAGATATACAATGGACCATAGAGAAGGTTGATGGAGATACGATAGACTTGCATGATTAGTGGAAATTGTAATTATATTCCTTGTTATTATTTGTAAAAATATTTATCAGTTATATATGTATAAAAATTGCTTGATTTAACTATAATTTCCTTTAATGCAGTTATGTCACAGGGTGGTCACAGTGGTTCACCTGATGTTGTTGGTACGTATGTTTTCATTTTTCTAAATTAATTGATTGAACTTTTCTGTTTATATTTCCCTAACTGTTTCTAATCATTAATTTATATTGTAATTGAATTATGAATTTATGTTTATCAGGATCTACTGCTTCTTCTAGCAGACGCAGGGGTCCTGGTAGAGGGGTTCAATCCTGGAACTCTGGAGCCCGATTGGATGTGTTATTTGACGACACATTTCATCCAGTTGGAGATGGTGCTACTGCATTGAGTCGTCATTTTGGCCATATGATACGAGACTCACACAGATTCTCTCTGACGACTCGTGACTAGAGTTCTTTCCCTCATGATACGACGGACAGATTATGGAGGGAGGTTCAGGTAAATTCAATGTTTAATTTTTCATGATATTTTTATTATTATTGTCCCATATACTAACAAAATTTTTAACAGCATAATTTCACATCCTATCCAGATTATTTTTGGTCTGTTTTTATGTCGAAATGCAGAAAATTATGGAAGGATTACAAGTCAAGGGTGAAGAGAGATCACTGGACACCATTTAAGGGGTGTGCCAGACATTCTACAGCGAGTCCCTCCAGGCATTCTTCCTGCGCAGTGGCCGGATTTGGTTGCGTTTTGGTCAAGTGAGGCAGCGATGGTGAGATTTATTACTTTTAATATATAAATGACTAATTTTTAAAATGTCTATTAAGTAAATATGTTGAATGTAGACTGAGTCTTCTCGTCATTCACAAAATCGGGCGATGCAGGCCACACCTTCCAGACTTGGAACTCGACATGTGTCACAGCTCAGACATGATGTAAGTTTATAATTCACTATTCCATCCATATTTTAAAAATATTGTAGTATAACATGGTGAACCCCTTTATTATAGTTACACCAACGCGGCGAGCCAATCGATCAGATGTCTATATGGATGAGGACTCGTAGGGCGGGTGATCCCGATGTTGCCGGTGTTATGGTAAGAAAATTATTTACTAATTAATAAATGTATTTTTTTTATTTTATATAAATTATGCATATTTGTTAATTGATTCATTATATGCTACATGCTCAGTTTGACACTCAGTTAGCAGAGTTGCCAGACGAGCAACGTCGTAGTACTGTGCATAGAGATGTAATATTTCACCGTGTCGTGGGGCGTGACGATCATGGTTATTCTTTGACTTATGGTGGCGGTGTCCCATGACGTGCAATTGTTAGAGCAGATGTGATGAGTGAATGCAGAGAGTCAGGGATGCGCACACAGGCTGAGATAGATGCTTCCATGCAGGATATGCAACGCAATTTTGATTCACAGTTTCAGCAGTTACGTGCAGAGTATGAGGAGAGGTTGTCACAGATGTCATCACATATCGATGAAATGATGACGCAACAAGTGGCGCCATAGGTAAACAATAAAACAAACCATACTCAGATTGAATTTTATTGATATGTTTAAGATACATAATATTGATATATATTGTAGGCTCTGAATACATCTACTGGACATCACAGTGATATTGGTGATCCAGATGAGAATGAACCCCATGCATGAGGTAATTTCATTTGTCTTGATGAATTCTTTATAATTTTTTATATCCTTGATGAATATAATTTTCCTTTTTACCTAGATTAGTTTGTTTTAATATTAGTGGATGACATCTTTGTGCACTCCAATAGTGATTATGATCATACCCAACATCTTGACATCATACAGATTACACTTATTGACTATACATCAAGCTATATATATGTCAGTTTTGTATTGATTATATAGATATAGTTATTGGGTCAAATAATTTCAGAGGAAGGTGTGTCAGTGGATGGAGAGAAACTCCAGACAGTTGTTTCTTGGGAGAAGCCCAAGAACTCATTCAATATTTGTATCTTTTTAGGGTGAGTGAATTATGATGTGGTCGAGCAGACGACACGTCAATCGGATGACATCGGATTGACCTGAAAACACCAAACAACAATTCAATTATTATTTTCGACGTGCACGTGCAGACAACATGTCTATCGGACGTGCGGTCTGCGCGGTAGGGCTCATTATGCGTTCTTTAAGTGTTGCGCGCGCTTGATAAACGTGTGTGGGGTGGGGTCCCAAACTGGCTGAACGATGTCAGAATGGCCCGAAATCGGACGACCTCAAAGGGTGAGTTAATTGTGATGTGGTTGAGTAGACGGCACATCAATCGGACGTGCCGTGTGCCCGCGGTGACCGGGAACGCCGTTCTGGTGTCATAAACGGCCAAAACTGGCGTCTAACAGTCAAACTCTTAGCGGACGACATCGGATTGACCTGAAATCACACGAAAACAAGACAATTATAATTCTCGACGTGAACGCGCAGACGTCTCGTCAATCGGATGTGCGGTCTGTGCGGTAGGGCTCATTATGTGTTCTTTAAGCGTTGTGCGCGCTTAATAAACGCGCGTGGGGGGGGGGGGGTCCAAACTGGCCGAACGATGTCCGAATGGCCTGAAATCGGATGACATTAAAGGGTGTGTGAATTGTGATGTGGTCAAGAAGACGGCACATCAATCAGACGTGTTGTGTGCCCGCGGTGATCGGGAACACCGTTCTGGTGTCATAAACGGCCAAAACTGGCGTCTAACGGTCAAACTCTTAGCGGACGACATCGGATTGACCTGAAATCATAGCACAACAATCCAATTAATATTCGAGACATTCACGCATAGACGGCATGCCAATCGGATGTGCGGTCTACACGGTAGGGCTCATTATGCGTTCTGTAAGCGTTGTGCGTGCTTGATAAACGCATGTGGGGGGTCCCAAACTGGCCGAATAATGTCCTAATGGCCCGAAATCGGACGAAATCAATGGGTGAGTGAATTGTTATGTGGTCGAGTAGACAGCACGTCAATCGGATGTGTTGTGTGCCCGCGGTGACCGGGAACGCTGTTCTGGTGTCATAAACGGCCAAAACTGGCGTCTAATGGTCAAACTCTTAGCGGACGACATCATATTGACCTGAAATCACAAGACAACAATAAAATTATTATTCACGACGTGCACGAACAGACGTCTCATCAATCGGACGTGCGGTATGCACGGTAGGGCTCATTATGCGTTCTTTTAGAGTTGTGCGCGCTTGATAAACGCAAGTGGGGGGGGGCGGGGGTCCAAACTGGCCGAACGATGTCCGAATGTCCTGAAATCGGATGAAATCAAAGGGTGAGTGATATGTGATGTGGTCGAGCAGACGACACATCAATCGGACCTGCCGTGTGCCCGCGGTGACCGGGAACACCGTTCTGGTATCAAAAACGACCAAAACTGGCGTCTAACGATCAAACTCTTAGCGGACGACATCAGATTGACCTGAAATCACAGGAAAACAATAAAATTATTATTCGCGACATGCACGGGTAGATGACACATCAATCAAACATGCGATCTGCGTGGTAGGGCTCATTAGGCATTCTTTAAGCATTGCGCGCGCTTGATAAACGCGTGTGGGGGGGTCCAAACTGGACGAACGATGTCCGAATGGCCTGTAATCAGACGAAATCAAAGGGTGAGTGAATTTTGATGTGGTCGAGTAGACGACACGTCAATCAGATGTGTCGTGTGCCCGCGGTGACCGGGAACACCGTTCTGGGGTCATAAACGGCCAAAACTGGCGTCTAACGGTCAAACTCTTAGCGGACGACATCGGATTGACCTAAAATCATAGGACAACAATACAATTATTATTCGCGACGTTCACGCGCAGACGACACGTTATTCGAACATGTGGTTTGCGCGGTAGGGCTCGTTATGCGTTCTTTAAGCGTTGCGCGCGCTTGATAAACGCGTGTGGGGGGGGGGGGGTCCAAACTGGCTGAACGATGTCCGAATGGCCCAAAATCGGACAACATCAAAGGGTGAGTGAATTTTGATGTGTTCGAGCAGACGAAACATCAATCGGATGTGCCGTGTTCCCACAGTGACCCGGAACGCCGTTCTGGTGTCACAAACGGCCAAAACTGGCGTCTAACAGTCAAACTCTTAGAGGACGACATCGGATTGACCTGAAATCATAGGAAAACAATCCAATTATTATTCGCGAGGTTCACACGTAGACGGTACATCAATCGGATATGCGGTCTGCGCAGTAGGGCTCATTATGCGTTCTTTAAGCGTTGCGCGCGCTTGATAAACGCGCGTGGGGGGGGGGGGGGTCCCAAACTGGCCGAAAGATGTCCGAATGGCCGGAAATCGGACGACATAAAAGGGTGAGTGAATTGTGATGTGGTCAAGTAGACGCCACGTCAATCGGACGTGTCGTGTGCCTACGGTGTCTAGGAACGCCGTTCTGGTGTCATAAACGGCCAAAACTGGCGTCTAATGGTCAAAATCATATCGGACGACATCGGATTGACCTGAAATCACAGTACAACAATCCAATTATTATTCGAGACGTGCACGCGTAGACGGCACGTCAATCGGACATGCGGTCTGCGTGATAGGGCTCATTATGCGTTCTTTAAGCGTTGTGCGCGCTTGATAAACGCGCGTGGGGGGTCCCAAACTGTCCGAACGATGTTCGAATGGCCGGAAATCTGACGACATCAAAGGGTGAGTGAATTGTGATGTGTTCAAGAAGACGGAACATCAAACGGACGTGCCGTGTGCCCGCGGTGACAGGGAGCGCCGTTCTGGTGTCATAAACGGCCAAAACTGGCGTCTAACGGTCAAACTCTTAGCGGACGACATCGGATTGACCTGAAATCACAGGACAAAAATCCAATTAGAACAATTGAATTAATGATTTTAAATTTATAAAACGGTAATCAAATTTTTTAATATTATTTTGAAAATCAAATACTTTAGATCTGTTATAGTAAGTTTGAAGTTAAATATTTGTTTTCTAGGTTTTATTTGGTACTAAGTTTGTTATTAAATTTTGTTATGCAGTTATATGTGATGATGGATGCGGAGTTTGGAAGATGAAAGCCAGGATATATTTTGTATATTAATGTATAATTGAATTCTTTTAAGAAAAAGTAAAATTTAATAGCAGCCGCCATATGGCGGCCGCTAAAGCCCATCCCGTCTTGCCTACAGCGTCCACCAAATGGCGGCCGCTGATAGTAACAGTGACAGGGAAAAAGTGGCCACCGTTTGGCGGCCGCTAGGCAGCCGCTATAGGCCTTTAGAGACAGCTTTTGGTGGCCGCTAAAGGTCATTCTTGTACTAGTGTTTTCTGCAAATCAAAAGGAGACACCCAAAGAATAGGTAATCATTTTACTTCTTCATTCAAAGTTCATTTCTTCTTAAAATTCCTCTTACTAAGTTATTACAACACCAAAATAATAACAATGGATTCTATTATAGTCTGACATGTTGTTAAGACTATTGGACAACCATATTCTCGTTATACCTATACTATGAAAAAGAATACCACCATTCGTGCATGCATGTGACTTACAGTCTCCACGCTGTGGTGCAAATTGTTTTTCATGTATAATTTATTTCTATGGGTATAATGATGAATATAATTAATTTTAATAATAAATATAAAATTATAATTATTCTATAAAATTCATATTCTATCCAATTACGTAGAATTTAATCATTAAAGGAACGATATTGTCGTTCATGTGTGTGTATGGTCTACAGTCTGCACAACATGATGATATTTATTTTCCACTTTAACCATCCAAGAATGATTATAGAAAATATATTATTTATAATTTTAAAATATATTAAATAATAAGTCCACTGAAATGATATGTGTGTGTTTGTGTGTGTGTTTGTGTATATATATGTCATTCACTTACTTCCATTCAATACGATATGAAAATGGAAAATACGTTCACACGTATGTACGGCCTACCATCTCCATTAATAGTGTATTCCATTATATATATATATATATATATATATATCTAACTATTATATATATTTATATTATAAATATATATTATATATAAATAATATTATACATTCTTAAACTATGTAAATCATGATCTAATGTAATATTATCAAGAATAACAACTCAAAAAATGTATAATAAACAATGCGATATTACCAGAAATATTTCATTAACTGGGAATTGTTAATAAATGGGTAATACAATGACATAAAAGAATCATATATGATATCATGAATATTATTATGATTCTTATATAAGTTAATAATATCTTTAAAACCATTATTCATGAGTTTTAGATCCTTACTGAGAGTATCAGACTGAAGGTAATGGTTAATTCCTTAATCTCATTATTATCGTAGATTGTTTATGTTTAAGTATATATTAGGATAGATTTATCATCCATATCCATGTATCATATAAATTTTTTCAAAAGGAATATTTTATGGTTTTATTGAATTGAATCTTTAACTATATTATCATTTTAAATGGTTTAAATATTAATATTTTAATGTATATTTAATTAATGTCCGTGTTTTCAAAATGATTTCATGGATTTATTTATTTGGAGGTAATTATTTTAAAATGTTAATTCCTTTTAGAAGTTTCTATGTGGTATGGGAAACTTTTATTAAAAAATTACTTTTAAATTAATTCCTTTAAAAATTATTCGACTTTTAATTGATTTCATGAAAGAGACATATTCCTCTCAAAGATTTTTACTGAATACATTCCTCTATGTCAACATCTTTTACTGGATATTATTACTGATTGATTTTTATTTATTATAATTCAATCCTTCATATTTTATTGATTGAGTATTGATATGTTTGACTATAAATGATCTATTTTTATAACATTCATGTTTTATAGTTAATGTATTAATATTCGGTGTGCTAGTTTAAATAAGAATTTTTATGTTTTGTTTCACCCTTTTCATATGAAGAATTAATTTGACTTAGAAAGTGACAGGTGGGTCCCACTATAGCCCCTTGATGCATCGGTATGTCTTGTGAGACAAAATAGTGGTTTAGCATAACGGCTTGACATAATATTTATAAATTTTCTTGGCACAAGTCATTGACGTAGTAGTTATTATTCCCAGAATTATTCAATCCCTCGTTATGAAATTAGATATTGCATGTGATCATTTGACATGTATAATTTCCATGTGAATGTTTATATGATATATATTTATTTATTTTATTCCATATTATGTTCATGTTTATGGTTAAAAGGATTGTTTTTTATGATACATATTGCATTAAATGTTTATAGATTCCATTAAATTATTTAGCCTTTCTGAGCATTTGATCTCACCCCATTCTTAGGTTTAATTTTCCCTAGTTTCCAAGAAGTGTATTATGATTGATATGTAGGGTCATGATGGGGAAATAATGGTGTTTTAAAAGATTATCTATGATTTATTTTATATTAGAAATTTTAATGTTATGTTTTTATATGTAATCTAGGTTCCAAGACTGCTAAATTGATCGGTCCTTCAGGACATGATTCCATGTAATCATGAAAATGTATTAAAATAATGCATTGGCTTAAGGTTTCAGGAGTGGGGGAATTACATTTGGTTTCCAATTATGTTTATAAATATTCTTGTAAATTGATTTAGTAAACTATGATTGGGGATCATAACCCTGAAATTGACTTTAAGGATATGTATCAAAGAATCCCCCTAGAATTTTTTAAATTAGGGATTTCGTGGATATTTCAAGAATTACATCACCATCAAGATTCTACATGTGGATGTGGTTCTAGAACAAATGAAACATGGGGAGAAAACTCGGGGAAGGTGTTTCGGGAATAAATCTGGGTAACCTGGTTCAGGAAAACAGGCCTTACTAAACACATGGATTGACACTCCCAGAAGATATTCTTATAATAATTATTATTTTAATTACAAACCATTATGATTGATATATGAGTAAATATTTCCTAAAAAGAACCATATTTATTATTATATATTAGATATGAATACATGTTTCAATATATTTTATATACTTTACTATTTTAGAATTATGTATTATGATTCATAACCTAATGTAGGGTATGACATTGTTTAGAAATGGCTCTTAGTGGAAGAAATGGGAATCATATCAATGCACGTAATTAATGTAGTGATTGACCTCCTATTATAGATAATGATAGTGGAGTTGGTGACACAACTGTTACCGAACATATTATAACCATACTGGAACAGATAGAAAAAGTTATGAATAATAACTTCACCTGTATGGAGTTTCCTAATCCACAACATGGAGGATCAATGTTAGACCTCTTAAAGAGACAATAACCTCCAACATTCAATGTAACTACAAATACATCTATAGAAGAGAAATGAAAAAGTTCCTGAGAGAAAATATTTATTTCTTTGTTAAGTAACGAGAGGGAAAAGTTGATAGGGAAGTATATCGTCTTTCAAGACATGCAGATCAATGGTATTAATTGATTATAAACACAATGGAAGATAAATAATTAGGAAATATTGAATGGATGGAATTTAATGAACTTTTACTATAGAAATACTTTCCTCATAAATAATGAGTTGATATTGAAAGGAAATTTCTGAGACTGACACAAAAATAGGGTGAGAATATTGCAAAGTATGAGGCTAGATTTACAGGGTTAGCAAGGCACATTATAGACTACATATGTAATCGTAGATATAGGATTGATCGTTTCTTTGATGGGTTAAAATCATTCTTCAGATGGGCATTGGAATCACAATCTTTCATATCGTATGAAGATATAGTCTCCTGTGATATCAGAAAACAAAAGAAATTTTTTAAGTCTTATGGAAATAATGTAAAGTATGAAAAAAAGATAAAGTTAGAGCAAGAGACATATAAAGGGAAAAAAGGGAAAGGAGGATTTTCCCTTATGTGATAAATGTGGGAAGAAACACCTTGGTATTTGCCTAAAAGGAATGATAGTTTGTTACAAATTTGTAGAGAAATGCCACAAAGCTCTTGATTTCAAGGGGAAGAAAAAGACCATCAATGTTCTGTCCTAAAATCAAAATGAAATAGGATATTATTCAAATGATTGTTCAATGCATTAAGAACATATAGCCTAGATAAAGAAAATGGATTATGGTCAAGATTATGTTGTTACTACAGTCGATGTGTAGTAATTAATATATTTGTGTTTTTGGATTCAAGAATTATATTTTGGTTATAAGAAGAAGGGGATATATATATATGGATGGTAATGCAGTACATTTTGTTTTCTTTGAGTATTTAGTATAATAAAGTTAATCATATTTACATTATATAAGATAAAATTTACATTATTTTGGGAATATGATGTTACAAATGAATTTCTAAATTTAGAGACCTTTTAGAGTGAGTTTTGATATAAGTATTTTGGATAACATTTTATAGTATTTTTTAAGGTTAAGATATTTCATAGGGTTATTTTTTGGAATTTTATAATACTATCGTTTTAGAGAAATGACAACCTACAGGTCAGGTGATAACCTGTCATGTCAGACAATGTTGTGGGAATCGAACCAAAAACTGAATTGAGACATGTCTTTATCACCCACCACCAGACTAAAGGATGTCTATGGTTATTATAAAATTGTTTTATTTATTTAAATGGTAAATTTTTATACTGGTAACCTTTTAGAATTGATATAAATAGAATATTATTGAGTTTTATATTTTGAAGGGATAGATGGGTTTTTGGTAGAGGATGAATCTCTTCCCATGATTCCTTGTGTTCTTAGTATATTAATTAAATAAATTATAAGACAATTGGAAAAGGGTCATAAAACCAAAAAAAAATTCATAGTACATTCTTTTTGCGATGAATCAAATGGCCCCTTAGATCATATCAGATTTATAGCTTTCGAGTTATTAACTTTATCCTAATAATATTCTATGTCACTCTACATTAGAACATGATAGTGTGTTTTCTCTTCAATATCCATTTTTTCATATATATATAACCCTATTATTTTTTATTTCTAGTAACCATCATATCAACCTTTCACTACTGTAAAAAAGAACCATTGTTAATCCATTTTTTGATGTGGGATTTCAACCAAGATATTTTGAATTGTCAAACACATAGTTTTTAATATCAATATTAAATTGTGAGGATGAAATTTATTAAAGAAAGGGATAATGTAACACCTCAAGATTCCGCAGTATGCTTCCTTTTTAGGTAAATCAATAGCGTGCTATGCACGCAACACCGAGTTCAGGCGCACCCCAACCAATCAAAATAGCAGTTTAAAAAAAGATCATGAATAATATTAACCAAATATTGAATTTTTTATATCACATATAATTTTAATATTCATATTTTGTGTTTCTTAGAAATAATATAATGACAAATTCAATTTTTCAGATAAAAGAACTATTTTTCCAAAAATGGGGTTTTCTGTCTTTTAATGGAGAACCCTTTTTAAATCCAATATTTGACACTTTTATATATTCAATTTAATGAAATTATATTATTCGTTATAAGTGGGAAATAAAAATTTATTTTGGATAAATTATTGGTACTTTTCTGATAATTTATTATTTTGATTAATAGTGAAAAATACAAAATTTTAATTGAAAAAAAAACATTTTAATTGAACTAAATGATAATGATATATTAAAAATTTCAGTGGTTTTAAAGTATAATTAGATTTTTTTTATCATTTAATATAATTTAGGTCATTGGATGTAATATGACTTTTAAATTGGACAGAAACACATGTTAATCTTTTGATGGTTTTTAATTCTTAAAAACTCACATTTTAGTTTTGTCAATGGGAATTAATTTTAACATTATTAATGATATCTCTATGTATGGAATTTGGAAAAATGGATTCCATATTTTTAATCATAAGGAACAAATTTTTAAAACATTTACCTTTTATTTTTTGACCTTATGAATAGTATCTTCCGTAATAATTTTTATTTACCATGGTTAAATGGTAAATCAGGTAAATGAGGGTAAAAAATAATATTATAATAGTATTAAACTACACTAAAACGTGTCTTAATACTATTAGATGAGATATATTCATCCCTTATCATACTTTGGCTAAATGTGGGGCATTTGGGGCCAACATGGGTGTGATAATGGCATGTTATAAAAATTATTTTGAAGTGATGATAATTATTACATAAACATATATCTTTTATTAAATAGATTTTAATATAGGGTTATTTAACTGATATATATATATCATTAAATCGTCATTATAAATATAATATATTTCCAACCTCATGGTATTTTATTTATAATTTTTAGAAATTATATAAATATATTTTTTATGACACAATTATGTTGTAGTGATTATCTTATTAATTAATGATTACAATAAATAAATGTATAGATATTAAGATAATTTTAATTTGAACATTTTTATTATATAAATTAATTTAATGTATTTAACTGAAATTTTAAATATGATGTTATTCCCTTTGTTTGATGTAATAAATTTCATAAGAATTTAACAAAAACAATTACTAGATAGTGACAAAATTGACATAAATGAGTTTTTAAAACAAATATTATTTTACTAAATGATATAAAAATCCTATAAAACTAAAGTTCATCCAGAAAAAATTTAGGGTTATAAAAATTTCATAAATGATCCACATTATGTTCTCCTATGATTTTATATAAATGATTTTGACCATGTACTATGAAAATACAAGGGGACATGGTAAGAGTTACCTTATTTTATAAAGGGTTAAATCTAAAAGATAAGGTTACTTTTATTACCTAAACATGTCTAAAACCTATTTTTTGAGTGGATTTAGAACCATACTCATCCTATCCTATAAATAAATCAATTTGGTTATATTAAAATTCTAATATAATTTTATAATAATTTAATATTTCAAGCTTTTCTTAAAGTACCCCTCACCTCTCTTATAAAAGGCCACCTCCCTTTCTCTTTAATTCACAAATACAAAGCCCTTTTTCATGACCAAACCCTACACAAATCACCTGAAACCATCATTTGGTTTATATTAGAGGAAAAATATTAGGCCTTAGTCCAATATAAGTAGTCCTTTTCTGAAAATCGAAATGAGACACCAAAAGAAGAAGAAATCTTTTTATCCCTTCTTCCAAATTTCATTTCTACATGTACATCCTCTTAATAAGTTGTTACCATAAAAAATAATTAATCCCTAATATAATATACTCTGATATTCTTTTAAGAATATGTGAAAACCATATTTCTCTTTTTACCCATTATATGCCAAAAAAATACCACCATGCATGCATATGTACGGCTTACCATCTCCACACAGTGAAGTAAATTGTTTTTCATGTACACATTATTTCTATGGGTATAATGATGAATTTAATATATTTAAATAAAAAATATAACATGATATATATTTTTTAATGTTCATATTATATATGGTTCCGTACATTTTATTCATTAAAGAAATGATATTGTCAATCGTGCGTACGTATGACCTACCATCTCAACAACATGATGAGATTCATTCTCAACTTTAACCATCCAAGAATGATTATAAAAAATATATTATTTGTAATTATGAAATATATGATATAATAAGTCTGATGTAATGATATATATATATATATATATATGTATTTACATATATGTCATCCACTTACTTCTATTCATTATGTTAAAAAACGTAAACAACGTTAATGCGTACGTACGACCTACCGTCTCAATGAATGATATATTCCATTATATATATATATATATATATATATATCTATCTATTTTATATATTTATATTATGAATATATATTATATATACATAATATTATACATTTTTAAAGTAATTAAATCATGATCTGTGTAATATGGTCAAGAATAACATGTCAAAACATGTATGATAAACAAAGAGATATGACCAGAAATGTAGCATTAACATGGAATTGTTAATAAATGTGTAATATAAATTCATAAAATAATCATATATGATATCATAAATATTATTATGATTCTGATATAATTTAAATATATTTTAAAAACTGTTATACTTTAGTTTTGGAGTCGTATGAAGAGTATCGATCCTAAGGTATGTTTTAATTCCTCAATCCCATTATCATCTAAGATTGTTTATGTGTAAGTATATACTGGATAGAATTGTAATCCATATCCATTTCTCATATAAATCTTTTCAAAAAGAATATTTTATGGTTTTATGGAATTTAATCTTTAACTAGATTATCATTTTAAAATTTTTAGAGATTTATTTTTCTAAATATATTTAATTAGTGTCTATATTTTCAATTTGAATTTAAGGATTTATTTATATGGGAATAATTGTTTTAAAATGTTAATTAATTTCAAAATATTCAAAGTGTTATGGGACACTTTTATTCAAAAATATCTTTTAAATGAAATCCTTTATAACTTGTGATACTATTAAATGATTTCCTGAAAAAGGGATATTTCTCTCAATGATTTTTACTGATTAATTTCAACTATGTCAACATCCTTTGTTGGATATTATTCTTGATTGTGGTTGATTTATTATAATACTATATTCCATATTGTTTTGAATGAGTTCTGATATGTTTTACTGTGGACGTACTTTTTTTATACCATTCATGGTTTGTAGTTAAATATTAAAATTTCATACACTAGTTTTAAAACTCATGGTTATGTTATATTTCGCCCTTTTCAAATAAATAATGTAGTGGAATACGTAATTGATGTGTGGGGCCCCCTAAAAACCCTTGATTCATCGATAGGTCTCATGAGACAAAGTAGTGTATTAGTATAAGGCCATAATAGAATATTTGTGAATTATCTTGGCAAAGGGCCTTCACGTAGTAGTTATTATGTCTGAAATTTTTCATTGACTTGTTATGAAACTAGTTATTACATGTGATTATTCAAATAATAGAATATCCATGCGCATGTTTCTATGGTAATGTTTGATTTATTTTTGCAATATTATTCTCATGTTTATGTTTAAAAGGCTGATGTTTTAATTATTCATCATGCCTTAGAAGATTATAGCTTCTACTAAATTATTTACCCTAATGAAAATTTGTGCCCTCCCCTTTCTCATGTTTTATTTTCCTAAGAATCCAAAAAGTTTACTGTGATTGCTATGCAGGGTTAAGCTAGGGTAATAATGGAGTTCTCAAAGGATTATCTATGTTGCATTTTATATTATAAATTATAATATCATGTTCTGATTTGTAATCTATTTTCCAAGACTGCTAAATAGATCGGTGCTTCGGGACTTGATTCCTTGTAATCATGCAAATGAATTAAAATAATGAACTGGCTCCGATCTTATGGGGTCGGGGAATTACAGTATAAACTCAAGTGTCCCCTCTTTTGGGAAAATTATAACCTCTTATGTACCATTTTTTTTCCTTTGAATAAATTCTTATGTACCCCAATTTTGGCATGAGATAACTTCCATTGTACCATATTTGGAAATGGGATAACCTCACATGTAACATATTATCAAATAAAACAATAATAATTACCATATATATTGGGGGGATATAACTAAAACACCCATCACATAATCATAATCCATATAGATTTATTTCACAATATCATGAAAACAATAATCAATAAATACTATATTAAACATTATAAAAAATATGTTTCCTCTCCATAATTATAATCCATCCAAATAAAGAATCAATATGGTAAAATTGGATAGTATTTGTGGTAATTCATAATAAATCTCATTGGATATTTTCATTAATGAAAAAATCTTTAGAATATCAATTGATCATTTCTTCACAAAACTGTCGTTTTTTAATTTGAAATCATTTATTTAAGAATAATACAATTTTCAAAATATTAAGGAATTATTTTTATTTGAAAAGATATATTGAAAATTTTAAATTTATCTACAAATAAAATAGAATTAATGATGGTGGGAAAAGCCATTCAAGAAATTTATATTAAAACTAAATTTACGTTAACATTTTCTATAAAAAGTTAAAAGTGTAACTCCCCGACCCTAGTTACCCAGAGTTAGTGGATTAATACATAAAATTGGAATGATAGAAGGAACCATGTCCTGAAAGACCGACCAGTTTAGTATTATTAGAAACAAGATACATACATAAGTTCAACAATACAACATGAAAATAAATACAACACTAATTTATTCCATTAGAAACATCCCTGCCTCTTAGATTATTCTTTCAAGACACTCATAACTGACTCCATCATGTCCTTTGAAAATGAATCTTAAGAAAGGGGTGAGCTCAAATGCTTAGTAAGATTAAGTAATGTAGCAAAAGATAACAAAAAAATCAGGTATAGTGAATAATTGAAAACACGTACCTTTACATATAATAAACATGTACACTTTATGGAAGGGATATTAGATGAGTAAATAATGAAATAATAAAACATAGTCATGGGTATTCTACTAGTCAAATATCCACATGAACCATCAATATTATTTTCATAAAGAGGTGATGTATAATGTGGTACATTCTGAAAAACATATTTTCGAGGCCTCGGCAAAGACGTCTAATAATGATTAAGGCCTCAACCAAAACCATATGTCAAATATGGAAAGGAATCGGCCAATTCCATGTCTAATTGTCTCATGAGACCTACTGATTAACCGAGGAGCTATAGCAGGATCCACCCATCACTTAATAAGTCCAATACATATCTCATATGAAATGGTCGAAACATAACAAAAAAATTTGTAATAAAACTAGCATACGAAATGTCAATACATTAACCATAAACCATGAATGGTATAAAAATAACACATACACAATCAAACATAACAAAAAACCATAAAATACAATATGGAAGATTTGTTTCATAATAAATCAACTTCAAAAAAGTGTAAAATTTAGAAATGATGTTGACATATATGAAGTAAAAACTATTTGAGAGAAATATCTCTTTCTATTTTGAAATCATTTAAGAGACAGATAATTATAAATGAAAACAATTATATTGAAAATATTCTTATAAACTCGTAAGGGAAGCTTTGACGACGTTATAATGGTGGAAAATATTTGCACCCGCCGTATAAGTTAAAAAAGACATTCTTACCTTAATTTTATCAAAATGGTCATAAGGCACCCTGTTTGGAAAATGATAGAAAGATTCCTTTCGTAATATATAAGATCAAATAAGGGTATAAATGACTTTAACCCATATTATATTAAATAGTAAAAAAAAATTAGAAATACATTTTTAAGAATACACAGATGTGGATGATAAAGAGGCCTCAATAGATACTTATATATTAACAACCTCGGATAAGTAAAGATATTGTAAAATTAACAATTACCTTGAACTTTTCCTTGGATGTGTAACACCCCGATCTTTCACGATACGCCTCTCTTTCAATAATGCAATAGCTTGCATTTTACGCAAGTTCGAGTTCTAACACACCGCGACTAATAAAAATAGCCATTATGAATAGTAATACCAACTTTTTGAAATTATATATATTTTATATTTCAAAATGGACTTCATTTTTGGATTCAAAATGTCGAAATTATCCTATGTTGAATTTTTTGTAATTTTCTGAGAACTTCCAAATTTTTATGAATAGTGAAAAATACTTAAAACAACTTTTTTAATAAAAATAATATATAGTGATAATTTATACTATTGAGTGGTTTTAAAGTATAATTAGAATATATTTTTACCATTTTATCCCATGGTGTTCATTAGAATTAATTTTACTTTGAAATTGGACATAAACAATTGTCAATCTTCTGATACATATTGTTTCTAAAAAACACGCTATTTGTTGTGACATCGGGAATTAATTATAAAATTAATTAATGAAACTTATATGTTTGGAATTTTATAATATAGAAATCATTTTTGAATTCTTAATATCAATTATAGCTTAGGGTGAAATTTTGGCATTGTTTTGAAAAACATCAATTGTTGGTGAATAGTGAAACCACTAAGTGGTAGTTAAAAAACTGATTTTTCATTTAAATGAAACATTACCACTTCTGTGTTTTGATTTTCAAAAATCCGACATACATGGTTTTAATTAGAAAGTAAAATGTTGTTCAATTGGATTAAAATAATTTTTTGGTGAATAGTAACTTTTAAATTTAATTAATCGCGATTAAAGGTAATTAGTGAAATTTAAGGTAAAAATAGTATTATAAAAATATGGAATGACCTTTAAACTTGTCCAACCACTATTGTATGTGTCATGGCCGACCAAGACAATCCATGGGTCAACTTGGGGACCCCATGGAGCCACTTTTGTAGGAAAAGGACATAAATAACTTTTTATTTAATGTTAAAATAAAAAGGTCACAAACAAGAGTTGTTTTACTAAAAAAATTTTTAAATGGAGTTATACAAGTCATATTTTTGACTATAAAGATTCATTAGAAATATAAAACGATTTCCTACAGCATGATAGTTTTTATATAATTTTTAGACATTAAATAAATTAAATTATTTATGACACCATGATGATGCAGTGATTACCTCATTAATTAACGATTTAAATAAAATGAAAAGATAATGTAAAATACAAGGCATACACTTGTCCAAAGCCTGTTGTATGGGTATATTTAGAACCCTTATCACCTTATCCTTGAATTATAGAAGTTTGGGACCTTTATAATTCGAAAATCATTGTATAATAAAGTAATATTTCATTACTTTCCAAGAGTGCCCCTCCTCTCCACTTATAAAAGGCCCCCACCACTACCACCTTACTCACCCTTTCAAAGCCTTTTGGCTCAGCCAACCTCTGCCCAAATACTCTCCAAACTTCACTCCTTTACTCCTAGAAGCCTATCATTGGGAAGAATTCTTCCCCAGGAATCCTTTGACTCAAATCAAAAGAGTTACCCAATTTTAAGGTAATGTCTTCTCTTATGTTATTTTGTTTTATTTTGCTTATCCAAACCCCTAAAATCTTTTTATTCCTTTCTTTTGTAACAACACCACTATCCTAAATATACTAGGATGTTGTTATAATGAGTATTCGAGCTGCACGTACACACACCTACATCTAATGGTTAAAGAACATTCGGTTTCTATGGATGGCGAATTTCTGCCTCACGAAACGATGATTGTTTAACACTCATAAAACACCTTCAAAGGTGGCCATTAAGATGTCACTCTATTTATAAATGATATATAATATGTTTACGTTTTACTTAAGTTTATGTATTTTTTATTTATGGCATACCTTTATTGTTTCCATTATGGGTAAACGCGATATTTTCATTTTAGGAAGTGCGGACTACCGCCCCCTCAAAGTGATGTGAATCGTTAATACCATATGTTGGATGTATAAAGGATGGAGTAAATGATATTATATATGATATTATACTGGAATTATAATATACCTTTATATCATTATGATTTCATTGAATACAAAATAGAAATGAAAGTAGCGTTCATGCGTACGTACGGCTTACCGTCTCCATGAACGGTGCATTTCATTTCTTACCTATAACGTTATAGAATATTATAAATGCATGTATATACTGGATATATATGAGATATATGATATCTATATCATGAATATAATTCTGGATATAATGGATATATCACCACATGAATAACTTGTAATTATAGGAATTTTATTTTTGACTCAAGTACCTAAGATCGACAAAATGACCGTTATAAACTTAAATAATTACATAATGTTCATAACATGGAAATAAGGGATATAAAAGGAATAATGAACATTAAAAAGGTTCTTAAGTAAATAAAAATTAACTCTAGTTTATTATTTAGGAGGTTAAAGAATGGTCGAGTCAGGACAGGACGCAAGGTAAGGGAACTTCTTAACCCAATTTATATTCTTTGGGTTAATCTCCTACTTTCAAATTATGTCATGATATTATTAAATCATATCTTGTATTTTTAATTTCATTATGTTTACTTATAGTGAATACACATAATATATCTATTTTATTTAAAAAATGATATTTTCAAGGTACTTGGTCTCAATCTACATTCATTTAGGCACATTTGGTTTCATACACAACTTTCCTTTATACGGTGTATAAACCCCTTTGACTTTTAATTTTATTCAAAAGGAATCTTTTTATACGAAGTGTTTTTACTAAATGACAAAAGGAATTTTTTTTTGTACGTATGTGGAGACAACGACTTCTCCGCCGCCGTGACCATTATTTGATTTTCGGCTTCCTCTACAAGCCATACCTTTTTTTAAAGAAAAATAAATACCATGTTTTACTTTTCTTTTATTTTGGTATTGAAAATAGTTTTGAAAATGTTTTTTTATATCAATGTGTTATATTGATATCTTGTGATTGAAATGTGGAAATGTTATGTTTCCTTTATGCATGATTTATGTGATACGATTATGTTATGGTTTATGATATGTTTAAACCTATTCATATGAGGAATGCATTGGACTTAATAAGTGACGGATGGAGCCCGCTATAGCTCCTCGATGCATCGATAGGTGTCATGAGACAAACTAGTGTCTTGGCATGAGGCCTTGACAAACTCTTATTTGTGGTCTTGGCATGAGGCCTTGGCTACGTGGTTATGATAGTCTGGCATTATGTATTCCATCATTTTGAAAGTGGTTATTAATATTGCATGTTATTATTCGACCAGTAGAATATCCATGTGAAGAAGTAAATGGCATTATCTCATTTTACTTTAGCCAAATTATGTTGAAGTTCAAGTTCAAAAGGCTTTTGTTTTAGTTATACATTTCCTTAAATGTTAATGTTTATTTATGAAAGCTTCCGCAATATTTTTATCCTTACTGAGCATCTGAGCTCACCCCTTTCAATGTTTTAATATTTTCCAGGATGTGAAGAAGTATTTTATGAATGACCTGCAGGGATAGTCAGAAGAGGATATGAGTGTGGACGATGAAGACTGTTATTGTAGATTTTCACTTTATGATGTAATGTAACATTTATGAATGTATCTAGTGTTTCCAAGTCTACTAAACTAATCGGTCTTTCGAGACTTGATCATTTGTGATCATGCCAATGTTACGAAGTAATGCACCGACTCTAGGCAGCTGGGGTCGGGGCGTTACAGGAAGGGGGTATGATAACCTATTGTATAATAGTTAAATCATTGTTATTAAATTATACAAGAAAAAAAATACAAAAATAGATATCATATATGATCTTATAATATTTAATTGTTAATAATATTTTAGTATTATTATTGTTTTGGGTGTTAAATGATTCATTTTGCTTTATATGTTTTGTTACGTACGTTTTTTTGTTATGGATAGGATGTATTTGAATCATATACAGAATTATATTATGTTCTTAAATATTATTTTTAATAATCAAATGAAAAATTTTCTTGAATGGTTATGATGGTGAATGAATCTCATCGCGTTTGTGGAGACGGTAATCCATACGTATGCACGAACACAACTTCCATTTATTTTTTAATTTTAAAAGAAAAAAAAACAAATGATACAAAGTTATATTATTATTCCAAAATAATATAATGCTTTATATATGTTACTTATGTTTATTAGCACTATCATTTATTCATTCCATGTATGGTATAAATGTGTCATATCACTTTGAGGGGGCAGTAGTCCACACTTCCTCGAATGAAATTATCATATATATAAAACATGAAAAGATTAAAGGTACGATGTAATATAATTATAGAAGTTTAATGATAAAATAAATATCATAAATATCATATATAATTTGAGTTACATCATAATGGTCACCATAAGAGGTTGTAATAGAGGATTTAACCATCATCGTTTCGTGAGGCAGTTGTTTCCCGTCCACAGAATCCTTATGATCTATTCCAATTAGATGGTGGGGTTTATAAGTGTAGTTCAAATAATTATCATAAAACTTATATCATATATTAAGGATACTGTTTTTGTAATAAAATAATGTCGTGAAGAGTGTTTAGGTGTTGGAGAAGAAAAATAAAAAATATGAACTTAAGAGGAGATGTTTCCTTTAAATCTGGTAACTCCCTTTGGTCTGAACCAAAAGGATTCCTTGACGTTCCTTCTGCATAAGGTAAGGCTTCTAAGAGGAAGAGCGGGATGTAGGGATCTTAATTGGGAAAATTATGGACTATACAAGGGGATAGAGAGGAGTGCGAAATGGGGTAGAGGTGAGGGATTTTTATTAGGGGGAGGAGGCGTGCTTTAAGAATATTTGAAAATATTATTTAATTATGTAATTATTTTCGGTTTTTAAAGGTCCAAATCTCATTCAAGTCGAAGATAAGATGAATCATTCATGAAATAAATTCATCCCATAATAATTGGATATGTTTTGGATTTTTTTTTAATTTTTATAATCTCGTTTATTTAAATCATTCGTTAAGGAGGTTAACATTGCATCATTATTATGCAATAAATAATTTTATTTATATGATGTATAAAAATTATAAAAAAATACCATGATGTAGGAAAATTTTTTATCTTTCAAATTAATATTTATAGTTAAATAGATAATTTATATAATCCCCATGTAAATTTTTTTTTATGAGAATGTATGTGTTTATGTCATTTTTGTCTTTTCTTAAAATTAATTAATATAATTTTTCATTATCACTCCCAAGAGGCTCCATGGGGTCCCAAAATCGACCAAAGGATGAACATGGTCAGAAATGTATCTATAAATAAGGTTAGGACATGTGTTAGGGTAATTTAAGGTTATTATAATATTATTTGCCACCCTTATTTACTGGATTTACCCTTTAGCCACGACAAATAAAATATTTACCGAAGTAATTATTCATTATGTCTAAAAATAAATGTTACATATTTACAAAATTTGGAACTCCTGATTCAAAATATGGAATCCATTTTTCCAAATTCAAAACAAAAAAGTTAATGAAATTAATTTAAAATTAATTCCCGTTATGAACACCAAAAAACGGGGTTTTAAGAAGTAAAAACTATCAAAATACTGACACATGTTTTTGTACATTTTATATGTGAAATTAGATCCAATGAACTAACTTATTTAAATGATAAAAATATAATCTAATTATACTTTAAAACAACACAAATTTATAATTTAACACTATAAATTATTTTGATTGGAAAAGTAGTTTTTTAATTAAACTTTAGTATTTTTCACTATTAATCAAAAAAAGAAAGTAATCAGAAAACATCCAAAAATTTACCCCAAGATAATTTTGATATTCAGAATCCAAAAATGTAGTCCAATTGGAATAATAAAATTAATAAAATTTCAAAAAGGGGGTATTACTATTCATAATATCTAGTTTGATTGGTTGTGGTGTGTTAGGGCTCGAATTTGCATACAATGGAAGTTATTGTGTTATTCAAAGAGAAGTGGACCGTGTTAGCATGTGGTGATGCATTATTCCCTCCAAATAATTTCATCCCTGAAATTTATATAATACTACTACATAAAATGATTCGGGTGGTTCTTCCTCATAAATTCCCTGGGTTCCCATGTTGCCTCTTCCATCATTCGATTTCTCCAAAGAACATTCACTATGTGAGTTGTCCATTTTCTCAACACTTGTTATCTGGTATCAAGAATTCTGATAGGATCTTTGCAATTAGATAGATTAGGTTATAGTTTTATTTCATCATAGGTGAGTACATGTGTTGGGTTAGGCATGTATTTTCTCAACAGTGATACATGGAACACATCATGAACTTTGGAGAGACTTGGTGGAATTGCTTAATGGTAAGATAAAACTCCAATTTGATCTAGAATTTCAAAAGGTCATATGTATGGGAGACATAATATTATTTTCTTACTGAATCTTATAACACCCTTCCATGGAAATACCTTCAAAAAACATTATCTCCTATTTTAAATTCTAAATATTTCTTTCGGTTATCGGCATAGCACTTTTTAAAACACTGACCAGGTTAGATGTTGGTTGGGATAATATTAACCTTTTCCATTATTTCCTCAACAAATTCGGGGCTTACAAGTTTTCTTTCACCAACATCATCCCAACCAATTGGGGTGTGATATATATTTCCATATAAAGCATCATATGGTGCCATATGAATATTTAAATGGAATCTATTGTTATAAGAAAATTCTACAAGAGGTAAATATTGATCCCATATACCTAGAAAGTCTTGTCAGAAAGATCTCAACATGTCTTCTAAGGTTTGAATAGTACATTCTGATTGTTTATTAGTTTCAGTGTGGTAGGCAGTGCTCAAACGAATTTCAATATCTAAGGATTTATGAAGTCTTTTCATGATCCATGATGTAAAAGGAGGATCATGTTCAGAAATAATCAATAGTGGTACACCATGAAGTCTTGCCACATCATTAATATATAGTTTTTCTAAATGTTCATGGTGTAAATCATCTTTTATAGCATGAAAATTATGTGACACGGTAAGATGATCAACAATGAGCCATATTGCATCATTTCTTCTAGGAGTATTTGGTAGCCCCATGACCAAGTCCATTGTTATATCATCCCATTTTAACTCAGGTATGGAAAGAGGTTGTGTGACTCCTCTAGGAATTTTCCTTCAACCTTTCACTTTTTAAAAAACCATACATCTTGACACATATTCAATAGTATCACTTTTCATGTTCCCCCACCAAAAATGTTCCTTCAAACTTCTATAAATTTTAGTGCTACGATGGTGTATTAAAAAATTGGATCTAGGCGGATCATCCAAAAATTTCCTTTCTTAGATCAGGTATGTCAAGAACAAAATTTATCTTCCCAAATGTCAAAATCGCATCTTCATATACGAAGTTGATCAATCTACCATTATTAACAGCTTTAATTTTCTTTTGAAACTCCTTATCATCAGTTTGGGGAATTTTTATCCTTTCTAGTAAAGATGATTTAACAACAAATTGTTAATGTATCGATGTTTCCCCTTCCATGACTATTCCCGTATCTATTTTTTCTAGATCCATGATCATATGATCCCATTCAACTCCCAATTTGTTAAAAACACCAAGATCTTTTATCCTCATAGCATCTACCACCTTATTTTCCTCCTCGGGTGGTAGGGTATAGTGCAATAATAATCCATGAGTAGTTAGAGCCATCTCCTTTGCCTCTTGTTTAGTCCATTCTGTGAGAAAATATACTTCAAACTCTTCTGATTAGTATATATCTAACATTTTTCACCATAGAGATGTTGTCTCTATATATTCAAAGCGAAGATTATAGCTGCTAACTCAAGAGCATGATTAGGATAGTTTTTTTCAGGAATTTTTAGTTGTCGTTATGCATATAAAATAACTCTATAATTTTTCATAAGGACACAACCATGTCCTTTCATTGAACCATCAATATAAGTAATATACCCATCATTCCCCAATGGTAGAGTCAATATAAGAGAATTGACTAATATTCTATTCAGTTCTTCAAAATTTTCTTCAAACTTTTTTGTCCAAACAAATTTAACCCCTTTAAATGTGAACTTGGTTAATGGGTTTTCCAATCAACTGAAATTATGGACTAAATGCTGATAATATCATGCTAAACAAATAAAACTATGTACCTTAGTTATACTCGTCGGTGCTGGCCATTCTTGGAATGCTCTTCTCTTTGAAGGATCAGCAATGATTTTATCCTTAGAGACAATATTTCTAAGAAAAGAAATTTCATGTTGCCATAACTAACACATTCTAAACTTCCCATATAATTTGCTTCTTTTAAGAGTTTTCAGAATAGTGTGCATGTGATTTTCATGATATTCATTGCTTTTAGAGTATACCAAGATATCATCAAAAAATTCCACTACAAATTCATCAGCATATTCCTTGAAAACTCTATTCACTAGATCCATTAAGATAAGGGATGCATTAGTCTTCCCAAAACACATGATAATAAACTCATAATTCTCGTACCTAGATCTAAATGTTTTCTTCAGAATGTCTTCCTTCTTCACGCACAATTTATAGTATCTAGATCCAAGATTAATCATTGAAAAATATTGATCTTCATAAAGATGATAAAATAAATCATCAATGTGATGTAGGGGATACTTATTCTTTATGGTTATAGAATTAATCTCTCTATTATCAATGTAAAACCTCAAAGATCCATCTCTCTTCTTAACAAAAAGGATTGGGGCTCCCCCTAGAGAAACACTAGAGAGAATAAATAAATTATTACTCAATTTCTCATGTTTTTTCTTTAGATACACTATTTCCACAATGGCTTTCCAATAAGGGTTCTTCGATGTGTTCCTTGAACCAGGAATTATGTTAATGGAAAACACAATTTAATGTTCTGGAGGATGTATAGATAAATCTTCTAGAAACACATCAATATATTCTTGAACAATAGGTACATCCCCAATTTGAACATTCCTTTCCTCACCCACAGTTTTTTCATTCTCTTCCTCCCAAAAATTTGAATATAGGAAAGCTACTGGGGGTGGATCTAGAAAAGAATTAGATGGTGACGTTTCTTATTTAAAGATATGGTAATATTTATCATTATCGAAAATTATAACCTCATTTTTCTTACAATAAATTTTCGCATCATGGTCTGATCTCCAATCCATATATAGGAGTATGTCAAATTTAGTCATGGGTGTGACGGTGAGATCAGTGAATAAAGAACATTTATATTCCATAATGGGAACCGATTCAACAAACATTTTTGCAATTATTCTTCCCTTAATAGTATTGACTGACAACTCCCTTGTTATTTCAAATTGAAATTATCTGTTTTTTATGGAAAACTAATAAGATATGAAACAATGCGATGATCCCAAATCAA
This sequence comes from Viscum album, assembly GCA_963277665.1. NCBI lineage: Eukaryota > Viridiplantae > Streptophyta > Magnoliopsida > Santalales > Viscaceae > Viscum > Viscum album. The sequence goes on from OY728165.1 coordinate 828,536,106, forward strand.
ATAAATCATTGGATAAATTTTAGGAAACCATTAAATTACCTACAACCACATCATTCAGAGCTTCAACCTCAACAGTAGTGATCACATTAACTTTTCATTTCTCCCTTGGCCTTTTCTGAGGGATGTTTCCTTGTAAATTAGGACATTCATGTGCATAATTTTCCATCTCCCTACAATTGTAACATTGACCATTTTTTACTTTTTTCATCCCCTTACAATCTCTAGAATGATGGCCTTTCTATCCACATTTGTAGCATACTCCATTTCCTTATAGATAGGCACTAGGGTGCTTCCTTCCACAATTATCTCAGGGTGGAATTTCAACTCTACCTTTCTTACCTATTACCTTATTTCCTTTCCCATAGTGTTCAACATATCTCTTCTTCTCGTTATTTTCATTAATGTCGTAAGACTTAGAGAATTTTTATTTTGTCTCGATAGCACATGAGAAAATATCTCTGAATGATGAGAATGATTTTGAGACTAATGATCGTTGGAGAAATGGGTTTAACCCATTAAAGGATATATCAATATTTCACCTTGGGTTATGTATATAATATATTTCATTCCTTGTTATATTTTTAATGTTAGCCACATAGGTTGCGACATTCTCATCCTCCTTTTTCATTAGACTCAGAAATTGTCTTTCCATATCTAATCGATGGTCATAAAGAAAGTATTTTTCTATGAAATGCTCTTTAAACTCCATCTATTCCATACTTGATACCTTTTCATCCTCCTTTGTGTTTTGAATCAATGACCACTATTGATCTGCATCTCCCGTGAGGTGATAAACTACCATGACAACTTTTTCCCTTTCGCTACTCTCCAAAGCATGAATTATTTTTCTAAGAATCATATACATTTCTCAGCTACAAATGTATTTGTAATCCAATTGAATGTTTGTCGTTTTTCATCATTATTTGTTCTAGCATTGATCCTCCATGTTGTGGATCATGGTGCTCCATATGGGTAAGGTTATTATTCATAACCTAATTGAGTTGTCCCTGTATGGTGATAAGCAGATCTGCCCCAGTTGCATCCCCAGCTCCACTATAATTATATTGAGTATGAGGGAAATCTATACATTAATTATGTGCATTTATATGGTTCCCATTCCTTCCACTATGTTCCATTTCTAAACAATGGCATAAACTACGTTAGTTTATGAATCAAAATACATAATTCCAAACTTGTAAAACACTTAACATTAATTGAATAGTTTATGGATATAATCTATAATCATAAAAATGTTTTCCTTTAGGAGATATATACTCATAAATCATTCATAATATATTTTAATGAAATTTTGAATTACCTTAAGCATATCCTCTGGGAGTGTCGTAACCAAGAGTGCAGCAAGGCATGTTATTGTGTACTAGGATACCTCGGGTCAAGCCCGAAACTCCTTATCAGAGTTTTCACTCCAAAGTACATCTCTACTAGAGCCGCCTCTACCTTCTTGAATCCATATATGGATTAATTTCTTGGAAAACTCACAAAATCTCTACATTACAAAAAATTTAGGAAATCATTCTTTACTAATCCTCAAATTCTATTTTAGGGTAGTGTTATTTAATAAGTGTTTTTTCTAAATCTAATTTCCAAGGTTTGTACTAAACTTCCTCTGAAACCAATTGTAATTCTTCAACCCCAGTTACCTAGAGTCGGTGCATTATTAAAAAACAATATCATGATACAAGGAACCATGTCTCGAAAAACCAATCAGTTATGTATTATTGGAAACAAGATACAAACATAAGTTCAACATTATAACTTTAAAATAAATGTAACACTAATTTATTCCATTTGAAACATACAAGCCTCCTATATTATTCCAGAAATTCACTCATAACTAAATTCCTCATATCCTGGGAAAATGAAACATAATAATGGGGTGACATCAAATGATTAGTAAGAGTGAGCAATGCAGTATAAAATAACCTAAACATTAGGAATGGTGAATAATTGAAAAAACATTCCTTAACAAATAATAAACTTGTACACATTATGGAATGAATATTAGATGAGTAAATAATTCCATAATAAAACATATTCATGTGTATTCTACTAGTTGAATAACCACTTGAACTATAAATGTTATTTTCATAATGAAAGAATGTATAATGCATGACATTTTGAAACATTTTGTCAAGGCCTTGACCAGGACGTCTAAAAATGATTAAGGTCTCGACCAAAACCATATCTGAAATTGGGAAAGTCCTCAGCCAATTCCAATTATAATTGTCTCATGAGACATAACGATTCACTTAGGAGCTATAGCAGTCTCCAACCATCACTTACTAAATCCAATACATTCCTCATATGAAAAGGTTGAAACATAAAATAAACATTCGTACTAAAACTAGAATATGAAATGTCAATAATTTAACCATAAACCATGAATGGTATAAAAATAATACTTTCACAGTCAAGCATATCTCAGAATCTCAAATAAAATATGAATGTTTTTATCATAATAAATCAACTTCAAAGAAGAGTAAAATTTATCAAAGGATGTCGACATAGATGAAATTGAAACCATTTGAGAGAAATATCTCTTTATATTTGGAAATAATTTAAGAGTCACACAATTTAAAATAAAATAGTTATTTTGAAAATATTCTTATAAGATTTTAAGGGAATTTTTGACGATGTTATAACAGCGGAAAATAGCAACACCTTCAGTATAAGTTAAAAAAGACAATCTTACCTTAATTCTGCTGAAAAGGTCCTAAATTGCATTATTTGGAAAATGATGGAAAAATTCCATTGAAAACATATAAGGTGAATTATGTTTATAAATTACATTAAACTAATGTCGTATAAATATTAAAAAAAATTGAAATACATTTTTATGAAAACACAGATGTGGATGATGAAGAGGTCACAATAGTTACTTATGTATTAACAAACTGGGATAATAAATAGATTGTAAAATTAACTCTTACCTGGTACTTTTCATTGTTTGATGGTATGATAACCTTATGTATAACAGTTAAATCATTGTTATTATGTTATACAAGAATTACATACATAAATATTATATCATATATGATCTTTTAATATTTCTTTGTTAATAATATCTTAGTAGTATTATTGTATCGTGTGTTAACTGATTCAATTACAATATATGTTTTGTTATGTAAGTCATGTTTGTTATGAATAGGATGTATTTTATTAAAATCCATAATTATATTATGTTATTATATATTATTTTTCATAATAAAAATGGAAATTATTTTTTAATGGTTATGATGGTAAATGAATCTCATCGTGTTTTTGGAGACGGTAATCCATATGTAGGAACAAATTCTACTTCCATTTTATTTTTTATTTTAAAAATAAGGAAAACAAAAAGATACATAAGTATATTATTAAACTAGTATAATATAATATTTTATATATGTTATGTATGTTTATTAACATGATCCTTTATTCGTTCTATGTTTATTATGAACGAGTGATATCACTTTGAGGGGGCGGTAGTTTGCACTACCTCAGATGAAATTGTCGTATGTATACAGAATGAAAAGAATAAAGGTATTCAATAAAATAGAATTACAGAATCTTATAGATAAAATAAATATCATATATATCATATATAATTAATGTTCCATCATAATGTCCACCATAAGAGGTAGTAGTAGAAGATTGAACAATCATCATTTCGTGAGGCAGTAGTTCACCGTCCAAAGAAACATTCTGTTGTATACCCATTAAATAGAGGTGTGTGTAAGTGGAGTACAAATACTTATAATAAAAACAACCTTGTATATTGAGGATATATGTTTTTTAAAATAAAGTATTAAAGTCATTTTTTGGGGTTGGAGAAGTAAAATAAATAAAAATAACTCAAGAGGAGATGTTACCTTTAAATTAGGTAACTACCTTTGGTTAGAACCAAAAGGCTTCCTCGAAGGGCCTTCTACCTAGGGTAAGGCTTCTTGGAGGAATATTGTGATGTAGGGAGCTTAATTGGGAAGAGTTTGGTCGAGCCAAGGTGCTTTATAGTTGTGTGAATTCATTATATGTAAGGGATTTTTATAAGGGGGAGAGGATCTTTAGGAATATTTGAAAATATTATTTTAATATATAATTCTTTTCGCTTTCTGAAAATCTAAAACTCATTCACATATAATTTAAGATGACTAATGTTCAAAATAAAATCATCCAATAAGATTTGGACACATTTTTTATATTCTTTTAATTTTTATAATCTCATTTATTTAAATCATTCATTAATGAGGTAAACACTACATCATTATTGTGTCATAAATAATTTTATTTATTTAATGTCGAAAAATTATAAAAAAATACTATGATATAGAAAATTATTTTTGCTTTAAAAATAATATTTATAGTCAAAGAGATAACTTAAATAAAAAATTGTAAAACTTTATTTACTAAAAGATATATGTTTATGTCCATTTTGACTTTACTTTAAATTAATTAATATAATGTGTCATTATCACTCACATGTGGCTTCATATGGTCCCAAATTCAACCCAAGGATTCCCATGGTCAGAAATGTATCATTAAATAATGTTAGGACATGTTATAGGGTAATTTAATCTTAATATAATATTATCTATTACCCATATTTACATGATTAACCCTATAACCATGGTAAATAAAATATTTAATGAAGTAATTATTCATAATGTCTAAAAATAAAAGATATATATTTACACAATTTGGAACTCTTGATTCAAATTATGGAATACATTTTTCTAAATTCAAAACATAGAAGTTTCATAAATTAATTTAAATTTAAATCTCTTTGTCAAAACCACAAAGCGGGATTTTAAGAAATAAAAACTATCAAAATATTGACATGTGTTTATGTACAATTTAAATGTGAAATTACATGAATTTATTTACATTATATTAAATGATAAAAATATAATCTATTGATACTTTAAAACCACACAAATATATAATTTAACACTATAAATTATTTTCATTAAAAAGGTTGTTTTTTATTAAAATTTATTATTTTTCACTATTCATCAAAATATAAAAGTTATAAGAAAAGTTCCAAAAATTATGTCTAATATAATTTTGATATTCTCAATCAAAAAATGAGGTCCTATTTAAATAATAAAATTTATAAAATTTTAAAATGTGGGTATAACTATTCATAACAGCTAGATTGATTGGTTGCGGTGGGTTAGAACTCAAAGATGCGTACAATGCAGGCTATTGTTTTATTCAAAGAGAAGCATATCGTGGAAGTTTGGAGAGTTACAAAAATTACCTTATTCAAAAAATGAAAAAAATCATACATTTAAATATTCATATATAAAATCAAACATGGGAAAAATAAATTTATAATATAATTATATAATGTTAAAAACAATATTTTATTTCTTTTAAAATGTACATTGGTTGAAAATACTACCAACTGATGGGAGAAATGTGTTTGTTTTTTCCATACAAATATTCTTTTGATATCATAAGTTAATAAACATGGGAAAATAAATGAATAATTCTAATATAAATAAAATACTCTAGGTAAATAATATATCTATAATTATTTATAGATATATCATTTAATTTCAATATCACAAATTTAAGAATATATAATATTGATAAAAATGAGACTGTAATTTTAAAACTTATTCATATGGTAATTTTGGAATCATAGCCATTAGGAAATAAAAAAATAAAATTAAACATTAAATATCTTGAATAGTATATTCATGGTACAATATATCATTGGGATATTAGACACCCTTCATAAAATTAGATTGGTGTATAACATAATATATTTCTAAAAGAAGAAATTTTGAGATGATAAACCCTCTACACCATAGAAACATTTTACTCAAAACCTCATGGATGAATTAATTTAAATTAAAACATTAAATTCTATGATTTAATCAGTATCCATTATATAACCTGTCAAAGGGGATATATGTACACCTCATAAACATAAAAAGGTTCTTAACATCAAACATTTCACTAAAAAAAATTATTGAGGTGAAGAACCCTTACCTTATATCTAAAATTGATTCCTAATCACTCTAACCTCTTATATAATTAACTTGTTTTAATATAATTATATACCAAAATAAAGTTAACAGGAATTTGTTATATTTTATTCACTAATAACATTTCAACATGAGTTTATAAATATATTTTTATTGAAATTTTCATTTTTGGGTTATAAGGTTTTCATTTTTCATATATTTTATTTTTTGACGGTTATTGTCTTTACACTTTTATCATGGTCTCATTCTTTCTATAATATTAATAATTTCATAATTAAAATATTCAATAATTATATAAACTTTTATAACCATTCATTTAAATTATTGATCAATAATTAATTACATTACTTCATATATAGAGTATGATATATGTTCACATGAGGGATGTTTCCACTTTTTGAGAGATGGAATAAAATAAAGGTCTATTTAAATTCAACCTTAAAAAATCATTATTATATCTTAAATATCATATATTTATTAAAATTATAATTATTACTGTACAATTAAAACATAAATAGAAAAAAGAATCACATCACTTCATGGATATGTTACTCCACATGTACGCACAAGCGAAATAATTTTTTTTCAAAGGATTGGATAGTAAGAAGGAAGATAAGATATTATAAATATATAAGAATATTTATTTAATAAATTTCAAATACAAATATTATATCATTCAAAATAATATATCCTGAAATATCGTTGTTGATAATGAATCATATCTATACATGGGAAGTTGTTATGGTAGTTGAGTGGTAAACATACCCTATAATCTTACAGGAAACCAAATATAAAATCCTGGTGCCGTAATATTTATGGGTTATATTTTATTAAAATAGTAAGTATTGTAGTGGTACTATAGAAATATAATTATTCATCTGTTTTGGGCCCTCAAACCACTTATTTGGGACTATAGGCCATAGGGCCTTCGAGCCCTCATAGGCCTTCATGACACCTTAGGCCATTGGGCCATGGGATTTTATGTAACACTAAAAGCCTTTATGATATATATCATTATTTTTATGTTTTGTTGCAGCATTATATACACACCACCTTGATCATAAATGAATCAAAATATATTATACTATTATAACTAAGTCGTTAAATTGGGAATATGAATAATAATTACTACATTTTGAAAACTAAGTATACCGTTTTTTAATAAATAAAATATATTGATAAATAAGTACTTATTTTTTTGTAGTCTTTATATTCTTCTAAAATATAGTTTTTCTCAAAATTGTTATTTATTAATTTTTATAAACAAACAATAAAATTAAAATTTTCTCTTTTAAATAATTTATTTAAAATAATGAACTTCATTTTTCAAAATAGCATTTTAAATTTATCTTCGAGTTATATTTTTAGAATTTCTACAATAGTTTATTTTTTGATGATTAGTGAAAAATATTAATTTTTATTGAAAATTTCATTTCTATTTAAATCATTTACTAGGTAAAATTGTCTTATAAAATAGAATTGAATGTATCATTTGTTCAATTAAACTATTAATAATCCAAAATTATTTTAATAGAATACATTTTTTTTAAAAAAAATATTGATTAACAAAAAATTTATACTTAAAAAAATAATTTTATTTTAGAAACCCCCCATTTACATCAGGTTATTGGATTTAATATTATATTTAATTCTAATATTATGTGTATTTAATATGATATAATTGATTAAAAATTTATAAGATTTTTTATTTTTATATAATAAAATTAGTTTAATTTTTAGACATAATAAATAGAAAAAAATAAATATTTTTCATCATAGTTGTAGTTTGAACTAGTTTACCTGGGGTAATCCAAGAGATAAGGGTGATTTTTCAACTTAAAAAATATTAAATACTATTTTATGTTCATATTTTGACATCATCCAATTCGACCTTAAAATTACTATCCATTTGTAATATTTAAATTGATAATAAAATTATATATTTTATCAATTAAATAAAATAAAATTGTTCTTCTCCCAGCCATATAAAAGGATATATCTTATACTCTCTTATAAACACTTAATCAACCTAATCTTTTATAATAGTATTAGAAGAAATCATTTCCCACTAAGGAAATTATTTTCTGTTATTATGTTTATTCCATAATTCTATATCTTATGAAAATGTTATACTCTCATGGATTTTGATCATTTATTACATCATGATTCTTGTCTTACAAAATTTCATAATTTATTCCCTGATTCGGATTTATGATCTATGATGTGAATAGTGTGGTATTCAAATGATATAATCATATTCCCATTCCCTTATACTCATGTTATTCTTATCTTATCAATGATATCTCCATTCTTTACCCTTAAAAAGAATCTAATATCACCCATTATTTTGTTTCCTTTCCCTATGTTATGAAAAAAGATTTTATGTATGATATGTATAAGAATGGATCTAGTTATGAAGAACGTAATGGGAGATGATATAATTCAATTTTGAACTTGTTTTTTATATATCCATGTTTCTAATGAGACTAGACCTATAAAATTTTGACATAGATAGAAATGTAATATAATGAATATTAATCTAAAAAGATGTATTCCTTATGTGTAAAATGTATAAGTTTCTATGGTTTGTGTCATATAAGGCTATAGTTAACCATTGGAAACTACAATGAGAAAACATTAGTGATAACCCTTAGGATAATACTATATATAGGATAATCACCTATGTTATTTTAAATAAAATAGTGTCATTTTCCTTGAAAACGTCAATTTATATCTGAAATAGGCTTATGTGGTTTAAAATATATTCATCTAGTGGTAATAATCATTAATGTAGTTGATTGATTATATCTCATCAATCATTCTGGTGCACAACGACTATTCCCTTACTATACTCATGGATTGACACTCCCACAGGATATGACTGGGTTAATTTATATATTCATTAAGGGTCATCATGATGGATTCTATGATCATGAATGAACAAGGATAATCATAATGTTTCAATGAATTAAAAAAATAGGTCATTATTTTTATATCATATAATTTTTATTTCATGGTGATAGGATTTCCTAATTTAATTTTTGTTTCTCGCACTATGATTTTTGGTTTTAATTAGTGGATGTAACCCGATGGAAATTTTTTAATGCTAAATGTGATAGAAAATGAAATGATTCTACTCCTGAGTAACCAAATGTTATGGGATATGGAATTCAAAAATAATGTTTCTATTATTACACAACTTTCATGTTCTATGAATCACGTTAAACATCAAACTGATCAAATTTGTCATGAACCGAATCGATCGCCACCAAATATTGCACTAAACCCAGCCTATGACAAAGCCCGAAGGGCGTTCTCGATCCCCACGGGCTGGAACAAGTGCCCGGGTATCATAAAATGAAAATTGGGAATGATTTACCTGAGTTTATAAACATAAAACAACAAAAGAATCCAATGTAACAAATCTGGATTTTTCAAACCAAAAAATATTTTACAAAAATTCAGAACTGAATTACATAGCTTAAAACAACTCAAAAGTTCTATACCAAAGGTACAAAACCAATTAAGGATAGCCCAAGAACCCTCATGGAAAGGGGAACCGCTCTCAAGCCACCTCCACAAGACTTCACCACCAAGGACCTGCTAGAAACCCGAACCACTGGAACAAAAAACTGTACCCAACCTATGACAACAAAAATAACCAAGTCTACTTACACCCAAGGGTGTAAGTAGGGTGTGAGCCAATGCCCAGTAGGATACCACCACTAAGAGATTCCATGTGATAAACATTTATAGACGAAAATCATGGATGTTTTCAAAAACATGAAAAGCTAGTTACAATTTCTAAACGATGCAACTTTGAATAAAAATAGTTTTCAAGTGGGATATCATTAAGAATCAACACTTTTAAAAATAATGTCAACACTAGTGAATTTTCCAGCCAACTATACCGTATGCCGACGGTAAGTACAAAGTAAATAATGAGCACAAGAAATAGGAAATAACCCCTAGGCACTAGCTAGCTGTGGGTCCCAGGTACCTCGTATCTCGGTGAGAGTAACCCTCACAAATATCCATTCTCATGCACGAGCCACTAGTAGGGAACATACCCATAACCTAGTGGTCCCCAATCATCATCATCATAGTTTATTTATAGTTTTATGTATCAATCTTGCTAAGTGAAACTGAGGCCAAACCCCACAGATTCACTAGCATACTAGTACACATCCACCCACCAAGATACCCAAGTTTTCCCCTTGTGCTCAAACAAGTTCAAAAAGTCAAGAAATATACATTGAACATGAAAATATCATTTCCACATCAGAAATTCACCAAACAGACCATATGTATACCACACAATTCACAAAAATCCATTTTCCATTCAAAATGATTTTGAAATCTGAATCACACCAAAATAGGCCACAACACATTTCACATTTCTTCAACACTTCCACAAAACCATTAAAAAAATTTATACAACAATTATAAGATATTTAAACTCATATAACATCCCACACACATGGAAAATAACACTTCTTTCAAAATCAAAAATTCAAATTTTCACATCACACTCACACAAAACACTCCACATCACTTTCACATCACTTTCACTCTTCAATATCTCCTTCAAACAATTTAATAAAATATTTCCAATATGATACATATCACATAATAGCCTTTTCACAAATGAAATGGACCTTTTAAAAATATACTCCTACCAAAACAGTTTGCTGATATAGTTTCACATATTACACAACCCAATAAACCATTCAAAACTTTCATAAAACAATTATAAATAGTATACCCAAACCTTGCACATAAAATCCATTTCAAAAACCTTTTTTAAGCCAAAATCACACCAAGACCCTACCAAAATAGAATTTTCAGCCCAATAAACATGTAATAATCCACTTTCAAATGTTATATAATCTCCTTGAATAATATCACAAAAGATACCCATGAGAACACACAAATCCATAAAACACTTTCAAGGAGTATAACAAGGTTATACAAATAAAAACATTAAAATACACCCCCTTTTTAGGCCCACATGGAACTATATCATTACCCAACCATAATTGGAAGCCCCTTTCAACAACTAATAAATCACTTCCACATTTTACAAAACTACCACAAGAGATCACACATGAAATACATTTGAAAAATACACACTTCAAGAAAAAAATGTAACTTTAAAAACAAATGATTTACTATTGCTACGAAAAATGGTTTTCTCATAATGCACAGCACATAAGTAACATGTAAACTTATTTAATCAAGCAAACTAACTAATCATTAAATGGTTACCCACGGAATCACCTACCGAATGAGTCGAAACCCTCAAATATTGGGGTGAAACATCAACCGCACGACAGCCGCACCTCAAGGAAGTTATAAGAAACCTAAAACCTCAATATTTAACCCAAAATATAGTAATTTAGAACCTAGGCACTAACCCAATGTTCTGGAATTTTTATAATTCAATAATTAGTGAAGAAACCCTATGAAATTTGAAAGAGGAAAGAAATAGACTCACCTACTTGAAGTATCCTGAATTAATCACTCCAAAAACAATAGTTGCTGAAATTGAAAACAGAAAAACATCAAGGATTGTTCGAAAACGATTTATGAGGTAATTTAGGAACTTGAATGGAGGTAAAAGATTAAGAATTGAGAGAGTTAATAGGGGATGAAGTTACCTCTTCAATTCTGGACAATTTGAGACACCCTATGAATATCATCCGTAATTCGTGATATCAAAGAGCTCCAAGGAGGGGGGAAAGGCAATGGGAGCGGGACGGGGTTTCATAGGGTCGAGGGGGAGGTGGAATCAATGAAAAAACGCAAATAGTGAAGGAGATATAAAGCAATTAAAAATTATTTTTAATGCAGGAAATGGGCCTTCGGGCAGGCCCAATATCTGAAATAAAAACTCATATCCACCATTATTATGGATTTATAAAGGCTCCAAATTTATATTTTGGTGTTAATAGATCATAGGATACCATTTAGGAATTGGAATTAGTGAAAAATATTAAAAAATAAAAAAATTATAAAGGAAACAAAATTTATTTTTAAATCTGGAATTGGGCTCACGGTTTGGCCCAATTCATTAAAACTCATCTATTTCTCCATAAAAACTTTGGAAACCATCCAAAACAAAGAATGAAAGGAAAATAAATGAAATTTAACTTCAAAATAAGTCATGTATGTGAAAATTCTCCCCACCAAGAAAACTTTTCATCCCCGGAAAGCTACGGAAAGGCCAAATACGAATGCCAAACCCAACTGATAAACCAAGATGTACTCCCTTTCCAGGTTTCGCCCCCAAAGGACAAAACACCTCAATTGATCAATTAAGGAAGGAATACATCAAAAAAAAATAATACACCAATTTCCTGAAACAATCAATCACATTCAGTCTTTATCCCAAAGGAAAACTCCTCAAACACTATCCCAACAAGACTCAATCAATTCACTCAAACAAACAACATCCTCGAACAAGGTTACACATACCTAGCTATAACTATACCATTGGGCACTCTCCAATCTCAATGGTTACCCAAGTAATATTTGGGTAGCTTGATAGATCCAAATAAGACTACCTACCACAAATACGTGACCATGGATAAGTCTAATTTATTGGTACAGGGAAAAAAATATAGGCTCCCCACCATAAGAACCAACAATCTTAATCGACCAGCATGGGCCAGTACAGAAAGACCCCAAATTATAAAGTGTTGGGACGACCACATGGTTAGTCTACACAGTTTGGGAAACCATGAACTAACAGTAGAGATTCTTCTATCTACATGTTTTTTTTGGCATGGTCACTACTAACCAAGTGCAAACCGTGTGGTCAACCTGTCTAGCCAAACTTCATACCATTCTCTAAAGAATCAATGGAAACCAAAGGGGGAGGGAATAACATTGCTTGATGACATGGGTACAAGGCCCTCCACCTATTTCCACTGAACATGAACAGTAGAATAAATATGATGACACCATAGGTTTAAACTCTTCTTATCTTTCATATTGAGGATAAGACTTTGCATAGGGGTTTAAATGACACTGGGGTTTCCCCTGACTACGCGCCAGCTTCTCTCTGGGACCTATGGCTGGAGCTCAAAATATTGAAGCATCTTCGGCCTCGCAGTTAGGCTTTGGAAACCACCTGAATGAGAATTCTTCTTTCATTGCAAACAACAACTACACCGCAATCCCCGATAAGTTTTTCCAAGACATAACACATTCCAAACTCTCTTTACCCTAACTCGATATTTCACTGAAATAAGGGATTAGAAGATGTACACACATCACACCTTGTTTGTTCGGGTGAGAAACAATAGAAGTAAAGAACACTTATACTCACATTCCTCTAAAATGGAATATTTTTTTATGTTTTCTTCAAGGGAGACATTCTCCCAACATAATAGAGACTCTCAGATGATTGCCCAACTTTCACCTTTACAGTCAATCGAGCACATAACATCACAAGGAATCACCAAACATGACCATTATGATTGATATAAACAATGAATAGAGAGGGAACTTGTACAACATCCCCAAAAAACACACAATTCTAGAAAGTGGCCATAATATCCTCTCATGACCAGATTTCCCACACTAGTAGTTTAACATGAACTCCTTCTTCAAAGAGACTATGAAGGACCGAGAGTTCCTCTTAGACACTATCCAAATACTCATCCATGCTAACAACCCCAGAACACTTCCACCTTCGAAAAAAATTATGAAACATTGGAGGCTAAGGTCACTTTCAACCATCCATAATCAATCTCCCACTAGAAGAGGATACACAAAACCAATAAAGGAAAGGGTGTATACTCAATCTAAAAAATCTCAAGAAATAGATTCCTTATATTGATCAACTGGAGGATTTTCCAATGGAGAAACAATCTGGGTTGCACTTCAGTTATGAATTAACCTTTAATGGGGGCGTACCTTATCCAATAAGAGAACCCAAGGACCCAACCAATCTGGTCCATTAGTCAAAACAATCCATAAACCAGCTCTAAACACATGAAGGAAACCACCGTAAAGGCATCCCAAAACATTTTTCAAAAGAGACCACTAACTGTCCCTACAACACAGCTTACCGACCAAACACAAACCCAAAACACAGTTCAAACAGAAGGGGTTCTTTGAATCAAAACATCCCACAACATCAACATTTTAAAAAACCCATAATAAAAACCATACAAAAATATTCATCAAGACATCATGTTTTTCTTTAAAAGTAATTCTTTGAGAACAAACAGTTTAGCAGTAAGTGTATCCACCAATGGTACCCCATGCGCCTCACACATGCATGTTTTTGTGCCACACTAGACACCCTCCTCATATTTGTCCCGTCACTCACCCAGTCATTCTATCAACCATCCATAATCCCATATAACCACATTCATGTGGTCGGTAATGGAAATACCAAAGGTTAAAACAAAAATTCTTTCCACTTTTCAAATCCAAAATAGTCAACCAACACATCCTTTTTTCCCATAACCGCTAACCACGAGATCAAAATCCCAACTCACTTCTTACAAAAAATTTTAGAAAGTCACAACCATTTAGAATATAACTCACTTTCAAGATATTCACATCAATTTCAAAACATCTCATCCCATTTAAACACACTCTGATTATTTAGAAAACTCTATTGGAAACACTTTTCAAAACTAACTTCAATATAGTTTCTGCTTTAAAAGACGTGTAAGCGCACCATTTTACATTTCAAAACAATTATGAAAAATCAGTTCCTCCATTTCATAAACCAAACCTATAACACCCCGAGCTTCTATGATACGCTTCTCATTCAATAATGCAATAGCTTGCATTGTACGCAACTATGAGTTCTAACACACCGCGACTAATCAAAGTAGCCATTATGAATAGACATACCCAATTTTTAAAATTATAGAAATTTTATATTTCAAAATGGACTTCATTTTTGGATTCTAAATATCTAAATTAGCCTATGTTGAATTTTTGGTATTTTTCTGAGAACTTCCAATTTTCTATGAATAGTGAAAAATACATAAAAACAAATTTTTTTAATCAAAATAATTTATAGTGATAAATTTTACTATTTAGTGGTTTTAGAGTATAATTTGAATATATTTTTACCATTTTATCCAATGGTGGTCATTAGAATTAATTTCACTTTGAAATTGGACATAAACAAATGTCAATCTTTTGATATATATTGTTTCTTAAAAACATGCTATTTGTTGTGACAGCGGGAATTAATTATAAAATTAATTAATGCAACTTATATGTTTGGAATTTTGTAAAATAGACATCATTTTTGGATTCGGAATATCAATTATAGCTTAGGGTGAAATTTAGGCATTGTTCTGAAAAAATTCAATTTTTGATGAATAGTGAAACCACTAAGTGGTAGTCAAAAAACTGATTTTTCGTTTAAATGAAACATTACCACTTCTGTGATTTGATTTTCAAAAATCTGAAATACATGGTTGTCATTAGGAAGTAAAATGTGGTTCAATGGGATTAAAATAATTTTTGGTGAATAGTAACTTTTAAGTTTAATTAATTGCGATTAAAGGTAATTAGTGAAATTTATGGTAAAAATAGTATTATAAAAATATGGAATGACCTTTACACTTGTCCAACCACTATTGGATGTGTCATGGCCGACCAAGACAATCCATGCGTCAACTTGGGGACCCCATGGAGCCACTTTGGTAGGAAAAGGACATAAGTAACTTTTTATTTAATGTTAAAATAAAAAGGTCACAAACAAGAGTTGTTTTACTAAAACAATTTTTAAATGGGGTTATACAAGTCATATTATTGACTATAAATATTCATTAGAAATATAAAAAGATTTCCTACATCATAATATTTTTTTTATATTTTTTAGACATTAAATAAATTAAATTATTTATGACACCATTATGATGCAGTGATTACCTCATTAATTAACGATTTAAATAAAATGAAAATATAATGTAAATTCCAAGGCTTAAACTTGTCCAAAGCCTATTGGATGGGTATATTTCGAAACCTTATAACATTATCCTCTAATTATAGAAGTTTGGGACCTTTATAATCCGAAAAGAATTGTATAATACAGTAATATTTCATTACTTTCCAAGAGTGCCACTCCTCTCCACTTATAAAAGACCCCCACCACTACCACCTTACTCACACATTCAAAGCCTTTTGGCTCGGAAAAACTCTGCCAAAATACTCTCCCAACTTCACTCTATTACTCCTAGAATCCTCACTTTGGGAAGAACTCTTCCCAAGGAAGCCTTTGGCTCAAATCAAAAAGAGTTACCCAGTTTTAAGGTAATGTCTTCTCTAATGTTGATTTGTTTTATTTTGCTTCTCCAACCCCATAAACTCATTTTATTCCTTTATTTAGTAACAACACCAGTATCTAAAATATACTAGGATGTTGTTATGATAAGGATTTGGTTTACACATACACACACCTTCGTCTAGTGGTTAAAGAACATACTGTTTCTGTGGGTGGTGAAATACTGCCTCACGAAACGATGATTGTTCAACACTCATATAACACCTTCAAAGGTGGCCATTATGATGAAACTATTTTCATATATGATATATATATTATGTTTATGTTATTCTTATGCTTATGTATTTCTCATTTATGGCATACCTTTATGATTTCCATTATGGGTAAACACGATAATTTCCTTTTAGGAAGTGCGGACTACCACCCCCTCAAAGTGATTTGAAATCGTTAATGCCATATGTGGGATGTATAAATGATGGATTAAATGGTATTATACATTATATTATAATGTAATTATAGTATACCTTTATATAATTATAATTTCATTCCCTTAAATACGAAATAGAAATGAAAGTAGCGTTCATGCGTACGTACGGCTTACCGTCTCCATGAACAGTTCATTTCATTTCTTACCTCTAAATGTTATGTAATATTATAAATGAATTTATCTACTGGATATATATGATATATATGATATCTAAATAATGAATATAATTCTGGATATAATGGATATTTCACCACATGAACAACTTGTAATTATAAGACGTTTATTTTTGACTCAAGTACCAAAGATTGACAAAACGACCGTTATTAATATAAATAATTTCATAATGTTCAAAACATGGTAATAAGTGATATAAAAGTAATAATAAACTTGAAAAATGTTCTTAAACAGGTAGATATTAACTCTAGTTTATTATTCAGTAGATCAAAGAACGGTCGAGTGAATTCGGACACGAGGTAAGGGAACTTCTTAACCCAATTACCATTCTTTGGGTTAATCTCCTACTTTCAAATTATGTCATGATATTATTATGTCCTTTCTTGTATTTGTACTTTCTTTATGTGTACTTATAGTGAATACACATAATAGATCTATTTTATAAATTATCTTTGTAAGGACTTCGTCTCAATCTCCTTTCATTGTGGCATATTTGGTTTTATACACAACTTTCCTTCATACGGTGTATAAACCCCTTTGACTTTTATGTTTATTCAAAAGGAATCTTTTTATACAAAGAGTTTTACTAAACGAAAAAAGGGAATGTTTTTCTTTCCGTACTTATGAGGCGACAACGACTTCTCCGCCGTCGTGACCATTATTTGACTTTCAGCTTCCTCTACAAGCCATCAACTTTTTTAATGAAAAATAAATACAAAGTTTTAACTTTCTTTTATTTTGGTATTGAAAATGGTTTTGAAAGAATTTTTATTATATCAATGTGTTGTATTGATATCTTGTGATTGAAATGTGGATATTTTATGTTTCCTTTATGCATGTTTTATGTGATACGATTATGTTATGGTTTATGATATATTCAAACCTATTCATATGAGAAATGCATTGGACTTAATAAGTGACGGGTGGAGCCCACTATAGCTCCTCGATGCATCGGCGGGTCTCATGAGACAAACTAGTGTCTTGGCACGAGGCCTTGACAAAATCTTATTTGTGGTCTTGGCACGAGGCCTTGGCTATGTGGTTATGATAGTCTGGCATTATGCATTCCATCATTATGAAAGTGGTTATTGATATTGCATGTGATTATTCAAGCAGTAGAATATCCATGTGAAGAAGTAAATGGAATTATTTCATTTTACTTTTGCCATATTATGTTGAAGTTCAAGTTTAAAAGGCTTTTGTTTTAGTTATACATTGCCTTAAATGTTAATGTTTATTTATGAATGCTTCCGCTATATTGTTATCCTTACTGAGCATCTGAGCTCACCCCTTTCAATGTTTTAATTTTTTCCAGGATGTGAATAAGTATATTATGAATGACCTGCAGGGATAATATAAGGGGATACGAAGAGAAGATGTTGTAGTTTTGTTTCACTTTATGATGTAATGTAAGACTTATGAATGTATCTAGTGTTTCCAAGGCTACTAAACTAATCGTTCTTTCGAGACTTGATCTTTTGTGATCATGCCAATGCTACGAAGTAATGCACCGACTCTGGGTAGCTGGGGTCAGGGCATTACAGTTGGTATCAGAGGTAGTTATTAGTAACCTTGGAAGCTAGATTTAGATAAACTCCAATTAGAGAACATAGCCCAAGGATGGACTTTGAGGATTAGTATAGAAGAACTTCCTAGAATTTTTGTATTATAGAGATTTTGTGAGTTTTCCGAGCAATACATCCCTGTCTGGATACGAGAAGGTAGAGGCGGCTCTGGAACAGATGTACCTAGGGGTAAAACCCGAAAAGACCGCTTTGAGCTAGACTCGAATGGGAACTGGTGCACGACAACGGGCCTTACTGCACTCTTGGTTACGACACTCCCGGGGGATATGCTTAGGATAATTCTCATTTTCTTTACAAACCACTATGAAGGGTTATGAGTATATACTTTCTCAAAGAAAACATTTTTATGATTATGGATTATATCTATAAATAGTTCAATTTATGTTAAGTATTTTACAAGTTTGGAATTATGTATTTTGATTCATAAACTAATCTAGCTTATGCCATTATTTAGAAATGGCACCTAGTGGAAGGAATGTAAACCGTATCAATGCACGCACTCTGTGTAGGGTTTTCCCTCCTGCTCAAGATAATTATTGTGGATCTAGAGATACAACTGGAGATGATCAACTTATTACCATACTAGGACAACTCACTCAGGTTATGAATAATAACCTTACTCGTATGGAGCACCCTGATCCACATCGTGGAGGATCAATGTTAGACCGCTTCATGAGACAAAAACCACCAACATTCAATGGGGGTATAAATCCATTAGTAGCTGAGAAATGGATAAATTCCTTAGAAAAAATATTCAACACCTTGGGGAGTAGTGAAAGAGAAAAGGTTATCATGGCAGTCTACCGCCTCACTGGAGATGTCGATCAATGGTGGTCATTGATTCAAAACACAAAGGAAGATGATGAAGTATCAAATATTGAATGGAGGGAGTTCAAAGATCTTTTCTTAGAAAAATACTTTCCAAATGACCATCGAGCAGATATGGAAAGAAAATTTCTGAGTCTGAGACAAAAGGAGGATGAGAATGTCGCAAAGTATGAGGCTAACTTTACAAGGTTAGCGAGGCATGCAACAGATTATATACGTAACCCAAGAAGTAAGATTGATCGTTTCTTTTATGGGTTAAAACCGTTTCTTCTTCGAGCATTAGTCTCACAAACCTTCTCATCATATGAAGACATTGTCTCATGTGCTATCAAGACAGAAAAGGAATTCTCTAAATCTTATGACAATAAACTAAAGCAAGAGAGGAAGAGAACTGTGGAACAAGAGATAGATAAAGGGAAAAAGGTAAAGAAGGATTTTCCATTATGTGATAATTGTGGGAAGAATCACCCTGGTACTTTCTTAAAAGGAATGGGAGTTTTTTATAAATGTGGAGAAAAATGTCACCATGCTCGTGATTGTAAGGGAAAGAAAGCGGATATCAATGTTGAATGCTACAATTGTAGGGAAATGGGGCATTATGCAAATGAATGTCCTAAGAGTCAGAGAAACTTACATCAAAAAAGGCCAAGGGATCAAGGCCAATCTTATGCTGTGACTACAGTTGAAGCGGAATAATTAATCTATTGGTGCTTTTGGACTCATGGATTATATTCTGGTTATTAGAATAATCTGATATATATATAACGATTGTACTGCAGTACATGACGATTTCATTGAGGTTTTAATATGATGAAGGTAATCATATTTTTTTATGTGACAATAAGAGAAACTTTACTTTGTTTAGGGAATCTAATGTTACAACTGATTTTGGAATTTAAGGACCCTTTAGAGAAAGTCTGGACAGAGGTATTTTGGATAACTATAAAGGTTGGAATGGATTAAGTTGATCATTGGATAAAATTGATTAAGGTTAAAACATTTCTGAAGATTATTTTTGGAATATTATAACACTATAGTTTTAGGAAAAGGACAACCTGCAGGGTGGGGCATAACCCATCACATCGAATAAAGCTGCAGGAATCGAACCCACAACCATAGTGCGACGGGCCTTTTTTACCTACCACTAGCATACAGGAAGTCCCTGGTTATTACAAAAAAAAATTCATAATCTAAATGGTATGTGGTAATATTGAAAACCTTATACAATTAGGATAAATAGAATATTTTTGAGTTCTGTTACCATTTGGAGTAAAAGATGGGTTTGTGGAAAAAATTTATTAAAGAATGAAAGTATACATAACAAGTATGTATATTCCCTTACGTTCTTAGTAAATCTCTTAAATAAATTCCTAAACTTTATAAAAGGTAACTTAAAACAAAATGGTTGATTGTTAACTTTTCCAACTGGGGATTCAATGACCGTTTAACCAATCACAAGTTTGTGATTTTCTTATTGTTAACTTTCTCCTAATATAGTTTTCTACAACTCTCCATCAGACCTTGATGGTTTTTTTCTTCCATATCCATATTTTCATAGAATCCTAGTATGGGCTATCTCGGGTGACCTTTGTACTTATCTTTCTTTCTTTTAAAGTTATATTTTTATTAACCTTATTTCCGATGTGGGTTTTCTACAAAGGTATTTTCTATTTTCAACCTTTTATTTTCAAAGAAAAATTTCAAATTGTGAGGACACAATTTATTAAAGGAGGGGAGAAAGTAACACCCCGAGCTTCTATGATACGCTTCTCATTCAATAATGCAATAGCTTGCATTGTACGCAACTACGAGTTCTAACACACCGCGACTAATAAAAGTAGCCATTATGAATAGTAATACCCACTTTTTGAAATTATAGAAATTTTATATTTCAAAATGGACTTTATTTTTGGATTCGAAATATAGAAATTAGCCTATGTTGAATTTTTGGTATTTTTCTGAGAACTTCCAATTTTCTATGAATAGTTAAAAATACATAAAAACATCTTTTTTTAATAAAAATAATTTATAGTGATAAATTATACTATTTAGTGGTTTTAGAGTATAATTAGAATATATTTTTACCATTTTATCCAATGGTGGTCATTAGAATTAATTTCACTTTGAAATTGGACATAAACAAATGTCAATCTTTTGATATATATTATTTCTTAAAAACACGCTATTTGTTGTGACAGCGGGAATTAATTATAAAATTAATTAATGCAACTTATATTTTTGGAATTTTGTAAAATAGACATCATTTTTGGATTCGGAATATGAATTATAGATTAGGGTGAAATTTTGGCATTGTTCTGAAAAACTTCAATTTTTGATGAATAGTGAAACCACTAAGTGGTAGTTAAAAAACTGATTTTTCGTTTAAATGAAACATTACCACTTCTGTGATTTGATTTTCAAAAATCCGACATACATGGTTTTCATTTTGAATTAAAATGTGGTTCAATGGGATTAAAATAATTTTTGGTGAATAGTAACTTTTAAGTTTAATTAATCGCGATTAAAGGTAATTAGTGAAATTTATGGGAAAAATAGTATTATAAAAATATGGAATGACCTTTAAACTTATCCAAACACTATTGGATGTGTCATGGCAGACGAAGACAATCCATGGGTCAACTTGGGGACCCCATGGATCCACTTTGGTAGGAAAAGGACATAAATAACTTTTTATTTAATGTTAAACTAAAAAGGTCACAAACAAGAGTTTTTTTACTAAAACAATTTTTAAATGGGGTTATACAATTCATATTATTGACTATAAATATTCATTAGAAAGATAAAATGATTTAATACATCATCATGGTTTTTTTATATTTTTTAGACATTAAATAAATTAAATTATTTATGACACCATGATGATGCAGCGATTACCTCATTAATTAACGATTTAAATAAAATGAAAAGATAATGTAAAATACAAGGCATACACTTGTCCAAAGCCTATGGGATGGGTATATTTCGAAGCCTTATCACATTATCCTAGAATTATAGAAGTGTGGGACCTTTAGAATCCGAAAAGCATTGTATAATAAAGTAATATTTCATTACTTTCCAAGAGTGCCCCTCCTCTCCACTTATAAAAGACCCCCACCACTACCACCTTACTCACAATTTCAAAGCCTTTTGTCTAGGACAACCTCTGAACAAATACTATCCCAACTTCCCTATATTACTCCTAGAAGCCTCACTTTGGTCATAACTCTTCCCAAGGAAGCCTTTGGCTCAAATCAAAAAGAGTTACCAGGTTTTAAGGTAATGTCTTCTCTAATGTTGTTTTGTTTTATTTTGCTTCTCCAACCCCTTAAACTCTTTTTATTCCTTTATTTAGTAACAAAACCAGTATCTAAAATATACTAGGATGTTGTTATGATAAGGATTTGTTTTACACTTACACACACCTTCTTCTAGTGGTTAAAGAACATACTGTTTCTGTGGGTGGCGAAATACTGCCTCACGAAACGATGATTGTTCAACACTCATATAACACCTTCAACGGTGGCCATTATGATGACACTATTTTCATATATGATATATATATTATTTTTATGTTTTTATTATGCTTCTGTATTTCTCATTTATGGAATACCTTTATGATTTCCATTATGGGTAAACACGATAATTTAATTTTAGGAAGTGCGGAATACCGCCCCCTCAAAGTGATTTGAAATCGTTAATGCCATATGTGGGATGTATAAAGGATGGAGTAAATGGTATTATAAATTATATTATAATGTAAGTATAGTATAACTTTATATAATTACAATTTCATTCCCTTAAATATGAAATAGAAATGAAAGTAGCGTTCATGCGTACGTACGGCTTACCGTCTCCATGAACAGTGCATTTCATTTCTTTCCTCTAAATGTTATTTAATATTATAAATGCATGTATCTACTGGATATATATGATATATATGATATCTAAATCATGAATATAATTCTGAATATAATGGATATTTCACCACAAGAACAACTTGTAATTAGAAGACGTTTATTTTTGACTCAAGTGCCAAAGATCAACAAAACGACCGTTATTAACATAAATATTTACATAATGTTCAAAACATGGTAATAAGTGATATAAAAGGAATAATAAAATTGAAAAAGGTTCTTATACTGGTAGATATTAACTCTAGTTTGTTATTCAGTAGATCAAAGAACGGTCGAGTGAATTCGGACACGAGGTAAGAGAACTTCTTAACTCAATTACCATTCTTTGAGTTAATCTCCTACATTCAAATTATGTCATGATATTATTATGTCCTATCTTGTATTTGTACTTTCTTTATGTGTACTTATATTGAATACACATAATAGATCTATTTTATAAATGATCTTTGTAAGGACTTCGTCTCAATATCCTTTCATTGAGGCATATTTGGTTGTATACACAACTTTCCTTTATACGGTGTATAAACCCCTTTGACATTTACGTTTATTCAAAAGGAATCTTTTTATACGAAGCATTTTACTAAACGACAAAAAGGGAATGTTTTTCTTTCCGTACTTATGCGGCGACAACGACTTCTCTGCCGCCGTGACCATTATTTTAGTTTCGGCTTCCTCTACAAGCCATCACTTTTTTTAATGAAAAATAAATACAAAGTTTTAACTTTCTTTTATTTTGGTATTGAAAATGGTTTTGAAAGCATTTTTATTATATAAATGTGTTGTATTGATATCTTGTGATTGAAATGTGGAAATGTTATGTTTCCTTTATGCATGTTTTATGTGATACGATTATGTTATGGTTTATGATATGTTCAAACCTATTCATATGAGGAATGAATTGGACTTAATAAGTGACGGGTGGAGCCTGCTATAGCTCCTCGATGCATCGGAAGGTCTCATGAGACAAACTAGTGTCTTGGCACGAGGCCTTGACAAAATCTTATTTGTGGTCTTAGCACGAGGCCTTGGCTACATGGTTATGATAGTCTGGAATTATGCATTCCATCATTATGCAAGTGGTTATTGATATTTCATGTGATTATTCGACCAGTAGAATATCACTGTGAAGAAGTAAATGGTATTATTTCATTTTACTTTTTCCATATTATGTTGAAGTTCAAGTTTAAAAGGCTTTTGTTTTAGTTATACATTGCCTTAAATGTTAATGTTTATTTCTGAAAGCTTCCGCTATATTTTTATCCTTACTAAGTATCTGAGCTCACCCCTTTCAATGTTTTAATTTTTTCCAGGATGTGAAGAAGTATATTATGAATGACCTGTAGGGATATTATAAGGGGATATGAACAGAAGATGTTGTAGTTTTGTTTCACTTTATGATGTAATGTAAGAATTATGAATGTATCTAGTGTTTCCAAGGCTACTAAACTAATCGGTCTTTCGAGACTTGATCTTTTGAGAACATGCCAATGCTACAAAGTAATGCACTGACTCTGGGTCGCCGGGGTCGGGGTGTTACAAAACCATTCCCTCTTTATTTTAAAATCATTTCACAAAAACTATACACTTCTTACAACCAAAGTTCCCTGATTTCAAAACCTAAGCACAAAACAGTGCGAGAGGAAACTAGTTTCAGTGGGTGACTTGGAAATATGGTTGGCAGCCATATTAAAATCACTTCACTATCACAGAGAGTGTTTTAGGGATTATCCTTGGCTCCACAAGGCTTGCCAGGCCCTGCGAGCTCACTAGTACCATTATCCCAACACTCTTTTCATTTCCCTTAATCATCATCAAACCAAGAAAACCGAATGACTTAGATAAATCCCGACTTATATTAGAAACTTGAATCACATTATGAGGTGTGGTGATCAGGAACAGTACCCATAACTAGAATTCCATGTTCCAACAATCCTAACTCAAGACAATCCTGACTCTTCCCCAAATAACATGACCCAAAGAGTTAACCTGAACCTGCTCTGATACCATTTTGTCACAAACCGAATCGATCGCCACCAAAAATGGCACCAAACCCTGCCCATGACAAGTCCCGAAGGGAGTTCCCGATCCCCACGTGCTGGCATAAGTGCCCGGGTATCATAAAATGAAAATTGGGAACGATTTACCTGAGTTTATAAACATAAAACAACAAAAGAATCCAATGAAACAAATCTGGATTTTTCAAACCAAACAATCTTTTAAAAACATTCAGAACTGAATTACATATCTTAAAACAACTCAAAAGTTCTATAACAAAGGTAAAAAACCAAATAAGGACATCCCAAGAACCCTCATGGCAAGGGGCACAACCCTCAAGCCACCTCCACAAGACTTCACCACCAAGGACCTGCTAGAAACCCGAACCACTATAATAAAATACTGTACCCAACCTGCGACAACAAAAATAACCAAGTCTACATACACCCAAGGGTGTAAGTAGGTTGTGAGCCAATGCCCAGTAGGATACCACCACTAAGAGATTTCATGTGATAAACATTTAAAGATGAAAAGCATGCATGTTTTCAAATACATGAAAAGCTAGTTACAATTTCTAAAAGAAGCAACTTTGAATAAAAATAGTATTCAAGTGGGATATCATTAAGAATCAAAACTTTTAAAAATAATGTCAACACTAGTGAATTTTCCATCCAACTATACCGTATGCCAACGGTATGTACAAAGTAAATAATGAGCACAAGAAATAGGAAATAACCCCTAGGCACTAGCTAGTTGTGGGTCCCAGGTACCTCGTATCTCGGTGAGTGTAACCATCACAAATATCCATTCTCGTGCATGAGACACTAGTAGGGAACATACCCATAACCTAGGGGTCCTTAATCATCATCATCATAGTTTAGTTAGATTTGTAAGCGTCAATCATTCTAAGTGAAACTGAGGCCAAACCCCACAGATTCACTAGCATACTAGTACACGTCCACCCACCAAGATACCTAGGTTTTCCCCTTGTTCTCAAACAATTTAAATAAATCATGAAATATACATTGAACATGAAAATATCATTTCCACATCACAAATTCACCAAACAGCCCATATGTATACCACACAAGTCAAAAAAAATCCATTTTTCATTCAAAATGATTTTGAAATCCGAATCACACCAAAATATCCCACAACACATTTCACATTTCTTCAACACTTCCACAAAACCATTAAACAATTTTATAAAACAATTATAAGATATTTAAACTCATATAAAAGCCCATACACATGGAAAATAACACTTCTTTCATAATAAAAAATTCAATTTTTCACATCGCACTCACACAAAGCACTCCACATCACTTTCACATCACTTTCACTCCTCAATATATCCTTCAAACAATTTAACAAAATATTTCCAAGATGATACATATCACATAACAGCCTTTTCAAAAATTAAATGGACCTTTTCAAAATATACTCCTACCAAAACAGTTTGCTAATATAGTTTCATCTATTACACAACCCAATAAACCATTCAAAACTTTCATAAAACAATTATAAAGAGTATACCCAAACTTTGCACATAAAATCCATTTCAAAAACCTCTTTTTAAGACAAAATCACACCAAGACCCTACCAAAACAGAATTGGCATCCCAATAAACATTTAATAAACCACTTTCAAATGTTATATAATCACCTTGAATAATATCACAAAAGATACCCATGAGAACACACAAATCCATAAAACACTTTCAAGGAGTATAACAAGGTTATACAAATAAAACCATTCAAATACACCCACTTTTTAGGCCCACATGGAACTATATCACTACCCAACCATAATTGGTATCCCCTTTCAACAACTAATAAATCACTTCCACATTTTACAAAACTACCACAAGAGATAACACATGAAATACATTTGAAAAATACACACTTCAAGAAAAAATATAACTTTAAAAACAAATGCTTTACTATTGCTACCAAAAATGGTTTTCTCATAATGCACAGAACATAAGGGAAATTTAAAATTATTTAATCAAGCAAACTAACTCATCATTAAATGGTTACCCACGGAATCACCTACCGAATGTGTCGAAACCCTCAAATATTGGGGCGAAACATCAACCGCACGACCGCCGCACCTCAAGGAAGTTAAAAGAAATTTAAAACCTCAATATTTCACCCAAAATACAGTAATTTAGAACCTAGGTACGAACCCTAACTTCTGGAATTTTTATAATTCAAGAATTAGGGAAGAAACCCTAAGCAATTTGAAAGAAGAAAGAAATAGACTCACCTACTTGAAGTATCCTGAATTAATCACTCCAAAAAAATAGTTTTTGAAATTGAAAACAGCCAAAATTTAGGGATTGTTCGAAAAAGATTTATGAGGTAATTTAGGAACTGGAATGGAGGGAAAAGAGTAAAAATTGAGAGAGTTAAGAAGGGATTATGTTACCTCCTCAATTCTGGCCGATTTGAGACACCCTATGAATATCATCCCTAATTCGCGATTTCAAAGAGATCCAAGGAGGGGGAAAATGCAATGGGAGAGGGCCTGGGTTTCTTAGGGACGAGGGGGAGGTGGAATAAATGACAAAACGCAAATAGTGAAGGAGATATAAAACAATTAAAAAATATTTTTAATGCAAGAAACGGGCCTTTGGGCAGGCCCAATATCTTAAATAAAAACCCATATCCACCATGATTATGGATTTATAAAGGCTCCAAATTTATATTTTGGTGTTAATAGGTCAGAGAAGACCATTTAGGAATTGGAATTAGGGAACAATATTAAAAAATTAAAAGTTATAAAGAAAAAAAATTATTTTTAAATCTGGAATTGGGCTCACGGTTTGGCCCAATTCATTAACACTCATCTATTACTCCATAAAACCTTTGGAAACCATCCAAAACAAAGAATGAAAGGAAAATAAATGAAATTTAACTTCAAAATAAGTCATGTATGTGACAAAATACATGAACAATATTTTTTGAGTCTTTTATGAGGAAACATCCTCCTTCTTTCAGTGGGTCATATGATCTACTAGTTATTGAGTAATGGATCGATAAAATTGAAAATATATTTTACACTTTCCACTATTCAAAGTATAAAAAATTCGTTTTAGTTGTCTATAATTTGAAGGGAGAATTAGATCAATAGTTTACTCATAGAAACATTACAATGAAAAGAGTAGAAATTAACTCTAGGGAGTGGGATGAGTTTATGATCTTATCTATCAAAAAGTATGTTCCTCATATTTTTTGTATGAAAGTGGAGAAGGAATTCCTTGATCTAAATAAGAAGGATGGTGAATATTTTGGTACCTATGAGGAAATATTTTCAATACATGTGAGGTAATCATCTCATATTAACATACAACATGGAAATAAGGATGATCAATTCCTCAGTGGCATAAAATCGTGTCCTTAAAGCTATCTAGCCATTTTTTTATTCAATATCTATGATTTTTTTATTTTCTATAAATGTGGAAATGGAGATTTAAATTACCCATAAATATCATTGTATTGATTAGAAAAAGAAACATGTAACTAAAAGGAAATTTATAATAATCTATATAAGAAGACGTGTTTTCCTTTATTCTTGAAGTGATAATTAAAATATATTTGAAATTGAGTTAAATAGAATGTTACATGTTTTTTTTGTGGAAAAGAAGGTCATAAGTAAATAGAATATCCATGTAATGGGAATAAGTTAGATAATTATGTACATAGGGATAAATCTCCACAAAATAAAAAAAACACACTCCGGTGATTTATATTCATGGAGTTTGGGAATTATGCTAACCATTTCATAAATTAATTGTTTAAAGATGATTATAGATATCAAAAAAATCTTAATCCCATAAAAATAGAGATCTCATTTGATCACAATTTCTGATTAGGGGTGTGATAACGACATTGTGAAAGGTATAATTATCAAAAACAAAATATGAAAATATTAGTGCTTTATTTGACTCTGGATCTACCCACTCTTCTATATTTCAAGGATTTAAAAAGGATACCACAATTCCACCCAAAAAATATGATTTTTAACATGTAATGAAATACACTAATGGTATGATGGTCATACCTCAAGACAATGATTCTTCTATGGCCGTTGTTTGTGAGAATGTGATTCTTAAAAATCTTGTTTTAATTTATCTAGTAAAAATTGATGTTATCATATGCAAGGATTGTATTTCTCCATATAAATCCCACATCAATTTATGAGTAAGGGAATTATCGTTTGATATTCTAGACCAACCTATGATCATCTATCAATGCAATGAAAAATATGAACATCTAATGGATATTGAATCCATTGTATAATCTGTGATTCCAATTCAAAATAGTTTTTCATTATAGATGGTTGGGGATTAAAAAACATTGATTATACATTAATTTAATAAGTGTTTTTAGATGTATTTATAGATAAGTTATCTATACTTCCACCGAATTGTGAAGTTGAATTCATAATTTAAATCATTACTGGTGTTATAGCTATTTCAATAAAACCATATAGAGTGTACCTGATCAGGTTATTTGAATTAAAAAAGCAATTGTAGGATAATATTTACAAGGTATTTATTTATAAATGTGTGTCTTATTGGGGTGGGCCTATTATTTTTTTCAATAATAAAGATTGATCGATGCGACTCTTTATTGATTATCATGGACATACAATATCATATTAAATAACAAGAATCGTCTAACCCATATTGAGGTCTCGTATGATCATCATCATGAAGGTAAATCCATCTCTGTGATTTTACTTAATTATAGATACATCAATTTACTGTGAAGAAGGATTATATACCTAATAAAAAATTTCATACAAGCTATGGAAACTATAAATACATTGTGATTCCATTTGATCTTTCAATCTCTTATGGTATCTTCATTGTTATAAATAATAGTTTCTTTTATGATTACGTTGATCATATTTTTGTAGTAATTTTAGATGATATTATATTATATTCAAATAGAACATAATATCATTAAAATTGCTTTATAATTTTACTGAAGACAATAAGAATGATATTTTTTATGAAAAATTTAAATTTTTTGAATTTGGCTATAAATTTGTTTGTTTTTTAGTTCATTTAATCTCATAAAATGGTATATTAGTGGATCCACCAATGATGGAAGTTATTGAACACTGTCCCAGACCAACCAATGAGACCGATATCTAATTTTTTTAGATTAGTGGTATATTTTCAGTTCATTATAGGTAATTTTTTATGACTACCTAATCCACTCACCATGTTAACTCATAAGGGATTGAAGTTCATTTCGATATATGAATATGAATAAAATTTTAACAAACTAAATGGAATGTTAGTTAACGCAAAAGGGATTATATTAACCTGTAGTAGAGAATTTCCTATAATCTTTAGTGATGAATCATATATGGTATTATGATTTGTTCTTATGAAATATGATATGGTTATAAAATATACAACATGAAAATTAAAGGTTCACAAGAAAAGTTATCCAGATCATGATTTAGAGTTAGCTGTGGCATTGTTTCATTAATTATACAGAGGAATTGTCTATATTGATAATGATGTGGTATATATACTAGTCATAAAATTTTTATATATATATTCAAACTGAATTAGTTGAATATTCTTCATATATTATGGTTGGAGAAGAATAATGATTATGGTTTATCAATGTATTATGATCATGAGAATGTGAAAAAGGTGGTCAATTATTTAAGTTAGAAGGAACATGATATCTTATTATTAATGAGGATCTAAAAGATCCCATGTTTTTGGATTTTAGAAGATGGATCTAGAAACATTCAATGAAGGTGGGAAATATTATCTTTCTCTAAAGTGTGATTGACCATAAATCCATGTGAGTATTAAAGAGGCATAGTACGAAGATTTGTAACTATAGAAGAAGGCCATAAATTCCCCCAATTTCAACCATGAGTGTGATAGAATGAAATGGTTTAGGAATCATGTATGTGTTCCTTCTTTACTAGATTTGAAGAAATATTTATTGGATGTATCTCATAGTTCATCATTCAATTTTCATCCTGGATGTAAGAAGATGTATAGATATCTAAAAGAGTGTTTAAAAGAGTGTTTATATTAGAATAAAATGGTTTAGGAATCATAGTTCATCATTCAATTTTCCCCATTTGATGGAAGATGAGTTGGATATTGGTTATTTCAAAAAAATTAAAACATGTATGATTGTAGCAGATAAGTATATTTTTATATAATAATTGTTGAATAATATTATATGTATATGAAATAATAGATAAAAAATGCACGGTTAAGAATAATTACACTTCTTTAGACTGCCACTTTAGGTTTACAGAAAAATCTGTCCATGGATTCTTTTCTAATCAAAAAGGGAATCTAGTTCATGGGGTGGTATGTATGTAAGGTATTATTTTAGGGATTTATGGACCCAAAATACCCTTATGTGTGTATAATATTTTAAATAAAGTGTCCATTTATAAATGTGGGAGATGACCAACATGGTCTTTCTAAACTAAATAAAATATATTAATTTCATTTCAAAGAAAAATGATTTAAAATTGATACATATTAAACAGTGGAATAGGATTTGATATCTATACGGTCATAAAATGTGATTTAATCACGTTTATGTGGAATCATTAACCTTTTCTCTTGGTTTAACCCCCCAATTTTCAAACTGTTGTTCATGTGTACGATGAATTTCCGCCTCGAGAACCAATATAATTCATTTTATATAACCTCTAATCTCAATTTTTTTTAATAATGTATTTAAATTAAATAATTTTATTTTTCAGGATATATTTATCAATATATAGTGAAAAGATATCAATTAATGTTTTACCGTTCCATTCATTGAAAAAAGATAACATAGTTCATTCATATTTCTGGATTACCACCTCAACGAAGTGATGTGATTAATTTTTCATAACCATTTCACATGAATGATATATATATGTTTATTTAAATAAATAATATGGAATATATGTTATTATTAATATATAAATTTAAAATAGTACATATGTTTTCCCCATTGTTTTCTTTCAAAAAAACAAAAGAAAACAATACTCATATGTACGTATGACTTACTATCTTCATGATTGTTAGGTAGTTCATTTTTTATAGCTATATTTCATGTTTTGCTTAAAAAGAATAAATTATTTAAAAAATTTATTATTTATTGATTATAGAAATTTATATGGTGGAACATTGACCTATTTTACCGTATTAAAAATACCAAAGTCATTTTGGACATATGAAGTGAATATCCTCAAAACATCTAGCATCAAATTATTTTGTTAATTAATTAAATATAACATGAAATTAAATAAAATAACATTAATTATAATTATTAAAAATTATGTTATGTATTTAAATTATAAAAATAAGTTTTTCATTCAAGAATATAAATAATGTATGAGGGGATTCGTACCTAAGGTAAGGGTTTTATGTTACAATATCATTGTTTTTCTAGAATGATTATGATTAGGTTTCCAATGTTAAATTATTATTATATATGTCTCATGATATCATTAATTTTCTTCTAAAATCTTTATTTATTTTGGTTACATGCTTTACATTCATTTTACTCTCTTTGTGAACTCATGAAAAAGAAAGGATAATTTTTTAATGAAAATTGATTTTATTTCTCTCATTTATTGAATATAAATTTTCATCCTTATCCATGTTTTCAAAAAATGTATTCATGAATGTTTTTAATATTTAATTATTATTTTTTAAATTCAATTTTATCTGTGAATAATTTTTTAGAACATGGATTTAAATTATCTTATCATCTCCCAAAGTAGTGGCTTTTGAATTTTTACCAAAAATGTAAAAGGAATATTTGTTTTAACATACACTTTGGGAATGTAATCTTCCACAATCATGATAAATCAATTATTTCAACATTTTTTAAAAGAATTCCGAATTTATTTCCAATAAAAGTGTTTTGATAAAGTTTTGGGATATTTTTATTTCAAATAAGTCATTTCGAAGTCAAAATGATATTTTCATCAACAAATGTTCCAATTGTTCTCTTGAAGTCATTCTCCATATAATATGACAACATATCGTATTTCATTATACTTAATGGGAATATGATCCAATGATATCACCCTAATTATTTCTATGGATGGTTTATTTTTAATATGAGATGGTGATTATGAAAATAATTAATTTCCATTTGATATTCTATAATGAATTGATGAAATTATTATGAAACATTTTATACTTTCCATGAGTAATGTCCTAAATACATATTTATAACTCCCGTGTCTTTTCATTGGTTATGATATGGAGAATATTTTTCTGATATTGAATAAAAAACTAGCTAACATTTTCATTATGTGACAGGTGGTAACAGAATTATATAGCCCTCCAGTGTATTGGATAATGATGGATATCATCTTAGATAAATTGGACTTTAATGGGGAGTAAAAATAGTTCAGTACGGTAAATTTTATGCTATAATTATCTTGGGAGAGAATATTAATTACTATAATTGTTATGATATTGAACTCAATCCACATTGATAGTGTTGTCAATAATCCTTAACTACGAAAGAAATGAGTTTCTATGATTATGTAGATTAAAAAAAATTATTTCTTATGCCAAGTATATTCTCTTTTGGATTGTGTTCTTTGACACCATTATGATTTATGTCTTATAAATTTCCTAGAATAATTCTATGATTCAAAATTAGGATTTATGATATGCAAGGTATGGTTCTCCAATTTTATTCCCATGTTCTCATACCCTTGTGCTCATGTCCTATTTATTTGACCTTTTATATATCACTAATTTTCCATTAATGGGAATATTATAGTACCCATTTTTATTTTTACTTTGTCTATGTTATAAATAAATATATTAATTTAGAAATTTCTAATAAGGGTATTGGTTTGGAAGAACATAGTGGGAGATGATGTAGTTCACTTATGAATGATTTTTTTAGGTATTTGAGTTTATAATGATATTAGAACAATATGATTATGGTTTTTATCAAAATATTATGTAAAAAATATTCATCTAATATGATTTAATATAAATTTATGAATGTTATGGCACACTATATTTCAGAGAGTAGGGCTTTCGGGCTGTGAGGCAATCTGGACAGACCACACTAGTGTATTCTCTTGATGTGAAATCAAAGAAAGTATCATCCCACAAATCAAGGGTAACCATACTGGAAATGAAGAGAGGGAATGGAAATCACCTCCCATATCTTTAATAATAATTTTTTCCATTGGTAAATTATGGATAATTAACCATGAGATGTGTGGAGTTATGCATTATCAATGAAGCAGATGCTGGGGAGGGGTAGTTCTTCTGTGATTGGGTATTTTGGAAATGGAATCTTGTACTAGATATTATAAATCTAATACTATGGTTCACATAAGTTTTCCCGCTCAACCCATATGATAGAGGATATTATCAAAAATTTACTGAAAATATATATACTTTGGAAAATTTATACCATATCACTATGTGGAGGAGGTAGTCCATACATGAAAATGTGTGATACAATCATTTCATATTTGATTAAGAATGGGTGGTTAATTGTTGCTTTACATCATAATTACATGATAGTATATTTATGAAACTTTATTACTCATTTTTTATGGATACAATAGTTTAAAGGTGGTTGAAGGAGATATGAAATTGAAGGATCATGGTTTAGATTTATACCTCTTTCTAGGAGATCTCATTTATCATGCCCCTATATCATTGAGAGATTGGCCTTAAGAGAATACAGAAATATCTACGATAGTGGGAAGGAATAGAGAAGGGTTTTCTTAGGGGATTCATTGAGATATATGTCTAATTTTTTTAAAAAAATGGATGATAATTTCTTACTTTTTATATGTGAGGTGAGGGACACACAAGGAATTTCTTAAAATATTTCAATAATATAGGGTCATTTTCTTATGAAAGTCACTCTAAATGGCCATGAAATAGAATTTCTTACAATATAAGGTTGAAATAAATTAATGAAATGGTAAATATGAATGTTTGTGTCGCATTCCTACTCTCAAATCTTAGTTTTTCCCCCCCACCAAAACCTAGGTAATCATATTTTGACCATAACTGGGGTAATAAAATTTTACAATTTTTATTATTCATTATTAAAAAAATGAAATATATATTATTAAATTATAATAATTTTCTAATTAAAAATATATATTTAATTTAATTTTATTAAAATACTAATATTAGTAGAATTTAATATTATATAACTACGTATAACGCACTGATATCATGTTTTAGGAAAAAATGAATCTTAAGGAATATATCATGATTTACATCTATTCGTTTCCCTATAATAACCGTGCAAATATAATGTTAAAATATTTTACGTACAATTTAATTTAAATAAATTATTAAAACCAGTATTCAATATATATTAAGCTAAAAACACATTCCACAAATTAATACAATATATAGAAACATCTGTTTTAAAGCTAAAAAATTAAATTATACAAAAATAAAGTATATTAAATCTTAATATATATATAATTATATTATTTATTATTAAATATATCTTATTTTTAGTTTTTATCAAATTAAAGAAATAATTTTACATTTAAATTACTTTATTTTATTAAAATAAATAACCGTTTTAAAAATATCTGTATTTTTCCCAATTCAATGAAAATGAATATTATTTGAATTTCCAAAAATCAAATTTATCCTAAGATAATATTGAAATGCTAATTTAAAAAATTATATTCATTCCCTAAAATAAAATTCTTAAAATTAGAGTAAAATAATTATAAATTACATTTGTGACATCCCAACCCCGGGTGCCACTCGTTGTTTCCCCAATGCCAGTTGGCCACAAGACCTCATGTGTATTTCCTTGAATATGAGATGATTCCAACCAGAAATGAGGGCCTAAGGTGTGTCATTTTCTATACTATTCCATTGTTACTAGAGTATAACATAGTAGGTTAATATAATAACTGATATGTATTATAAGGAGTATAATAAATCGATGGTACTAAAGAATAGAAAGGAATAATAAATAACTAAAAAACTAATAATAATAATAACAAAATGATGATAATGTATGATATTTATCTATAAATTAGTAAAATATGGATACAAAGAGGATATAAATACATGTTATTCAAAAGATGAAAAAATAATGAAAATTCTATTTAACATCTCGAGCCCTGGCATGGTCATTTTCTACCAAACATGAACCTAATGAAATCAACCAATATCATGTGTCAAAGACGGGACATTCCCCTTTGTAAAAAACTTCTTACATGTAATCTAATTGAGTGAAAACAGGGGAATATATCATATTTGTGAAAAATATAAGTAGGTCACCACCGACTATATATATACCATCAATTCTAGGTAAAATAACTAGATGTGTATTGATATATTAATATAATCGTAAAGCAACACAGTAATGTAAATTTTATGAAACCTACTTCATCCTCATCTGGTAATGTGTCTGAACATGAAACCACTTATGTAATTAATTTTAGTTAATTTTATATAATGATTCATGTATGGTGTAACCATCACTGACATCACAACATGATAGTGATAGTAAAGGATCCTATGTATAATCAAGGCACTGTGTAATGATAATAATAATCAAGTGGATCCAATGTATTAACCAAGGAATCCTTGACCTCAGGGGTTGATCTAACTTAGTAAATATCTATAGCCTTGATATAAGAGGTTCGAGTTTAACCAAAGCTAAATTTCCCATTACGTTCCAAAATAATGATTTTTAGAGTATAATGATCTCATCCATGTTAAAGTAGATAAATAATGAATGGGCCTAATGTATATAAGAATGGAGCCTCATGTTCATAGATGTCACACCAGATCCAAGGAGTGCATCCATGGAATCCTATAATGATATACTTGGGATAATACATTGTATTTTTTTATATCCCCTTATAGACATAGATCATGTTCTAAGGTTCGTATCTCCCTTTAAACCCATTATACTTTAATCAAAATGGAATCTATGAGGGCTCATGAAAATTCATAGAGATCCTAGGATATCACAAGTGAGACCACTCCTATAATGATTTCAAGGTCTGTAGACGTTACACAACTTATAATCAATTCATTTATTACAATAGTCCATGTAATACTCATAGATTTTTATAATTCATGAGGATAATTCAAACCATTCATTAGTGTGAAAAGTAAAAGGAACATTAAACCACTCTTCTGTTTTATAATTTATAATTAATTTAGTAGGTTCACTCCTCTACCATCCATTTTTTCATGGAATGGGGTT
This sequence comes from Viscum album, assembly GCA_963277665.1. NCBI lineage: Eukaryota > Viridiplantae > Streptophyta > Magnoliopsida > Santalales > Viscaceae > Viscum > Viscum album. Next base: position 828,573,595 of record OY728165.1, read on the forward strand.
CTATGGACATGTAACCCCACCAGTTAGTTACATTTTTTAGGACAAGTGATAAGTAGCCGTAAAAATTCCATTTATCATTTAAATATTTTTCGATTAATTTGTAACATATACATATGGATGGTCAAGTCACACCATCACATAAAAAGGTATATGAAATAGCAATTATTTAATAATTTTATTGAGGATGGTATTATCATTCAATTTTTCAAGCCATAACACACCTGAATGGTGGCGTAAAAAAACATGACACACCATTAAAAAATAATTACGAAAAAACAATATATGGGATGGATAGCATTGTGGTTGTAACCTCTAATGAAATTAATAACATTACTAAAACAAGATCTAGAATTGGATATTGATTAATATAATTATGGAAGGAGAATTTAATAAATAACACCTGATAAAATTTTCATGCACAAAATAATGATAGTTTATAAAATCTGGAAACATGAGGGTTGATTCATTGAACACCAACCTCTTAGTCACAAAGCTCTCCTAATATACAATAATCATATTTTTTGGCCATTATTGAATGAAATCTAATGAATGGGTCAATTCATTGAATATAGGTTCTAAGAGCCTACATCTAAATAACTCCTTCTAGGATGAGTTAAATAAATAATGGATCATTATTATTTAATTAAATACCAATGAACTTCTAATGGGATGAATAGGGGTCAAATCTGGAATTAGATCAGGGAATTAGAGGACAACGTATAAGAGAAGTCTTCAAAGGAGAGCTCCCAAACATATTATGACCAGAAGTGGAGAAAATGAATGGAGGGAGGTATGTTTAATATAATTTTAGTGAAAAAGTGTAATTTATTACAAATACATAGATATGCATGGTTTTTAGTGTAGGATCAAAATAATGATGTAGATGCTCAATATACAAGATGGGGGTGAATTGAAAACATAATAAATTCCTTTGAAACCTTTAATATTGGTTAAAACTTTCTATTGTTTAACAATGTTAAACAAGGGAAATTCACAAGACCTCTTAGTTCAACAAACTTGCTAGATTCCATAAATATGGTTCTAGAAATGAAACTTAAGAAAAGTTTACAAGGAAAAATATTCTACCTTAAAGCATATTGAATATTAATAATCAGAGTATACAAGTACAAGAATATATAAGAGAGTTATAGTTTCCTTATTATTCAAAATACAGCGGGAAACAAATTTGAAACTATATAAGTAACACATATAGATTCTTTTAACCCACAGAGTAGGGTATCCAAAAACATTGGATAAAGGTCCCTTGATTTTTAATTTCACAAAAGTCTGTCTTACCCACACCAGGGTAAGCCCAAGATAAGAATATTGGAGTCTGTCTTTCTATCCTCACAAGCCCTCGAACATCAAGTTAGTCGACACCTTTGTCTTCCTTATAAAAAAAGTCATCAAACATTAAGGTGGCTGGAACTTCTATCTTTCTATCCATGGATCCCTCGATTGTACATAGCAACATTCTGAGTCGCATGAAGAAATCTGAGCAAGATGTTCAGTACACACAAATCATGAGATTCTCTCTTTCTCGAAACCCTTTCAGTAGCATGTAATCTCGTGATTGATCAATGTGTGTTGATATCATTCATATGAGCTCCTATTTATAGGCACATTTCCAACAGTTGGATCCCTCCTCAAATGGTCATATTTTTTATTGAATTTTGGAGGGACCTAAACAAGTGTCACTCAAATTACATGTATTTAGAAACCGAATTCACAAAATCATTTCATAAATATAACAAGGGTATGTAATATATAGTTTCTCAATCAAATCTAAGTTTTTCGGAGTCTAAGGAAAAAAATAAAGCTCAGATTCTAAGAGGAAAACATTCAGATTCTATATTACATGGATATTAATATTCTATTTTCCAAGGAATTCAGAATCAGAATTATGTAGTCTTCAGAGTCTGAATTCAGAGGAATTCGGAATATAAATTCTGTGGTCTTCGGAGTCTAATTTATAAGGAATTTGGAGTTTGAATTCAAAGGAATTCAGAGTTGAAATTCTAAGGAATTCAGAACCTGAATTCTATGGAATTTGGAGTCTAAATTATAAGGATTTTGGATCCTGAATTCTATGTAATTTGGAACTTCAATTATAAGGAATTATGAACCTGAATTATAATAAATTAGAAACATGAATTTCATAGAATTTGGATTCTTAATTTCAGAGAATTCTGAGTTTGAACATCACAGAATTTGAAGAATGAATTTCAGATAATTTTTAGTCAAAAATTTCAGAGAATTAGGAGTCTGAATTTCAATGAATTTGGAGTTGGAATTTCATAAAATTCAAAGTCTGAATTTTAGATAATTCGGAGTCTGAATTTCATAGAATTCAGAATATGAATTCATATCCTAATAATATAATACGCTATATCTATGTACTTATATAATTCCAAGGTTTTAGATTTGAAACCAAAATTTTCACTTAGGTATAAAAAATAAAATATTTAGAGGAACTAGAATGTGAATAATGAAAAAAATGGTAAGGATAAGGTTACTTGGTTGAGGAAAAATTTCCTTATTAAGGAAAACATAAGGGAAAAAGAAATTTTCCTTGAGATAGAGTGTTTGTGATTTTCAAAACATAGAGGAATGTAAAATTCATAAGAATAACTTATTGACTCAAATATCTCTACCTTTTTGTAAAGCACAAACATCCTTTCTAAAAATAATATAAGGACTTTGAAAATTTTATGATCGTGAAAATTAAAACTTATCTCCCTTTACTTATGGATCATAATGAATACGACTAACTCCCCCTTAGGCTTTGAGATCCTTAAGGATTGTATTCTTTATTTCCTAAAAAATATTTTACATTTTCTCGCATATGAAAATATTCATGATAAATAATCCCCCTTGGTTGAACTCTCTAATACTTAGGGAAATATAATCTTTTCTTAGTATTCTTTTATACATTCCTTTATCCCCCATTTTTATTTTTAAAAATGAATAAAGGTAATGGAATAAAAAATTAGGTACCTGAAATATTATTACTAAAGAACAACAAATATAAAGTGGGACAAGAATATCATTAACATTGAATGAATTTTTAAAATTGGATAATAAAACAAAAGATTCGATTTGGAATGAAATTATCCCTCCTTTTCTTTTAGCATTATCTTCTTCACAATAGTCTTATGCTTCTTGAGTTCCATGTGATCATCTTCCATGCGCTTGAGTAGCTGATCTTGATCATCACTCTTCATTCCTAAGACATTAATTTTTTCTTCTTGTGCCATAACCATATTAGTCTGAGTCTTTAAGGATTCTTTTTGTTTAGAATGTTTTTACTCAAGCTCTATTCTAGGATACTTTTCCCTCTTCCAACTCTGAGAAACTAAATACAATTTCTCATTCAGATCTATTACTTCTTTCTTCCAAGTAGTTTCTTCAAGAGATATCATTTCACCAAAAAACATAGTGAGATCATTGAACTTAACTTCTTCAGTTTCAAAAGTATCATTTTCATTATCCAGAAACTCATTGAGAATTCTCATCTCATCATCAGTTTCCTTGAAAAACTAGTCATATTCTTACAAGATATTTTGTGGGCTTCATAATTAATGAAAAATGTTTTGAAATCCACCTCAAGTTTGACACACATATCCATCACCCTGAATACGGAATTTGTTTTCTGATTTAAGGAATTCGGAAGCATTTTTCATCTTGAATGTATGCATGGATATAAAGGAATAATACCTAACAAATTATTCATAGACTAAACAACAATTTGATGGCCAAGAGAAGATGAATCTGATTTTTAATGCTTAGTCGATGAGGTTTCCTTTTCAAGAAAATAATCTTTCATCTTTGATGAATCACCAGTATATTTTTTATTGACCAAATACTAGGTAGAAGTATCAACCATCACCTGATTTCCCTTTTCTGTTCTTGAAATGATTTCTTCCTGTTTAGGTGATTCATGTTCACTATCTGTTAGTTGAACAATCATATCATCATCAAATTTTTCCTTCTTTTCTCCTACCTCAACACCCTCTGGCTAAAATAAATCATGATTGCTACATTCTTCTTCGGATAATTTATTTACTTCTTCCTCACCATCCTCATATTTTCTTAGGTAGCATGTTTTGAATAATAGACTTCAGACATTTAGATTGAAAACTTCTCATAAGGACTCTCCTTCTCATGATAATATTCTACTTGTTTTATCATATCATTGGTATAACCACTCCTTTATTTTTCTTCTTCCACTTCTTGTTCTTGTATTATTTATTATTCTTATCTCGATCAGGAATCACCAAGTACTTTCCCGAAGTTTCTAGGATTGATTCTACCAAAAAGGAATCTGGTATTGGAATTTTATTAAGCTTTATCAGCATTCATATAAAGATAGTGTACTATATTAGCCTCTGACATCTTCTTATTTTGCTTCTTCTCTTTTTGTTGCTTCTAAATCTATTCAGTACCCTTTTCAGTCAAGGATTTTGCCTCAGTAGGGTCCTAGAGAAATGTAGGCTCCCATTCTTTTTTGTTTTTTTATCCTCTCTCCATTTTTCAACTACCTCATCAGGATAATATTTTTTTATCTTTGACATTGATTGTGAAGATTGAATTTCCTTATAAATATAAACTTTTTCTACCTCTTGAATTTACTTCACTTTTCTCTTCCTTCCACCTATCTTAGAGGTTTTAGATACAACAAAAATCTTTGATAAAGATTCAACTTCTTTATTTGATAAATCATAAAACTCTCTAGAATCACCAGAAAATCCAATTTTCATTCTCCTTAGAGTTTCATCGCTTAGTAATATTACCCAGAAATTTCATGACATCGATTAGAAGGAACTTTTAATTAATTCTAAAAAAGAAACAATGATCTTTGATAGAATTTCTAGATGCATGATAATCTGAGACTTCAGAATTATATTCTTGATATTCTTAATAGTAATCAAAATATACTTAACAAGATTCAGCTTCTAGAGGATCACTATGAAATAAAATACATATATATCACTTTTCTTCAAAGTATCTTTATCTCATTTCCTCAGAATGATAAATAATTGAACCCAAAGTTCCAAAATCCGGAAATTTGAATAAAGATGAAGAATATTTGGAGTCTTGACTCCATTGAAACCAAGGATCTATATGTCCTTCTACTTATCAAAGCTTCCTTCAACATCAAAAAACTTAAGCGAACAAAATTCTGCATATCCTTCATAAGGTATTCCAGTCAGAGTAACTGCCTTATAATAAGAAAGAGAGTAAGTCTTACCATAAATCTTGAAAGAAAATATCTCTTTTCATCCATGATTGAAAAAGAAGATGGATTCATATAACTCTACTAGCAACTCCTGAATAATCGGATCCTCTGCCTTGGGTTTAAATTAAGCTATATTATCCCAACTATTTTACTTAATGTTCATTGAGATGATTGAATCGTACATATTAAAGATGTTCGGGTCTTACAACCTTTCATGATAAATACATCATTCCGATATTTCCTTTACAATTGACATTTCATTCTTAGGAGAGGCATTTTTAGACATTCAGAACTAAGGATGACCTGGGAAATTCGGAATGGTCTTATGTAGGAAGGGCAGAGCTTCAGTACACAAGAGTATGGGATTCTATGTGGGATAACTATCGAGGGGTCCTTTATATAGGCAATTTAAGAGACATTTCAACATCCCTGATTGATCCAATGGTTTAAAACTTCTTGAGAAGATCTGACAGTTGAGATGATAACTGAATAATGATTTTGATAGATTCTAATCTTTTACGGTTTTTACGAAAAACATTCAAATTTAAGGAAAAGTGAATTCAAAAATTTTGAAACAAAATAATAAATCCAAAAATTACAAGATTATTACGAAAATTTAAGAAAGGAAACATAGCATTTGGATTGCTAGGAATATTACTCATAATAAGGAAAATTCGTCTTGAAGAACTTTAGATTCTAGAAATTTGATTACGAATATTTTGGATTACAAAAAAGAATTTAGATTACAAAAAATTTGGATAACAAAAAAAATAAACTATGAAAACATTAACATACAAGAAAATGTACCCCCTTATGGAAAAGAGTTTGTAGTTGTAAGGATATAGGTTTCAATAATAATTTAATAAATAAGATTACCTTACAGTTATCATTATTAACATATGATTAATGTATTCAAATCTATAGGATGGTAATGATTTTGTGAAAATATTACCAAGTTGATCTTGGGTTTGGATAAATTGAAGAATGTTATCTTTTTTTTTTCTGTTTGATCCCTAAGAATGTGATCCCTTTTATCTATGTGTTTTGCACAATAGTGATGTGTAGGGTTTTTACTTAAGGCAATGGAACTAGTGTTATCACACAATGTTTGTGTTTTGGTAAAACTTAAACCAAAGTCTGTATGTGTGTGTTGCATCCATAACACTTGATCACAACAACTTCCAGCTGCTACGAATTATTCTTCACTAGGGGAAAGTGAGACTGAGTGTTTCTTTTTACATGAAAAAGAAACTAATGGATATACTATGAAATGACATTATTTGGTTGTACATTTCTTATCCATTCTACATCCACCAAAGTCAGAATCCAAAAGACTATTTAAAACAAAATCATTTCCGGAAGTATAAAAGAGTCATAGATCAATGTTTCCCATTAAGTAGAAAAAAATCCTTTTCACTTACTTTAAATTAGATTCCTTATGATTGGATTGATATCTTTCACATAATCCCAAAACATTAATTCTGGACTACTAGCTACCATGTACTATTGACTTCCTTTCATACCTCTAAAAAATGTTCGATCTACTGGATTCCCAGCTTCATCCAGATTAAGTGAATTTGATGTAAGAATGGGAGTACTTATACTCTTAGTTTCATCATACCCATACTTTATAAGAGAACATTTAATATACTTATGCTGGGATATAGAAATTCCTTCTGGTTTTTGAGAAATTTGAAAACCAAGGAAAAATGTTAACTCGTACATCAAACTCATTTCAAACTCAGATTTCATTATATCCTCAAAGGAATTAGTTAAACATTCCCGAGATGAACTAAATATAATTTCATCAACATAAATTTGAACAATCAAATCATTTTTCTTATCTATCTTTAAAAAAATGGATGGATTATCATTTCCCTTAACATAATTTTTTGAAATTTTTTTTATAAGTCTATCATACCAGGCTCTGGGGGCTTCTTTGAGTCCATATAAATATTTTGTAAGATTAAAAACATGTTAAAGATGTTTTTTATCTTCAAAATATGGAGATTTTTTAACAAAAACTTCCTCTTGAACATAACCATTAAGGAAAGCACATTTAACGTCTATTTGAAAAGGTTTGAAATTAAAGAATGATGCAAAGGAATATAGAATTATAATGGATTCAAGTCTTGCGATTGGAGCATAGGTTTCTTCATAGTCTATTCCTTCTTGTTGATTATAGCCTTTAAAAACCAATATAGCTTTATTTCTTACTGTGATTCCATTTTCACCACACTTATTTCTGATGACCCATTTTACACCAATAACAGATGTTTCCTTAGGTCTTTCAACTGAGGTCCGTACTTTATTCCTTTCTAATTAATTTATATCATCTTGCATAGATTTTATCCAATCATCACCACCAAACGCTTCATCAGTGCTTTTTGGATCTAATTGGTAAAGGAATGCTAGATGTTCTACTTCTTTTCTTAAGGAACTTTTAGTCCTTAGAGGTTGATTTACATCACTAATGATACTATCACTGGGATGAATCTTAAGAAACAACCGATTTGGGTTTTGTAAAACATGTTCATCAACATATGGTAGGAAGTCTTCTAGGGTAAATGGTTCAGAAACATTTTCATGAATATTTTACTTATCAGAAGGATCTTCTATAAGGGTTGATAATCAGTTTTTGAAAGCACATCTGAATATGTATGTTGAGGATGTTTAAAAACAAAAGGATCGTATTCATCAAATTTAACATTTAATATTTCTTCAATAGTACAAGTATTTTTATTGAAAACTCTATAAGCATAAGAAGTTGTAGAGTATCCTAAGAAAATTCATTCATTGTATTTTGGTGTGAATTTTTATAGATTATATTTAGTATTTAAAATGAATACCTTGCAACCAAGAAACTTAAAGTATGAAAGTCTATGTTTTCTACCATTCCATAATTCATAAGGATTTTTAAAAAGAAAATGTATAATCAATACAAAATTTATAGTATATCAAGAAGTACTTAAAGCTTCAACCCAAAAATGTTTGGCTATCGAATATTCACTCAAAATGGTTCTTGTTATATCTTGAAGAATTTTATTTCTTCTTTAGACAACAACAATTTTTTGAGGTGTTCTTATTGATGAGAAGTTATGAGTAAATCCTTTTTTACTACAAAAAGATTCAAAATCATAATTTTGAAATTCTCCTCCATGATCACTATGTATAGTTAAAAATGGAAGGTTTTTCTCATTTTTAACATGGGATCTAAAAATCATGAATTAATAAAAAGCATCATATTTCATTGCTAGAAAATAGACCCATGTAAATCTAGTGCAATTATCACCTATGACAAATACACAATATTTTCCTCTAATGCTTCTAGTTTTTGTTAGACCAGAATGATCCATATGCGCCAAAAGTAACGCATCAGGGGTTGAGACTTCACAGACTGATTCAAAACATGATTTATGTTGCTTTCCATATTGACAAAGATCACAAACTTTTGAAGAATCAAATCTAAGCTCCAGTAGATCCTTAACTAGTATTGTATTAGAGATTTTACATAGGTTCCTAAGTTTATAGTGTCCTACCATTCTATTCCATAACCAACAATGGTATTCCATTTCACTAAGACAAGGTAGATCATGGATCCTAAGGTCTTCTATGTTTTGTGTGTAAACATTCTCTTACCTATAGGTAGAAAGAATAAAATCTTCCTTGAAATTGTCTACTAAACACTTTTCATTCTTAAAATTCACCAGATAACTATCATCACATAATTTATTTATGCTAATATGGTTGTGTTTAATACCCTTAACAAATAAAACATTTGAAATCAGTTTTTTTTTCAAGAATAACAATGTTACCTATGCCAATAATTTCTCCCTGAGCATTATCTCTGAATGTTACTTTTCAACCTTTTGTCTTGATAATCATTTCAAAGTAGTTTTTGTTACAAGTCATATGCCTAGAACATCCACTATCCATGTACCATGTATTGATATTTACTTTACTAAAAATAAGTGTGTTGGACTTTTGGAACCAAATCATTTATGGATCCGAAAACATCAGAAAGAAAAATTTTATGAATCACCATTTTCATTGAAAAATAAGCTTTATGAAATCCTAATGATTGAGTTTTGTTTAAGGAACAATTTTTTCCGAATTCCCACCACACAGACACTTATTGTAGAATGGAGAAATTTGAAGAACAAAATAATTATTACTGTGAACCAGTTTAGAATGAGTATAACCAAAACTAGAATTATTCCTTAGAGGTCGAATTTAAGAATACATCTTATCGATGTTTTACTAACATAACTTAATGTTTTAAAAACACATTCTCAAAGAAAATATTTCATGCTTCTCTTTAATAACTATGTTTTTATCCTAAAAACATTAGTTTTTGTACTAGAGTTAGTCTTGAAAACATTTTTCATAGATATTACTTTTTCTAGATCCTTAGAAAGCATATCATTCTCAAAAATATCTTCCTAAAGGGTTTTTTAAATACTTCCAAAATCATAAATTTTTTTTAAAGATCTTTAAAAAGATTTAATACTTCCTTAGTAAGAATAGAAATCCTAGAATTTTCTATATCCAGCTTTTTATTGAATTTAGAATTTTCATTCTCAAAGTGCTTTTCAAACCTAGAAACTTCTTCATAAGTAGGTAATGTATTATCTTCATCAGAAGAATATTATTCATCAGAGGATTCATAATATTTACTATTAATATAACTATAATTGAATGATACATTGGTGATTGATTTATCATTGTGTACCTTAGTAATTAGAAAATGAGTTTCAATAGGTATCTTGGCTAATAGACCAACATTTTTCTATCCAGAAGATTAGTACTCTGAGGATTCTCTAGAAGACTCACCATCACTACCCTCCAGGTGTCATTGGCTTCCAAAACATTCATAGAATTAGACTTGTAGTACATATTTCTATTCCTCTCATAATGAGTTTCATTTATGTCTTTTCTCTTAATCATAGCACAATCAGGCTTTATATGCCCTTCTCTTTTCCATTAATAACAAGTGACTTCTGATAAATTCTTGTCCTTTATTTATTAATTCTTGTGTCTATACTAAAATTATTTCTTCTTAAATACCTTGTTCATCCTTCGATCAATATTAGACAGTTCATTCTCAGAATTTTCACTTTCACTTGATTCAGATAAAATAGTGATCTTCTTTGACTTGGATCTAGTAACCCTTTTAGGAGTCTTGGATTTAATCTTATTTGAAGTAGTTTTAAAATATGCACTTCCATTTCCATTATTCTTCTTATTTATATCAGCATCTCTTTTCATTCTTGTGTTGTGTTGAAGAAGAGTTTCAAAAATCTCATCAAAAGTAATCTGTGAGACTTTCCATTTCTCATCAATGTCTGTTCACTTGGACTCCCACTCATTAGGTATGATATCTATAATATTGTCCACAAGTGGTTCATCATCTAAACCTATTTCACCCATGGATTGTAAATTGTTAACAATGGTCATAAATATCTTTTGTACCTTGCACACTAGTTCTCCAAAAGGAAATAGAAATCCATGATATTCTGCTCTATGCATAGCTCTTCTAGTTTCGATAACTTTGGATGTTCTAAAGTGAGTTACTTAAAGAATCTTCCAAATACAATTTTCATATTTTCAAGAAGAAATCTTTCTATATATATTCTTTTCTCATTTAACACAACAAATTATTGCATACCTTGTATTTTAGTTGATATTCTGACTTTTCTTGATTAGTAAAAGTTCGGAATTCCTTGTTAGGAATCTTGTAATCTCCTGTAAGAATGACAATGTTTTCCACTCTAGTATTAATAAAAAAAGTCTTCATACGATCTCTCCAATATTCATAATCATTCGCATCAAATATAGGTGGTCTTGTAGGATTAAGATTGTAAATCGAACCAATATTCATTCCTGGCATCTTAAATAAAATACCTTTCCACATAATATTGTTTATAATAAAAGTTTTTAAACTAGGATAAAAATACTAAGCAAGAAAAAATAGAACAATGAAATAGTGAACAGGAAAATGTATGTGTGAATATATGTATTTTAGTTACCTGCTCTGATACTAATTGTAGGATCAAAATAATGATGTAGATTCTCAATATACAAGAGGGGGGTGAGTTGTATACCTTAAAAATCCCATTAGAACATTTAAAGATGGTTAAAACCTTCTATTTTTTAGAAAAGTTAAACATGGTAAATTCACAAGACCTCTTTGTTCTACAAACTTGTTAGATTATAGAAATATTGTTCAGGAAATGAAACTTTAGAAATGTTTAAAAGGTAAAATATTCTACCTTAGAGTGTATAGAATCGTTCTAATCAAATTATAAATGTACAAGAAAGTATAAAAAAGTTATACTTCCCTTATTAATCAAAATACATCAGAAAAAACTTGAAACAATACATATAACAAGTATAGAATCTATTAACCCAAAGAGTAGGGTATCCAACAATCGTGGACAATGGTCTTTTGATTTATACTTTCATGAAAGTCTGTCTTACCCATGTCAGGATAATCCCTCGATAAGAATATCGAAGTCTATCTTTCTATCCCCACAAGCCCTCATACTTCAAGTTAGTCGGCACATATTCTTCCTTATCAAGGAAGTCCTCAAACATTAAGGAGGTCGGCACTTCTATTTTCCTATCCCCGAAAGCCCTTGATTGTACACAACAACAATCATAGTCACACGAAGAAATCTGAACAAGATTTTAGGTACGCTCAATCCATGAGAGTCTCTATTTTGAGAAATCACTTCAACAACATTTAATATATAGATTGATCAAAATGTGTTGATTCATGCAAATAAGCTACTATTTATAGGCACATTTTCTACGGTCGGCTCCCTCCTCCCACAGTCATATTTTTCCTTGTATTTCGTAAGGACCTGTACATGTGTCACTCAAACAATGATTATTTAGAAACAGAATGAAAGACATCATTTTATAACAATAAAAGGGTAATTCAAATATAGATTCTCTTTAAAATCAAATTTTTAGGTGTCTAAGGGAAAAAATAATGTTCAAAGTCTAAGAGGAAAACATTTGCAGTCTATATTACGTGGATATTCAGATTCTATTTTCCTAGGATTTTGGAATCAGAATTTTGTAGACTTTAGAGTCTGAATTCTGAGGAATTTGGAGTCTAAATTCTAAGGAATTCAGAGTATGAATTATAAGGAATTCAAAATCTGAATTCTATGGAATTCGGAACCTGAATTCTAAGGAATTCGGAGTGTGAATTCTAAGGAATTCAGAACCTGAATTATAAGAAATTCAGAACCTAAATTCTAAAGAATTCAGAACCTAAATTATAAGGAATTAGGAACCTTAATTATATAGAATACAGAACCAGAATTTCATAGAATACAGAGTCTAAATTTCAGATAATTTAAAGTCTGAATTTCGGAGAATTTGGAGTCTTAATTTCATAGAATCTATAATCCAAATTTTAGAGAATTTGGAGTCTGATTTTTAAAGAATTAATATTATGAATTTCAGAGATTTTGGATTCTGAATTTTTGAGAATTTAGAGTCTGAATTTTAGAGTATTCAGAGATTGAATTTTAGAGAATTTGGAATCTGAAATCGGATCCTGAAAATAGAATACTCTATATCTAAGTACATATAGAATTCCAATGTTTTAGATGAGAAATCTAATTTTTCTCTTAGGAATAAAAAGAGTTAGATTTAGAGGATCCAAAATATGAACAATGAAAAACAAAGGTAATTATAAATTTTCGTGGGGAATAAAAAAACTTTTTATTAAGGAAAATCTGTGTGGAAAAGAAATTTTCCTTGAGAGAGAGTGTTTGTGATTTTCAAAACAATGAGGAATGGAAAAGTCGTAAGGAATCCTTATTGATTCAACAAGTAAAATTATGTGCCAACTATGTTTGGATCACTTCCTAGGAAGAGGACATCCATGGTTAGGTCATAGTATTAGGAAAGTAGTCTGCCAACCATATAATTTGGTTCAACTAAATGTTGCAGAAAAACTTCATGGAAGTGTGTCCAACTCTTAATAGTTTCTTCAAAATCATTATCCCCTTGATGCTCCATGTCATTACCTTCATGGTTTGGGGTAATAATATGACCTTCCGCACTTGGTTTCTCATAACCATGAATCTAGAATGTTTATGACAAAGGTCATGGTTTTGGGGTTTGATAACATCTTGGACACCACTGCAGCCATTCTAACTCTAAATTTTATCCATATTTTGTACATAATAAAGAATTATACAAAGTTCAAAAGGATATATACCTGAGATAAAACTACTTTAAAACATTTTCACAAAATAAAAGAAATGTATTTGTTCAAGATTTTCTTTAGAATAAAATTACAATTATAAAAATTGAGTTCTTATTAATTATGAATTGGTACATAAATTTTAATTATTTAAAACATTTATAATTCTTATTAACAATATTGTTATTACATTTCATACCTACCAACTTAATGGATAGGTTATAGCAGCCCCATTTAAATAATAATATATTTGTATTATATAATAGTTCATATAAAGCTTAGGGTTGCATGTTATGAAATATATAGAACACAGTATTATTTTTAACTAATTATTTTGGGTTATTAAATCCCCCCGAACATGAATAAATACGTTCCTCTCATGTTTTATCTCAGAAATCTAATATCTAATATTTGATAATTATTTTTTGAAAAATCCTATCATACATGAGGATGAAAAAATTCATTTTGAATGGGGAAGTGGGAAACATAAATGTTATTTGAAATAACAAATATTACAGTTTCCAGATAAGGATAAATTAAGAGGGAAGTGAAATTTTGGGCATAGAGGAGAAATATAAATTATAGATAATAATATAGTGTGATATGGAACACTTTCATGAGAAATTAATTTTCCAAAAAACAAAAATAGTTGAGGGGTGAAAATGCCATCAATTCATTAGAAATAATTGTAAAAATGAAAATATATTTATTTTAATTCCTTTTTTTCTAGAGCTGAGGAATTATTTTTACAGTGGAATATAATAAAATATACTTACAAGATTTCTTAAAATCCATAATTGTAATTTCATCCTGTGGTTGTGTGTTTTAATTAGTTTCTACCTTCCTTTATTCCCAAAATAAAATAATGAATTCTTCATGCCTAATCCTGAAAATTAGCATTAAACTAATAGTAATATACACAATAGAATTAAAATCCATTCTATATATATCAAGATATTTAACAAAACCAAAACGGCTAGGAAAATTTATCTAATATGGAAATATTTTCATATGATTAAATGATACATTAATCTTTAAAACCATAAATATAATACCCAATGTTTGACTTCAACCATTCCATAAATTTTCATCCTTAAAACTCTACAAAATATTTTTGACTAAATTCAAAATGAAAACAATTCCAATATTTGGTCACATATTTTTTCCAATATGAATTTAAAAATTATCACTAAACTACATAAGGTATATTATATTTTCAAACACAAATTATGTGGATACAATGATCATATATTCACCTAACACATCAAAAAAATTTCCCAAAATAAAATGAATCACCATATATCCATAATTAAAGATAAATTTTTCCAAATATTAACTGTATCTTTATTTCTTCAAAAATCACCAACAATCTAATATATTACATAAATAAAAAATTTAAATAAGATTCATCAAAGATATTATAATTCACTTTTTAATCAAATCGCTAATTAATTTCATGGTCACCAATACAATGAATTTAATTTATCCAAAATAATAAATTATTTATTCTAATAAAACATTATTTTCTCAACATTAGAAACATATTATTTGTTATCTTTCCCTCAATAATGTGCTCTCCAAAAATATCACATTACCACTAAATCAATTTTTTAGTTTCTCGCTAACATTCAATGTATTATTGAAAATCCATAAATTAAAACATATAATGAATAATCCTTAGATACTTCAAGATTCATATTACCAGAATATCATTAACAGTACACTTATACAAAAAAAATTATGAAATATGAATAAATAAATACTTCAATAGTTCTACTTCTTTCATTAACCATTAACTATGACTTTTCATATTACTCCTTAATGATTCCTATAAAATAGTATATGAATCATGTATTGTGATTTATCAATGTAAACATAATCATATTTCTTACTTTTAACATGTGAAATGTAGTTAAATAATTCATATAAATCATATTTAATTTATATTGTCTTTGTCATAGATTTTAAATCATTTACTCGTACAACCTTAATGATCACCTTCATGATTTTTACCACAATGAAATATTTTTTCATAAATAATATTCTTTCTAAATTTATAACATTCAATTGCGGATGAAACCATTAGTACACCATTATACACATTTATTATGTTAACTAAACTTTTTATTTTTCTATAAAAAATTTATATTCTATGTTCTTTGTTTCTACGAAGTAAAAATGTACAAAACTATAAACTAAAATTAATGGGGAAAAATATATTCCCTTACAAAAATGGGTTCCAACCTGAATGAAAACATGAAGGGGTAAATAGCTAATAGATACCATATTCTGAATCCCAATCTATAACCCTTGTACATTGTCCAGGAACCAAGTATCACTATGCTCCACTATAGTCACAGTCATCCAATGGGTCATCTGTTTAAGACACAACATATGTGGGAAAATCCCATGTAGGGGTGTGTAAAAGAACACCCATTAGAACACCCTAAATGATAATGTGGGAGTAGTAAGAGATTCAAAAGAAGAGTAAAACAGTGGATAACACAGTGTAAAATGAAAGAGTATAGCTCAACCTAAGAAAGAGTGGATGTAATATCATCCAAGAAATAGGGGCTACATCAAATTAGTAGACGAATAACCCATCATTTATTTTCCACCTATTGTAGGATATTAGACTCACCAAATCATGAGAATATAAGTAAAGAAAGCATGTGGCGTACCCTATGCAAATACTCTTCTCCAATAAATAGGGTTACTAAATCCTATGAGTGAATACAGAAGAAGGATATATATTCTCAGTCAAATGAATCCTAAAAGATGGAGTAATGATATATCCATATCCCAGGTAAACCTTTGAAAGAGTATCCAATATTTCCAAAAGTAAAATAATGATTAGTTTTATCTCATGTGTCTACCATGATCACATCATTATAAGGAACTCATTCACCACACCTTCATAATATTCTATTTGGGTGGAACTAACTCTCCCTCATAGTTTTGGTCGCATATCAAAAATGTGTCTCAGTGTATTAAGTGTTCTTCTTGCTCGTGAGTCCCAAGATAAATCAAACCATAGACCTTTACTATGTCACATGGTTAAGGGGCCACAATTTCAAGTTAGAGGAACCATACCATTGTAAAATAGGTGGGTTCCACTATAATAGTCAATAGTGGACTCATGCCCTACCCAGCAAGCAGGTTAACTCAAATGGTATAGAACAAATGCATAGCCTAGTTGGAGGGATGCACTCTAAAAGTCTACAGAGGACCCATTCCCTTTGCGGACCAAAGAGTTCCACTTTAGGAGTCAGTAGAGGAACTAGACCCAACCTAGTTAGAAGTTTCCACTCTAAATGTTTTTAGAGGACCTATTCCATGTGTAAGTGGGATGGTTCCACCCTAGGAGTCGGTAAAGGGACAATGCCTATCCCAATTGAATAATTACACTAAAAAATTCATTAATTATCCTTGCCCCACCCAGGTGCATGGTTCTACTAAGGAGTCAATAGAGGACACTTGCTCACCCTAGCTAGAGGGTTCCACTAAGGAGTAAGCCTCTGGTGATCCTTCCTGACCACAACCATCATCAAGCATCAACTTAGAATGTTTCATTCTATAACATTGCATATCATATCTCTAAATCCACAACTAAGGGAACCATAATGATATATGGTTACAAATAGTCAGGATAGGATACTCATGGTCCAAAATCCATTCTCAAAAAAAGATATAAGGACATTTTTTGTTTTATTTGATTATATTAAGGGGTACATTATTTATCAGTGGACCCACATATAGTGTGCTCCCACTCCACCACTTAGATCTTTCAATAGATGGAACACAGTTCCATTCCATGTAATAATAAATATCGTGTAGGTGGACTATGTGATGGCTCATGGATAACCAGGACTCAGGTCTTGTCATCTTCGCTGTGTTTATATACTAGAGTACACTTGAATGTACCGGAACCCATGTACTTCGACATGTGTTTTCCAACCTTGAATGGGGTACATGGTGCGTAATATGGAATACATATCATGTCACCCTTAATTTTCTTCCAACAGTAGTTGCACCCAAGATAGGGGAAACAAGTTGTATGTTCTTCATTAATCACGAGGAGTAGTTGGGATTTTCATATAAATCATAGATCCATATTCCTTGTATGGATCAGTTCGATTGGATTCAATTTTAGTTCTATCTGGGGTCGAAAAGTTTGGATTTATTCAGAAATCATGGTTCCTAGTCATCGTTTATTGGAAAATGGTTTTCATTCATTAGTGGAGTATCATCATTCATTATTCATGATGACTTGGATAACACATCCTTCAATTAAAATTATGGTAATCAAATTAGACATCACCACCTCACAATGATATGATATTTTAACCCTGATCATCGATTCATTCTCATTTCATCAATCTGCTAGGAATCTGGGGGTCTGATCGAGCTCGGTACCTTCTATCGATTTAAAATTGGGAATGCGGGGATCTAACTAGTGATGAAAATTATGAAACATGGAGAGAAAGGAACAATAATAAAGGGTTAATCACCATTGAAAAAGTGTTCATGGATGACTATTTAGAATGGGCATTATGGGATATCTAAAAAATTTAAATAAATTTGATTTCAATACCCAACTGCATTAAGGGTTAGAAATTTCCACAAATCCAATAATAATAAAGTATATACTCAATAATTTAATTATATGGGAGTGAAACCTAATATTATGAGTCTTAACTCAATTTCAAATTGATCGTTGGGAAATAATTTCCCTTCCAACAATCTAATTAGATTTTATGAGTTTGCTTCATCTTAATCTAATCTGATATGAGATTATTTGATCATTTGAGATAATCTATTAGAGGAATTTTGAAGAGTTCTCTCATGGGAAATTTTAGATTATGAGGAAAACACTAGAATAATTGGAATATCATAACTCTTAAAGAGTTGTCTGATGTTATAAAAAGAAACTAATTATTTCATTGATTGATCCATTCATTTAACACACCATCATTGAGAGACAGGTTTGAACATCCTACTCCAAATCATTTTATGTTTGACCTATGGTAGACGACACATTTTGGACTCAATTATGCTGTCAAATTTATATTTGTATCGTCTGTTTAAGATTTATATTGATTTATTTAAGAATTTTTACACACACGATATAAAATATATTTAAATTTTTAAAGAATTAATATAGGGAATAGTTGTCCATGGAATCGCATACGACCGCAATGCGTAACTCTATAAATATTTATAGATATTTCAAAGTCTTTAAATAAAAAATAGGGTCACTAAATCATTTCCACCTTTA
This sequence comes from Viscum album, assembly GCA_963277665.1. NCBI lineage: Eukaryota > Viridiplantae > Streptophyta > Magnoliopsida > Santalales > Viscaceae > Viscum > Viscum album. Next base: position 828,592,339 of record OY728165.1, read on the forward strand.
AGATTTTCTTCCCTGAAAATAAAAAAAGTGGAAAACAAATTTGGGTTCTAACCCCACAATTGGATATCCTACTCTTAAGAACTATCTTGCACTTTTCTATGCTTCCACATCAAGAAAATTAATGGGATAGTCCATCTACACAAATTCTAGTAATGTTAGACCTCGAACACCACCACGTACACTAAAAAGGTGGCACCATTCTTAATGTTCATATATTTTTAGTCAATGAAATGTGTAAAGTCATTCACATTTATCAATAGTTCTGACATATAGAAAACATCATGCATGTGCTCTAGTTGTGGAGGTAGGGAGAGATAATATGAATACTCTCCAACCATTTTCATTATCCTGAATGACATAATCAGCCTAAGGGATTTCTTGACTCCTAAACATAACCTTTGAAATCCTCATCATGGGGGGACTCTCATGAAAACTTAGTCTCCCATTATGACCTAAAAGTCCATAATATGATGATATGTGTAAGATTTCTGTCAGATTTGGTTCATCCTCATCCACTCATAGATGAAGTAAACTCTCTTAGTCATTAAATACACCATATCTGGTCCCACTAGAGATGACATGAAAAACACAAGACAACACAAGTGGTGGTGGAAAGGTCTCCTATACATGTCCTCAAATCGTTACATGCTTATAGTTGAGTGGTATATTTTTTTGTATACAAATTATACCAATGTAAGGTGATCCTATCATATCTAGATGAAGCCTTATACAAATCCCTCATAATATTTTCTATCACCTAGATTGTGTGGTCAACCTACCCTTTAGTCTGTGGGTGAATTTTTGTACACATCCAGAGTTGGGTCTTGAATTCCTCTGGTGGGAATATCCATAATTGTGATGTGAACCACATTCCATTAAAAGAGAAAATCTTCGAGGGAAACCTATGAAGGAGAATGATCTTCTATAAAAAAGATTCCCTAAAACTATCCATATAACACTATTCACTAATAAAAAAGAAGTGTGCCGACTTCATCACTCGGTCCACTATCACAGAGATGGTGTCACAACTCATCACTATGCATAGAAGTCATGTGACAAAGTCTGTGGTTATGTAATCCCACTTCCACTTCATGATCTCATGGTAATGCAAAAAAATTTCCGAAACATGGTGCTCAACCTTTAAATGTAGAAAAGTTAGGCATTGAGAGACACGATCAGCTATGCTTCTGTAATTCTAGAACATAAAAAATATCACTGAAGGTCTCAATTCCTCTTCCCCACACTAGTATGTATATCTAGGGGATAATTGTGAAACTACCAGATCACCTCCTCCCAAAATGTGACTATAACCATTGATCACCCCTATAAAAGGATAGAGTGATTAAAGTATTCACAATATCCATCTTGTGAGTTTCCTATAGGTCTCTGATCACATAAGATCTCATAGTTGATGTCTACCAGGTGGGACTCTCAAACATTCTAGAGAAGTGTAAGAGTCAATGCAATTGACTGAATAGAATTGGTACCCTCCTTCTTTTCTAGGGTCATCTTCATGGAAGAAGATTTCATTGAGTCTTCTTATACAATGTAATATTAGGAAATTATAATAAGTTAATTCTCATTAACCTTTCCCCTCAATAGAGTATATGGTGTCTCCTTGTTGTAGTCCTACGGGAATTCCAACCAGCATTACTATCTCTTATTCAGGATACTACGCGTGAAGACGTACATGAGACTCTGGTTGTATGAGTAGACATTGAATTTCTCTCCCATAAGATAGTGCCTCCACATCCTTAGGGTTAATTCTACCACTTATTTCTCTTGGTCATGAGTTTTTTTGTTTTCCTAATGGGGTCTCAATTACCTTGAACCATTTGTGATAACTGCTAACCACTACATAAACATGCAACTAAACCTAGATCTTAATGCATCGTAATAAACTACAAACTATATGCCTTCCTATGGTTTTCTCAACACTGGATTGCTCATCATAATTTTCCTAAACTCCTCGAAGGCCATCTTGAACTATTCATACTAGGTAAATGAATACCAATTTCATTTTAGAGTAGTCATAGGGGGTATGGCCCTAGATAAGTCTGCAACAAAACTCTTGTAGTACCCCACCATTCCAACAATGCTCCACACCTATAACACATTCTTGGGTGGCACCAAGAAATAATTTAATTGAACATCACTATATCCAAAACTAATCCATGATCATAAATTAAATACCCTATAAAATGAACCTCTTGTATCTAGATCATGTACTTCAAGAGCATTCCATAAATCTACTTCTATCATAGAAATTCTAAGACCATACTCAAATACTCAACATGCTCATTTTTTGATGTAGACTAGAAAATTATGTTTTTTTGAAGAAAACCCCAAACTAGTTCAAGTAAATCTAGAAGTTCTAATTCATAAAATCCATAACCACGGTTGATCCATTCATCACACGAAAGATGATAACTAGTAAATCATAATGACCATAATGACATTTCAATGAGAACTTTGGAATAGTAGCCTTTTGAAAACTAAAATGGTGGTAGTCATACATGATATTGATCTTTGAGAACCATATCACACCATGAATCTAGTCAAAGAGTTCATCAATCCTCTTCAGGGGGTTCTAGTTCATTATCATGGCCTTGTTCTGGAAAAAATAATCCAAGAAAATCTATAATCTCTCATCTTCCATTTTCATGAAATGGACTGTAGCTGCCTAGGGGGACACAATGGGTCAGATGAAACCGTTCTAAAAAAGGTCCTCCAACAACAAATGAAGCTCATGGATCTTAGATGTTTATATAGGATATTCCACAAAAGATATCAAAGTGGTACTAGGATGGAATTTAATGAAAACTCCATGTACTACCTTAGAGGTAGTCCCAAAACAACCTTGAAGAATACATACATATAATCCTCTAGAATTTATGGTACCCAAATTTTTAAGGATCCTACTCCAACAAGGTATTGACTATCCAGTTAATAGGTGATGGATTACAACCTCCTTATCATAGAACCTAGTTTCCCTGCCATGAGATCCCTCTTTATAGAATATGAAAATATCATTCCATCAGTGAAAAAGAATCTACATTATCTTTGGTGATTGTAAATATGGACTCATAACATGTTAATCTAATCCATTCTAAAAATGAAATCCTAGGTTTCTATTGTGATGACCAAAATATCCCATGGTAACCTCTCTCTTCCATGAGATAGAACGCACTGCTTGAATATGAAAGATACAAAATAATATTTGACTGTAGGAACCTCAAGATGAAGTTGTTGTGCTACTGCCTCAACTAGGATCTTCATCTGTTATGCCATGAGTATAGAGACAGAGGAATGGTTGGAACTTATTTCTTCTAATGATGAATCAAGAGTAGAATAAACCCTGATTGTACCTCTTATCATCTTCTGTGCTATGGGATCACAGACATCCAAAGCATGTAGCTATCCATAACCCTGACCAAAAAATATTTATGCCTAATGTGGGCCACCCAGTAGTGGTGGAGGAAGGATCTCATATTGGAATCACCACATATAAAACCACCTACTTTTATGCTAGCTCTTTCTCACTAAGGACCACCCTATCCATGCCTGTTAGATCCATGATCACCACGTTGCCTCTGTCGTGGTAGTCCATCAATTATCTGTATAGGATTCTCTACATGCCTAGTCGCGTAGTCTCATGCCATGTTAACATTCCCTTCATAAGTAAACCTTTTCCACTCTCCTATAATCTCTATAACTCTATGCTTCCTCTAACCACATCACATTGTCAAAACATGGAAGGATCTACTACACTGAGTTCTGAACACTTAGTGTCTGATGGCTACAATAGAAGACACAACTCTATGGTTCCCACTACCAGCTCTAGTTATTCGGAATCTCTCTGATAGAAACCAATCTATCACAAGTGCACACTTTATCACCCCAGTATAGCTGGGGATGCACAAGGGAACCACAATGGCTCAGATCTTTCTATGGATTACCTAATCAAATATCATTTCTCGGAAGTAGCTCTCTCGAATCATATTACGGGAATAATGGGTAAGGTCTATGAACCTCGATGCACATTTAACCACCATCATCCCTGCATGGTCTCTCTCCAAAAGATCCATGATCCAGATAGAGCCTACGAAAGAGGGGAAGTACTCCTCACAAAACAACTATTGGAATTCGATCTATAAGAGTATCGACTCATCATGACTCTGTGTAACATGGCTCCAATAACACTCAACTACGCTATTGAAGTGGCTAGTTTGTAGTGAAACCACATAATATTTTGGGACTAAAAATGAATAAATATGTGTACCATTCAATCTATCCAATCCTCTTCTTCCTAGGGATATTGTTAACTAACGATCCTTTGCATTATCTCTTTCTAGAACTCACAGAGCGCACTACACCTATGCATGTCATCAACATGTTTTTCTATGATGATCTGTTACCTGACATGTGTGATGATGCTACCTACCTACCAAGATGAATGGGTCACAGGTTGAGCCTTGAACCGAGGCCTTGTCGATCATTGGGTTGTCATCATAAACCAGAGCTAGTATGCTGGATGGCTGCCATTGGGGATGTATCCTGAAAGTTATCATGGTGTACTAAAATCAGTTGTGTGTATATATATATAAACCATAATGGGGAGATAACTCAACATGGACAATAACTATCTCATTCCTATATTATAAATGTACAATTATCCATAAAATAAATGTCTCGGCATGCCATGTCCACAAGCTTGTAGTCATGGTCTTGATGAATTGTTACATCAGTCATGGAACCATCAGTCGATTCTCTACCCTGAGAGCCACACTAAAGAAACATTAACATCATATCCATACACCAACCAATAATCTTTTTTGATACATTAAAACAACATATAAATGAATTAATATTATCTTATACAAGTCCTTCATGACCCGAGCCAATCTATATCTTGAGTATCAACTACCCAAATAATGCCCTTATTGGCCAAGAGTAGTGAAAAGCGCCGAAGCCATAACTAACTCGGGGGGGGGGGGTTCCTAAATTAATATATGAGAACACACATCCAAATAATTTTAAAAGTGAAGAGACAAATAGTGAATGATTCAATGCTGCTATAAATTAAACCAAGCATTCTAGATCTTCTATATAGCACAAAAGTACAACAGTTTATACTGAAATTAAAGGGTAAAATACCCATTGAACCAAAAATGTGTCCCAAACTAACAAAAAACTAAAAAGAGTAAAAAAAGAGACTAACTCCAAAATACCAATATAAAAACAATGTATCTGGTCCAAGAACCCATTATCTGTAAGATCCTCTGTAGTCACAGTTGACGAGTTTTCTGTCTACATAAGACACAAGATGTTTCAAAAAATCTAATGAAGGGGTGAGAATAAGGATACCTAGTAGGACACCCTAAAATATAAAGGGGGAGTAGTAAGAGATACAATATAAGAATAAAACATTGTAAAATACGTGGCATATTAAAAGTGTACATCTCTATCCAATAAAGTGTTAAAGTAATCTCATCCAGGAACAAGAGGATAAAAATTGTGAGTAGATGAACTACCCATCAGGTCTCTTCCATCTATATCAGGAGAGTAGCCTCATCAATCCATGATAAGATTAACATGTAAAACACATCAAATACACCATGAATCATTTCATCTCCTAGAATGAGAGTAATCAAATACAAGGAGTGGATATAGAAAATGAATATATATATATATATATATGGTTAGTTTGAAGAATCTGAAATGAGATAGTAAGGGGTTCTCCACCACACATCTAGACAAAATAAAAAGTATCCAACAGTTCCAAAAGTTAAAAAATGATAGTCATCATCTCATGTGTCTAACCTATGCACACCAATCAAAGGAATTCATTCACCACAGCTTGAAACTATCCTCTTCGGGTAGAACTAATTCACCCATGTGGTTTTGGTCACATCTCAAAAATGTGTCTTTGTGGGGTAACTGTTCCTCTTCCTGAAGAGTCCAAAGATATATTAAAACACATCTAATCACTATGCCTAAAATATTAGGGGCAACAATTTATAGGTATTGGACCCATGCCCTGGTGAAACAAGAGGGTTCCACTATAATAATTGATGGGGACCCATGCCCTGCCCAGTAGGAGGGTTCCACAACATTGGTAAGGTCCCACATCCAACCCACCGGGAGGGTTACACTATAAAACATTATAGTGGACCCATTAAAAATAACTATAAGATGTTTCCACTCTATTAGTTAGTCATAGAACCATTCCTAGACCATATGGGGGGTTACACTCTAAAATTATATAGTGGACCCATGCCATGTGCTCACTGGAGTGTTCAACTCTAAGACTCAATAGAGGATCCACTTCTGGCCAAGATGGAGGATTATAATCTAAAATAACCAAGGATCTATACCCACACCAGATGAAGATTTCCCCTCTTGATGTCATCAATTACCCATGCCCATCCCAGCTAAAGGGTTCCACTCTTGAGTAAACCTATGGGTATCCTACTTGACCACAATCTTCGTCGAGCATCACCTTAGAAGGTGTAATTCCTTGAACATTCCAAATAATATCTATAAATCCAAAAATCATGGAACCATCATGTTCTACATGAAAAAACACTGAGGATTGGTTACTCATATGCCAAAATCCATGTTTAAACAAAGGAGATACATATTTTTTATGATTTCTCAGAAGAGATCAAGGAGTGACCACCGTTTCAGATGACACACTAATTATGTTGTCCCACACCACCACCTTGTATTTTCCATAGTCTGCACATAGATCCATGTCATGATGAGTTACCAGTTATGTATTTAGACTACAAAACATGTTCTGGAATTTGGGGAACAGGGTTGTGACCTACTCGTTGTGTCAGTTTACTAGAGTACACAAGCATGTACCTGATTGAATTCAATATTCATGATATATATGGCTGAAGATGTTGGATCAATATAGAAATCAACTATCCAGGTTTTCATTCAATGGAAAATATTTATCATTCACCACAAGAGTTTTAATATTCATTCCACACATTGCCATGGATTCCATAGCCTTTGATTTAAACTTTGATTTTCAAATAGGTTATCCTTACCTCTCAATGATCCAAGGCATTTTCCTTTCTTTTCAATCAGTTATTTTTTCATCAACACATCTTTAATACTCGGGGAATTGATCTTTTTACCTCACAGAATATTCTAATTGGGACCTCAAGGATATAACTATTGAAGAACAGAAAGAAAAATGGGGATAAAGGCACAATAAAAAAGGATTAAACATCATTTTCTACTCATTCATGGACAAAAAAGATCAATGATATATCTGATCAATCATTAAATTATAAGTGAAAAAAATCACATATAACGAGTACCTTCCATAATTTTTGATCAATTTTTCCTGAAGAACCCACCCAACAACAATTTGAGAGGAGTTTCTTCATCCAGTGCATCCTGATATGGTCTGATCTGGTGTTCCGTCAACATATGAGATGATACTCTAGAAGATGGATGAAGATATCACTCATTAGAATTTTTGAATTATAAGGATAATCATAGAGGTATTTTCAAGTAATAACTTTTAATGTGTAATCCATTGTGCTAAAAAATGAATTAGTTAATTAATTCATTCATTCATTAAATGCACATCTAACGAGTGAGGGGTCTGAACATCCGACACTAACACATTTTTTGTCATGCATTGGATAAAAATCCCTTTCTAGACTTAGCCATGACCACACATTTATAATTAAAAGAGCCATTTAAGATTTATCCAATTTTATTTAATAATCTATGTGTGACTGATATAAAATATATTTAATATTTTTATAAAATTGGAGCTTGTAATTTCATATCATCTCACCACGTTGCCTTAGAAATATATATCTAAATATTACAAAGGCTTGAAATGATCAAAACGAATCACTACAATATGGAATAATTCAATGATCATAATCATGATTTATGGAATAAACCATTTTTGTTTATAAGACATGAATCACAAAGGAATCAAAGAACATAATCCATAAGTGTAAGGACCCAGCCTTAAAAATAACATATTCTAATGACATAGACTAGAATTCAAGTTCTTTCATTAACCAAGATCATTTCAGTAGAATGCATTAGGTAATTAGGACATTACTTATACAGATAAGCAAATATATTATAATTTAGATAATTCCACATAATATCCATTTTCTCATAAATGAATCTTTTGAAAGAAAACATCTTTTATTTTCGTAACAAACCCCATGAATTTAAACATGAATACTTATTTTCCTCTATGCATCTATAAACCATTAGAAATACATTTTTGGAACATGTATTATCATAAAAAAGAATAGTAATGGCCATAAATAGAATGAAATAAATCATCAGTCCATAAATACTTATAAAACTTTTCCTCTAAACAAAAATTTAATAGCATACCATTGTGAAATATTATATTGTTGTAAAAAAAATATAAACATAAATAAAACATATATGTAAACTTTGGAATAATTTTCATGTCATACATAATTATGATGAAACCCTTATAGCTACCATATGATTGTAACCCTCACGAAAATTTTATTATTGTAACCATAATAGCTACCTCATGAAGTAACCATCATTATTTCACTTGGAATATCCATTATGGTTATCTTCTATCTTACCTAATTAATTAGAGTGCTAGCATGGACCCACCGATATTTGGTTTATAACAGATCCACCAATCATTATTAATAATTACCATGAATGATAACATAATCATAAAACAAGAAAATCATTCATCATACAAACATAATGTGAAGAAAATACCATATTTTGAATGAATGATTCACTCTCAAAGAGGAAATATATATTTTGAAAATTACCATGTAATAATGTGAAGGAGTATTCAAAAAAATAAGGCATCATGTATGTGGTAAAATCAAATAATTATTTATATTTTTAAATCATTATTTTTGAATTTTGTAAAAAGATACATTAAAGAGGAATTTAAAAAAACTTGTAAATATCATATCATTGATGTGAGAAATTAAAAAATAAATGGAATATTTATATACACTATAAATCCTTATAATAAAAAATAATATAATCGAAAGTCATTTCACAAATTATCTTATCATGACATAATCAATGATATAGAAGGTTTACCCAAGGAATGCCAATTGGGTTAAGAATTCCACTACGTTATTTATAAAATCATTATCCACATGTACTTAATGTCATGTATAATAAAATTTGATTTATTAATTACATAATTCATAACCTCTTCCACCTGTATTTTATTTATTATAATTTTATTATGTTAATTTATAGCCACTTCGATGAGTTATAACATTCAGAATAAGCGTTCTGGGAGTGTTCATTTCATGGATTTGTGATTGTTAACCTGTTTATAAAATGGATTTTATTTTCAAAATGGCAATATAATGCAGAAATTTTAAATGGTCCCATGTAACATTTTTCATTTTTACATGAGAATGATTCATTTTATAAAACCTTAATTATAATTGATCTGATTATTTTTTCATTTTTCCTACCATCAAAAATTGATTTATTTTATTTAATATCATGTATATATATTAATTACAGTATATTAGAAAACTTATTTATAAATATAAAATCTAATTTATCCATAGTAATGGTTTTATGACCATCCTGGAAGGCAATAATGAAATGAAGAAAACTCGTCATCTATGAAGGCGGTGAATCGACACATCACGAATGATGTTTTTGTTTTTTTAGCATAAGAGGATGGGGTAACAGGATTGATGATGTATATTACATTAACATAATAAAATTCTAGTATATATATGATATATGAGTAATCATGCCACTTTGAATACGAGAGGTGAGGATAAGGTACAAATATGAAAAAATTTAAAAGACAAAGAATAAGGATTTACCTCATGACTATAATCTCCTTCACAAACTCCTTATGGAACATGGATTTGGTTTTTTAGTGAGATTAGTAGGTATTGGACATGGGGAAGATTATTGGGATGTGAATTGGGGAGAATTTTTAAAAGATACAAGTCTATGGAGTGGTGAGGATAGGTGGTGGTGAGGGGTTATATTTATTTGGGAGGAGAGGGAAGTTTTTCATTATTTTATTCATTTTACTATTATTTTGGATCAACAAAATCAATGGTGTTGCTTATCATGACTAAATAAAATAACTATACTTATAATGTAAAATATCAGAAATTACCATATTCTACAATTCACCCAAAAATCAACTATTTTAGAAAAATTAAAAAAATTCACCCTCATAATTTTTCAAAGTGTATATTTTAGAAATTGAATCAATTTTACAAAAATAATTTTCTATATATTAGAAATTTATTTTTTAATTAAAATAATCATTTATTTTAAAATTACCTATTTAATATTGAAAATTATTTTGTGACACTTTGAAACATTAATTAAGGTGTCATAAAATTATCTTCTGATAATTTTAAAAAAACATTAATTTATTATTCTATTTTATGAAAATTTATTTTCTATTGAATAATTATATTAATTATAAAATTTTTGAAAAGAATTTTTTTTTCACAAAAAATTTAAAACATAATTTTTTTTAAAAAAAATTACTTATTCGATGATATAAATATATCATATTTTCACTTATGATATAAATATATTTTATTTTTTCTTTCATAGGTGACGTTATAAATATAATGTCCTAATTACTATTCATAACAGTCACATTACTATTCTAAAAGTTTTGTTACTATTCCATTAGTATATATTCCTCAATCTATATAAATAACACTTATTTAATTATACATTTACAATGAATATATCTATTTAATTACTGAATACAAAAATATTTTAATATATGTTCCTAGGTTATTATATTCACCCCCTATTTGTAAATTTCATCATAGTAATTTTATTCACATATTAATCAAGTGAGGATATATTTCCTTCATATAATTTTCAGATTTCCAAGTTTCTTCTTCAACCATTTGTTTTCTTTAAAAAAGCATAGCCTAGTGAATTACCTTATTGGTTAATACTTGATCTGTTCGGTCAAGAACTAGAAAAAAACTTTATACATATGAAAGGTTATCTTTCAAATGAAAAACCTCATGTCTTAGAACATGAGATGATTTTGGAAGGTACTTTCATAACATTAAAAAATGAAAAATAACATGTACCTAGGGAATACTGAAAGGTAAGGCCACTCTATTGGATAATGATCCAACATTCTCTATGATTTCAAATAGTCGAATGAAAAATTGAGTCAGATTACCTTCCTTACAAAAATGCATAACACTTTTACATGGATACAATTTAATAAAAACCTTATCACCAACCTCAAATAAAAGTTATTTCCACCTGTTATTTGCATAAATTTTCTTCCTACATTGAGCTGTCCTTATATTTTTTTTTGGATAAATATTACATTATCAGCCACAATGTGTACTAATTGGTGGTCCTATAAACATAATTTCCCCGAAATAATCCCTAAATGATAGATTTTGACTTCTCTTTACATGTAATTCCACACATGTGTCATCAGTATAATGGAATGAAAAATATTATTATTAGAAAACTCATCTCAAAAAAATTTCTAATCCCAACATCCCTCATAATCCATTAGACAATATTGAAGCATATCCTACAATGTAAATTTTTTTCTCTCAGTATGTCCATCAATATGAGGATGAAAGGTGGTGATGAAATTTAATTTAAAAACCAATGTCTTTTGTATGCCTTTCCAAAAATTAGAAGTGAACCTAGGATCATGGTTTGATACAATATAGAGTGTAACTCTATGTAGCATGGATATCACATTGACGTATAGTCTAGAATGTTTTTCAAAATACATAGAATCTTTAATAAGAAGGAAATGTATAGATTTATTCAGTCGATCAATAATAAATAAATTCACAATGTAAACTTAAGAATCTTTTGGAAGACACAACATAAAATTTAGGGATATATTTTCTCATTTCTACTACAACATTGTTAAATACTAAGTCATCCCCTTCAGCGATTATTATTCTTCATTAAACTGTTTAAAATTAAAAAAAATATTATTAAGTCATCAATATAAATTCTCATTCCATACCACATGTAATAAATCCAAATATCATTGTACATCTAAGTACTTCTACAATGAATGGAAAATGGATAACTATTTACTTCAAATAATAATTCCCTCTTTATGATAGGAATTAAAAGGAACAAATAATATCTTTAAAAATTTCAAAACACATTTCATATCAACATTAATTTCAGAAAACATACCATTATTAACCAGTTAAACCATTTCTATAACTCACAGTCTTCCTTTGGATCTTTATTAATTTTTTTGATCATATACGATTTCAAGGAAACGTGAAAAAACCAAGGAATTTCCTGCACCCAAAAATTCTATTCTAAAATTAATCAAATAATTAATCAAAGGGCCACATTATGCACATATCATGGTTAATGATGAATGATTTTTTTCTACTCAAGGATTCTTCCACAATTTTTTCTTCTTCAAGATATTAATTGGTCATGCAAACATAATCCTTTATCAGTTCCATCCATCTTATTTATCTCATGTTCAATTCCTTATAAGTGAATATATACATTAAAATTTTATAATCATTATATATTTATCACATTCCTCCATAGAGTTGATGACTCTAAATTTTTGAAGAAAAAACCAAAGTAGATAATTCTAGATAATGTGTGAGATAATTTAACACATGAATATTTAGTTTTCTCAATGCATACGCAATTAATTAATCATTATATATTAGTATGTTTCAAAACCCCATTAAGGAAGAATCAATGTAGATAATGAAATCACCATTTCATGATGGTAGGACCAGAACTAGGGCATTCTATATTCTCATTTTTAGTTCATGAAAACAAAATAAACCACATTCTTTTTGGTAAAAAAATTTAACTCCTTTTCGAGTTAAACAAGTTATTTTCCTTGATAACCACAAAATGTTTCCATCAACCCATTGTTAATAGCCTAGTAATCCAAAAAAATCAATTATAAGATAATTTTTTTGGTCTTAGCCAATTGTCAACAAATTTTATTTTGGTAGGATCAACTATAATTCCAACATTACTCACAATTTTCTCAAGGAAATAAATCTATTATAACCAAAAATCACATTTGATAAATTTCCCATATCACTTAATTTATTTATGGTTTTGCATAAAAATACTTAAAATTTTTTCATGAACCTCTAAAAATTATGAATAATATATTATTTAACCATTAAAAAAACCAAAAACTTTTATAAATATTCAAAAAAGACTCTATTCACAAGATCAATAAATACAACATGATCGTTGTTTAACATAAACAGAAAAACTAAAAACTCAAAATTCCCAAATATATTATAAAAAGATATTTTATTATTGTTATCTCCCTTAACCATCAGCTGTTGGGACGCAAACTTGGGATAAATTTTTGGAATGTATTCCACTGATTGAAGCTCATCAAACAATTCCTCGATATGAGGAAATGGATAAATTTTATTAATAGTGATGTTTTTCAATGCTCTATAATTATTTCAAAGACCCAAAGAACCGTATTTCAATTTCAAAAACAAAATATTGTCACCCCATGGTGTAGTACACAAATCAATGAAACCTTTATTTACAAACCCCTTGAATTTTTTTTTTCAATTCTAAAGCTTCTATTAGAGTGATTCGATATGGGGTTTTTGAAAATGGTTTAGCATTAGGGGATAGATTAACAATATAGAAAAACACCTGATCTAAAATTTCAAGAGGAATCTCATTAAAACAACATCGATGTATTCTTTCATAACTAGAACATCATTAATCTGAATAGTTACATTATTTCCAAAAATATGTGAAAGATCACATTTATTTACATTTTTTAAAAGTTATTTAGATTACTAATTTATAATCAATGGTATGGGTTAATTATTTTATAAAAACTGATAAACATAATAAAAAATTTCATTCACTCTATAATCATTAATAACATAGTAAATAAAAATCCAATACATACCCAAAATAACATAAAATTTCACCACATGAAATAAAAAAAGATGTCTAGTTAGCAACCTTCTACAAATAACAACATGAATATTTTCATCAATTCTTTTGGCCTTAATAAACCATCCTAGTGTTTTTACCATAATTTTTAGGTCAATTTCATGAGGTAAAACTATTAATTTACCTAATAAATTCTTAGATATAAAAGAATGTGTAGACCCAAAATCAAACCAGATAGCCGAAAAATATGACCAATCAATCAATATACTTGACACTACTTTGGTTTATGGCCCAAAAATTTCTGAAGTAGTGAAAATTGATTTCACCTTAGCTTTTGGCATATAGTCAGGCTACTTCCCATAATTTGAGTCCATTTTCATTCAGGTATGTCAATAATTCCCTATATCACCATATTTAAAACACATTAAATTTTTCTTATCAGAATTGAACATACCACTAACAATTAAATTCTCATTGCAATCATGGGACATATGTTCGTACTTAACACATAATAAGAACTTCTTATATTTTATATGTAATTCCCTAAGGTTCTTTTTTCAACACCATCCACAAAATGAAAAATTGATTTTCATACCTTTTTATTTGTTTGATTGTTTTTTACCCATTATCTTCCATATGGACCTTTTTAACTTTTTGTTGTTTTAATAAAATACATTATGATTCGAAAAATACATTTTTAACAACTTAGAACATCAAAAAAGTGTGTCATATATTTTGAATCCATATGAATCCAATTCCCTTCAATTTTATGTCTTCAATCTGGAAAAAAATAGTTGATTTTACAATCAACATCTCGAATAAAATTTATAGTTTACCATGCTAATAAAGTGAAGATTCTTTATATATATCTATATAATAATCATCCATTCATTTCAATTTGAGGAATTTATTTTACATTCTTAGTCGAACATCCTTTTGATACTATTCCTCAATATTTAGATTCTTAAATTCATCCCCCTCAAAGGAGTAAACCTCTTTTTATTCTATGATATTATTGGGCATTGACCACCAGTATTCAGCTTCCCCTTCAAAGATATATGTTAAAAGACTAAAATTTTTATGATATTAATATCCTATGGAATAAAAAATATATTATAGGGATTTAATCCACCCTTCAGGTACAATTATATTATATGATCTACTAAATGGTGCAGGGTTCTACCTCATAAAATGTTCCACTATTTTAATATTCCATTGAGGTAGATCTCGATGATCTCTTATATAGATACCATTACCATTTGTTGCTTTAATAAACTAAGACATCATAGAAACAAACATTTTTGTTGTAGTTCCATCCCTTTTGGGTATCTAATTTGGAAGGATATCATCGTCTTGGTTACTACTAGCTTTAGCTTCCCTATTTCCTCTATGGAAAACCATTTTGAACAAGCATAGTTTAGTTGAAGCAACATATTAATACTCAAATTATATATCATTTAAAATATACTATAAAAAAATATTTTATGGTTATTCTATTAGAATTATCCCAACATCTAAAGTTATATAATACTTGCTCTCAAACCAACTATGAGGACTTGGACTTGAACACTACATATTTGAGTGGCATAGACTAGAATTTAAAATCTTTCATTCCAAAATCTCGTTAAATTTTATATTTGTAGATAATTAAGAAATAACTTATATATATCAACTCATATATTATAAAGTATACACTTCTAATCAATATCCACTTTTTTTATAAAATATTCTTTAAAAAACCTTGCTTTTTTCTGTAACAAACATTATTACATTAAACATAAATTCATCATTTATAATACCCATACATAAACACTTTGTAAAACATTCCAAAACATGTTATTAGAAAAAAAATTCAACAAGGGATACACAACGAAACAAAATAAATCATTATTCCAAAAATACTTATAAAAAAGTTTCTTTTATCATTAACATAATAACATGACTATTGAAAAAAAAGACATTCCTATAAATACATTTCTTAAATAAATAAAATATATAATTAACATGGGTAATCGTTTTCATATCATACATACTTATTATATTACCCTTGATGATACCATATGACTGTAACCCTCATGGATGCCTTATGATTGTAACCCTCATGACTACCTTATTATTTAACCATCACAATTACACTTGTAATAACCAATATGGTCAACTTACATCTTACCTAATACCTTATTAGGCTATAAAAAACCAGTAATTATTTTTTATATAATAGAACGACCCTTAATCATAAACTATTATTAATAACCACAACATAATCATAAAACATGAAAATATTTCATCATCAAAACATAATTTGTAGGTAATCCCTTATTTTGAATAAAATATATGCACTCAAAAAAGAAAACATTATCTTTGAAAATGACTACATAAAAATTTTAATGAGGCTTAAAAACAATAACCCCTCATGAATTTGGGAAAATATGATCATGTTTTATAAGATAAAAATGTTTTTTTTAATTTTGTGAAAATATACATTAAAGTTGATTTTAAAGGAATGTTCCTTTTAAATATATTGTCATTGAAGTGAGAAATTAATAAAATAAATAAAATATGTACATTCATTGAAAAGAAACCCAATAATATATTATATAATCAAAATTAATCTAATAAAAATTCATATCATGACATAATAAATGAAGTTAAAGCTAATCCCAAATAATAGAAATTGGGTTAAGATTTCCCTTACATTATGTGCAAAATCGTTCTTCACTTTAACATAATGTCATAGATAGTCAAATTAGATTAATTAATTACTAAATTTATCACCTATTTAATATATATTTTATTTATTATATCTTTATTAATTCATTTATGACTATTTTGATGTGTTATAGTAATCAAGATCATCATTTCTAGGGCATTCTTTCCATAGAATCAATGTTGGTTAACTTGTTTATATTATGTATTTTAATTTCAAAATTGGAATAGTACTAAATAAGTATAAATCATCTCATGTGTCATTTTTAATTTTCACTTGAGAAATATTGATTTTACAAAACATTAATGATAATTGTTTTGTTTATTTCAGTGGTTTTTCTGACCATAATGGATTATTTCATTTTATTTAATATCATATATGTATATTAGTTCTACACTATTAATAATGTTATAATATATATATTATAATATTTTTTTTTCCATAAAAAAGGTTTTATGACATTACATTAATTTGAAACCGCATGAATTTAAAATATATTTTTAGAATAAATATAATTTTTTTGTTAGCTTGCTTTATACAAAATGTTAATCTTACGCTACATATGACACAAAACTAACTTACATTACACACATGAATGTGTTTTTCCACCTTTTAATGGTGAAAATATTTTAAAAATTTTTTTTGGAACTTTTATGAATTTTATTTTTAAAAATATACAGTATTTTTTAATTCAAAATGTTAAAATTATCTTATGATAATTTTTTTGGATATTTCTGATAAACATCATTTTATTGATGAATATTGAAAATTTCCGCAACGTATATAAAGACAGAATTTTCTTCTGAGTAACTATTAATGATGAATTATATTTTATATTTTATATAGAGAAAAATTAGTTAAATTATACAACTATTTAGAAATTTAATTTCATTTGAATAAATTTTACATTGAAATTGAATATAGAAACATAACAATGTTTTCAAAGTTTTTCTACTTTAAAAACCTATTATTTCACCCCGTCTGCGGGATTAGTGTTAATCATAATTTTTGCACTTCTGTGATTGGAATTTTGAAAATATGACATTCACGGATGTATTTAGTATGATATTTTTGGTCTAATAAGACCAATAAAATTTTATTACACAAATTAATAGTGAATTTGATAAAATTAATTACGATTATTATGCTATGATTAAGCTTAATAAGGGACTCAAACTTAATATTATGGAAACAAATGTCCTGTAAATTTTTCCAGAATACATTGGATTCTTATTATTTGACCATTTCCCCAATTTTTTGGAAATATAAATTTCTTTGAGATATTATTAAATGGAAGTTCCCTATATAAAATGGTAAGTATGGAAAATGAAAAAATGGGAACATTCATTACATTTAACATTTATAAAACATTGAGATATGTAAAAAACATCATATTTTAGGTTATAGATATCAATTTTAATGATATATGGGTTATTTTTATCATAGTAAATATAAATAATTTTTATTGATGGTTTAAGTACTTACAATGCTTACGAAATGCTAATGTAGTGATTATTTACTTAATAATTAACAAAAATAAATGATACTATAAATACCAAAAAATGCTAATTGATTGAATTATTGTCTTTATTTATTTTATATTAATATATCATGTTAAAAAAATTTAACCTATGATATTTTAATTCAAATATAATATTTATATTTTAAATTTTTTGTTAAATAAATAATGTCATAATTGACATTATTGTTATTTTAAAACAAATGAATCTTATCAAATGACCTAAAATTAATAAAAACCTATATTTTTTAAAGTGATTTTTAAGTGATAATAAATATTAAATATAGTCTAATAATTGACTAATTAGTCTATTATAATTAATATATTTTACCATATACTATAAAAATGTTGGCAACACGGTCTAAGTTCAAGAAGTGTTTTAGCGCATCACATGCACTTGTTATAAAATTAATTTCCAAAATAGATGAAAATTTTATTTTATAAATTAGATATAATATTAATATTTAAATGGATTTATAATTTATAATAAAAATCTCTTTAAATTATTCTTAATGGAAAAATTATTTAGATTATGAAACTAGATTCTTTAATAAAAAACCAAATGATGAATTGGGGAATATTTGATGTTAAGGAACCAAAAAACTAAAATAAACATTTTTTATATGTATGCGGTTTTTATAGAACATTAATATACTTTAAACTATTATTTTTTTATTTTTTAGGCACTTTAGGTGTGATTGGACTCCCAATAGGGAACACCTTTTGGTATTTGCAAATGTGTCACTCCCCCTCCGCTATAAAAAGCCAGTCACTATAATCCTTCCTCATATCTCTCAACCCACATTGGATCGTCCAAATTCTGTCTCAATAGTATACCAAAATCAATACCATAAATATATAAGCCACCCATTGGGTATAAATCAATTCAAGTATTACTTTGGTATATTCCAAAAGAGGTTACCCAATTAAAAGGTTAAAACTTCTCTCGTGCATTCTAATTTCATTTCTGTTTTCCACTCCAGATATTCTTATTATTCTATTAGTACATAACATCACCAATATCCTCAATACACTAGGATGATTTTATGATAAATTATATACCTAAACTTACTGACACCTCCATCTAATGGGTAGTGAACATATTGTTTCTATGTAAGGTGAACTACTACCTCATGAAACGATGATTGATCAGTTTTCCCCTAGCATCACTCATTGTGGACATTATGATGAAAAATAAATTTATATTTGTTATTTATGATATCTCATTATTATATAAATTTTTTATAAAATACCTTTATTATGTCTATGTTGTGTAAATATGGTAATTTCATTTGAGAAAGTGCGGACTACCACCCCCTGAAAGTTACATGATTCAGTCATGCCATACATGGAATTTATAAAAGATGTTATTAACAAAACTATATAAAATATATAACATATGCATATGATAAACTAATTATAATATAAATATTTATCATTTATTTTTAATTATTTTAATACAATAATGAAATTAAAGTGGTGTTCATGTGTATATACGGCCTACCGTCTCCATGAACAGTGCACTTCATGTGAAATCTCTAAATATCATGAACCATTAAAACTAAATATATACTGAATATATAATATAATATAGTAATTTTTTCATTCCAGAGATGATGAAACCATGATTTATTTTATAAGAAAAAAAATTACATGTTAAAACCAACTGAAATAACTAGGCAATTAACACCCAAAATAGTTAATACAATGTAAGATTGTTAACAAAAAAGTAATAAAATTTATAAGTAGTTAATATATGTTATTAAAAACATGATAATGGTTATTTTTTAGTAATAGACATTTTTAAACAACTATACATGAGACTAAATTCTACACCACAAAAGAAAGGTTAAGGTATGGGATTTTGTCTCAATTTACCATCCATTGAGGCAAAATTTTTATTATGCACCAATTAACCTTTATGTGGTGTATATAGTTGCCCTTTACTTGTTTAATAATTAATCGCTTTAATATAATCACTTTATAAGTTTCAGTAAATTCATTTGGAATTATATTTTAAATGTTTCAATGTGTTATGGGATACATTGGATTGTTTACAAAGTATTTTCCACAAGAATGATTTCATATACACAACCCTTAATAATAATTATCCTACTCGATGGAATTATCAAAAAATATATATTATTTATTAAATATAGATATTTTTAAAACAATATTATTTATTTTATTATTAAATATGATAAATCCTTTGGAGTGGTAGACACAAGATTGGGACCATTTAAGGAAATCCCTGCGGGTTCGGGAATGGTGAATGAAATCCCCACGATGTATCTGTAGTCTCATGAGATGGAATAGTTTGATAACCACATTATATAGGTTTTTACCCTCTATTTAAATTGTCTTGTGAATGGTCTTGATTTTATTGGTTCTATGTAATTTAGAAACATGGCATCTAATATATAAGCATTTCCCTCATTTTGACACATTTATTCATTATCCATGAGATTTTGCCTCAACATATCATTTGATGTTGTTAATTCTCAGATAGTTGATTTATGGAATGTTCTTTAGTTTATTACATTCCATGTTATTTGTGAATTATTATTGTTTTTAAAATGTAAGGTTTATTTCGTAATTTAACTTTATATATAGATTGATTCTCTTTTTCTTCAATTGAACTTAACCATACAGAGAATTTGAGCTCACACATATTATTTTTCATTCCCTAGGTTATGTAGAAGTGAATTTTGATTATGATTTATAGGATGTAGTTTATTTTCTTTTTATATGGATCATGTTTTTATTTCTGATTTCCCAATTTATTGTGGGTATAATATATATAATTTGGACTTTCAAGACTACTAAACTGAACGGTCCTTAAGTATTATATTCCTTGTAATAATGCTAAGGTAATTTAATAATTCACCGGTTCTAGGATTTTGGGGTCAGGTGATATAGTTTGTATCATTTGAGGTTTAGCAACAACAATGGAAACTAGATTCAGAAAACCAAGATTAGGGAGCACAACCCTATGATTAGAATTGAGGATATGTTTATAAGGACTTCCTATAATTTTTTTAAGGGAGATATTATGTGGTAATTATTTGAAATACATCTCATTATGGACACTACAAGTGGAAATGGTTCAAGAATAGATATACTGAGGAGTAACAACTCTGACAAGGTGTTTTGGGCCTAACTCTGGGTAACCTCGTATAGCACAATGGTCATTAATGTGCACATGGTTTGACACTCCAAGGGGGTATGCATAAGATAGTTCACATTATTTTTCCTACTATTATAAAGGATTTATAAGTAATGATTTCCCTAGTGTATCCAAAGTATACGATTCTAGGAATTACGATGCATAATTTTATGTCAGGTATTATACCATGTTTAGAGTTATAGAATGTTTATAATTTTATGAGATAATATAGTATATAGGAATGTTTAGAAATTGAACCCATAAAAATAAATGATAACACCACCAATGCACATGACACAAAGAGTGAGAAAGATCATATCTTTCATGGTCTTAAACCAATATTTTATAGGGAAATAGTATCCCATGTATTATCATCATATAAGGAAATATTACATTTTTTTAACAATATATGAAAATAATTATCTGAGTTCTACATATTTTATGGAAAGAATATGATAAATTATAAAAATATAGGTAAAGATAATTAGGGAAAGAATGATTTTATTACATGTGATAACCATGGATAGAATCACCCTGGTAAATGATAGTAGGGTAATTGAGGTTGTTATATGTGTAGAGAAAAATAAAACCATGTTTGTGAATGCAAGGGTAAGAAAAAGGATTCAAATGTTCAATGCTTCTACTACAAGGAGAAGAGACACTGTGAGGATCAAAGTCCCAAGAGTCAAAGGAATATACACAAGATGATTCTATTAGATAGAGATGATGTTATGATAATTCTATAGATTACAAGGAATGATTAGTATACATGATCAATAATTATTTCTTTTTGAATTATTTACCATCAATTTACCGTATATATAAATAATTTAATATATAACTATTGTACTACAATAATTGTATTTAAGGATTTGATGTAACACCCAAGACTTTTATGTTATATAAATCAGAAAATGAATCTTTTTCTACACACAACACTTTCTTGGATTCCATTACATGAAATTGCGACCTTCCTCGATAGCTTGTGTCGTACACAATATCGAGTTTCATTAAACAATGATATGCTAATAAAATATTATTAAAAATAGCCGTTATGAATAGTAATAACCACTTTTTGAAATTTTATAAATTTTATTTTTCAAAATGGACTTCATTTTTGGATTTGAAATATCGAAATTATCCTAGGGTGAAATTTTGGTATTTTACTGAAAACTTTCAATTTTTGATGAATAGTGAAACCACTAAGCAGTAGTTAAAAAACTGAATTTTTCATAAAACTTATTTTTACCGCTTCTGTGAGTGGAATTTCAAAAATCCAAGAGACATGGTTGATGTCAGTAAGTAAAATGTGGTTCAATGAGATGAAAATAATTTTTGGTGAATAGTAACTTTTTACTTTTATTTACCACGGTTAAAAGTAAATAGGGTAATTAAGGGTAAAAATGTTATTATTATTTCCCTAACACATGTCCTAATTCTATTGGATAAGTGAAATTCGACCAAAAACAACCTTAGGAATAAAATATGACCATTTAGGCCCACTTGGATTAGATTAGGACATTTTTTATTAATTTATTTAAAGAAGGGTTAAAATAGTTAAAATCAATGTTTAATAACTAAATCATTTTTAATATAGGGTTATACATAATATAAATTCGACTATAAATATTAATTAGAAATATAAAACGATTTTCTACATAATGATATTTTATTTGTAATTTTTAGACTTTAAATAATTTAATTTATTTATGACACAAAGATGATGCAATAATTATCTTATTAATGAAATATTCACATAATTGATGTTATAAATACCCAAATAAGTATAATTTGATAATTTTTATGAATTAAACTAATTTTATAGGTTAATATGACATGTTAGGATTAATTTAATTAACATTTTTTGAAATAATATTTCAGTTATGATTTTCACAAAAAACAATTACTAAATAGTGTCAAAATTTACATAAAATAGTTTTTAAAACAAATATTATATTATTAATTATCATTTTATTCCTAAAAATCTAAGGTTAGGCCAAATGACTTAGATAAGGTCATATATATTAATAATAAACAAGTTGGGGTTTGTATGGCTGCTTATAGTACGTTTATTAACCTTATAGTATAAGAACACAAGAAGACACGGTAAAAGTAAAATTATTTAACTTAATGTTAAATCTACATGATAAGGTTAAAATAGGAACCTAAACTTTTCTAAATTCTACTGGATGAGAGTATTTCAACCCATCCCTACATTAGCTTCAAAATAAATCAATTTGGAGCTATTTAAAACTGAACTTGACTTTTTAATAAAATAATATTTTTAGTTTTTCCAAAGGAGCCCCCTCCTCCCTTATAAAAGGGAACCTCCTCCCCCTCTTCCTCACACCACTTTGAGCCTTCAAGCTCGGCCAACCCCTGACACTTTATCCTCTACACTTCCCTAGAGACATCCTAGAGGTCCTGGTCTTCTTCAAAGACCAATTTTAGTGCCCTAAAAGGAGGTCTCAAATAAGCACTTCAAAGAAGAGGAGGTTCGGACATGTACAAAGCATATCAGACCTAAGGTAAGGGAAATATCGCAATCTCATTTTTATCTGAGATTGTTTATGCTTTGGTATTTACTAGGGTGTATTGTATCATCTAAATCCATGTTTCCTCAATATGTAATATTATTTCCATCCACCTACAATTTTTTAAATCCAATTTTACCCTTCGGGGAGTTTTTAGTAAAGGATATGAAAGGAATCTTTTGTCATTTTTCATACGAGGTACTTTTTGACCTTTCCAACAAAAGTACGAAGAATGTTTTTTTAAATAATATGGCATGAATGTATTTTTAAAACAATATTTCCAAGAAGCTTCCTTTACAAGTTTTCATGTTTATTTGTAATCAACTTCTTTTAGTTTAAAATTGTGTGACATGTTAAGAAAGGAACTTATTTTTGAAGTAGAAAGGATATTTTCCTCAAGATTGGTGTTCAAGTGTTTTATCAAAATTATTTTCCATCTAAGATAATAAAGGGTTATGTTTCTATCCCTATTATTACATGGATTTTTTTATGTTGTGATGGAATTATATTTTTATGAATTCATTTATCTTATATGAATTGTTTTATGATGTCACGATGTTTAAGATTCCCATTTTTATTACATGGGTTATGCTATGATGTATGGTTTTTGATTTTTTGGCACACATAATAATGGTATAATTATTAGATGGGTGGTACCTATATCCCCCTCCAATGCATTGGGTAAAGATTTTATATCTAACGAGATAGACATGGCTGGAACGGCAGGTTAAACCGGTTCAGTGAAACAGGACTGAAACGAGGAGTGAACTCGGTTTAGAAATGGACTTTGTCCACTAAGATAGTCTTGGAATTGAGTCATGACTAACAAGAAATTATTCTCTATGATTATGTGTGTATGCCACAAAGTTTCATGTTTTATGTTATGATTATTGGGATTACATTTCACTACTATGATTTATCCCATGTTATGAAATTATGATCTCTTTTGCAGGTTAAGATTTCCAAAAGTTATGTGCTTATGTATATAATGTGATTGATATTTATTTTGTTTACCCTTACTGAGAATTTGAGCTCACCCTTTTTAATGTTTTATTTCCCCAGGTCAGGAAGAAGGTTATTAAGTAGAATATGCCAAAAAGGGACTCTAGATATGATGAAATAAATAGGAGGCAAAGTAGATGCTTTATGAACCAGATGTTTATGTTTCCTATTTTCTAAAGACACTATACCTATATGGTCCTTTCATGGTTTTGTTATATGTTTTTATAAGTGTGCTTCAATTTTCAAGTAATAACAATGTATGT
This sequence comes from Viscum album, assembly GCA_963277665.1. NCBI lineage: Eukaryota > Viridiplantae > Streptophyta > Magnoliopsida > Santalales > Viscaceae > Viscum > Viscum album. The sequence continues at coordinate 828,617,468 of OY728165.1, forward strand.
AAAGTATGGGTCGTTATAGTTGGTATTAGAGGAAAGGTATAGTCAACCTTTGGAAACTAGGATATGAAAGCCTTAGTAAGAACCCTAAGGATAAGTCTAAGCATAGAACACAATATTAGTGTTTTAGAAATGGCCATGAATAACCTAGGATAAGACCTTAAGTGTGAAATTTTTATTTTTGTTTATGTGGTTTTTCTATTATATTTAGTGTTCCTCACACTATTCTTCTTGGTTTTAGTCAATGGCTGGAACCCGAAGGAACCGTGTTAATGCGGAATGCGACGGGCAATGCAATGATTGTCCCCCTAAGAAAACAAATGTTTTGGGAGCTGGAATGAAAAATCTTGTAGCCATGCTCACACATCTTTCTCAAGCTATGAATCATGCAGGACTCCCAAACGAGAAAAGGAAGGAGCAATATTCTATTGAATCCTTCATGAGGCAGCATCCACCTTCTTTCAGTGGGTCTACTGATCTATTAGTTGCTGAACAATGGATTAGTACTAATGCAAAGATATTTTCAGTTCTTCAATGTTCTGAACATGATAAAGTCATCCTAGCAGTGTATCATTTGGAAGGAGATGCTAATCAATGGTGGAATATTATTAAGAATACGAGGCAAAGGGATGAAATTGAGTCCATGGAATGGGACGAGTTCAAGAAAATATTTTTCAATAAGTACTTCCCTCGTATTCTCCGAAAAAAGATGGAGAAAGAGTTTTGTGAACTGAAGAAAAAGGATGATGAATCTGTTGGTAATTATGAAGAAAATTTTACAAGACTTGCAAGGTACGCTTCTGGTATTATTATCCAATATAAGAGTAAGATCGACCTATTCTTTAGTGGCTTAAAACCAAGTCTTCGAAGGGCGTTAGACATAAGGGACTTCAATATCTATGAGGAAATCGTTCGATGTGCTCTCAATGTCGAGATAGAGATTGGAGTAAACCATCAGTCATACGGGTTTGATAAGAAGAGGAAAACGGAATTCAAAGGAAAATCTAAAGATCACACTAAAAAGAAGATGATCTTTCCCTTATGCTCAAAGTGTGGAAAGAAACATGGAGGGAGTTGTCTTAAAGGGACAAGTAAATGTTTCAAATGTGGAAAGGAAGGTCATCGGGAATTTGAATGCTGCAATGAAGGGAAGAAGATGTCTAATGATGCAAACAAAGGAAGGGATACACAGAATGAACCTAGTACACTTCAATGTTTCAAGTGCAACGAGATGGGGAATTATTCCAATCAATGATCAAATCCAAGGGTTGATGATGATGGTCGACGTCAACAAACTCTTAAGGCTAAAGACAAAGGAAAGTCACATGCAATTTCTATCAGCGATGTGAAGTACGATAACGATGTGGTTAAAGGTACAGTTACCATCCACTCTAAAGTAGAAAATGTTTTATTTTATTTTGGATCCACCCAATCCTTTATTTCTAAAGAATTTTATAAGGATATCACTATATTACCTCAATAGTTAGATGTTGAGTTAGCTGTGACAACCCCTAATGGCACAGCCATCGCATCAAAAGTTTATAATTCTTCTCTGATTGAAGTTTGTGGGAAATTGCTTCTTGCAAATCTTGTGATCCTTCCTATAGGGGAATTTGATGTGATTCTTGGCATGGATTGGCTTTCTCTATATGGAGATCATATCAATTTCCAAAGAAGGGAAGTCACATTTCATATTCCAGATCAATCTATGATCGTCTATCGATGCAAAGATGAACATAAACCTCTAGTGGATATTTCTTCCATTTTATGGGTATTGATTCCACTAAATGAAGGTTACTTATCTCAAATGGTTGATGAGAAACTCACAATTAAGAATATGCCCGTCGTACGGGAGTTTGATGATGTCTTTCCGAACGAATTACCGGGTCTTCCACCAAATCATGAAGTTGAGTTTTCAATAGAACTCGTACCAGGTGCTTTGCCTATTTCAATGTCACCTTATAGCATATCCCCAATTGAGTTGCAGGAATTGAAGAAGCAACTCCAAGAGAATATTGATATGGGGTTCATACGCCCTAGTGCGTCACCTTGGGGAGCACCTGTTCTGTTTGTTAAGAAGAAAAAAGGATCAATGAGACTCTGCATTGATTATCGAGAACATAACAAGATCACTATCAAGAACAAATATCCTCTCCCGCGCATTGATGACCTATTTGACCAACAACACGGAGCTCAATACTTTTCCAAGATTGATCTTCATTCAGGGTATCATCAATTAAGGGATAAAAGGGAGGATATACCAAAGACGACTTTCCGTACAAGGTATGGACACTATGAATTTATAGTGATGCCATTTGGTCTTACTAATGCCCCTGCTATCTTCATGGAACTTATTAATAGAGTCTTTAGAGACTATCTTGATCAGTTTGTGGTAGTCTTTATAGAGGATATTATTTTCTATTCAAAGATAAAGGAAGAACATGAAGATCACTTTAGAATTATATTGAAGACCCTGAGAAAGGAGAAGCTTTATGCCAAATTTACCAAGTGTGAATTTTGGCTTCAAGAAGTTTCATTTTTTGGTCACATAATCTCAAAAGAGGGGATATCTATGGATCCAGAAAAAACAGAGGTTATCAAAAGATGGTCGAGACCAACAACAGTAACCGATATCTGAAGTTTTCTTGGTTTGGCTGGATATTATCGACGTTTTGTGAATGATTTTTCACGATTATCTAATCCACTAATCAAGTTGACTCAGAAAGGAGTTAAGTTTGTTTGGACAGAGGAATGTGAAGAGAATTTCAAGGAGTTGAAAAGAAGGTTATCTAGTGCACCTGTACTCACACTTCCTTGTAGTGGAGAATGGTTTGTGATCTACAGTGATTCATCCAAGAAGGGACTGGGATGTGTTCTCATGAAAAATGATATGGTGATAGCTTATGCCTCATGAAAGTTGAAAATACATGAGAAAAAATACCCAACTCATGATCTGGAGTTAGCTGCGGTAATCATTGCATTAAGTATTTGGAGGCATTATCTTTATGGAGAAAGGTGTGACATTTATACTGATCATAAAAGTTTAAAGTATATTTTCACAAAAAAGGAGCTTAATATGCGCAAAAGAAGATGGTTGGAGCTGATTAAGGATTACGACTGCTCAATCCATTACCACCCTAGGAAAGAAAACAAGGTGGCAGATGCATTAAGTCGACAAGACCATGCCAGTTTTTCCATGATGAGGATCACAAAAGATCCAATATTGATGGATTTACAAAGGATGGATCTTGGAATTATAATTAAAGGGGAAAAATCATATCTTTCTCAAATGAATTTTCAACCATCTATACATGTGAAGATTAAAGAGGCACAGAAAGAAGATGTAGAGTTACAAAAGAAGGTGAGAAATGTTCCTGAATTCAACCTTGATTGTGATGGGAAAATAAAGTACAGGAATCGGGTTGGTGTTCCACCCATCCCCGAATTATAGAAGGAGCTGCTGGATGAGGCTCATAGTTTTTCAATCTCTATTCATCCTGGAAGCACGAAGATGTATAGGGACCTGAAAGAGTACTTCTGGTGGGATGGCATGAAAAGAGATGTTGTTGAATATGTCTCTTGATGTTTGGTTTGACAGCAAGTTAAAGATGAGAGACAGAAGTCTAAGGGGATGTTACAACCATTACCCATACCCGAATGGAAATGGGAAAACATCACTATGGACTTTGTCACAGGACTTACTAAAACATGCAAAGGAAATAATGTTATCTGGGTCATAGTTTATCTTCTTACAAAGTCTGCACACTTCATCGCTATTAGAGAGGATTTCTCTCTGGATCAGCTTGCCAGGATATATGTAAAGGAAGTGGTAAGATTGCATGGAGTACCACTTTCTATTATATCTGATCGGGATCCAAGGTATACCTCAAAGTTCTGGTGAAGTCTTCAGCATACTCTGGATACAGAGTTGAGTTTCAGCACTGTTTATCATCCTTAGACAGATGGTCAGTCTGAGAGAACAATTCAAACTCTAGAAGATATGTTGAGGGCTTGCTCTGTGGATTTCAAAGGTGGTTGGGATCAACACCTACCTTTGGTGGAATTTTCTTATAATAATAGCTTTCACTCCAGTATTTAGATGGCTCCTTATGAAGCACTCTATGGAAAGAAATGCAGGACTCCAACTTGTTGGGATGAAGTTGGGGAAAGAAAGCTATTAGGACCTGATCTCGTTGATGAAATGGCAGAAAAGGTCAGATCTATTCAACAACACATAAGAGCAGCTAAGAGTCGACAGAAAAGTTATGCCGACAATCGAAGAAAAGACCTAGAATTTGAAGTGGGTGATAAAGTGTTCTTATGGATATCTCCTTGGAAGAGGGTCATGAGATTTGGGAAGAAGGGGAAGTTGAGCCCTAGATATATCGTTCCATTCGAAATACTGGATCGTGTTGGGAAGGTAGCTTACCGATTGGCACTTCCACCGATTCTCTCTCAAGTTCACGATGTGTTCCATGTATCTCTCCTGAGAAAGTACATACCTGATCCTTCACATGTACTCATCTCAGAAGTTGTACCGCTGGAACAAGATCTTTCTTATGAAGAACAGCCGATAGAGATTCTGGATCGTAGCGAAAAAGTATTATGAAACAAGACCACTCGATTGGTGAACGTTTTATGGAGGAACCACACATTAGAAGAAGCTACATGGGAGCTTGAGGATATGATGAGGGAGAGGTATCCTCATCTGTTTGTTAAAAATTGACGAATTTCGAGGGAGAAATTCATTTTAAGTGGGGTAGAATGTAACACTTGAGAATTTTATGTTATATAAATCATCAAAGGAATATTTTTCTACACACAACACTTTTTTGGCTTGCTTTACACAAAATTGCGACCTTCCTCGATAGCTTGCATCGTACGCAATACCGAGTTTCACTAAACAATGATATGCTAATAAAATATTATTAAAACTAGCCGTTATGAATAGTAATAACCACTTTTTGAAATTTTATAAATTTTATTTTTCAAAATGGACTTCATATTTGGATTCGAAATATCTAAATTATCCTAGGGAAAAATTTTGGTATTTTTCTGAAAACTTTCATTTTTTGATGAATAGTGAAACCACTAAGTGGTAGTTAAAAAACTGAATTTTTCATAAAACATAATTTTACCGCTTTTGTGAGTGGAATTTCAAAAATACGAGAGACACGGTTGATGTCAGTCAGTAAAATGTGGTTCAATGAGATGAAAATAATTTTTGGTGAATAGTAACATTTTACTTTTATTTACCACGGTTAAAAGTAAATAGGGTAATTAAGGGTAAAAATGTTATTATTATTTCCCTAACACACGTCATAATTCTATTGGATAAGTTAAGTTCGACCAAAAACAACCTTAGGAATAAAATATGACCATTTAGGCCCACTTGGATTAGATTAGGACATTTTTTATTAATTTATTTAAAGAAGGGTTAAAATAGTTAAAATCAAAGTTTAATAACGAAATCATTTTTAATATAGGGTTATACATAATATAAATTCAACTATAAAGATTAATTAAAAATCTAAAAAGATTTCCTACATAATGATATTTTATTTGTAATTTTTAGACTTTAAATAATTTAATTTATTTATGACACAAAGATGATGTAGTAATTATATTTTTAATGAAATATTGACATAATTGATGTTATAAATACCCAAATAAATATAATTTGATACATTTTTATGAATTAAACTACTTTTATAGGTTAATATGACATGTTAGGATTGATTTAGTTAACTTTTTTCGAAATAATCATTATGTTATGATTTTCACAAAAATTAATTACTAAAGAGTGTCAAAATTGACATAAAATAGTTTTTAAAACAAATATTATATTATTAATTATTATATTATTCCTAAAAATCTATGGATCGGCCAAATGACTTAGATAAGGTTATATATATTAATAATATACAATTTGGGGTTCGTTTGGCTGCTTATAGTAAGTTTATTAACCTTATAGTATAAGAACACAAGAAGACACGGTAAAAGTAAAATTATTTAACTTAATGTTAAATATAAATGATATGGTTAAAATAGGAACCTAAACTTGTCTGAATTCTATTGGATGAGAGGATTTCGACCCATCCCCACCTTATCTTCATAATAAATCAATTTTGAGCTATTTAAAAAAGAACTTGACATTATAATAAAATAATATTTTTAGTTTTTCCAAAGGAGCCCCTCTCCTCCCTTATAAAAGGGCACCTCATCCCCTTCTTCCTCACATCACTTTGAGCCTTCAAGCTCGACCAACACCTGAAAATTTCTCCTCTCCACTTCCCTAGAGACATCCTAGAGGTCCTGGTCTTTTAAAAGACCAATTTTAGTGCCCTAAAAGGAGATCTCAAAGAAGCACTTCAAAGAATAGGAGGTTCGGACACGTACAAAGCATATCGGACCTAAGGTAAGGGAAATATCACAATCTCATTTTTATCTGATATTGTTTATGCTTTGGAATTTAATGGGGTGTATTTTATCATCCACATCCATGTTTCCTCAATATTTAATATTATTTCCATGCACCTACAATTGTTTAAATCCAATTTTACCCTTTGGTGAGTTTTTAGTAAAGGATATGAAAGAAATATTTTTTCGTTTTTCGTACGAGGTACTTTTTGACCTTTCCAACAAAAGTACGAAGAATTTTTTTTAACTTATACGGCATGAATGGATTTTTAAAACATTATTTTCAAGATGCTTCCTTTAAAAGTTTTCTAGTTTATTTTTAATCAACTTTTCTTAGTTTAAAATTGTGTGACATGTTACGAAAGGAACATGTTTTTGATGTAGAAAGGATATTTTCCTCAAGAATGGAGTTTAAGTGTTTTATCAAAATTATTTTCCATATAAGATAATAAAGGGTTCTGTTTCTATCCCTATTATTACATTGATTTGATTATGTTGTGATAGAATTATATTTTTATGAATTCCTTTATCTTATATGAATTGTTTTATGATATCACGATGTTTAAGATTCCCATTTTTATTACATGGGTTATGCTATGATGTATGGTTTCTGATTTTTTGGAACACATAAGAATGGTATCATTATGAGATGGTTGGGACCTATATCTCCCTCCAATGCATTAGGTGAAGATTTTATATCTCATGAGATAGACATGGCTAGAACGGCAGGTTAAACCGGTTCAGTGAAACAGGACTGAAACGAGGAGTGAACTCGGTTCAGAAATGGACTTTGTCCACTAAGATAGTCTTGGCATTGAGTCTTGACTAACAAGAAATGATTATCTATGATTATGTGTTTATTCCACAAAGTTTCATGTTTTAAGTTATGATTATTGGGATTACATTTCACTACTATGATTTATCCCATGTTATGAAATTATGATCTCATTTGCAGGTTATGATTTCCAAAAGTTATATGCTTATGTATATGATGTGATTGATATTTATTTTTTTTACCCTTACTGAGCATTTAGGTCACCCTTTTGTATGTTTTATTTCCCCAGGTGAGGAAGAAGGTTATTAAGTAGAATATGCCAAAAAGGGACTCTAGATATGATGAAATAAATGGGAGGAAAAGTAGATGCTTTATGAAACAGTTGTTTATGTTTCCATGTTTCTAATGACACTATACCTATGCAGTCCTTTCATGGTTTTGTTATATGTTATAATAAGTGTTCTTCAATTTGGAAGTAATAACAATGTATGTAATGTATGGGTCGTTATATTTGAGATCACATGCTGATTGGTAACAAGAAATGTTATTCAGTATAAAGATATAATTTCTTGAAAACACATGATTGCGGGAAATATAACCTTTAATATATTCCTAATGTTATGATAATGATGAAAAGATGAATTATTGGATGAGTTCTAACTACCATGGAACTCATTAATGACTTGTGGACAATTGGCCTATCATATCATTGATGAATATTACAACACTTTTGTGTTTAAGTAATATATCCAATAACATGTTTATTACTTAAGGAATAAGTAGGAATGAATGTTTCAAATAAGGATTTATGGTAATTCATATTATTATCATTTTTCAAAAGGAAACATTTTGACGTTATTTACAAGTTTGGAATGTGATAATTAAATGATGGTTTATGTTGATTGAAGGATAATGATATGTTCACTTTGGAAGTTCAGTGACTTTCATTTAGAAGTGATTAGATCGTCATGTGTTAGGAAAGTAAATCATTAATAAAATTGGTTATTATTATCATTGGATGAAATTTTATATGGTAATTTATTATTTCAATATATGATGTATCTTGTGATAAGAGACAAAGTAGAAATATTTCAAGGCATAATAAATGGAAAATATTAGGATTATAGGAACAAAATTCTAATTATATTATTATGGAGTGAAATAATCATAACTATATAAAAAATGATATTAATCCAAAAAAATTCCATAGTCCTTTAATTTCTGATCAATCAAATGGCCTCTTAGATAATTTTGGATTTATGGCATTCTAAATGTTAACATTCTCCTGAATATGTTATTTTGAACTCTCTAGTAGAACATGATGGTTAGATTTTTCTTCTGTGTCTATATTTCTATTTCCCACTTATGATCCCTTACTAAGGAACCTAGATAACTGGCATTTTTAATTTTATTTCTATCTTATAAATAAAATTTGATGTTGACCATTTTTAAAATGAGGGTCTTCTAAAAATAGGTTAATAACAATCCATGGATAAATGAGTTCAAGTTTACATTACGAGGACACAATTTTATTAAGGTGGGGAATTGTGACACCCCATGAAATTTAAATATTTTACTTTTATAATAAATAAAATTTTTGGAATTCTTTTTACACAATGTTAAACTAACACTACACACGAAACTGAACTATCTTGTGTTACATGTAAGATCAAGTCTTACCACATTTTAACAGTGAACCAATTTTAAAATTAAATTTTTTAAATTTTGTAAATATTATTTTTAAAAATAAACATAAATTTTGAATTCATAATGTATAAATTATCTTAAGGTGAATTTTTTGGATTCTTCTTTGATTTTTTTTATTAATACTAAACCTTACTACAATTTAGTTAAAAACAACCTTTTTGTTTAAATATTTACTAATAATGAATTATATTTTCAATCTTTTTAGAGTCACATAAAATCAATTATATGACATTTATACAATTATGTTCATTAGAATCATTTTTACTTTTAAATTGATTGTAATAACATAATAAACACTTGAACATTTTTCTACTTTAAAACCCTGTTATTTCACCCTATCGTCGGGATTTGCGTTAATCTTAATTTTCCCACTCCTATGATTTGAATTTTTAGAAAAACAATATATTAATATATAATTAGTTTGAAATTTTTATTCTAATATGATCAACATAATTTTTTGATGAAAATGAATAGTTAATGAGATTAAAATTAATTACGTTGATTAGGGTATGATTAAGATTAATAAGGGACTAAACCTTAATATTAAGGAACAAAATGACATGGAAACTTGTACATAAGCCATTTGATTCCAATAATGTGACCATTTCCCCACTATATTCAAAATACATGCATTATTGTAATATTATTAAATGGGATGACCCTATATAAAAGCGTAAGTATCGAAAATGACAATAAAGGAAAATTCCTTGCTTTTAACAATTTTAAAACATTGAAATATCTAAAAAATGACATATTTTAGGATATGGATATAAATTTTATTTATATATGGGTTATTATTTTCATAATATATTATCAAAAAAATTAGATATGGGTTAGGTACTTAAAATTATTAAGAAAAACCGATGTAGTGATTATTTAGTTAATAATAAATGATACAATAAATATTAGAAGTGAAGTTAATTGATTTAATTATGTTCTTTATTTATTTTTTTATATAAATATTTCATGTTAACCATATATTTAAATAATATATTTGAATCCCAATATATGTTTTATATTTTAAAGTTAACATTAAATAAATATAGTCAAAATTGACATTATTGTTATTTTAAAATAAATAAATATTATTAAATGATTTGAAATTAATAAAAATCGTATATTATTACAAGTGATTTTAAAGTGTTAATATATATTATATATGGTCTATTAATGTTCCAATTAATTTTTTATAATAAACATATTTTCCGATATACTGTAAAAATATTTTCAGTAAGGGGTGGGTTCAATTAGCATTTTATCGTATCACATGGTCTTGTTGTAAAATTAATTTCCAAAACACATGGAAATTTTATTTTATAAATTATATATAATATTAATAATTCATTTTCTCTATATTTTCTAAGAAATTTATCTTTAATTGATTCTTAATATTTAAATTAATTTGAATAGAAAACTATATTCTTTAAAAAAAATCACAGTGATAAAATTGGGGAATCATATATACTATAGAACCAAATAAATAAAATGCACATATTTTTGTATGTAAGTGGTTTATCATAACCATTAATATGTTTTACTACATTATGTTTCCATTTTTGAGTGACTATAGGTTATATTGATCCCCTAATAGTGAATAACATTTGGTATTTACCAAAGTGACACCCCCTCTTCACTATTAATAGTTTAGAACTCTAGTTCTTCCTCACACGTATAAATATATATTGGGTTGTAAAAAATCAATCCAAATAGTCTATAAAAATAACTCAAATCTACCAAGAAGCCTACACTTGGTCGGAAATAAAGTCGAGGATTCTTTTGATACAATCCAAAAGAAGTTACTCAATTAATAGGAAATGCCTTCTCTCAAGCTTTCTAATATCATTTTCATTCCCCACTCCCTTTATTCTTATTATTCTATTATTACCTAACAAAACTACAATACTATATATAATAATAATTGTTTATGATAGTATTTAGACCTAGAATTACACATTCCTCCATCTAATGGGTAATGAACATACTATTTTTGTGTATGGTGAACCACTGCCTCACGAAACGATGATTGTTAAATTTTCCCTACCACCTCTCATGGTGGGAATTATTATAAACAATATACATATATATGATATATATGTTATTTTTTATGTCTCATTATTATATAATTTATATTTATAGCATAATTTGTTGCAATAAATTTTGGGTAAATATGGTAATTTCGTTCAAGATAGCATGAACTACCGCCCCCACAAAATGATATAATTTGATCATTCCATAAATTTAACCTATAAATGATTTATTTAGTAAACATATATAAATTATATACCATAAATATTATTTTTAAAATGTAATATACATTTGTATAATTTATTTTTAATTATTTTAATACAACAATGAAATGAATGTAGTGTTCATGTGTACGTACTACCAACCATATCCATGAATGGTGCACTTCATGTCTAATCTTCAAATATTATGTACGATTATAAATAAATATATAAAGAATATATAAGATAATTTAGTCATGTTTTACATTCTCTATGTGATGAAACCATGATATAATATATAATAACAAAAGATAACATATTAAAACATTCTCGAAAAACTTGGAAATTAATACACCAAATAGTCAAAATAATGATTGATTGTTAACAAACAGGTAATGAAATATTATAAGAAGTCAATATATGATAATATAAACATGTGTATAGTTCAATTATTAATAATTATCATATTTTAAATCATTTTACAGGAGGATAAAGTCCACAGAACAAAAGGATGATTATTGTAAGGGATTTGGTCTAAATTTACCTTCCAATAAGACATAATTTTTGTTATACCCCAATTCACATTTATTTTGGGTATATATTTCCATTTTATACATTTTACCATAAATATAATTATTCACATAATTTAATAAATTTCATTTAATTCATGTAGAATTATGATATAATGGTTTCAATGTGGTATGTGTCACACTAGTATGTTTAAATATTATTTTTCTTCCATAATGATTAAATGCCCACAACCCCTGTTATTTCTTATCCTTCTCTAAGAAATTATTGAAAACCCATACTGATTATTCAATAAGTATATTTTTTAAGGAATATTATTTATTTGGTTATTCAATATGAATAATTCCATATACTGGTAGATACAGTTTAAGGACCATTTAAGGAAAGCCCTACAGGTTGTGGAACGATGAAAGAAAGACCCTTGATGCATCGACAGTCACGTGAGACAAAATAGTTAGCTAGACACCTTAGATGGGTTTTTACCTAATACCTAAACCGTCTTTTAAAAGGCCTTTATGGTACTGGTTCCATGTACCTACAAAACCTTGCATCCAGTAATTATGCATTTTAATCTTTAAGACTAAGTTATTCTTTATCCATGTGATTTCTCATTGACATATCTATATATGTATTTCATTCTAATTTAATTGATTTATGGAATGTGTTTCAGTTTATTACTTTCCATATTAATTTTTTCTTATCTTGTTTTTTCAAATGGAGTGTCTATTCATTTATTTATCTTTCAATATAGATTGATTCATCATTTCTTCTATTAGACTTACCCTTACTGAGCATTTGAGCTCACCCTTATTATGTTTAATACCCCCATATTATGTAGAAAAGTATTTTGAATATGATTTCAGGGGTCCATTTCATTTTATTTTTATAGTTATAATGTTTTTATTTCTTATTTTCCAATATATTATGGGTATCATGAATGTAATCTAGCTTTCCAAGACCATTAAACTAAACGATCCTTCGAGATTATATTCCTTGAAATAATGCGAATATACTGTAATAATTCATTAGCTCTAGGATTATGGGGTTAGCGTGCTAAATTTAATGTGTTAACAAAAAATAAAACTCCTCATCCACGAAGGTGGTGAATCGACATGTCACGGATGATGTATTCATTTTTTAGAATAAGTAAAAAAGATAAGAGGTTTGATCATGGATATTTCATTAAATGAACAAAATGAAAGTACATATATGATACGGGAGTTATCTTTCCACATTGATTATGGTATTTGAGGATACGTTAGATAAAAGAATTAATTTAATAAAAAGAATGATAACTTTACCCCTTGAATATCGTCTCTATGAGAACCTCTTTAAGGAACTTTGTTTTTGTTCTAGGGTGAGACATGTAGGTATTGGACATGGTAAAAACATTAATATAGTAATTTGGAATCATATATAAAATATACATGACTTTCAATGGGTGAGGAGAAGGTGTGGTAATATGTGGTATTTATTGGAGGTATGGGTGTTTTTTATTACTTTATTCATTTGTTTATTATTTTGGCTCAACACTATCAATAGTGTTGACTCCAAGGACCATATACTTTATATAGATCATGAGATCCAGAGATAATGGACACTTAAATAATTCATGACTCATCTATCTCTCAAAAATATTTTTATTTACTTATAATGTTAAATACCATAAAATGTCTTATTTCACTATTCACAAAATATTCAAATGTTTTAGAAAAATACAAAAAAATTCACAATAGGAAATTTTTGACAAGTAGATTTCAAAAATAGACTCATGTTTTCAAAAATAATTTTCTAAATATGAGAAAGTTAGTTTTAAATTAAAATAATCCTTTATATGAAAAATAACAATTTTAATAATAAAAATGATTTTATGACACTTTGAAAAATTAATTACGGTCTCATAAAATTTTATTATCATTATAATAAAATTATATATTTATTTATTAATATTAATTTTATTTTAAATCGTTATATTAATTATAAAATTGTAAATAAAATGTTCTGTTTCACAAAAATAAAACCACTTAATTTATCATTATTAAACAATTTATTTGCTTATTCCATGATATAAATATATCATTATTTCATTAATTAGATACCTATTTTTTTACACATTAATATGATATTTTGTCATTCCAATGGTATGATTACTATTCCTAACTATGACATTACAATAATAATGGTCCATATACTGTTACATTTGTATATATTCTTTAATTTATATAAATACAACATATTTCATTTTACATTTTTTATAAATTTAATTATTTAATTCCATAATGAAAACAAATTATTCTATAAGTACCTGGGTTGTTAGAATGATCATAACATTAGCCTAAGATAATCTTGTAAAATAGTGGCAAAACGTGGGGAATAATCATAATATTATAAATATTATATCAATGACAACCAGCAAGACATTAATAACATCTTAGTTTTGGGATAACCACCAATGTAACTTCTTCGGGTTTGAGATAAGCTCTGGTATAAAATCTCTTAGGCTTTCACTAAACTCTAATATACCCTATTTTGGGGATGGTATAACCTCTCATATACCATGTTTTGGGATTGGGATAACCTATCATATAGCCTTTTTTAGGCTCAGGATAACCTCCCTTATATAAATATTTATGATTTAGATAACCGCTAATATACCCATTAATCTCAAATAATATTATTAATAACCCAATTTATTAGATGGAAATAAAATTCCCATACACCAAATTATCATAATTCATTCATAAGTATTCCATAGGTTCATGGAAAAACATTTTTATTACATCAATAATTTACATATGGAAAATAAAATGGTTTTTTTCATCCTAATCATAAACCAACATAGGAAATAAAAAAGATGTCAATATTGGATCATATTAACAATAATTCATAAGAAACAAAAAATGAATGTTTTTATAGATAAATTCATCATTAAAAGATAATGGAATCATTTCTTAATGAAAATACCCTTTTAGTTAGAAATCACTTATTTATGAATCTAAATTTTTTTAAAATATTAAGGAAAAAATTATTATTTTAAAATAACCATGGATGCCTATATAGGGAGATTAAAATAAAATATAATTCATGACAATGGTGAAATTCATATATGTAGTGTTTATTAAAACAAAAAAAAATATTATAATTTTGGTAAAAATTTAAAACTACCTCATTTTAAAAAATAAAACATTATTCTTTTAGATAAAGAGTTTTATAAATTAAAAAATGAAAGAAAATTATTTTATAAAATCATTAGGTAATGTTGAAAATATTTATGAATATATTTTAAGTAAAATATGGGCATTGAGGGAAAATATTCCCAACCAATGAGATAAATAATTTTTTTTCCTTTAAAAGTGTTCTTATAGTATATTAAGTAATCCAATAAAGTAAAATAAAACAAAAAAATTATAATCTCAATAAATAACTATAGGATAATAAAATATATAATATTTTAGAGTGTATAATCATATAATCTCATAGTAATAAATTTAATCATAAAAAATCATGGCAAAAATTACATTTCAACATAAAACCCTTAACATTGTCACAAATTTCTAATCATAAGCCCCATCAAATAAGTAACATCCAATGAAAATATGAATACTAGGAATAGAAGTATATTCATTTTATATTATATCTATATTTTCTTAGATACACCTCATAGTGGAATATTTTTGTATAACAAAATATATACTTGAAAGAAGAAAATTTGAGTTGATAAACATTTACCTCTTTGGTAAATTTTGAATGAAAATCCATTTGAATCGATATTTTAAATTTAAAGATTTAAAAATAATAATTTATATAACCTATCTAATTATAATTATATTAAATGAAAAGACATAAATAGAGGCATAATATAAAACATTTCTTAAAAAAAATTATTGAAATTAACAACCCTTACCTTTTATCTGACCCAATTTTTATGTTCTTTAAACTTCTGTATAATAAATTTAGATTTAATATAAATCTATAATTGAACAAAAATCATACTTATCAACATTTATCAAGAAAAAAATATTGAAATGATAAACCCTTACCTTGTACCTGACTCAATTTTTAAGTTCTCTAAACTCTTTTATAATAAATTTAACTTTAATATAAATCTATAATATAACCAAATTCATACTTATAATATCATATATTATCCAATTAAAACATTCCAACACCAATTTATTAAAAATCATTTATTTAATTTTTTATTTTAGGGTGGTACTGTTTTGTTATTCATGTATGTTTATGTTTGATAATTATGGTCCATAAACATTGATCTTGGTTAAATTATATAAAAAATAATTATAATTATCATACTTAAATATTATATAATATTTTTTTAATAATTAATAAAATGTGGTGATGAAAAATAAGTAATGAAACTTCATGAAGATAGTAATTCATAAGTACAGATGACTGATGTTTCTATATTTCGATGGA
Organism: Viscum album; assembly: GCA_963277665.1. Lineage (NCBI taxonomy): Eukaryota > Viridiplantae > Streptophyta > Magnoliopsida > Santalales > Viscaceae > Viscum > Viscum album. The sequence continues at coordinate 828,633,554 of OY728165.1, forward strand.
TGAAAAGTCAAAAAGTAAAATTGAAAATATACATTAAATAATTATTATTATACCATTAATATGATATATATTCATTAAAATTATCCTTATTTCCAACCATTTAGATATAAAATGAAAAATAAATCATATCACTTCGTAGAGGTGGATGGTCGCTCACACTTAAGAGCAATGTTATCGTTTTACACTAATGGATGGAAAAAATTTAGATAAGATATTACAATTAAAAATAATTTTTTTAAAAATAAATTATATAAACATTAAATCCATTATGAATACTAACTAAAAAATATGGTTATGAAAAATAAATTATATAACAACATAGATGTGGTTGTCCACTTATATGAATGAGCAATACATTCATTTCCCATTTGATAGATAACATGTTATACAATGTTTTTATGTTATTATAATAACATATAATTATATTTCGGATACTGTAATAATTAATTTTTTATGGAAGAAACAAGTTTATTAATATTGGAATAGAAAATAAAATTTGAAGAACATGGATAACATTTTTACATCTTCTTTGAGAGACCTCCTTTGGCATACACATTAAGACTTTGAATATTAGTAATTAGAGAAAACCTTAAGCTCTATAATGTAGATAATTAGTCTTCTAATATTTCAGATTAGTTATTTTATGAGATATAATATCAATATTTTTAATAATATAGGATAAGTGGTGGCCTTTTATATGTGAGGGGAGGGACACACATTGAATTTCTTAATAGATTTAAATAATACACGGTCACATTCACAGGAAATAAACTGAAAATGGAAATGAATTTTAAGTGGTTATTATATAAGTTTGAAATATTTTAAACTTATAATAATATCTTATATGGAATTTTTACCATTATCTCTTAGTTTACCCCCCCCCCTCCCCGATAAACCAAATTTGATGAAAATGATGATTAAAATTTTTACCTATTTTACATTTCAATATGACCAAAAAATAAGTTAACCTTATTAAATTATATAAATTTGGATTATTTAAAATTAGTAACCCATTTTAAAAGATTCAATTTATATATTTTTTTATTTAATCGTAAATATGTTCAAAAAATTCAATAGAACCCTGTTTATAGACAAATGCACTTTTTGTCACAAAACTATATCTATTTCTAATCCATGCATTGTAAAAATCATAAAATTGACATTAAAATATTTTATTTATCTAAAATCTATGAATTTCATTAGAATAATCATAAATTTGAGAATAATTAAATTTATAAATATAATTAAATATTTCACATATAAAACAGTTTTTTTGAAAAATGTGTTTTTAAGCACACAAAAGAGCAGAAAACAAAATCAAGTATGCTACTAATTCTTATGTAATTAATTATATTATATTAAATAAATATTACTTATAATACTTTATTATAAAATAAAAAACATAGTGTTATTTAAAATTACATCATTTAAGAAATAGAAATGACAGTATTACAAAATATGTTTTTTTTTCAACTATTCACTAAAAACAAATCATTTATGAAAAATCACAAAAAATCACCCTAGGATAATATTGAAAGGATTATTTATAAAAATTTATTAATTACATAAAATTAAATTTCTTTATGTTGTAGAAATTGTATTTAATTCCCATGTAAAAAAGTTTAATAAAAATCTTTTTTTAGAAATACAAAATTTTCAAAATTAAATAAAAGTGAAATAACAAATCAGTTTTCTGTTTTATGAAATATATTTTACATTGTATTGATTTAGAAAAATTTTATAGTGTTTATATATTTTATTTGGGATTATAAATTTCCATTATATGACATTTCTAATGATTGTTGTTATTTTTAGATAACTATTAAGTTTATATTGGAAAAATATGTGATCAAATCATTCTAATATTTTTTTTATTTTTTTTCAAGACTATTTTCATGAGATTTAATGTTATTTATTTATTAAATGATTTATCATTAACCTTTTGTGTTAGTTTTGAATATTTTTATAATTTTTTTATAATGGTCAATTCATGTTGGATATTTTATTAGATTTCACTAACCATTTAGGTTTTGGTTAATGTTTAAAGACAAGATTAATAAATTGTTTTCTTTTTTTCAGATGTTATGATATGTTGAAAGTTAATTTAATTTCTTCCAAAATAAAAAATTCTTCATTGGTATTTATCAGTTATAATGTGAGGTAATTTAGTTATGAAAAAAATTCATTCCATAACCATGTTATGAAATTATGTTTAAAGAATGCAAATAAATCAGTTAAGTGTTTTTATTTTTATTATCTACCTCAATGATAAAATAATTCCTAAACTACGATGGGAGGAAAAAATATTGTTTTGTGTTAAGAAATGTCTATCAATAATTGATGTACACTTTTAGAAACCACTAGACAAGTGAATGTCTTGTAATGGTAAATTCATGGTTTAAGAAATATTTATAAAATGATATATTTCCAAGTCATAAAATATACCATAATGTTATTTTCCAATGTAAATGTTTTCAATGTAGATTAAATGCTATTTATTTCCACATATACTTGTTTATGTTCCACCCTTTTAAATTGATACAGAAATTGTTTTAATCATTTTTTATCAAAAAATAGATAAAATTGTAATGTCAAAATTTATTTGATGGGGGTATAATATAACACTCCATGATTTGATATTAAAAATATTACCATATTATATTTTATGTACCACATAAAATATTTATGTTAAAATGAACTGTGATATACTATTAACATATTATTACATGAATTTGACTGTTACAACATTGGTGTTGGATTGGTGCATATAAATAAGAGTAAAGGAATTATGATTTATAAGTAGATATTATTTCATAATAAAAATTTATTGATTAAGGCCTTGGAAATTATAACTCAATTTTAAATAAAATAATATAAGATTAAAAGTGTTATTTATGTAGTAAAATGAGTTTAGTACGAAATGTATTTTTATCTAAGATAGTTTTGTCAATCAATATAGATGAATGATTTCAATGAAAAGTATAAGTCAAATATTAAATAAAATAAATTATAATTCATATAATGGTGGTTTATAGATATAAAATTAGTGTAAATTTATTTTATTCTACAAAAATAAATTTTTCATAAAAAATGGTTTTAATAGAATTTTGTGTGTGGATATTATAGTTAATTTATAATTTTTTTTTGAAATTATAGTTAATAAAATTGAAATAATTTTTAAAATCATTATATAATCATAACATTAAAATAATTGTTATTTATTTTTCTGAAAAGGTTAATTTTTGGGGGAATTGAAAAAAATACATATTATTTCCAAATAATCAGGTATTTAATTTTAGTCATTGTAATTTAAACAATACATTTGTATTTTGAGTTTTCTAAAAGAAAAAATTGTTTAATTGAATTAAAAATAATCTAATTAATTCCATTAATATCTATATTATATTTTTTTTGGTAGAAAATCAATTTTATTCTTTAAGATATCATTTTTTCAAAAAACGAATTTTTATTGTGTTTTATAATGTTATATTAAATGTAAATTATATACATAATTATAATTTAATACAAAAAAGTTGATTAATAAATTTTTAATTATAATATTTAAATTATGTAATAATTTTTCTTTCATTTGTGTCATAGTAAATTGTAACCGTGGTGAATGTTAATCTATATGGAAAAGGGTAAAATGGGTAAATCAGGGTTGAAAATATAGGATAAGATTTCATAATCTCAAAAAAATATCTTTATTTTATTATATTCTATTTATTGTACTATAACCATCATAGCCATAAATGTATTTCACTTTTATGCTACTTTACTTTTATTACAAGATTTATATTGTTTTAAGCTAATCATAATTACAAAATGTCATGCTTTCATAGTTATTATGTCTTCATTATATATATATATATAGATGAAAAATGTATATGAATTAATATCTATGATAAAATTTATAAAAAATAAATTATATTTATTGTCATATTTTTAAATTTTTTGTAATGGTATAATTACCTATAATGTTTAACCATCATTAATACAAAGCTTTCAAAATCCATAGAAAAATAACGAAAATTGTATTAAAAACATTAAAAGTATTATGTTTTGGATGAATTATGATGTTATAAAAATTTATTAGGGACTTATAAGCTATTATACATGGTTTATATATTTATATACTAATTTAATATTTAATTTGGATCATGTCTTCTCAAATTATTTGATTTCTCTTGAGAATTGCTTTCTATGATATTTAATGCTTAAAATTTAAATTTAAATCATTTGAAAATCATAAAAACCTGATTATTACACATTTGGATGGAAAAGTTTCATCCCTATATTTAGTTTTCCATGTATGTTCCACTATTCACTTTTAAATTTTCATTAATCTCCCTTAAAGAATGGAAAATAACAAAAATGATTTTGATATTTTCTAAAAAACGATTCTCACTTCAAACTTTTCAAACACACCACAAGTGATATTTTCTCCAAAACCACTATAAAAATAAAAAAATAAAAAAAATTCTGCACCCCAAATACACAAGGGCAAGCATAAACATATTCTTAAAAGTAATTGAGCTAAGTCGGAAGTATGATTTCAATATATTAGGTATAAGTCTTAACCAATTTCATGTGTGTTTATTTCTTCTTATAACACTTTTAATATATCAGAACCCTGCTGATATAAAATCATCACTATCTCCAAAATACATACTTTTAATTATATTCATTGTATTACCATTTTCCATCATCTTTTCTGTCCAATGTAAAATGACCACTCTGATCGTGCATACATGTGGACTAAAACCTCTTCAAAGTGATGTGATTCACATTTCATTATCATCTTACATGGTTGGTTATAAGTATTTAATTAATTGAAATATAATATTTTTATGAAATATTTATGATTAAAAATAAAATATTTTAATTTCCTTCTTAAACTTCCATCTATTGGAAAATGATCATGCCACGTAGGTGTTTGTGGAATACCACCTCCACAAGCGATGTGTTCATTTATCATTATCATATAACAAGGATGGCTATAAGGATAGAATTAAATTATAAAAATTTCATTTATAACATATTAATGATACAAAAAAACTAAATTTTTAACTACTCTATTTATTTTCTATCAAGTAGAAATATTTAAATGTTGTTCATGCATACTTATGGACTACCGTCTACAAGGAATGATGTAATTCATTTTTCATTACTACCTCACATGGTTGATTTTAAAATAATATTTAATAATTTAAAATATGATTATAAAATTTTTATGAATCTTGAGATGAAGAAATCGTAACCAATGTGTAAGGACTGAAATTAAAAAATAAAAACATAAATTGGAAATATGACAGTTATTACCTAAAATTTAAATTTAATAAATAATTTTAAGTACATTGCTTAAAAGAAGATTTAATTTAATGGTATATTATAATTTAGATATAAATATGGTTTTTATATAGATATATATAAAGTATAAATTTATTATAAATGAATTTATAATGTGTTCTCCAAAGTAAAAGGTCAAGGTAAGGGATTTCCCATCTCAATATCCTTTCATTGACACTCGTGTCATCTTCAGCACATGCTTTGTTTTCTAAGGTCTACAAACACTATATGAATGTGTTTTATCACTAATTTACTAAAATTAATGTGTTTTATAAATAATTTTGATATTATATCCTTCATTTTCATTTTTATTCAGATTTTACTAATGTTTTAATATATTTTCTATAAAACCTTATTTTAAATGTTTTGAGGATTTCATTAAAACACATTATCCTCTAAATCCGTGTTTCTTAAACAATTTTATGAATGCCTTTATTTATACATAAAGGGATATTAAAGTTCATTTTCATCTACTTTTTTACATCTTTTAAATGGTTTAAAATGGAATTTTTTATGGTTTTTTAGTAGTGTCACTTTTGAATATTTTCATCAAAGTGCAGAATGATTTTTCTTAACATATACAATATAAATGGATTTTTCCACTATCATGATATTCATTAATTACTAGGCTTCATATATATGTTTATTTTTATTTTTAAAGAATATATTTTTCCCATTTTTATAAGAGTCCTTATTTTAAAAAAAAAATTGTGAAGAAAATGTTTTTGTCACAATTTTTATTAGATAAATTTAACTGGTTTTCCATATGGGATGAAATTTCAATTTTATGGTTGTTTAATTGAAATTATATTGTTATTAAATATTTTTGAAATAAAAAATAACACTGGGAATATTTTTTAAAATGTTGGAATAGTTATTTAACATAAAACTTTGTGGGACTACGTCAATAATGTGATAGGTGTGTCTGTTAAATCCCTCAAATGAATTTGGTAACTTGTTGGTGTTAACTGATTTAAGTTACTCTTAATAGAATGTGTCTATAGTTAATTACTCTTATTAAGTGAAGATGTTGACCGATGTAAGTTTCTCTAAAGAAATTTTTGATGAAGTTGCCTTTAAAAATTACACTCATATAAAGGTGATGGAGTTAACTGGTATATGTAACTCCTAAGATAAATATATAATTATCCTCTAAGGTGATTCCAAGATTAATGTATGATTGCACATGTTTATTACATGGTAACATTATTATTTTTTATGATCTTTTACAGAAATATTTTGATTAAAAAATTTAGTAAATGATTTTATAATTTAACATTAAATTTATGATATTATGATGTTTATAAGATTATTTCCACAGTAACACTTTCAAGAATTATGGTTTTATATTATATTTTCATAAAATGTGTTTTATGAATACTTTGGTAATTGAAATTGATTACATGAGTATGTAAAGGATTATTTTGATCTCAAATATTATTTTGTTAAAAATTAAAACTTCCTTATGGGTTTTCATGAATTCCAAATGGATTAATGGGTTTCTTTTCTTTTCAATTTTTTTTTGAAGACAAGTTTTTCTCATAAAAAAATTCCAAATGTTTTTCACAAGGCTTAAAGATTTGTATGATTTATAGGATGTTCAAAGGTGAAACATTTTTAATGATGAAAAAGTGTCATGAATGGAAAAATGTTTTCTACATAATAGCCTTTTTTATGAAATTGGACATTTAAGAGAACATTCCACTTTTTATTATAGGGGTTTCATCTGAAATATTTTTTCCAAATTCTCTAAAACACTAAAATGAATTTATTTTCAAAATGTAAGAATGTGTACACTTATTATAAATCATGTACATATGAATTTTTATTTATTGGGGAGTTACAATAAATATTTCTATAAAAATCTAGAATGGGAGAAGTAAATTAGTGAGTCATTAATAAAAGAAACAATCTTATTAGGTTGACCACCTTCTCCATTAGGAGTATAACAACTAGGTTGTTTAAGACCAACATTTTCTGATACATATATTGAGGATATATATCATTTGAAAGATGATAATGGCCTCTAAAATTATATAATATAACTGCATTCCCCTTCTCTAAAGCTTCATTTCTGTATTTTATAATAAAATTGCATTTTCTTACCAAAAATGGAGGAAGGATGTCTTTATCACCTATATTTTTTTATAGAATAAAGGAACATCCTAATAACTCAATATCTATATTTAGAATTTATTTCTATTTTATATCTATTATAAATTATATAGTTTAATAGAATCATCAATGAAAATAAGACAAACAAAATAGATAGTTTATAAAGATTCGTGGTTTTTGAATCAATCCTGATTACAGTACCCAGATAGATTGCTATAACAAATAGTGTTTGGGGGTGGAAGAGGAATTTTGTTTCCTAATAAATCAAAACAAAATTGGTAATACTAGTTTCCCACAACCATCCTTCTAGAGTGGGTACCTTTTTATGACTATCATTTTTTAACAGGTGATGTTTCATGATCCTCTATTATAATAGTGGAAAACATTATCCCTATACTGAAGAATCATGATAACATAAATCTTATTAAGGACACTCACATTGACCATAGAGATACCACTATGTTCTAATAATGATTTCATCACTTCAATGGCATGCCTCCCTATATTAAAGTCTCCAATGATTTAAAATTATAAATTATGCACAATAAGAATAATATATTCTTCTATAAACACCATAAAATTTAATCTATTAAATTTGGAAAGAATATGGGAATGTTAAATCCCTTGATATGTATAAATCACTACATTACAAACTATTTTCCATAAACTTTCGTTATTGATATCCATTGATTCTAGATTCAATAGTGGAGGCATTAGTTTTAAAGTATTTTGCGTTAGAGGATTTATATTTGGAGGTTTTTTACTATGATACAACATAAAATCATCATCCATGAGTTTGAATTGTATTTTTTATTGACCAATTATGTATACAAAATATAACTTTACACATAATTTCCTTTGTATTATATGGATATATATTTTATATTAATAAACATTACATTATTTTATGAATATATATTAAATATGTGTCTCAAAAAATAAAACCCATTTTTACAAAATCAATGATGCTAAGATAATATTTGGGGATTTGGGTATGTTATAAATAATATGGTAGTTTTTTCTTCTCAAAAATAAGTATTTTTTCTTCACTATAGAGGGTATGATATAAATCCCCCTAATTAAAAATCTAAAATAATTTTATGAACGTATTAGGTTGAGTAATGTTTGATGCACCCATTTACCTATATGATTACATGAGTTAAATTTATCATCCTTAATAAGCCTGTATTTAGCTAATCGATAATATATTGTTTGTTCTATAATATAGTTTTATTTTACATATATAATGGTTTTTATTTATGCCTTAGATAGTGAAATTAAATATATATATATATATTATTTATAAAATAGGACTAGTAGTCATTTTTTCAATAGATATATATATTGTAATGTTTCGAAAGGATGAAACTTGAGTGGCCTTGGTAATAACATAAAAATATTCCTTAGATTATCTCCTTTAAAAACACATTTATCCTTCTTATATTGGTCATTTGATAATAAAAACATATATTTCATGAGTAATTATAATAGAGAGGTGTTTGGATGGATTTTGGTAGATATATATTACTTAATAATGTTTTATAAATGTGGAGAGGATATTCCATTTTATAAATGATAGTAGTGGCACCCTTGTAGATATTAAGAACCTTTAAATATAATAATTGTACTTATGATGGAATGTTGCTCTATTTATGTCCAATTTATAGGATAGGATATGTTATGATATAAATAAACTCAAACAATCATATTGGGATGGTTTAGTGAAATTTTATGTCAAATCTTATATATTACCCCCTTTTTAACCATTTTCACCATTAACGTAGTGACTAATTTAACTATAGTAACATATTTTTATGAAAAAATATATAATGGACCTTATTGATTAATTTTAAACATTTTATACAAAATATAAAAACCATTTTTTAAGATTCAATTTCATTATGTGATAAAAAGTACAATTAATATAATTAAATAAAATGCAATAATATAGAGTTTTTAGAGGAATTTATTTTTATGAAATAATATGACATTACATCGAAATCTTGTATAAAATTGATTCTCATGAAATTTTTGGAATTATGAATAAATAAATAACAATTATATGACTTTTAAACTAATAAAACCCATAATTTACATTGTTAATACTTAATAAAAATAAAAGATAAAATATATTTGAACATGGAATTTTTTCACTATTCACTTAAAAATCATCATTTCTAGAAAATATCCAAAAATTTATCATATAAAAAATTAGATATGATTAATTCGAAATTTATTTTCCTTTATTAAAATTAAAATTTCATAATTAATAAATTAATCTTTCAAATTAAATAAAAAATATAATGAAAATTATTTTTTATAGAAAATTGAACATGTTAAAAATTAGGTATTCTTGTACTTATTTCTTATAAATTACCATTGAGTGTTACATTGTTTATTTACACATTTTATATTAATCATGTATTTATATTTCATTTTCATTTTTAAAAAATATTATTCACATTAGTTAGGTGTTTCATATATCACATGTTATTCAATATGATATTTATGTTAATTATTATATGACGACATATAAAGGAATTAAATTCTCCCCTATTTAAAAGAATAATCATCTCAAAATTTAACATTTTCTTTCCAAAATTAATATATCATGACATTGTAATAAAATCATATATAGATTTTATCTTCGAATGTAAATTATATGTCACCACTAAGATACTTTTTATTTCTTATTGAAATATTTCTAAAACCATGTATGTCTCATTATATGGTTCATACTTTTTAATGAATTTCCAAAATAATACCTTTATAGTTGATTTATGATACATGAAATATTTATCTTCCATTTAAATTAGTTTAGGGTATAATTTTACAATCATGATAGAGAATATGGAAAAATATACTTATTTGATTTTATTCTAATTTCATAAGAACAATTTTAACCCTTTGTTCTGTATTATTGATTAGTTTCCACCTCTATTTCATGTCACATCACATATAATGAATGGAAAGTTTTTATTTATCATTTTTAAAGAATTAAAATCATCTTCTAATGGATCATGAGATCTATAATTGGTTAATAAGTTATTCCACATATCTCTAGATATTTTCCAAAACCCAAATAGTTATAATAGTTTATGATAATGATTAATATGGTTAACCCTTCACATGAAGAAATAATATATTAATTTAAAAAATATCATTAACAACACACAATTTTTAACATATTTGTTTTCTTAAATAACTAATTCAAAAAATCATTACAATATTTTTGACCAAATTTAAAACCCAAAAATTAGGAATATATTATCACATATTCATCCAATGTAAAAATAAAAGTTTTATCCAAACAACTCTAATCACTAATAGAGTTACACAAATATAATACTTTCCCTCATCATATATTCTCTAAAATATACTAACTCATTCCCAAAATATCATGAATCACCATGACATGAATCTATAAAAACATATATGATTCCAAAAGTTTTTTCATGATTTATTCCTCAAATAATATTAACCACTTTGGCATAAAATCCAATCCCATATAATAATACTTGTTTTAGCTTAATCATATAATGTTAATAATTTAGTAACCATTTAAAAAAATAACTATAATCACTTAGTCACCAAATCACATTTCAATACCCACAGAAATATCAATATTTTCAATATATGTTCCTAAATACTGACTGATAATTTATTTTTTTAATTTGCATAAAACCCCTTTTAAGGTATGAAAGGGAACCCAAAATGACTTCACAAACAAAAAACAACAAACATGCTCTCATATTCCAAGATCCCAATGTAAAAGAAACCAAATCCTATAAAAATAGATGCCTGTCCCCAGCATCAGTCATGTTAAGACGAGCTTCCACCATCACATTATTGCTTGACTAGCTCTCTCTTACAGGACTTCATGTTCCTGGTACTTATGGAAGTGGACATACCCTATCAATCATCAAAATATGGATAGAAATGGATAGTGAAACCTCTCTGCTTTGAACCTGTTCTATCGCATCCCTTGTATGTGAACATGTTTCCTTGCCCCCTTGACGCCAAAACACAATCCCATTGTACAAAACACCTCAAAATTCTTTCCATAGAATCAAAATATCAATGAAAACTATAAAACCATCACAAAAACAAAACAAACATCAACATGAATCCATCATGAGGCCGTTCAAAAACTCCTCTACCATGGTCAATGTCATGAATTCCAAAGCTGAAACTGAGAACCCCAGGGAAAACCCTACATCATTCTTTGACACCATAGTTGCAACAACCCGAAGAGAAAGACTCTTCAAAGACAAATTTTGAGCCTATGTGAACTCAAATATTTGCTCTGACATATATCCATTAAGATATTAAAGAACCCTCATTGAGGCTTGTGTAAGGAAAACCATAGGTGGAATAAGCCAGTTAGTGGGATCAGTGGCACACCGACACCACCAACACCATAGAACCACTATATGATCTTCCAAAATTAAAGTCATCAATGATAAAACACCTTGACCTGCAACCACCACAAAAATTCAGAACTATGAGAGAGAGGGTAGGAAGGGGTGATGCAAGAGGTCCTCCCACACAATGGTGAAGATTGTTTATGAGCCTCCCCCCTCTGTAATGACACCGAAAGGAACCATATTCTGTGAGAGGTGGGAGACCAACCACTATCTCATATATAATATAAAAAATATAACGTTTATATATCACATAATCATGTATTGATTATAAAAGCTAATAAAAAAATATCCAAAAATATCATCATTCACTTTAGAATACAATAATATAAAGCCTAAAAAGGGAATTTGTTACTTTTCACTTATTATCCTCCTTAAATTAATCACCACATAAATAAAATACTACTATTTCATAACTCTATAACCGTAAACATTGAAATTCATACATTAAAATTACTTCATATCACATTAATCATTATTTCTCATCTTATTTCATAAAATTTCATTCCTATAATGAAAATTATAAATCATTTCTTATGTTTCATCGATCTTAATCTAGTCATTTTTCTTACATTAAATATATGAAAAATGATAAAATAATTCATTCCTTTTTTATTTTATATTTTCTTTCATTATCATCATCATATTTCCATAATAACCATTATTCATAACATTTTTATAATCCCCTCTACAATATTTCTTCTTAGGGATTCAATTTTAATAATTCCCAGACTCTCCACATTTGACACATTCAATTGATACATAAGTAATTAATTTATTCCACTCCATCATTTAAACAAAACTATTCATTTTTTCTGGGTATTATATTTATTAATAACTTAATTTACTAAATATTTAATTCCTCCATAATCAATCGATACATTACCATAAGATATTATTCAATCATTATTGACACATATGTTATAGATTATTTTTTCCCTCAATGGTATTTATCACCTGAATTTCTCTGAGAAGCCATTTTTCACTTATTTAGTGTGTTAGAAAATTAATCTAGGTTATTATTATTAATAATAACATGTTATATATTATTATAAACAAACATGTTTTTGCACAATCCATATTTTCCCAAGTTGGATGTTTATTAATAAAACCCCCACATTGTCCTTTACACCCATTGATAACTTGGTTCCTCCTAGTTCTGTCCATTTAATAAATATAAAATGTTTAGTGTGACTATATAAAATAAAATATTAACAATCCATTTTTTATAGTGAATAAATTTCGATATATCCTTAACTATGTCGTATTGTATTGAACTCTTTCATTTCGTCCACTTATCCAAAAAAACAATAATTACATATTTCATACAATTCTTTATGTTTGTAGAATACTTCTAACATATGAACCCAAAACAAAATATTAACCCATTTAGTATTCTAAATATTTTATATAATGATTATATAATAACATATTAACATATAATGATTCCAAATCCCTTTCTTTAAAACCATCTATAACATGTTGGGTATGTATTATCATATCTAGTTCTAAAACCAAACATTTTACATATTGAATTCAATACCAACTGATTCCATCCCAACATAAACATCCATAAATATATTTTCAAAAAAATTATTTGTTAACATAAATCCTAAATAGCTTTTGGGTTTCTAGTTTTAGAGAATTGGGAATAGATCAGTAACATAAAAAATAATCATTATCTCATTAAATGAGCACTTTTCCCATTATATCATGAATATATTATTTTATGTAACGACTTCCAAATCCCCAAAAAAATTCACCACACATGACACCATTAAAGATATATCATTTTGAGTACTTTTCATTATAACATGGGGAAATGGAAACATATTAACAGTGATCTCAAATGCATAGTAATGTAAAATACAGGCATTAACAATCAAAGATCATCATATTTTATAAAATGACTATATGGGTATGATAACATAATATTTTTTTTGGATAAAACATTATATATTAATAACCAATAAAACACTATAGAGTTATATTTCAGAATTCTTAACTCAAGAATTATGTATGAGAATCCCATATGAAAGAATAAAACAAAATTCATAAAAATTACTTGGTAATATAGGGGAACTCATAAAATAAATATCATTCTGTTGAATACAAATTTTTAACCTTTATAATGTCATAAATTTACCTCAATAATGGACGCAATTTATTATTAAAATATTTTTGTTATGTAACACTACGAGAATAAAAAACCATATGGGCATCTTCGGTCATTATCCTTGCAGTTACCCTTAAAATAACCCTTTTAAAGAAATATTATTGTTTTATTCCAACACATCTCTTATAGAGGACATATAATTACCCAATGCATTGGAGGGATATGACCAACACTATATAAAATTTACAAGAACCATAACATTAATAAAATACATTGTATCTTTTAATTATATCAAAAAACTCAACAAAACACTAATCATTCCTTCATTTCTTAAATAACCCATGTAAAACAAATAGGTTTCATGATTTTTTTTAAATCATCATAATCCTTTTATAGAAGTAAGATAGATTCAATAATTAAAAAATGTACCTATTTATGAAAAATAATTATTTAAATGATTTTTTCATCGATGAAAACACTTTTTTAATGGAATATTAATATGATTATAAGAAATTTTATATACCATTTTCTTTTGCTAAATTTTTTAACTAAAATTTACCAAAACAATGGGAATTGGGTTTCATATAAAACAATGGAAACAATTAAAGTTATATTGATAAAAATTATATATTATTTTGGTAAAATATGTTCATGTTGTATACGTTAAAAAACATTTTTTACCCTTTTGTGATGAATGTAAAAAAATTTAATCAAATGAATAACATTTTAAAAGATAAATTTTAAAATATTTTAAGGAAAATAAATGTTTGGATAAATTTCCATTATAAAATTTTTATACATATATAAAAACATAAATAAAATCATTTTTAGAACATGTACATAAAAAAGAAACATTTAATATAAGGTTTCAAATCAAAATCCCTTACATCTTTTTAAGTTAAATACACTTTTGAAAGAATGAACATGACAAGGAAAATAAAATTATGTGAGTAAAATTATATTTCTGATATTATATATCAATGTGGAAGTATATACACTAATTAATGAATATGGGGGAAATAATAAAAACATATCTTAAAGAAAAATATTTTGGAATAGAAACCCTTAAAAACATTCAAATGCATGAATAAAAAATACATTTGATGAAGGAGAAAAATATGATTCTATGAAACACAAATTTATAGGAAATAATATATAGAAAAAAAATCATATATAAAATGTGACATTTTACAACATGAAACAAATCTAGAAGAATTAACAGTTAGAACAATAAACCTTACAAAGAATGAAACATTTGAAATTGGAATACATTATTGAAATAATTTTTTGGAAAAATGTAAATACACATTTAAAAGAGGAAATAAAATATGATAAATTATAGATCATAACACAGAAATATTTTTATAATAAATTCAATCAATATGTGATGTAACCTAATGATAACAATTAACTTAAAAATCCACTTATATACGACTTTTTTCTTAGTCAAACACATTCTAACCACCAATATAATAAATTCTGAATTATTATAAAACTATAAAAATGATTTTATAATTATATTAACACATATAATTCCATTATAATTTCAAATTTCTAATTTATTAGGAATTATATGATAACAATCAATGTTTATGAGATAACTCTCTTGTTTCTTATACAGGTTTTGGTTCAACGGTTTCAATCCTAGAACATTGACAATTATTTCGCTACCTCAAAATTTTTAATTGATGTTTTAATATAATTATGTCATATTATTTTTTGTTACTTGGATATTTTAGGGAACAGATGGTGACATTTTACTTAGAAAACATAAAAATTTCCATTTTAATGATTTGATTTCATAGAAGGAATTGATTTTATCAACAAAAATACATATATAATACCATTAGAAAAAATTTATACATCATAAAATAGGAATTTTTATATAATATTCACAGTGCATAACATTATTTAATCAATTTTGGAATCAAAATTATAATAATGTTCATGTATGTGGTAGAACTAACAAAAATACAGCATCTTATAATTGTTAGATGAGTAATAATTTTTTTTGTAATGATTATATCAATTTTAAATAATATTAATGATGATATAAATATAATATTTATTTATCAAATACATTTTTATTCAATTAAATTTGTATCTATAATGAAAAAAGAAATATATCATACATGAAGACGAAAATATACATATCCATCCAAGCAGCATTTCCAGATTTTAGTGGATGGCGGAGAAAAAAATTAGAAAATATTTTATCACTAATGACTCAAACGTATATCATCAATATAATATATATTAATTAAGTCCATCTATATAACCATCAATTTGAGTGTGTGATGACAAACAAAATATGGTGTACATGGAGACGGTAGTCAATAGGTGCACATTAACAACATTTTCATTTTTCAAGGGATAAAAAGGAAGTATAGAATGGTTTTTTCAAAAACAAATTATAAAATTTAAGTATATTAATTATAATAATTTAATATTAATATTTTGGATATAGATGATTTTGATGTTAAATAATAAATAAAATCTGTATTACATGGTTAAAACTTATACAACTTCTTTAGATATTTCCCTTTTCAAAACACCTTGAGAATTCACAGATTGATATTTTACCAATAAAAAAACCTCTGTTCATCTATAAGAATATTAGGGAGTAATTTATAAGATACTATAAAATATATAATTCTCAATTTTTGTGGATAAATGTGGATAATATGTTCCATTTTATACTTGATAAGAGTGGTACCCCTATAAATATTAAGATCATTTAAATATAATAAATGTATTTCTATAAAAAATTGTATATGATATAGTAATATTTAAAATATATGAAAATTTAAAGTCAAAATAAACTTAACTAATAAAATTTATATAAGTTTTAGATATTTTAATCTCAATATCTTAGTTTTTCCTCCTCTTTAACCTCTTTTCCACATTCCATGGTATCTAAATTTTACTATGGTAAATTATTTATATAATCAAAAATAAAATAGACCTAATAACATAATTTAAAAAAATATAATTAAAAATATAATTTATCAATCATAATATTTAATTTATATATGTTTAAATAATCACATTTAATATAAATATTCAAAACACAAGGAAAAATAGCTTTTTGAACAATGCCCATTTTAAGTATAAAATTGATTTTGCTCCAAAATAATGTATTAAAATGACTATGATGGAAGATAATTGTTTTTTTATTAATTAGATTATAATTTTGTAACACTAAATCTAATTAAAAACTAAAAAAATTACATGAATACTTAATCAATAGAATATCTATAGTATTTTCGTACACAATAGCATTCATTATTCACCTAAAAACATCATTTTCATAAATATCCAAAACAATGACCATATTTAAATTTTGATATCATAATTTTTAAAATGATTTCTATTTTAGGTAATTTTTTATTATTTAATTTATAAATTTATCTTTTTATATGAAAATAAAAAAATAATTAAATACTTTTTTATAGAAAGATGAACCATTAAAATTTTATGTGTTGTTAATATTATTTCATATTTATTAACAATGACTATTAAACTATTTTTTTTAAAAACAATTATATTCATATTACATTGATGTTCATCGGTATCCATATTTTAGGCATAAATTTGTTAAAATAATTTCATAAACTTCTGAATTTTATTAATTAATTATTCAGCAATAACATTTTATTTTAATTTATTTTTGAGTAATTAAAATTTAATAAAAAATTGGAAAAATTAAAAAAAATTATTGAATATAATAATGATTTTATATATAAAAAATTCAATTATTTTATGTATTTATTTGTAAATATTAAATTACGTTGATTTATTATTTTTTTGTCCAAACAATGTATCCATTAATAAAATTGATGCTAAGGGATATTATAATGGAAAAAAACAGAAAGGGAGAAGGATGAACCTAGTTTCTAGCATGTTCTTGTGCATGTCTAGTAATAGTGACTGAGTGGATGACTCGATGTGAGGAGGTGATGGGCATGACAGATCCTAGTCAAGTATCATGGGATTTTCTAAACTAAGAAGTGGTTATTATTAATTTTTTTACAAAATATTGAAAATATGAAACATGCCCTAATGTAGAAAGTGAAATCATATAATAATTAATTTCAAATAAATTATTGTTGTTTTATAATAGATTTATTTATTTGTCCTTGCTTATGTCATATTGACTATAGATGGACATCTTTATTGTAGAAAAACCATTTTCAATCAAAAGAAGCAATGAAATAAATTTAAATTTTAAGAATGGAAATGCATAAGGATGAGATTTTCAACAAAATGGTTTTTGGGGGATAATACAATGATTTCCCTATTTTGTACGCTCCTCTAATGCATCAGGTGAATTTGAGGTAGGTCTATGAATCATAACATGTATAAGACATCATGTATATTTTTTCTACAAACATAATCATATGGTAGAATATTTTAGAACTTCATGAGGTCCTATGATGTAAAATAATGTGTGTGTCATGAAATAATGATAAGGTCTTGGTTTAGATGATATTGTTTCATAATTAAAGGAGTTTCACCATATAAATTGATGGATAAATTTTTTATATGGTTCCTTACAGTGTATGGTTTAAGGTTACATAATAGAAGAACATAGAAGAAAAATAAAAATGAATCAATGGGGTTTTAAAATGTAGTGTTTTGGATAGAATTTGGTGGTAACAAATTTTATATTGAAAAAATATTTTGGATCAAAATTGTATTAGATCATAGAAATAAGAGTGGTGGATCAAGAGACCTCAAAAATTTATTAAATCTATATATAAAGGTATTTTTATCATTTTTGGTGGATTCGGGTGATTCAAATGGAGATCTATGAAATAGGAGTGGTGGATCAGGAGACCTCAAAAATACCATAAATCCATTCAATGAGGAACGTAATTATATAACATGTATTCCATATGACCACATTTTTTATTCAAATGAATCACTCAGAGGTTGGGGGTTTAACATGAGATAAGTATCACATATTGTAAGGTCGAGCCCTTGTTATGTGTGATGATACTTGAGTACTTGAGCCATATATCAAGAGAACACACCTATGACCCCATGTGAATAAACACACCATGTATCTATAGAGATATTTTTTGTGGAGGATAATAGATGTCCAAGCTGTTTCCATGGAAGAACAATCCCAATAATTTATGTTATGTCGCCCCACATTTCTCCCAATGTACATGTGATGCGTGCTTCTCAGAACACTCTACCTTATGTATTCCCTTCATTAGAACATGGATTTGGTACCAGGGGCAGCCTATCCTTAGTATATTTTTTCATATGACATGATGGTATCCTTTTTTCATCAAATATATGACATGGGGTGTTTCAAGGAAAACCCTTCTTCTAGTGATTCTTGTTCTATGGTGACTTCCATGTTTGATCATCAGAGAGATGTCGGAGACAGTGCTCCCATATTTCACAATGGTAGTGGTTCTACATTCTCTTTATACTGGTGGAGTCATTACTCACGCACAATATAGAGTGTTTGGGTCCTCTTTATTAATAGTATTACCCCCTATAATTGTTCTTAGATGGGTATTTATTCATTTACTTAAAATAGTTTTATATTGGATGTGGTGCACAATAGTGAGGAGTGGTACCTCTACTCTGATTCTTATGAGATTTTGTGTAGTGCTTGAAATCTAAGATGAGACCTTTCCAGCTATATGATGACTCACCATTTCTTATCTGGTTTTAGTAGTGGAGAGAACTATCTTATTTTTACTGGGGTTTTAGTATGATCGTATCGGATGTTGGGTTTCTTTACCCCCTATAACTCTGTGTTGAGATGACTATTTTATTATATTATTTCCCTCTTGATTTTTAGGTCATCATATTGAGTTTGTTTATACTCACCCCTATATGGGCTATTCCTACACATATTTTATGAAGATGATAGTTATATCAATATATACTTTATTGGACATATTATCAATAGAGAATAGTGATACATTGGGTCATTGGCCTAGATTAGTGGTTAGTCTTGAATATTGTAAGCCATGAACCCATCATTTTTTTAAAAAATATTAGTTTTTTCAGGTGGGTACATCCATTATATTTGGTCATTTATTTAAATAAATTATATATTTTATATTACCTTGCATCACATTATAGTATTTCATACTGGTAATTTCATTCATTGATCATTCTCCAGATGTTCTTATTTTATCTCTATCTCTACATTGTTTCAGGGAGTTGGATGTGTGTGAATTTTTTTAGGTATATTCTAATGAGGCCTCTAATTTTTTGATGCGCCGTTTTTATTCTTGTCTTAGACCGTTGGCCTATTGGAGATGAGATTGTGGTGTCACTCACGGCTTACCGTTGGCCTAAGAAGGTTTTGAGGGGGTTGGGTCATGACAGAGTGGTATCATTGGATTTTTATACTAATGAAAATATTTGGAGCTGTACATGTCATGATGATTGGATTTGGAACTTAGGTAAGTGATTTTATAGTGTCTCAAGAAGGGATCTCAGACTAACAAATCTTGTGATGGTATAGTAGCTGACATATCTATACACTAGGATCCTGACTATCTCTTTATAGACATGGATTTCTAAGGCATCATTTTTTTTGAAAAATAATGGAACATGCATCATAAAAACTGGTTTTCTAAATTTCATATCCTTATTGAGTCATATCAACAGGTATTCTCGTCTAATTAGGGTATTTTTTGTTAACTTTAAAAATGTCTCCATGATGACAGCCAAAAAGAACATCGATAAAGGATCATGAAAATTTCTAGTAAAGTGATGATGCCTTAGTTTAGGGAGTTATTCTCAATGTGTTCCCACTAATTCTGCATATAGAAATGCTTCCACATTATTATTAGTGAATGGGTATACCTCCAGTGGTTCTCGAAGATTATCAACTAAATGTTGGGAAGATAACCACTTTAGATGGTCAGGATAATGATGTGCAAAGTCTTAACACATTGTGCTTGTTCTGGAGATAGATTCTACCAATTATTCTTGGAAATCCAAAACCTCTAGCAGTAGAATATTGTCTCAAGTAAGTGTTATGGTTTTTAAAAAACATATAAACCCTGATAGATCATATGATTATTCTAGAAACAATTCTTCTTCCTAGAGTAATGAGATTCTAGTTGCGTTTGATCACTAAGACCCATGGTGATACAACTCTCTAATGGATATACATTCAAAAATTGTTCGATGAGGATTATTATCCCTCTAGCATGTGTTCTGTGTGGATCCAAAAGATTCTAAGCTGGTAGAAAAGTCATTTGGTGTGTACACATATAGATTTATCAACCTCACATGCTAATCTAATGGTTTGGTGTGAAGTGGATAATTTTTGAGATGGAAGTATTAGACGGTCATTCTCATAGACATACAAACTAGTGTGGTCATTTAATTCATTAAAACTTATGTTGAATTAATTTAGAAGGCCATGATGATAAAGAGATTACTAGATGATGTACATCGGGAAGCTAGTAAAAAAATTGACATCAAGGTGATGACTCATCTTTATAATCAAGTATACATCATTCATCAGGGTCTCAAAATATAAGGCATACTCATTTCTAGACTCAGATGTGAGGATCTGCATAATGTGGATCACTCATAGTATTCGGCCACCCTAGTGAATAATGATTTTATACTATGATGAGTGAGGTCACACGTATCTTGATTTAAATAAGTATCATACTATATATAGTGGATATATATTGGTTATACCTATATATTAGAGATGGAATTATTATCAGGGATCTCATGCAAGGACAAGGTGGCCCCTAGAGATGTGGTGTAGAGAGAGGGGCTTGTGAGGAACAAGAGATATGAGCTATAGGAGGAGGCAGACACTTTTACCAACTCCCACAACTACTACCATGTTTCTAACACTAGAATCAGAGGACTTGTGATTGAGGGTGTGGATAGATTGGTGATATGGAGGTATATGAAAAGGATTATCATGAGATTATTTGAGGTAAAATTTGTGTCTTCTCTACATTTTTTCTAGTACTTGTTAACATAAAATAAGTTATTCCATAAACACCTTATCCATTTTTTGAGATATAGATATTACTATATTGTCCGTGAACCGCAAACATTAGCTAGAGGTTCATATAGGGACTTACTCTTTAAAATTTTAAATCTATCAGTAGTGCGAGTTGGCACTCAGTTGGGAAAGTTTATTATGGTACCTCTAAATCATTGTGATGAAAACTTATGATTTAAAATTGTGTATAGACTAGTTATGAAAATCTGTGATAAGATATAATTTCATTGTAGGTGATTTAGATGCTTACTTTTAGATAGTATGAGACTCTTTTTCATTATAGAAAGGACATTACTGCATATTGAGTTAGACTTGTGAGTAAGAAGGTGTATCATGTCCCTCATAAGTTGGTGAGTTTATCCCTTGGTATAGTCGGGGACTCATACATCTAGATTCTAGTGGTATTATAATATTGTAAGTATGTCTTCCTATAATATGTTATGGGACTACCTCTATTGTATGTGATCAAATTCTATATATACTTACATCTCAAATGCACATCTGTATCTTCTATAGAATAATTGATCACCACTATTGATCTCTAGGAGTAGAAGGAATTGTTGTAAGACATTCAAAAGAAAGGTAATATCACACCAAGTGTGTCCCCTTGGGTTGATGTACTTTTGTTTGGGAAATAGAAAAATGGGAACATGAAGATTTTCATTGATTATCATCAAATGAACCAGCTGATGATCAATAACAAGTACACATTTAAGAGGATTGAATAGTTATTCAACTAGTTGAAAGGTGTGTGGTGGTTTTTAAATATAGATCACATGTAGGACTACCATCAGTTCAGGGTTTATATGGATAATATTATAATGATAAAATTCATATTTCACTATAAGAATTATGAGTTCACAACGATTTCTTTTGGTGTTACTAATTCACTCTATGTATTCATGCATCTTATGAATCTAATCATCCTTCCATTATTAGACTGATTAAAAGTTTTCTTTATCAATGAAATTAACATATAATCTAAAATTTAGGAATATTATAACGAGAATTTGGGGATGGACCTAGACTTACTCAGGGGGAAGTAATTATATGTTATGATCTCAAGGTTTATTTTATTGATTTTATAGGTCCATACTATTAGGAATCTCATTTCCAAGCATGGTTTAGCAATCGATTTGGAAAATATTGATGTAGAACTCAATTGGAAACAACAAAAGTGTGTGTCATAGGTGTGAAGTTTTCTTTAGTTTTGAAGGGTACTATCAAAGGTTTTTTTTATACTTTTCAATGATATGATACCTTTTGACTATATTGACATAGAAATTGAGTTTTTTTTCTATACTAATAAATTTTAGAGATCCTATAAGCTATTGATCTAAGGTTGACCAATGCTCTTGTATTGAGACTACTAGATGAGGGTGTTTAGTAATTGGTATTCTAAAATTACTATGAATCTAATCTCATATGCATGATGATGTAGTTGAATGTGGTTGTTGCTTATGGGTTAAGATAATTGAGGCCCCATTAAAATAACTATACCACCCACAAATTGGGGTTTAAATCGATAGTCTTTAACATTATGACCTGGAGGAATTTTCTTATGGGAATGATTTATGTTATTCTCTAATACCACCATATTCTCAGGTATATTTTCAACTATATATATCATAATAAGAGGTAATAGTGTTGTTTATAGTTCATATAGGACTAATAAATCATGAAAGTCTACACTCTATGAAAGGGAAATTTGGTGGATGATTCCCTTTGTAATAAATATCATTATCTCTTAGTGGGGAAGGAATCAAAGTAGATGGCCTTATTTTAAGCAAACCCTGGTTGAGGGTAGGGTTTATCTAGACTTCATTCAATGGTGGTAACTCCACCACTTCATAAATGTGTGAGAGAGGCTCATTTGGGATATGTCGACTATAAAGTTATATGTGACAAGATATCCTCAAGAAATGTAATAGATTTATTTTATAAACATTGGGAGAATTTCATACTTTTATAGGGCTATATAGTAGTTCATGTGATTTTTCGTGAGTAGGTATTGGGAAATTTTCAAACCTCACTCTTGGATGTACCTCTTGGTGTGGAAAATACATAAAAATAATTTTGGTGGTAGTTTTGGTGGGATAACATGAGGGACAAAAATACTAATATTGGTTATTAATACCTCACTTTTCATTAGGTAACATATGAACCTTATGTTTCTAGAAGTCTAAATCAACCTCTTGGTATCCTATAATGAAATTGGGTTGGCATATAAATTTTTTTTTTGAAATAGATATCATAGTCACTAAGAGATCATGATGTTATCTTGGTGATTATTGATCCACTTTTCTTGTTGGCTCACTACCTTCCCACCTAAGATAATAGTTCGATTGTGAGTTTTTGGTTCTTGTAAATGCGTGTGATCAATCTAATTCATGGGTTACCAAATATAATCATATATGACCATGATAAATGGTTCACATCATGGTTTTTTGAGAATATTTTAGTACCAAATTTTTTATAAGAATGGTGTTTGGCCCTTAGATAGATGACCAAACTGACCAAAACATCTATTTTTAGGGGGATATGATAAGATCATACAGGTAAAACATTAGTCATAGATAGGAGGAACACTTTTCATTAGTTTATTTTTATTATAATTACATTAATCACATTACTATTATCAAATACCTTTTGATGTACTATATATGAGACCATGTACATATCTCGTGTGATAGATCGAGATTGGAAATCCATTTATTATTGTACTCGAACTGGTTCAATAAAATATAGATAAGAATAAAATGATATTAATGGGTTTTAGGACATCCATAAATCAAAAAATATTTCATTGATTGATGTTTTAGAACATTTGAGTTTGTTCAGGGATAACATTTTCCTAAGAGTATCTACAAAATGAGGATTTCAAATCATTGTTTTTTAATGCAATCTATCCCCGAGTTTCATCAAGTAATTCCTTAAAATTAAATGGTTTGGAATGTTTTGTTACTTCTCATCCTAACACCCATAGATGGTTCATGTGCATGATGTTTTCTATGTATCATAGCAGATGTTATACATTCATAATAAATCATACATTATTGACTATGGTGATCTAGACATTGGGGAAATTTCCACTTTCTAAGAGTACTAAGTGAGGATTAGTGATTTAATAGAGGATATTCGATTTTGATGTACCATTACTCTGATTCATGTTCTTTGGAATCATGGTAGCATTTGGGAGAGATCCATGGAGCAAGAGATCTAGATGTGGGATTAGTACCACCACCTTTTTGTATAGAAATTTATTTACAAGGTTAAATTAGGTAAATTATGGGGGAATTTAACAATACTAATTTTCATAGACTGATCATATGAATATGTTAACATCTAATTCTCTATGTTTCAGTTGAGTTGGTGATGTGTTTTGGGAGTCAAAGAACCCCAAAATTAATATTTTAAAAATATTAACATATATATTAATGTACATAATCACTTTCATTTAAAATGAGTGTTTTTACATATATTGTGAACTCTAATGGAAAATATGAGACCGATTTTGTTTCTCAAAAGAGAGGATTATCCTAGCTTTGACAAAATTTTGGTCAGTGTCGGACATTCTATTGGAGATAGTTGTCAGAGGTTATATAAAAAAATTATTTACCAATTTATGTAATATATGATGTGTGTAATGATAACCCTCACCTATATTGATATATTGTTATGTTGAATCTCTAGGGTTATCCAAATAACCATAGGAGATAGGATAGGAGAGGGACGAGATCCACCATTGGTGTTGGAGAACTCAGATCATGGATCGACAATGATTGAATCAAGGAGATTCATATGATAAATGATTAATATAGCAGATTATCTAACATCACCATGAGATAATGTGTTATTTACTAATGATTTATCAATTCATAATTTTGGGATCATTTTTTTTGGATTTATTTAATTTTAATTTGTCTATTGATCTTTGATTATATATCTATTTAATTTCCTTGAATCTTATTATTCACATGATCAAGTTCTAAATGAATGTTTGAGATTTTGAATATTTTTTATGATTCATCTTTATTTCACCAATTTTATTTCATTTATTGTTTATTAACATTTATGTTATTATTGGTCAATAATAATCTCACTTTATTCTAGTTTCTTTTTCCTACCACAATTATCCATGTTCTTCATAGTTGGTCAATGGGGTCCATAATTCAACATTTTTTATTGGTTAAAACATGATTGATTCCCTTAAAATGTCATGAATATGTTAATATAAATTACTTAAATGTATTTCAAGGATCTAAAGGCTATTATGGGTAACTAATTGATCATGTGGTCAAGATTGTCAAATTAGATGATTAGTTATTTGAATAGAATTTTTTAGTACAACCAGACCCCTAGGTTGTCCTTCAATGGAGGCATGGATCATTGATTAAAAAAGGTTTTTATTATGTTTTTATTAAATATATAATTGTGTTAAGTGTTTGGGGGTTTAGTAATTTTATAATATCAATTGGAAATATATTACTGATTGAGAGAAATTAGTTTTAGTAATCGTGATCAATATGGGAGAGTGTCCCATGATGTCAATCCATAATCACTATCAAGAGAATTGGGAAAGATAATTGATTAATTTATTTATAAACACTGAAACCAATATTTTATGTGATTTATTACTAGGTTAACACATAATAATTTTTTGATCAATGATATTGATTACCGATAATCACTTAAAATCTACAAAATATTGTTAATGTAAGAATTTCACTCGATCAAGGAATAAAATCAATAATGTGATGAGAAGACTATATTTGGGTCAATGATATAATTTTTTCAAGAAATAAAAAACATTTCATCAATTATATGTATTGGATTTTATCAATCTATGTGATCCATCTGCATAATAATGAATGGGACAGGTGGGAAAAGAGACAAACTCGCTCAAATCATCATAAGATCTAGGTTATACATTGAAGGATGTGGATTATTGTTCCTTTGATTACAATTTTATCATAACAAAATAAACAAAAAATTAAAATTAATAAATAAATAAGAATAGAAAAAATATAAGATCAATTAACATTCAATGATTACATGAATGGAGATTGGGATTGCAATAAATACCCCACCCCCAATTTTTTCAGTAAGGGTTTAGAAGTACATGATGGAGAATAGAATTAAAATGGAAGAATAAATATCTCATATTTGACTCACCCTTTCCCCTTGTCATGAAAAAATTTATAATTATCCATTTAGTTATTTAATGGGAAATTTGGAATGATGGTTCCATAAAAGGTCAATGGTCTTTGTGTATAGGTGAGATATCAAACATATATTTTACACTATGTTTATTCATCTAATTCACTAACCTATATTCATTTAATTGTATTTTAATTTGGTGGAGAGTGTTTAATTAACTGTATCTATCAATTTGAGGTCTAATCATCCTAATTGGAGGTCCTAATACTAATGTATGGATGAAATATAGAAAGGTGGTCCATTCTGCCTTGATCAGAATAGATTCACATTGTGGGCCTTTTTTGGGCCTAAAAATGGATGAGTTTGGATCAATAATATTCTATTGAAAGTTATCCCAAATTTTTCTCTTATTTTAACCACGCTTCAAAAAATCCCCTTCAATTATTGTCGATAGTAAATTTTTAAGTCCACATGTGTGCTTGGGAACTTGCATAGTTGGTCTGTTTTTCATAAATTCTATCATGGCCCCTCCAAATCACCTCCTCCTACAATGAAACCATCCAAATAAGAGTAATTTCGTATTTTAATAGGGAAAAAAATTAAAATATTTAAAAAAAATTATGTTTAATTTTTAATTATTGTTTGAATTTAAAATCTACAGTCAGTTTAACATAGTGTTATAAGAGTGGAAATAAATATTTAATCAGAACATAATCACACCATAAATGCTAAGACTTAGTACTATAGGGAAAAGTCTAATATCTTAATCACACTCCACTACTATATAATAAGTTATAAAACATAGAATATTATTTTTAAATTAAATTCATCTTATCTTTTTTATGAAATAAATTTTCTATGATTTTCCCTCAAATTAAAATTCTTTAAAAATCATTTTTTCAACCATGAAACATGTTGCAGCCTACCGCACTATGAAATATTCCCTTCTATACTCAAGGAACATATGAAAGTAGAGTTATTTTAATTTCCCCTAGTTCATGTGATCTTACCATTTTCATTAAGAGATCAGGTGTTCTGTACTAGTAGAAAATAGTTTTCTACTCAAGATGACATCCAATATATTATTTTAAAGATCAAGCATTGGGGGTTGATGTTTAAAAATATAAGAAAAAAGATGATTTTTTAATCTCTTATGAACAATACATTTCATAGTTCATAAAGTGTTCATATAGAATATACTCTCTTAATACCTCACCTATTCTATCACTTACACCTCACTCTCTACTTTTTTCATTTTGTGCGGGTCTCATCCAAGTAATGAGAGAAATATATTTGAGATATTGTGACAAAATTAGGTGAGTGTCCTTTAATTCCCATCCATTGTCATTATTAAGGTAAGTGGGAAAGATCATTGATTCCATGATTTATACAAACTAAAATCCTAATGGTTTGTGATTTCGTACAAGTTTAAAACCTAGGATTTGATCAATTGAATATAATGAATACCAACAACTCAAACATAACAAAAAAATTCAATGTAAGAACCGAAATCAATCAAGGAATCACATAAACAATGTGATTAGATGATCAAATTTGTGTCATTGATAAAATATTCTGAAAGAAAATTAAATTCATATTAATGGGTTCTAGCTTCTATATTTTTTCAACTGATGTTATCCATTCATAAACTAATGAATGGGAAGGTGTGAGAAAAGAGACCAACATTCTCAAAACTCCCCACGATCTAGGTTAACCTTGAAAGAATGAGGATTATTGTTACATTTATTTTGATATTATCATTCCATAAAAAATAGCAGTTTATAAATAAAGAATAATTGACCAAAAGTATGTAAATTCAATTGCCATACAAAAATGACAAGCATGGATCTTTGGATTTCACAAAAAAAGACCACACCAAATTGACCACTAGATGTTTTAGAAGTACATGATGGAGAATATAATTAAAATATATGAATGAATCACTAAACATCCAATATTCCTTACCTAGAGTCGTGAAAACATTTATAATGATCCATGGTGTTCTTTTAAAGATATATTTTTTATGTTATATCCAAGAAAAGACGACTGTTTGTGGTTGCAGATGATTAATTCATGACATATATTTTCACAATTTTTTTATTTTTTACTCAATAAAATTCTTTCAATTGTCTTTAAATTCCCTTGAGAGGTGTTATATACTATTATATGTATAATTGAGGTATAATCAACCCAGTTGGAGGTCATGGGCAGAAGTTATGACTTAAAAAGTAAAAGGTTAGTTCTATCTACCTCGCCCAAAATTTATTAAAATTGTGTGCCTCTTTTGGGCCTCCAAATGGATGAATTTCCACCCATGGTCTTCAATATAATTGTATATTACATATTTTTTTCATCTTGACAACAATTTTGAGCCCAATTAGATTCAACTATTATCCATAGTAACTTTTTGAGACCACATGTGTGCTTTCGATCTTGCACAGTTTGGCCTTGTTTGCTTGAATTCCATCAAGGTCTCTCCAAATCTACTCCATCTATAATAGACCATCTGAACAAGTAAAATTTTATTCTTTTAAAAGTGATGAAAAATAATAATTCAAACAAATAATTATGTGAAATTTGAGAATATGATTTTAATTTATTGTTGATATTCAGTTTAACATAGTGTTATAAGGGTAGAAATAAATATTGAATCGTTACATGATCATACCCCCAAATATAAACCATTATACTCCTTGGAAAAGTCTTATATCTTAATAAAGTCTTATTTATAAATCAATGGTTATAAGGCTTCCATTATTCTTTTGAAATTAAGTTCATCATGTCACTTTTATGAAACCAAATTTCCTATAATATTTCTTCCATCTCATTCAAATTTTTTCAACTCCGTTTGTTCACCCATGTGCCGTGTTGCAGCCTATAAACCTAAAAAATTTACCTATTCACACTAGGATCATATGAAATGTGATTTATGCACATTTCCTAGAGTTCATTTGATATTACCATATACATTACATGATTCCAATGTCACTACTTGTAGAAACTAGTGTGCTACTCAAGAGTACTTTCAACAAGTTATTTTTAGGTTCAAGGGATGGTAAGATTTGATGCATAAAGATATGATGCAGAATAAGAATGTTTAATCAATTAAGTAAAAATCATGTTAAAATTCAGAAAGTGTTCCCAAAAAATGTTCTCACTAAACCCCTCATAGAGTGTATCACTTCCAATTCACTCATCCTTTGTTCCTTTTATGTTGGTGACATTCAAGCAGTGAACAACATGGAATTAATTTTCTTTTTTCTGTATTTATTTTTTTCTTTATTTTTATGTAAATTTTTTCATTTTACATAAAATAATTTTGATATAATAATTGAAGCATGTAAAACACAATGATATAATATATATTGTAAACCCAATATCTATAAATAATGTAAAAACCCTTTTACTCATGCCATTACAATTATTATTTCCCATGAATCCCCACGGAAGCACCCTCTCTCTCACAATCACAAAAAATTAAATTTTAATATTAAAATGAAATGGGTAGGTAAAGATAAATTGGTTTGTAATGTGGCTAGTTAATAAAAATTTCATGGTCTCTAAGGCATAATAAGGGAAAAATTTCATGGTGGAAAAAACATAGGTTATTTGTTCAATGTTATTTTTAGTGAATGAAAGCCTATATCATGAATGTAAAACATTCGAATCTTATGTCCTCAAAAAAATCAGTTAATGTTATAGTTTCTCTACATGACCTAAGACTCTCAGTAATGTGATTAAAGGTAATAATATGCAATAAATGTATTATAATGTCTCTTAGGTAAGGGATTAAAATATTTCCAATGATAATGAGGAATGAGTTTCATGAATACATTAAAATCCTTATAATTTTCTCCAAATAATTTCAAAAAACAATGATTCCATATCAACCTTTAATTGAAATTTTATTTCCAAAAATAATGGAATTTTCCACACAATAAACTCAAGCATGAGAATTGATTTTGGTTGTTATTTTTAAGATCAAAGAGTTTGGAAACGTAGAAATACTATGAAGCAAGATAACAGTAAAAGTAAAGAATAAAGATGATGAAAATACTAATGAAATCAACTAATTGAGGATAAGAAAAATTAATATTCATTAAATAAAAAAATATGAAAGGAGAAAGATGATGAATTTCATAGTAAACAGAAAAATGAGTGGAAATGTAAAAATAAAATACAGTAAGAAAATATTTAGAATAATGATGAAAGATGATAAAAATCTTAACTGACCCAGGAATATACCCCCCCCCCCCCACACACATAATCAAACACCTAGACTGTGCATTTTCCTCATTGTAATAAATGAGAATGTTGAGAGGAAGGATAAAATTTGGGGGGGGGGGTTCACTGGTATGTTTCTTCATGATCATTCATTTACTCCATTAGATTATTTGGAAAGAAATCATAAAAAATTTAAAGTCAATTTGCATTTTACATAACTCCTATACCACTACACTCATGGAAACCTTATTATTCACCTAATGGGTAAACATTTCTAATAGTGTATACACTGATCCATCAGATATGAAGATTACCTTGGTAGAGATTTATCCTAGAATAGTACAGGAGGACCTTATCACTAATATAAAACTTCCTCAGATGAATCATATCATCATGGACATCCTTTTTATTCTCTTTATATATTCATTAGTTCTCAAATGCATTACATTGAATTTCATCCAACTCCAGAATTTACAACATCCTATTCTCACCAATATATGAAAGATTCATATTACATTATTTAATTTCCTAATATAAACTATGATATACCTCCAATGGGAGGTAACCATCCATTCCAAATACAATCCAATATGGTGACATTCCGATAAGGGTTTTAAAAGTTGTACGGTATATAAAAATTGCATCATCCAAGAAAAAAATCAATTAATTCAGGTTGGGTTGTACTATTTTTTCCCATATTCACTTATCTTTCCAATATTAGATTTCTACTTGTCCATTACATTTGATGAGATATAAATTGGAGACATAATGAACAACCCCATATTTACAGATAATGTTTTTCATTTTGCGATTGAAAAAATGGGAACCCTAATCAATAAGGGTAAATCATGGAAAATTAATCCCACTGAAAATATGAGACCTCACAAAATCAAAAACTACTCAAGAGTCATCAGTCCTAGTAGCCATTTCATCCACCCATTTAGAGGTACAGTCAATAGCTTGTAAAATATATATGAATCCATCTGAATTTCGAAAATGTCCCATGAATTCAATTCCACATACATCAAAGATTTAACCAAATAAAATGGGTTTTTGGGGAATTTTATTCCACATTGATAAATTCCCTATAAATCGACATCACGTGCATGGCAAAAAAATGATGGGAACCTATAAAAGATGATGTCAAATAATGTATCAAGTAAAGGACCATCTAAGTTGTATGTTGATATCCAATGTTTCTCCAACAACCTAATGTGTTCTAGTAACTCAAAATATATGTGAACTTATAGTATGGGGAACACTGATGAATAACATGGTAATTTCATATTATCATAAAATATTGTTCATACCGAATGTACTACCATGAATCATGCTTATGTCTCCAGGACTGTGTAGTGATAAAATTTTTTGTGACCATCTCAGTTTCTAGAGAATTCACAATTTTTGCATAACAGGGTTAAGGTCTACAACATCACAAAGGCTTTCATGAGGGAATAATTTTCAAATAACTTGGGGTGAGTCAACATGATTGTCTAATTGTGGGAAAATAGTACTAATTTGGTCAACTATTACATTTTTCGCTCACCTCTTATCTTTAATATTATTGTAAAATTCCAGGAGGAGGAAAATATACTGAATGAGGTGGGGATTACCTTTAGGTTTCTTGAGATGAAAGCAAATAGAAGCATTATCAAAAAACACAATGATTTTTAACCCAATAACATCTGAATGAAATATTTCAAGGGGAAAACAATAAAAATAAGTTTGTTTCATGTGATCATGTACTTTTCTGGGTTTAAGGTAACACATACGTGATGCATGAAAAATGAAATTAGGATCCCTTTCAACCCTTTATGATAATACATCATCTACATCAATGGTAGAGTCACCATACATAAGATAGAAGATATATCCTGCCTTTTTGGATGGATGATGGGTGGTGATGTGAGATCCATTTAAGTGAATTCAATTCATCCTCACAATATTTATCAAACACTATCTCATAATATGTTTTGTAATAATTGGAATAATTTAAGTTTTATATTACTAAAAACATTAATGACTATGAATTAAAACCACTATCACAAAAGAATGATCACCCCTCTTGAACACATTTTGTGTGTGGAATGTAATAAATTAATTTGTATTTTATTTATGCACTTTAATTCCATCATTTTAAATAAAATTTCAATGAACTATCCCACACACAACTGTGAAATGAAATCTAACATAATTTAGTCTGATATATTTTTAATGCAGTGGTGGAGGATATAACCAAGGTGTGCAAACATTTGTTAAAGGAAGATCTATAAACTATGATATATTCTATAGAAACATCAATATAATTCCCAAGGTATATATAAAAAATATTCCACATACATCACTGAATAGTATATAGAGATTCAGAAATACTTAAAGGCCTCCTTCAATATGAAAATTTTCTGAACATATAGGTTAATGTGGTCATTTATTGATCCCCATGGGTTATATGGATTTGAAAATAATCTGAATAACTTGTCAAGAAACAATAATGGGTATTAAAAACAAATCCTTTTTACATTTGGTTAATGAATGATACTAGAAAGTCTTCCTTTTGTGTTGCTTGTTTCATTTGATGATAGTCTATACTGACTCACCAACTGTTTTGCACATGTGTTGGAACAAATTCATTCATTTCATTTGAAACTACTACTATTCCATGTTTTTTAAGAAAAAAATTAAATGTGATAACCCATTTACTATTGGATATGGTATAGATGATCCTAGTAGTAATCCTTTTACACAATTCCATTTTTAAAATTTCAATGAGGATGGGTTTCAACAATTTTTGAGCATTCTTTATATGTTTAGCCTCATCATCTAAATTTATATGGTGTGTGAAAATAGATGGGATAATCCCAATAATAACATCCAATGTCTATCCTTTCACATTTTTGCACTCTCTAAAACTTTCTAGAAGTTTTGATTCTAACAATAGTGGGATGTTTGTAGGAAATAATTAGGGGATATCGGTCAATACCCTCAAGATAAGTGTATTTTAAATTAGATGGAAGGGGCTTTAATTCCCATATTGGTGGTTTTTGGATTGAGGAAGGGGATTTAGGGGGACTGAGAACCTTGAAACTCCCTATCTTCTCATTTTTTGTCTCTATAGAATGTGAATTAATGGAAATAATATTTTCTAAATCATCGATGGTCATGGGTACCTTAGAATGGAAACACTCTTCAATTAAAGAAAACAATTTACACATTTTTGAACCCACAAAATACTCAAAACATGAATAAAAACTAAAATAATGTAGGATTGAATAAGTGGAAAATGAATCCATGTTTGTGTTGGTGAGAGAATTTTTTTTGTGGATCATTAGAGATCACATCAATTGAAAAGATACAAATAGCTGTGTGGTCTTCAACATGGTGTTTCACTGCATCATGCATGTTGAAACAAACCTTTTCCAAGTGGAACTCCCCAGATAGTATAACATTGTGATCATTGATGATCATATTTTTTATTTTATAGAATATCCTTCCTCTATGAGAGTATTATGTCATTAGGTGTGGGTGTCTTTCATATCAAGAGTGTATAAGTAAATAGGGAAGATGAGATTATCTACTCATATGAGTACACCCTTGATCACTCCTGATATGTGTGTTTAACTCTAGTTGGAATGTTGAATGATGGTACCCATTGGTTGAAACTCTCTAATATACAGAGAAGTATATATGAAGTGAGGAATTACATTAATTAAAGAACCTAAATATAAAATTCCATAAAAAAATAAGGCCTCTCCTATAATTCGTGACATATTAAATGTTCATGGATCATTGCATTTGGTTGGAAACACTGGTTGTTTCAAAGCTGAGACATTCCTTCAATGGTTGACACTTTCATTCCCCTTTATCTATCATCTATG
Source organism: Viscum album (assembly GCA_963277665.1). Taxonomy (NCBI): domain Eukaryota; kingdom Viridiplantae; phylum Streptophyta; class Magnoliopsida; order Santalales; family Viscaceae; genus Viscum; species Viscum album. The sequence goes on from OY728165.1 coordinate 828,668,834, forward strand.
GGTGAATAGTTCTTTAAGAAATTTGGTGAAATGAGGAATTTATATAATTTCAACCTATAGCTGAATTCTAACTTATACCCTTTTAAATGTATGCATTATTTTTTTATCAATATCATTGAAAAAATTATTATATTTTGAGAGTATTTTTTGGAAAGGAAGTGGAAGGGGTTGTTCAGGGGAATCCTCAATAATAATATGTTTACCATTTTATTATTCGTTGGAATATTTTACGGGCAAAGGAAGAGAGTTTTCTATTGGGGGACTAACTTATTATGTAGAATCAGGGGAAGATAATAACTTCCTTACCACTATGGAGTGTGATATCCCAAACATCACATTTTAATTTTCGATTATCAAGTGGATTTAATTGTAGTGGTCTCAAAAATTTCATTTTTATCTCACTAGTGGTGTTTTAAAACAGTCCCCCAGAGTTTATTGGTGATGAATAATCGATTTCATGGTATATTGGAACTAGGGGTTAAGGGATTCCATTTTCTTAACCATTTCCTCAAGGCATGGTTTATATTTGGAAGGTGGAGGATTTTTCGAGGTAGTGAAGGATAAAAAGGGTTTTTACCTGGTCATCATGGAAACCATTTTTGTTTAGGGTAGATCGAGCGTCCTCATTATTTGAACTATGGTTGTGATTTCCACCCATTGTTTGGATTTGGCCAAAACGGTTTTATTATGAAGGGTGGATCCAGTAGAAATGGATTCCCAAGAAAAATCACTTTAAAAAATAATGTGAATCGTGAATTTGGGGGCACATATCATAGAAATGTGTTTTATTAGAAAAATTACCACAATTTAATGGAATAGGTGGAGAGTGAAAATTACATTCAGCCTGAGATTATTTACATAGAAGGCTATGTATATCATGAATTTTTTTATTGACCTTTTTTTCTTCTTAGGAATGTCTTACATCAATGACTCCTCAAGCATGTACAATTTCTCATGTACCAATTTTTTTTTCATTTTGATCTATATTGGTTATTATGTCATGAGCATCGGTGGGAGTTTTATCAACTAAGGCTCCACACTCTATAGAATCTATCATTCCATGATCCATGGGGACACATCCCTCATAAAAGTATTTAATTAAAACTTTTTTTTACTAATTTTATGATTGTGGAAACTTGAACAAATTCTTTTGAATTTTTCCTAATATTCTTAATGGGTCTCCCCTTTTAATTTCATAATGGCACTGATTTCTTTTCTAATTGATGCAGTTTATGAGGTAGGGAATAAGGTCTCTAGAAATAGTTGATTTAGATCATTCCCTCACCCTTTTTTAGTAGGAATATATTAAAATAAGTCTTTTGATAAACCATCAATTGTGAAAGGGAAGGCCCTAAACATATTGAGGTCCCCATTCACATTTTGGGGTTTCGTGTTAGAGTGCACTATGTGAAACTCCTTATCGTGATTTTGAGGTTCATCCCTAAGAATAACATTGAATTTAGGATGGTGGTGTATGAGCCTTGATCTCAACTCAATGTTGGATTCTTCCTCATTATATTGGATATAAGCAGGCTGGTACTCCACATCTATGGTGGTAAGTTCATTTATGATCCAGTAAATTATGGCCATGTTTTTTGGGGTTTGATATGGTTCACTCATATATTGGATTTTGGAAACACGAGTTTTAAAAGGTATTCCTTGGTGTTACTTGACATTCCAACTCTAGATAAACTAATTTTTAAGTGAACTGTATTTTCAATTTATAGATTAAATTTGAGTAAAATTTATTTTCTAGATCTATTCATTCAACAATAATGTCCACTATGATTATTTTTTTACTTTTTTACTTTTTATTTTTTTAGTGTACAAGAAAAATATAATATAAATAATCAAAATTAATTGATAAAAAAACTGAAAATGCTATTTTACAAAATTATATAGATAGAATGAGAGAGAAAGGAATGGAGAGAGAGGGAAGAAACACAAAAAAACAAAAAACAAAAAACAAAAACAATCAAATGGGAAGGGCCCAATATTGAAATGGTTAAAAAATAAAAAATAAATAGATTGTGAATAGATAAAAAAAATTCATGGAACCCTATAAATCACAGAAAAAATGATCATGTTTTCAATCACATCAAATTATATGTTTATTTTTTTAACTACATTTTATGTAGTATAAAAGGAACCATAGGCCTTCACTCAATGGAGCCTTAAATCAGTAATAAAAAAAAGTTATTTTTATGTTTTTATAAAATAGAAAATGGCATAAAAAATTTGGGAGTTATATGATTTTAACATGGAAATTGAATCTATATTACTAAAGGAGGGAAATTAGTTGGACAAATCATGATCAACCTGGATGAGTATCCATCGATGATCATCTGTCATTGCACTCAAGGATAGTGGGAATGATCATTGATTCCATTCATTAAAAAAAAATAAAACCAATATGGTATTGATTTTATATTAGGATAAAAAATTGGATTTCATTGATCAATGATATTGATTTATAATGACTACTCAAAATCAATAAATTTTTCTTGATGTAAGAACCTCACTCAATTAAGGAATCACATCAGAAATGTGATAAGATGGCCGTATCTATACCAGAGATATAATTTTTCTCAATAAAAAACATTCATATTCATGGGTTATAGATTCTTAACTTTATCAACTTATGTGATCCATCCTCAAAATCATGAATGGTATGGGGTGGGAAAATATATAAACATGATAAAATCATCATAAGATCTGACTTATACATGAAAACATAGGGATTATTAATCCTTTAATTTTTATTTTATCATACTATAATAAGAAAAAAAATTATAAATGAATAATAGTAGAAGTAAATTATAGAAATTCAATTGCCTTCCATATATTAGAAGCAAGGAGCTCAGGATTACAACAAATAAAAACCCTAAATAGATCACTAAGAGGTTTTGTAGTACATGATAGTAAAGTGGATTAAAATTTAAGAGGAAAGATCTAATATTATATCAACCTTTACCCCTAGTCGTTCTAATACTTACAATGAGACATGGAGTTTTTTATAAATATGTTAGGAAATTTGGATCCCAGAAATGTCAACGGCCTATGGGTCTATGTGAACTATACATCAATGATTTTTCAACAAAATTGATTTTGTTTATTTAATAACCAAAACATATTCTATTTTCTATGAATTATATGGAGATGTTGAAATTGGAGTTAACAATATAATGTTGATATAATTATCAAGACTAGAGGGCTTATTCCTGAGTTATGTCCCAAGTAAAAAATGGTGGTCCAATCATCTGCTCCCTGAATTTCTTCACATTTTGGGCCACTTTGGGGCCGCTAAATGGATGAATTGAGATATTTGGTATTATAGATAAATTTATATCAATTTTTTTACATATATCTACCAATTATCATCACATTTTGAAAAAATAAATTTTTATGTCCACATGCATCATTGAAATCTTGCACAGTTTGACATTTTTTGCTTTAATTCCATCCTAGAATATCCAAATAACATTATCCTATAATGAAACCATCAAAAAAAAGTAAAATTTTCTTATTTATCAAAGAAAAAAATTGAACAATTGAACCAGATTTTATGGGAATTTTTTATGAAAATAATTTAAAATGCATATTTAGTTTCAAATAGTGGTATATGGGTTGAAATAAATATTTAATCTCGACACAAAAACTGATGGTTTGTTTTTGGGATTAAAATCTAGTTTTTATTATGAGAGGTGTATTGGAATATGTGTGGGTATTGTGGAGTTTAATTTATTTCCACCAAAGTCTAGAAAAAAATATTCAATTTTGGTTCCTTTATTTTTTTAGATTTGGGTTATTAAAATAGAGATATTCATAATAGGAATAGAATAATTATAACCATGTGAAGAACATAACTTCAATATAAAAAACATGACTATATGATATTTATTCTAGTAGAATTCATGCCATGTTCCATGGATTCTCATGGCGGCTTGGGTTTCAGCTTTAGTTATGTATAACATGTCATGTGGATTGGCCCACATGTTGTGTGACATTACCTATGTAGCCAAGTCTTATGATGATAGAACATTACAAATACCTTATGTGAATAGAAAAATCATTTCCCTCTTGGTAAATTCCTTATGTTGGAACATAGATGGTTGTGTTATGTACAGGGAAGAACATTCTCAAACGTTTTGAAAATGTCACACACTGTGTGCCCATTTATACATGTCATTAACTATTCCTAGAATTCCATTGCATGTGAATATACCTCTTTGGGACTCTTATTTTAGCACAATAAAATATTATCCAAGGTAGTTTTCTACATTGAATGTGATTTTATTCTTTATTTCTGCATCATAGGTACATCATAAGATATTACAAGTGAGACTGTTCTTCAAGAAATTATTCTCCAATGTAATTGAAAGAGTTTGATCCTATAAGAAATGTATGGATTGGTACTACACTACAAGAAATAGGGTGTGGGTCCCCCATACTCTTTTAACATATAGACTTAGTACTAACCCTCACTATATAAGTTACAAGTCCCCTATATATGTAGTGGTATGAAGAGCCCACTTTGTGTATGGACTGTGTTTTCTTTTCAACTGGTTGTCAGTGGCTGTCAATGGTGTTTAATGAGATATGGATATATCCTTATAGTTAATGTGAAGAAGTAGTTAAAATGTTAATAAAGATTGGTTGAATTCCTCAAGTATAGATATTCCATGAAACATGTGAATAGTTTGAATTCTTTGAATTTCAAGGTAATTCATGGAAAATTGTTATGGATTAATTTTATGAAATTGGATGTCCTAGTAGATTAATTATCCTTGTACAATCTAATAGTTAGTTTCTAATTTGGATTTATCAAACATCATAAGTTTTTTGGATAACATTTGATTCAAGCCTTATAAAGGATTGGGGATGTAGGCATGTTTCCAATTGTTTTCAGGATTTATTGGAATGTATTTTTTTCTAGGAGACATGGAAGTTACAATACTTTCCTTGGTAGATCTATTGATCCAAAGTGTGATTGATAAAAGGATAAATATCACATTATAAGGGATTCATGATAAAAGTAATCACGTTGTCTTTTAATGTAGTGGATTTTCATATAATTTAATTGATTCATTAAACAAAACATTAATTTGCGCTTAATGGTAAAGCAAGATGACCGTGAATTAGTATAGTTTGAGGGATTCTTCATAGAAGTGCTATGTAGACCATGAAGCATGATACGTGGATCATGTAGGGAAAATATTTTGCAGGAGGCTCACAGTTCGTGAGAGGCTTGAATAGCATGGGTGGTTCATAATTTGTAGAATATAGTAGGTGATTTGTGGGGATGATAAGGGTTATTAGTTGTGGAAGATGTCGGCCTCCATAAAGAAAAAATATTCTATGTAGAATGCTTGGTAGTTCCCTATGAAGGGTATCCCGGTTCCAGGTTTTTTGGTAATTTGAATTAGTGTGTTATGTCGATCTATTTTCCTATACGAGGACCCATAATTAGATAATTATGTGTGAGTGAATCATAATAGTATTGATCCTCACTAGTGGAAGAATTTAGTTAAGACCACAATATTTCAAAAGGGAAAATTCATCGAAATGGAATAGTTAAATGTGATGAATCTCCGAGAAAGGAAAGAAGTCTTTCTGGGAATTCATTACAATGAAGGAGATTTGTGGGGTGATACTGCTCACATTAGAATAGGGTTTAAAGAGGAGAATTAATTAACAGAGTGAGGGGAGTCCACATAATGAAGTATGTTCTTAGAGAGAAGAGGTTATCCATGTGGAATTGGTAGTCTGTGAGGTATCAACAGTGCACATAAAGAAAGGAAATCTATGAATCAATGGTAGTCTGAAAAGAGAAGGCACTTCATGGAGCATAGGTATTCTAGGAGGCATCAATCATCTACAGAAGAAATATAAGGATGCACTTGTTCCACACAGTGAAACACAACATGGGATTCAAGGAATTTATTTGAGTATACATGGTGTTTCACAAAAGAGAAATATGATGTGTACACCTCATCATTCTTTGTGAAGAAGATGATTAGTAGACACTCGAAACATGTCATAATCACACGCTCAGAGTGAATATCTAAGAGTAGTTATCTGAACTACAACTTTGGTATATTAATCCAACTATGAATTGCAATGTAAAACCATGTTTGTACCCAATTGATACACAACAGATAGAGAGGATCAAACACACATAGTGTTTTTGTGTGAGGAAAATCCATATTTTAATCTCAGTTCATATATATTCAAGGAGAAAGAGAAGTAAACTGATACACTCATTTTTTGGTATTGAGTTTCTATGAAAGAGAATAGTACACTATTATATAGTTTCACCTTATTATGATTCCATGAGTAATAGATTTTTTCAATAAATGATTTATTATTATTTAGGGTAGTTAAATAGTGATGATGCTAAGTTGATATGATCTTCATTGATTTAATATTCATAAAGGGTGTTTTTGATTCCAATAGAAATAACAAGAAGAGATCCTAATATATTTGGTCTTGAAATGAAGAATAAAGAGAATAGAAGAGAAGAATATTTTGTGACCAAATTGATATCGGTTGATAATAATTTGGGATAGAGAAAATCCAATGATCATCAGTCCACAAAAAAATCATATTATTTTTACTGATAAAAGCATAATATTTTATAGCTATTATTTTTTCTTATGAGAAAAGATTAGAGTAGTTTATTTAATGCATTTATGTAAGTAAAAAATTGATGGACAATGATTTGGATGAAGAAAATAAGAATGATGAAATAAAACTGGACTCAACTGGTGCATGAATTTCCTTGTCATTATAATCAATAAAGAGAACTTTTTATATTTGATTTTATGTCCATGAATATTTCAGACCATGCCAATGTCAAGCTACTCTTATTAAGTAGTGATCATTATAAAAACAATGTGTTATTTTCTATACTACTTTAATACTATTGCATGAAATTTGGAGAATAGAATACTAAAATCGAGATCCTAACAGGTCTAATAGGTAAAGGGATGAAATTTCGATTTGGGTTTAAAAGTCCCCAACCCTTATTCGTCTGTACCCTCCCCCCCACCCCCTCAGTGTTTAGAATATCCTAAACTATCATTATTATTTGGTACCATAGGAATGGTTCGCCTCTTTTAGATAATGTACAGTGAATCTATACTCTTTTAAGAACATTAGTTTATTTCCTATATCAATAATAAAGTGTTTTTTTGGTGAAGATTCGGTTAACATTTGGGAAGAAATATAAATCTATCTAGACATTGATGAATAGGAAAAAATAAAGAGAAGATAATGTTAAAGAATAAGTACATATTATCTAAAAAAGAGAATGTATTTGTTTCTCTACACCTGGCTAACAATGAATAAATATCATACATGGAAATTAATGAGCATATGGCTCAGGTTTACACCAATAATATTGATAATTTTCCTACCTCTAGTGATTAGTAGTTATATGTTATTAAATTTTAACACATTCTTTAATATTAAAATGCTCACATATGTGGTGATGGTGATCAATCAATAACCACCCATTAATTTTTAGTGGATAGATGAAGAGTCAATCTACATTGTATTATTGAAGAAAGATCAAACATTATCTTTGGATTCATCCAATGTATGCATGAAGAGATCACCCAACTGGATATAAAAACATATGGTTTATAGAAGATCATGCAAGAAAATATTTTAAAACATTTAAATATGTAGAAATCAAGATTTTTTGTTCAAGTTTCATGTTAAGAGAGATTTTTAAATTGTGCATTAAATTATTGGTACATTCCAAAAAGTGAAAATAAGAATTCCAATCTAATGGGGGGGAAATAAGAGAATAAGTTTCAACATACATTGGTTCAGAAGCATCTATATACTATAAATAGATTTGTAATTATTGATTACATCTCTAATGTATGCACTGGTAGTGGTCACATGGTTGGTATATTCTCCTATGAAAATATATCCAAAAATGATAAGAAAAGAAGATCATAAAATCTGACAATTAATGAAGAAGAAACCTTAGGAAGAAATCCAAATAATGTTGGGAATAAAAAATTTTCCAATAATATTTCATGTAAGATTAGTGAGAAGACCATTGTTATAAATCCAAGATGTAGTAGGGTGTTGTATCTGAGAGAACTACTAAGAGGAATGACACTCAGAAGAACCCATGTGGATGATCCAAACATACTGCCACCATTCCTAATGAAATTTTTGATCTATGTCCAAAAGACATTGATAGAATGAGTAAACATAAAGATGAAGAAGCTAAGGATAGTGCAATAGGAAGTTAAAATATACCACATGACGAAGAAAATGTGAATGATAGGTTGAAAAAAAGGATATTCTTATGTTAATGAAGTTATATATGAGATATGAAAGAAATATAGTCACATTGCATAAGTTTGATTATCCATATCACAAAAACAAGAAGTATTCCTAAAAGGGCGTATTGTTGTATCATCCATGAATATTGACAAATAGAAAAGTTATCTAAACAAAGAAGAGGTGGATTTAAAGAGATCTATACAACATCAAAACAAATTAGAACATAAGTTCAGATGTGAAAGTATGAAGACTGGATCAAATGGAGCATCCGGGTTGAGAAAAAAATCTCAACCGTTGTATTTATTTGAATAAATAAAGGTGGATCCACCTTATTAAATTAAGTAATTTTATATGATATTTTTGAGTAATACAGGGAATTGAAGGTGAAGAAAATTCACTGGGGTAGAACCTGAGAATTAGTGAATGTTTTCAACTCTTGATAGAAAATATAAAGAAGTGTCAACCCTTGAATGATTCCACAATTGATATTCAAATACTAATTTGATAGAGGATCATCATTGATTAAGTTGAATGATGTGTTTTCCTATTTTGGATAACTAAGATAATGAAGATTCCTTCTGGTTTTGATCTTATTTTTTGGTAATTTGAAAAATAATGTTTTAAAAGACCATCGTTGGTGGAGTTGTGAAATTTTTCCAATAATTAATTTCACAAGTTGAAGACCCATTTCAGTGAATTATCCATAATTTAATTTCTTGAAATCCATTCATCATGTGAACCAACATTGTTAAGATGATTAGATTTATTCTCTTTAAATGGACATAAATGAATAATCTTCCTGAATTTTTATTTCAACCCGAATGAAATCCGATTATTCCTAAAATTTCATGAAGATCAGGTCGTTGGCATTGATATGTATCATAATATCCCACCCTTGGTTATTTGAAATAATAAAATTTTTAAAAAATCTAGGAGAATTGAATTATTCAGTGACATAAGAATAATGGAAGTTCCCCAAGGATACTTTTCTAACATATTGAACTTGAATGTTTTTTATTTATTTATTAATGTCAGGGTAGTAGATTTATGATGATTTTTCATAAAAATATGCATCTCACATTTAGTAATTTCATCCTAAAATGAAAGTGAATAATCTTTGAACACAAGTAAATCATATCTCATTTCATAAGGTTTCATGATCTGTTGGTAATGGATAGATTTGATTTTCTCTATCAAATCCCCTTATTTTCTACAATAAACATAGCTCATGTAGACTTAGTGTGAAATTCTTGATTTCACATTGCATAAGTATGGACTGATACCCTTTTCTTTTGAACTTTTTATATGTTTTCAATAAGGGGGAGAAATTTTAAATGAATTTTTTAAAATAAAGGGGGAGATAGGATAATAGTTCCACATATTGAGACATAAATTTGGAAATAACATTGAAGTTATTTCCATCAAATAAAAAGTAGGATATTGGAGAGCCCACTTTGTGTATGAATTGTTTTTTAAACTACTTTTCATTGGTTTTAAATGTTTTTCAATGAGATTATAATATCTCATTGTGCTCAATAAGGTGAATTAGTTCAGAATCTAATGGAGCTTGAATGAATTCATCAAGTCTTGTTGTTCAAAGAAACATGTGAATGTTTTAAAGACCTTGAGTTTCAAGGTGATGTGTGGAGAATTTTTATGGATTTATTTAATGAAATTGGATTTCATGGGTAAATAATTCTCTTTTTAGAATCTAACGATGCTTTACTGATTTTTATTTCTCAAATATCATATTTTTTCTAGAGAACATGTGATGCATACCTTATGAATTATAGTGGAGTAAAGGTGTTTCCAGTCATATGGAGTTTTTATTATAAAGAATGATTTTTCTAAAATATTGGAAAGTAAAAATACGTTCCTTGGTAAATCTGATGATTCTAATGACGATCAATCAATTTTTAAATATCACAATATTTGGGAATTGTGATTAAATAAATCATGTGGTTTTGTAATGAAGTGGATTATAGTAATTTATGGTTGATGATTTAAAAAATATATCAATTTTCTTATTGATAAATTCAAAGGACTATCAATTTATAGGGTTAGTGTTGTTGGGGCATATTTTTAAGGTGGTTTTGTTTCCCATTGTTTTCCATATTTTTTGGCCTCAAAATTTTGAGTTTGTTGTAATGAAAATGAATGTTTTTATAAAAATTATTTCAATAATCATAGTTTTTAGACATCATAGGAGGAAAGAGGAATGGAAAAGGAAAATCAAAAAAGGAAGGATTCTACATGGTAGTGCTATGAGTACCACAAAGCATGCTATGTGGACTGTATAGGAAAAAATATTCATAGGAGGCTCACAGTTCATAGGAGGCATGAAATTCATAGTAGACTCATCATTTTAAGAAAAGAGTTGGAAATTTTGGATTCATAAAGGGTTTTCATCTATGGAATATGTTGGCCACTACAAAGAGGAGAACCAATATGTGTTCTGCTTAGCAGTTCGAATTATAGGAAATCCCACACAAAAGTTTTGGTTAATTTGGATTAGTAGGATTTCTGGAACAATTTTCTTATTTAAGGACCATTAAACAGATCATTATGTGTGAGATAATTTTATTATAATATTTCATCGATGTTGGAGGAATTCAGCTACGTCCTAAAGAGTTTATGGGGGAGAATTTTGTGAAAGAGATGATTTCTCAAAGAAATAATTCCACCAAATGGGAGAAGACTTTCTCCAAATTTACTATCCGAAAGGAGATTTGTGGGGTGTTGTAGCTTGTGAAAGAAAATGTATCATATAGTAGTGTTTTTATATACTATGATGGGATTCCTTGGAGTGAAGGATCTTCGTGGAATAAAGGTAGGTCGTGGAGAAATTATGTTATCTGTGAAGCATCGGTAGTCTGTGAGGCATCATCAGCCTTTGGAAGGGAAGCTTGTCTACAAAAAAAGGCAATCTATGAAGGGAAGGTATTACAAGGAGCATAGGTAGTCTATAAGGCATCAGAAATCTATGGAAGTGAAAATGATAACAACACCCACCACATGGTGTGAAGTAGCATAGGATTCAATGTAGTTTCAGAATATATTAGATAGTTCATGAAGGATAAAAACGTTGCTTACACCCACCTCATACTTTGTGAGGAAGATAATATTCAAACACTCAATACGTGTTAAACTAACATGCTCATAGTGATTCTCAAAGAACAGTTCTATGAACCAGTGCTTGAATATAGTACCACTACTATGTGTAGAAATGTAAAATCATGTGTATACCCAATTGATACAAAATATAATTAGAAGAGAAAACCGAAATATTTTGTTTCTATGATGAATAATCTGATGTGCACCTAAGTTAATATTTTATTATAGAAGAAGAGGGTTAAACTTATACACACATGTTTTGTTATTGAGTATAAAAAATAGAATAAGACTTTGCTACTCAATTTCACATTATTTTGAGTCCATGATGAATAAAGTGTTCCCAATAAAATATTTATTATTATTAGGGGAATATGAATTTTGATGATGATATGTAGAGATGATATTAATTGATTTAATAATCAAAAAAGTTTTTTGTGGTTCTAGAAATAATAATAAGAATGTATCTTAGTGAATTTGGTCATACATTAAAGATGAAGGTGAAAATAAGAGAAGAAGCTTTTGTGACCAAATTGATTTCAATTGATTATAATTTTTATTGATGAAAATCAAGTGCTCATTGGTTCGCAACACATTCATATTATTTTGACTAATATAAGAAAAATATTGTGCATCTATCAAGTTTTCTTCTAGGAAGAGATGAGATGAGTTTTTTTCATGCTTCTATACCAGTAATAAGGTAAAGATTAAGGGATTGGAAGAACAAAGTATAATTGTGACATAAGATAGGATGCAACTGGTTGATGAATTTCATGGCATTACAAACCATCATCAACAAGAAGAAGAATGTGTTTGGTGGTAGTATAAAGATCAATCAAGGCATTATAAAACATGCACTATTGTATTGTTTAATAGTGGTACAAAAAACTATTGTATTTTTTACAAAGTGCTACATGAGTGTAATGTCTTATCCAAATAATTTTAATCCACAATAAGGATTTTTTTTCTCTAGTGGATTGTGTGGTCTTGATTATTTTCGACCATTCCAATGAATATATATGCTTATTTAGTAGTAATCCTTGTAAGAACATCATTTGATTGTCTTTAGTACTTTAATAGTATTTCATGTGATTGGGAGAACAAAATAAGAGAATCGAGATCCTAACTAGTCACATAGGTAAAGGGATAAAAAGTTTAAATGGATTAAAAATACCCCAAAAATTATTCACCACCTCTTTGTCTTAGAAATATCCCAAATTGGTACTCTAATGGTACTCCCTGATCAATGAGAATCTGTAGAGTAGATGCTCCACTAGATATTAAACTCCCTAAGTTATGGTGCATAGTAGCAATGAGTGTTCCCTCCACTATGATTTTTAAGACCATGTTCATGGTCAATGTAATCAGATATGGGACATTTTAGATATAGGAAGACTCATCGTTTCTTTTTTAGCTATGTAGATTCAGACACCCCTCATTTTTCAAAAATGAATTCAGTAAGAGCATATCCGATGTTGGGTTTATTTTCTCTCTATAACTATGGATTATTCTGGATGTTTTATTATATTTCTTCCCTCTTGGTTTTCATTTAATCTTAATGTGTTTTCTAACACTAACACCTACATATAATTTTCCTTCACATGTCATGTCTTATTCAAATGACATAAAGATCAGTGGTGACTTTGGTAGACATGGTATTGGTGGAGCATAGTGATACATTGTACTGTTGTCCATGTTTGGGGATCATTTATAGAGATTGTGATTTTGATCTATTTAGTTTTCCCCCTTTTTCTATTCTTCTCAAGTGTGGACCTACTTTCTATTTGGTTGTGTATTTCCCCCTTTATTTCATTAATATTACCTTAATTCACATTGAAATTTTTCTTATATGTTTCTTGATGGATTTATTACTCTCTTTATGTTCCAGTTTTATTTTTATATCTACAATATTTTTGGGAGTTGGGTGTGTGTGTACACGTATTGGTACATTAGTCTAAGGCCACACATTTAACTGATATGACTTCTCAAAAATTGTAATCATCCCATATCATATTGGACGGGGTATGAGGTGTCACTATCAACTTACTATCCTCCTATATGGGGTCATAGTGTATCTAGTCATGATCTGGAAGCTCTCAAAATACAATTTATAGAAGTAACACAAGGGTATATAGATAGAGAAATGGAACTGGTAAAATAAATCATTTTGAATGAGGAAAGAAGAAAGAATTTTATCTAATGGAGGTTAACGGATGAATGTTTAGTGGATGTAAATTCTAGAAGAACATTTCAAAAAGATCCTTTTTTCAAGAATTAGCGGAATTAGTCCATGCGAAGAAAGGTCATGCATCAGATGGGGAAGCTTCTGGATATGGTTTATAATAGGGGTGGTGAAATCATAGTTGTTCTTTTGTACATGAAGGGGTAACATCAAGATTAATCATTTATTTAGTCAGCCATGTTCTAGAGGAATACAGTGAGGTGAATAGAAGAGGAAGCTTCTAGTATATGAAAATATATTCTGAAGGTTTTAGGGAAGTTTTATATATAAATCATTCTAACAAGAAGTTGTTGATGATGAATCACTAGAATAAATACTTATAGGTTCATTTAGAAGGGGATTTGGTGAAGAATATTTAGTAGATTGGTTTGAAGGAGACATTAACTATCCACTAAAATATATATATTGATATGAATATTTTTATATAAAATAGAAGGATGATAGATAAAATGAAATGAGGCCCATAATTTTTAAAAGTTACTGTTGACTAGGTGACTAGTCAGACCCACTATAATAAATGAAATTCGTCCACTTATGGAAGTTATATGACTGAGTGGTTTTGAAATTCATAATAAATGATAAGTTAGTTCACACTTTCTTTAATGATAAACTAGGCACACACAAACGCCTCGAGTGATCTTGTTAAAATTTAAGGATGGTGTTCGGATTTATGAAAAGTTAATGGAGTGAATGAATATGAAGAATAAAACGAAAATGAGTAACTACTAAGACATTTTCTTATATCTATTAGGATTTAATATTTCTTGAAACAATATATTTCACTAAAAAATGAACGATATGTAACCATTTCTCCCGAGGATAGAGGATTCAATTCCAAAAAAATTAAATCACATTGTGATGGTACTTTTTCTTTATACTTGAATGTTATTTTGGATTTTTTGTGTTTGTTATAAATTTGGAAGAAGTTAATTGGATGGAGGAACAAAATGAGTTGTGTGATGACCTAATGTAGTGGATGTGTTTACTTTCCTTCTCAATTTCACAGTCTAAAGTCATTATGGATCATTCCAAATCATATTCCGTATTTTTTTCTTTTAGTGGTGTCAATATTACATCTGATTGATTTCATGAATCTATCCAATTAAAGGGAAAACTTTTCATCACAAACTCACACATTGGAAAAAAATACAATCATCACAATCCATGATGATCATTAATATAACCCTTAATATATTTTTTCAATACCACTAAATACCTCAATATAACTATATTTTTATAATATTTTTCTTCCACAAAATATTGATAATAAATTAGAAGATAAAAGTATAAGTGAAATACCTTCTCATCTAATGATTTTCCCATAATTGTAATTTCATCTTATTCACAGTAGGAAAGCATAGTCCATTAGATATAAGTGTGGAATCACATTTATCTTAACAAATGGTCATTAAATTAATCAACTCTAAGTCAACTTGAGAAATTATTAGTGTAGAAAATAAGGGAAATTAACTCAAATCTCAAATTTATACATAAAACTATCAAGTATGTGATTCCAACTAAAGATCAGTTTTTAATTCTTGTTCAAATATAGATTAAACAAATTTTTTACCATCAAACGACTAAAAACCCTTTAAATAACAATAAGTAGAAGTATATTTCTACCCTTTCAAACTAACTTAAAGGTTAAAAAATTGTCCCTATAAATAATAAAATATGATACAATAAAAATAAGCCAAAGTGTGAGTATCATAACTTATATTATAATTTTTTAATAGATTCTAAATTCACATGAAATTACTTTATATAGAAAAAATCATCATCTCTAGTCCTTCGTATAGGATTCACTCCATTAATTCCACATCATGGATTCTTTTATTCAAAGTATCTCTAAGAGTCCATTATAAACACTTGAAAATTTTTAAGAAGACATCATTATGTTAATCAAATCATTAAATAATGGATAACACGCTATGATGTAAGACTTTAAAAACATTCCAATTCTCCCATTGCATAACACATTAAATTCCATTCACATAGAAATAGATAAATATATATCGAAATAATGTGTGATCTCAATATATCATTAGTGAGAGAAAAAAGTGTGATATTTATTTCTCTACCCAAAAAACCATTTTTTAGATTTAGTTTTGGGATAAATATTCACAATCATTCCTTATTTTCTAAAATTGATAATTCATGGGAAAGATGTTCTTAATTTTTATTTTTCTTTATTATTCTTAGATAGAGTAGTTTTTTTAATTAACTAAAAAATCATGTTCAATTTTTTTTCTTTTAACATCATTTTTTCTTTTTCCAACTATATTAGACATAAAATTTTGCATTCCTTGGAAAAATGTCTATATTTCTTATTATTCAGAACAGATATTTCAAATCATTATTATTGGATTTTACAAATTCATTAAATGGTTAATTTCCATTAATTTTAATCATTTGCATCTACCCTTGTATCTTTGTCATGTATTTTTTATAATTTTCCCACCATTTTTCACCTTTAATAGAGTTTCTATTTATAGAATCCTTTCACTATACCAATCCCCTTATTTATTTCATGGATTTATTTTTTTATCCAATTCAAATTTCATTCTTTTTTCATTAATATTCATAAAATTCTTATAGATGTCTAGGAGACTTTTATTTTATATTATTTTTTCAACCCTATAAATACTCAATATATCTTTCCACTATATCTTTATCATCACAATTTGAACTTAATGTATTTTATTATTTAATTGTATTTTATTTACCGGATCTTTTCCCCATTATATATTATCTAAATGTGATCTTTATTGACATCCATTAATACTCTTTGAGTTTCTTTGAATGCATTTATATTATCTTCACAAAATCTACATACCTAAATCTCTTTGTTAAGGTTATATTTTTAAAATTATTTAACTATTTAGAAATTTTATTTACTTTTCATTAAGGATATTCCATGTTTTTTACTTATTTAATGAAATTTCCAATTTTTATACTTTTCGGCCCACTCTCTTTCCAAATAATCTTCTTCCCTCTCTAGTTATGACTTTTTTCATCTTGATCTATGATGTTTGAAAATATAAAAATGATAATTTCTACGGGCACATTTCTCATTGAATATATTACTTCATATTAAGATTTATTAAGTGTATTATTTTCCTTAAAATATTAAAATCTGTGTCTTGATTCCACAACGGGTTCATTATCAATAAATAAAACATCACATTTGATACCATCAATCCATAGGGTACCCTATTTATATTTTGAACTTATCCTCAACTTCATTTCATCTTTATCCTATCTTTTCACTAATTTTTTTTAAGAAATCTCAATTTTGGTACTGATAGGAATGAGATATTTATTACCATTTATGGTAATTCTAATAGTTTTTAAGTTATATATTTAAATCATACATGTAAAACATTTTGGAATAAAAATAGATCCAACCATATAAATCATGGACTATCTTTAGTACCAACTATTGTAACCAACAAGATCAAGTAGTCATATTTATAGAGGTAAATTATAGTTATTTTATTCTATTTAAGTATTTACAATTATAATATTTTACCAGGGTTTATTATTATAGACTCTGTATTGGTTAACATGGATGCATCTAGTTATGAATTCCCAAAACAAAACTCTAGAAGAATGCAAATAAATAAGAAAGTCAAACAACGAAATAAATTATTGCAATGTTCTACCAAAATATGAGAATATACTCTTTGTTATGTTCAAATATAATCCACGGGAAAAATTTGTTACAAATGTAGAAAATTATGTATAGTTGGTGATAAGGCATTATCCTTAAATCTGTACCACCATTGATAATTTTTAATGATAAGAAAACTTTTGTTAAGGATTTAAATCCACATCCCTAGTAAAATCACTATCTCATGATTGGTTATGTTTAATGGATATTTATATTTAATAGTCTCTATAATGTTTATTTATACTATCTCACACTAATTTATAGTGGGTTCTTCCAATATTTTTAATGGAGATCTCTAATGTTTACTTATAATTCACCACATCAACTGTTTAGATATTTTTTATTATAAAATGTTTATCATCTACAAATATATGATAAGATACAATAGTATGCATGCTGTCCTTATTATCTCCAGTATCCTAACATTAGGACCTTTTTGAGGATTTTGATTATTGGACTTGATCCCAAAATATCATATGAATTCTTCAGGAGCACCAACACATAAAATTTGAATCTATACAACAATAATTTCTGACTTTCTCAACAAATGCTTTCTCTGTTCTTTTTCTTTGGTTTCTATGATATAGAGGTATCATAGGGGAATATTTCACTAAACCCTATCCTTATTTTAGTATATTATTTTCTTCTGATTTCAACGACAATAGGTAATGTAGTAACAATACAACATTGACCCATTTATTCCCGTCTTTCTCTACTTCTTCAACATACAGGTTGATCATCAAAATGAATCATTGGTTTCTTCACCTTCTATAAACCACCATACTTTTTATTTTTTACTATTTTTAAAGAATCATATGAATATTATTTCTGTATTTTGAAAATAGAAATATATTATTAGCATTATCATGATCTGTTTATTGAATTCACTAAAATATTGCATCTGTATTCCTACTTATAAAGGGAAGTTTTCACTAATATTAAATTTATGAGTAACTAGTCATGAATATTCACTATTTTACTCCTTGATATTAAAAGATAAAATTTTCAAAAAATATATAAAATAATAAAACATTGAGTCCAATTATCTATCATAGACTTATCATTATTCTTTTCCATTTCTTCCTGGTGATCAACATAAATTATTACAATATTTTTCCTTCAAACAACCACAATATCAAATCGACTTTATTTACCCATGTGTGAAATTTTATTATATACTATTATTGTGTTTGGAATATCATGTAATTTTCCTTCTCAATAACATGAAATTAACCTCATCTTAAATCATAATTATATTTCATAACAATGATTTGCATACTTTTTTGGAGCTCCATAAGAATCCCTTAAATGTAATCTCTATTAATATATATTTCTCCTACCTTGAAACCCTTATATATAGATTTATACACTCACAAATCCTTTAATTAATCGTGTTACCCTTAATTATTCATAAAATATCTATAATACTCCTTAAATATGAGTATATTACTCTTACATATTAGATATTGACATTTATACAGGCTCTAGAAACACAATCATGTCATAATTTGGATCTACTACTTTTTAAAATCTTTATACTTATGAGTGTATTTATGTATTCCTTTTTAATATATTAACCCTTATGTTTCATTATATTATCAATTAAGTATATTAGAGTATCCTTAGTAATATATAATCTTCAACTATCTGAGTGCCAATATTTATCCCTCTATGATAAAATTTACTTATTGACAAATGTACCTTTATGTATCTCATTAGGGCTTGATACTATCATATCTCATTTTCATATGTGTTCCCTTATGTATCCCATCTTTTATAACAACTATTTTTCAAGAAAATGACTCTTACTTGTCAAATTATGACTCTATTAATTTTCTAATTTGTGGTATTTGGGTCTAAAAACCACTTACATACTAATTTTTCCATAGATACCTCTCCATAAACACTTTTATATTCATTGAAAATTTAGAGTGACTCTAATGCATCATCTTTGGAATAAAATATAACATAGTGAGATTCATTCTTTTCAAAAAAAAAATTCAAAAAAAAAAACTTATGTTGGTCATGTAGTTTTCAAATTTTTAGATTCAACTCAGAATACTATAAATTCATTAAATCAGATTACAACCTATTTAGATATTCTTAGGTCTCCTCCAATCACCCCAAAGCATTTATAAATAACTCAAATTACTTTTATGAATATATCACGTCATCTCAAAACACATCAACATATTTATTAAATAGTCTTGTAGTATATTTGATCTCTATTTGAGTCTTTCCATGATACTTCACTACCTCAAAAACATCAAATACAACATTCTCGAAACATCATCTAAGTGATATATTCTATTTAATATATCTACTTTCATGATTAAAAAACATAATGGTAGTTTATTACCCCTACATCCATAATTATTATTATATAATATATCTAGCTCATAAACCTATATAAATCTATAGTTTTAGGTGATTCATTCATCCATCAGTAGTTATCATGATTCTTTTAAAATCCTAGCATAATAATCACCATAAAAGCATGTATCTTCCTTGAATCAAAATATCCAAAAACTCTAAGAAAAAGTATTATCTATTTATTCTCTAATATTATTCATAGTGGCAGTAAATCAAGTAAATTAATTTTAGAATATATCTATAAATCTTTAACAACATCCACAATGGTAGTTGAAAATTTAATTCTCTCAGTATTCTCCTTGTATATCTCATTAGATCAACATATTCATTTATTTGGATCTTTATCATCAATCAACACATACTAAATTTATGTATAATCATTGAAAACATATATGATCATCATAATTACATTTTATTTTCACATTATTTAACACTAATTAATCACAATAGTATCATTCCACATTTTCTAATAAATTATTATGAAGATTAAGGATGAAAATGAATGTTAATGAAGCTAAATAAATAAATTTATTATTACTTTTCTTTAATGATGTAAGTGTTTCATTAAAGAAGATTATTCATTTGGGAAATATTTATACTCAGTGAAATATGTGTGGGTTTTTTTATATAATATATATAATTATCATCTGAAATTTAAAATTAATTTCCTTAGAAAAGTGAGTATTATAATAATTTTTCAATAATGTTTAATTTCGGTGTAGTTATGTTTGAGACCTTGATGTTGGTATATAAGAGGGGGTTTCTTAAAATTATAGGTTAGAATATTTTTGGATTAAGATAATTTAAATGTTTTAGATATAACAAAGGATTAATATATTTTTCCCTAAATATAAATTTAATTAAATAAATACCCTTTGGGTTGGTATATGATCAGATATCATAGTCATTAATGTAATTAATTGACATGGATAATTTATTTTTGGAAGTATATGTGATCAGGGTTTTTGATAATTCATTGTGTTTATAACTTAATAAGGATGATTTAAATTTTTTTGGAACTTCATTAATTTTGGAGATTAGATAATGAATAAGAAGTGGATAAAACATAAAATAACCTAGGTTTATTTATATGTGTTAGAGGTTATAACATATTAATATTACTAATATATATATATATATTATTGTTCACTTTTACTTTATTGGATATTACCTTTACTCAATCTAGTCACTTTTGTTTTAGTTGATTAATGAAAATAAAAAGATTTGAGTTAACCTAATGAATAAAATTATATATCTTTTGTTTTATAATATTGGTTACTAAACATATGTTAGAAGAAGTTCTAAGTGGGATTTGAATTAATTTTACCCATCATAATATAATTAGTTGTTAACTAATACCATATAGAAATAAAAGTTTTTACTTTTCATTGTATATTTTTTCAAAGATTGAATGAAGAAAATGTTTTAATTAGTTTTTATCACACTTGAATAAAAACTAGATTAAATTATTTTAAAACATTTATATGTATTCAAATAACCAGTGAGAATAAATTTTATTTATCCAACTTGTTTCTATTTAATAAAAAATTCCACGGATCCTTATACTTTTTTATTTGACTTCAAAAATTTATCCCTTTTTTCATTTTTAATAAGTTAAATATAACATTCAAATTCAGCATATTTTTCATATTTTCATGGATTTTTTATAGAATATTAATTAAAATAAATAAAAATATATAAATAGTAACCATTATTTTTTTTAGGTATGAAATATTTTTTCCACTAAGTTATCTATAAGAGAAAATTATATGGATGAAATTTATTTAAGGGGAGAATATATCTTCCTAGGGTTTTTTAATAACAAATGTTTATGTGATTTTACAACAATTCATGTTATGAAATTATAATTATTTCAGAAATATTAATTTCAAAATGTATATATAATTATTTCATGTTGACCAATATATTATATAATAAATTATATATTTATTATATAATTAAAATTGTTAATATTTTATTTCAAGACATAAAAGATGTTTTAATTGAAGGATAAATAATGTTTTTTATTTGGATTAGTTTTGTTTATATATTTAATTATTTAATTTATTATTTTATATTTTTATGTTTAAATTGATATTAAAGGGTTTATATTTATATTTGATCCTATGATAACACTAATAATGTTTATAATGCGTTTACTTTTTTGTTACAAAAGAAATATCATCAATAATATAAAAGAGTTTATTAGTATATTGTGAGTTATTATTTGAAAATTATATAGTTAATAATTTTAAGATAATTTTATTAAAATTAATTTCATATTTTTACTATCAAGTGAAAATTATATGGTATGTATCTTGGTATAAATTTATAGTATAAAATATATGATAGTAAATATTTAATGTGATGTCTAAAAATTGTTTTTGTATAATAAATAATTATAAAATATTGTAAATTATACCATTACATTCAATTATTTTGAGAATTAAAGAATGTATTTTCAAAATACAATATTTTAATTAATTGTGGTTATAATTTGAGTGATACATTTGACATCATATTTATTTTAAGAAACAAATATTTTTATTTCAAATTGAATTTTACTAATTATTATTTTTTAAGAAAATATTGAATATTAGAACAATTGAGAAATACAAAGAATAATTTGGAATAATTGAGAAATAAACATTTTTTTAATTTTAATATCTAAAATTTATTTTATTAGAATAGGGGTAATAGTGTTGAATTCCTTTTAAAAAACTAATTCTACTAGATTAAATTAATCATTACATCCTTCAACACACTCTACCATGAACTCCTAGTTCTAGTGGGTTATTTATTACATTTGAATTATATTACATTATATTATGTACCCCATATCAATGTTTAGTTGTCCTTAAGATACTAGATACATAAAAATTACATTACAATATGAAAATTTACAACATTGGAGTACAAATAATTTTTTATTCATACTATCCATATAGATTTCCATATATATTGTACCTCTTGATTACCTATAGTAATGGGAAACATAAATAAATGGTGACCTAAAACTCCCAGTAATGAATAGATTTCAATAAAATCTAACAATGTGTACCATTGCATAAACAATATGATGGAAAAAATGATTTCATATCCATGAATACCAATGAATAACTTAATCTATAGATTTCATGATAATAAATAATCACCATGATTATAATGATCTGTCTCATATGATGAAATTGATGTTAATAGATAGTGTTGCATGTCATAATCTTACCACTGGTGAAATATGGACAGAAGTCATATTTAAAGGTTTATGATTCTCTAATTACCCTATCTTAGTAGTCTAGTGAGATCTGCAAGTTCACTAAGGGGATATACAATTAGAATCACCACCCATTATATAAAATCTAAATTCATTACATAATATACTAAAAGACAACAGTTAAAACATATAATAATGTTCAATAATGAATATGTTTGAAATACATTGCATAAGTTTTCAATGAAGTTTATATTCTAATATTTTACCACATATAACAAAGTATTATATGGGAATAACAATATATTCCACCAATTAATTAATTAATAAGGTCATCTATGTGAATTATATTGACTAATATATATAATAATTATAAATTCAAAATTTCAAAATTAGTACGCCAATAAAGTGAAACATATGTAATTGTAGTTATCATATACTTATAAACATTCAGATGATAAATGTGTTCTGAAAATTAGATAAATGTATTTTAATGGTAGAAGGCCAATTAAATTATGAATATACCGCCTCTAAAAACTATTATTATTTAGTAATATATATTCAATATGTATTATAGTTATAAAAATCATAAGTAGAATCCTTTATTTGGTATGGTTGGATGAAAATGGAATACTTATGCTAAAATATATTTTATTACACTTGAGGCCTAATAGAGGATCTTCCAGCAACATATCCATCATCTATCCTTTAATAAAATACACTATTAGTAATAATAAATCTATAATACCAAAAATAAATAGCATATTTTTGGATTTTTTCATGCTAAAATATGGTGTTTTATCCCTCTTTATAGAATTTTTATAGTTTATCGGCTTATAAATTTCATATAATTTTAGAAAAAAATGAGATCCCACATGTATAAAATATAACAAGCATAGTTATTACAGTGATCATAAAATAATATCACAATTTAAAATATGAAATTAAAAACATTCTACATTAGAAATATAAATAATAATTTAAAAGATAGAGGGAAATAATCCTTACCTATACTCATATTCCTATCATGGAATCGAGCTTTAGTATTAATCAACCTATTGAATATTGA
Organism: Viscum album; assembly: GCA_963277665.1. Lineage (NCBI taxonomy): Eukaryota > Viridiplantae > Streptophyta > Magnoliopsida > Santalales > Viscaceae > Viscum > Viscum album. Next base: position 828,692,820 of record OY728165.1, read on the forward strand.
AGACAGATACATGGGAGGGGATCTATGATATAGATATTGATACATTAAATAAGATAATAGTATTTTTTAGTCAAATTATTTCTTATATTAATTTTTTTTGGAATTTGGGATGTTTGATGTTTGAGGGCATGAAAAATGGGAAAAAACGAGACTGTGTACACGGGTATAGAATAGTAAATGATTTTAATTCCCCAAAATCAAGTAGGGGATGTGTTATTCTAGAGAAGTGTGCACTATTCTAACACAATTCTATAAACATTATTCCAAAACTGTGCAATCTTCCATTATATATGGTGTTTTCTTTAATGTGAAAACCTTACAGTACAATTTTCTAGAACATGTGACTTGTTAAAAATTAATTAATTTTTAATTTAACTTTATGTTCTTCCGAATTATAACCTCATTCTAGTATATACATCTAAATCAAAAATCATAGAGTATTCTCCTATCTTATTTTCTATTCTTCCAATATTCTTTAGTGAATTTATTAGAGTTTTTGTGTGATTCATTAAAGTAACACCTCTATTTTCAACCTTATTATTTTTGTATCTTATCCTTATATTAACATATTATTATCTTTCCCATGTGGGACACTATGGATATTGTTTTATTTTGGATGGTTTTAAAAGTGAATCTATTTATTCTTAGGGCTTATGAAAACCCCTATATTCTTTAAATTGTTTGTTTTTTTGAAGAAATTAATGATGTTACGATAAATTTAGGCAGGTCTCCCTACATAATGAATTTTACCTTAATATATAATTGGTGCTCTAATTTTATAATTGAATTAATTTCTTTTTTATTATTTGAATATATATAATTAGAAACAATTTATTCTTATCCCTTTTAAAAAACATTTTTTTAGAAAAAACAAGAAACGTACTTAGTTTTCATGTGTTATTTAATCTAAAACTATTTTTGTGCCCATAAGTTATTTACTGAAAAGTGTAAAATATTAATTTGATTTTAAATGGATTTTAAAATGAATTTTTGAATGTACATTTTCAATGTAATATAATTACTTGATTTAGAAGATTTGGTTTCATGTAAATTCGTTATTATATTTGTCATTATTTGATGTTTTTGTCCTATATCTTTCGAATTAATTATTTTATTGTGTAGGTATGTTTCTTGGGACGATTAGATAGTTTTGGATATAATATGGGAATTTATTATTGATGATATGTGCATGGGGGCCTTTGGTGTATACTTAGATAATTTTATAACATTTATACTATCTTAGATTTTGTCACTAGAAAGTTAACCAAGTTGAGTTTATTCCCTAGTAATGGGATATTACTCGAAAAGGATCAAAGGGTAAGTCAAGGTTAGGTTTTGATTAGGTTTACATAGTCTAACCAAGAGTTATGTGAGTAATATCATTTGAAATCATTTATTTTATTTATGTGTCCCAAATGTTATTTTCGATCTGATATATGGGTAAGATATGAATTTACTTATATTAATACATAATATTTATATTCCATTGCTCTTGGTTATTTTTTACTGGTTCCATTTTCTTATTTACATATAAAATAATGATTTTTTCACTAAAACCAAAGATATTTGAAATGTATTTACAAATTATTATTTTATGATATAATAACAATTTTTTCTGAAAATGTGTGTTTTCTAAATCCTATTTTAAAATAGGTGAAAAAATTCATTAAGAAATATATTATGTATATACACTCTGGTATCCTAATGTGATTTTTTCATAATCCATACAAAAATATTTTCGGTATTTATAGACTTAGTTATCTCAAAGATAGGTAAATGAAATGGAGTCATATATTTTAGTGGAAATTATTGATGGTTATTCCCCTTCTGGTATATTGATTTTTGGTTTCCAAAGGTCACTGTGAGGAGGATTGTTGGAGTACATGGGAGATCATTGTATGAATATTAATTTCTGGGTTATCTATCTATAATTCACTCTAACATTCTATGTTATTTTTGATAGTGACTAAGGATATCATGTGTAGTCAAATGTATCTAAGGGACTGGGTTATCATTCCCTAAGACGGTAGATACATAGTCATATAATGGTATTGTGGCCTCATAAAAATAAATCTCAAAGTTGGCTCAAATATGTGATTTTATCTATAGTAGACCAAATACTTATAAACTCTAGTTCTAGGCTAGTGACCATTAGATATATGATTTCTATCATTTCATTTATAGCCTTGTATTTCTTTTAACATAGGTGTTGGCCCTTCATTCATTTCATTTAAATTTATTGATGTATTGGGTTTGCAATTTGAGTTGAATGCATTTATAAGGGATATTTTTACACATATAGGAAAGAGGATGGAGAAGTGTTTCAAGTTACCTAAATTTCATGTGATGATTGCTAATATTGAGATCATATAGTATTTTTTTGATCATTGATCTAGATATATTTAATCTTATCTCAGGTATAAACTGGATAATTGGATCTAAATATCATATTGATTTCTATCACATAATATTTTTATTCCTTTATCTTGATGGAAACACTCACATATAATTATGTGAGTGATATCTCTATGAAGGTAGGAAAGGAAGAATCAATCTTGATATGGGAAGTATCTTTTTTTAGATATGAGGTTTTTTCTTAGATTCTATTGAAGATATATTAAATATTCATATTCCATTGGTGTTTTATAGGAATCCCGTGATTTATTGTTTATTTCACTAGGTTTCCACCCCATAGAGAGGTGGAATTATTTAATGATATACTCATAGGGTTGATTACCATTTCATTTTTGTCATATAGTTTGGATTGAGTTGAGCTAAAAAATAATGGAAAAGATAAATAATATTAAGAGTGAGGATTATTTTCATCCTATCAGGTCACCATTGGCTTCATGAGTCCCCTTTTCAAAGAATGTGGATATAAGAATCTATCATTTTATTGATTAACATAAACTCAATAATATTATTATCAAGAATAAGTACTTATTTCCTTGGTTTAGGATATTTTTTCAAAATATTTAGAAGAAATAAATATTTCAAAAATTGACTATAGATTGGGATACCATCACTTGGGAGGGAAGAAGGAAAATATTTCTAAGACTACTTTTTGGACAAGATAAGGGGGTTACAAGTATCTTGTTATGTTTTTATGTATTACCAATGGTTCTTATGTTTTCAAGGGTATAATAAATCATATAATCCATCATTAACTTTACAAGTTTTTTGTAAATTTTCAGGATGATATCTTAGTTTACTCTTAGAGAAATTGAAATCATGAGGGCTATTTAAATGATAATTATGAATTATTGAAGGAAAATTAACTATTTTATATGATGGATAAATATAATTACTTGATCCAGGAAGTGATGATATTTGGGTATATTATGTAACATAATGTTATTCCAATGGATCCTCCAGAGAGATAAATGGCGAATCTTGAGAAACTCCTAGGATTGTATTAGACATCATAAAATTTTTGTGTCCAGTTATATATTACAAGATTTTTTTCATGATTTGTCGAATCTATTATATCCCTTGAAAGAATTCACCTATAATGGGGAGATATTTGATCATAATGGGGAGTGTTATATATAGTTTTAATAATTTAAAAAAATATTGGAATCATCTCATGTTCTGATTCTTCTTGAGCTGATAGTGGTATATTTTGGGAATTATGATTCCTTAGGTATGGATTTAGGCTATTTTTTTATACAACATAGCCTTGTTATAGAATCTATATCGTTATGGGAATTTTCTATTGAGAATAACTATCCAATACATTACATTGAATTGTAAACTATTATTGATGCACTATGATGAGTATAAATTATATTTATTTAGTCCACATTGATTATTATGATTCTATTTTTATTCATGTTTAATCAATTCCCTCTATCCAATCCCATGTAAGATTCACAAATGTAGGGTTGTCCCATGCTTGGGTCAGCATAGGGGTAAGTGCATGTATAAGGGGAATAAGAGGAGAAGTTACATTGAAACATGGTATAATTTATACCTTGGTGAGGGGAACACTTCATTAGTGTGGGGAGGCACTGGTAGAATCTATAATTCATCTGTCTAAACATATAGATTTTTATGAGAATATAATAGGGTTGAATCACTTTTTAAGTGGAGATTTTCCCACTAAAATTCTTATGTGGGAAGAAATTTGATTTGAGTACTACTCTACTTAAAAAATGTGACATTATTTCATGACTTTCTCATTCCCCATCCAATATGGCAAACTCCACCACTTGAACCCTCATATATTCTCTATTCCACCAATGAACGTGGATGTAAATGAACATTTTCATTATCTCTAATCATTATCTGGAGATTTATATATATTTTAATAAGTTATTAACACCATGGCTAGAACCTTGGAGTTTATATGACCACTCTTATAATAGAACGAATGATAAAAAGTATCTACATGAAATTATTAATGACATATCTTCTACCATTCCAGAGGAGTATTAAACATGGTATAAATGGGATCTCAGAAGCTAAAATGGTGGTCTCCATTTCTTGGAAGTCGAGGTGGATGTTTTTTTTAAAGAAAAAGTGATTCATATTTTTCACTACATCATTTGGATGATATCAAGGGCAAAAAAGATGGAAAAGTTAGAAACAACTTATACTTTAATGTAGTGATGATCTTAGTGACATGCATGAATGATGTCAGTGATTAAACTCTTATTTACAAGAAAAAAAATATTTTTTATGTACTGTTTAAAAAATAAATGATCTATAGTTTCATTACATATGTGAAAATTGTAATGTTAATGAATTTATTATAGTATCTCATACATGAGGATGAGTATATTTTGGGTGAGGCTATACCACATGGAAACACTGAAAATTAAAACTAGATTTCCCACATGAGATGTACAGGGGATAATACTGGTTTGAAGTGTGATTCAATGGGGAGATTAATCCAAAGATAAAGAAATATTTAAGTGAGCATATTTTAATATTCTCTAACTCTCGGGGATTTTATTATTCAAATATAATTAAGATTTGACTATGTGGATTAAAAAAGATAAAAAATTGATTTATTCAAAGGTGAAAAATTATGCTGAATATATTTTGAGAAAAAAGGGTCAAAATTTGAGGATTATTTGGCCTATAAATATATTCTTCACCAGTAATGAGAAGAGATATTATCATGGGATTGTAGTAGAAAAGGTTTTGACTGGGTTGACAGAACATAGATTAGGTTTCCCTCTCTATGCTTACTATAGTTTTATTACTTTCTATAATTACAATTTTTGTATGGTTTTAATTAACAAATTTCTTCACTATACTTTATCATCTATATCATGTAATCTTTCATTTATTCTTTCTACTATGGGGTTTGGTTTATTCATGGTTAGTGATAACATGACAATTAATGTATATATCTATATAGAAGATTGTATATACTTACAATGGGGTTCATTCCAAATTACATGATTGGTCTCCATAAGTAAAGTGATCATATTTGATAGTATCATATTTTTATAACACATTTATTTTATATACAATGAGACCATTGACCCATTTTATATGACAATTAATGATTCTAGCATGATATAGGGAATTTATTCTTTATTACTGAATTAGATTTTTTTTCTAATTAATAAATCAATTATTATTTTAATTTATTTATTTTAATTAATCTATACATGATGGGACGATGGACTTCAATAGTTTCGATTCTAATTTATCATGTTATTTCAGTTAAACATATGGTTTCCCTGATATTAATGTGGTTATTTTGAAGGAGGATTCAAGTTATTTTTTATAGAAACTTCCATGGATGTTAATTCATATATCTTCAAATATATTTTTTATTTAGTTAGTTTGTTTTATTTAAATCATTAGTATAGTAAATTTATTTAAAAATTTCATATTTTAGTATCATCAAAATATTGTGATAACCTATCGTTTCATAGAGATTTGTCACTATGTATCCCTATTCCTGATGGGATTGACATAAATAGCCAAACATTATATATAATGTTATGGAATTTTAGTGTTTTTTTTCATAATGCAATGTATATTTATAAATCAATATCAACCAAGAAAATCTAAAAATCATTCCATATGTATCACTATTTTCAACCTTTTTAACGGAGAAGAGGAATATATCTAAAAACATAAGACTCTTTTCTTAGGATAAAGTCTTTTTTATCCCAATTGTATTTAATAAATTCATCCTAGTGTTTTTATTATTTTCTTCTTTTTAGATCCATGGTTATTAATGTTGTTGTGTAGGAGGAATCTCATGACACAAGGATATTATACCCCACCACCATTTGAGTTTAATCAATATAATAAATAGACTACTACATGGGTGAGACCTAATTTTTTAGGGTGGTCACTATAAAAAGATAGTTGGATTGAGTCGTATTCTTACAGATATGATGCTTTGTTTCCCTAATAATGTAATGAAACCTAACTCCATCCATCTTAAGGATCCCAAAATTATCAAGATCCCTAATAAAGATCCAATGCTATGTTATACAAATAAAGAATTCCATACCTTCGTTTACCTCATGATCTAGAATCCCAATATAGATTAATGGAATTAATCACAAATTATATAATGTTCTTAAATAAAATATGAATTATAATGAGGTACAGTTCAATGAACATTGATACATGACTTTTCTACTCACTCTCACTATTAAAACTCTAAATTATCATGGGAATAACTTATTTTTACAATCTATTATAGGTAATAAAGAAAAATAAAAATAGAAATATGTTTTCTAGGTGGTGGGAAATGAAAATTCTTTCAAAGAAATGTACAACGGGTTGAATTATGAAGAATTGGATTGGAAAATATAATATAATACATGAATCCTATTGAAAAATCTTTGAAACATGAACCTATGACTAAAAATACAGTAAAATATAAACCTCATGAATCCTGATTAAACTGGGATGTATAAAAGTATGAAAAATTGATATCACTCATGTGATAATAAGGATAAGAATAAAATAACATAATGAAGCATGTTGATTGTATCATGGATGAGAAATAGTATCTTACCAATATTAAATAAAACCATAAAATTGAAGAATAAAGGGAATGAAACAGTGTTAGAAAAATCCAAAATGAATATTACTAATATTCATGACTAAGAGGCACCTTAAAAAATTAATGAGGAGAAGGAGGAATCTTTTTTAGTTTAAGGGAACAATAAATTCTAGTTAGACATTGACCTTGTTTGGATTTATTTAAAAATAAAAAATAAGATTCCATCTTAAAATGTATTAAGTAGAACCCATGGAAGAGGAAGAGTAAATTTACACCGGATGACTGAAATTTAATCTCTATTACAATGTTGAATGGGGTAATATTGTACCACAGTCCAATTATGTGAAAAAATGTAAAAGTTCTATCTTAATGACCTAGAATACATAGATTTTGGTATAAATAAGGTATTTTATACATTCAATGACTTTGATTGAATTTTAATTTTAGTTTTTATTTCATAAATTAACATTGTAGCTGAGGTCAACCATTATTTTATTTTGAAAATTAATTAGTTGACTCTATACTTTGGCTACATAATCATTTTTTTCTGGTCCAAATATTCCCATCATTATGAAAATAAAAATTCCATTGAATGAAAGTGGAAGGAAAATATTCTTGGGTTTCAATTCCAAATAAAAAACTAAAGGGATCAAGTGAAATAAGATTCTTTTAATAGGGTATATTTTTTATTTCATTATTTTAGGCGTTCTTCATGTTGTACTTAATCATTGTTAGAAAAATTACACTCATGTCATATTTTATGATCATTGGTTACAATGTTCATATTGAGTGTGGGGGTGGAATCCTTAGATACCCAACTATCAGATTTTTTCCAAGTTATATAAACTATGATACATCATCACTTAAGATATATTTTATATATGTTTGTAAATTTTAATTTTTTTCAATCCCATAAATGGAATATATATATTTGTAAATATTTGAAAGTCGGTTTCTTATTCAAATTTTCAGTGATTCAAAATAATTATTTATTTGCTTTTCATTCATGACCACACTTATGAGATGTTTTCATTTATTAGAAAAATTACTAATGTTCATTCCAAAAATTTATAATCTAAAAAAATTAAATCCCATTCCTAGGAGGGTTCTCATCCATTTCAGAAATTTTCCATCTCACACACTTTTCTTGAGAGAACATAAGATGTGTACCAATATTGGAAATTTAATAATTTTCATTCCATAACATGATTATTTTAAACATATTAGAAATTATTGAGGAATTTTATTGACTATATTTATCCTTATTTGACCTTGGGACTTACCCAAAAATTTTCCTTTGTGAAACTCTATTGACCATAAAATTCTGTGATATGAAGCCATATAATCAGAAAATTTATCCTTCCGACCAATTTCGATTGAGTATAAATGTTTGATCCTAATTTTTCTATTAGAAAGGGAGTTTTAATCTTTCATATAAATTCTCATGTAATGGTTTTGAAATGGGAAATTTCATTTGACTCTCTTATGTTATAGGGAAATGGTTCCTTACATTTTTTATTTGGCTTTATTATATCATGTAAAAAAATTTTAAAAAAAGAAAAATATTGGGTTGTATCATTCAGGGGTCAAAAAACCATTGATTGTTCTATGATATTTATCATTTGGGGATTGGTGTTGGATGTGACACTTTTACAAGAACAACATTCATAATAAATTAAATAAAATAAAACAACTAATGATTAAAAGGGTATTATTCATTGTTTTGCAAGTCCAAAAGGGGACCATTCTTCTGATAAGGATAAAAATAAGTATGTTTTCATCCTTTTTAATGGATTTCAAGGAGTAATTCATTTCATCAATCTATACATGAATATAATTCATTTCATTTTAAAATATTTTCCTTCCTTCTCAGTATTTTACTATAATTTATCACATCATTATCCACCCTTTTAATCCTAAGATACATTTGGATTTAAATAAAAAAACCCCTTATAAAAATTTTGATTGAATTTTAAGTAAATATTTATAGAACTTACAAGATTATGGGTGGATTATACATTCTTAATATTGATCATAAAATCATTTCAATTTTTTTTGTGTAATGAATGGATAATGAAGTTTATGGGTTTAAAGTTCTGATGAAGCATGTTTTGGCACTTGATTTTGGTTAAGACAATGATTTTAAAAATATAAATCTATAAATTTTTTTCGAGAATGATAATTTGAAAATTTATCCTTCTAATGTTTGTATCCCTTTTAAATTTTATATTAATGATTTTCCTCATGGATGGTTAATGATTTTTTCATAGGGGTGTTTGATGAGTATAATTTATTTGTATTTCTTCCTAATTGATTATGTTTATTTAATTATTATTCACGTGAGATTTAAATTATTTAAATTATTTATTTAATCTAAACAATATTATTTTAGTTTTATTATCATTACTGTTTATTATATGATATGTTTATAAATATGTTACAATTGTGAGGTTTTTCAGATGGTCAATTTTTTTGGAAAACACTCGACAATAAAATGAAAGAAATTTTTTTAGAACATGGAAATCCCTCAACCTAAAGGAAATATACCAACGTAGATCAAATTAAATCCAAATAATCTATTTGGGAGTGTAGTTAAAGACTTTGATTACCCTGCGTGGGTTGGAAAAATAGTTGAATCATGCATGAGGATCATAGGATGATAATGTACATCCGCACACAAGAGGGGAATATATGTGGAAGTAGGATGAAAGATTCATCAGCATGAGGTTGACTCATTGGTATCTATGATCCTCTAGATTTGGTTTTGAATTATTATGGTATTGTGGTGGATAATAATCACTTATTAATAAGAGGTCACCCCACTAAATTATTGATGTAGGATAACGTTTTATGTGGACACTATTCTAGTTACAAAAGTGGGATCGTTTCTTGTCACATTCACACCCACACCAAATGGATAGACTCCACCTTTTGAAGCCTAATAAAATAACTAAAACACCACATTATTTTTCTATAAAATTTTATCATTGTAGATTCTAAACTTAGGTTTGATCTCTAAGGAAAATGAAAAAATTTGTGAACACCATCGCTAGAATTGTGGTGCTCGAAATACAACTCTAATCACATAAAAATGATAATAAGTCCACATATGAAATTGATTATTAAATGGATTCCACTATATAATTGGGTCATTCACAATGGTACATAAGAGATCATGGAAGTTAGAATAGTAATCTATATTGAAATGGTGTCATGGATGAAGAAAACAAAATTCATAATGTTCATTGCATTTTGTAATGATGTCATGGACAAAAGGAGAATAATGAGTTCAAAATGTTCAATTCATGGATGTAGTGATTATCATCATCACATGAATAAATTATGACACACATGAGGTTGGATTCATCATGCATGTCAAAATTTAAAAGGTAATGAATCTGTATGATGCATCCCATGAGTGAGGATTCGTATATTTGGTGAAAGGTTATGCCATGTGGCCATATAAAATATAAGAAGTAGATATTCCACATAGGATATAAGAGTGGATAACATGGAATCGAATATATATTACATAGAGAGATAAAGAGGAATATAAATTTTTTTTGTAAATTTTCATATTCTAATATTATATCTCATAGTTCTTATTAGAGAAATAAGATAATTATTCAATTTTCTGGATTAGAAAATGGGCTAAAACAATATATTATACCAAGAGTAAAAATTATTGGGATGATATTTAGATAAATAAAAGGTTCAAACTAGGAGGATTATTCTTCTAATATATTTCTAGCTTGGCTACTATTGAGGAGAGATTATGACCAGACCATCAAAGTATCATAGGTTTTGACCCAGGTGATAGTCCTTAGATTATGTTTTATTCTACTTCTTGATGTAATTCTATTATTTTACATTATTTTTAATTTTGTTAGTATTTTAATTCAATTCATTATTTAATATATCTTCTATTCTTTCTCATCTAATATTTAATCAATTCTTTCTACTTTAGACCTTTGTTTATTAATCATTTGTGATCAAAAAATGATTATTGACAGTAACTATTTGGGAGAGTAGAATTGGTTGAACATGGGTGTATACCCTTTTTCTCAATTTTTCCCCATTCATTAAGCTCCCATATTTGATAGAATCTTGTTTTTCTCACATGATTATTTTATTTATCAATAAATCACTAACCTATTGTGTTTAAAAATGTATAAACCGAGCATGGTAGAGATAAATAATTCTAGAATAACGATTAATATTATTATTTTTCTTATGAAATCTTCTCTTAGTTAATTTTTACTTTCTATATTAATCTATCCGTTAGGTTTTGAAGTGATTTTTTACTTTTAACAATAATATATCATGTTATTATAATTTCATTTATCGTTGCAAGACAATTAATTTGGTTATTCTATCATTGAATGTGTGTCAATCTATTTAGAGAAACCTCCCATGGATATTAATTCCCCACTCTTCTTATTTTGTTTGTCAACATTTGAACTGTATTATTTTAATTCATTGATCTATAAATTATTTCAATTAACTAATGTATCATGATTCTAAAAATATTGTGATGAATATCTTTCAGTTAGGAGTTTTCATTTTGAAACCACATTCTTGATGGGATCCACCTCAGTACTCACACACGGTATACTAATTTATAGTACCTTTTTTGTTTTTATTAGTATTCCCTATATATTTTTAAATCAATATAGATCCAATGGAACATATGAAAACTTTTTCTCAGGTCATACTAATGAAATGGAATCACATTTTTTTTGGTATATGGTTATTAAGTATATTGATCATAAAAGTTTAGAGTGCATATTCTCCAAAAATGGATTGAATAATAGAAAGAGGTGTCAAGATATGTATCTGCATGCCTCTGATTTTAATTTAAATTATACTCTTAATAAATTTAATTTCTTAGTTGAGTCCATTAGTGGAAATTTATAAACCGATGTTGAAAAATAATCATTGGATGAGTGAAATTTAATGAGACTATTTTCTAAAATTATTTTGGCTGTGAAAGAGATGGATGGCCAGTTATTCTTGATTAGTGTACAGGTAACATCTTCCTAGGATGATAAAATTTTAGTATAACATGTATAATATCCATATTTTTATCATATAATCAGATATATTAGTGGTAAAGAAACCTTGTGTTATTGGTATTAGTCTCTCTATGATACTAGTTATTTTAGAAAAATGTTTTTGGTTCCTTTTTCCTCAATAAATTTGGTGATATAATGTGGGAACCATTCATGATGGATAGTGAACCCCAGTTTTACCCTGATTTTTTATTACATGAAACATTGTTTTTAATGGAATGTGATGATGTGGGTCAGTTTTGAATTCATGTCTCAGTATCATATGTGTCCAAAAATGTCAATCAATAGAAGAATTTGGGATTGTTAAAATCATATCACATTTTGGAATGGAAGTAGGATTTGATCTCAATTATTTTGTTATAGGGTTACATTACAATTTCAATGGAATGAATACTTATGGACTATTTTTGACCAATTAATAAAATTAGATCACATTCCTCTTAAAAAGGAGTCTAATATGTTGGAAAAATTTGAAATTATATATCCAGTTAATCATGAAAGAACATTGTATTCTATTTTCTGTTATTTCTAATTGAGATCTAATCATTACATAAAATTTTTAGAAGGTTATATGGGGAGTTATGGGTTCTTTTTGGAAGTTTATTTCCTATTATAATCTAGGGGTGGGTGGTCAGGTCTTGATAAATGAAGATCCATTGGAAGATTTTTATAGTCAACCACAATAATTCTCACTCTTATTAGAATTTGGTATTCATTAAATTTTGTGAAAAACATTATTTGAGATTCTATGGATGAAATTAATTTTAATAAAAAAAAATTAGTTATTGAAAAATTATGATATAATTATTTTTATGATATTTTTCGTCATCTCCTTCAATTCACCATTGGTGACCGAGTGTTGCTCACAGTTTCACCTGAACTATGGCACTATCGATTGGGAAAATAGGGTATGTTTATATCGAATTATGCTGGTACTTTTATGATAGTGGTGTGAATGAAAAGACATGGAATAATTTTGGTTTGTACAATCATGAATGATATATATTCATGATTTCATTCAATTATAATAGTTTAAGAAATATCATCTGGACCCATCTCAGGTGCTTGAGAGAGAAAGTATGGATTTGGAAACAACACCCCCCCCCATGTTGAGAATCCAATCCATGTTATGGATAATCATGATTGTATGTTTTCTAGTAAATAAATTCTACTAGTTCATGAGTTATGGTTGTAGGTTAGTGATATCCATGAGACTAAAAAGAGAGAGAGGGAGAGTAATTTATGAGGGAAATTTTCTCACTGATTCTTTGATGTCGAGCATTGATAAAATCTATTGTTGAAAATTTTCCATAGATGGGAGAATTTTTACACCCCTAGGTCATTGGTATCTGTTTTTTCTAATTATATAATTTAATTATTTATTTGTGAGTTTATAGAGATTTTGGTTAAAGATAATGAAAAATGTTAAAACTCTATTAGGTGCATAGTTAGTGGATGATTACTATTAAAAATGCACTCAATCCACGCGTAGGGGGATGGGTTGTTTAGTCTAGAATATATTATTGGATCATGATTATATAAACTAAGTATCCAAACCCTATGAATTTCTATTACGAATGGTGTTTCCTTGATTGTGAAAACTATATGATTAGTATACAGTTATCCAAACCATATGAACAAACTGTACGACTTTAAAAAAGTTTTGAAATTATGAATTGACGTTTATGTATTCTATCATCTTATCTCTACTATCCTCGCTACATCTCACTCGAACATAATAGAGGATTCTAACATCTATATATCTCTTTTATAAAACTCCCTTATTGATTTTCTAGGAGTTTTAGTGTAGTTTATTCAATATAACACCTACTTTCATCTTCTTTGTTTTTATATTATCTTCTCATTTTATTAAATTATAATAATATTTTCATTGGAGGACATTTTGGCCAATTTACAAAAATGTTCATTTTTCTAAAAGTGGATCTATTAACACATAGATCTCATTAGGAACCATTTTCTCTCTAAAATCAAAATGTTTGAACAAGATGGTGATGTTATAATGAAGTTGAATTAGGTTTTAGTACATAATTACTTTTCACGTTGGAATATGATTGGATTTTTTAGGTTTATGTTGAGTTAATAAGGATTCCTTGTGACTTTTTCATTCCTTCTTATTTTTAAAATCACAAAAACTCTATCTTAAGGAAAATTTCATTTCCCCTATATTTTACATTCATAAGGAAAATTTTCATTCCCCAAAGAAATTAATCCTTATCAGCTATTCATTGTTCATATTATAATATAACTCATTTTATTTCCATGTATAAAATTTGGATTCGTATATAAAACCTCAAAATCTTATAAATACTTTTACATAGAGACTTCTGTTATCAAGATCCAAATTTAGGTTATGAATTCTCTAAATTCATACTCCAAACTTTCTGAGTTCATATTATGAATTCTCTGAATTCAGATTCTAAACTTTCTGAGTTTAGAATCTAAATTCTCTGAATTCCGACTACGAATATTTTGAGTTCAGACTCTGAATTCTCTGAATTCAAACTCCGAACTTCTTGAGTCAAGACACTGAATATTAGGAATTTAGACCCCTAATTCTTGTGAATTTAGACTCTTAATTTCTTTGAAATTCAGACTCTGCAATTCTTTAGAATTCAGGTTTTGAATTCTACTGAAGATAGAATCTGAATACCCAGGTATTATAGACACTGAATGTGATTTGGGTTAGACTTTGAACTTTTATTTTTCCTTACACTCTGAAAAATGTATTTAGTTAAGAAACCTTATTTTTTTTCTTACTCTTGTTATAGTTATAAAATGATTTCGGGCATTCTGTTTCAAAAAATCGTTTTTTGAGTGACACATGTACAGGTCCCTCTAAAATTCAAGGAAAAATATGATCGTTGGAGGAGGGATCTGACCATTAAAGATGTTCCTATACATTGGATCTCATTTGAACAAGCTCAAAACTATCCTATGCCTCTAGAGAATACATAAAGCTGAAGTGATTTCTAGAGAGAGACATTCATGATTTGTACATACTGACCATCATGTTCAGAATTGCTTCATGCGACTACATATGATACTGAGTACATTCAGGGGCTTATGGGGATAGTAAGACAGAGGTACTGACTACATTCAAGTTTTAGAGCTTGTAGGGATAACAAGATAGACTCTCATATTCGTATCGAGGGTATACCCTTTTGTGGGTAAGACAGAATTTCTTTAATGTATAAATCATGGGACCTTTATCCAAGGTTGTTGTATACCCTTATCTTTGGGTTAAAATATTTACTACTTGTTATGTGCGTTGTTTCAAGTTTTCCAATGCATTTTAGTTGTTAAGGAAAGTATAAATATCTTATACATTCTTATACTTTTACTCTGATTAGTAAGATTCTATACCCTTTAACGTAGAATCTTTATCTTTGTAAAATTTTCTAAAATTCTTTTCCGGAACCACATTTCCAAAATCTATCAAGTTTGTAGATATAAGAGTTCTTGTGAATTTACCTTATATAACATTGTTAAACATTATCATCTTTAAATGTTTCTAAGGAATTTTTTAAAGGATAAAATTCACCCCCACCTCTCTTGTATATTGAGAATATACATTAATTATTGCGATCCTACAATTGGTATCATAGCAGGTTTCTGAAATACTTATATTCATATATAATTTTTCCTACCCACATTTTTCATTCTTCTATATTTTCCTTGCTTAAGATATTTTTATCCTTGTTTACAAACATTTAATACTGACAAGTTTGTGTGGAAGGATTTTCTTTAAGATGACAGGAATGAATGTTGGTTCAATTGAAAATATTAATCCTACTGGACCACCTATTTTTGATGGGAAAGATTATGAATATTGGAGAGATCGTATGAAGACTTTTGTTATTACAACTAGAGTAGACATCTTTGTTATTCTTACTAGAGATTATAAGATTCATGATAAGGAAGTCAGAATTTTCACTATTCAAGAGAAGTTAGAATATCAACTAAACTATAAGGTACATAATACTTTGTAATTTTCCAGGACCTGGAATATATATAGCCATATTTCATCTTGTGATGCTGCAAATTATATTTGGAAGAAGCTTCATGTTACACATTTTGGTACGTCCAATGTAATTGAAACTAGAAGGGGTATGCTTAGAGCTAAGTACCGTGGTTTTTTTGTTTCCTTATTGAGAACCTATATGTAAGGTACAAGAGAGATTTATGTATATTTTCAATAGCTTACAATCTATGTGTGAAAAAGGTTGGGATGATGAGGCACTTGTAGACAAGATTATAGACATCATGCTTAATGAGTGGGAATCTAATAGAATAGCTATAGATGAGAATAAGAAAGTCTCACAGATTACTCTTAATGAGATTTTTGGAACTTTACTTCAACATGAGACTAGAATGAAGAGATATGCTGACAATGTTAACAAAAAGAATATAAATAGAAGTGTTTCCTTTACAACTACGTCCAATCATATAAAATCTAAGACTCCTGAGAGAGTTACAATATCTGTGTCTAAAAGGGTCACTGTTTTATCTGAATCAAGTGAAATTTAACATTATAAAAATTAACTAGATAATCTTTCTTAAAGGATGAACAGGATAGTTGGGAAGAAAGACTTTCAGTAAAAATACTAGACGAAAGAAAGAAAGGATAAGAAAGACTATGAATTCACCTGTTATGAATGCAAAACATCTGGACATATAAGTTGATATTGTCATATGCTTAAGAGAAAAGATAGAAAGGAAAAGCATTCTGAGAGGAATATAAATACATTCTACAAAGCTAAAGCTAAGAAAATTTTGAAAGCTAATGACACCTGGAGTGCCAGTGGTGGATACTCTTTTGATGAATCCTCAGAGTACGAATCTTCTGGACAGAAGAATCATGGTTTACTAGCCAAGTTACCTATTGAAAATCATTATCTAATGGCTAAGGTATACAATTTTGAATCCATCACAAATGTATCCATGAATTCTAATTATAGTGGTATTAAATACTATGAATCCTTGGATGAAGAATCTTCATCTGATGAAGATAATACTTTTCGTACCTATGAGGAAGTTTTTAGGTTTGCTAAGCTTTTTGAGAATGAAAATTCTAATGTCAATAAAAATCATGATAAGGAAATATCTATAATTTCTATTATTACTTATGAAATATCAAATCTTACCAAAGATCTTGATAAGAAAACTCTTGATTATGAAATTATTTCAAAAAACCATGAGGAAGTTAATTTTGAGAAGGATAAACATTCTAAGGATCAAGAAAATGTAATTTTTAAGAAATTTTTTTCGAGCATAACTCTAGTACTAAAACTGATGTTTTTTAAAATAAGAACATAGTTATTTGAATAAAGTTAGAAATTTTTTCATTAAGGAACTGTTTGTCAAAATGTACCTTAGGTATGAAATTTTTTGAAAAAAAGTATACCCAAATTTGACCTCAAAGGAATAATTTCAGTTTTGGTTATCTATGTTCAAAACCGATTTTTAGTAATAATTATTTTTTTCTTCAAAGTGATCTTTTCTGCACTAAGTGTTAGTGTAGTGGGAATTGGGAAAAAAATTGTTCCTTAAACAATACTCAGTCATTATTGTAACACCCCGATATTTTATGAAAAATATTCTTTTTAATTTTATTGATGTCTTGTGTTGTACGCTACAACAAAGGAGTCTTGCACAACACGCCACCCTAACTTGGCTACATTACACCCAATCACGACCTTCCTCGATAGCGTGTGTTGTATGCAATACCGAGTTTCACTAAACAACGATATGCTATTAAAATATTATTAAAACTAGCTGTTATGAATAGTAATAACCACTTTTTGAAATTCTGTAAATTTCAACTTTCAAAATGGACTTCATTTTTGGATTCAGAATATCGAAATTATCCTTGGGTAAAATTTTGGTATTTTTCTGAAAACATTCAATTTTTGATGAATAGTGAAAACACTGGGTTACTATTTAAAAACCGACGTTTTATTTAAATAATTATTTATTTTATTTAAATTTATTTTAGGTCAAAATTGACACATAATACCTATATAAGTTCAATTTAATTCTTTGGAATCATTTTATAATAACATTAGAAATATAAAAATTTTATTGAACTTTTGACCGTCTTTTACCCACCTCTTAGGAGAATTTGCAAATTTACATAAAACTTAATTTTACTAATTTTGTGAATAGAATTTCAAAAATCCAAGAGACACGGTTGATTTCACTATGTAAAATGTGGTTCAACGAGATGAAAATAATTTTCGGTGAATAGTAACTTTTTACATTATATTTACCAGGGTTAAAAGTAAATAGGGTAAATAAGGGTAAAAATGATATTATTATTACCCTAACACATGTCCTAATTCTATTGGATAAGTTTAATTCTAACAAAAACAACCTTAGGAATAAAATATGACCATTTAGGCCCAGATGGATTAGATTAGGACATTTATTATTAATTTATTTTAAGATGGGTTAAAATAGTTAAAATCACAGTTTAATAACTAAATCATATTTAATATAGGGTTATACATAAGATAAATTCGACTATAAATATTCATTATAAATCTAAAAAGATTTCCTACGTAATGATATTTTATTTGTAATTTTTAGACATTAAATAATTTACTTTATTTATGACACAATGATGATGCAGTAATTATCTTATTAATGAAATATTGACATAATTGATGTTATAAATACCCAAATAAATGTAATTTACGACTTTTTATGAATTAAAATAATTTTTTAAATTACTATGACATGTTATTACTGGTTTAAGTAATTTTTTATAACTAATATTTCTGTTATAATTTTCAAAAAAATCAATTAACAAATAGTGTCAAAATTGACATAAAATAGATTTTAAATCAAATATTATATTATTAATTATTATTTTATTCCTAAAAATCTAAGGAACTTCCAAAAGACTTATATAAGGTTATATATATTAATAATAAACAACTTGGGGTTCTTTTGGCTTGTTATAGTATTTTTATTAAC
The DNA here is from genome assembly GCA_963277665.1 of Viscum album. Lineage (NCBI taxonomy): Eukaryota > Viridiplantae > Streptophyta > Magnoliopsida > Santalales > Viscaceae > Viscum > Viscum album. The sequence goes on from OY728165.1 coordinate 828,711,876, forward strand.
CTTATAGTGTAAGAAAACAAGAAGACACAGTAAAAGAAACATTATTTAACTTAAAGTTAAATCTAAATGATAATGTTAAAATAGGAACTTAAACGTGTCTAAATTATATTGGATGAGAGGATTTTGACCCATCCCCAACTTAGATTATAAATAACTCAATTTTGAGCTATTAAAAACTGAATATGACATTATAATAAAATAATATTTTTAGTTATTCCAAAGGTGCCCCTCTCCTCCCTTATAAAAGGGAACCTCCTCCCTATCTTCCTCACACCACTTTGAGCCTTCAATATTGGACAAACCCTGCTAAATGCTCTTCTCCACTTCCCTAAAAACATTTTAGAGGTCCTGGTCTTCTTTACAGACCAATTTTGGTGCCCTAAGAGGAGGTCTCAAAGAGGCGCTTCAAAGAAGAGGTAATATCCATTACCGATTCTTTCAACTTTATTTCTACTTCCACTTCTTCTTATTAAGTTGTTTCATTATGAAGTAATAACATCACTATCACTCATATACTGATATGTTATTATAAGTATGAAATAAAACCCTATTTCATCATCTATCCATCCTACGAAAAACGAAATCACCGCGCGTGCATACATACGGAATATCATCTCCACGATGTGGTGTAATCTATTTTCCACCACCACCTTACTTGGATGGGTATAATGGTGTAAATAATAACTATATATGATTATTTTAAAGTGATATTGATTTTGAAATAGTATAATACAATTCCACGATCATGGTAATGATATCATCGCTCGTGCGTACATACGGACTACCATCTCCACGACGTGATGAGATTCATTCTCCATGTTAACCATTCATGAATGATTATAAATTATATTTAATAAGTAATCATGAAATATATGACATAATAATGACACTTGATTTATGTGTATATATATGTATGTCATCTACTTAATTTCATTCAATTCAATAAGGAAAGGAAAACAACGTTTATGCATACGTACGGCCTACCGTCTCCATGAACGGTGTATTTCATTTCATTTCATTTAATCAATCTATCATATATATATGTATATAATGAAATATATATTATTTGTAAATCATTTTTTACATTCTGGAAGTAAGTAAATCAGGATATAAGTAACAATATCAAGAAAAACAAGTCCAAACACGTATGACAAATAAAAAGATTTAACCCAAAACACTACTTTAACATGGAACTTACACAAGAACGGGTAATATAAAGTCATAAGTGAACCATATATGATATCATAACAATGAATATGATTCTGTAATAATTCACTGGCATTATTTAAATAATTATACAGGAGGTTCGGAAATGTACGAAGCATATCGGACCTATGGTAATGGATAATTTTGCAAATCTCATTTTTATCCGAGATTGATTATTCATAAGTATTTACTGGGGTTATTGTTATCATCCATGTCCATGTTTTATAAAAGTGTTTTAATGTATGTTTAAAGTCCTTTTTACCCATTTTGACTTTTACTCCATGATATGTAAGGAATATTTCTTTTGTTTACGTTACGAGGTACTTTTTGACTTTTCCAAAAAAAGTATGAGGAGAATGTTTTTTAACATATACGGCATGACAGTATTTTAACGGTTTTATAAATCCTTATTTTCAGGACGTTTCATCCAAAATATTTTATGACTATATCCAAAAAATCTATTTATTTAAATATTTCATGACATTTTGTGAAAATAAATTGATTTTGAATAAGAAAGGATATTTTCCTCAAAAATTAATTTCAAATTTTTTATCAAAACCATTTTCCAACTAATATGACATTATTTCATATGTGTATGTTTCATGTTTAATGTCTCTATGATTTACATGGTTTCACTTTTCTTATGATGAAATTTCCATTTGTTTAATATGGATTATGAGATGATGGGATGATGTTTATGATACCCATTTTATTCATTGGGTTATGATGAATGCTTTATGTTTATTTTGTGGCACAAGTAAGAATGATTTCATTAAGAGATGGGTGGGACCTTTATCTACCTCCAATGCATTGGGTAAGGATTTATATCACATGAGATAGACATGGATGGACAGTAAGTTAATCCAGTTCAGGGTTACAGGACTGAAATGAGGAGTGAACTCGATTCAGAAAGGGACATTGTCCACTAAGATGGTCTTGGAAGCAATGCCTTGGCTACTATGGAAATCATAACATGTGCTGAATGGTTGCCACAATTACATGTTTTATTCCCATTATATTTTATCATGGTTTATGTTCTATTATGATATATTCCTTACGTACTTCCACGATTTATGTCTTTATCAAGAATTTGATGTTTAAATTTCATGTTCAAGTTTTTGCTTCCAAATGTTTATGGATTGTTTTATGTTATCTATGCTTGCCCTTACTGAGCATTTGAGATCAACATTTTTATGTTTTATTTTCCCCAGGAAATAAAGAAAGGTTTTTGGTAAGGAAACAAAAGGGGGAAGATCGTTATGGGAGTTGTTGAAGATATTTCAACATGATTAGAAGTTTATATTCTGAGTTTCCAAAGACACTAAACTATTACAGTCCTTGTGTGTTTATTCTTATTATGTACTAAGTATTCTGCAAAAGTAATTTAATATCCATGTACGTCAAACTTTGGGTCTCTATAGTTGGTATCAAAGGAAAGTTTTAGTCATCCTTTGGAAACTAGGATGTGAAAACGTTAGTGAGATCCCTAGAGATATTTCTAAGGTATATCTAGGGATGTCCCTAAAGATAAGTATACGTATAGGATATAGTCCTAGAAATAAGGTAATGATCTTACAATATAACCTAAGATGTTAGATATTGAAGGTACTCCCCCTTTATTATGTTGTTTTCCCTAGCATGTTATTTGCCTCTCACACTATTCTTTTTGGGTTTTAGATGATGGCTAGAACCTGAAGGAACCGTGTTGATCAATGTGATGGACAATGCAATGATTGTCCATCTGAACAAACAAATGTTTTTGGATATGGAGTGCAAAATATTTTTTCTATACTTACAAAAGCTATGAATCATTCTGGACTTCCAAATGTGCAGAGAAGGGAACAATATTCTATTGAGTCCTTTATGAGGCAACGTCCACCTTCTTTCAGTGGGTCTTCTGATCCACTTGTTGCAGAACAATGGATCAGTACCACTGAAAAGATATTTTTAGTTCTTCAATGTTCTGAACATGATAAAGTCATCTTATCAGAATATTGTTTGGAAGGTGAAGCTGATCAATGGTGGAATCTTATCAATAATACGAGGCCAAGAGATGATATTATGTCCATAGAATGGGACGAGTTCAAGAAATTATTTTTCAATAAGTACATCCCTCGTATTCTTCGAAAAAAGATGTAGAAGGTGTTTCTTGAACTAAAGCGAAAGGATGATGAATCTGTTGGTATATACGAAGCAAATTTTACAAGGCTTGCAAGGTATGCATCTGGCATTATCATCCAACATGAATGTAAAGTTGATCGATTCTTCAGTGGCATAAAACCAAATCTTTGAAGGGCATTATCTATAAGAGACTTCAGTAGCTATGAAGAAATTTTGCGTTGTGCTATCAAGGTAGAAATTGAAGTTGGTGTTACATATCCATCTCATGGTTTTGACGAGAAATGAAAGATGGAGTTGAAGGAGAAATCTCAGAATAATGGTGAAAAGAAGAAGAATGTTTCCTTATGCTCATAGTGTGGAAAGAAGCATGGTGGAGATTGTCTTAAAGAGAATAGAAAATGTTTTAAGTGTGTAAAAGAAGGTCATCGAGCAGCTGAGTGTTGAAGTAATGGAAAAATGGTTGCTAATGGTGTGAATAAAGAAAAGACTGCAGAGAATGCACCACCAACAATTAAATGCTTCAAGTGCAATAAAATGGGGCATTATACTAATCAATGCCCTAATCTAAGGGTTAATGATGATTGACATGAGAAACCACTTAAGGAAAAGTACAAAGGGAAGTCACATGTGATCACTATTGGCGATGTTGAATATGACAACGATGTGGTGTAATGATTTAGTGTTTATGTAATGGGATTCCAAAATAATGTTGTATATAGTATCGTGGAATATTGGAATATATATGTATTTTTTTATTGTGGTTTTCAAAAATTTTATGGTACCAGTAACCATGGAAAGTGACTGAGATATTTTTGGAAAGAAGATGATATGCACATAATGAAGGGATAAGGAGAAAATGAAATGTTTGACAGTATTCATGGGCTCATGACGGATATAAGTTAATAGTTATATCATGGTTTTAGTATATAGAATTTTTGGGTTTTGGTATGTGGAAAGAGATAACTTTTGACAACACTCATGTTTTCACTAAGATTCAATGGGTATTCATTTTTCAATAAGAATACATGATTAAGGCCTTCGAATGTTTGGAATGTGACCAACAAGACATATCTTATGATATATGGGGATCAACGATCATATTAACATGCTTGTTATATGAAATCTCTGGTAATCGTTAAGCCTAAAGATTGTAATGGATTATGTTGGACATAAGTTAGTATTGTTTAAGGATATAAGTTTTTTCGATATTATTGATGGGATGTTATTGTAATTTAGTTTTAGAAAATGGACAACCTGCAGGATGGGCGACAGCTCATCGCGTCGGACAAGGCTGTGGGAATCGAACCCACAACCAAAATACGACTGGCCTTTATCGCCTACCACTGGCCTACAGTAAATCCCTCGTTAGTAGAAACTAGTTTTATTTTATTAAGCGGTATGATATATGAAGTATAAGTTCATTTTTGGAACCATATACGATTAATCAGACCATTAGATGGACTTATAACTTTTTCTATCCTTTTGTTTGAAACAGATGGAATGACTCATCATTCTATAACATGATCTGCAAACACATCATTAATAAAAAGTTGAACTTCATTTATTTAAGGGATAAAGTGTAAATTGTTCAATTCATGAACAACAGTGAAATTGTACCAAAATCATGTAAGTATTTCTTTTAATTAATCAACTTTAGGGAAATGATCTTGGAAAACGAAAATGTTGTCCTAGTTCCCTTATATCTGATGAATCAGATGGTACCTTAGATCATCACAAATCTATGGCTTTTTGATTGTTGGATTTTTCATATCCATGTTCTCTACCACTCTCCATAAGAACAATATGGTTAGGTTTCTCTTCCATATCCATATTTTCACCTATGTTCTCCTATGTGGAAACCCAGTGATTAGTTAATTGGGTAACCATTATGTATCATACTTTAGTTTTTAAATACTGGTTTTGGTATTCCTTTTTAGGATGTGGGTTTCTATTAAAGAAACTTTTGAGTAGTAAACCATTTATAACCCCGATGAATTTCGAGGGAGAAATTCATTTTAAGGGGGGTAGAATGTAACAACCCGAGATTTTATGAAAAATATTATTTTTAATTTTATTGATGTCTTTTGTTGTACGCTACAACAAAGGAGTATTTCACAACACGCAACCCTAACTTGGCTGCAGTACACGCAATCGCGACCTTCCTCAATAGCGTGTGTTGTACGCAACACCGAGTTTCACTAAACAACTATATGCTATTAAAATATTATTAAAACTATCCGTTATGAATAGTAATAACCACTTTTTGAAATTTTGTAAATTTCATCTTACAAAATGGGTGTCATTTTTTGATTTAGAATATCGATATTATCATTGGGTGAAATTTTGGTATTTTTCTGAAAACATTCAATTTTTGATGAATAGTGAAAACACTGGGTTACTATTTAAAAACCGAATTTTTATTTAAATAGTTATTTATTTTAGTTAAATTTATTTTAGGTAAAAATTGACACATAATACCTATATATGTTCAATGTAATTCAATGGAGTCATTTTATAATAATTTTAGATATATAAAAATTTTATTGGACTTTTGACCGTCTTTTACCCACCTCTTAGGAGAATTTTCAAATTTACATATAAAATAATTTTACCACTTTTGTGAATGGAATTTCAAAAATCCGAGAGAAAATATTGATTTCAGTAAGTAAATTTTGGTTTAATGAGATGAAAATAATTTTTGTTGAAAGTAATTTTTTACTTTTATTTACCACGGTTAAAAGTAAATAGGGTAATTAAGGGTAAAAATGATATTATTATTACCCTAAAACATGTCCAAATTCTATTGGATAAGTGTAATTTGACAAACATCAACCTTAGGAATAATATATGACCATTTAGGCCCGCTTGGATTAGATTAGGACATTTATTATTAATTTATTTTAAGAAGGGTTAAAATAGTTAAAATCAATGTTTAATAACTAAATTATTTTTAATACAGGGTTATAAATAAGATAAATTCGACTATAAATATTCATTAGAATGATAAAAATATTTCCTACATAATGATATTTTATTTGTAATTTTTAGATATTAAATAATTTAATTTATTTATGACCCAATGATGATGCAGTAATTAACTTATTAATGAAATATTGACATAACTGATGTTATAAATACCCAAATAAATGTAATTTGAGACTTTTTATGAATTTAAATAATTTTCTATGTTAATATGACATGTTAGTATTGATTTAATTAACTTTTTTAGAACTAATCTTTCTGTTATGATTTTTACAAAAATCAATTACCAAATAGTTTCAAAATTGACATAAAATAGTTTTTAAAACAAATATTATATTATTAATTGTTATTTCATTCATAAAAAACTAATGTTCGGCCAAATGACTTATATAAGGTTATATATATTAATAATAAACAACTTGGGGTTAGTTTTGTTTGTTATAATGAGTTTATTAACCTTATAGTGTAAGAAAAAAAGAAGACACAGTAAAAGAAATATTATTTAAATTAAAGTTAAATCTAAATGATAAGGTGAAAATAGAAACCTAAACTTGTCCAAATTCTATTGGATGAGAGGCTTTATACCCATACCCACCTTAGCTTCGAAATAATACAGTTTGGAGCTATTGAAAACCGAATATGACTTTATAATAAAATAATATGTTTTTGTTATTCCAAAGGTGCCCCATCTCCTCCCTTATAAAAGGGCACCTCCTCCCCCTCTTCCTCAAACCACTTTGAGCCTTCAAGCTCGGCCAACCCCTACCCAATTATCTTATACACATCTCTATAAACATCCTATAGGTCCTGGTATTCTTCAAATACCAATTTTTGTGCCCTAAGAGGAGGTCTCAAAGAGGCGCTTCAAAGAAGAGGTACTGTCCGTTACCGATTCTTTCAACTTTATTTCTTCTTCCACTTATCCTTCTTTAGTTTTTTCATTATGAAGTAATAACATCAGTATCACTCATATACGGATATTTTATTATAATTATGAAACAATCCTATTTCACCATCTATCCATCCTACGGAAAACTAAATCACTGCGCATGCGTACGTACGGAATACCGTCTCCACACCGTGGTGTAATCTATTTTCCACCACCACCTTACTTGGATGGGTATAATGGTGTAAATAATAACTATATATGATTATTGTAAAGTGATATTGACTCTAAAATAGTATAATACAATTACACGATCATGTAAGTGATATCATCGCTCATACGTACGTACGAACTACCGTCTCCACGGCGCGATGAGATTCATTCTCCATGTTAACCATTCATGAATGATTATAAAGTATATATAATTAGTAATCATGAAATATATGACATAATAATTATACTAGATTTATGTGTATATATATATGTATGTCATCTACTTAATTTCATTCAATTCAATAAGGAAACGAAAACAGCGTTCATGCGTACGTATGGCCTACCGTTTCCATAAACGGTGTATTTCATTTTATTTAATCGATCTATCATATATATATGTATATACTGAAATATATATTATATGTAAATCATGTTTTACATTATGGAATTATGTAAATCAGGATATAAGTAATAATATCATGAACAAAAAGTCCAAACACGTATGATAAATAAAACGATTAAACCCAAAACGTTGCTTTAACATGGAACATACAAAAGAACGGGTAATATAAAGTCATAAGTGAACCATATATGATATCATAACAATGAATATGATTCTGTAATAAGTTAATGGCATTATTTAAATAATTATACAGGAGGTTCGGAAATTTACGAATCATATCGGACCTAAGGTAAGGGATAATTTTGCAAATCTCGTTTTTATCCGAGATTGATTATTCGTAAGTATTTACTGGGGTTATTGTTATCATCATTGTCCATGTTTTATGAAAGTGTTTTCATGTATGTTTAAAGTCATTTTTACCCATTTTTACATTTAGTACATGGTATGTAAGGAATCTTTCTTTTGTTTATGTTACGAGGTACTTTTTTACTTTTCCGACAAAAGTACGAAGAGAATGTTTGTTTATCTTATACGGCATGACAAGATTTTCACGGTTTTATAAATCCTTATTTCCATGACGCTTCATCCAAAATATTTCATGACTATATCCAAAAAAATCACTTTCTTTTAAAATTCCATGACGTTTTCTGAAAAGAAATTGATTTTTAAGAAGAAAGGATATTTTCTTCAAGAATTCATCTCAAATGTTTTATCAAAACCATTTTCCACCTAAGATGACATTATTTCATATGTGTATGTTTCAAGTTTAAGGTCTCTATGATTTACATGGTTTCACTTTTCTTATGATGAAATTTTCATTTGTTTTATATGGATTATGAGATGATGGGATGATGATTATGAAACCAATTTTATTCTTTGGGTTATGATTAATGTTTTAAGTTTATTTTGTGGCACAAGTAAGAATGATTTCATTTTGAGATGGGTGAGACCTATATCTCCCTCCAATTAATTGGGTAAAGATTTATATCTCATGAGATAGATATGGCTAAAACGGTAAGATAATCTGCTTCAGTGTTACAGGACTGAAATGAGGAGTGAACTCGATTCAGAAAGGGACTTTGTCCACTAAGATGGTATTGGCAGCAATGCCTTGGCTACTATGGAAATCATAACATGTGCTGAATGGTTTCCACAATTACATGTTTTATTCCCATTATATTTTATCATGGTTGATGTTCTATTATGATATATTCCTTACGTACGTCCATGATTTATGACTATGATCAAGAATTTTATTTTTAAATTTCATGTTCAAGTTTTTGCTTCCAAATATATATGGATTGTTTTATGTTATCTATGTTTTACCTTACATAGAATTTGAGCTCACCCTTTTTGTGTTTTATTTTCCCCACGAAATAAATAGTGGTTTTAGGTAAGGAAAAAAAAAGTCGAAGATAGTTATAGGAGTTGTTGAAGATATTTCAACATGATTAGAAGTTTATAATCGGAGTTTCCAAAGATACTAAACTATTACGGTCATTATGTGTCTATTCTTATTATGTACTAAGTATTCTGCAAAAGTAAAGTAATGTACTTGTACGTCAAACATTGGGTCTTTACAATTATGTTATCATAATTCTTATTTTTCATTGAAAATGTGGATTCATCAAATTTTTATTTTTGACGTTTCTAGATATAAGAAATTTTGGGTTCCAAAAGTCTAATACTCTTATTTTCTGGAAAATAATAGAAGTACCAATAGAAATACTTGGTACACAGATATTTGATATTCTCGGCATATGACTGGTAAAAAAACTTCATTGAATATATTATCATGATTAAAGGAGGAAAAGTATCTTTCAGAGATAATGCTATGGGAGAAATTATCAGTATAGATAACATTGGTCATCTTGAAAAAACATTGATTTCAAATATTTTATTTGTTAAGGGTCTTAAGTACAGCCTCATTTGCGTTAGTCAATTATTTGATGAAGGTTGCCTTTTGAATTTCAGGAAAGGAAATTGCATAGTACACAATTCCATTGAAGAGTTTATTCTTTCTACCCATAGGAATGAGAATGTACACACACTCATAGATTATGGCATGAGTTTTTCTAAAACAAAAATATTATTTATTAATACTAGTTCCATTTCCCAAGGTAAAAAACCCTACACATCACTCTTGTGAAAAACACATAGATATTAGGCATCACTTTCTTAAGAATACACACAATTAGGTGATATCATTCTTCAGTTTATCAGAACCCAAGATCAACTTGCTAATATGTTCACAAAATCTTTACCCTTCGATATATTTGAATACATTAAAAAGAAGTTAGGAATTATAATCATAAGGTAATTTTCTAGGTTAGCTTCTTATTGAAACCAATCTCCTTAAAATAAAGAAAACCTTTTCTTAAAGGGATTACATTTGTTTGTTATATTTCTAAAATTTTTCGTAGAATAAATTTTTTTTAGTAGTAATATTTTTCCATATTTGAAATTTTTGTAATGAATATTTTTGTACATAATATTTTTGTAAAGAATATTTTCATACATAAAATTTTCGTAATGAAGATTTTTTTACATAAATTTTTCATAATGAAGAGTTCCGTACTTAAATTGTTTTAATAAATTTTGGTACATCAAATATTCATAATATAGATTTTTGTATTGAAAATTTTCGTAATCAAATTTTTTGGAATCTAAAGTTCTTAAAGAAGAATTTTCCTCATTACGAATATTCTTCCTAGAAATCCGAAAGGTATGTTTCCTTTCTTAAATTTTTGTAATCATCTTTTTTTTGTTGGTATTTTCATCAATTTTTAAAATTTTCGTATTCTCTTTTCCTTGAATTTGGATGTTTTTATTAAAAAACTCAAAACATTGGAATCCATAAAAATTCTTCTTCGGTGATTTTTTTAAGCCATCCAATCTGATCAGAAGGATTTTTAACCATTGGATTGATTATGGAAGTTGAACTATCACCTCAAACACCTCTATAATGGACCCTCGATGGTTATCCCGCATTGAAACTCAAGCCTTCATGTGCTAAAACACTGACCCTCCTATATAAACTCATTCGGGATCTTTAAGGGTTCTTCATTTCCTAATGTCAATTGAAGCTACGCCTCAAAAATAAATTTTTTCCATAAAGGAAATCTTTGAATGTCAGTTTTACACAGAAAGGTTTGTTCATCTGAATTTCATTAATAAGTATGATTACATTATCTCTAATAATATAAATCTGAATGGGTGGGAGAGTGTTTTCATTTAGAAACTGAAAGAACAGGATCCGATGTATCCGAAGTTGCTGATTGAATTCTACAAGATAGTAACTTTCTTCAAGGAATAAGGCAGGAGAAAGTTTTCTTTCAAGTGTTATGGGAAGACATATTCACTTTCCTACACCAAGGCTACAAGCTGGGTTGGTATTCCTTAATAAGGAGAAGTATAGTTCTTCTCACAAAAGCTGTCTGATGTTCAAGGAAGTTTTACTAAAGAAAAATCCATGTATTTTCTTGGTCTTTCAAAGGTAAAGACTCCTAAAATTATTCACCTATCTACAAATTTTAGGATTCTTAAATTATGGTTTCAATGATTCATCATTCTGAGAAAGATTGATAAGGATACATTAATGAATAGTGACATCAACATTCTAGATTTCATGGTATACTTATGAAAGATAAACTTTGTTAAGCATATATTGGTTACGATTAAGAACATAATGAATGGAAATAAGAAGGCTGAGATTATTATGTATCCATCCAATATTTCAATGATTATTGCTCACTGTTTAGAATCCTTCAAAATTCCTTGAAAATCTATGTTAGGAAATTGAAAATTCATGTTACTGAGTGATGACACCATGAGAACGATGAAAGTTGGTTTTTTACAAAGAATATAAATAATTATATGACTTGCACGAAGAGGATGTTGAAGCTCTTTCAATGAAATAAGAGGTGGATAAAACCTGTTAAAAGGGTGGAAGGAATAGGAAGGTAAAAGAATTGGAAGAGAACTAAAACCCCATAATAGCAAAGGAAACTCAATCTGCACCACCAAAGAAAAAGAAACAAAAATATTATCCTGATGAGGATATGTCTAAGTGGATGGAAGACAAGAAAAATCAGAAAGAAGGAGAGACTAACTTTGGATTGGACCCCACTGAGGAAAAATCTTTGATGGAAAAGGCAGCTGAAGAGCTTGAGAATCAAGAGAAAGAAAACAAATAGAATAAAAAGTTTTCTGAGGTAGAAAAAGTCCAATCACTTCTAAAGGCTGATCATAATGAATATGAGAATATTCTGGTACCCGAATTTTTCATGGTAGAACCTTTACCAGAGACTTAGGGAAAGATGTTTGTGACTCCAAAAAAAGTCCAAGAAAAAGAAGTATAATAAAAATAAGTAGATTAAAAAGAAGTAGAAGAAGAATAAAAATGTAGTGGTGATACTGAAGATTTGATAAACCAAGTAGGGGATTTTCATGATAAGGAAAGCCCTTATGAAAAATTATCATTCCAAACCTCTAAAGATGAGTCTCCAAAACTTTCTACCCTAGAGAAAGTTGAGAAAAGTGGAGAAGAAGTGAACAATGTGTCTGAAGAAGAAATATCCAACCATGATTTTATTCAGTCATAGGATGCTAAGGCAGGAGCTTGGAAGGAAGAGGTAGATGAAGATAAAATTTTGCAACTATCCAATAGTAAACACAAATCACCCAATCAAGAAAAATTAATTCTGAAAGATGATAAGGGAAAATAGTTGGTTTTTGATACACCAAGAAAAGCCGTGGTGAAGAAGAAATAAGTGGGTGCTTCATCGAAGAAGAAAGCTGCTCATATAGAAAAAGAATCCTCAACGAGAAAAATCTTTGATTCAGATTCATCCTCTCTTAGAAATGATTTTATAGTCCAGTATTTGAAAAATATTTTTGGAACTATCCCTCTATCACCAGGAATAGACTCAAGATTCCATATGCTTCATCATTCCTTAAATCAGAAATCTGATTCAGTATCCATGGTGATGCATAGGTGCATCAAACATGGGACCGATTTCAAAACCTTTTACATAAACTACGAAGCCCAAAAAAGATCTTGCAAGAAAATGAGAAGCTAATAAAATAAAACTATAGAAGAAATGAGAATTATTGATGAATTCCAAGAAAGTGTCAAGGATTCATTTGACACCGAAGATGTGAAGATCAAGGATCTTACAAATAGTTTTGAGGAAAATCTATCTCTTGAAGAAAATACTCAGAAGCAAGAAGTGAAAGATTGGAATGGGAAGTTGTATTCAGTAGCTCATATTTTGAAAAGGGAAAGAGATCATAGAATCAAACTTGATGAAAATTTTTCTAGGAATGAAGATTTTCTAAAGGGATAGGCAGAATCTCTTAAGGCTCAAGAAGAAAAAATCAAAACCTTAGAGAGGAAAACAGAAGATTAGGATCAGCTTCTCAAACGTGTAGATGAGGATCACAAGGAACTCAAGAAACTCAAAACCATAATGAAATATTTGATGCCGAAGTAGAAGGAATGATAATCTTGTTCAATTCTATTATTTTTCTGTATTTCTTCCTTGTATAAATTTTTCCAATCCTAATGAAATTTTTCGTTTCACGTATTTTGGTTGTTTAGTACTAATATTTCATGTACCATATTTTATTTTCCATTCCCATTAATCATTTTTTTAAATCACAAAGGGTGAGAAGAGAATGTTAAAAAAGAATTCAAAGTAAATGACAAAATTTCCCTACGTAAGGGGAGTTCATCTAAAGGAAAGTTTTATCTAAGAAGATTTTCGTATGCAATAAAATGCTAAGTCCCAATCTGAAAATCATGAATATGATCCTTAGTGTTTCCAAATCCTAAGGAGGTGCTAGTCGTATTCATCATTTCTAATGTGTTAAGGGAGATAAGATTTATTTTCAAAGTCCAAAAAAAATTTCTAAGTCCTTATATTCTTTTTCGTAAGAATGTTTGTGCCTTCCAAAAAGGGGTAGATCATTGAGTCAATATGGTTTCCTTATGACTTTTCCATTCCTTCATGTTCTGAAAGTCACAAACACTTTATCTTAAGGAAAATATCTTTTCCACTATTTTTTATATTCATAAGGAAAATTTTCATTCCCCAGGGAAATTTATCCTTATCATGTTTTCATTTTTCATGTTATAATATATCTCATTTTATTTATTAGTATAAAATTTGGTTTCATATATGAAACCTTTGAATCTTATAAATACTTAGACATAATGTATTCTTTTTTCAAGATCTGAATTTAGCTTCCAAATTCTCTGAATTCAGACTCCAAAATTTCTAAGTTCAGACTCTGATTTCTCTGAATTCAGACACAGAACTTTCTGAGTTAAGACTCCAAATTCCCTGAATTCAGACTCCGAACTTTCTATGTCCAGACTCCGAATTCATTAAATTTATAATCTGAACTTCCTGAGTTCAGACTCTGCATTATATGAATTCAGACTCCAAATTCTTATGAATTCAGACCCCAAATATCCTTGAAATTCAGACTCTGTAATCCTATAGAATTCAGGTTCTGAATTCTTTTTAAGAGAGAATCAGAATACCCATGTATTATAGACACCGAATAGGATTTTTGTTAGACTCCAATATTTTATTTTTCCTTACTCTCTAAAAATTGGATTTGGTTATGCAACTATATTTTATCTTACTCATGTTATAGTTATAAAATGATGTCGTGCTTTCGGTTTCTAACCAACTATTTTTTAAATGCCATGTGTAGAGGTCCCTCTAAATTTCAAGGAAAATTATGACCATTGGAGGAGGGTGTTGACTGTTGAAGAAGTGCCTATAAATAAGAGCTCATTTGAACGATCTCACAAATGTTCTATGACTCTAGAGATTACATGTTACATAAGTGATTTATAGAGAGAAACATTCATGCTTTGTGTGTACTAATCATCTTGTTCATAATTTCTTCATGCGACTTCAAATAATGCTGAGTACATTTGAGGGCTTCCGGGGATAGGAAGAATGAGGTGTCGACAACATTGATGTTTGGGGTCTTGCGGGGATACCAATATTGACTCCGATATATGTATTGAGGGATTACCCTTGTGTCGGTAAGATATACATTCTTGAATGTATAAATCAATGGACCTTTATCCAAAGTTGTTGGATACCCTTCTCTTTAGGTTAAATGATTTACTACTTGTTACGTGTATTTTTTGAAGTTTTGTGCTACATTTTGGTTGTTAAGGAAAGTATAAAACTCTTATACTTTCTTATACTTGTACTCTGATTAGTAAGATTCTATATGTTTTAAGGTAGAATCTTTATCTTTGTAATATTTTCTGAAGTTTCATTTTTGGAACCACATTTCCGGAATCAAGAATGTTTTTATATCTAAGAGATCTTTTTAGTTTACCATGTTTAACTTTGTTAAACATTATCATAATTAAAAGTAACTAAGGAATTTTTGATAGGATACAATTCACCCCCTCTTTTATATTGAGCATCTACATTCATTATTTTGATCATATAGTTTCTATGGGATTTAATTTCCTTTTTATACTTCTAATCCAATATTAATTCCAATATTATACTATTATTTTTATTCAAGGATTTATGTTGAATAAATTGAGGGCTTCACTGGGGCCCTATGTGTTTTTTCATGTAAAACTAGTTTTGTTGCTATATACTTTTTACAAAAAATATTATAGATATCTTTGATTCCAAAAATATTTTCAATGGACGTTTTAAAAGAAAATTTTCATATGAATTTTGATTCCTTGACTTATATGTGTTGTTTTTAGGTAAATTATTGTTTGGATACGTGATTATTTGATGTGGATGTTGAAAAACATATTAAGAATATTTTTTTTGTAAAGTTGATATGTTTCTTGAGATGATTATATGATGTTAGATATTTTATGAGAATTTATTATTGATAAATTTTACATTGAGACCTTTGATATATTTATGGCTACTGACCCTAGTGGTGTTTGTGCCCATAATGCTTGATGTCAACCGATAATGTCAAGAGGGAATGTATGGGTTGGGTTTCGATCATGTTCTCATTGTTTAGACCAGTGATCTTTGAGTATATTTCATGGTCCCCACTTTGATTTATTTATATGTCAAAAGGTTAGAGACCATGATATGTATGGTTGATATATAACATAACTCATAGTGATACTAAATTCTTTTGTTAAATAACTCTTTATTCTATTTTCAACATTAGTTATTCTCATTAAAATAATACAATTAGTTTTCTTTTACTAAAAAAAAGGGATGTGAAATAGATTGAAAATTATTATATTAGGATATAACAAGTAATTTTTATTAAAATGGGGGGTTTTTTAATTCTTTTTTTAAACTAGTGTTAATAATATTCAATTTAAATAATATTATATTAATTCATGGTGGAATCATTCTACTATTAGATGTGTGTACACATGGTTGTGTTTAACGTAGTTAAAGAAAAGGGAGATGAATATTATGGTGGTTCTTCTTGATTACCCTTTATAAAAAATTGCAAGATGATCAGTGCTGGCCATGGGTTTCAAGGATATGGAACAGGTTGATAATTTTTGAAATCTTCATGTGAATATCATTTTTTAGATTACTATATATCAACCACTGAAAACATATCTTTATTTTATATTTATATATATATTAAAATTGATATTGTTATGCTTGGATAATTTAATTTTGTTATGTATTATTTAGATTGTTTCATGGTATATTAAACTTCTTATTTTTATGCATTGATATCTATTATATGGATAGATAATTATGAAATTAAGGGCTTAGTTTCAGTTGTTCTTTTGTATTACTTAAATGGTGAAATAATTTCCACTAGTTATATTTGATACCCTCAACACCTATCATCTGCTAATGGTGATTAGGAACGCACTTCAAGAATTGTACCGGGCTATTTTATGTGATGTGGTAAGGCTGACCAAGGCCAATTTATTGTATCTATAATTGAATAATTATAACTTGAAAAAAAAGAAATGATTAGAGGGATAGGGTATTTACTAGTTTCATGAGTGTAATCCATTGGAATATATTATTGAATATTTTATTTCTTCCATTATCTCAAGTACCCCACTCTTCTCTATAGTTCCTTATGGACTATAATAATTATAAACTACAATGTTTATTCACAGTATTAAACAAAACACACTAGATATAATGTTTTTAGTCATATTTACATAGTTATGGTTCCATAATTATCATATTTCTCCATTTTTGACCATATCATATGTTTTTTACCAATAATATATAAAATTTGACCCCTTCGATAATTTTGAAATTATAATTCCAAATATGTTATTAATTTATTAACTATATTCTTTAATTATGTGATTTTAATCTTTTAATTAAGGATGATGAAATTGCATAAAATTTGATATCATAGTAATCACCATTTCATTACAAAAAAATTACATATTAATTCAACATAACATTTAGATACATAAAATAGTATTACACTATCATAATAAATAAGGGTAAGGAATTTAATGGTGTATCTTTCTTGGGGTGTTTAGGCCTTCATTTATCTTGTAATTAATTCCACAGAATTGAACTTATCTTGAAAATTATTTCTCTTGAACAACAATTATTAAATTTAAGCTTCGTCCTTGTCTAGGAAAACCCCTTGTGTCTCTACCGCCTTGATAAGTTCTAAAAAATTAACTTTATAAGGTAAATTCTAATTAGTTTAAGTAATGGTGTCCCTATTATACACCAATTACCTCTTCCTCTTTACCTTAATATTCTGTAAATATGAATGTTACTTTATAGTGACTATATCACAAAATTTTTAATGGAAAACGATCATTTATTGACCATATTTACTCTAATATCCTATGAATTAATTCATACTAATATACCAATTAATACATCTCATTTTTAGTTATTTGACTATATCTATTCAGTGGTATTCATTTTTTTCTATTATACAACGCTGTTTATATTTGTAATGTTTATTATATAATAGGATTTAGGTGGTATCTATAATGTACTCACATTATTTTTTTTAGATTTCCCATTATTAGTTTTAGAAATTTTAATAAATTTATATCATTGATTTCTAAAACCTAATTTTTTTGATAATATATTTTTATTTATTACTAGAATTTATCGAGTATTATATGACCACCTATAATAATTTCAGACATAAAATAGAAAATTAAGTCATTAAAAATTAGTTATGTCCATATAATCAAATTCTCACATTATCATTTTTTATCTTCTTTCTAATTGTTCCTCCAAATAAATTTCACTTGTTGAGTTGTTCAATTAAAATAATATTCTCTCTCTTATCAAGAATGTGGATTATCTCTTTATGATATAAAAAGTTGCACTCAAATGGAACTTTACTAGCTTCATGTATTTTTTAATGTTCAATAATATACTTATTTAGAAGTGATATATGGAAGACATCATAGACATAAGAATGGTTGGATGGAATGGAAAATTAATATTCTATAACACATATTCACTTCAATATTTGATGTTTCCCAATGTGTAGTGAACTTAAATTCCTTTGTTTTTAAATATAATAAAAAAAATTTATACAAATTTCATTTGTAAAACATACTCCCAGTATAAGAATTCAATATCCTTCTTTATTTTGTAAACATAACATTTTATATCTACATCAGGAAGCCTTGATATTCTTTTGGATGGATCTTACATTCTCTGATATCTTATCCAAAAATTATGAACCCAGAAACAACCTTTCTCTGACATCATCCCAATATGTCAAATCCATGTATAAATTTACATATAAGAATTTATATGGTTTCATTTTTATGTTGAATTGGTGATTATTATTATATAGAAACTCCTCTAGAGGTAAATAAAAATCCAAAGTTCTTCTGAATTTATGTGAGAATAGATTTACCATGACATTTTATTATTGGATAGTCATTTCTTTTTATACAAAATTTTAAGGAGGATATTTTGTACAATTTTTAACCTATATATTTACATTATGTTGAAGACTCCTCTTTTTTTTGGAATTATGGATCCTAATAAGATAATATTGATAGGGGTGTATCATGGAGTCTCCCAATATCAATTATATTCATCATTGAAATGTAATACAGATGAAACTATTCTCAATATTCTATGAATTATACATAATGTTTCATATGATTATTAATGAGCTACATTTCATTTTTCTCCTAGAAAGACATATGTAGCCTAGTTATGAAATCAATTCTTATATTATCCCACTTATACTCTTGTATAAAAAATGTCTTATTTTTTCATTGGAAATATTTCTTTCATCAATCGCTTTTTGATATAATAACCATCTTGCAATGTAATATGCAATAACTCACTTCATATTTTCCCATAAAAAAGATCATAGGTATCCCTAAACATAATTTCATAAGAAATATTTATAGGGAAATTTTAACTATGATCTTCATCAAATAGACTATTCTTGGGTTCTGGTATTTATAGATCATACATCCTTTTACCATACTATAAAACTATATCTTCATCAATATTTAACTCTCATAATTTCACATTTCTCATATCATCCATCTTCTTTTGTAGGGCCTCATCATCATGCTGAGATTTCTCAATCTCTTCAATTAATGAATTTTGGGTAACTACATGGAATTGTAGTTACGTTTCCCTTCATGTTAAAATATCATATTATATTCTTAAAAAATATATAGTAGTTTGATTATTCCTTACCATCCTCAAGGATATGATACCATGAGATTTCTATATATTAGGTATACTACTATTTTTTAAAATTTTTTAATGAATAGAAAGATCATAATTCTTGGGAGGTTTTTACCATTTTAGTTTACATGTATTTGGTACATTCTAAGTAAATATATATTTCAAAATATATTTCTCTATGTATATATAACTTTTACATCAATTGAGATAATTTATCCATGTCTTTTGTGTCTAGATAATAACCACAAAATCTAAATCACGAGTTTGATAATAAATTTCATACGGATTAAACTATCAATATTAATATCTTATTTCTCTATATTTTTGTATTTGAATACCTCTAAATCATTTTATTCATTTTCTGACAAACCACTTTTAAAGTTATTTGGTAGCCTCACAACTTATATGATACCAAAATCAAAAAATGGTAACATCACTAGCACAAACCCATCACATTAAAAATGAAAATCTAATTCCAAACCAGCTATTACAAAAATTACTTTCACCTCGAAATATACTCAATATAAACATTGTTAATCCTGAAAGCAGGATTCATAAATTAGAATCATAAAATTCTTCACTTGTATAAACCTTTAGTTCGACTCCACATTAAAATAGAGTAATTATAGTTCACATGAACCATATTTCTGGCATTTCCCCTCATAGGGGTTCTAGAGAAATTCATATTAATGTTTCATAAGGTAATTCACACCTCAATTCTAGTACTATATTTCAAAGAATTAGAACCACCACCATGGTCAAAAGGAGTGTGCATAGATTCTATACAAAGATCCCATTAAGGACTGTAAAACTGAGATCTAAACTCTATGTTTCCATAGTTATTTGGTTTTTTTATTTGTAAAGATGATATTACATTTATTTCTTTATCTTCCCAGCAATGAGGGTGATATGTGCGCATCCTTGCTCCAATAATGTCCTTGTTGTATATAAATTATGAGGAATCATCTGTTTAAATTCTTTTATTTCTTTCTTGATGGAGAGTAAATGCATCATTATCAACCATCTATTGTAAATTCTTATTCCTGAGATATATATGGAGAGAAATGGTAACTGAAATAATCTCCACAGAATCCAAAGATGGAAAATTTTTAACAACCTCCCCCATACCCATAGGAAAGATTCCTTTTAGTGACCTTAGGGAGGGGAGGACCATACTACTGTTGTGAGGAGTAACCACTAACCAAACCCACATCATACTCAATCCAAAAAAACCAAGGAAGATAGAGTGATAACCATGAAACCTATGGGTAGACATTAACCCCCCTATAATCCACTTTATCATATAAATCATTATATGGTGTCATATGAGTACCCTGAGTAGAACCTAAGGGGGTTATGGCTTATCGACAGAGGATCATGGACATAGAAGGAACCGAGCACCTGAATAGCGGCTGGAGCTTGAATAGGACCATCATCCACTAAGTTGGAAAATTCCACCCTAGCATCTTTATCTAGGTAATTACCTTTATGATAAAGATTACTATACCAACATCATTTGGATTTCCAAATCCCATATCAGAATAATATACAGAAAAAACCAACAACCTCCTTAGAGAGGATCTGTTTCTCGAAGTCATAATTTAAATCTATTGACATCTATATATGATGAGGAATAACCATTGAAAAATCCATCCCAACATATTCCAAGGAACTATAGGGATGTAAAATTAAATAATTAAAGTCTTCAAAACATAAGAAACACATGATATGATCACTGATTCCCATTAGGACAACATGGTTCTGAAAAGGAAGTCCATGATCGGGTAGATGGATCCACATAGCTGATCACATACTATAGTGACCCCTTAGGAAATACAAAGACCACTAAAATAGGAGGAATGAGTTATTTTCACTCCTCTTTGACTAAAATGACCAGGTACAAGAAAAATTCCAATACTAATAAACATGAAAACAAAAAATTGAAACGATCGAGGACCCTAATAACTACCTCTCTCTACATCCCCCAAGAAAACTTCAAGTACCATTATAAGATACCCATTGGTGGATGCTCCTATCCAAATATTTTCACCAGTGTGTAGGAGTAAACCATGAAATCATCATGTCATTTGGTAGGTGACCAGGAGAAAGTCAGCGGACCCTTGAGTGATTTTTATTCCATTAGTGATATCCTGATGGTTGGAATCTCGGGGAGAAGTGAGATGGGGAGAGAAAAAAGGCATGAGGCCCCTGAAAATTCTAATAAATAGGAATACGAAGGAACCATCAACTACATCATAAAATGAATCTGAAAATTTGATTTATGTCTTGACACTAGTGATGGTGGAACATGGGTTTTCCACCACCCTAGTAGGATATTTTTCCCCGTATATCATATGTTAGAACACATCCTCTAACATTCCATAATTGAAATTTATAAATAAAAACCCATTCACTAATATATTTAATAGTTAAAACATATGAATTTATCAACCACTACTTTAATTCCAAAAATATATCCTAACATTTAATTTTTTATGTGAACTTTGACCATAAATGTGTTATATTTTTTTAATGAATAGATAATGAATAAAAAATTTCAATAAAACCGTGAAAGAATCCATTTATTCATGTATACAAAATAATTAAGTTATTTATTCAGGAATTTTACATTTAGAAGAAGCCATTTATTTTAAAGTATCAATATATTTACCATCATTAAATATAAAAAGGGTAAGAAAGTAAATTTTTTAAAACAAAAATTCACATTCATTAAATTTCAAATAGAATTTTTTTACCAAACCCATGTGAGTTATTTTCAAATGAGTTTAATGATCATAGGAATTATTAGATTGTATAATAATTTCATCCATAAATACCACCAGAAACTTTTCAATATAGTCCTTGAATACAAAATTCATTAAATCCATAAATAGAGTTGATGGATTTTTTATCCCAAAAAGCATTAATGGTCAGGTAAAAATTTTCATACCACATATAAAATTTTTTATTTTGTATATCATACTTATTAAGCATTAACTAATGATAAAAAAAATAAAGATCAATATTTGAGATATATTGAGACACTTAAGGATGATATAAGGAGTTATGAATACATGGAAATTCATACATGTTCATTATAATAATTCGTAAGGTTCCCCTTTGATAAATGAATAACCTAATTGAACTATCCTATTTCTTTGAAAATAATATAGGTTTTATCCATGATGAAACACTTGGATGAATGAAAACATTTTCATATAGGATTTATAATTTTATTTTTAACTCAAAAAATTCAACTTGATAGTTTCTAAAGGATGGATTATATATTCATTTTGTACCAAGAGTAATATCAATGGATAATTAGACTTCTCAATCCTAAAATTAATCATCATTTTCTTACACAATAGTTTTATTTAGAAATATAAAAACCATCTTCCCCTTAATATATTTAATTTCATCTATTTATTCTTTAATAATTTAATTAATATAAAATAATGGGAGCAGTTCCTTATAAGATTTGTGTAATGAATTATCCACTCCAAATACTAGTATTTCCATAATTACATAACCAATTATAACTTTTTTCTCCCTTTAAAGAAATTCTATTTTTATAGTATGTGATCCAATCCATCCCCCAAATTACATCAAAATATAGAATATGTATGATTATTAAATTGGGAATTTGTCCACCAACATGTATTTTGATTTGAAATTATGGTATATATTTGTAGTTATCAAAGTAACACTTGGGGTTCCCATAGATAGAACACATCATAATCTATTATGGGTGATTTGAAAATATATGTAAAATGAAATGATATACAAAAGTGTGTAGATCCAGAATAAAATAATTTATTTTATAACATTGATTTTATAATCATGTACCAAACATCTCATAATTAGAGATTTAATTTCAGCCACTGTTATTGTAAAATATCATCCTTGATCCACATCCCTCTTCTAGAATAAATTCAATTGGAAATTTAGGTACTTATTATGTTAATGGAAAATACCATTACAACTAGAACATTATAAATTATCTAATACACTTTCATTTTCAATTATGATCCGGATAACCATTATCTCCATATTTTAATAACATTCAAACCTTTTTAAGAATACATTATGTTGTTTATTTTAACATTTTTTGTATATAGGGAACTCTAATATTACCTTCTTTCCTTTTCTAGTGGTTATTTCATCTAATAGATCAATCATCACATTCTTCTTGAGATTACCTTTATAATTGAATGATTATAAAAACTCATTCTTATTTTTGATAGCACTTGTAAATATCACTATTTACATTAACAATGCGTGTGAGACTGATGATATTTAAAGACATGGATTTAATACATCAAAAAATGTTCAATATTCTTTACTAGATGGCATAGATAATGTAAAATTTATTATAATAACCTTGTGAAATTAGCCTTATACTCAAACACCATCACTTCTTTCTTTATTCTCATATTTAATAATATTCATTAT
The DNA here is from genome assembly GCA_963277665.1 of Viscum album. Taxonomy (NCBI): domain Eukaryota; kingdom Viridiplantae; phylum Streptophyta; class Magnoliopsida; order Santalales; family Viscaceae; genus Viscum; species Viscum album. The sequence goes on from OY728165.1 coordinate 828,735,796, forward strand.
ATATCATCAAATTACATTTGAGGGGAAAAAATTATTTAAAACTTACCGTAAATCCTTTCCACTCCATGTTTTATATCTTCTTCTCCTTCTTAGTATTATAAATTAGTGACCACTATTGGTTATAATATCACTTAAAATGATATATAACCATGATAATTTTTTCTTCTTAGTGCACCCCAAGGCCAAAAATATTTTCCCTAGATAATTTATTCATTTTTATTCCTTTAATTGATCATTAGACCCATTTAAATATAGTAGTTTTCTCCTCAATAATATAAAAATTAGGTAATCCATTATCTAAGGTGAATATTTTCTCTATTTTCAAAAATTTATTTGTCATGCCCTAAGTTAATTTCCCTAGAATTGTAAAAAAAAATTCACCACCCATGTTAACTTCATTATCCTTATTATTTAGGAAATTCCCACAATTTTCTTGGATTATGGGCATGGTTTCCATTAATTATCTTCAGATATATTATCTTATCAGTAAAATAAAAGAAATTTTAATATTATAAGAAATAATAATGTAAAAAACATTAATTTCATATCATGTATTCTAAAAATATGATATAATTCATGAGGTATATATAAAACCAATTCTCTGTAATTTTATAGTGGTAAAATATATGTTTCTACATATTTTTTTCTCTATATTGTTCCTATTATTTCAGTTAAACCATTCTTTGATAACAACTATAACACCAACAACACCAGTCTTGTAGATGCACTAAGTAATTTATTACATTGTAATTATATTTCTTGAGATTATATACCAATGATCAAGATTAATTATTCATTAGGAGACTGGATACAAAAATAGTACATTACAACCAAAAATATTACATCATTAGAGTACAAATCAAAATTAATTATCATTATCCAAAAAGTTTTTTATAATTTTTATAACTCTTTAATACCAGGGGAAGTGTAAACATATTTGGAAAGGATTACCTCAGACACTAAGTAATGGATAATGTAAAATAGAATCTAACATGGTGAAATAATTTCACAAATAAAATAATGAAAACAAAGGATATTGTATCAATGAAAACATAATTATAAAATAATACATATATTTCATGAATATAAGTAATAAAATGGATAATAATAAATGATAAAATTATTATATATATATTTATAATTAATAATATTATACTTCATAAACATAACATTGAGTACTTTTCATAAGACATCATATATAATGTGTAAGGATTATCTCATTATTCTATATAAGTTTTCTTATGAGATCTAGCAGTGCAATTCTATGATTTATAATTTTAGGCCCCACTCTTCAAATAAAATTTCAATTCATTCTATCATATAGTAAAATAGCATATGTAATACATGGAATACTGTTCAAGAATAAAAAAATGTATAAAAACATAGTATAATTGTTCGATAAATCTTATCTAATAGAAAATCTCCATATTTAAAAATAAAATATATGGGCTTGTCAATATATTTCCCTATTACATATTTATTTTTTCATATTTAACATATTTCACTATATTTCACCATTTTTCATTATTTTTATATTTTATCAAAAATTAAGAAATTCCAACCATTAGTTAATTTTATAATATCATTTATGGATATATAATCCATTTATTGAAGTTAATTTTCAAATTATATAAAATTTAATTTTCAAAAAATGGAGATGCATTTTATAAAAATGTGGTAGCGAAATTAATACCATTTCAATATAATGAAAATTACAATGTAATAACACATAATCCCTAGATTCATAACCCCTATTACACCATCATAATCCTTATGGATAATACGTGAAATTATGCTGCATTCATGGGATAGTTTGGCCAACATTAATCTGGTAGTGTTCCTTACATACTTGAACATATCCCATATGTAATTATGTTCATACCATAATTTTTTATGTGTTTATTTATCATGGCCATTATAAAACACTAGTGCTTCTATATTATTTCTATGATATTATAAATATAATTAACAAGAATCATTTCTACTAGTTCAATCTATGGATTCTCTCTTCTACACTAATTGACTCATGCTATTACCCTAATTAGACAATAATTAACGATGATACTTTTAAATGGCAATATTCCCAATAGTCATAATTTCCAATGATTATATAATGAAATATTTAATCATATGTCAAATAAATTCATTGATAAAAAATATACTAATTAATACATTTCATTTTCAGTTTTTTTAATATTTGCATTTTGTGTATTGTATAATTTTCGTTTTATACTATACATGTTATAAACATGATGGTTATTGAAGAAGATAATCCAGTAAGCACCTACATTATACTAAAATTATTTATTTTTATCAATTCTTCATTATTATTTATGGAGGTGTTAATAAATAAATATATTTTATTTTTACACCATCATTTGTTAATAATATTTTTATTTCTTTTAATAATTACGGAAGTATTACACAACCCAACATGATATTTATATCTAGAAATTTGTAGATCTCCTAAGAATTGAAGAACCGAAATTTATTAATGTAATTTTTTATGTTTTAATTGTTCTAAATTAATTTTCTTGATGAAAATTCAATGTTACAAAAAGATGTAATTCTTCCATTGAGTTGTCTTTGATAAATATTCTCAGGTGGTCAAGGATGGTTTGTTTTGAATAGTTTCTTCAAATGATGAAAACATTAGTATGATGATTGTTTGAATTGATTTTATTGGAAATGACATTTTTGAAAGGAGGACATGTTGTTTTCAAGATTGATTATAATATTGAAGGATTCCATCCAAAAATGAATTTCTTATTACATGAATAATTGGGGTGATTATTGAGGGGTTCTTATATTCCATGACTTGTATATATATGGATGCACATTGTTTACAAATCTTTTTTGAAGAGTAATAACAACATCCATTCAAAATATTTTTTTGTTTTTGTGTGAGTAATATAAGTTTAAAAGTGGAAGTATATGAGTGAATTGGTCTTTATTTTTGATAAAAAAATTATTCATCTCATAAAAAAAATATGGCCAAGCCAGTATGAAACCATGGGATTAGTTGATACACCACATAGGTGGGAAATAAGATCAGTCATGGAAGTCGGTCAATGTGGATATGAAAATGGAATGGATGGGTGCATGGGTGCACTGCAGGGGTGATTGGGTGCAGCAAACCACCATGTGAGGTGGCCTCATGGTAGATGAGAGAACTCAGCACGGGGCAGATCCATGATGTGATTATTGTTCCAAATAACCATTTCTGGGGGCTGCTTCAATCATTCCATGTATTTTATGGGAGTTTGAAATTAGTCATCGTCTTGATGTCATATTTACTACTATATAACTAAAACAACTATGACCATCTGATCACTCAATATAATTTGTTTCAATCCATATGATCGACTATTTCACACCATCAAATATTTATCTATTCTCTTTAGCAAGTTTTCTTCTTCATTAATCCCACTTGAGAGCACTAATTTTGTTAGGCCTCCTCCATGTAACATTGATAGATTATCGAACCAATGTAATAACAAAAATTTTATCCACATGATGATCTAAATAAAATCAAAAAACATTCTTCATGATTTTCATGGTATTATGAGGATCATACCGACGAGATACAACATCGATCCAAAAAAATGTTTTTTTTCGAAGTCGGTGTTCTTCATATGTTAGGAAACAAAGGTGATATATTTGGATTTAGGTGGTTCGGTTTTCCTATAAATATCTGAGTTAACCGAGGATGAATTTTTTTGAGATACTATGAAAGATTATTTCTTAAGAATAAATAGAGAAACCATGTTCTTATTCCCAAAATAAATATATTCTAGTCATATTTTTATGTGATGAAGATGGGATTCCTCGAGCAGATGACTTGTTCATATCAAACTCGTTTGTTTTTTAAAGATCATGGTTCTATGAAACCATTTGGGATGCATGATATCATTTCTTGGATAACTCTTAGTTTTCCTGAAACTCAATGAACCCATTATTTTTCTTACTCATGTGATCGAATCGAGACATGTGCAAGATAGTGAATATATTTTCTAAGTCTTGTGAAGAGTTCTTTCACAAATTGGGAGCCAACTCCAATTTGGGTTTGTGTACCTAAATGATTGAGAAACAATGGATGTGGATAGTTTTTGTTAATGAAGGTGTCACACTTTCACAAGGTATTTTGAATCTCTTTCAAAAGAGTATACACCTAAAGTACTTAAAAATACTTACAGTGGCTACACATGTGTTGTGTGATGTTATAGAAATGATTGATTGATAAAGTTATATTATTATGTGAATCATGCTATGAATAATGTGTGAATTATTGTGTATTTTCATACATGAATACCTAATCACATGTTATAAGGAATTTAGGCATTACATTTGAAGGACTCTTGTACGAGGGTGTTTTGATAGTGGGCAGTAAATATGAGTAGACCATGTATTATTTACACATGCATGAAGAGTGATACATCCATACTTTTTAAACCATTCATGATACTTAAGATTATATGAATTCATGAATAAGGTAATGATTGAATTCAATTAAAATGGTGTGTTTTCTTAAGGACTTTGTGATATTTTAACAAAAAGAAAGATGCATTTAAACCGACTTTGTTTTGTGCAATGGAAGACTAAAGATAATCCCATGGATGGTCACAATATATATACTTTTAGGGTACATGTTAGCAATTTGTACATGGATAAAGAAGATAAAATGTAAAAATAGATTTGTATATTTTTTTATTAGACAAATAAGAAACATAAAATAGTATTGAGAATTACATGCATTAAATATTTTCATGTGATGCTGAGAACTACAAGAATGGATAACACTTGATGGATATTGTCTAAAAATTAATTTGAGCTAAAGAAATATTTTTCTATGATGTAAAGATGAATAAGACATGTAGTAGAGGGATATAACTTTAGTTGTTCATTCTATTACTACAATGAGTTGAATTGGAAGTATAATCTTTTATAATTCAAGAGTGTATACCTAGACAACTAGAATGCAATGTTTTTTATTATATTCAGTGGCAGTAAAAGAGTTTTAGTTGAACTGAGCAAGTGTAGAATCGTCTTATTCTCTATGGATCAAGGATATTGATCAATTTAGTGTTAAAATGGTAGTTTAATTATCTTTTCTTATTTCTCATTTTTTAAGTGCTGAATTTTCCAAAAATAGGCGGTGTTCTAGTATAAATAACATTGGTGGGATGCAAGTATAGTATGGAAAAAATTTCATACCTACCCACAATGATTTCAGGGTGATACCTAACAATCTCACTTCTAATTTGTGATTCATTCATAGTGGAAAATATGTGTCTCAAATCATCTCGAATAAAATAAGGATTTAGAAACCCACATTGGAGGAGAACCATGTAAAAATACTATGTGTTATGCCACATTTTCCTTCTTTCGTTCATGTGGAATAATTTTGTTTGTTAATATGGAAGATCCATTCACTATATCATGTAAAGTAGTTTTACTTAAAATTGGTAATAGAAAATAAAATAAATATAGGTAAATTTCATTTACCTAGATTCACCCCCCCCCCCCCTTAGTGTACTAGAATGATCCAATGAGAACCTCAATTGGTATCTAAGGATATGTTACACATCTGATTAGATCAATATTATTGTAGAATTCATTTATATCAAACACATATGAAGTGAATATTTTTTATAAAAGGAGTAAAAGAGTTGTATATAATTGAAATTACAGATTATATCTATATTAGTATAAAAAATAGGCTTCTGTAGAAACATTGATGAATAGATAAAAGAAAGTGGCAAGAAATTTGAGAAGGAATTCGAAGAATAAAGAGGATTTATCAAAAAATAAATGTAGTTAGACTGGTAGTCTATCTGCAATATCTGTTAAATTCATTGATAAAGATGAATTTGATGGGTATGGTTCAAGTAGTGATAAAGAAGAATTTTTCTAATCAATTGGTTAATTTTATTCAGAAATAAAATACTATATGAATAATGTTCCTACCGATGTTGTCGCTAACATAATTGATTTTATCAAGGGAATATATAATGAAAAGTTGCAACATGAAAAGAAATTTGAGGATATGGAGTGGGATTTGAAAAATAATTTTCAAATAGGTTAACTTCTCTAAAAAAAACTATTGATGCTAATGAAGAAACTATATCACTTCACAATGAAAATTTCCCTAATGTTGAATATGCATTACAAATAATGTCTCTAATAAAGAATTAACTGAAGAGGACTTTATGTTGATAATTCATACACTTGAATAATTTCATTTTTAAATCATGAATATCAAGGAATATTAGTTGGAAGTCAATGAAAAGGATGGGATATTCATCCAATCGAATGAATAAAAATAATAGACTGTGTTAAATTTCAATAAAAGATTTAAATTTATTGAAGATAAATTAAAAATTACTATTTTTTAGAATTATATGACTGATATTGATCGTATATAAGTGATTCGAGCATTGAAGAAACTACACAGAACCTCTATAATTGTTAAAGACTCTTATCTAGAGGTTAAGAAAAATATAATTAAGGAGTTGAATAATTATCTTCTGGAATTAAATTGAATGCATGATGATCATGTTCAGTTAATGAAGATTCATTGGTAAGACAAAGCGAAAGATGTAGAGGATGAGAAAAATTTACCCAACATGATATGTCTTGATTTGGATATTAGTTAGGAAATTCTAATGGAAAATCAATTATAGACCTCCCAAATTTTATTTAATAATATGGTGAAATCACTCGAAGATGAAAATAATTCCCTAAATCATAACTATCATAAATTGAATGTCATGTTCAGAAATTTGGATAGCACCCGAGATGAATCTTCACAAATTAATGTGATCAAAAAGTCTTCCAAGTGTAATTTTGAAAAGATTCTTACTTTTGACAGTACATATTCAAGTGGCCAGAATAGTTTGAGATTACCTAAAGACAAATTTTTTTAAATTTCATTCAAATAGGTAACCCTATTCTAGAATATTGTTTTATCACTAATATTGTTTTATTTTTAATTAAATGTTCCAAAATAAGTTATTGTGAAACTTGGTTGAATAATATTGATGAGAAATACACTATATCATCAAAGGTGGATATGAAAAAGTTTTTGAAATATTGATCCCCACAAAGAGCATTGATGAATGATCATATTATCTAAGTGAAACAAGATTTCAAAACTAACCAAGTTATAGCACAGAATACAAAATATAGAATTGTTGGCTATTATTAGTGTTATTATAAATTAGGGAATCTGAACAATAACTATTGGATTAATTTTTTAATTCATATAAACTATATAAGGTTGGTATTAAGGGGGTAGATTTGATGTGAAGAGTAACTCTAAAAAATTTAATCATATTTCATATATTCTGAAGAATTTATCTATCAAGAATACATTTGAGTGTATTAAAGACTTCTGTGATTATTTCAATATAACTTTTTGTGGTTATGATGAGTGCTGGTATGCACCAACCATTCACTATTTTTATGCTAATATGAAGAAAATACCCTATAAAATGAAGAAGAAAAAACACCAAATGAAGAAAAATATCCCGTAGTGTGTAAGCTGGAGAAGAGAGTTGAGAAAATTGTGATGAAAACTACATATAAAAATAATGATGAGATGAATTTCAAACTGATGAAAAAAAATTTCTATCATGAAAGAAAAGTAAATATAATTGACCTTTTTAGATAGGTTATAAACACCAATGATAATGGAATAAATATAAAAAAGAGGAAGAAATAATTCTCGAAATCAAGTAAAATGATTGACTTTTTGCAAGATAACCAATATAAAAAATAAAAATTTTATGAGAGAATGTATAAAAAGGATAAATCTATGATTACTGTTGATTTGTGTATGAGGTTCAAAATATATGGGAATGTTGTTGAAAAATTAATGACATAGCTATCTGGAAAATTTGAAATAGATAATAACAAAATAAAAGCATCAATGGGTTCTTCCTCTAAAAATGATACTGTGAAGAAGGAGTCTACACATAAGAAAAAGTGTAAGAATATAAAAAAAATGTACTTATTCTTATATCCATAATTTCATGAATTGCCTAAACATTTGGTCCCATTATATAAAAATGAAAGTTCACTACATTTCAATGTGAATAAGCTTATTCTGTATATGATTAAGGATGGATAAATCAAGAATTCCATGTTTTCTTTAAATGGTAAAATTTGGACAATTAAATAAAGAGCTAGCTCAATGACTTTTCATGAAACTAGATCAGAATTGAAATACGTTTTTGGGAAGAGGGATAAATATCATCACTCCTACCTTAACTAAACAAAGATTAATGGAACACCTTATTCCAATTTATATTTTGTACATTTTTATTCTATGCAAGGAATTTAAGGTGAGGAATACATTTCAGGGTCTCTAAGATATGAATGCTGTGAAAATATTATACAATATCCAATAGTCTATAAATCATGGAGTTATTTATTTACATGACTGATAAAGCTATTCTTTAAGATCATACTTAAAGAAATACAATAATTATGAAGAAAATTGATGAAGACTATTCCTCAATGTGGAGGAAATCTAAACAATAACCAGAGTTGTATATCTCAACAAGTATCAAATGAATATTAAAAGTTCTGATAAGGTATTTGTCTAATGATTTCAAATTTGAATGAATTAATGCTTTTCATTAAAATGGTATGTTCTCCTATCCCTTTATGAATGAAAATATTAAATCATAGTTGGAGAAACTAATAATTTGATAACGAATTGAAAAATGGATTGATAAAGGAGAAGTCCATTTTTTATTTTTTATTTTTTTAATCTATTCATCCTGAAAAATATAGAATATTCATTGAATATCTATTAATTGTCACATAAATAAAGGATTTGGTTATGGAATTATGTTCTGAAAAAATTTACTGATATCTTTGATTCCCAAATTGAAAGCCCAATTTTTCTACATTGTTTTTCTCACATAGACTAATAGATGATTAATTAATGACTCATCTCTTTATGAAAGGTTATTTTTTTCATTATCTCAAGAAGAAAATTTTAAATTTTTCTTAAGTAGAATGCCTTTTGGAATGAGATATTAAATGTGAGAAGATAAAAAAGATCAATTGTTACTGAATGAGATTATTTAAATTCTTTCCCAAACATGTATCGTTGGATTTATTATCATTTAATGAGGAGAGGAAAACATTATCATTGAAAGTGATGTGGTAATTTACAATAAATTAAAAGGAGGATAATGAAGAACCCAAAATTATTAAAATAATTTTTTGAGTTTTAATTTTTGTAAATATACCTTTTTCATGAAAGTAAATGTTACAGAAAGTTTGAATTATTCCATAGAATGGTGTTTGAGAAATATTCATAACATGGAAAGGGTTCTTTTATTAGAATAGATTCTTATAATGAAGAAAATTTTATATGATGATAGTTTTATGTTATTTTAATAGCAATGAAATGGGTCAAAGGAGTACACATTTTTTACAAAATTGTCTTTAATATTGATGTATTTCTTCCATAAATGAATTTCTTATTTCATGATTAATTGTGAATATTTCTGAGCTAGTCATATGTCCTATGAATTTTGAAAATATATATGCACATTGTTTAGAAAAATTATTTGAATAAAAATAAGAATATCTATTCAAAATATTTTTTCTTTTTGTGTGAGGAATGAATATTTAAAAATATAAGTATTTCTTTGAAATTTTATTTTTTTATGAAAATTATTTTTTATTGGTCTCATACAAAAAAATATATCCAAGCCAGCCATTGATGAAGGGATCTAGGTGATCCAATACTTAGATAGTCACTATGATCAATCAGGGATGTTTTTCAGCATAGAGAGGCAAATAGTGTGAATTTGTGCACTACAGGGGGTGAATAGGAAATGTGAACCACCATGCAGGGTAGATTAATGATGGAGTAGTATGCCCGACCTACAGAGGTGCCAGGATTTGATGAGTGTTTTAGGTAACCATTTTTCTATGTCGCTTCTATCATGCCATGTATTATAAGGGAGTAGGAAAACTGTCGGTGTTTTGATGTATAATTGAGTATTGTAGAACACAAAAAAACCATTACCATTTATTGCTTAATCTGAATTTTCCTAGCCATTAGATCAAATTTTACATGCCATTCAATCTTTCTCTGATATGTTCAGCGTTTTGTCTTATTCACTGAGCCCATCTGAGAGCCCCAACATTTTAGGACTTCTCCACACAATGTCAAATAGTGATCGTACAGGTCTGTTGATCATTTTATATCTTTATGATTATCTAAATATGATACAAAAACATTATGCATTGTCTATAGGGTTTAAGGACGATCAAACCAAAAACATGCATCATAGAGTGAAAAAATGAATTTTTAAAGACATTGTTCATCCCATGTAATGAAATAGAGGAGATATATTTAGAGTATGGTGTTTTTATTTGAATATAAATACCTGCATTTATTGAGGTCGATTTTTTTCAGGATAATGTGAATGTTTATTTCTTCTGGAAAAATAGGGAAATTGTTTTCTCATTTGTGAAATATAGAGGTTTTTCTTATATTTTTATGTGACATAGAAGGGATTTTATAAGAATATTACTTGTGCATAAAACTATAATTTTTTTGTGAAGAATTTGGTTCTGAAAAACCATTTGAGAAGTTTGATATCCGTGCATGCATACCTCTTAGTAATAATAAAATAGAAAAAATAGGTATCTAATCTGAATCAGATAATGGACACGAGATATACGCAAGATAGTATATACATATTCTTGAGTCATGTAATTAATACTTGTGTACATTGATAGCCAACACCCATTCCGGTTTGTGTGCATGAAGGATTGATAAATAATGTATCTGGATAGAGTGAGGGTGTGTGTGTGTGTTCATAAAGGTAGCATACATTCACAATGTCAATTTGAATCTTGTATAAATAAGTATACACCTCAAACATTTACACAAACTTATGGTGGTAATACAAGTGATGTTTGGAGTAACCAAAAATAATTATTGAGAAGAATGTATTCATATGTGAATCTAGATATGAATAATGTGTGTAATATTTTGTTTGATCATACATGCATGTCTATGCACATGTAAGAAAGAATTAAGGAAGTACATTTGAAGGAATCTTGTGTGTAGGTGTTTTGATAGTGGGAGTTGAACCTGAGTATACCATGTATTGTTTACACATGCATGAAGTGTATGGAATCATTTATTTGAAAACCATTCATGATGAACAAGTTGATATTCATGCACGAACAAGATAATGTGTGAAGGAAATAATGATAGTGTGTGTTCTTGATGCCAATGTGAGATTTGAACAAACAAAAGGTTGTATTTTTTCCCATTCAGGTTTATGTAAATTCATAATAATGTTACTCACAAATAATGCTTCACTATATATTCAATGTGTGTTCATGGTATCATTATGAACTTGCATAAAGTATATCAAAAGTATACAAAGAGTTGGCATTTTTACATCTTAAAAAATACACTAAAAATAATGTTAAAAATTACACTCATTAATTATTTTCATATGATTATGAGAACTACATTCATGATGAACACAAAATATATATTTGTGTAACAATTGGTTTGATTTGAATCAATATTCATTTGTGACATTAAGAAGATTAAAACTAGTAGTTAAATGATATAACTTCAATTGTTTGTTCTAATACTATAGTGAGTTTAATTTCAGGTATTATCTTCTTAAATTCATGAGAGTATACTTATCTGAATAGCATGGAGTGTTGATGATTATATTATATTAAAGTGAATGCGTTTGAGTTGAACTGATCATGTGAAGAATCAGTTTATTCTTAGTAGCTCAAAGAGGAAGATCAATTTTTTGGTACAGTGGCAACTTGAAGATCTTGTGATATTTTTCATGGTGTTAACTATTTTATTTGTGACACAATAGTGGGATACCTATATAAATATCATCAGTTGGATGCTAGAATAATTTTGTAAAAGGTTCATACCAACCCGGACTGGTTTTAGGGTGATTCTGGACCAACACACTTGTAATTGTTGACTCATTCGTAGTCAAGAATATGTGTCTCAGATCTTCTTGAACCCAACAAGGATGTAGTCACTCACATTGGAGGTGAACCTTGAACAATACACTATATTGTAATTCATTTACATTCTATCATGCAAGTGGAATTACATTGTTTGTTAACAGGGAACATCCATTCACTGTAACAAGTTAATTGGTTAAAATTATAAAGGTGTTAGTAAAAAGAAAATAATTATCCGTAAAATAAGTGTGCACGGATTCATTCCCCCCTATCAGTGTACCTTCCTGATCTATTTGGCATATCAATATGTTTAGGGAACATGTTATGTTACATAATATATATAAAAACGTAATTTTATTTTTCAATATTTGAATTTGACTTGGTTAATGTTTTGATTAATGATTGAAATTTTTTTACATGTATTAGTTTGAGTTATATTGGAATATTAATTCCAATTAATAATTATTATCAATAATGATTTGAAATGTTTTAGAAAAATTTGAAACATATTTTATATGGTAATATAATGAAATTAATATATTAATTTTATCCAATAAACCTAAACTAATTCATTTTTCATGATTATTGTGCATATACAAATGTAGTACAGACGCATTAATTATATAGCATAGAAAATGTCAAATTTTGTTTTGAATTTATGGTAATGCTAACAATTAATAATGATATTAAATAATTTAAGATATTAATATGATGAATAAAATATTATTTTCATATGAATTCGTTAATTCAAAAATTGTATCACTATATATTTATCCAAATGATTACTCTATTCTTGTGTATTAAATGAAAAATCAAAAAAAAATATTAAACTTTTTTCATGATAATTATTAGAAAAAATGGCTTGATTTGTTAAATTGGATGATAATTATGAAAAAATATTTATAATGTAAAATATTTATCTTTAAAATTATATTATTAGATTATTATACAAAACATATATGAAATGTTATTATAGTTTATGTGTAGTATAAGAAATGTCCAAAATAGTTGCTCTAAAATATATTTGGTGATATTTATTTAATAATAAGAGTGTTTCATAGTTTTAAATGATAAATATGTAATTAAATCAATGATTTAAATCTAAAATATTGAATTCCAAAATGTGTTATGTATATGTAAACTCAACATAAATGAAAAACACTGAAGATCTTGGTGTATGGGAATTTTTTTGTAAAAAATTGTTTTCAAAATTAATAAAAAAAATATATAACCATATATCGATTCATAATCAGATTATGTAATCATAATAATATTTTCTATTATCAATTAATGAGAAACATTTCAAAAAAATCCTTAACCCATAAGGAATGAATTTTTCTAAAATTGTAACTAAATCATATTTATAAAACATTCCTCATTATACGATTTCTAAAACTCACCTCAAGTTTGGTTTTATCTCCATATTATGATAAAACATGTTCCTCTATAATAATTATAAAATATTTTTAACCATTTTTCACATATTGAAGTCTTAAATCATTTATTATAAAAAACAACCTATATGAAATATTCAACTCTTCAATGGATTTAGAGAGCCCGATAAGAGGATTATTCTATTAATTTATTTTATTTGTGAAATAAACAATTTTATCCATATATTTTATCTTATATGGTTTATATACTATTACATGATGGTATTTTATCATAATTTAGACTTGGTTCATGGGATCAACACTTCCATTTCATGTTCTCTCTTTCATTGTATTTTACTCATACATTACCAAGGTTGTAAGGGGATGCGTGAAACCATTTACATTAATTGATTTATAATACTTATCCAATGATTATATTTTTTTAATATTATTTGTATTTTAAAATTATTTTGTTTTTATTGTATTTAATCTTTTTTATGTGGATTTAAATTTCAAACTTATACTGACATTTTGGGCTTCTTTTAAATTCACATAATACCCCCATTTTAAGGGGAATTTTTATTCTATTTTATTATATTATATAGAATTTTTTAATATCCTATGAATATTCCAAATTTATATTTATTTTTATTTTACAATTTAATATTTAGTATTATAAATTCTCTTATAAATCTTGGATATACAAAATATTATTTTATTCATCAATTATTCATGTCATACTCTCATATATATATATATTTTCTTATTTTTATGTTTTTTATATTATAATTTTAATATTCTATATTCATTTAAATATGGATTTTTATATCATGTCTCAACCTGTTCCCCAGGGCCTGTGCCGTTATTACCCCAAACCCGCCTTCCATAGGCCAGGGGTTGGTGACTAGAACCAAAGGCGTAAATCCCTAAACAGGGAAGGCATTGCCTTTATAACTGTAAACACACACAATAGAGCACACAGCTGGATACAAAAAACTAATTAATATTTTATAACCATAGAGTGCTGTAAAAAAAAGGGGGGGTGGAAATACAAGCCCAACTGCAAAGTACAAGTACAACTGAAAAAGGAAAAACAGCTGAAAGGTGAAAAGCAGCTCTTGGATCGTCCACCATAGATCCTACCTGAAGGGTAGGTACATAAAGTCTCCTCGGCACTCCACGTCCGTCAGTCACCTCCGGGTAGTGACTCGTCATGATTTCCACCTCCGGGTACCATCCAGTCATCATTCACTCATCCTCAGTCAGTGTTATCCCTTGTCTGCATCCAACCCAATGAGATACGGGCATAGCCCGTGCAGGGGTGAGTATAACGAAACTCAATAGGGACCCTAAGACCCTTAAGTTACCAAAAAATCCATCAAGGATAAACAATAAGTTATGAAAACAATAGTTAACCCCACTTAGGTATATTCCCATACATATACCCAAGTTATCAAATAATCTATCTTAATCATGAGGAAAACACACAGTTACTGACTCAACTAACACAGGTATACAACTTATGTATAGATATAGAGATGATCAGATGAAGCCACCAAATAATATATTCTATTGAACCCCCATAGTATCTAGGAATAGAAATAAGAACTGTTGAACCCACAAAGGATCCAGGAATAGTAAACAGAGCTGTCGAACCCACACAAGATCCAGAAATAGTTGCCGAAGCTGTCGAACCCACATAGGATCCAAGAACAGTTGTTTGTACTGTCGGACCCACACAGGAGCCAGGAACACTAGTCAGATCTTTCTAACCCACATAGGATCCAGGAACAGTCCTCAATGTTGTCAAACCCACATAGGGTCCAGGAATAGTTATCGAAGCATAGCCAGCCACAGGGTCTTGCACAAAAGCATGTTTGATTCCAGGAGGGTATGCTCCTCAAGCCAAGATTCAATATATCAACTTCCACAATGTCCCAAGTTGATGTATCCAAATTATCTGTCCTTACATAATAAACTCAACCCGATAGACGATGTGTCAATCGGATGCCTGGTGTGAGAGTTATTGTCATTTCTGTTCCAAGGGCCCAGTTGGATCTACGTTTGATCCTACCCGGCCATACCCAAAAACTTTCCAAAACTCGAGTAGGGTATACCAAAAGAATTGTCTCCTTCCAAAGTTTAGGTCTCCATAGATGGTTCATTAATCATATGCCTTTAGTTCATGTTATGGGCAAAAGAGTGGAAACTGGTCAAACGGGACCGGTCCGGCCCAGTCAGACTAACCCGGCACGACCCGGGTCCGGTCTAGGGTCCGACCCCGTCTGTGGGCCTAACCCGGCCTGTGGGGGTGGTCCGGCCTACGCGGGGTCCGGCCCGTGCTGGGTCCAACCCACGTGGCGGGCGGCCCGCACGGCTGGCGGCCCTCGCGATTGGCTGCCCGCACGGCTGGTGGCATGCATGACTGGCGGCCCATGAGGTCTACCCTAGGCATGTCCAGGGGTAGTTCGATCCCCCTGGGAATCCCTAATGTCTATGTCATTCAGGTGGGAGACAAACTGTCTCCACGTGGCGTCGGTCCGCGTTACACGGGACACAGCGGTGGGTCCCGCTCGTCCCAACTGGCTGAGTGGCCAGCCGACACCTGCGCAGTGTAGATGCACCACACCTCCTCTGGCGACTCGTGGCTCGGGCCTCCGGTCTTTCTTATGGATGGAATTGAGTCAGCTTCCGTTTCACCGCCGCACCCCCATTTCTATCCACCGCGCGACGATATTGCGTCGCGCCTTCTCCGAAAACCCGTCGGCTCGGGCCACCGGTTTTTTTCACAGACAGGCTTGCATCGGCCGACGCTTCCCCACCACAGTCCGTTGACTGTGGGTTCCTCCTCCTACAGCGTGGTTGCGTCGTCGCCAGCCATTCAGTGGCGATTGTCTCTCTATTTGTCAGCGAACTTTCCATGGGTCACCGAACAAGTTCTAGTGGCCCGATTCTTGTTCCAGAAAAATATGCACACTTATCGGGATGTCGTCTTTGATCCACATATATTGTTGATGATTAATTCTCATCTTAGAATCAATCTTATTTTAACATCAAACTCCACAATGTAGGCTGAGGGGTTGGGTCGTGTTTGTTCAGCTATCACCCTCCGTGTTAGGGTGGTAGCATGCAGATTTTATTTATAATCCACGATGGAAAATGAAGAACAATAAACAAAGCAATGTTCAGACCCCAACATTTGTTTGTTGATCATTGACGATGTCACAGAAAGGCGAACATCGATTCCTTGTAGACAAACACGTCCCACATCCAGGAGGTTCCGAGGAAGGAAGTCGAAGACGGGATTGAGGTCGACTTTCTTCGTCGTTTGGAGAGTTCTTTGTCGGTGGAACACGCTCTTCATTGGTGGAACATGTTCTTCACTGGGAGCCTTCTCCCAAGTTCTCCCATCTCCCAAGTTCCACCCAAATTCAAATGCCAATAAAAAAATAGATTATTCTAACCTATTATATAATCATTGGAACAAAATTAAAAAATATTCAAATTAATTAATTGATGTGCTCAATTTATTAATTGAGAGGATTTGCCACCATAAAGTGGGGAGATCAAGAGGTTTCTCGCCACTTAATGGGTAGTTCAAGAGGTTTCAACCTTTGGTTGTCCCCACCAAAATAAAATATGAATATGAGGTTAGGTTCAGGTGGTCCCCACCACCATAACCTCTCATGGGAGGTTAAGGTGTGGTGGTCCCCACCTCTAACTTCCACATGGTGGTTATAACAAATAAAATAAAATAATATATGCATATATTTTATTTTATTATTCCCACATAAAACCCAAAAACTATGTTTTATTCCTTACCATCTTCCATCGAGGTGAAACTCATCTTAAGTGATTACCGGCGCTGTGAGTTCAACGGTGCCCTCCTTTTTTAATTCCAAGCACTGGTTCCAAAGTTATAAAAACCAGTGCATACATTTACGGAACGTACATGAACAAATCGTCAAAAATGGATTTTGGGCACATTGGGCCTCAGAATCATGCGCTGTCAGTTTTCGCAGACTCATAAAATTCCCATGTATTTGTGAAACATTTTTCCATGGAAATTTTGTGTCTTTAAATTCTCACCACCTTAGGGCTCTACATCCCCATAAGCCATAACTCAATCTAAGGGAACAAATGGGGGTAATGAGCACAAATCTGAGCCTCCTGCTCCCATTTGTTCTCTTGGAGGTTCTCGTGCTGCCAACGAACATGAACCAATGGTATCGACCATCCACAAAGAACCTACTCCTGTCGATCCTCAATCTCCACTGGTACCTCTATAAAAGTCTATCCATCGTCGGCGTCCAACTCGTCATGGTCAATTATGTGAGAAGGGTCGTGTACGTATCTCCTCAGCTGGGATACGTGGAAGACGTCATGCACCTGCTGCAAATGAGGTGGAAAAGTTAAGTGGTATGCCACCTCTATAACTCTGTTGAGGATCTGAAAAGGTCTGATGAAATGTAGAGATAAATTTCCACCTTATACAAATCCTTATAATCCTCACCGAGGTGGGACACGTAGAAAGACATGGTCACCATCCTTGAACTCTAGAGGTCTCTTTCTCCTGTCTATATACAACTTTTTTCTACTCTATGCAGTCTTCATCTGCTCCTAGATGATATGAACCTTCTCTGTGGTAGCATGTACCATCTCTGGTACCACTAGTGCTGACTCCCCTGGGACTGTCCAGCAAAGTGGCGATCTGCAAGGTCGACCATACAAGACCTCAATAGGTGTCATCCCGATGGTGGAGTGATAGTTGTTGTTTTATGAAAACTCCACTGTATGTAATTGATCTTCCTAGCTGTGACCGAAGTCGAGGACATAAGCATAGAGAATGTCCTCGAGGGTCAGAAGGGTATGCTCAGTCTGGCCATTTTTATGATGATGGAAGGCAGTGCTCAGATGAAGCCACATCCCAAAAGCCTCCTGCAACCCCTTCCATATCCTGGAAGTAAATCATGTGTCATGATCAGAGAAAATAGAAGATGGCACTCCATGTATCCGCACAATCTCTTGTATATAGAGGTGTCCCAAGATCTCTACTGAACCTTGCTCTCTGGTTGGTAGGAAGTGGGCCGACATGGTGAGTTGGTCAATGTCCACCCAAATCGAGTCATGATCCCTGGATGTACATGGAAGTCCTGTCACGAAGTCCATGGATATCCCATCTCACTTCCACTATGGGACCTCTAAAGGCTGAACCAATCCTTCTGGTACCTAATGCTCCAATTTCACTTGATGACAAGTGAGGCATTGAGAGACATATTCGGCTACAGCTTTCTTCATACCTGTCCACCAGTGTTGTCATCTGATGTCCTAATACATCTTCGCCACTCCTAGATGTACCGCTAGAGGGGATGTGTGGAACTCTCTCAAAAATCCCTCCTAAAGTTCCACTGGTACCAAGGTATGCCGTTTTAATAGGATGACGTTCTCCCCACCTTCGGAAAATCCATCAGCTGCCTACCTTGTGGATATCTGAGCTCATCGTGTCTCGCAGTCAATGTCTCCACACTTTTCCTCCCAAACCCGCTGAAGAAGTGGGGGAGTGACTGTAAGAGACTAAAGGAAGGCTGCTTCATCTCTATCCACAGAGGACATTTGTAAGGAAACCATCTACTCTTTCGCCTCTCCTAGCAGCTGTATACCTGATATTCTGCTGAGTGCATCTACAAATTATGTAGAGACCAGAGTATAAGTTATTCATTAATAATAACATGTTATCATAATAATATGGAAGCGTAAAATAAATATATACAGAAGAAATATAGGATTTAAAATATCATAGTGAGGAATTAGTTTTGGTTATTTTAGGAAGACCACAGTAGGAGGAAAATGAAGATGAATATTCTATAATTGAGGGAATATTTTACATCATAGACAAATTTGAGGATACTCTTGAGAAAATATACATTTATAGGGTAAAATAAATGAAAAATTATCGATTAATCCATGACTCTAAGCTATATATATATATATAATAAAGTAATATGTATAAAAAACTAAGTTGAAAGATGAGGTTGAGAAACATAAATCTATAAATTTTTGAAACACCTAGAATGAATATGAGCTCAAGCCCAGAATTGAAAAGTAGGACTATATTATTGATTCCACAAATAATTCAAAGAAATGTCAATTTAAAATAATTTAAAAACTCAAAGGGGATTCATGGAGTTGCGATTTATGTATAGAGATCAAGAAATATATCGAATCCAAAATATGAATAAGGGATGTCTTCAGTCAAAATCTATAAAAGAAGTTAAGGAAGGTCATAGAAAGATGGTGGAAGAAAAATCAACTACATCCATGTGAATTGGTTTGATGATAAAGAAAAAATCTATGACGGATCTTATTCATAATCTTAAATCAAAGGAATTAAATGATAAACCACATGATCCCACTCCTATAAATATTTTTAAAGCACATAACCTGCAATTGATCTAAAAGGATGTAGATGAAGTAGTAAAGACAAAAAATAATAAAACATGGATCAAGTATTGTTTTTGTGGAAAGATAGTGTACACACAATATGTTTTCTCTATATAAAAACATTTATAGAATCATAATTGAAAAAATAAGTGAGAATAATTTCTTATACTTGGTATGTTTTTAATGGTTTTTTATTTCTTGGTAAAATTTATGGCCATAAATTCATGAATTACTCATCAAATAAAATAAATAAGGAGAACACAATATCTAGAAACTTCATTAATGGGGATAAAAACATAATAAATTATTAACTTTATAAGATGTAGAGGAATATATAGATCTTAAGCTGGAATAATATTACTCTCCACAAAAAAAGGGAATAAATAGAGATGGGATAAGAAAGGAATATTTAATAAGGTAAATGTTATTCAAATTTATTTAAGAATGATAGATAGATATTTAAAATAGATTTAGGACAATGGTTTTAATTCCAATATGATGGAATAAAAATATCTTATTATAAGAATAATTTTTGAAAAATATGGGAACATTCTCTTTGGAAATGATGATGGGCTGATGATCATTTCTTATTGGAAGGTAAAAATATTAGGAAGATATTTTATGTTTAGTAATACCTTTAAAGTTAAATGGATGATTCATAATGCTAGAAGTTTATATGAATATGAGAATTTATGAATGTATTGAATTTCAATAAAAAAAGTATTAAAAAATTAAAGGAATATATTTTACTCCCATGTTATAAGGTATGTGTAGAAAAAGGAAAAATTGTGTCATTTATGGAGAAGAATATAATTTTTATTGTTCAGGGAAGAAGAACATTTGTTATTGAACAAAATTATTTTTCAATTTAGATAAAATTATTTGGATGACTTTCATAATAATGAATGTTCCTCATATATCCCAAAAATATCATGTTGTTTTATTCACATGTGTGATAATTTTAAAAAATAATTTTGTTTATAAAATTTAAAATTTATAGGAAAACAAATAAATAATGTTGTCAGAGTTGGTGCATCAGGATATGTGTGGATCTATAAACCAATATCCCAGTAAAAATGAGATATTATCTATTTTTTATCAATTATTTCAATTGGATAGAATGGTAAATTGTTGTCACATATAAATATTTGGTGTTCAAGTGTATTAACCATTATAAAAGATTGTTGAAGAAGATTCCCTGGATAAAATTTTAGAACTTCTGAAAAAATAATGGTATATAATTCACTATTACATAAGAGGGTAAATATTTTCCAAAATCATGGGATACAATGTCATGGATTGGTAGTAAGGACTCTCCAAAAAATAGATTCATTGGGTGTTGTAATAAAATTATAAAAAAATAGCTCATAAAAACCTTGATGAAAATAATATCTTTGAGAATTATTTAAAGAAAGTTATACTTATATATATATATAAATCTACAATAGAGGCATGTTATGTCCAAATGAAGAGAATACCCTCTATGAGATGTGGTAGGTGAAAAAGACGACACTTAATTAAATTCACATTTTTGGAAGTAGGTGTTTTATTACCAGTAAATAGAAAAACCCTGAGTTTATAGACTATTGGGATGAAGGTATTTTCCATAGTTATTCATAAAAAAATAAATGTCTAATCTTTATATAAAAAGTATTAGAAATATAATGGAAAATAATGATATAAATGTTATTTAAAATGAGTACTTTGTCAACATAGTGAGAAAAGTTTATAATAAAACAATGATTGAATATATGAGGAATGACATGTCAAAGTGATACTACTAGGTAGATAACAAGGGATTTTGAATACTCAGATGATGGATTAATGATGGAGAAAATATTGTTGTATCGTCAAATATTAAGTTGGAATAAGTATATTTATAATCTGTTATAAGAATATCGTTGGTGACCAGATTCTCTAGTATGAACACGTAGGATGAGTAGTCAATATTAGAACTCCATTCTATATTATGTAGAGATAAATAAATTAAGAGGCTACCAAATTTTTAAATCAGGTGAAGCATATTCTGGAAGATATTCTCCAAATTAAAAATTACTAATCATATGAATTTTTTGTGGATAAAAATTGAAAAAAAAATTATCAAAACGAAGTGGGTATTTGGGAATAAACTGAATGAAGAAAAAGAGATGACATGGAACAGTACATGTTTTGAGTGAAACTTGTATTCCAAAATTGCAGTCATTCATGTTTTTGGGACATTTCCACATATTTCTCTATAGGAAATTATACAACTATTTTTTTATATATCAGTGAATATTGGCCTTAAAATATTGTCAAATGGATGTAAAATTAACATTATTAAATGTAATCCTTATGTAATAAGTAAACACATAGAAATCAGATATTTTTCATGATGATGAATATGAGAGTAAGGTGTATGTTTAGAGAAGGTATTATATTTAATGAACACTTTCCATGATTAATATTTGAGAAATATTGGACTCCAAAGAGGTAGATTTGATCAAAACCATCACATAGATAATGAAAATATAAAATGATGTTAATTCTTAACAATTTGGGTGCATTCATTTTGATAGGATCGGATGATGCATAATGAAATATATTTTTAGAACATATGAATTGAGATTTTGATATTTCTATGATTGGATATAAAATTTTTTCCCTAATATTACAGGTTATTCAAGGATAACATGGAATATTTATTTCTCAAACTAAATATTCCAAATAATTGATGAAAAGTATTATAATGTAAGATTTTTTATAGGTAAAAATATTAGTATACACAAAAAAAATCTTAAGATAATTATGGAAATGAAGTTGATTTAATAAAAAACTAGTATATATTTTGAATTTTTTTTACCTAACAACCACACTTCCCAACACTTTGTTTTCAACTTGCCTAGTTTTGTGGTCAAAGAGTTCTCCCAAGGAATGAAATAAGATATTTTTAAATTTGAAGCTTTTATATATCATTAATATTGTGTACTTCAGTTTTTTATCCATGAGAATAATAGAATTAGTTATTGGACAATAAAAAAGTAGAGAGGGTGGGTTCATCTAATGAATGAAATTCAACAATGGGAGGTGATTTAAATATTAGAACATATTTAATTGTTTAGATATAAAATATGTTTGACTATATTTACCTTACCATCATAGATTCTATATATATGGCCACAACTAAATATTATACTCATATTCAATAGAGAAATATATATCTTAAAGATATCTGAGTTGTTGTTTAATCTATTGTTATAATAAATATTGATAACATGTGTTAAATTAATCATAGAAAATATAACATTCATAATTACAGGAAAATCACATTGAGATTAAAGAAAATTTTATTAAGAATAATATTGAACATGACTAGGGGAAGTTAGAGTATAATCCAATAATAAATTATGTTATTAATATCAAGAAAAATGCATTTCATACTGCTAATATTGAGTTGCATTCACTAGATCTTATATTCTATGTTAACCTATATACCTAGATAGTATCATAAATGGGACCCCCTATCCCCTATATAATTTTCTAGTCATAGAATGGTAAATTTAATCTCTTATTTTTATGTTTTAATTTTTAATTCTATTTTTTAAACTTTAATACAAGTTCTATTTGGGACGTTGAAAAAGGACGGATGTGTTTATAAGATTCAAATTATTAGAACATATCCCAAGTAAGCTTTGGTGTGTTAATTATTATATAAAAGGGGTATCCATCCTATGATTAATGATAGTTATTTGGAACATAATTTTGACTAAAAACCCTACAATTTTGGGTTCCATTCCATGAAAAAATAAAATTCTTCTTTAAGTGTATTTTGAAATTAAATTTCTTAACAAATAGTAAAGATAAAATTAATACCAATTTATTTTATAGGAAATCATAATGGAGGTTAGAGTACTGGCATAGATGATTCAATATTAAAATATTTAAATTATCCCAAACATATGTATGCTAGAAAAATATAAAACACAATTTGAGAAAAAAATAAAAATAAGTCATAGGATATGTATTCGACACACAGATATTGGGGGAAGGATAGTATTCTAGATTGTGGATAAAAGAAAATTAAAGGTCATTCTGAAGAATGATTTGGATTTAACATTGTAATGTATATAGGGGGATCCATCTTATATCGATGTTTTTGTATGGTAGATCATTTACGTTACTAATTAGGGAATATGTTTTGGGAAGAAATTAAGAAGCATATAAAGGTTATGAGAGTATTTTATTGAGGATCCCTTCATTTAAATCATGTTTATAACATTGATCATGACTAAAGGGGATTCTATTTGGTGATTTGTTAATCATTAATACGCTCTATTAAGGTTAATGTTTTAGATTCAGATTTTTTTAGATATAGTTATTTCTTAAATTTTCTATGAAATAAGTGGTTAATCTATTTTGTGGTTTCCAACAAACCCAAAGGGAGATATTATTAGAAAGACTAACCTAAGAATGGTTTATGAGTTTTTATATTGTTATGTTTGTGGTAGATATATCCAACACATTTTACAATATCATAGGAAACTAATAATATGAATATTGGAGAAGACCTTTACTAATTTTGGTGTATTACATTTTTTAGTATAATTTGATGGATTTAGTAAAGTGAAAAACATCAATATATTTATATGATTCAATTCTGATGATAACGGTTATATAAAATAAAGGAACTGAAATCCCATTAGATTTAATTAGATTCATCAATGATGAGGGGAATAGAATGAGGTAAAAATGTATTAATTCACTATATTCATGTAAGAGTCACTGTAAATCATGTAATGGTTATTGGGGATTCATAATTATTTATTTTTTATGAAAGGATGTTTTAGTAATATGTATTTTGATTCTAAAAAGATTTATTCTAGATTTCATAATACGTATACTGGATCTAATTTAGTGTATGCTATATTTCTTAAGATATATTTTGAATCTCATGTGAATTATTCAGGATTCTGTACTTTTTATTTTGACTTTTTTAAGAGTAATTTGGTACTTCGTAATATATATTATTTATTTCATAAAATTTTTCATTGATTCAATAAAATGAATTTTTTATTTCTTATGGTACATTAAAAAACATCATAAGAGTGATATTTATATAAAAGTATGTTCTGTAAGTAATCATATCATTTTTAAGAGTCATAGATTTCAAAAAGACTAATTTTCTTTATTGAATTTGAAAAGTATAATGTTGATCAAGCTATGTTTTGTAAGATTCATTCACTTTGTCATTTTCAATGATGGTTTGGCCAAAAAATATAAGTGTATTATATTAATCATGAAATATTATTAATAACCTAGTAAACTATGGATGGTTTGAACAAAGGTGAGATTTATGTAGAATTATATGATATTTAAGTACATTAAATATATGATTAGAATTAGTTTTATGGATATCATGTTTGGCATAATAACATTTTTCTATTGGGTGACTTATTGTGAAAGTGGGAAATATACTTTCTGATATATTTTTAAAATCATGATTTGATTAATGATTAAGGAGGAAAATAGTTTCAATTTACTTAAAATATAATCATGGGGGAGATAATGGTGATAGAGAAGATAATTTTAAATTCAAATATAGAAATTACCACACAGGTGCATGTCCTAAGAAAATATATAATGTGTAGAGATATAAAAGGTTTATAAATCACCAAATATCTTTTTGACACACATAGATAGAATGATGGAAGGTATTCCATATTTTGGATAGATTGAAAAGGGGGTATTTTAAGACCTATAATGGAAAATATGTAAATAATAATAATGTAATTCTAGATTTTATTCATTCTGGAATATTAGATAATTCATCACAATGAGAAATTACGAGTTCATCAATTGACTACTACAAGTATAAAAGAATCTTTGTTTTGTGGAATATCGAAAAATATCACTGAGCAGTGATCCATTTGATTGAGTGATATTAGTTATAATTCTAATTGGTGATGGTTTTAAACCAAGAGGATCAGTGTGGCTGGTCTATAATTATAATAAAATTAGTGATCTTGGGTTTTTAGGTGTATAAGAATGTTCCCTTTTCATGATCCTTAGATTAACATGGTTTGGGTGATCCAAGTAAAAAACTTATTCATATATCTTATACTTTGTTATCACTTCATTTATGTTTTGATTAAGATAGAGTTTTTCTATTAAAATTGGAACAATTTCATTTCAAAGGTTGGTTTTGAATTTTTAAATTTTCAAATTCATCCCACCCCGTCCTTATCAAATTAATATATTTTGTGAAAATCAATATTGAATCTTCATTGATGACTTATAAATTTATTAGATGAATTTTATCATAATATTATATAAATAAATAGATTTCCATATTCAATCTTATATGAATTCTTTATCATCTCAATGTTCATCTATATCTTAAACAAACCAGATCTATCCGTCCATAAAATGTCTGAGTTGTCCCATGACATGGATTGAGGCACATTCCTGATCACCTCAGTCATGTGATATGTTTCCATGAATTAGATTACACTCAGTAATAGTGATTTATCCTAAATAATAATAATTCATAAGTATAGAAAAACAAAAAAAATTGGTAGGACAAATCCATGCAGTTGAATCCCACACCAAATCAGATTTGTATAAAATTGAAGAACAAAATAACATAAAATAAATCCCTTAGTTCACCTAGAACTCCATCCATAGAAACATGAACCAAGATACATTCCATACTCTCCACATATATAGTGTTTCCCCTATTAATGAAATAAACACTAATAGGTATGTTTTATTTGATTGAGGCCACTAATTTACTCAGAATAAATGTTGATATACCTAGCCAATCTATCCAATATCAATCTAGAGGGAGATATTGTGGAATAAGACTCTTACTAATCAAAACATAAAGCAATAAAATCCATTCAGTGTATATATATTGAGTGGTGTAAGAATTGTTTGAGAGTAAGCGACCCAATAGGATTTGAAAACTGATTTAATGAAATTTCATTAAAAAAATTCCATAAATTTTAGTTGGAAATACATTATTTGAAATATGTTTTTTTATTTTTTTAATATAAATCTTAATAAATTTTTTAAATAACCTTTCATATGATTTTAGATTTATATTTTTTTCAAATCATAGAGAAATATCTTTAGAACCCCCATTGAAATTTTTTGTGTGTGAATAAGATGAAAACAAACTAAATAGGTGATAAGGTATGTAAAGTAAATAAATATACTAAATCAATAGAAAATTATTTCCATGGAAAATAGTAATTCAAATTAAGAGAAAGTGAAATTAAAATTAAGTAAATAAAAATCTAGTTTCAATGGTAACGCCCAATCAAACCTATAAAAGATAAAAAAAATACACCCCATAAGATGTAAAATTACAAACCCCTAGTGAGAAAATTAAATAAAAAATAGGGTTAAATTAAACAAGTAACTAAATGGATATAAACATTAAATCTATTCATAGGTTACATTGGCTAGTATAACTATTAATATTACATTCCTCCCCAGCATGTTGGACCTAATAATCACATCCCTTTCCTGAGTATGGGAATCATACTAATCATGTCATGAGTTAGGATAACACCTGAACAAGATTAAGAGGACCACTCATTATAAATGATCTCATGCCCTAGTACCTATAAAGTCCCATTTAGAATGTGTACTAATTATTTTAGGTGATTAAATCCTATAATACAATCCAAATAAAAACCACCTATAAAATAAGAGATAATAAATGATAACATCAATACCATATCTCTCCTCCCTACACCAGATAGTTTGACCCCCTACATATTTCACATAAGGAGGAACAGAAATTATATTAGTCCACAATATCACATATAGAACAAGAAATTTTTATTCCAAATTTGTTGTATAATGGTTTTGAAAACAATTTAAATGATTAAAACCAGGCCTCTATAATTCATATTTAATTACACATTTGAAAACATTTTTAAAAACCATATTTGAATCCCAAAATTTAAATGTCAAAACTTCCTTTCTGTAATTATACGAATATGAATTAACACACACAGAGATATATATATCCTTCTCTCAATGAAAATATTCATATATTATTATGTGGATATCTTCATGTATCGATATATATATCTATACACATACCAAAATATATGTGTATAAGAACTGGACATAATAAGAAATGTTTTCAATATTATTCATAGTTCAATCACAAAAGAATGGAACAAAAATAATAATAAATTACAGAAGTAAATAAATACAAATCAATTATCCTATTTTTCACACATGTCATCTCAGACAACAATACACATAATATAGATAATACTAAACCATTTAATTTTTGTATGAAAACTACTATTTATTTCTTATTGGTCAAAAACATATTTTATTCATTTTTGGTTTAAGAGAGTAACTCAAAAAGTGGTTAAATTGAGTACATAATAATATTTATGTTTAAAAATGTTCAAATTTAATCCCATAATTTGAATGAATCATCTAGTTAATCAAAAGGGTAGTTTGATATAAGTTTTCTCCTTTAATTTTTTTGAAATCAAGATCAGTACTCATTTAAAACTATATTATAAATTAATCAAACTTTTGAAATCAGTTTACCCAAATAAATCCTTAAATAAATACTAATTAAAACAGAACATCAAATTATTATTTTTTGTATATATTAAAACTAAATATATTTTAATGCTATTAAATAAACAAATCAAAACACAATCGCATAACTAAATAAACAATTGGTTTATTCTTAATCCACGACTCAATCCCCTCCACTCATAAATCACATACTACCAAGAAAATTATTATATCAAATAATATTATCCATAACCTAGATTAGGTATAAAAACATTATCCCACATGTTTTCTTGGCTCAAATACTCTTCCACTATTACACATGTGAAGTAAAAAACCACTCAAGAAATTTATGGACCTCATCCAAAATAATCATCAGTGCGAAGATAAAAAGAGATAGAATAAAATATCATGTATTCTCATGTTCTTTCGTTGGAGTATATGTGTGTTAATAAAAGGATAAAACAACAAATTACTTGAATATAAAATAAAACCATCAAAAGATAAATAATTAATTTATATATATATATATAATGTAATGATTCATAGTATGTACTAAATTAGATGCTCGAGTGTCATCTGGTGTGGATTGGTGATATGAGTGAACCATTTCCTTACAAATTTTAGGAAAACATAGTGATACAAGGTTATATTTTTTGTATATATTAGAGGATCCTGATCTTCAATGAGTTCCACTCTTTCATAGATGAAATTAAGTAGGAATGAAATGTTTGTGTTATCAAGTGAGGATTGTTTAATATTCATAAATTTACACACCACTTGATCCTCCACATTCACTATGAATCATGATAGAGGTAATATTATAAAATATAATTAAGTGCATGATAAGTTTTTATATCTTACATATCATTATACTAACATTCAATTTACCATTAATAAATTATTTAAATAGTTATGAAAAAATTATAAAATAACCCTTTTTATAAATTTCAATAATATATCCATTGGGATAGATTAATTAAAAATCTAGTAAAATAGAGGAAGAAGATATCTAGTTGGTCACTCAATCAGAAAATGACTCATATTTGGTGGTGATTCGTGTCTAGAGGTGACTCATGTTGAGTGGTGATACAATCTGAAGGTGAGTCATTTGAACTAATAGTCACTCGAGCTAGTGGGCAATAAATCTTGTTGGTAAGTCATTTAGGTGGTAGGTCATTCTACCAATTAGTCATGTCTGGTGTTGACTCATATCTAATGGTGATACATTTGAACTAATTTCAATTCATGTCTTGTGGTGTGTCATTATAGAAATAAGTCATGCCTGGTGGTGACTCATTTCTAGTAGTGACTCAAGTCTTGTGGTGACTTAAGTCTGGTGGTAACTCATGTCTAGAAGTGAATCATTCTAAAACCTATCCAAATTTCATCAATGTTCCTTATAAAATAAAATTATATCGTAAAATATTAATCTCATTTAAACATAATAAACCTAATTTTTTAAAATTTAAATATTGGTGTTATATGAATCACTAATTTTTTGATGATTACAAATCAAGTCATTTGTATAATCCATGTAAAATACATATATATAAAGAGATGAATTTAGAAAAAAAACATATTAACCATTCAAATATAAAATGTGGGATAAATATAAAATTTTTATAAATGATAATTTTAATTAATGGTTTTCATAAGTAAATCACATAAAAATTATTATGGTAGAAAATGATTAAAGTATTAAAGTCATTAAAATTATTTATACTAGAGAATAACATATAAATAAATATGGTAACAAATGATAAGATAAGGAAATACAAAAAAAATCTAACACTGACAAACATATTATAAAATGTATGTAATTAAAGGATATATAATGTTGGTATCACAAGAAAGTAAAAAAAACAAAATCCATTCATATCAAAAGTAAGTAAATTTCATAACTATTCTAACCCTATTGGGATTATCCATAAGGTAAATCCAAAATCAGTAAATACAAATATATGAATAATAATTGAGATACATTTCATTTATCACCAAAATGATTGAAATTAGAGACCAAAAAGAGAAAATGAAAAGTAGAAAAAAATATCTACAAAACACTACTGTCTATTCAAATTCACTCTCAACTTGGGATGTAGGATCAGCGAGTCCATTTACCCTATTAGAGGTAGGATCCACAGATGTTGAGTTTGAGGGTGTTATGGTAGTAACTTAAGGTGCATAAAGAGGGGTTAGGAAGTTCTCTGGTAATCACTAGCCTAAGATTCTTGATAGCTTCCATGGGAGACAAGCTGAACAAAGAGTATTGGGAAGTTAAAGGGTCTAAGGAATGAGTATCTATAATGTTAGATATGGGAATTGCGTCAGGATAAACCACTTCAGTGTCAAACACATATAGTAAAGGAATAATAATATTGAAAAAACTCCATGATAATATTGCTTCATATTTCCATATCACTAATGAAATATTTTTTCCTTCGACGAAGATCTTGAGAAGAGATTCAAAAACATTGAACTACCTAACTTATTCCTTGAATTCCCTAGTAATATGTGGCACCTTTAGATTATCTTCTATAAATATGAAATGAGAATTCAATTTTTTCTTCGAACAAACCCTAAAAATGTAGTATTAAATGTAATTAGTGACGGTTTTCCTATCACATTATGTCTCATTTAAGCACTCTCCAACTAGTTTGTATATGTTCTCCATGTGATCTTGAATCTTCTCCATGTAGTACTAATTAGAAGAGTGAGAAATTCCCAAAACATCATGTTGATCCCTAAAAACTATGGACCAGATCATCTTCAGATCATATGATATTGAGGGGGTGGAGAATATGTGATGCCCCGACCCAATATTCCCAGATCTGATGCACTATATATTTTTACCTTGGCATGATCATAATAAATCAAATCCCAAAGTAATGATCCGTTTAGTAGACTTGGAAAAACTAGACCAAAACATAAGTTTTATGTTGAATCATAAAATAGGATGTAACATAGTAATTCAATTGGATACACTCATATCTATTAGACTATCAATGATGTTCTTCTATAATACACCTCTTTGCATCCTTGAAAAAATGAATCATAAGAAAATTGTGATCTTAGAATCTCATTAAGGATAAAAAATATAGTAAAAAATAGCATAAATAATCATAAAACTTTAAAGAAATTTATAAAATTGATACAAAAGCCTTTTAAACAAATCCATGAGCATAATATGGAAATATTTAATCAAATAATACTATTTAAACATTCACATGGATATTCTACTAGCCTTATAATCACATGTAATATCAACAACTAATCTCATAAAGAGGAAATTCATAATTCCAGACATCATATCCATACTCTCAATGCCTCACTCCAAAAACGTACATAAAATGGTAAAACCCCAAACTAGCATGTCTCATTAGACCTATCCATGCATCGAGGGGATATAGTGGGACCCACCCATCACATACTAAGTCCAATTTATTCCTCTTATGAAAGGGAAAAAACTTAACTAACAAAAACCATCATATTTAAACTATCATATGAAATATTTATATAGTATATATAAAACATGAATGCAATGAAAGTATCACATACATAGAAAAAATATATAAACCCTCAATATAATATTTTAGGTTGTATTATATGTAAGAAACCTCAATTAAACATAAATACAATAAATATTGTTGTCATAGATGAGATTTTTTTAATAAAATAATTTGAAACTTCTTTAGAGAAATAAACTTTTTTATTGAAAATGGTTATTTAGATTTTCACAAAATTGAAAATAAAATATTTTGATTCAAATTAATCTTGTAGTATTGCAAAGGAATCATCAAAATTATTAAGGCATTATGGTGTAAAAAAAAATTCTTATGGAATATAAGTTAAATACGTTCTTCTCATACTATTTTAAGAAATTAAAAATAAAGTACCTCATTAGGAAAATGAAACAATATTATATTTATAAAATAGAACATGGATAAAATGTCTTTAAATTTTTTTAAAATAATAGTATGATTTTTTAAATAAATTCTAATGAAACATGGACATGGAGGATAAATATGTCCCAATAAATTCTTATGTAATAGAAATCTCAAATAATAAAGAGATTGTAAAATTTATCCTTACCTTATAATTTCATTTAGTAGAGGGTGTGTTAAAATCATTTATAATGGTTAAATAATGTAATTATTTCATTCCAAAACAATATCCATTAATTTTTATATCATATATGATCCTATTATATCATTTTCTGTATAATATTTCATTATTATCATTATTTCTTCCTTGAACTACTTTATTATCTCATGTTTATTTTGTCATGTATGTCTTTTTAATTATGAATTGGATAAATATACTTCATATAATGAATTACATGTTCATAAATATGTTTTTCAGTCATTATATACATTTTTATAATCCTTCTTAAATGGTTGTAGTGTAAGATGATCCTCATCGCATCGTGGAGACGGTAGGTCTTATGTACACCAGAGGGATGGTATCCTTCGATAATGGTGATGGGTGAGGATTTTAATGAAATATAAACTATAAAACAACAAGGTCATTTCATATTTTTTATTTACAGCCACTATATTCATATTTATACCCATCTCAATAACTTATAGATGAGAAATAGTTTTCACCACTCTGTTGGACGGTAAGTCATACGTACACACGAAGGGTGATATTATTATTCATTAGATTGGTAAAAAGATGACTATGGTTATCAAATAATCACATAAAAATATAATCACATATTATATGTTGTATTAGTTACTTTAGTATGGAAACAGCCTTGGAAAATGATGAAGAAGAAGAAGAGATCTTTGAAATGGTGGATAAAACAATTACCTCTTTTTCAAGTGTCTCCTTATCATTTTTACAAAAGGTCTCCATAAGATGAATTTATGCCATGTTTAAAGACACTAGGATAAATTGAGGAAATATGGGAGGATAACTGGGTAGGTTTTGGCAAAGGTAGAGGGATTTATATGTCTAAAAAATAGAGAGGTGGATGTTCCTTGTTATAATAGAGGTGGGGGAACTTTTGAAAAGTCAAGAACTATTTATTTAATATATATATATTTTCTATTAAAATTTGATCAAAAGTGATTTATTTTAATTATAAGATGGTGATATGTAGAAATCATGTCATCCAATAAAATTTATACATTCATGGATATATTTTGAACCATATCATTTTCATTTGTCCTTATTTAAACTGTTAAATTTTAATTTTTTTAATAATATTCTAAAAGTTAAAATTTTATAAATCCTTACTTATGTGGTGAAAGTTACCCATAAATTTAAAAATTATAATTTTTTATACGATATAATTATCCTTTTTTAGTTTTTGAATATTTTTATTATTTTTCAATAAATTATTAATATGTTTATTTATAAAATTCCAATAATGTAAATTTTGACACTATTAATTACATTGAATTAAATTAAAATAAAAAAATAAATATAACTTCGAACTAAAACACATAATATCCTCATAACATGTCATAGTGACATATAAATTTCTAGGATCACCTTTATTAATTCAAATAAAATTTTTTCTAATATTTTTAAAACCATTTATTTGATATTTCTATTAATAAAATAATTTCAGTTTTGCAATTGTGGCATCATTAATAGTTATTATACAATCGCTAAACATTAGAAATAAATTAATATGATTTAGTTAATTCCTATAAATTCCCAAAGACAATTTAAAGGCAATTTTATCTTTTTTTATCGATATATTTAAATTAATATACTTATATAAAATGAGAGTGTGAATTTTTTTCACATTATTTGATTTTTATAATATCTTTATCATATTAATATAAAAGATTCCACTAAATGATTCCATTTCAAAACATAGTTTATAATTGTCTAATTTAGTCATATAATAGTATTTTGATATGTGTTAGGTTGATTTTATTATTTTGACCTTTAATTACCATATTTACCCTTAACCTTCGTAAATAAATAAAAAAACATACAATTCAATAATAAAATAAAGTCAATCCAACTAGATCACAAATTTCATACAAATTAAAACCATGTATGTCCTCTTTTATAAAATCAATTCTTAGAAATTGGAAAACAATGCTTAATTTTAGTCATGCAGATGTGGCGGGAAAGTGGGTAAAAAAAGACATTCATAACGTCAACAATTTTTTATATCTTATTCAATTATAAAAATGAATACAATTATCTACATTATATTAATATAAAATTTATTTTTATATTGCGACTTTAAGATCAATTTAAATGTAAAATAATTATTTAAATGAAAAATTCATTTTTTGAACAATAATGCTATATTTTTCAGTATTCATCAAAAATTGAAACTTTTCAAAAAATAAAAAAATTTATCCTATTATAATTTTGAAAATCCCAATTCAAAAATAAAGTATATTTTGAATAAATTTTTTTATAAATTTCAAAATTTGGTTAATATTATTCATAAAATCTTTTTAAAAGGCTAGTATCATAGATCATGGTGTGCTCAAACTTGGTGTTGCGTACAACACAAGA
Source organism: Viscum album (assembly GCA_963277665.1). NCBI lineage: Eukaryota > Viridiplantae > Streptophyta > Magnoliopsida > Santalales > Viscaceae > Viscum > Viscum album. The sequence continues at coordinate 828,770,625 of OY728165.1, forward strand.
TATTAAATTATTTAAAAAGTTACATACCATGAAATCTTGGGGTGTTACATTCTTACCTCCTTCCAAAATTTAATCCTAAAAATTTCTTGAATATTACTTCATAAAATTGTTTAGGTGGTCCTTCATCATAATTTCTTCAAGTTACCACATAACCAATTCCATTTTATAGTTTCTCCAAAGAACCATTACCGATCTCTTAATCTGATTCTTCAACACATGTTTTCTACATTAATGAATCTCAATAGGCTTGTCACAGTGAGTCCAATTAGGTTCCATTTTTCTTTATAGGTTCGTACATGTGTTAGGAATGGCTTGTATTTCCTTAAAAGGGATATGTGTAAAACATCATGAGCCTCGAAAAAGATTGGTTGAATTACTAAATGGTAATCTACAACACGAATTTATTCTATAATTCCAAAAGATCGTATAAACATGGGACATAACAAACCCTTCTTACCGAATCTTATAAAACCCTTCCATGGATATACCTTCATGAAAACATGATCTCCCACTAGAAACTCCAAAAAAAATCATTTTGTATATAAATATGCCTATTTTTTCTACTTTATGATGCTTTGACATTGGTTTGAAAAACATTCACATTTTCTGTTGTTTCCACAACATGTTCTACACCAACATATAGATGAACAACATCGTTTTCCATAGAATGATTCATATGGTTTAATATAAATACTTTAATGGAAGTTATTATTATAGTATAATTCTACTAGAGGTAAATACTGATCCCGCATACCTTTAATATAAGGCCCCTTACATAAAACATTAAAAAATCTTTAATTAAATGAATAATTCACATTGAAGAACATTTGAGGTTTAGAGTTTTAGAGAATTAGGACATAAATATTACATCTCAATGATTATAAAGTAGACACATCTACTTAGTTTCCATTTTTTTCAAAAAATAAAAACTCTTGAAAAAAATTTCATGTCTAGTTCCATGTTTTAGACAACATGACATTTCTATGATCCCATCCTTGACCCTATTCCACTTTATGTCCGGTAAAAAACATTTCAAAAACTTGGGATGAACATAAAAAGATCAGTAAGGGATATAATAATACGGAAAGAAAACATTAGTACATGTATACAAAAGAATCAATAAAATCATACTTTACTCATAAAATATAATCACATTAATATACCTCATGAAATCTTATGATTTAAGAATAAATCATATAAATCATTAGACATAAAGGTAACTTGAGGCATTCATGACATTCTTACATAGGGAGTAACCCTCATGGTTACGTTTTGGAATACCCATCATATTATATTCCCTAAATCTCTTTGGAGAAACCTTAGTGTTTATCTCCTTCTCATTACCCAATGCAATGGAGATCTATCTCAGGATCACCCGCCCTTAGTTTATCACGGAACCACCCGACTTCATAAACAATGCTTAAGAACCATAATATAATTGTATAACATAAAACAATCATAAAGGAAACATAACATTTAAATATTTCAATCACAAGATAACAATAAAACACATTGATATAATCAAAAAAATATCAAAACTATTTTCAATACCAAAATAAAGTGAAACATGGTGTTTATGTTTCATTTAAAAAATGTTATGGCTTTTATAGGAAGCTGAAACTCAAATAATGGTCACGGCAGTAGAGAAGTCGTTGTCGCCGCATACTTAAGACAAAAAATTCCCTTTTTCCATTTAGTAAAACTCTTCATGTAAATAGATTCCTTTTTAATGAAATTAAAATTCAAAAGTGTTTTATACACCGTACAAAATAATGTTGTGTAGAAATCAGAAGATGCCTCAATGAAAGGAGATTGAGATAATGTCCTGTACAAAGATGGTGTCCTTAGATTAAGGATAAATCAATTACATAATTATGTTTGAAAAATATAAATACACTTAATATAAGTGGATATTAAATGTAAAACAATCATAGGTCATCCAAACATATTCATTAAAAGGCCCCAGCCTTAAACCTTACTTAATATTGAATTAAATGAGTAATTCACATTGAGGATCTTTTCAGGTTTAGAGTTTTAGAGAATTAGGACATAACTATTACATCTCAAAAGATTACAAAGTAGTCGCTTCTACTAAATTTCCATAAAATAAAAACTCTTAAAAAGAAACATGTATAGTTCCATGTTTTAGGTAGCATGACTTTCCCTTGATCCCATCCTTGGCCCTATTCCACGCTAAGTCCTGTGAAAAACATTTCAAAAACTTGGGATGAGCATAAGAAGCTCAGTAAGGGATACACAAAGAATGAAAACTGTTAGTTTTTCAAAACAACAAGAAAACCATGAATACTTTATCAATGTAATACTTTTCACCTTCATGAAGTACTAAAAAATCTTCACTGAAAAAAAAGTATCATTACTAACCTTTTTGTAACCAAAGGATTACCATAAAACCCATATAAAGAACACATAACATATATAAAGGTAACTTGGGACATAAACATACTTAAGTGGAATAACCATACCGTCGACTTCCACACATATCACTTAATGGAATAGCCATACGGCCAATTTCCATACATACTTAATGGAATAGAAATACAACCGACTTCCATACCCAATGCATTGGAGGTTATAACATAACCACCCGTCCTGGTATTCACGGCACCACCCGTCATATGGTTTATAACGTAACCACCCATTAAACTGTCCAAGTACCAATATAAAATCATAAAACATAAAACCAATATAAAGGAATGATAACATTTCCACATCACAATATATCATAATAGAATACTTTATCAAAACCATTTTCAAACCCATTTAAAACATTTAATAAAGAGATTTGTGAATCAAAGTGTCCCATACCACCTTGAAGATTAAAATTTTAAACCATTAATATCCATAAAAATAAATCCTTAAAACCATTTTGAAAACATGTATATTAATAAGAAAAAATAATTAAAACATTTAAAACGACATTTTGGTTAAAGGGGTTTTACCAAAATTAGAGACACTTGAATACAATAATTGAGGAATAACATTTAGTCAGAACTTTATAATGTCATGAGAATAAATGGATTCATGATATAATACTCCAAAGGACAGTATATACACCATATAAGAGTGAATTGGTGTATAACAACAATGAACCCTCAATAGAAATGTCAAATGTGATGAAATCCCTTATAAAGAAGGTATCCTTATATTAAAGACAAATCAATCTCAAAAATATGTGTGACAAATATAAATACACCCAATATAAGTGGATATTAAGTGTAAAAAAATAAAATGTCATTCACACATATTCAATGGATGACATATTCAATGACTACATGTTGAACCCAAAGAAATCGAAATTGGGTTAAAAAGTTCCCTTGACAGCCTAACGACATCACATAAAAATGAGTTTATGAGAGATAATAAGTGTATCTCATCACTCGGACATAAAATTTACATCAATAAGGATATATGAGAACATATCCCAACATAAAAATATGTAAATTAAAAGACCCAACAAAAGAAGTCTTTTAAAAAAGAGGAGGGTGAAAGGTTCCCTTACCGACTTGGGTATCTTTCAAAACATACACCCCATGAAAGAAGGACAATAGATCATTGATGTAAATACTCATAAACGAAATTATATTACACAAATAGTAGAATAATGGGCAGTACATACACCACTCAATGGAATTTGTGGCAAATGTAGCATAAATCTCACGGGAATAAAAGTGAGATGAAAAATCCCTTATGAAAACTCGGCAGCCTAACGACGCCACATAAAACTTCCGAATATGGATTGATGAGATCAAATAGGGTATCTCATAACATTACAATAAAATTTACAGCAAGAGGAATATAAAAGAACATCCCCCAACATTACAAAGAGGAGCCTAAAAGAAGTGACATAAAGGAGAGTACTTAAAAAGAAAGAGAGAGGTTAGATCTCTTACGAAAGTTCGGCAGCCTAACGGCGCCACTCAAAACTTCCAAAATAGATTGATGAGAGAGAATAGGGTCTCTCATCACATGAACATAAAAATTACAGTAGGAGTAATATAAAAGAACATCCCAATCATAAGAATGATGAGCTTAAATGAAATGACATAAAAGAGTGTACTTAAAAAGAAAGAGAGTTGTAGGATCCCTTACCTCGGGTCCGACTTGACTCGATCGTTCTTTAACGTCCTGAATAATAAACTTGAGTTAATTTATATTTGATTAAGAACCTTTTTCAAGTTCATTATCCCTTTTATATCACTTATTTCCATGTTATAAACATTATGTATTCATTTAAGTTAATAATGTTTGTTTTGTCGATATTTGGTTCTTAAGTCGAAAGTGGACTTCTTACAATTACATGTTGTTCGTGTGGTCAAAGGTTATTTATATCCAGAATGACATTCCTGATTTGGATATCATATATATCATATATATCCAGAATATACATGTATTTATAATATTACATAATCATTTAGCGGTAAGAAATGAAATGCACCGTTCATGGAGACCGTAAGCCGTACGTACGTATGAACGCTACTTTCATTTCTTTGTCATATTAATGGAATTAAAACTAAATGAGAGGTATGTATATTTTAATTACAGAATTATATTCATCATTTAGATGTATCATTCATCATATATATCCATTATATACATGTACTTATAATAGTACATTACATTTGGGGATAAGAAATGAAATGCACCGTTCTTGGAGACGGTAAGCCGTACGTACGCATGAACGCTGCATTCATTTCTATCTCATACTTTAATGGAAAGAAATAAGAATGATATATAGGTATATAATAGTTCCAGTATATCATCATATATAATAACAATAAATCAATCCTTTATACGTCCCATGTATGGCATTAACGAATCACATCACTTTGAGGGGCGGTAGTCCGCACTTCCAAAAATAAAGATATCACGTATACCCATAATGGAAGCCATAAAGGTAAGACTCAAATGAAAAATACAGAAGCATAAGTAAAACATAAACATATTATATATCATATATAAAAATAGTGACATCATAATGGCCACCTTTGAAGGTGTTAAATGAGTATTGAACAATCATCGTTTCAGGAAGAAGAATTTCGCCATCCACGGAAACCGTATGTTCTTTAACCAATTGATGTAGTTGTGTGAGAGTGTAGCTCGAATAAATCTTATAAAAACATCCTAGTATATTTAAGATACTGGTTTTGTTACAAAAGAAGTAAATAAAAATAGTTTAGGGGGTTGGAGAAGAAAAATAAAACAAATGAACATGAGAGAATGAATTACCTTTAAAAGTGCAACTCCTTTTGATTTGAGCCTAAAGGCTTCCTTTGAAAGGATTCTGCCCAATGGGAATCCTCTAGGATGAGGATAGGGATTTTCAGAGAGTAAATGGGCAGGGGTTGGCCGAGCCAAAGGCTTGAGGAGTGTGTGAAATGAGGTAGAGGTGGGGGCCTTTTATAAGAGGAGAGGAGGGGCACTTTTGGAAAGTAAGAAATATTACTTTATTTGAAAATGTGTTTCGGTTTTAAAAGGTCCCACATTGATATAATTCGTGTATAAGGTGATAAGGGATCTAAATCCACCCATCCAATAAGTTTTAGACATGTTTAGGTCATAGAGTTTACATTATCTTCTCATTTTATTTAAATCGTCAGATAATGATGTCATCGCTGCATCATTATGATGTTATAAATAATTTAATTTATTTAATATCTGAAAATTATAAAAAAATTACTATGATGTAGGAAATATTTTTATCTTTCCAATGACTATTTATAACAAAAAAATATGACTTGTATAACCCCACTTAAAAATTGTTTTAGTAAAACATATCATGTTTGTATCATTTTTACTTTTACATTAAATAAAAAGTTATTTATGTCATTTCCCAACCAAAGTGGCTCCATGGGGTCCCCAAGTTGACCCATGGCTTGTCTTGGTCGGCCATTACACATCCAATGAGGTTAGGACATGTGTCAAGTTCATTTCATATTATTAAAACAATATTTTTACCTTAAACTACACTAATTACCTCTAATCGCGATTAAAAACTTAATACGTTACTATTCACCAAAAAATTATTTTTATCCCATTGAACCACATTTTACTTCTTAATGACAACCATGTATGTCGGATTTTCAAAATTCAAAACACAAAGATAGAAAATTTTCATTTAAACGGAAAAATCAGTTTTTATAAGTACCACTTAGTGGTTTCACTATTCATCAAAAATTGATGTTTTTCAGAAAAATCCCAAAAATTCACCCTAAGCTATATTTGATATTCCGAATTCAAAAATGAAGTCTATTTTACAAAATTCAAAACATATAAGTCACATTTATTAATTTAATAATTAATTCCCGTTGTCAGATCAAATAGCGTGTTTTTATGAAACAATAAGTATCAAAAGATTGACATTGGTTTAAGTCCGATTTCAAAGTGAAATTAATTCCAACGACCACTATTGGATTTAATGGTAAAAATATATTATAATTTAACTTTAAAACCAATTCAAAAGATAACCTAATCATATAAATAAATTATATTAAAAAGAGGTTTTGAATTAAAATACAACATTTTACACTATTCATTTAAAAAAAGAACTTTATCGGAAAGATACCAAAAATTTACACAAAGTAAATTTTGATGTCCCAATTCTTAAGAAGAGTTTTATTTGGTCCAAAAGGATTTATAAGAGTGAAAAAAACTATATTTAATGACACGTCTCCATCAAAAGGCGATAAGTGAACCTTTAGTGAAAACTAGGGCATATTCGCCTAAAATTGAATTCTTTCTGTATTTTAAGCCTTTATATTTTATTGGATAAATGTAAAAACATTTAGAAACATATATAATCATATTTTAGTTATTTCTATCCATTCCCGCCAACACAACGGCTACATGTTAACTACCATTTAAAATAATATTATTTTATTATTAGAGTGCAACATAAGATTCCCAAGAAACTCGTTGTTGCGTGTTGGGTACGCCATCGAGCATAGCGTCCCCTTTAAAGTCATATTAATATTTTACTCACAAATATGGATAAATATGAAAATTTCATATTCTTTATTTACTTGGGGTGTTACATCCTTCCCCCCTTTTGGGAATTGCGTCCTCGCAATTTTAAAATTGCGCTTGGAAACATCCTTGAAAGCCCCACATCGGAACAAGAGTCGGTAAAACAATCACTTTAAAATAAATAAAGATAAGTATAGAGGTCACCCGAGTTAACCCATACTACGACTCCATGTAGGAAAACATGGACATGGAGGAGAAAACATAGGGTCATGTTCTGATGGAGAGTGATAGAAAACATGTTTAGGAGAAAGTTAACAATAAGAAAATCACAAACTTGTGATGGGTTAAATGGTGTTGGGTTCCCCAGTAGGAAAAGTTAATAGAACACATTTTTGTTTTCAGTTACTTAATATTGAGGAATTTATTCATAAGGAAGCATAATCACTTATCATGTTGACTTTCAACTTTTACTAGATTCCTTAATAAAACTCATATTTTTTCCAAAAGACGAGTATTTAGGGAGACTTGTTCGCATTAAGAGTACAATAATCAACTTCTAGAGAATCACCTAATCCACAAAAGAGAACAATATACTTCCTATGTATTTGGACTTTAACCAAAACCAAAACCAAAAAGGCTAGTACAAGGTCAGATAATCCAAAAAAGGATAACCCTTTATAAAAAGAAAATCTATTCTTAATCTCAAAATTTTTTCCAAAAAAAACCAAAGTTCAACGAGGACCATCCGATAAACAATTTGTCCATAAAATTCTTCAAAGTAAACCAATATAAGATTGAAACCCAAATATTTGAAGGATTTAGTCACATAGTCTTCCAAGTTAAATCGTAACATTTATATCCAAACAATATCAGTTGCTCCTAAAGTCTCGTATTGAAAAGTAATTAACCTAATCACATATCCTCCATGATAGGTTAATCATTTTCATAAATAACCCAAAATCAAATTACTCTTAATTCATAAAATCATATAACTAAAAAGAATCGGTCAAACTAACCAGGGACTTCACGTAGTCCAGTGGTAGGCGATAAATACCAGTCGCACTTTGGTTGTGGGTTTGATTCCCACAGCTTTGTCCGACGCGACGGGTTATCACACGGTCTGCGTGTTGTCCTTTTTCCAAAACTATATAATTCTTAAATCAATCCCCAAAAAGAGATAAAATCATAAAAAATGATCATAACATATTTTAGCCTCAAGTTTATCTCATGCCTTTCATTTTCCAGCATATCATATAATAACCCATAATTACCTCAAAAGTAAGGATCATATAAACTCTAATGGTTACCTTTATAATTATTACCTGAACTTCCACATGGATTGGTTATCTCGTACATGATGCATTAAAGATCATACCAATGTTCAAGGGGTTGATCATGACTCCTTGATTTTTGGTTTAGAACAACCACGAGTTTCCTCATTGAATCCTCCATTTTATCTAGTATATTAATCAGCGAACCACCACAGTTTCCTCCAAACCTGTTGTCTCTTTGGTGCCTGCTAGATCCATCCATTCACTAAAAATAGAAATGTCAGTGTGAGTATATCAACAAAACCATCATGTACTAATGAGGAAGGTAAACACTAAGATACACGTACTCATTCACTTTATCTAAAACTAGGACTCTTTCTGAAATCCTAACCATTATGGTAATGTCACTTATGCTTAAAGAATACCCTAACCTCTAAAGTTATCTAAACCGACCTTTGATACCAACTATAAGGCCCCATCCTTAAACCTTACTTAATATTGAATTAAATGAGTAATTCACATTGAGGATCTTTTCAGGTTTAGAGTTTTAGAGAATTAGGACATAACTATTACATCTCAAAAGATTACAAAGTAGTCGCTTCTACTAAATTTCCATAAAATAAAAACTCTTAAAAAGAAACATGTATAGTTCCATGTTTTAGGTAGCATGACTTTCCCTTGATCCAATCCTTGGCCCTATTCCACGCTAAGTCCTGTGAAAAACATTTCAAAAACTTGGGATGAGCATAAGAAGCTCAGTAAGGGATACACAATGAATGAAAACTGTTAGTTTTTCAAAACAACAAGAAAACCATGAATACTTTATCAATGTAATACTTTTCACCTTCATGAAGTAGTAAAAAATCTTCACTGAAAAAAAAAGTATCATTACTAACCTTTTTGTAACCAAAGGATTACCATAAAACCCATATAAAGAACACATAACATATATAAAGGTAACTTGGGACATAAACATACTTAAGTGGAATAACCATACCGTCGACTTCCACACATATCACTTAATGGAATAGCCATACGACCAATTTCCATACATACTTAATGGAATAGCAATACGGCCGACTTCCATACCCAATGCATTGGAGGTTATAACGTAACCACTCGTCCTGGTATTCACGGTACCACCTGTCATATGGTTTATAACGTAACCACCCGTTAAAATGTCCAAGTACCAATATAAAATCATAAAACATAAAACCAATATAGAGTAATGATAACATTTCCACATCTCAATATATCATAATAGAATCCTTTATCAAAACCATTTTCAAAACCATTTAAAACATTTAATAAAGAGATTTATGAATCAAAGTGTCCCATACCACCTTGAAGCTTAAAATTTTAAACCATTAATATCCATATAAATAAATCCTTAAAACCATTTTGAAAACATGGATATTAATAAGAACAAATAATTAAAACATTTAAAACGACATTTTGGTTAAAGGGGTTTTACCAAAATTAGAGACACTTGAATACAATAATATAGGAATAACATTTAGTCAGAGCTTTATAATATCATGAGAATAAATGGATTCATGATATAATACTCCAAAGGACAGTATATACACCATATAAGAGTTAATTGGTGCATAACAACAATGAACCCTCAATAGAAATGTCAAATGTGATGAAATCCCTTATAAAGAAGGTATCCTTAAATTAAGGACAAATCAATATCAAAAATATGTGTGAAAAATATAAATACACCCAATATAAGTGGATATTAAGTGTAAAACAATAAAAGGTCATTCACACATATTCAATGGATGACATATTCAATGATAACATGTTGAACCCAAAGAAATCAAAATTGGGTTAAAAAGTTCCCTTGACAGCCTAACGGTATCACATCAAAATGAGTTGATGAGAGATAAAAAGTGTATCTCATCACTTGGACATAAAATTTACATCAATAAGGATATATGAGAACATATCCCAACATAACAATATGTAAATTAAAAGACCCAACAAAAGAAGTCTTTTAAAAAAGAGGAGGGTGAAAGGATCCCTTACCGACTTGGGTATCTTTCAAAACATACACCCCATGAAAGAAAAACAATAGATAATTGATGTAAATACTCATAAACGAAAGTATATTACAAAAAGAGTAGAATAACGGGAAGTACATACACCACTCAATGGAATTTGTGGCAAATGTATCATAAATATCACGGGAATAAAAGTGTGATGAAAAATCCCTTACGAAAACTCGGCAGCCTAACGGCGCCACATAAAACTTCAGAATATGGATTGATGAGATCAAATAGGGTATCTCATCACATTAAAATAAAATTTAAAGAAAGAGGAATATAAAATAACATCCCCCAACATTACAAAGAGGAGCCTAAAAGAAGTGACATAAATGAGAGTACTTAAAAAGAAAGAGAGAGGTTAGATCTCTTACGAAAGTTCGGCAGCCTAACGGCGCCACTCAAAACTTTCAAAATGGATTGATGAGAGAGAATAGGGTCTCTCATCACATGAACATAAAAATTACAGTAGGATTAATATAAAAGAACATCCCAATCATAAGAAAGATGAGCTTAAAATAAATGACATAAAAGAGTGCACTTAAAAAGAAAGAGAGTTGTAGGATCCCTTACCTCGGGTCCGACTTGACTCGATCGTTCTTTAACGTCCTGAATAATAAACTTGAGTTAATTTCTATTTGATTAAGAACATTTTTCAAGTTCATTATTCCTTTAATATCACTTATTTACATGTTATAAAAATTATGTAATCATTTAAGTTAATAATGTTTGTTTTGTCGATATTTGGTTCTTAAGTCGAAAGTGGACTTCTTACAATTACATGTTGTTCATGTGGTCAAAGGATATTTATATCCAGAATGACATTCCTGATTTGGATATCATATATATCATATATATCCAGCATATACATGTATTTATAATATTAAATAATCATTTAGAGGTAATAAATGAAATGCACCGTTCATGGAGACGGTAAGCTGTACGTACGTATGAACGCTACTTTCATTTCTTTGTCATATTAATGTAATTAAAACTAAATGAGAGGTATGTATATTTTAATTAAAGAATTATATTCATCATTTAGATGTATCATTCATCATATATATCCATTATATACATGTACTTATAATAGTACATTACATTTGGGGATAAGAAATGAAATGCACCGTTCATGGAGACGGTAAGCCGTACGTACGCATGAACGCTACTTTCATTTCTATCTCATACTTTAATGGAATGAAATAATAATGATATAGAGGCATATAATAGTTCCAGTATAACATCATATATAATAACATTAAATCCATCCTTTATACGTCCCACGTATGGCATTAACGAATCACATCACTTTGAGGGGGCGGTAGTCCGCGCTTCCTAAAATGAAGATATCACGTATACCCATAATGGAAGCCATAAAGGTAAGACACAAATGAAAAATACAGAAGCATAAGTAAAACATAAACATATTATATATCATATATAAAAATAGTGACATCATAATGGCCACCTTTGAAGGTGTTAAATGAGTATTGAACAATCATCATTTTGGGAGGCACAATTTCGCCATCCACGGAAACCGTATGTTCTTTAACCATTTGATGTAGTTGTGTGAGAGTGTAGCTCGAATAAATCTTATAAAAACATCCTAGTATATTTAAGATACTTGTTTTGTTACAAAATAAGTAAATTAAAAGAGTTTAGGTGGTTGGATAAGCAAAATAAAACAAATGAACATGAGAGAATGAATTACCTTTAAAAGTGTAACTCCTTTTGATTTGAGCCTAAAGGCCTCCTTTGAAAGGATTCTGCCCAAAGGGAATCCTCTAGAATGAGGAGAGGGATGTGTAGAGAGTAAATGGGCAGGGGTTGGACGAGCCAAAGGCTTGAGGAGTGTGTGAAATGAGGTAGAGGTAGGGGACTTTTATAAGAGGAGAGGAGGGGCACTTTTAGAAAGTAAGAAATATTACTTTATTTGAAAATGTGTTTCGGTTTCAAAAGGTCCCACATTGATATAATTCGTGGATAAGGTGATAAGGGATCTAAATCCACCCATACAATAAGTTTTAGACATCTGTAGATCATAGAGTTTACATTATCTTCTCATTTTATTTAAATCGTCAGATAATGATGTCATCGCTGCATCATTATGATGTTATAAATAATTTAATTTATTTAATGTCTAAAAATTATAAAAAAATTACTATGATGTATTAAATATTTTTAGCTTTCCAATGACTATTTATAACAAAAAAATCTGACTTTTATAACCCCACTTAAAATTTGTTTTAGTAAAACATATCATGTTTGTGTCATTTTTACTTTTACATTAAATAAAAAGTTATTTATGTCATTTCCCCACCAAAGTGGCTCCATGGGGTCCCCAAGTTGACCCATGGCTTTTCTTGGTCGCCCATTACACATCCAATGAGGTTAGGACATGTGTCATGTTCATTGCAAATTATTAAAACATTATTTTTACCTTAAACTACACTAATTACCTCTAATCGCTATTAAAAACTTAATAAGTTACTATTCACCAAAAAATTATTTTTATCCCATTGAACCACATTTTACTTCTTAATGACAACCATGTATGTCGTATTTTCTAAATTCAAAACACAAAGATGGAAAAATTTCATTTAACCGGAAAAATCAGTTTTTATAAGTACCACTTAGTGGTTTCACTATTCATCAAAAATTGAAGTTTTTCAGAAAAATCCCAAAAATTCACCCTAAGATATATTTGATATTCCGAATTCAAAAATGAAGTCTATTTTAAAAAATTCAAAACATATAAGTAACATTAATTAATTTAATAATTAATTCCCGCTGTCAGATCAAATAGCGTGTTTTTATGAAACAATAAGTATCAAAAGATTGACACTGGTTTAAGTCTGATTTCAAAGTGAAATTAATTCCAACGACCACTATTGGATTTAATGGTAAAAATATATTATAATTTAACTTATAAACCAATTAAAAAGATAATCTAATAATATAAATAAATTAGATTAAAAAGAGGTTTTTAATTAAAATACAACATTTTACACTATTCATTTAAAAAAAGAACTTTATCGGAAAGATACCAAAAATTTACACAAAGTAAATTTTGATGTCCCAATTATTAAGAAGAGTATTATTTGGTCCAAAAGGATTTATAAGAGTGAAAAAAACTATATTTAATGACAGATCTCCATCAAAAGGCGATAAGTGAACCTTTAGTGAAAACTAGGGCATATACGCCTAAAATTGAATTCTTTCCCTATTTTAAGCCTTTATATTTTATTGGATAAATGTAAAAACATTTAAAAACATATATAATCATATTTTAGTTATTTATATCCATTCCCGCCAACACAACGGCTACATGTTAACTACCATTTAAAATAATATTATTTTATTATTAGAGTGCAACGTAAGATTCCCAAGAAACTCGTTGTTGCGTGTTGGGTACGCCATCGAGCATAGCGTCCCCTTTAAAGTCATATTAATATTTTACTCACAAATATGGATAAATATGAAAATTTCATATTCTTTATTTACCTGGGGTGTTACATTCATATCACAACATAATCACGAAATAGATGTTTAACCCAAAGAATTGAAATTGGATTAAGAAGTTCCCTTACAGAAATTCAATATCCTAATGACATCACTTTAAAATTCCAAAATTGAGTTGATGAGAGAAAAAAAGGGTATATAATTACTTGGAAATAATATTTACAGCAATAATGACATATAAGAACATATCCCAACATTAATAAGATGTAAATTAAAATACCCAACAAAAATAAGTATTTTAAAAAGAGGAGGGTGAAAGGTCCCTCACCGATTTGGGTGACTTTTGAAACATACACCCCATGAAAGAAAGACTATAAAATTTTGATGTAAATACCCATAAACGAAATTATATTAAACAATTATTTGTATAATGGGCAGTACATACACCACTCAAAGGTGATAGTGGCAAATATAGCATGAATCTCATAGGAATAAAAAGTGAGATAAAAACCCCTTACCTCATTGTAATCAATCAAGTCATATGACCAAAAGATAATAAGAACCGAATGAATCTCATAATACCGTGAATATAAATAGAATCATGATAGTATATATCAAATGGAAGTACAAAATACACCACATGCAATAAATAATTGGAGAACAATGGATATATCACGTAATTAAAAGTGAGATAAGAAATCCCTTTACCTCATGTCTGACTTGTCTTGTTCATTTCTTTATATTCCAGAATAATAAACTTTGGTCAATTTATAAATTCTTAAGGACTTCCATTAAAGTTTATTATTCAATTCATATCACATATTATCATTTTATAATAATTAGTTAATTATGTCAGTTCATATCATACATTTTGTCGATGTTCAGTTAATGAGTCAAAAATAAACTTGTTTGAAAAAAATTGTCCATGTATTTATAAGTACATCATATCTGGAATGGTGTTCATGATTTAAATATCATGTATATCTATTGTATATATATTTATTAATATTCCATAATTTTTCGAGATAAGAAATGAAATGTACTGTTCATGGAGACGGTAGGTCGTACGTATGCATGAACGCTACTTTCATTTTTTTGTCATATTAATGGAATTTAAAACTCAATTAGACATAGATATATTATAATTCTAATATAATATATATTTTATATAGGTAACATAAGTTCATTAATTACATTATTTATAAATTCCATGTTTGGCCTGAACAAGTCACATCACCTGAGGGGGCGGTAGTCCACACTTCCTTAGATGAAATTATCGCAGTTCCACAACATGAAAAACATAACAATTTGATTTAGAAATTAAATTCAGAAGAATAAAAAAAATTCCATATATATCATATATAAATACAGTGACATTATAATGGCCACTATTAAAGTTGTTAAAAGAAGATTGAACAATCATCATTTCATGATGCAGTAATTCGCCACCCACAGAAACAATATCTTCTTTAACCATTAGATGGAGGTATGTGTAAGTGTAGGTATAATACTTATCATAAAAACATCATAGTACATTGAGTATACTGTTTTTATTACAAAATAAAGGAATAAAAAGAGTTTAAGGGGTTATAAAAGCAAAATAAAACAAAACAACATAAGAGAAGACATTACCTCTAAATCAGGTAAATCTTTTTGATTTGAGCCAAAGGCTTCCTTGAAAGGAATTCTGCCCAAAGTGAGGCTTCTAGGAGTAAGAGAGTGATGTAGAGAGATAATGTGAGAAGTGTTTGGATGAGCCAAGGGCTTTAGAGGTGTGGGTAAGAGGGTAGAGGTGGGGGCCTTTTATATGAGGGAGGAGGGCCACTTTTGGAAAGTCTTCAAATGTTACTTTATTATAAAATGATTTTCGGATTTTAAAGGTCCCATAATGATATATTTCGAGGTTAAGGTGATAAGGGTTAGAAATCCTCACATACAATAGATTTTAAACAAGTGTATGTTTTATAGTTTACCTTATCTTTTCATTTTATTTAAATCGTTCATTAATGAGAAAATCACTGCATCATCATGGTGTCACAAATAAATTTATTTATTTAATGTCTAAATATTATAAAAAACATGATGTAGGAAATATTTTTAGATTTCAAATGAATATTTATAGTGTAATATATCATTTATGAAAACTAAATTAAAATTGTTTTACTTAGGATATACAAACTTTTGTTATATTTCTCTTCTTTTTAAAAAATAATGTTATAAATTTCACTATTACACCCATGTGACTCCATGGGCCCTAAAGTTTGGTAAAAATATTCACATGGTTGGAAATGACTCAAAAAAGAGGATGTGGACCCATGTTGGGGTCATTTTATATTATTATGATTTTATTTTTTACCCTTAACTACCCGATTACTAATTAATCACGATAATTAAAGATAATTACCGTAGTTACTATTCATAATGTCCAAAAAACAAAAATGTCTTAATGATATAATTTGGACCATATGATTCAAAATATATAATCAATTTTACCAAATTCCAAACATATAAATTTTATTAATTAATTTAAAAATAATTCTCGTTGTCACAACCAAAGACGGGTTTTTAAGAAGTAAAATTTATCAAAATATTGACTTGTTTTTAGTTCCAATTGAAAAGTGAAATTACTTCCAATGAACAAAATTTTATTAAGTGATAAAAATATAATTCAATTAAAATTTAAAACCAATTAAAAGGACAATATAACAATATAATAAAATTATATGAAAGGGCAGTTTTGAAGTAAAATGCAGTATTTTTCACTATTCATTAAAAATAAACATTTGTCAGAAAAATACCAAAAATTTATCCAAAGTAAATTTGATATTAAAAATTCAAAATTGATTTCTATTTTAGAAAATTCAAAACATATAAGTTGCATTAATTAATTTTATAATTAATTCCTGCTGTTAAGGATAATATCATATTTAAAAAAAAACAATATCTATCAAAAGGTTGACACTTGTTTATGTCCAATTTCAAAGTGAATTTAATTATAATGACCACCATTGGATTAAATGGTAAAAATATATTTTAACTACACTTTAAAACAAATTAAAAATATAATCTATCAATATAAATAAATTATATTAAAAGGAGGTTTTGAATTAAAATACAGCATTTCCACTATACATTAAAAAATGAACTTTATCGGAAAAGTAACAAAAATTTACACAAAGTACATTTTGATGTACCGATTCTGAAGAAGGATTTTATTTTTTCAAATATAACATATAAAATTGTCAAAAAGTGGATTTAAAAAGGGTTCTCCATCAAAAGGCGGTTAAGCGATTTTTTAAAGAATATTAGAATATTTATGCTTAAAATTGGATTCATTCGCATTTTAAGCCTCTATAATTTATTGGGTAATTGTTAAAATATTTAACAAACATATATAATAATTTTTTAGTTAGTTTTATTCATTCCCTCCATTACAACAGCTAGGAGTTGACTACCATTTAAAATAATATTATTATATTATTATTGTGCAACGTAAGATTTCAAAATAACTCGTTGTAGCGTATTGGGTACGCCATTGAACATAGAATTATCTTTAAAGTAATATTAAAATTTTATTCACAAATATTAATAAATATGATAATGTCATATTCTTTATTTACTTGGGATGTTGCATTTGAAGTCTGGTTATCATGATCTTAAAATGTCTTCTAATGTTTGAATAGTTCTTTCTGATTGTCCATTCGTTTGAGGTTGGTAGGTTGTTCTCAAACAAAGCTCAGTATCTATAGGCTTCTAGAGACTTTTCTATAATATTAATGTAATATTAAGGGATCATTTCCCAAAAATAATTGATAAGGGTACACCCAGAAGTCTTACAACATCATTAATGTGATGTATTACTAAACGTTCATATGGTAAATCATCTCCTATATAAATAAAATGTGCTGATTTGGTAAGACAATCAATAATAACTCATATCGCATAATTTCTTCTAGTGGTCTTTAATATCCCAAGAGAAATATAAATCGTAATATCATCCTATTTCCACACAAGTATTGGAAGAGGTTTCATTACTCCTCTAGCAAGTTTTCCTCTAACCTTTACCTGTTGACAAACCAGACATCTTGACACATAATCAGTAATATCCCTATTAATGTTTTCCCACCAAGAATGTTCCTCCAAATCTATATACATATTAGTGAAACCATGTTTTATATATAAATTGGATCAATTTGCAACATCCAATAATTTTATTTTTATCATAGGTATATAGGGAACATAAATCATCTTCCCAAATTTCAAAAGATTGTTTTCATATACAAAGTCAATCAACTAACCTTCATTCAAAGAATTAATTTTTTTTAAGATCCTTATCATCAGACTAAGAAATTTTTGTATTTTACAATGTTTATGGTTTAGAAACCATTTCAAAAAGTAGTGATTTTTCATCTTCTATGGTAATTCCCATATCCATTTTTATAGGATCCATGAATATAAGAACCTTTTCAACATAATTTTGTACGTAACTCCATGGTCCTTCATTCTCCAAGCATCTTCCACCTTATTTTCCTTCCCAGGGTGGTAGTGTATTTTGAAATTGTAATCCTAGAGTAGCTCAAGCCATCTTCTCTATCTCATGTTTAGTTCTTTTTGTGAGAAAACATATTTCATACTCTTGTGATCATTATATATCTCACATATTTCACTGTAGAGATAGTTTCTAAATATCCTTAGAACAAATATTACTGTAGATAACTCAAGTTTATGATTTGGTTAGTTTTGTTCATTAATTTTTAATCTTCTTGATTCACATGTAATAACTTTATCATTCTGCATAAGAATTGAACTGCTTCCTTTCCTTGATGCATCACAATAAATCAGAAACCCATCATTTTTAGATAGTAAATTCAAGGTAGGATCATTTAATAGTATTCTATTCATTTCATAAAAACATTATTCACACTCTTTTTTTCAAACAAATTTAACACTTTTATGTGTGATCATGGTTAATAGGTTAGCCGATTGGGAAATATTATGGACGAAACGTCGATAGTGACATGTTTAACCAATAAAATTGTGTACTTTAGTTATTCTCATCAGTATTAACCATTACTGAATTTCATTTTTCATTGTAGGATAAATAGTTATTCCATATTTTAAGAAAATATTCACAATAATAGAAATTTTCTGAATCTAGAATTAACACATTCAAAATTTCCCAAATAGATCATTTCTTCTAAGAGTCATTAGAACCTTCCACAAGTGGTTCTCATGGTCTTCGTAGATTTTGGAGTATACCAAGATAACATCAATACATACTCTAAAAAAATCAATATATTCCTCAAACACTATTTTCATTAAAATTATGAAGACATAGGGTTTATTAGTAAATCTAAATTCAATTACTATAAACTCATAATGTCCATACCTAGTTTAGAAAAAAAGTCTTCGGAATATATTCTTTCTTTACGCACAATTGATGATATCCATATTAAAGTCCAAGGTTTAAAAAAATATTTATATCCCTAAAGCTAATCCAAAAAATCATCAATGTGAGGCATAAGATACTTTCTCCTCATAGTAATAGCATTGATTTCTCTATAGTCAATGTACAACCTCATTAATCCATCTTTCATCTTAACAAAAAAACTAGGTATCCATGTATAGAAACACTTGGTAGAATTAATATTTTATTATTCAACTCCTCTAGTTGTTTGATTAGATCTAAAAATTGCACATAGGTTGTTCTATAAGGATACATTGATATTAGCCTTGCATTAGGGATTATGTCGATCGAAAACTCAACTTCCCACTCTAGAAGACATCCAGGTAAGTACTTTATATGTAGATCAATGTATTCTTGTAAAATAGGTACATCGTAAATTTAAAGATTAGTAGGTTTTGTCTTTTATTATTCCAAATGAATTTAATTTATAAGTTTTACATGAGGTTGATCTAGATAAGAAACAGATGATAAAGTTTATTCTCTAAAGATAATAGATTCTAAATCTTTTTCACTAATCATAAATTCCTTCTTCTAGAAATAAATTTCACTTCATATTTTTATAGCCATCCCATAATTAGGATTATATTAAATTAAAAAATATTTATGATGATAAATTCAATAGATAAAACATATTTATATTCCATAATGGGAACAACCTGAACATTATTGTCGCAATGAGACATCCTTTAAGGATTTTTATTGATAACTCCCTTGTTAATTTAAATTGAAAATATCTAATTATTAATAAAATTTTAGAATATATAAATGAATGTTATGATCCACAGTCAAATATATATTTATCTAAATTTTAGGAGATAATTAATGTACCTACCAAAAGATCATTATAAACTTCAACCTCAGTAGTTTTGATCCCAAAATATTGGGCTTGATTTCATGGCATTTTTTAGTAAAATTTCCTTGAAACTTGGTAAAATAATTTTGATAATGTCCCATATCATTATAATTTTAGAATTTAAAATTGGTAGCTTCTTTCTTTCCTTTTTAATCATGGGATTTGTGGCCTTCTCTACACCCTTGTAACAAACACCCACCCAACAAGAATGTTCCATGATGGTTATTACCACATTTATTATAGTATTTAATGTCAATTCATCCCTTCTTCCCCTTTTCCATATTTTCTTTTCTAGAGTGTTAAAAAGCCTTATTATCTTAATTTCATTTAATGTAATAACACTTATAGAATTCCATTTCTATCATGATAGAACATGGGACTATATTATTGTAAGGTGAGAAAAATAATGAGACCAATTCTTATCGATGGGATGGTTTTTACCCATAATGAATCATTCAATATTACTTCCTAGGTTAGATATGTTGTCTAAAACATTCCAAGATAATCGTATGAATTTAGCTTCATACATTGCAACATTGTCTTCCTCCTTCTACCTTCTAATCTTAAATTTCCACTCTATATCAACTTGTTGTTCACAAGAGAGGTATTTTTCTAGGAATAGTTCTTTACATTCCCTCCATTCCATATTTTTTTAACTCATTATCCTTCTTCATGTTGGAATTAATTACCACCATTGATCTGCATCTCCAGATAAATGATAAACTTCCATGAAATTTTTTTTCATTTTGGTTACTCCCTAAAGTTAGAAATATTTTTTCCGAGGAATTTATCCATTACTCAGATACAAATGTATTTGTAGTCCCATTTAATATTGGGGGTTGTTTTCTAATGAATCTTTCTAACATTGAATTATGCATTGTGGATGAGGCTTCTCCATATGGAAATTTTTATTATTCATAACATGAGTCAGTTTTACTAGTATAGTTATATGTTTTTCAGGACCAATTGTAGATCCTACTCCAATATCATTAACTTACATCCGAGGGAAATCCCTATATGTAATATGTTCATTAATATGACTTCTATTTCTTCCATTGGGTACAATTTTTAAACAAAAACATTCACTAGATTTGGTTATGAATCATAATGTATAATTTCAAAATACATAACATTAATTTAAAATATTATGTATATCTAATCTAATAATCATAAAAATGATTTCTTTTGGGAAAAAATAACAATTAAATCCTTTATAATGTTTTGAAATTAATATTTGTATCAACCTAAGAATATCCCCAAGAGTGTCATTCCAGGTGCATAGTAAAGCCTAATGTTGTGTACTAGGTTACCTGAATTCTAGCCCATAACACCTTGTTAGAGTTATTATTCCTAAGTACATCTTTTCCAGAACCATGTCCACTTATAGTATCCAGATAAAGATGTATTTCATAAGAATACCTATTTAATCTCTACATTACCAAAATATTAGGACATTATTCTATACTTATCCTCAAATTATATATTAGGGTAGTGTTCCCTAACTAAAGTCTTTTCTAAATCCAGCTTCTAACATTTATTATAAACTTAATCTGATACAAACTTTAATTCTACAATCCTAGATGCCTAGAGATGGTGCATTATTTTATTACATTAGCATCATCATTTGAAATCAAACCAGAAGGACTACTCAGTTTACTATCATTGAAAAAAATAGATACAAACATAATTTTTACAATACACCATGAAATGAAAATTGACATAGTATTTCCATTGAAAACACTTATATCTCTTATATTATCCCTGCTGTCCATTCATAATAGACCTCTTCTCATCCAGGGGAAAATGATACATAAAAAAGTCATGATCTTATATTCTTAGTAAGGATAAACAATATAGGGGAAGATATCATAAAAAAGCAAAAACATTTAAGGGAAGGTATAAAATTGAAACACAATATTTTCAAAAATAACATTAAGCATAATATAGAAAAAATTAATCAAATAATTACATATAAATATTCACATGGATATTCTACTAGCTAAATAATCACATGTAATATCAAGAACTAATATCATATAGAGGGAATGCATAATGTCAGATATCAAAACCAAACTGTTATGGCCTTTTGTCAATACTATACATAAATAGGTAAAAACATAAATTAGTTTGTCTCATGAGACCTATCGATGCATCAAGGGGATATAGTAGGACCCACCCATTAATAACTAATTCCAATGTATTCCTCTTATGAAAGGGGTAAAACATAACCAGCATACAAATTCATATTAAAATTTGCATACAAAATCTAAGGTGACAAGGGTCAACTTTTTTAATATTTATGTCATATAAATGGGAAAGTGTCTATTAAATGAATCAATTTTAAACAATATGTGATAAGGGTCGAATTTAGTCATCCAATACAATTTTTACATGTGATAGGGTAATTTTATTATTTTCACATTTAATTACTCAATTTACCCTTAACCATGGTTAATAAATAATAATTTACTAATGTTAATCTTCACCAAAAAATGTTGATCCTGTTAGATCACAAATATCATACTAATTTAAACTATGTATGTCTATTTTTTAAATTCATTTCATAGAAATTGGAATGTAGTGATTGATCTAAATCATGCATATGTGGTGGTAAATCAGCTAAAAAATATGTTCAAAACACCAATATATTTTTATATCTAATTATATTATAAAAATGATTCTAATGATCCACACTCGATTAATATAAATTTTATTTTTCTATTATGAATTTAAGATCAATTTAATGTAAAATAATTATTGAAATGAAATGTTCAGTTTTTTGAAAATAATGCGCTATTTCTTATTAATCAATAATTGAAACTTTTCACAAAAAACTAAAATTTCACCATAAGATAATTTCTATATTATGAATTCAAAAATAAATTCTATTTTGAAACAAAAAATTTATAAATTTCACAATGTGGTTAATAAATTTCAAAACCTTCTTTTATACGGTCAGTTTGATAGATCATGGTAAGTTCGAACTCGATGTTGTTTGTAGTACAAACTATTGAATTATTTAAAGAGAGGTGCACCGTGGAAGCTTGGGGTGCTATAGTAGAAAATTTAGAATCAATGGAAGGTAAACACGTTAACCTCTCCACCAAATAAGACTATCTAGTAGTAAAGGAGTTTCCCATATCCTCCTTAATGAATCTCATTATCTCTATCTCATTGGCCAACCACCAGTTCTCAATCTTCATCCTCACAATGTGAAAATTCATCTTTAGATAGATTTGGAACATAATAATCTCAAAATAGTGCTGAGAATATCCTTCACTTAGATGTGTGATAGGAGGTTCTTGAGACATTAAAAATACACTAAAATCTAAAATCATTATCTCTCTAAAAGAATCCAATTCTTCTATCGATGAAAACTTGAAGGCACTAGAGCAATAAGTGTCATAACACCACGAATAAAAGCATTTTTAAACTCGATTCTAGTAGTAGGTGAATCTAAATAGAATTCTTAAATCTCCCCATAAAAGTCAATATGCTCCACTAATGATCTCTTAAGATCGATCCTAATACCAACTAAGACACTAAGTCTACCATAGAATGGTGTCCTTCCATGGTAATAACCACTTACATCATAATATGAATCAACATAAGATAGATTAATAAGTTTTCAACCGAAGGAAGTATTCCCCTCACGTGATAAATCATCCTATATTAAAACAAAATCACTTTGAGCATCTCTATTATATATAACTTATTCCTCAACATCCTTGGAATCTAAATAGTAAAAAAAGGTGAAACAATACCAGAATTGTTTCTCAATAATCATGATAAGCTACTACACCTCTATAAAAAGTCACATCACCATGGGAAACTATGAAATAAACTATGGTATTTCTCACCATCATTTGGTACTCTGGTCACTCCTCTTGTAGTTTTAGCACCACCAATATGTTTCTTTAGAAGTGACCTCTCCAAGGACTCTAATATGGCCGAACTATGTCTCCCCAAAGACCTAAATGAAACATAAATAGAATTATTATTTCGATGAGTTCTCTCAACACCATCACAATCATCATGATCAGGTACTCTACCATTGATATCTTTATCATCATCTCCATTACATCCATTTTCATTATCACGATTATTATCATCATAAGAACCATATGAGACCACAACTACTTCCTTAAAAGGCATTGAAGAATAACATCTAATATTCCCATCTCCAAAAACCTCATTCTATTCATCATCATCATCAATTAAACATAAGATACAATCTTTAGCAGGTAGAGAAATTGGATAATTGGAAACTCAAAAAGTTATGGTAGGTCTCATCGGGATGTCAAAGTCACTACCATCTTCCTCCTAGATTGAATCTTCCTCTTTATAAAAAATGTCCACATTAACTTAATACTCATCACAATAATCCACTATATAATCTAGCTCCAATCCAAGATTAACAACATTATTGGGTCTCATATGATTATCTATAAGATTAAAATCCTCATAGAGCATCCCATTATCTCTCACCTACATTTTCATAAAACAGTTCCAACTCTCCCTCACCCTCATGTAGATAATATTAGTTAGCAAAAAACCACTACATAACACTTTATCTTCCTCATCCTCATCTGTCACAAACATTATTTCCAAGAAATATGAAATTGAATTAGGGTAAATGGGATAATTAGATCTAGAGGATGACTTACACATTTCCATCATTTGTACGATGAGGTATTTAAAGAGGATTATTATATCCCCTCATTTCATAAAAAATATATGGTAAAGATCCTAATATCTCTTTTAATTGATTAATCCTTTAATGGGACACAAGAAATAGTAAATAAACATAAAAATAATTTTTCATTCTCCATACAACTCAGTAGAAGATGGACTAATTATATTTCCATCACCAATCAGCTCCAACAAATAATTTTCATGACGGAATGACTCACTATCTCTGGGTATTGTACAATGATAATCTTGAAAGAATAATCTATGAGGTACATTAAAAAATACCATTCTTTTGATGAAAATACAAACTCATTATTAGTTATTTGAAATCGAATCAAATCATTTTTCTTTCTAGAATTAGATTCATTGTAATGATAATACTGATAAAAAAACATAGAATAGAATGGTATTTCATTTTTTAGAACCATTAAACCCATAATTAGTCCTGGATCATCCTAATAACAAATTACTTAATATAAATAAATCATTCATCATTCACTTCTTTTTCTTCATTGACCATATGATTCACAAGATTCAGGTTCCTCATCTCGATAATAAAACAACTCAATTAACCTTTTGGCTTCATTCCAGGACACAGTTCCTTAGGAGATGAAATTCTTGGTCACTTCACTCTCACAATTTTAGTAAAATGAATTATAAATCATGGTTACAAGAATGATGAAGGTTTTGAGTGAAAGGGGAGGTGAAACAGCTCGAAGGGAGAAGGAATGAGCAAGAGTGACTTGGATTCAAACTTTAATCCCAATTTATCAATTAGGGATTAAAAATTATAAAATATAATAATATATGAAATGAGTAAATAAATTAAGAATTTAATAGATTAAATTTTTATTGGAAACAACTCTTAATATAGAGATCAATGACTTATCAAAGGGTGACTCACCCAATGGTGACTCTCTAATGGTGACACGCAAATGGAGACTCGCCAATGGTGACTCTGCAATGGGGACTCACCAATAGTGATTCAACAATGGTGACACTCCAACAATGACTCAATAATAGTGAATCACCAATAGGGACTCATCAATGATGACTTACCAATGGTGACTCTCCAATAGTGACACAACAACAGTGACTCATCCAATAGTAATTTTTCAACAGAGACTCCTCTAATGGTGACTTGTCTAAGACTAATGACCAACCAAAATTTATAATTCCTAATTTATATTTGATGGACCTAAATATCTCATAATTCAATGGTTTTATAAAAATATTAGTAGGATGTTGTTTATTTCTAATGAATTAAAGATTTATATCACCATTTTGAAAATGATCCCCCAAAAAGTGATGGTGTACATCAATATGTTTTCTCCCAGAAACATACAAAGGATTTTTTAAAATATTTATCACACATGTTTTGTCTAGATTTATAAGCAAATCTCTGAATTAAAATCCATAGTTTAGTAATGTGTTTGTCATCCACAAAATTTTTTCACAAAAACTCCATAAATATATATATTCAACTTCAATAGTTGACTGTGTAATAGAATTTTTATTTTTACAACACCAATATACTAGTGACATTCTGAAAATATGATATGTTCCAGAAGAGGTTTTTTTACCTAAATTAATACCACAAAAATCAGTATTTGAGTGAATCACAAAGTCAAATACTTATCCTATATGGTATAACGTTATTAAATTTGTTTTTTGTTTGAGGTATTTGAAAATACATTATATATCAATTAAATAAAAATCCCTAGTTTTTACATGAATATGATCACACATAATCACCCTATACATAATATCGGGTCATCTAGTAGTTATGTATGAGAAGATTCCAATCATACCTCTATATTTGGAGTGATCCACTAACTTATTATCTTCATTGATATCCAAATTATATGTGGTATTCATGGGATTATCACTACTTATTGTTCTATCAAGCTCAAAATTAATTATAAGGTATTTAGTGTAATTAATTAGATTAAAAATAATTCTAACTTTATTATGAAATTTTTTAAAAGAAATAAATAATTTCAGTTCACCATTAATATCATTTCAAATTAATTTTTCATCATAATTGAAGAATCAACACATGAATAATTTTTTAAATATCAAAATATAATATCATCAAGATATATTTCAACAACTAAACCATCATTAGAAATTATTGTTATAAAAATATTAGTATCATCTATGCCTCGAAAAAAAACATTGGAAATTAGAAAAAAAAGTCTATCATATCAAGATCTATGAGCCTGTTTCAAACCATATAAATCTTTTTTTATTTTAAAAACTTCTATTTGGAAACTGTGGATTTTGAAACCCACAGGGGATTCGAAAAAACCCTTAACAATAAAAACATTTTTTAATCCACTTTTGACATCCATTTGATATATTTAGAAATTGATGTGTTATTTATTAGCTAGTATTAATCTAATTAATTTATATCAAGATACTATAGAAAAGGTTTCGTCATGGTTAATTCCTTCTTCTTAACAATATCCTTATCCATACAGTCTAGATTTCTTTCTTACTATGGTTCTTGAATCATCGAATTTGTTTCTAAACACACCCATAGCTCTAGTACTGAGAGTGTCGTTAGGTATAAATAAAAGTTCCCAAAAATTATTTATTTCTAAATTATTATGTGACTCTTTCATTTTTATCACCCTTAATTCATCGTTAATTACATCATTGATGTTCTTAGGTTTAATATCTGACATGAATACTTGATGTTCAAACTGATTTCAAAGAGAATATCATGTATTTTTACATCAATCTAGGTCTCCAAATATATCATCTAGATAATGGTATATAATATTCCTTACATATATTGGTAAATAATGACTATATATCTCATGTTTTTCAATAGGTTCAGGTTTGAGATCAAGATGATCCTCAGAACCAGATGATTTTTGTTCTTGTCTAAAAAAATTAAGAGGATGGGAATTGATCTTCAAATTTTAAAAAACATCAATATTTTTTTTATGAATGGGTTTTATGTACATGTGCATTTATATCATAAAAATTGAGATGGATATGATCTTAAATAGTTATTAAACACTCTATTTAATTTAATAGAGTTTTAATAACCATGGAAATTTTCTTTATCACTCATAGGCATTACCACCAAAAACTATAAAGTGGTTAACCTTTGGCTTTCTACTATTCCATAATACATAAGGGGTTATCTTTAATATATGTCAAATTGTAACTCTATTAATTATATAAAAGGTTGTGTTTAATGCATCAGAAAAATTATCTAGGAAATTTATATTCATTAATCATTGTCTTGTAAATTATATGATGTTTTCTATTTCTGCTTTCAAAAAAAACATTTTAATTTAGGTCATAGTAGAATAAAAGTTTTGATCATATATATTTTGTAAGTAAAAAGGTTCATATTCTTGATTTTCAAACTCATGGCCATGTTCACTTCTTACAGTATTAATTCTATGTCTAATTTGATTTTATAATGATGAATTATAATGGGTAAATAAGTGTAGGATTCACATTTTGGATCTATAAATAACACCCAAGTATAACTAGAAAAGTCATCTAAAAGAATATTAACATAGTACTTCCCATTTAGACTAGAAACTCAAAATGGTGCAATAAAATCCATGTGAACCAACTCTAGTGGTTGAGAATTCAAAACATTTTCTTTTATTTGAAAGATATATTGTATTGTTTCCTATTTTGAGAAAGGTTACATACATTATCATTTTGGAATTTTAGTTTAGGTAGATCACTGAAAAACAATTTCCTTATTTTATTTATAATTTAGTTAATATTTCAATGGTCTAGTCTCCTATTTTAGTTCCAAGATTTTTTTTGAAATTCACTTCGACATTTTTTTTGTGAAAATAGATAATCTAAATTAATAGAATAAACAATATAATATTTCATGGTAGTGAAAACAAAATAAAATAGAATAAAAAACATTGCTAGAATTGTTTTCATATTTCACATAAATTATCATCCCATATTTTGATATGCTAAGTATATTTTACTTTATAAAATTTAAAAATAATACTATATATATTAATACTGTGTTAGAATTACTGATTTCTCTAAGGCAAATAATATTACCTTTAGAATTATCACCAAAAGTGACATTTCCCCAATCCACTTTTATAAAATTATTGAAACATTAATAATATCCAGTCTTTTGTCTATAACTATTTTTTCCCAGGTTCCATTGGTTCTTACTAGATCTCTTTAAGAATGTTCCCTTCAAAAAAATTTATACACAAAATTTATTTTAGTACCAAAATCATCTTCACTCCAAAAATGCTAGTAATTAAAACATTAGGCACCATTATTGTCATAACATGATTCCTATTAGTGGATTTTCATATTTTGAAAGTAAAGACAATATTGGGTGTTGATGGTTAAAAGCTCATAGTGGAAATTAAACAATGAATTATTATTTTTAACTATCCTCATCTATCTTGGTTGATACCCTATATATGTTTAGTATTTGGTAAGTGTTTTTTACAAATAATTTAGGTAATATTATACCTCTCATTGGTGAATATTTATAAATATTTATTTAATTGAACATTATTCAATGTAATCCATTATTGACCTCTAACAGTTGATCATTTTTCTCTTTTTCAACAAAAAGGTCAGGCTTATAATGAATAGTTAAAGTATGTTGTTTCTTTAGAATTTTAATCATACCTATAAAATAATTAAATTTCTCTTATAGCATGTTATAGTACATGAACATCAACTCATTTTACATGTTCTCATAATTTTTGTTTCATTTATAATGTAATTGGAAATATTTTTAGGAGAAGTGGGAACGTCATTGGATAGCTCAGATATGTTTCTTATGAAACACTTATTAGCTCTTTCATGGTTTTCTACTTGGGTAGTTCTTAATTTACATGATCTATCTTCAAATTAAATCCATGACTACTTCATTACATTTTTGTTTTTTACCCTTTTCATCATTTTTAATTTTTTTAGCTTTATATAGTCATCTTTAACATGACCTTTCTATATACACTCATA
Source organism: Viscum album (assembly GCA_963277665.1). Lineage (NCBI taxonomy): Eukaryota > Viridiplantae > Streptophyta > Magnoliopsida > Santalales > Viscaceae > Viscum > Viscum album. The sequence goes on from OY728165.1 coordinate 828,800,394, forward strand.
TAATATGATCACATTTGAAGCATCATCTCTCTTACAAGTATTTGTCAAATTTACACTATTGTCGTATAGACCATTAATGCTTGGTTTCAGAAATAATCTCTTCTCCTTGTAAAAAATTCAAAAAACTTTCTAGAGGGTTCATCTCTTTATCGCTATCAACAGGTGACTCATCATCACATGAACATTCATCATGATCATTCTCCTTTTATTTTAAACTAGGGTATTTGAAGGCCATTGACTAACTTTTTGGTGAATATTTATCTTCTCTGTTTAATTTTATTTCTTACTAAAACATCATTAGTTTTCCAATAATCTCATTGAAAAGAATATTACTAAGATCACATGACTCTTTGATTAACAAACAATTTATACTCCATATTTTTGGTAGACACATTAATATGCACATCACTAGGTCTTTATCGGATATAATATCTTATAATGAGTGCATTGTATTTATGATATTATTGAACTTTAGATACATTTAAAAAATATTTCCATCAGGTTTTTTCTTAAAGGTATATAATTTAATTTTATATGTATTTAATCTTATTCTATTGAAATTCGTTGTTCCCTCATGAGAAACAAATAATGCATCCCATATTTAAAAAAAATTTTTACACATAGGTATTTTATTGAATTATTCTTCACCAAAAGAATAATATATGGAATTTATAGATTTAAAGTTATTATTATATGCTTATTTAGTCTCATCACTCTTGGAAACTCTGTTAGTTTTCAGTAATTAATATTTATCTTCTATTACTATCCCGATATCAAAACACATTCTCTCAAGATGAATTTTAATTTTAATTTTCCATTGAGCATAATCTATTTCATCAAAATAAGGAGTCCTTTTGTAACATAACAATGTTGTCTATTATCCCTAAGGAATAGATATTCTATATAACATAAATTATAGATCTTTAGAAGATAACCAAAATCATATTAGAATTATACTTGAAAACCATTTGAAACCAAATACTGGTCTGAATAAGTAACTCTATATGTGGGAGAATTGAGTACCCAACAAAATTTTTATTAAAAACACATTTAAATTAAATCCCCTGAATTAAAAAATACTAGTAAATAAAAATAGTCGTTCGAGATAAGTTTATTCTTTCAAAATAATTCGAAAATCTTGATTGGTGCTCAGCTAAATCAATATTGAAACCTAATTTTACATTTGAAATCAATTTAGATAAAGAAATCTATACATGAACACTAGTTATGATAAAATTTATCAATACTAGTTTTATTAACAGATTAAACCTAAAAACATTTTAATGATTCGAAATATATAAAAAACAAAATCATGTAATGAAATAAACAAAGTGTTAAAACTCAATTTGATTCTTAATTCCCTCCACTTAGAAATCACCCACTACCATTTATATAAAATAATCTGATCCATGAACTAGATTGAGTAAACAAAAAAATATCACAAGATTTCTAGGCACAAATACTATTCCAAAGATATATGTGGTATATAAAAACATCTTAGTCCATTTAGGGACCTATTATACCATAATCATGAAAAAGAATATTCAAAGAGATTGAATAGTATATCATCTATTCTCTTGTTAAAGGGTAGGATTCACTTCTAGAAAGTAGAATTTTCCTAACACTTTTATACCAAAGGTTCTCTAGAACTATTGGTATAACTGTTTTTTACCAATGGTTTGTACAAACCATTGGTAAATATTGGATTTGTGAATGCTTCCCCAACGGTTTATTCAAACGGTTGGGAAAGCCAAAAAACATTCATCCTTTACCAACGGTTTGTAGAAAACCATTGGTAAAGACTATTTGTTCCCAACAGTTTATACAAACTGTTGGGAAAGTCCTATTTCCCAATGATTTTTACAAACAGTTGGGAATGGTACCCACAAATACAATGGCCTGTAGAGGCCCCCACAGAACATCACAAAATCACATTCCCCCAATTTCTAGAAGTCGTGGTGCCCAGGTGAACCCTAACCCGACTTCTTCCATCTGATCCTCTGAAACTCTACCATACAGGTTAGACACATTAAATCTCTTCTAAAATACAATCCATAATCCTCCGATTTCCACATTTATTTCAACATCTATAAAGATCACGTCATTTTTTCCTATTTTAGGGATTTTGGAAAATTTTATGATTCACACTATTTGATATTGAATCGATGATTAATACATGATTGGTATATTTCTGTGACTAAGATTGAATTTGGTTTCATATATCATTTATAACTAAACTTAAGACATACTACCACTAATATGGTGATTCCACCTAAGAATGGTAGAATTTTCCTATGATCATGGGGCTTCCTCTTCTTTTGTTATATTGATTTTGTAGTGTTGGATTTTAATGTATTTTATTTTCTTATGGATTTATAGTTATTATGTATTGGGTTCCTTTGGTCATGAATTTCAGGTGAGTTATTCTTAAGTTCTTTTTAGAGATCATTTTATTCATAATGTGTGCCTAATTGTTTTGTAGGTGGTGTCGACTCACTGAGTGACTATTTGGTTATGTTTTTATGATAACAACATTCTATTTTTTCTAATAATGAAACCTATTTATATTTTAATGATATAAATGAGTGGTTTTTAAATATATGTTTATAAAATAGGTAAAATGTTTTCTAAGTGGTTTATTTGGAACTGTACAAAGACAGATCCCATTTTTATTGTATTCTAAAATCTTATTAAACATATTTATACTTAGTGAATCCTTTATATGTTTGGATCAATTTTTGAGTATTACCCCTAAAATCCCATAGCTAAATTCCATTTTTAGATTGTGTACATCTCATTATATTTTTTTAATGAGTTCAATTCTTCCATCATTGATGTCTTCCAAGGATGTCTTAGAAATCTAATAGCCACTTTAATGTTTTTCCTTGCTAAAATAATGTAATGTATTCCCGGAATAGTCAATTAATTTTTACATTCTAGTAAACCATGTTAATAACCTTCATGATTATATGATCTCATAGGTGGGTGTGGTGAATATGGATATAATTTAAACATATGTATTGAATTTTGTTATTATCTTCAAGAGTTACAAATTCAGAAGTTCAGTTTTCTTTAATCCATATTTGTTTTCATTGGAGGAAATGACACCCATTTAAGAGAGGTGGTGGAAAAAGATGACAAAAAATAATCACTTCATGATACAGATGGGCATTTCTTCACTCATCCATATTGTGAGTATTTTATTTCAAATATAAATATTTCAATAACTTATAATATCATGTTTTTACTTTTGTGTTAAACTTTTTTTGAGGATCCACCCCCTAGACGAGAGATATCCGATGAGGAGCCTGATATTTCTCCCAGTAGAGAGGTTGGTGGGTAGAGGGGGGGGGGGGGGTGTCAGAGTTGGAAGATCTTCTCGTGGTCCTGGTACTGAGGCCAGTGGTATGAGGGCTGATGGTAAGAGGGTTGTTGTGTCTTTAGGGAAAATGGGGTATTTAGGCCTCTGATGTTTACACTACCATTTGGCCAGACATCTATGCCATCAACTTTTTCTTTTGGTTCATTATCTTCGAGCTGTCATATTCCACCTTTTCGACTCTTACTCCATCACAATATGTGGCTGAGGAGCGTACAATGAGGGACAATCGACCTGTACAGGATATTCCTTCAACTTCTACACATCTAGTGACACCCATTGATCCAACTACCAAAGGTATATTTATATAACTCTATCAAATTTTTATACCAAAATTTATTTTTATTATAAATTGTACTGATATTTTTTTCTTTAATAACAGATTCATCTACTGATAGGAAGCAGGGGAGGGGGCATACTCACTTGCGTGTGGTATGGATCCACCAGACACAGTTGATGGTTGAATACAATGATGATGGACAGATGATTGAGAAATCTGGGTAGGAATGTCGGGGGTTTTTGGCGACGCTAGCCAAATACTCCGACATCATTCCAGTCATCCCTCTCTCTTGGAGACATCAACCACACGAAGTCAAGGATAACACGTGGGCACAAATATGGGTAAAAAAATCTATTGGATTTAATGTAGTATTTTTTTGTATTTATATGAACTAATAATTTGGGTGTCATCTTCAGTTTAACTTACCTGATGGAAAAGGTACATGACCAGCGCGTTTAATGTAGATAGGAGATATTTGGAGAGCTTATAAGCATGATTTGTATGTTGGTTGGTGTGATAGAGTGGGTACGGATTTGGAGACATTACCTATCATGGATGACTACCCGATAGAGAAATATCTCCAAATGATTACCCATTGGGAGACTTCCAAATTTAAGGTATTAATCCCATTTGAGGTATTTAAATGATAGTTTTCATATTTTGCATTAATATTATCTTACTTGTTATTAATCATTTTTTAGGAATATTCTGAAAAAAAAATATTGATTCAAAGAAATACCTCCACACTTTGGGGTACACGACTATGTCAGATCATGAGAGGCAACTGGTATGATATAGTTGTTTATAATTTTTCATTAGGACATTCCCTTTTTATTTATTCCTACATAAATTATGTGATTTATTGAATATTTAATGTATGATTATACTTTCACTTTATATTGTTTTAATGTCATTATAGAAGCACAAATTGAATATTGAAGGACGTATCCCTCGAGCAATTTTTTTTTGCTCTAGTAGAATAAAAAAAGATGGAACTGTAGTAAATGAACCGACCCAAGAAATGATTATAAGTTTTAATTTGTTTATTTCAAAGTTTAATATCTATTGTGAAATTTAGTAATCTATTAATATTTTTAACAGGATACTTTAGAGGCTCTTGATACCCAGAAGCCTGACAATTTCGGGACACACGATCATTTATATCAGGTTTTGGGAGAGGAGTACTCTTGTCGAGTACGCTGGTGACCTGGTAAGAATATAGTCCCAAAGAGGTATTATTCCTCTCCAGGTATCCATTCTAGTACCACTAAGATGGAACAGGTCAAGGAGCATTCAATAGAGTCTGATAAAAAGTTCACAGAGTTGGAAGTACACGTTCAAACTAGGGACAATGAATTTATGAAACTGATGAAAGCTTTATCTTCATCACTTCCACCAGAGGCCAGCACGACTTCATAGACATTTATGTCGTCATTGGGTGCATTATCCAATGCACCAGGCAGCAGTTCTAGTGGTGGTCAATAAGTTTACATTCCTGGTGATAACGAGGAAGCTGAAGAGGATGAGGGCAAGGATAAGGATGAGGATGAGGGTGAGGATGAGGGCGAGGGCGTGGATGGGGCTGAGGATGAGGTTGGGGTCGACGATGCGCATGGGGACGATGATGAGAATGACAAAGAAGACAGAGATGGTGGCTAGGATAAGGACAATGATGACAATGGTGATGGTGATGGTGATGGTGATCAGGGGTAGATTGATCCATTACATTTTTGAATTCTGTATAACTCTTTATTTGTGAACCTGGTTTTCCACTTTGGTATAGATATTTTTGAATTCAGCTTCTTTATTAATTATTCTTAATTATATTGAACATCAAATGTGGAATAAGTTTTCTTTAATATATTTGTTTCATTTGATAAATAAAGTCATGTTTTTATAATAAAACCCCTCCAATGGAGGTGCACTATCTACGAAAACTCACAGTGATAGTTTTGGGTGTGATAATTTGACACTCAATCAGTAGTTTCAACTAACTAGTACCACTTTTAAAAACAACAAATATGAAATATATATCTTTATCATACAACAATCCCAAATCAAGAGTCTGTTTTTTATAACATAAGATCAGTTTCTATAATGCGAAGGACAACTACATAGGATTTATTTGGAATCTTGGCCAGAAGATGATGCCCTGTGGATGTCGCTGGACCGGGCCAACAAACCACGGCCATGCCGCGGTCAGGCCGCAGTCACGATGCGGTTACTCTGCGTTCAGGCCATGGTCACGCTGTAGTCACGCCGCCGTCATGCCGTCATCACGGTGCGATCACGCCGCGGCACTGCTGCATATGTGTTTTTTAGGTGCTCGGCGCACATGAAAAGCACGAGTGGGGTGGTCAAAACCGTCCGAACGACCTCGGAATTCCATGAAATCAGACGACAACAAACAGTGGGTGAATTACGAAATTGTCGGCTAGACGGCAGGTCAATCGGAGGTGTCATGTGACCGCTTTGGCCGAAAACACACTCCGTGTGTCGTAAATGGCCAAAACATGCAATTAATAGTCAAATTTATGCCGAACAACATCATAATGAATTGAAATCCCACGATAATACCCTAATTATTAATCATGAGGAGTAAGAGGAGAGGAAACATCATTTGGATGCGTGGTTTGCACGGCACGACTACATATTTTTTTAGGTGCTCAACTCGCTTGAAAAGTGCGAGTGGGGTGGTCGAAACTAGCCGAATAGCCTTGGAATGCCATGAAATTGGATGACAACAAAGGGTGGGAGAATTGTGAAATGGTCGGCTAGACGACACGTCAATCAGAGGTTTTGTGTGACCACGCTGGCCGAAAATGCACTCCGCAAGTTGTAAATGGCCAAAACATGCATTTAACGGTCAAATGCATGCATAACAACATCAGAATGATTTTGAATCACACGAAAACACCCTAATTATTATTCATGAGGTGTAATAGGAGAAGACACATCATTCGGACACTCGGTTTTCATGGCACGAATGCAAATGTGTTTTTTAGGTGCTCGGCACGCTTGAAAAGCGCGCGTGGGGTGTTCAAAACCGGCTGAACGACCTCAGAATGCCATGAAATCAGACGACAACAAAGGGTACATTAATTGTGAAATGGTCGGCCAGAAGGAACGTCAATCGGAGGTTTTGTGTGACCACGCTAGCTGAAAACACACTTCGCATGTCGTAAATGGCCAAAACATGCGTTTAACTATCAAATGCATGCCGAACGACATTGGAATGACTTAAAATCACACTAAAACAACCAAATTATTATTTTTGAGGTGTACGAGGAGATGGAACATCATTCGGATGCGCAGTTTGCACGGCACGGCTGAATATGTGTTTTTTAGGTGCTCGGCGCGCATGAAAAGCGCGCATGGGGTGGTCGAAACTAGCCGAACGACCTCAGAATGCCATGAAATTGGACGACTACAAAGGGTGGGTGAATTTTGAAATGGTCGGCTAGACATCATGTCAATCAAAACTGTCATGTGATAGCGCTGGCTGAAAACGCACTTCCCATGTCGTAAATGGCCAAAACATGCGTTTAACGGTAAAATGCATGACGAACGACATCAGAATGACTTGAAATCACAAGAAAACACCCTAATTAGTATTCTTGAGTTGTATGAGGAGACGACACATCATTCAAATGCGCAGTTTTCACAGCATGGCTGAATATGTGTTTTTTAGGTGTTTGGTGCGCTTGAAAAGCGTACGTTGGGTGGTTGAAACTGGCCGAACGCATTATGATTGTGTTGATACTTTAGGAAAATGATCCATGGGTCATTTTTGATGTGTAAGAGTCAACCCCACCTCAATCTGAGGTGCTGTGTGGCTAGCACGACTCAAAGTGTATCTCTTTTGTTTTCAAAAGGACATCATTTTAAGTGAATACAACAACAGACAAATGAAAAACATACTAAATGCATTCGGATTCTACTGAAACACTAGTAAAAATATCCATTTGTTATATGTGACCTGTATGAGTCAACTCTGCCTCAATCTAAAGGCCAGTGTGGCTGACACCACTCAAAGTGTTTCTCTTTTGGTTTAAATGGACAAGATTTTAAGTGAAAAAAATATTAGCATACTTAAAACGGACCAAACGCATTCATATTGTGTTGATATTTTCGTACAATGATCCATGAATCATTTTTTATGTGTACGAGTAAACTCGGCCTCAATTCGACGGGTGGTGTGGCTGCCACCACTCAAAATGTCTCTCTTTTGTTTAAAATGGACATGATTTTATGTGAAAACAACAACTGACATATTGAAAACTAAACAAATACATTCGGATTCTATTCAAACTTTAGGAAAACAATCCATGGGTCATTTATAACGTGTACGAGTCAAGCCCATCTCAATCTGAGGCTCAGTGTGGCCAACACCACTCAAAGTGTCTCACGTTTCTTTGAAATGGACAACATTTTAAGTGAAAACAACAACTCACATACAAAAAACTGACCAAACACATTCGGATTATGTTGATAATATAGGAAAATAATCCATGGGTCATATTTGACATGTACGAGTCAACCCCACGTCAATCTGAGGCACGTTGTGGTTGGTAACAATCAAAGTGTCTTTCTTTTGTTTAAAATGTATATGCTTTTATGTAAAAACAACCGGCATACGTAAAATCGACCAAGAACATTCGGATTGTGTTGATACATTAGGAAAACGATCCATGGATAATTTGTGATGTGTACGAGTCAACCCCGCCTCAATCCGAGGCACTGTGTGGCTAGAACAACTATAAGTGTCTCTCTTTTGTTTCAAAAGGACATCATTTTAAGTGAATACAAAAACTGAAATTTTCACTCATCAATGATAGTCGCAAACTCTTTTTCATGAGTTGGGTAGTTTCACTCATGGGGTCATCCGTGAAGAGACTCCTAAGAAAATAAATTTTCACCATATATTATAAAAAATACATGTTCAATGCAAAATGTATCACAAATCATTACATACCCAAATCTCGGATCAGAAAAAATAATTGGGGTTTGATCTAATTTCAAACTCTTATTCAACTCTAATAAGTATTTCACAGACTATTCTGCCTATTATAATTTAATGGGGACGTGGGGGTGATGTGCAAGGGTGAGGTGATTTACTACTGGAAGAGTGGTTGTCATTTGAAGATATAAATGGGTGTAAATAATGTTTGAGTTATTTAAACTATTATTAAGTCTACTGGATTATTGTTGTCATATGAAGATTGAAATAGGGAATTGTAGAACATGACATGGTTGGAAGAGTTTGAGGGTTTTATGTGTTTTTGTGTGTGTTATTTTAGGTGTTTTTATGCTGTTTTAAGTCTGTATGTGGTTTTTGTGATATTTTATATGCAAGTGTATACTAGAGGGGATACTCGAGGGCTGCTGTGCAACACTTCTAGAAAAACACAATACCAACAGTTTTAAACCATTGGTATAATAGTTCTAGAAATAATCTTTTCCTATGGTTTTAAACCGTTGGTATATCTGTTCTGGAAAAACTCATTACCAACGGTTTTAAACTGTTGGTATAATAGATCTAGAAATAGAAATGTTAAAACTCTACCAACGGTTCTAAACCGTTGGTATAGTGTTTAGTATAAAATATACCAGCAGTTTCTGGAAACCATTGGTAAAAACATTTACAATCCAGTATTGCCAATGGTTTGTAAAACCGTTGGGAATCCTCCAATTTCACTGCCTTCCCCAGCGGTTATTCAAGAACCGTCGGTAATGGGCTACTGCGATTCCTTACTTGCCAACGGTTTTCCAAACCATTGGTATACTATATACCAACGGTTTGACAGCCTTTACCCATGGTTTTCAGCCGTTGGTAAAGGCTTAATTTCCAGTAGTGATTCAATGTGTGTTAATAAACATAGAAAACAATCCACTACTCAAAATTAATAAATATATATATGAATGGAAATAAATAAGATATTGTAAAGGTAATGTTTCTCGGTTTTTAGGGTTTCAAATTATTGAGTGTCCTTAGGTATTTCTTGGTGAGGAGCTCGAACTATTTCATTGAAAATTACTTGAAAACAGAGTGTTCTAAGGTTTTTTTCTAATGGAAGGGATCCTCATCTTAAATTATTTCTACACTTTTGTAGTTGAAATTATGTTGGAATGAAACGTGTAATTTCATGAGTGGTGATCCTTGAGAATTCATTAATTCACATACCACTTGATCAACCACATTCATTTTCAATCATGCACAAGAGAGGTTTTTAAAATATAAAGCATTGCATGCACTCGTTGAAGAGTATTCATTGATATATTTTGGATCCTCATATTGAATATAAATTTTTCATTAATGAGTTCCTTAATTTGTTATAAAAATAATAACAAAATAAATATTTTAATTAATTACACTAATATATTCATTATGTCAATTTAATTAAAATACATGTAGAATAGAAATGGACGATCTTCTGGTGGTGACTCATTATAGCATTGACTCATCTCTGGAGGTGAGTCATATCTAGTAGTGAGTCACTTCTAACACTGAGTCTTTTTATCTAATGGTGACTAATATTTTAATGGACTCTATTCTAGTGGTAAGTGATTCAAGCAGTGAGTCATGTATGGTGATGAAACATGTTAGGCGGTGAGACAATTGACTAATTTTGAGTCATGTCTTCTAGTGACTCGAGTATGGTAGTGATTTAGTTGATCTAATGTTGAGTCATTTCTGGGGATGAATCGTGATGGTGGTAACCCATGCCTGGTGGTGACTCATATCTAACAGTTACCCATGTCTGGTGGTGGCTCATTCCCAAACTCTGTGAAATTTCATCAAATATGCTTATAAAATAAAATTCTATTGAAAAACCTTAATCTCAATAGAAACGTAATAAACATGATTTGTGATCATTAAAATAAAAAGGCACCAAAATTATTTTATGTGAAAAAATAATGGAGATATGAATCAATAAGAGATCATTTGGAATCACTGAAAATACCTTAAAAACTATGATCAATGTAATTATAAATTCATTTTAACAAATTATAAGGATTAAAGTATTAATAAAAACTAATTAATCACAACCAAGAAAACATGGAAATTTAATTAATGAAAAATCATGTAAACTTCAACCTAGAAAAAGATAAAATGAGGTGAAACTCTTGAATACAAAGAGAAGAGGGTGCTAAGAGGAGATAACACACCATACAAATCAAATCCAATATGATTTAAAACCTAAAACCACCTATAGTTTAGATTGTAGTAATCTTTAGTGAGATATGGAAGGAAACAAGTTGGACGATTAGTGAATAATTAAGAGGAGAAGAAAGAAACCGTAATCTAGAATGATACAACTTGAAATGAAAACATAAAAAATCTAGAATTAGAAGATGGAGAGAGAAGGGTCGCCTGAGAAGGGGTCACCAGGTTTGGGCTTGTTGTGTGAGTGAGGTAAGAGTGTAGTGAGGTATTTTGGGGTTTAAAACTTAAGGGGTAGAATTGTAAATTTCAATTTTTTAAAAAGAAAATCTTTGTACATTACATGGTGGCCACACGGTTTACAAAACTATACAACAACCATGATCACTACACTAGGTATACTAGGGAAATTACAGGGTCAATCAGCATAGTTGTGAAAACAATGTTCCAACCCTATGAAATGTAATTTCAAATTTTTTTACCACTACCACATAGTATCCATGTGGTTTATAAAACCCAGATTCCAAAAAATTCAACAGAAGGAGTTCTTTAAAAAATTTAAAATTTCTAAAAAAATGATTTTATCCTCTATAATAAAAAATATAAATATAAATAGTTTAAATATTTAATAATATACATGTTCGGGTGTGATAATAATCTAAACTATGACCCTTTATTTCCCAAAAAAATCCATCGAATTCAGAAACCATCCCAAGAGACCTAAACTAGGAACAAGGAACCAACTGTAATTTGATCTCGAAACTATACAAAAAATAAAATTCAAACGACTACACAAAAATCTATGAGCAATTCACATTGACACCTAACAACATTTATTAAAAATGCAATGGTAAGAGGCATGTAATGGGTCTCACCACTATTTAAGGGTTCAATTAGAATGTTTTTTTGACAATGTGAGATTATCTATAGGAATCTCCATAAATTAAATCTAGATTTCTCATATGAAAGCACTCATGAAGAATGAATTAATTGAAGGTACATTCATAGTTCTATACAAATGATAACCCATTCTCCAAAATGAAAAATAGATAAACTAACCAAAGGGTAAGCATGAGTCATGATTCTAGAAGGGAATAAAATTAATAGATAGGTAGAAAAAAATACAAGGTTATTAAGGTAGTTATATAATAACCAACAATACACATGGGAAATCACCATATAATCAATATAGATGCTACTTTAAATTAATATTTTTAGGATAAACGTATTCAGAAAAATTGGAATGATACAATGGAAATTACCCTCGAATAAACTATCCTTGAGAAGATTAAAATGGGACCCATCCTCAATTTAAATTAGGATGACATGGGACTCCTCTCTCAGAATACCACTATTAGTTAGAGAATATCTCTAAAAAGATTCAAGATGGGTGAATTTAGTTCTTGAAATATTCTCCATTTAAAACCACCAAATTTTTAGGAAATATATTTTCTAATCACTTCATAACACAAGAAATCAGTGAAAATAGACTAATTGATAAAAGGATTTAATATAAATATTTAAATTGGTTTTGGGAAAAAATATCCTCTACACCACTCCACCAATGCTCGACTCCGATAACATGGGGATTTCACTAGTTCCAATCCTTTTCTTAGGGACTATCCGACTGAGTTAAAGTAGTTTTCTCTTTGGATAAAACCAAGAGGTTTTCCTAGATGCTACAAGAATTTTTTAATAAACCAAACTTCAAAACATAGTACAATGAGTGACCAATTCTATAAATAAAAATTAATGATGATAGATAAAAATGAGGAACATATATTCAATTTGTAACAATCACAATACAAGTGTTATCCATGATTGAAAATAAGATTCAAGAAGAGCTAAACAAGAGTCTTCTAAATGCAAAAGGGTTTATATTGATAGAATAAATATTGAAAATTTTATTAGTAATTTTATTCTATTACTTAGAATCGATAAGGAAAAATGAAGACTACATGAGAGATAGAGAGTATATTTTTTTTTCTATTCTAGTCTAAATAATATTAAAAATATTCTCACATAATTTTTCATAACATTATATCCCATATAATATATCATTCAAGTAAAATCCCCGATATCCTTTTCTCAAAATAACCTCATAAAAATCTACTGGGAATTTAATTATTCTATAACATTTTCTTTTCACAGAACATTTAAACTTTTAGAAAATAATAATACAAATAGGTTGTCCAACATTTTTTTGATGACATAATGTACTACAATGATAATAAATAAGTGATTTTTAGCATGAAATAGAAGATTCTGGATCACTATGTAGACAAAATCCATGTATTTGAATTCACATAGCTGAATTGATCAATTTAGTCATTCTTCACATAGATTGATATCTCGTGTAGATATAATATGTAGTTATCTTCCTCATGTCATCAGAATCTATGTATCTAAATGAATCACATACCCGATGGGAACTATGAAGCCAAATATACCATGAATTTAATTCACATAGATCATTACTGTATGTAGCTGATTCACAAAGTAATTTCATTGACATAGTTATTTTCTTATATTTTTGATTTATTAACGTAACTAATTTTTATGTAGTTTATTATGTGATGTAGCCGATTTTCAAAAATGATTTTCCAAACTAGATAAAATTCTAGAAAAATTCAACATAAATGCTAAACATGGTAGAATTTACTTAATTAAGATAAAAACCCTCAAAATACACTTAAATAAAGAATAATTAGACATATATGAGGTGATTTCTTGATTAATAAATCTTAAGGAACCTAGTATATGTTGGAATAAAATTAATATTCTATCAATATCTCTTTTATTGTAATAAAAAACCCATTAAATTTTAAACATGAAATTATAAAGTATTTAATTAGTTTTAGATAAAAATAGTATATTATACAAAATACTTTAAATTTTTTGTGTTTATGATTTATTCTCACCATTCTTCTTTCTTTTATTCATTTTAGTGACATTAAAACGAAGTGTATAAATGGGGGAAATATATTTAATTTTTCTTCTTCAATTATTAATAGTTAATATGGAGTGTTAAAACTAAATTTTCATTGGAATGGACTCAAATTCATAAATTAAAATAAACAAATTAAGAAGCTAAAATAAAAAAATTAATAAAATCATATAACAGCCAAAAAAGAGATAAATAGGAATCATCATGGTCATGAACACTTTTATAAGAGGATAGAGAAAAAATATACAAAAAAACATTAGTTAGATAACCCTAGATTATGAATGAGTTCAAATTCATATAATTGTTTTGGAAAAGCTTTCATAAAGTGTAGAGGGGATGATGATGTAGTTTCAGGGTCAACCATAGGAGGTAAAACTTGTCTTAAAATATCCATTGACCTATCTTCAATCCCAAAACCCAATCTATCTCATGTCCATTGAGTAGGCATTCATAATAAATTATTAATATTCTAGGAAGATATGTTGATTTTATATGATCTAAAATACACAAAACCCATTTTCCTTAATGGACTTGAAGATAAATATTATTTTTACAAAGTGTATCACTTGTAGTAGTAGACAACATTGATTTATCTCACTAATATTCCCTTTCAAGATAAAACAATATATTTATCCTTTTCGTAGAACCCTTATAGGTATCTAGTAGTTCTATTATAAGGTTTCTTATTCCACTAAGAGAAAAGAGTACATCATCGTGTAGTTTAATTCTCTTGATGGTGGGAGATTTGAAGAAATATAATATGGAATATTTAGTTGGATATGCATTTCCGCATCCTAAGATAGACCATAATTTAGTATCCCTTTATAAGAAAAATTTTCTCGTATAAATTAAATCATAATAATCATAAAATATAACTTCTAGATGAAAACTGGATGGATTTTCAAGAGTTTTTGTAAACATCTTTGGAAAAATCCTGCTAACTAAGAATTGTAACCTAAGCATCCTTCCTTCCAAAGAGGACAAAATATGATTTTATTTTTCTTAATATTTTACTATTACTAAAGAAACCTCATAAAACTTCATGATGGTTCTTGAGAAACATTGGAACTATGAATAGATATAACCAGAGAAATGATCCTGATAGGTTTATAGACCATAAGATCCTTACATTTATCAATGGAAATTAAATCTATATATTATTCAAATTTTGAAGAAATATAATCATATTTATAAGAGTATGTATACAAATATTATACTATTTCATATATCCTATACCTATATGGTTGAAAATTATGATGGTTTCTTCTAATCGGCTCATTGAATATGAAACTATGTTCCTGATGTTCATAGATACCTATATTGTTTCTCTCTCATTCGCCTGACAGAAGGAACTAAGTCATTGAAAAATTCATGCATATCATTCATGGAAACAATATTTTGAAGAATACCTATTCTAATACCTTCATTTTAGTCCTTAAACTAACTAACAAAATCATTCCTAAAATCATTCAACCTCACGAGATATAACAAGTCACATTACAGTGATTAGATCAAATATGATACTAAATTATGATATAAAACACTTGATTAAACAGAATCTATAAATATGGAACTAGAAAAGGTTCAAAATAATGCATCTGACTTAGCTAAAGCTTTTTAATAAACTCAATCTACCTCACTATCACGACTTTAAAGGAATAAAATCATTCCTTGAAATCTAAATTAAATTTATAAATTTCACAAAGGTCCGTCTCAAAATATCAGATTATACCAACCATGTCTTTCTAATATTCTATAAGTAATCCAAGATAATTTAGCTGAATTCCTAGCATATATTCATCTAAGCTCACCCACATGATCTCACATAGCCTCAGATTCTTTGGTATTCACCCTAGTTGAAACTGATTTCACTATTTAGAGATTCCTGATCATGATGGTCTCAGAATACATCATCTCACGTAGCTTATAAAAATTATCCCAAGTCATTGAACTCTCCTTCCTATATTTTATCTCATCCTATGATTTGGTTGTATCTTTTTCAAATCATCTTAATATTCTTTTATATAATCAAATTATATCATAACATTTGTGGAAAATGTCTTACATTTTTCTCAATATCAAATCCTTCATATATTTTTCTTATAAAAGTGGAGTCTTTTTACACATGATGAGGAGAGATAATGGGAACTAGGGTATATTAAATATCAATATATTATTCTTTGGTAAAACTCCCATTTATATATATAATAGTAGTATGTGATCGAGGGAGTGGATAAACCTCTATTTTATTAGCCTCATATTCTTCTTTAAATTTAGTAGTAGGCACACTGGGCCAAGTCTCAATTTTAATTTCCACCTTAGCTTCAGTAGTGGTATTAATAGTAGGAACAATTGGATGAATTGATTCTAAAGCACTTAAAAATATAGATTTTTGACACTAAAATATTCCCATTTTATGTTTTACTTGTGACACAAAAGGCTCAAATCTAGTAATAATAGCCACCTTCACTTACCTAGTAGGAACCATCTCATTAGGTGTTGAGTCTATGTTTTGTGATGTAGTGGATGGTTCCCCAAGAGTGGGTGAAAGTGGTTGTATAACCACATAAGCATCAACATAAAATACAACATTTTACAAGTATTTAGATGCATCATCCTAGTGATATATAAATGTTTTTATAAGAACAATAAATATGGTGTTGATTTTGTGGATCTTAACAGCTCCACCTTCATTTATGGCCACTTCTTTCATCTTTTATACAAAGGAAAAAAATACTTCTATATGGGAATTAATTCAGCTTACTGTTTCCCATTAATTAGTTTTTCATTGACATAAATATATACCTTTAGTGATTTAGCTTTACATTGTTGATCATAAAATATAATATATACATATACTGAAACAATAAATTATTTATCTCACTTTCTCTCTTATAAATTCCCATCTGAATGAATTTTCTGATTACATTTTATTTTTTTTATAAGTCCTTTAAAACCATATTTTGAAAATCAAATTAATGATAGAGAAACAAAATGATATTAGAGGTTCTATATAAGCTTCTCCCAAAACTTTTCAAGTACAAACAATACTCACCTTCAGGATGATAGTAAACGATCTTCACCATATCTATAGAAGTTACCAATGGATATTTTCCATTCATAATCATCCAAATAACATCTAATGTTGGTCAAGACTAAAATTCATTAATACTTATGAACTAATTTACTTCATATTTAAATAGAAATTGGATTTCTTCCCATCAAACACAAAATCTCATACCTAGGACTACAAAACCCTCTTCAACAATATCACTTTCCCTTTTAACCAATCCATATCCACATCTTTCACATAAAGCACTCAATAAAACATACCACCATCCTATGCCTTCATTGAAAATATTGAACCACTATTGTCTCCATTCATAAACATCCCCATCCTAGAAAGATCAGTTGGGTATTGAGATATTGGGATGGTTATGGTTTGGTTTCAGTGGGAAAGGATTTGGATTAATGAAAATGGATGAGATGCTAGATTTTAGGTTAAGACACATATATGATTTGGGAGAGGATTATGTAAATGATTTAGGATTTATGGTCAAACTAACATAAACTAAAGAAATAAAATATAAGAAAATAGAAAAATTAAATTATCTTCCTTTTTAGAAGTAAATACAACTAATATCCAAAATAAAATTAGGACACAAAAGTTTATAAAAGCATAGAATATTTTTAAAATAAATTAAAACTGAGAAAATTCATAATGTATAAAATATAATGAAATTAACAATAAATTTATAAGTAGATATATATTTTAAAAAATAAATTAAATATGGTAAAATTATTTTAATTAAAATAATCCTAATTTCCACTTAAAAATCGTAATGTTTATAAGAAATGGGCATATGAAAGATATCATATAATTTATCTCAGTGGAGATAAATTGGAGGGAAATATCATCTTGTGGAGAATTTTATTTCTAGAAATGATGTATAATATCTATATCCTTTATTATTGAACGATTTATTGTATTCTTTGAAATGTTGATAGAACTAGTATTTTCAAATTTGATTGATACTTCATTAAAATTGAATCCAAAATAAATTAAGGTGTGTTTCGTAGATAAAACTTATGCATAACAACTACAAGTTTCTATATATATTTATTTAGAAGAATATAATTCAACTATGTGATGTTACCTTCAAGACAAAGATACCATAAATTTAACAAGAAAGTTACACTTTCATGTGGTACTATTCATATTTAGTCTATAACCACAAAAGAAAGCATCAGAATATAAAGTCAATTTAAAATTTAATGTTTTTATAAAAACTAGGTAAAATAAAGATATTCGTTTTAAATACCATTAAAATATTTTGAAAACTATAAAATGATATTTACTATGATTTTCATTTAATCAAAAACATAAGAATACTGAAAAAATAATATATGGTCTACTATTAATCAAATATAGTATAATCCCAATTATTCCTCTACACAACTTGTCGTCAACTAGTTACTCCAAATTATTCATATTGAGTTTTTCATTATAACTCATTGGAATTTCGTGTACATGACTATTTTCAAGTTCAAATATCCAATGTAACTATAGTTTTTATATTCTTTAAATAAGTATCTCCCCAAAGTCATTTTTTTAAATTAAAAAACCTAGAAATAAATTTAACTCTCCCATCATGCACATTAAAAATTATTTTCTCATGTGTTATGAAAATAACATTACAATTTTTTTTACTTATAGATAAAAATAATTAAACCATCATAATATATTTCAACTAAAAAATTATATGAATAGGAAGTTTTATTGAAAAGAGTATGATCTTCCACTCTAACTAGAAAAACATTTTATAAAATAAAATATCATAAATGATCATACCGAGCTCCATGTGCATGTTTAAGGAAATAAAGAGATTTAGTGTGTTTGAAAACAAAATTTGGAAAATGAGGATTTTCAAAACCATGAGGTTATTTAAGATAAAATTATTCTATATGGAAATAATTTAAAAATAAAGATTTAACATCCAAATGATATAATTTGAATTACATGTGAGACTCATTGGATACAATAATCATAACGTATTCTGATCTAGATATAGGTGTGACAATTTCTTCATAGTATAACCCTTATTATTATTGGCTCCCATTCCCCATGAATCTATCCTTATTAATTATGATCACACCATTATCATCCTACTTATTTTTGAAAACAAAATTTGATCCTATAATAGGTTAATCACATGGTCTATTAAATAATTCACATAATTAATTCATTTTTAAGTGGTTTAACTCTTCTTGCATAGCTAAAATCTAATATTCATTGGCCTAGAATTCTTCTATGTTTTCATGTACATGTTATGAAAGAAATAATTAAATTAAAAATATATTTCTACACTTCTTCTTATCCTAATTAAATCATATAATATTATCATAAAAGTCTCTATGGGATTATTTTTCAAGGTACAAGGGTGTCTAGGTAGCACACTATTAGGATCCCTGTTATCTATCCAAACAAGATTGGATTCGTCAAAATCAAGTTCCAAATCATCATTCTTTCTATTTTCAAAGGGAAGTTTTGGTCTCATATTTTTAGAAAATTTACATACCTCATAAACTTGAGTCATTTAATGATCAATATTGTCACTTTAATAAAATTTCACAGAATATTATTCTTCTACATCATTAGAAATTTTGTGTAAAACTATATAATAATTAAATGTAGTATAATAACCAATATATGTTACATCATAAACCTTTGGATAAATTTTTTTGCGATTATCCATAGAGTTCAAAATGTGATTAATACATCTAATCACATTAAAGTGTCTAAGTTTGGTATTTCTGTTATCAAATATCACATTAGGTGATTTCTTCAAAATAGACATGACTAGAAAATAGGTAATGGCATAATTTAACACCCCTGATTCTTTCAAATTTATAACAATTTTTTTTGTTAAAACTAATTCGATTATTCCTAATAAAGTTTAGAAATTGATTCATTGATGTTTATTGGGTGTCTGGGGCTTGTTCGAGGCATGGATCCATGTGGTTTGATAAAGAAGGTTATGCCTCATGGTTTAGAGAAATCATTCCACCCATGCCACACAGTTTCTCTAACCATGCAGCTTGAGATAGTGGGGTGTAGGGGGGCACACAATTTTTATGCAATCTTGTGACATGAGGTACACACCTGTGCAAGGTTGTAGACTATTTGGACAATGTCTTTTCATAAATTTTTCAAATGATTTGGCCAACAAGGAATCCACACCATACAGTGAAATTGTATTACCCTATCTGTGTGGGTGAAATTCCATTTTTCCATTAATAAATTGAAATACCACTAATACTCAATATATCTCTTTATCCAATAGACCATATCATCTCCCATGTTTGATATCCACCCTTCCCAATCCACTAGAGATTTTTATATCTCCCTTATTCTTCATATGTTTCATCCACCATTGGATTCATCAAAATTCTTGCGGTAAGCTCTATAATCCTCTTTCCTCCCTTTATAGTTTATATCCTCCTCTGTTATGCTATTTTGGTGGGACCTATTTTTTACTATTTTCAAGTCATTAGTCCATTTCCACATTTCCATCCATTATAGTTAATTTCTAGATTCAACAATGTACAATTGGTCTTCTAAAATCCTAATGTCGGAGGCATTTCTTCTTTACCATTGTTTCTTCACTTTTTATATGGTGTATCATTGTGTTACTAAGTATAATCTTCCACAAACACCTCTTGTTTGATAAAAAATTAAATAAAATTCATTTACATGTCTAGTGAAACCCTAGTAAGTGGTGAATCAACCCTTCGATTGATCAACTTGACCATAACCTGTCCATTGGGTGTGTTTCCTCTGTTAATGTTTAATTCTATTTTATTTGAGTATTTTAAACACCATGTAGGTGTGTTTCACCAATAATAAGTTTCTTAAATTAATTACGTGATTTTATAATAATTTTATGCCATAATATAGGCCCTTAATCTTGATTCCTTATGTTCCATACTTCATTACTTATGCTTATTGACATGTTTGCATGCATTATAGCCTCATTCTTTTGATTTTTCTTTCATTTCATATGATTTATGCTAATGTCATTCCATTGGCCTCATACTTTGATCTTGTTTATTTTTTCCTTGTGCTTAATGCCTTGTTCTAGGATTAATGGGATTGAATTACATTATTTTATAGCTTTTTAAAGAATGTGATATAGAAATTTGTTGTTAATGATATGTGATCCTAGTTTCCATGACTTACGTACTTATGGGTCCGGAGAGAACTTAGGTCCTAAATTAAAGATGTCGTTGATGGAGTCATTGGGAATGATATTGGATCTACTTAACACAATGGGAGAAACTCTTGGCTTTCCATGTATTGTATCTGTGTGAAGTTTCTTTATACCCATGATTGACACCGATTCCCTATGGGAGAATCTATGGATGGAATCATTGGAGAGAAGGTTATGCCATGCCTTTGGTGATACTCAGTACCCTATGTGAGATAGTTGGTATCGGTTCAGTGGATTAAATTTAAACCATGCCAAGTGTGATGTGAGGGATTATTTTTTTTATGCCTGATTCACCTTCCAGGGATGCAGTTGATGTGAAGAGGATAAAACTTATTCTCATGAATCTAGTAGTAGTTTATTTTTTTCATTTTTTTTATTTTGATGGAATGTATTATATTACTATATCTAATGTTTCCCTTGAATTTTTTTGAATATTTACATAAAAACGTGATCATTATAATTTTATACCTATTATCTATTTAGTTTCTGCTTTCATGTTTATACTGTATGGTTTTTGATTTATTTCCTCTTTTTTCTATTGCTTATTACTGCTTTCCCTATGGCAGGTTATTGGTCCAAGTTTCTACCACTATATGTTCTGTTTCCTTTATATTCTATTCTGGTTTATTCCATACTGATGTAACCCACTTGGATCTATGATGACATATTCTCACCACATGCATAGCATATCCCGTCACTTCTAGTCGGCAGCCTCTGGAGTATGGGGTGGTGTGCTTGAAGACATGTGGCCACCGTCATAGAACACTACTAAGTGACATATAGGGAGGGATTCTAAAATGTTATATTAGAGGTCTTATTCCATTTATCATACTATTTTGGTTTGGATTTCGGACTAAGAGTATTGGAATTTTGTAATGAGCATGTGTCTCAAAGAAGATAACCCATATATATGGAAAACCCAAAATTCCTAGGATGAGAAAATGTTGTTAATGGTTTCTCTATTATAGTTTCACATTTTCTCCATTGGGTGATACATCTTTTTTATGATCTAATTATTATTTATATTATTAGTATGTGTTTTATTACCGTATTCTAATGATATGAGGGAATATTAATTCATGCATCATGCTACTCACCATAAGGGTTGTAACGACCCAAAGTTATAAATGGAAATTTTCTTATTATAATTATGTCATATAATAAAATTAAATAATAACATAATGAACTATTAAGTGCTATGTTACCTCTATAACTATGTTTTTCACTTCTGTGATTTGAATTTCGAAAATCTGACATACACTTTTGTGATTAGTAAGTTATTTGGGGTCTAATATGACCACCGTATTTTTTTGTGAATAGTTACATACCCTTATGAATAGTAATTTTACTCTTATGAATAGTTACATAACCTAAGGAATATTAACCTTAATTATGGTAGTATATAAATAAGATTCAAGATGAAGTATGGTATACTTATATCATGGAGTAAGAAAATAAATGTTTCAAAATTGTTGTTTTTGGAATAAATTGTGAATTTAATTAAATATTAAATTATTCATTTTTAGAAATTATTTTTTGAAAAATGGAGTTTTTTTGGATTCTACACATTAAAAAATGGTTTAGGTGGATTTTTGGTATTTTTCTAAATACATGTTTTTTTGGTGAATAGTAAATACATTAATTTGATGTATAAATTCATTATTATTTAAATCCAATATTTCTGACATCAAAAGTGGTGTAAGAACCCAAATCTCAAACTCAAATGCACTTGTAACTATTATTGTTCTTGGAGTCCCCACTTTTCTAGTCTTATAGAAGAATAATAAACTAATGATTATAATATTATGGAAACCCTCCTATCCTCGACTATAAATTACACCCCTCCTTGCCTCTTCCCTTCACTCCTCTCAAACCTTTTTCGTTGCCTATATTATATTAAAATATCTCCTCAAGATCCTACACAATGTCCAATATCCCTTATTATCCTCAAAAGAGAAAATCATCTCTCCATAAGAGGCTCTCAATGAAGACTGAATCAAGAGGTGAATTTCCCTTTTCTTTTATTTCTTTTTCTTTTCAAGTTCATTTGTTTTCATTTCTATCCTTACCTCTCCCCTTCCAAATGTTTTTAAAAATCCGGTACCTTAAATATACAAGAATATTTTTATGATAATGTAATTGGTTATTATCATATCTTCTCTACTCTTCATTTATTTTATTAGTAAAGAATCCATCTGAGATGTGTTAGTTTACCGCCATCAAGGATGATGGGTTTTCAATTTATTTTACTGTCTTCAATTCTTGTCATGAAACCATTTTAATGGTTGAACCAAAAAATTAGATATGTATTATTCCTCATCTATAGTTCTGTATTCCTTTTTTAAAAAATGGTTTAGTTTTTAAAACAAAATGTGTTCTTTGAGGTCCAAAACACACGAATTAACCCAAAAGGTTGTTTTTATAGAACAAAATGTGTTCTTTGTGGTCCAAACCACAACAATTAACCCAGAAGGTTGTCACTAATGATTCATATAATTATTAAAATTCACTCTAAGTAAAGAAATTAAATTTTCAACATGTATCTTTCAGGATTATCAATAATAAATAATTCTTCAATTCTGTACAACCACCTTAATTATACATGTTTATCCGAATAGTACTGATCATTAAAACTAAGAAAGGAAACTGACCAAACCATAAATATTAACCTCATAAACAATAAAAATGGTTATAAATGAACTTTTAAAGGTTATAATAAATATTTTACAAATCTAATAGGTTATTGAATTATTAATTAATGAATCTAATTTTATTATTCAGGTCATTAAGTTCACGAAAAGATCACCATCGTATTTAAGGTAAGGGATCCTCTATATTTCAATTTTATTCAAGATTTACCTCTATGGTATGAAATTTTATTTGAAGTTCCTAATGATGGGGTATTATTATGGACCTCCCCATACTATCATCATGATATAAAAAATATTAAAAATCCATTTCTCTCTCATTAATCCATAATAAGTACACTTGATACCATGCCAATATTCCGTAAGGGATTCCACCCGAACCGCCTTTATTCTGTTATGTTTCCCTATCTATCTCTTTACCCAAATGGAGTTGACTTTTAATTTTATATACAACTCTTATATAATTTTTATATGATCCAAACTCATGTTTCATGGTCCACCCCTCATTCTCTATCAGGGATATACGTGTTTTTTAGTGATTCCCTCCATAATACTACCTGATAAGAAAACCTGTTTTGAGGGAACTTGCTGAATTCTTTTTCAATTTCAAGTGAACTCTGTCTTCTGTTTTAAGCCACCATTTTATTAATAAAATAAGTCTTTTTATTGTGAAAACCAACCTATTTCACTTTTGGTGTTGTATAAAGGATTGTTCTCTTTTCTATTTTAAAGACTCTATAGTATTTTCCTTAAAACCGCTCAAAACGTTTTTATGATAAATTTTATTGAATAATTTTAATACATGTGTCACTTATAATTGACTCAATTACCATGATACTGTCTAGTTTTCCCTTATCAATGTCCATGTACATGTTATTTCCTTTTTTTCATGGATACTTTTATAATACGACCATTTTTTATGCTTTATAACATGATTGTGGTACCCAGTTATTTTAATGGGTAACCCTTATGTTTTTTTATGATTTATTATTTATGATTATTTATGTGGAAAACATATTCCTGAAAATTTAAGATGGGCGGACCCAACGAGTGCTTCAATGTATTGGGTAAAATTGTGTCTCATGAGGTGTTATGTGTAACGATCTTGGCGGTTATCCTTGGCTTGTGCTACTATGTGAAACGATCTTGGCAGTTATCCTGGAATCATACTAAATTCATATTTTACGTAGATTCCACATTTATAGGATCCCATGTTTAAATGATCCCATGTTTATTGTTTCGATTCATTCTGTTAAATGGATTTTTATATCTTTATGTCTTGTCTTCTAACCCTTGTGAAAAGGATTCATTCTTATTCTTATTCCCTTTCTGGGATTTTAACTAATCCCTTTATTCATGTGATCCCTAGTTTACCCTAGGAAGATGTAAGGGCTTAAGGAAATTTTGGATCTCTTTATGGAGATTAAATAAATAATATTTTTTTCCCCATGTTTTTTTATGTACCTATTAATCATAGACACTAGACTTCATGATACTTTACTTATACTCTGATGTATAATTACGATTAAAATCAGGAAATGTTATGTGTAAAAGGAATGGGTTACTATAATTGGTATTATAGTATGGTCTAATTATTTTTGGAGATTAGGTATAGATCACCATAGTGAGAACATTAAGGATGAGACTTTGTATAAGAAAAAATCCATAAATTTTGTTAAGTATAGAGTAACTAGTTTATCAAGGAAATACATCCCTATCTAGATAAAAACAAGTAGAGGTGGCTATGGAATAGATATACATAGGACTGAAAAGTTTTAAGTGGAGATTCGGGCCTGACCCGGGTTATCCCGGTACACAATAATGGGCCTTTATGCACTCTTGGTTTGACACACCTGGGGGATATGATTGGGTAAATTCATGATCTTAGTACAAACCATTATTATGGGAGTAAAAAAATACAATTAGAATATAACTTTAGAAAAAAACCGAGGTTAACCTAGATTTAAACATAAGGAATCACAGGTTAGAGTATACTTCTCTTTAAAAATTTATCCTTTTATGTTAATAAGTTTTCTTTTTTATGTTCAATAACTAATTATTCAATCCCTCTAATTTTACATTATTTTTCATAGTTAATGGATGTAAATTGAAGAACATGTCCCAACAACCATTGTGATGGGAAATGTGAACATTGGCTTATTAATACGATTGATTTGATAGGAAAGGGTGATAAAAACTTCATGAAAGTACTTTCTCAGCTGGCTCAAGTTTTGAATAATAACATGAATCATGCAGAACCCCCTCCATCAAGGAAATAGAATGTTTTCATTGAATACATCATGCGAAAAAGGCCTCCCATGGTTAGAGGATCTTATGATCTCCTCCTCAATGAACAGTGGATTCACTCCATTGAAAAGATACTTTTCATCATCCAGTTCTTCGAAGAAGATAATTTTGTACTGGAGGTATATGTTTTTGATAGTAAAGCTGATCAGTGGTGGACACTAGTCAATAATACAATGTCCCATGAAGAAATTGACTCCATGGATTCAGAGGAATTCAAGGGAATTTTATTCATTAAATATTTTCCTCAAACCCTCCATATCAAGATAGAAAGAGAGTCCTTGGTCTCAAGAAGAAGGAAGATGAGTCCATCTGGGTGTATGAAGAAAACATTAGAAGGCTGGAAAGGTACACCACTAGATTATTCATGAACAATGAAAGCAAGGTGGATTTCTTCTTTAGAGTACTAAAGCTGAGTCTATGAAAATATTTGGTGATTAGAGACTTCAATAGTTATGAGGATATTGTCTATTGTTCCCTCATGGTTGAAATGAAGATTGGACTCTCAGTGCTCTTGTGGGTCCTGTGATAAGAAGAAGAAAATGGAGAACCAAATGGGTGGATCAACAAGAAAGTCCCATTATGGAATGATTCCTGAATATCCCACCTGTAAAAGTTTTGGGAAGAAGCATCTTGGGAACTATCTAAAGGGAACCCTGAATTGCATTAAATATGGATTAATGGGACATCTGGCTAAAAACTATAAATGAGATATGAATAATCCTGCTAACGTGGAAGAAGAAAAGAATTATTAGATCAACAATCATCCTGTAGTGAAATTTTACAACTACATAGAACATGGGAATTATGCGAACAATTTTTCTATGATAAGGGTTTTCATTGGAAAGAAACAATAACCTCTAAGGCCACATGGAAGGGCTTATGATATCACTATTGTTGAGGTGGATCTAGAATGTGGTGATAGGTATGCTAGTTATTCATTCAATAATGTAAAATGTACTATTTTATTCTGGTTCTATGCATTCTTTCAAATCAATCATGTTTAGTAGAACTATTCAAACACCACCTCAAAATGTAAGGGATAAGTTATATGTGAGAACAATGAATGGGGAAATTATTGCATCCATGGTTTATAACTCCTCCCCAATTAACGTTTGTGGACTGAAACTCCCAGAAAATCTCATCATACTTATTTTAATGGATTCCAATTCTATCTCAAGCATGTATTGGATATCTTTATAGAAACCCAACATCAAATATTAGGAAGAAGATATCACTATTTACACCCCGAAGCATCCTCAAATTATATACAAGTATAATGAGGGAGAGAAATATTCTTAATAATAATTATCTCAAGTGTGGATATTTTTTCCTTATGAGCAAGTATTTCTAGGTCAAATGATTGAGACATAGGAGATAATCATGCTTGAATACATTCCCATCATGAGGGATTACACTGATATATTCCCCGAAGAGTTTCCTAGCCTTCCTATTAATTGAGAGGTTGATTTCTCAATTGATCTTATTCTTGGATATCAACCTATATCAAAGACACATTATAGAATAGCCACCATAGAGAGGGAAGAGCTAAAGAAGTAGTTATAGGAGAATCTGGAGAAGGGTTATATACACCCGAGTTCTCCACCATGGGGTGCGCCAGTACTCTTCATCAAGAAGAAGGATGGTTCAATGCACATATGCAATGATTATCGTGAGCTCTATAAAATAAAGATAAATAACAAGTATCACTTTCCATGGATAGATGAATTGTTTTTATCAGCTTCATGGGGCCAGTTATTTCTCTAATGTGAACCTTCACTCAGGATATCACCAATTAAAGGTGAGGAAGGAAGATATTCCCAAGACTTCCTTTCGAACGAGGTATGGACACTTTGAGTTCATTATGATGACCTTTAAACTCACTAATTATATAGAAATATTTATTGTTTTAATAAATAGAGACTTTAGATATTACCTTGAAAAATTTCTGGTAGTCTTTATTGAAAATATTCTGATATACTCCACGAGCATTGAGGAACATGAGGATCATTCAAATAATATGTTAAAGAAAATTAAAAATGTTGAAGTTGTATGAAAATTACAGTAAATGTGAGTTCTATATGGATTATGCTTCATTCATGGGGAATGTTATCACCATCAAAGGAATATCTATGGACCCTTCCAAGCCAATGAAAATTGAAGAGTGGTCCTAAAAAATATCTGTAATGGAGATCCACTACATTCTGTGTCTAGCTAATTATTATAGATGATTTGTGAAGAACTTTTCACTATTTTCAAACCCAATAAACAATCTAACACATAAGTGAGTAAATATTGTATATACTAAGGAATGTAAAGACTATTTTATAGATTTTATATAGTGGCATATCACTAGGCCAGTACTCACACTACCAACAAGTGGTGAAGTCTTTTTGGATTATTGTGATGCTTCAAAAAAGGGATTTGGTTGTGTGATGATGAAAAATGATAAAGTGTTATCCTACACATCAAGTTAATTGAAAATCCTTGAGTAAAACTATCCCACTCATGATCTGAAGTTGGCAGTTGTGATCTTTGCGTTGAAAATGTGGCGGAAATATCTCTATGCGGAGAAGTGTGAGATATATAATGATCACAAGAGTCTTAAATATATATTCACATATAAAGAGGTTAATATATGACAAAAAAATTTATAGAACTCATCAAGGATTATGAATTCTCAATCCACTACTTTGGTAAGGTGAACAAGGTGGCAGATTCTTTATGTAGAAACGTTCTTGAATATTTATCAATGATGATAATTGAAAAGGATCTGATCTTATTATATTATACAGGATAGACATGGGAATCATTGAGGGAGGAACATCATCAATACCTTCTCAAATGATTGCTCAACCATCACTTATTTAGAAAATAAAGTATTCTCAAAGAAAAGATGTGGAAATTCATAAAAGATGGTTGATTTCAGAAATAAGAAATCCTATGAGTTCATGATTGATGAAGAAGGATTTTTAATATTTGTGTCACGATTATGTGTACCATCATAACCAAAGATAAAGAAGGATATTCTAAATGATGCATAGAGCTCAACCATATTGATCTTCCTAGGGAGAACAAAGACGTATCGAGATCTTCTAGAAAACTTTTTGTGGGATAATATGAATAGTTAGATTGCTGAATATGTATCAAATTGCATGGTATGCCAACAAGTGAAGGATGAGAGAAAAATGTAAAAGGGCATGATGCAACCACTTTCGATATTAACAGGAAGTGGTTGAACATTACCATGGTCTTTGTCACGGGACATCCAAGGAAATCTAGAGGAAACAATGCTATATGGGATGTTGTGGACCATCTTATAAAGAAATCTCACTTTATTTTGATTCGATAGAACTTATCATTGAATAGACATGCATTAATAAATATCAAAGAGGTGATCAGGCTACATGGAGTACCACTATCTATTGTATCAGATCAATATCCAAGTTTTTCCTTGAAGTTTCGGAAAATTCTCCCACATGCTCTATGCACTGAACTGAATATCAGTACAACCTATCATCCTCAAACTGATGGTCAATTGTAGAAAACTATTCATACACTAGAAGATATATTGAGATCATGTTCTATTAAATTCCAAGGAGGATGGTACCAACATCTTCCACTGGTCAAACACTCCTATAATAATTCTTTTCAATTGAGCATTTAAATGAAACCATATGAATCCCTTTATGGTAAAAGGTGCATAACACAAGCATGTTGGGATGAAGTTAGTGAGAATATGATGCCAGGACCAGAAATGGTCGAAGAAATTGTGGAGAAATTGAAAATCATTTATTTTCACATCAAGGCATCCCAATGTCGACAAAACAGTTATGAAGACAATCATAAACGAGACCTTGAGTTCAAATTTGGTGACATGGTATTTCTTTGTTTATCTTTCTGGAAGAAGTTAATGAGATTTTGGAATAAAGGGAAACTAATTCCCAGGTACATCATCCACTTAGATATCCTTGATCTTTTAGGATATGTGGCCTATCGATT
Organism: Viscum album; assembly: GCA_963277665.1. NCBI lineage: Eukaryota > Viridiplantae > Streptophyta > Magnoliopsida > Santalales > Viscaceae > Viscum > Viscum album. The sequence goes on from OY728165.1 coordinate 828,830,390, forward strand.
GACACTTATTCATACAATGTCCAAAGAACATGATGTCATTCATGTATCTCTCTTAAATAAGTACATTATAGACCCTTAACATGTACTTTATTCAGAGGCAGTACAGTTGGAGAATGATCTTTCATAAAAGGAATAGCGAGTGCGGATCTTGGATCATAGAGATAAAGTTTTATGTTACAAGAGTACTCACCTAGTCAAAGTACTTTGGTGAAACCATAAGTACAAAGAGTCAACATGGGAACTGGAGGAGGAAATGAAAGAAATGTAACCACACCTATTTGAAGATTAGAATGTAAAACAAAATTTTGAGGGAGAATTTTCATAAGGGGGGTTAATGTAACGACCAAAAATTTTCAATGGAAATATCCTTCTTATAATTATATCATATAATCAAATTCAATCATAAAATAATGAAATAATAAGTGCCATGTGACCTTTAACCATAAGTTTTCCACATTTGTGGTTTGGTTTTTGAAAATCTATCATACACGGTTTTGATCAGTAAGTTATTTGGAGTCTAATATAACCAAACTAATTTTTGTTGAATAGAAACATACGATTATGAATAGTAATGTTACCCTTATGAATAGTGACATACCATAATGAAAAATAACCTTACTTATGATAGTATATAAATAAGATTCCAGTGGAAGTATAATATACCTATATCTGAGAATAAGAAAATAAATGTTTTAAAATTGTTTTTTTGAGTAAATTATGAGATTTAATAAAAAATAAATTAATCATACATTGAAAATTATTTTAAAAAAGAGTTTATTTTTGGATTCTACACATTGAAAATGGTTATGGTTAATTTTTTGTATTTTTCTAAAATAATTGAATTTATAGTGAATAGTGAAATACATTAATTTACCATATAAATACATTATTTTTTAAATCCACTACTCTTGACATCAAACATGATGTAAAAACCAAAATATAGAACTCACATTCACTTATGACTATTCTTGGTCTTGGAATGATCATTATTTCTTGTCTTATGGGAAAATAATAAACTAATGATTATAATATTATGAAAACCCTCCTCTCTTACACTATAAATACCACCCCTCCTTACCTCTTCTCTTCTCTCCTCTCAAGCCTTATTCCTTGCTTATATTATACCGAAATATCTCCTCAAGAATCTCCATCATGTCTAACAGCCACCGGTCTCCTCAAAAGACGTAATTCTTTTCCTTTAAGTGGCTCTCAAGGAAGACTGAATCAAGATGTAAATTCATCTTTTCTTTTTTCCTTTCATTCTTTTTCTTTTCAAATTCATTTGTTTTCTTTTCTATCCTTTACTCTCCTCATCCAAATGTTATTAAAACTCCATTACCATAAATTTACTATAATTTTTTTATGATAATGGAATAAATTATTATCATATTGTCTTTACTCTTATTTTATTTTAGTAGTAAAGACACCATCCGAGATGTGTTAATTTACCGACTTCAAGGTTGATGGGTTTTTAATTTTCATTGGTGTCTTCAATTCCAGTCATTAAACCATTTTCATGGTTGAACCAGACCATAATATATGTATTATTCCTCGTCTATGGTTCTGGAATCCTTTTTTTACATATGGATTTGGTTTATAAAATAAAATGTGTTCTTTATGGTCAAAAAAATCAATTAACCCAAAAGGATGTCACTAATGTTTTATATAATGATTAAACATCACTAAAAGTAACCAAATGAAATTTTCAACCATGTAACCTTATGGATGTTCAATAATAAAATATAGCTTCAATTCTGTACAACCACCTTTTTCATACATGTTTATCCAAACATGAACTGATCATTAAAACCAAGCAAGCAAACAAAACCGAAAAATGAAATTGAACCTCATAACCAATCTGAATGGATATAAATGAAGTTTAAAAGTTTATGACAAATATTTAAGATTTATAATACTTCTTTTAATTATTAATTAATGAAACTAAATTTATTATTCAGGTCATTATGTTCAACCAAAGATCACCATCGAATTTAAGGTTAGGGATACTATCGGTTTCACATATATTCAAGATTATCCTCTATTTTATGCCCTTTTATGTGTAATTCCTAGTGATGAGGTATGATTACACACCTCCCGCATACATCCCTCTTGATGTAAAGGATATGAGAAGTCCTTTTCTCTCTCATTAATCCCTGTTAGGTACACCTGATACCATGCTAATATTCTATAATGGATTCCACCCTAACTGCCATTATTCCTTCAGGTTTATCTATCTTTATTTTTACCCAAATGGAGTTTTCTTTTATTTTTATTTAAAACTCTAATATACTATTTATATTCTCCAAAATAATGGTCCATGGTCCTTCCCTCATTATATTTCATGGATATACATATTTTTAACCGTTTCTCTCCTCAATATTACCATATAAGGAAACTTGTTTTGAGGGAACTTCTCAAATTCTTACCCGATTTCAAGTTATATATATATTCTATTTTAAGCTTCCATTGTCATAATAAAATAAGTATTTGTATTTTTATAACTTTCTTAGTTCACTTAAATTTTTTATAAATTATTTATCACTTTTCTATTTTAAAGCCTTATAGTATTTCCCTTCAAACCGCTCAAAATGTTTTATGATAAAACTTATTGAATATTGTTCTTACATGTGGTCACCTCTATGAGAACTCCCTTAGCATGATACATACCTTTTTTCCCTTATGAATGTCCATGTATAATATAGTTCCTTTATTTTATGGACACTTTTATGATATTACCATTTTTTATGCTTTATGACATGATTGTGGTACCTAATTCTTTCCCTGGGTAACACTTTTGTTTATTTAAGATTGATTTGGTATGATTCTTTATGTGGAAAACATATTCATGAAAAGCTAATATGGGTTCTCCCAACCAGCACTTCAATGCATTGCGTAATGTTATCTCTCATGAGATTTTATATGAGATGGCCTTTGCAGTTATCCTTGGCTTGTGATACTTTGTAAAATGATCTTGGATGTTATCCTTGACTCGTACTAAAGTCATGTTTTATATTGTGACACCTTTCTATGATTAAATGTTTAAATGATCCCATGTTTATAATTTCTGATTCATTATGTTACATTTTTTTATATATTTTTGCCTTGTATTCTAACCCATGTGCTATGGATTTATTCATAATATTATTCCATTAAATGGATTTTATCTCATCCCATTGTTCTTGTGATTCCTAGGGTACCCTATACAGAAGTAAGGGCTCAAGGGATGTTAGGAGCTCTTTATAGAGATTAAATAAAGAAGTGTTTTTCCTAATGTTTTATGTTTTGTGTATGTAGTTTTCAAAGACACTAGACATCATGATCCTTGGCTTTTACTCTGACGTATAGTTATGCATAAAATCATATAATGTTGTGTATAATGGGATAGCATTGTTATAGGGTAAATGTTTCATGAATTATGACATGTCATATCTACATCTTTTGAAATAATTTCATATGTTTCATCTTCTTGTTATGGTGTGTTATTTATTATTTATTTCAAAGATCAATTATCTTTATAGGAATGAAATAATTGGATAATTAAAGTTCTTATATCAATCTAAATTGTGTTTTCACACATAGAATGATGACGACACCTTAATTAACCACTTATGTAACTTTAGTTAGTTTGATTGAAAAATACCAAGGAAATTTAAGAGGCGAGTAACTCTAGAAATTGGGAATATAAATCAATCTATAAAATCACTAGGCATGACTCTTTATGTTTTCATAGTGGACATACAGGATAGGGAACAATTACTCAATATTCCAAATTCAATATATAAGAGAATGGGACCTTATCATTTTGGAATTAGAGAAACAAATAATTGTTTTAAAATATATATAAGCAAATAAATAAGATTAAATATTAATAATATAAGTTTTTAAAATAAAAAATATTTTATTATATAATGATTACAAATCCAAATTAATGGGTTTTTACTCTATAAATGGAATGTGAAACTCCACATACGAAAACATCTATTCTGAAATGATACCTTGACACTGACCTGACCTTAGTATTGGATAATATGGTGTGTGTATCATCATTATAAAAGTATTACTTAGCACCTAGACCTTTATCTTGGGGAAGGATAAGGATTTTTTCTCACTTATAATAATCCCTCATTTATTTTCTTTCCTTTATCACCTTTCATGTATGTCATAATTATTGTATGAGGACTGTGATTTGTAATGGTAGAGTTATTACACCACGACATCCTCATGTTGTGCACTGATAAAGTGGTGACGATCATGCTCTGGAGGTGGTGGACCCTAATCCACCCATTTAAACTCTAGTAGTTCATCCTAAGTCACCTCCTAATGATCTTATATTAGCCATTGATTCTTGGTTTCATGAAAGTATATTTTGGTGCATTCATTTTTTATAGGGTGCTCCCCAGCCATCCCCTAAAATGGCAGAGCAGGACAACGAGTTTCAGTAGTAGTATCCTTTCACCTTTTGGGGGGATGGTGGACCATAGGATATTGAGTAATGGGTATAGTCATTGGTATCAATGTTTAACCATATTGATACGAATTCAAAGCAGATGGCCAGTCTCACTACCAACATGCTACCTAACCCCACCAAGCTTTGGTGGGACGTCATTTCTCAAGTAACCATGAATGGTGTATGGTCTTAGTGGACTTCTATATAGCCTTCTACAATCAATTATTTATATAGATTTTGAGATATGACCATGACATGGAAATTATTCATATTTATTATGGTTTCATATCCATGTTTGATTATTTTTTCAACTTTATTGATATTATTTTCTCTAACTATGCTTGTTGAAGAGTTGGTGACTGCGAGGTGAATTGAGGATTGTCTTTTGAATATTGTCTACTCATAGGTTAACATATTTTTACTGACTAAAATTATATAATGAGTGAAAAGGTCCCTTATTAATGAATTAAATCTGATCGAAGCTAGAAATGTGAGGTGGGATAGATCAATTTTGAGGTAGGGTGATGGTTCATTAGGCCGCATGAAGATTCATTTTGATGGTACACATGATGGCAGGATATCCAGGTGGCATGAACTGATAGTTACGTGTTTTTCACTAGTTTTGGATGGAAAAGAATAACAAGGATTAATGTATGAGTAATCCAATTAAGTTATAATATTTTAGTAAAATGGGTCACATCCTACATTGTTTTCCGGTATTTTCCTCTATTTCCCAGGGAACGGGATTCAGTGATGGCACCAATTTTAGGACTAGGATCAGTGACTCCATGTTATGGGGAGTTGGTCTTATACCATATAATTAGGTTAAGGATGTTTTCATGCCCACGGTACTCAGTATTCAGAAGTTCTTCTCAAATAGATAGGACTTCCCCAGGCTATTTAGGTAGTATCTCAAAGTCATAGTTCAGTTCATATTTATACAGTACAGTTTGTACCTAAGAGGATGATTCTAAGGACATATATGGTTTGTGGTACTATTATAGTATCCTTCACATTAGTACCTATTATTTATTATATATGTGCACCACACATTTTTTTATCTATTATAACTTTGGAATGTATGTGCCTATGAATCGAGTACTTCAATAGAATTATGTCTCTTGACTTTTCGTTAGGGGTCAGGTTAGAGAGAAAACTCCAGTTCCAGGAATTCACCCTTGACATAGGAGGGTATAAATTCTAATGGTGTTATAATCCTTGAGATGAATGGCTTTGACATCATTCTCATTATGGATTGGATTGTACCTTATTATTACCATGTTGATTTTAATTGCTGAAGTGTGTCTATCACATCACCATAGGAAAGCATGTATATTTACAAGGGTTATGTGGATATTCATAAGATTAATGATGGACCCAAACATTAGGGGTTATAAAGAGTGATAGCCCAATATTATATGCGGAAAAAAAGAAACAATGCACATTTTAACATGATTCAAAATATGTCTATATTCATAGGGGATTCACACTACTATATAATTTCATTATAACCACAAGATTATAGGTGGAAAAAAATATTACAATGAAAATTAATCCTCATAAAATTATCATCTTTCAAATAAATACTCATTTCGAACACACTTTACAATGAAGGTCCCATGTACTAAAATACTGACAAAAACTAGTCAAATAAGATAAACCTTCTCCCCTGGAAACCCATATCAAGATATATGACCTCCTAATATAGGTTACCAACTCAGTGACCCATCTTCATTACTGAACATTCGAACCCCCCAATGATCCTATTTAGATCAATCAGTTGATGTGAACTTCTAATGGACCTACCGTCATTGGAGAATATATATTTCCACTATTTTCACCTCACATTCTACTCATCATCTGTTGCATGAAATTTCAAAGAAAATATTTCTAAAAGCTGAAATTCTAGTGAAAATAAATAAGAATCACCTCAAAAAACTTTTCCATATAGAATGGATCGGTATTTCACATAGTAAGTAACATAAATTATATATGTCCTCAAGATCGCATATACAACAAACAATGGGGTTTCCACTATTTTTGTAGCATGGTTTTGGAAAACTATTTTAAAGGCTACAATTGAGACCCCATAATTTATATTAAAATCCCTTTTTAAAAAATTAATTTAAATAGAGTCTAAAGTATTAAATTTAAACATAAAAACATCCTTTTAATCAATATACATATATACATTTAAATATATATCAATTTCATAATGAACATATCAACATATTAACATATGGATATTTTAATATATATATGTATATATATACACCCATACATATTTAATTTAAGAAAAAAACATAAAATTAAATATTCATAATGTCATTTATAAGTGAATCACATAATAATAGATCAAATAAACTTAATAAATTTTGTAAAAATTAAATCCAACTCAATTTTCCTATTTTTATCACTTTCTAGCTCAAATAATTTTATAAACAATATCAACAACACAAAATCAGTTTTTATAAAAACTCATAATATAGGATTATTAAAAAAATTAATTTATTATTTTAGGTGTAAACATAATGAAGAGAGGAATCTATAAGAACTCATTTTTTAATCAAACAAATTTGTATAAATCCCATAATAAATATATTTATAAAATTATTTTACCTAATTAGAATGATTAAATTTTCAATAAAAAATAGTTCAAAAAACTGATGCTTGCATATCATGTCAGGTAAAGTCAAAAGCAAGGAAACACATACATAGGCAAAGCATAGATGATGTGAAACTCTTGAATACATAGAGAAGTGGGTCTTATATGAGATATAACACCCTAAAAATGAATCCAAATTGATTTAAATCTAGAAACTCACCAAGGGATTAACCTATGGTTATCTATAATGAGAAATGGTAGGAATCAAGGAGGATGTGAAGATAAGGATGGGGAAGAGAGTAAACCCTAACATTGGATTATATCTCTTGAATTCCAAAAATGAATTTGTAATTAGAAAATGGGGATAGTAGGTTCACACAATAGGGGGTCCCTTTGATTGGGAATGTCGTGTGAGTTAGTTAAAAGGGAATTGATGGATTTTGGGTTTAAAAAATTGTGTGTATTATATTAATTTTTAATTTTTAAAAAATGTGTACATATCATGTTTTTCACATGATTTACTAAATTTTTTCTAGTTATGAATATATTAGTAAGAACACCAAGGAACCCACACTATAGGGTTGCCTGTTTTCTCAAACCATGAATCAACCATATGAAATGCCTCAACTAAATTATAAAAAACTTTTGAATGGTTGTTTCACGGTTTGTCCAACCATTCAACAAAATTATACAATATGAATAATTTCTTAAAAATTAAAGAAATTACAAAAAATTACTTAACCCTCTATAACTAAAATAAAATTAATAAATTAATAAATTAATAAATAAATTAGGAATATAAGGGTCATTTTGTGACACTTTCTCATAGATATTTATACCTTTCTAGTATATTATCATAATTTAAATAATTTGATAAACCTTATTTATATATATCTTGTAGTTATTTTATTCACATTATATAAATGTTATTATCTTTAATTTTTCTCTTAATTGAGAATTTTCTAGCCCATTTCATTTTATTTTATGTGCATAATTTAGATGTTTATCAACATTGATTTAAATATAAGTTTAAAATCCTTTTATTCATGTTATGGTTTTTAGAAATTGTTTCTGATGATGTTTGGGTATGAATTTATATATTCACCTAATATATTGGGTAATTATTTATTCTTGGGTAAAATAATATTAGAATTATCCATTCAATTCATTATGTGTTATTATGTGATATTATGGTTGATATAAAATAGGAAATGAATGAAAATGTGATGATTAATATATTATCTTTCTCCTTATATATAATTTTTCATTATGGTGCTCTATTAATTCCATAAATAATAGTAAGTAGTGTATTTCCTGATTTAATATAATTTTAAAATATTATACAAGTTCAATTTTCTCTCTATATTCATTTTCTAGGGTATCCTTATATTTAAATTATTAATGAGTTTCTTCTCTTTTTTAACCTTTGATTGATATTTATATTCTACATATATATTTTATAATGATTTTTTAAATGTTTAACAATGAGTAATATTGATAATTAATCAAAAAAAGATATATATATATATATATATAATTAATAAATAAAGTGTATCATTTAATAACATGATTTTGGAGGAAAATTTACATAGAGTGGAAAAGTGCTTGGGTTTGGTTTTCTAAGGGTTTTATTAATCATTTAAAATTTGAAACATAATGGTTTTGGGAATGTGAATATTTTAGTATTTATGGAAATGAATTTAATTAGAGTATGGTTATGTTTGGTACATTAAATGTTGGTTAAAGCTAAATAATAGATAAAGAATTCAAATACTATGATTGGTTAATATTATAAAATTTATCACTTCATTCCAGATAAAACTAAACATATTTTATGGGATAATTTTTTTTCTAGGGGGACATTTGATATTTTTTACTATATGAGATCACTTCATTGGTTCTGATTATTTATATCATATAATTTTACTAGAGGATTTTAAGGAGGAACTCACTAAATCTTTCTTACTCTAATTTGTGGAATAAGATATCATACATACATAACATATAGACTCAAGTGGAATTTTATGGATGTTGTTGATGGAATTAATGTGGAGATTGTGATTTTATAAGTAGAGTATCTAAAAGTTAGAAAAGAATCTACATATTCCATGATTCTATTTTACAAATATTTTATTTCTATCAATCTATGAAGAATTCATGGAATTCAGGATATGTGGATGACATCAATGAAATTTACTAAATAATAGTGGTTTATTATCTAATGATTCAATTTATTTTTTTGTGTATACCATTATTTATGCTTGAGTGATTCTATATTTCAATGTCTCTATACATGGGTGGTATATGAAGGATATTTAAAGTATTTCTATAGAGTGATATCTAAACGAATTTTATTTGAGAAGAATCGTATGGAGGCTAATGAAACAAAAAAAAGGGAATGAAAAGAAATTGATTACATAAAAGGATATGAATATAATAATAGATATCCATATAAAATATAAGAAATGATTATGAACATAAAAAAATGTATTTTATGTCAGTTATTTTTCATGATTTGGTGAACAAAAATTGGATACTCCATCATATTATTACTTTTTACACAATATTATATTCCCTACATCTGCTTTAAATTTTTTATGATAATAAATTGATTGGATCACATTAAAGAATATAGGGACATAGATACTTTTTCATAGATTTATTCAATTAATTAATTGATTTCATGTTATTCTTTAAATTTTTCCTTAATTCAATATTCAACTGATAATTGAACAATATATTCTAAAAGTTGGGTATTGTGGAAATTCTGGAAATTCATGCCATTTGACGATTGGATGAAAAATATTTCTATATGAAAATGGTTTCTAAGGATATTATGGAACTGATTAACTAGATAATATAAATCATAATTTATCTAAAGGATGTTTTTTAGAAAACTTATAGGGATGTATGTTCACATATGGAAGTGTTGTACGTGCCAAGAGGAGGATTAAGCGGAAATAAGGGAGTTAGTATATGAAGTTTTAGATTAAGTGGATCCTACAAAATCCATCCTTGTGTTACTATGTAAGGGGAATCACTATGGTTTGAATATCCCACCTGTGATGTAGGGATGTGGGAGGAAGGATTTTGGATCCACAACTAGTTTTGGAATAGATACTCTAGGGAGTCCGGCTATTTTGTAGGCCTGTTGATTCGAATAGTGTGGTGATTCCTACTATGGAATATGGTTTTGAGGGGTGTCATTACTTTTTCAAGGTATCTATGTCTTGGATGTAGATTTGGGTATATCCTCTATTCTTGGAAAATGGGACTTGAGGCATGGTTTTAGATAATATTGAATGGTTCTCTTCCATAAATATTGTGTTTGTCTAGTGTACTTCACTTTGATTCATAGATGTAGTTTTACTAGGCAGGTTGTGTCATAGAGCCTTGTGCTTCAACGTAGTATTTCTTATTTCATTCGGTTTTGCAGTATTGTAAATGGGTCTTCATCATGGTGTTTTGTTATTAAGAATTCCTATAAATATATGAATCCCCTCTAAAACCAATTTTCATAAAAGTTTATATGAAACCCTAAGATTTTGAAAAAAATCAAATGAATTTATCTTTATCAATAATTTTCATTACATTCAACACTGAGTGTAGATTTAATTACATGCAACACTAAGTTTAAATAAAGAAAAACATACTATAAAAATAATATTATTTAATATGATAGTTATAACCTAGTTGATAGAATGGTGGTTGTGAATAATATTAACCAAATGACAAATAAATATGGTTTAAAAAGTTATATAAAATTAATTATTTGGTAACCAAGTAATTATAAATTAAAATAAATACAATTTGAAAATAAATAATACCTTTTCTAAAAAAAATTATAAAAACAAATACGTTTTACCTCAATAAATTAAAAAGACAATATGTAAATTATTTTTATTAATTTATATATTACATATTTAATAAATTATTATCCTTCTTATTATTATCTTTCTATAAAATAGAAAATAATATATCTAATTTTAGGCTTCAAAATATATTTTTTAAAAAGTTGTTTAGCCAATTATTGTGCAATTGTTTTGAAAATAATTATTGAAACATATAGAATATTTTTTTTTGAAAAAATAGTTTTTATTTTGGAAATAATCATTTAAAATTTATATTAGGTTTAATTGTTTGATACTTTTCTGAGTAGGTAAATTTTTTAATTAATAGTGGAAAAGACTAGTTTTCTATAATGAATTTTAATCTCTTTAAAATATTATCAAACCCTCAAATTTGTTTTAATGTAGTTTTAAAATATAAATTAATTCAATTAAATATATTTTAATCCATTTTATATCATTAGAATCATTTTAATAATGAATTTTTATATAAAATGTTTTAAACTTTTAATTTTTTTTAAAATAGCTTTCTAATCTAGTCTACGTGATTAATTTTAAATAAGATATTTCCAATTATCTGAATATAATTTTGAGAAGTTTAATCCAAATTTTTAATCATCATAGTATATATTATGTTATATATTATATAATGAATTTAATTTTTAACAACAATAAATAGTAAACAATAAAAAAATTACCTTAGTTAAGGTAAAAATATGTTTATCGAGGTGTTAAACTAAAATAAAACCAAACATATGACCCAAAAAATTTATAACAACCATTTTATTGAAATATGTTGACATTTTATATTATATTGCCTATAAATTCCCATTTTAGGGTCTTTTTGAAAGTGAAAAACATGTGTACACCTATTTTATTTCCAAAATTACTAGTGTGTCACTCACCTCGTTTATAAAAGTCCTCCCCCTATCCTCTTCTCTTCACACTTCAAAAAATTGATCCTAAAAAACCTACCCAAATATATTCCTTAATTATATAAAATCATAATAAATTACTTATTTTCATATTAAATCCATCCTAAGAATCCTTTTGCTGAAAACTAAAATATGTTGTTTGAAGAAAAGGTAACATCCCTAATAGAGATTTTTATTTAATTTATTCATCCAAAAATCTAAATTCTTATTAAATTATGAGGATATAATAACATATTTATCTCAAATATATTTATATTTTATTGTGTTAATTTTATAACCTAAATCCCTCTCATCTTTCAGCAAATAGGTTATGAAATCAACAATGGTGTGTACGACAGACTTATGCCTGGAATACCAATTTTATTCGTTTTACATCTGCACCAATCACATATGTATATAATGATGTTTTTATTATTTATATATGATATTTATGATATTATTATTCTTATATAATCATTATATCATAGGTTCCTTCAAACATTTTATTCTTTGGGAATATGATAATGTTGTTCATGTGTATGGCGGACTATTATCACACGAAGTGGTATGATTCGTTCACGCTATACATAGAATCTAATAAGGATGGGTTTAATAAAAATATGTGATATATATTAATTAACAATTATTATATAATTCTAATATATTTTTTATATTTCTTTCTTTCCGTTCAATGGTAATATGGAAACAATGATCTTGCGTACGTACGACCTATAGTCTCCATGAACATTGTATTTCATTTTCTATCTCTATATTTTATTGAAAACTCTAAATAAATGTATAAATATTATATATTATATTTATGTCATGGTTAAAATTAGGGATATTATTTATCAATGATCAAAATCAGTGGTCCAAAATTAAAAAATTAAAATAAAAAACAAAAACGTAGCATTTATTGCCCAAAATAAGACTTTAAAATAGAATTGATAAAAAAAATAAAAATGTCATAAATATATAATAAATGGTATGATATATATTTATTGTCCCATAATAAATTTTTTAAATTTTTTTATTATTATACATGAGGTTAAAATGTGTATGGAGAATGTTGAGACTTATGGTATTGATTTTATGTCTCACTTTTATTTTTTTGTGAGACACATGTCATATTTGGAACGTGTTTATTTTATGTGGTGTATATACTATATATGAATTTATTTTATGAGGATTATCCTTAATTTTTATAAGATTTATATATCTATTTTATGATCTCTATTTTATGGGGTTTAAGGTCCAAGAGTTACCCAAGCAGTAAGGGATTTTTTGTCTCAAATTTCCTTCTATGGGACATAAGTTATGTTATACACCGATCTTATTTTATGAGGTATATATAGTTCCACTTTTAAATGTTATATAAAGAATATTTTTTCCATTAATGATATTATAAATTTCATTTAATTTCATTCAATCATGATAATTAGGATTCAAATTTACCATATTGGTAATAGTTTTGTGTTACAATCACATCATTTATCTGGATGGTTTATGATTATACTTCTAATGATAAATTATTGTGATTTATATATAAACAAACATATGTATTTTCTTATACTATACATTTTTCATGAGAGTAAATGTTTTATATTCATTTTCATCTCTTAATGAAGTCAAGATTTGAAAGGACTGTTTTTATGAAAATATGAATTTATTTCTTTCATCTGTCACAAATCATTTTTCTACCAAAAACATGTTTTCTAAAAATGGTTTCAAATTGTTTTTAGAATTTTTCAAACTAATTTATTAAAGACACTTTTAAACATGTTTACATTTTAAAAACAGTTTTTAATGAAATATTTAATTCATTTTCTAAACAAAACATGTTTATATTTTAAGAAAATGAGAAAAAATATTTTTTTTATGTAAGGAATAAATGACTTTTTCCAACATGAGGTACCCTCAATGTTTTAAGGATTCCTTTATATGTTGCAATGGTTATTTTGAGAAAAGAATTTTGAAAATATTATTTTTAATTATTTTAAAACAATAAATTCTTTTTTGACTGAAAAATTTTTTAAATTATTTTTAATTCTTCTTTTATATGTTTCAAATGTTATTTTTTAAATAAAGGTTATTAAATGTTTTTAGATTTTAAAAGGGTGTTTTCAAATTATAAAGGCTATATTCATCAGGTAATATTCCATGTTATCATTGAAAATCATTTTCAATTGAATATTACATCCTTTGATGTTACTATTATTTACATGGGAGAAGAATGAATGATACCATCCTTATTCATTCCCCAGATTTTTACTATTTATTTTGATTAAATGTTTATGTAACAAATTTATTTTTCATGGTTTATTCCATTGTGAATTAATGAAATTTTTATGAATTCCATTTTCATTATATGGGAAAGGATGTGATGGTTTAATCATTATTTATGATATTGAGTCACACATAAGTATGGTTTTTCTTATGATATGGATGGGCCTTATATGTCCCTCAAATGCATTGGGTAAAGAATTATATATCATTAGATAATAATGTGAAATAATTTGATGGACTTCACCCACTATGGGGAATAGGTGTGTCCCGGTCTAATAAGGGTAATATGTGTGCCCTGATCTATAATGGGAATTAGGTGACATGTCATGATCAAAAATCTTGATTCTCCTGGTAGTTAACCTTGGAATATGAAATGTTTTATATATATATGACTTTCACACACTATTATGACATTATATTATGGTTAATAGCTGATTTATGAGGATTTATAACACTTGTGGACCATGTAATTTGATATGATAATTTTTAGGCCATCTAATGGTTATGTTTTATGATAGGTTAGGTATGACCTTCATAATCTATGTTCACAATCACATAACCTTATGATTATGTTATGATTTCATATGATCATAGAATGATATATCCAATGTTTACCACTATTGAAAATATGATCTTACCTTTTCTTATGTATTATTCCCCAGGATATAAAGAAAGTATTAAGTCGTTTCTGTATTAGAGGATAACTATGTGAGAATATATTTGTGTGAGATGTTTAAGATCTTTAAAAAATAAGAATAATGTGTTACAACTCTCCCAAGACACTAAAATATTACGGCCAGTGGGCATGTGCTTATGAAATGTATATAAAATTCATCTAAAAATATGTGATATTTATGTATTAAAATACTGGGTCACTATAGCTTGCATGAAAAAAATGGTTTATTTATCCTTTAGAGACTAACATCAGATAACTTTTTCGAAATATAATGGAATATTTCTAAAGATATTTCTATGGATGTCTCTAATGATAATTCTAAAAACGATTCAAAGTATATACAAATGTCCTAGAATTATATTAAAGTATACAGAAATTAGATTCCAACAAATTACATCCATTTATATATATTGAAAGTGGATGTGGTGCATAAAAAAGGTATCTAGCGGTAATAAATCCTAAGAGGGATATTGAGATAAACATTATCATCAATTTATGTATGAAAATTAGCCTTGTTGCACACCTAGTTTAACACTTCCAGGGGATATGATTTGTAAATTAAAAAAACATTATAAACAATCACGAAGGATTTAAATAATTACCTTGAGTGACCATGGATAAACCTAAGGTGTTAAATATTAAAAAGTATGTGTCGTGATTTAGACATCATGTGAGTAACTTTTATTGACTATATGGTTCCCACTATGATTATTATTTCACGCACTATTATTTTTAGTTTTATTAAATGGAGGGAACTAGAAAAAATTGGATCAACAATTAATGTGATAGAAAATGTTTGTATGGGGAACCAAATATTATTATAATCAGATTGAGGGATATTTTGATTATTCTTAAGTAGTTATCATGATATATGATTAATAACACTCACTTTAACCAACTGTCCAACTCACCAAATAAGAGAAGCATGTATTTCATTGAGTATTTTGGTGGTGGACACCATAGGGTAATGAAAATATGGTTTCTTATATGTTGATAATATAGGAAGAATCACTCAAGTGGATGTCATAGAAAAATGAGAAAATGTTTTAATTGTGTAAAATAGGAATAAAAAAGCAACTAATTGTAAGTAAAAATATAATCTTTTATTAAATAAATGTATGAGAACAATGGTCATAATAAGATATTATCGATGGTTAAATGTTTCAAATGTGGAAAGATTGGTAATTATGAAATTTAATGTCCTCGTGGGGAAATATACTCAATAGAATCAACAAGTTGGTATGAGTAATGGTTATAATACTGATAATTAGGAGACTATATATTGAATATCAAAGGTAAGGGGTTTTCAAATAGTAGTTTTTATGTTAAATATTTGAACCATGATTAAATTTAGGTTAATAAATGTCAATAGGTGATTCATATTTCATATTATTGGAAATATATATTAATGAATAAGTTGATTTATCCTAGTTAATGCTTTTAGAAGGAAGGTGGATGATTGAAGTGTTTATATATCAAAATTCAAAAAATATGCTATATGAATCATGAAATATATAAGAATTTCTTCATATAGTTTTTTATTTATAGATTTTTAAAAATATGTTGAATGTTACTAATCACCATGAAAATTGATTTATGGGAACATAATATTTTTTTTATAAAATATAACCCTTAATATGTCCATGATGTTGAGATAATTGTCTTTAGTTTGGATGAAGTGATGATTGATATGAATAAAGTATATTGGATAGTATTGATGACCTTGAAACTAATTAATGATTTGTGGAAAAAGTGGTTTATGATATTTCTGATAGAGTTTATAGAAATATTTGATTCAAATAATATAGTAAATAAATTGTGGTTTTATTCTATGAATAAGGAAGTATGTATATTTTCATTAAATTTTTGTGTAAATTCTGGTTATTAACATGATTCAAGAAAATAAATGACTAAGGATTTCACATATTCTGTATCTAACAATCCAAAGATACTTTATGATATATGGGTGATTAATGTAAAGTTGATTTTGATAAATTTAGTGACCATATTTATAAATTTTGAATTTTTGAATTTTATAATTTTAACCATCTATGGAATGGTTTAAGTTGGACTTTGGATAAAGTTTTAAAAATTAATGTATTATTTCACCATGTGAAGAATTGTAAATAAATTGTGCTGGACATTTTATTTTTTATTATTACTAAATATATAGGGAATGATTTATCATTATTTTATAGGTATTTTTTAGTTATTTACACATTAAAAATTAATCTCTTAGAGTAAGAGATTAAGTTTTAATTGGTCAAGGCACTACCAAAGGATGTGATTGTTCTTATTAAATGGAATGAAATTCGGTATGTATATTTTCTCATGAAAATTCCCCTACATTACTAAAAGTATATTAAGATAACATATTTTCCTATTATAATCATTATTTTTTGAAATAAGTTACCATTTTTAAAACTCTATAATTTATGGTTTTGTGTTCATTAATATTCTCCTGAACATGTTCTCTATCACTCTTTATTAATAAATGAGTCTTTGTTTTCTCTTTTATTTCCATTTTTTCACTTCCCAAATTTTTTATCCTATTTGAAAACCTAGTATGTGTTATTATAGATAGATATCACACGTCCATTTCAATCTGATCAATAAGAAGTTTTATTAATCCGTTTTATGATGTTTGTTCCCCATAATGAGATTTTCAAATGTGAAATGATTCCTTATCGAGAAAAACATCAAATTCTGAAGATGCAATTTATTTATGGGGTATATTCTCACACACCATGTTTTTTTTGGAAATATTTTTTTAGATTAATGTATTTCTCTATATATTTTTCATTTCACACAACACCTAGTGTTTCTTGCATTAAATTCAACACTGAGTACTAAAAAACATGACATACAATTAAAATAATATTAGTTAATATGGTAGTTATCACCTAGAAGATGGAATGGTGGGTATGAATATGTTAGAATAAATTATGAAACTATATGGTTTTAAAATGTATATAAATTGAATTATTTGGTAAAAAATCAATTAGTGATGAAAATAAAAACTATTTGGAAACAAAGGAAGTCTTTTCTGAAAAACTATTTTTATGCCAATAAACCTGTTGTACCTTAATAAATGAAACAAAAAAATAGAATTATATTAAATTAATTTATATATTAAATATTAAATAAAATATTTAACATTTAACTAATGTGTTTTATAGAAAATATAATGTAATCAATCCATTTTTATGCTTAAAAACATTATTTTTCTAAAAACCAGTTTTTTCACCATTTGTGCTCTTATTTTTTGACTAATTTTTGGATGTTTTATAAAATTTCTTTGAAAATAAATTTCACTTTGTAAATAATTATTTAATAATTATCCTAGGATTAATATTTTGATAATTTTATGAGAATATAATTTTTTTGATGAATATAGAAAAATACCGGTTTTTTATAAAAAAATTAATATCTTTTAATGATATTAAAAACATAATAATTATTTTATTAGGGATTCAACAGAATAATTATCTAAATTAAATTTCTATTAATCCAAATTATTTTAATTTATTTATTTCAATATTGAAATATTAAATAAATTTTTTAAAACATTTGAACATTTTCGCTTTTAAACTCCACTTTCTCATCGCATCTATGGGATTAATTTTAAATTGAAAATTTGTAACTAATATTAATGGTATTTTAAAAAAAAATTCCATATTTATGATCATAATAATTCATATTTTCTAATATTGTATACTTAATTTTTTTTGTGATGAATAGTAAAAATATTAAAAAATATATTTACTGAGGATATGGTAAAAATGGGTTTACATTGGGGTTAAACTACAAATATAAGAATCAAAAAAGACTCAAAACATATAAAAACTCATTTTCACAAAATATTTTAACATTATATATTATATTTTGAATAATTGACCATTTTTTATCCTTTTAGATTTTTAAAAACTAGGGTACACCATTTTCTTTTCCAAAATAAAAGGTATTCCACTCACCTCACTTGTAAAAGGCCACCCCAACTCCTATCCTAGTCAAAATTAAAAAACCATTTGGATTATAAAAAAAATTACTTTATTAATTCCTTATTATAATCAAATAATACTTTTTTTGTTCATAAATCCAACCTAATTATCCTTTTGGTGCAAACCAAAAGAAGTTGTTCGAAGAAGAGGAAACATCGCTAATCAATATTTTAATTTTATTTATTTTTTCACATCATTATATTATTATTAAACCATGAGGATATAATAAAAATATATAATAATTGTAATTATATATTGTTATGTTAACTAAATAACATAAATACTTCTCCCCTTGCATCAAATGGGTTACAAAATCTTCATTCGTGTGTACAACAAACTAACACCTCATGAACCGATGTTACTATTTTTACATCACCACCTCTCATGGCTATATATAGTGATGTATTTACTATTTTATATGATATTTATGATATTTTATATCTTTTTAAATTATTATATCATGTTTTCCTTCTTACATTCCAATCTGTTGGAACATGAAAATGTCATTCGTGTGTACGGTGGACTACCATCCCAAGAAGCGATGTTATTTGTTCACGCTTTATATGGAAGGTAATAAGAATGATTATAATGAAAATATTTCATAAATATTAAATAAAAATTAGTCATTAAAATTAATATATTATCTACCGTTGATTATTTATTTTCTTCATTAAATTGGAAATATCATTCATGGGTATGTATGGCTTATTTTTCTCCATGGATGGTGTATTTCATTTTCCATATCTAACTTTTATGGGTCACTCTAAATACATTTATATTAAATATATATGATATTTATATATATTATAACATTATATAGATGATTTAACTAGGATTAAATAAATATGAACATATATAAGAAATCGAAACAAACATAAAAAAAAGCAGTTATTACCAGAAATGTGGATTTAACAAGGAATTATTAACAGAACCGTAATAAAAGGCAATAAATAATTCATATATGGTATTATATATATATATATATATTGGTGTGTGTGTGTATGTTGTTTTATAATATATTTATAATAAACATACACTTATTTTATAGATGTTTGAATGTGTATGAAGGAATTTGATACTTATGATAAGGGATTTCAGTCTCAATTTTATTTTTCTATGAGACACTTGCATTATTCACATTTTGTTTCTTTAATGTCGTTTATATACTTCTATAAATTTTTTTATTATTATAATTAAATATATGGGTAATTTTATGTCCATTTTATTATCTCTCTTTCATGGGGTTTATATTTCAAAATTATCAAAAGCGGTAAAGGTTTATTTCTTCTCAAATTACCTTATTTGTGACATTAGGTATATTATGAACCTACCTATTCTATGAGGTGTATATACTTCCACATTGAAATGTTATATCCATAATATAAATAATTTCATTTTATTATAAGTTTAATGTAATGTCATTAAATCATGGTGATTACAATTCAATGTTACCAAAGTGGTAAGAGTTTTATGTTCAAATCTCACTGTTTATTAGGATTGTTTATGATTATTTTTCTAATGAAGAAATATTATGATCTATCTCTCAAAAAATAA
The DNA here is from genome assembly GCA_963277665.1 of Viscum album. Lineage (NCBI taxonomy): Eukaryota > Viridiplantae > Streptophyta > Magnoliopsida > Santalales > Viscaceae > Viscum > Viscum album. The sequence goes on from OY728165.1 coordinate 828,850,721, forward strand.
TTTATTTTATTATTATGTAGTTATTTCAAGAGAATACATTCTCTCCTTTCATTTTACTCTCATTATGTAATCATGATTTCAAAATAGGGGTTTTAAGAGAATATGCCTTTATTTCTATCTTTAGTTGAAAATAATTTTTCTTCAAAATACATGTTTTCTAAACAAATTTTAAAAAATATTTTAAAAATAATAAAAAAAATTATTAACCGAAAATTTACCCCTTTCTATGTTTATAAAAAAAATTATTGGAATAACCATTCCTTTTTCAAAACAAGGCTAATTTGGACTTTATCAAAAATGTGAAAAGAATCATTGTTTTAAAATATAATTCATGGATGGTATTTTCTACAATATTGACCTATAAATGTTTTAAATATTCCTTTTAAAATTTCTAAGTTTATTCTTAAATGAAATTATTTATAAAATGTTTCACTTTATAAAAAATTCGTTTAAAACTAGAAAGACTATTTTCCTCAAAAAAATTTCAATTTATTTTTAAATATTCTTTTATAGGATTAAAAACTTATTTTTAAAGTAAATGATTTTGAAAACGTTACCTATTTTTTAAAAATTAAATTAGAACGGTTAAATTCCTCATTAAATATTCTAATTAATCAATCAAAATCACTTTCTATATAAGATGTCATCCAATGATGTTACTTATGAATTAATGGGGAAAATATTGAATGATACCATCATTATGCTTTCTCTAGATGTTTAATGTTTTTCATGATGCAATTTTTTTATAACCCATTTATTTTTAATGGTTTATACCATGGTGAATTGATGAAATTTTTATGACACCCATTTTCTTTATATGGGTTATGATGTCATGATATGAAGAATTTTTGATGATATTGTGGCATATATAAGTATGGTTTTGAATATGAGTTGGGTGGGACCAATAATTACCTAAAATTAATTGGGTACATCATTGTATCTCATGAGATAACAATGGAAAAATGTCGATGGGATATATCCACTATGGTAAATAGTTGCATCCTGATCCACTATGGGAAATAGGAGCATCCTGATCCATATTAGGAAATAAGTGTTAAGTCGCGATCCCCTATGATTATGGTTTTTGTATTCAACATTGACCTATGAAAATTATTTATATATTTATGACTATTTCATTCTCATATAATATGATATTATGGTTCAGGATTGATTTATGCTGATTTATCACTCTTATTGAATATGTTCCTAAAAATGATAATATTTTATGCCATGAATCATGTATATAATCTATAAAAGGTTGGGTATAAATTTCATAATTTATGTTTATGGTCAGCTAACCTTATTCTTATCTTCTAATTTCATATAATAACATATTTATATTTCCTATTTTTACACTTACTAGGAATCTGAGATAACCCACTCTTATAGGATATTCTAGTTCTTAGTGGTGGTAGCTAAGTGTCTGAGAGATGATAGTTTCAATTTAGACTAATATTAGATTAATTACCAAACTGTGGTTTGGAGATATATTATATTATATATGTTTTGGAATTTTATATGCTACCCCATCAACATTGATAGGGAAACTAACACCCAATGGAATCTCAAACGGTGTTTTCCCTAGTATCTATGTTGGTGAGGGATTGATGGCTGACTACCCCCTATATCTCCACTCCCTAATCATAGTATAATTATTTGAGAAATTATTTTTAGGCGATGTTTAATATATTTCAGGAAATAATAATATTGTGTTTCTAGTCTCCAAGTTCAATAAACAATTATAGTCCTAGGGAATGCCTTTATGATACATATTTAATATTCATTTAAAAATATGTGATATTTATTTAGGAAAATTTCAGGTCTCTGTATTTTCCCTCTCAAACAATAGGAACCCATGACTTATTTTAAAGTCATTTGAATAAACATTATATCATAATCAACCCCAAACATCTATAAAACTATTAGTAGTTATTATTATTGCATAATTCATATTTTCTAGTTGTTTATATTCTTCTAGATATTGTTTCCTATCATATTATCATTACATTTTATGGAATTGGATCTATATCATTCCAATAAATGTTATTCTAATGTTTTTGGAATGGTTTTGGGTTGAATTCTTGTCTATATGTAGCTTTATTTATGGGGAAGGAGATCGTAAATCTGTGTTGTTATTCTTTTCTCTCTAAAAGAACATTGATACCTTAAATTAAGGGATTCATTTCTTATCCTTTGATTTATAAGAAATAATATATTTAAAAACATTTATATTTTTTAATGGTGGTGGAATTGACCATAATAAAGGACAAATAATATTAATTAAATAATGGTTTATGTATAGTGATTTAATGTGTTCCTCCATGGTGATAATGGTTTTACTCTTTCTTTACTAGATAATGTGCTATATATGTTTATATTTTTGTAGGGTTATTGTGATGCTTAGGTTTTCATGTCAATTTTACAGAAAATTATTAAGCAACATAAATCTAAATTTTTTTGGTTTTTTTAAGAACATAAAGAGTCATTTTCAATGAATCCTTGGATTCTATTAATTTTATGGTAATAAAATTAATCCATGATAAACATTTAATTCAAGTTTTTCTTCTATGTATTAATGGAATTTGATAAAGGGAAACAATATGGAAATGCTTGTTGTGTATGATAATAAAATACATGATAAATGAGAACATTTATTATAAATTTTTTTGAAACTATAATTGATGATATAGATAATGTTATAATAGTTTAATATGTTGTTATAGCTATTTTCCCAGGATACTTATAGTGGTAAAATATATTAAATGAATATTTTATTCTAATATGGTAAAAAAACTGGTTTATTGATGGGGATAAATGAAGGATGAGTTGGCCTATTTTCATGTGTAGGTGGGATGCCTTTATTTTAGGTTTTAGATTTATTTATTGACTATATTTGTTGTATGTTTACATCTTTGTATTCTTCTCAATTTTATCCCTATTATTTGATGAAATTTGGTCTCGAGATGGATGATAGTTTATTGAGATATGGGTGGGGAGGCTATGTTTTTTCATCATTTCACTCTTGTGATGGAAAGATAAATGGGGATATGCTTCGGGGTTTTGGGGGTGGAACCATAGTGGATGGAATTGGTTGAATATTTTTTTACCAATTATTGTGCCTAAATATGGGATGATTTCTTAATTAATCTATTTAGTGGTCTAATATTTGAGTTGAATTATTATCAACATTTCATTCCATAATACTTGATGTAATTAGATGTGTTTGGTTATGTATATATTTTTGTAACAATAGGGGTTCTCCTAGAGTATTTGGAATTATGTAATGTTAAATGAATGATTAATTGTTTTAACCCATGGGTATGGTTCTTCTTGTAATGCTGATAAGATTCGAATCTTGAGAAATATTGCACTTGGTTGAATTATTCTCTGAGGGAATTTACTTCACTTTTTGGTTAATGAAATGTTAATTGAATTTTTATTAATTAATATATAATGATTTAACGGACATCAGGTTTAATTTTAATGGGAAAATAATCTGTTTAAGTAGATTCTTATTAAGTTCTTGGTTTCTTATAAGATATTCTAGTTCTCTATGGTGGTAGATGAGTGTCTGAGAGATGATAGGTTCAATTTTGACTAATATTATATTAATTACCATAGTGTGGTTGGGAGATATATTATATCATATATGTTTTGGGATTTTATATGCTACCCCATCCACATCAATAGGGAAACTAACACCCAATGGACTTTGAGCGGGTGTTTTCCCCATTATATATGTTGGTGAGGGATAGATGGTAGACTACCTCCTATATCTCCACTCTTTTATCCTAGTAGTATTATGTGTTTTTATGCATGGTGGTTATCTTTCACCATATATGTGTGTATATGGATTTAATGGCTTATGTTTAGTTTACAGACATGTATCTTCATATATAGTATCTTATTGATTATTATATGTATGACGTTAATTGGATGTAATGGCTTGTGGTGAATTATTATGATTGTGGTACATGATTTCTTGGGTTATAATACCTAATTTATGATATTTTCTATATATTTTACCATTGATCTCACACACTACTTGGTTACTATATGGATATGTGGAATGTGATGATGGATTGTTGTGATGAATGAGGAGAATGTCATGGTACTTGTCCCAAGTATCCTCATGCTGCTATCTTTTGGAATGAGATTTATTGGGAATTATAATGTTGGGGAAAATAGTAAAACTAGTATGGAAGAGATATCTATGTATCCTTGTATTATTAATATAATAAATGATTGCTTTTATGTGTTGCATGGTGAGAGATAACCACTCTGAGGCTGGGAAAATAGTATACATGTTTAGGTGACTAGTTAGTTTCGCTTTTTCTTCATTGGGATTTAGAATTCTTTCCTTATATTTTTCATATATTTCTATAGATAGGATCCAACTAAGTATAACTTTTATGCACACCATGTATATATAAAACTATTTTTATATTCAACTGGAGAATGTTAAAGATTAGGTTATATTTTACTAGGTCACTGTTGTTTGTGATATTTTTTATCTTATTAGTTATTTTTGATTATAACTTTTTATACATTCACTTTCGTTTTTAATTTTATTAGTTTTATAAGAAAATACATGTATATACTTTGGTTTCTTTACTATATCTGAGTAAGAGTATAGTTTTTTACTAGTATTATATCTTGATCCACGTGTTCTCTTATAAGATAAAGCATCCCATTTGTATGTTCAATGTACCCTTGGTGCTTATCACTAACTTGTATCCTATTGGAGGTGGAATTTAAGTAGTCATTATCTCCCATCTCTCATTTCTAGACTAGGAGAGATACTGCTGGGGAGAGGGATCATGAAAGAGATGTATCGAAGGTTCAGGTCGAGAGAGAGGATGGAGTTTGGAATTAGCCACAGGTGAGGAATACATGGATTTGTAGGGAATCACTCTTAGCCATATTTAGTATGATATCTAAACATGGGACAATGGGTGAGACATAGATATTTTTGGCCCCCTGTGATCTGATGCATGAACCATTAATTTTACTAATACTACTAATAAAAGTGATATTGGTTGTAGGGTAGAGACCTATGAAAGGATCATATATCAATCCACTTTGCACCTATGATTGAAATGGTTAGGCCTTGGGATTAGATTAAACCATAAGTAATTAATTATTTAATTTATATGAAATATTATTTATTATAGGTTTATTAGTCTATAACTATTTATTATTTTGTAGGAATAAATCTAGGTCGAGTTCCTATTTAAATTTACATAAAATATGTTTAGCATGATGTTTTAGAAGATCATCTTAGAATAGAGGCCGACTATAATAACACATGGATACAAATAATCTTTGAGTTTCAATGATAGATTTTTTAGAATTATTAGGGAATTATTTAAGACTCAATGATAGAGGACTAGTTGGAGGAGGTGCGTAGAGATTTTAGTTAGATCTATTCAATGAAGGAGGACTTGGTTTTGACGATGGTGAAAATGATGTACGAAGAAGTAAGGTCATTGTGTATCTTATATCTTGGGGAGAAAGAGGATTGGGATATCTCATGGGAAAATATTAGGGACTTTTTCTGAGCGTAGCTTCTTTCTTTAGCTGTAATGGTGGTCACTCTCCAGGATCATCTTACCCTTCGATGGGGGTGTTCAATCATGTGGGAGTTTGGAATCCATTTCATGACCCTTTTTCTTTATTCATTAGACCCATTTCTAGGTGAGTAGTCCATAGGGAGTCATTTCAATGAGTCATTGTATCCATATATCGAGCATCAAGTCCCCCGGTTTATACAATCGATATATATAAAAGGGATGGATAGATCATAGGTCATTGAGTGGAAGATTTCAAGAATTGTATCATCACGAGAGGGGAGTTTTCAGTATTCCTTATGATGTAAAATTGTGTTTTGGGTTTCCCATTTTCTGAGACAAAACATATTTTCAATAGTCAGGGGTAGGTCAAAGCCCTCACCATTTCATTTCACCAATGGTGGCGACTCTTAGGCCCTTTCTAAAATACCATATGCTTCTTTTCATATAGTGGCTAAGGAAATAAGTTTTGGGAGTTCCCAACCTTTACAAGAAAGCACTATGAAGTAGGTGTTCCACAAAAAGTTACTCCATTGAGGTAGTTTTATCGAAATAAAGATTAATGGCAGACACAATATTGGGATTATCATATAGGATATAGGGTGTGGAGATAATAGCAGAGAGATGCTCCTCATCCTCAAAGAGTAGATCATGGTTATAGAGGTGGTCATCAACAGGTTCATAGAGGTTGTGGAGAAGGTATTAGTCAGCTTCATATTGTAGCACTTCCAGTTCCTAGAGATCAAGAAATCTATCGAGTAACCCTTTATTTTTTTTCTAATGGTTTTACTCTTTTATTGATACCAAATCCACACACTCTTTCATATCACCTACCATAATACAAAATTTGGGACTTCAGTTGGAGATAATTCCAGTTATCATGGTGTTAACTATTCCTATTAGAGGTCATTTTTATATATAGTATGTAGAGATTTTGATCTAGTTTTAGTGTAGTTATTCTCTTTGGGATAATTATTAAATTTAAATAAACATTCATATGATGTTACCCTTGGAATGTATTATCACTATTCATTGTAGAATACTTTAGACTACTTTAGGAGAATAGTTTTTCCCTATGATGATGATACATAGTCTATTGTTTTCCTTGGTAATAGAGACCCTCATATGGGACATTAGTATATTTCATCTATATATTACTCATTTCCCATGATGATTTTGAATTCATTAATGGTTCAACTGATAGTTTTTTCTAGGGTTATAGAATAATACTGAGTTGTTTTTTATTAAGTGATATCGGTTTTACCCCCACGGTGAGAGATCATGTTTGGTATTGATCTATAGATGAGAATTTGTCCTATATTAAGGTTTCCATTTTGGATTACACCTTTTTAGTTACTAGATATGAGAGTATATCCCAATGTTCTATTATAGAGTGGTTTTTTAGGTGAGTGTGTGACTATGAGGTGCTCTAGTTTTGTTCTTGAAAAAGGTCAATGGATGTTTAAATCCTTGAATCAATTATTGTCACTTGAATAAAGTGATATTAAAGAACCTCAATATTCTACAAAATATTTATGATTCATTTGATTAGTGGAAGGGGTATAGTTAGTTCTTAATGATCAATATGTGTTCATGATATCATCATATGATGGTGAAAGATTTAGATGGTCTGAAGAATTCTTTGTGAGGTCATTATTGAAATTATGAGTTTGTTGTGATGTTATTTAATGTGAAAACCACTCCAGTCGTATTTATGGGTTTGATGAAATCATTTTTAAGGGAATTCCTAGACAAGTTCTGTCACACCCATCGTGTTTAAACTAATTATGTTTTATTTTTATTTGGAATCGGGTAGTTCGGGTCAAGTCCCGACATAAAATTTCAGATTTTCCTTTTTTTTAAACCGAATGTTTTGGGCCTTGACTATGTCTAGCGCACCGCGGTTGATAGCGTGTGACCTTGCCTGGGTCACCTGGTTCACCACGCAACCCTGCTCGATGGTCAATTAATTAAATAAAATGGAATAATAATACAGTAATAGAATTAATAGTGTGATGAAATAAAAACCAAATGAAATAAGAGTTTCTTTAAAGATCATAATAATAATGTTATTCGGGAATATGATAATTATTATTATTATCATTATTGATATGTCGTTTCATTCCAATTTAATACTATTAATTGAGTTTTATTATTCTTATTATTATCGACATAATTCTTCATATTTTAGTTTGTTATTATTATTATTATTATTATTATTATTATTATTATAACTGTTTTGAGTTTTGCGTCACCGGACGCATGGGTGGAGCACAGTTCTGAGACCGTACGGTCTGTCCGATATTCAAAATTAGTTAAAGTCCTAATAGGATAATGAAATAATAATTAATAATGATGTAGAAATAATATGTAAATAAGTTTAACATATTTTAAGGAATTTGTTTCATGATAATAATAATAATAATTAATATTATCTTAGGATATTATTATCATCATCATCATCATCATTATTATCATAGTTATATATATATACATGTATTTTTATTTTATTGTCATTAATTGAGTATTATTATTTTATTTATTATTATAATTATTATTCTAGTTTTAGATTATAATTATTACTAGTTTTATTTCAGTCCCATTTCTATTTTTTTTGTTTTTTTTTTGTTTTTTTCCTCTCTCTTTCCTAGTGGTGTTAGGGTTTTTTTGGGCCGTACCCCCTTCTCCCCCGTAGCTTCTGTGCTCCGCACTCCCAATACCATTCCCAGTCCTTCATCTCCCATGGCGCCTTCTCAATTCAGCCGGTCGCTGCACCCCTGCTTCTCATGCCGCCCCGTCTTGCGTCGCCACCTAATTTTATTCAGCCATCCCTCATCGCACCACCCAATTCCTGGAAGGCCTCCATGCTTCGTGGAACACCCTGGTTTTCCGGCAAGCTCGAAACGGCGCCCCCCTTTTCCATGGCCTCTTGCTGCGACGACCAACACCCTCTCCCCCACTTTCTTCTTCTTTTTTTTCTTTCTTCTGCTCGGGCCGACCTCCCCTCTGCTCCCCCTTGCCCAGGATGTGTGTGCCACTCTCCGACACCTCCCCTTTTGCCTGCCCGACTCCACCTGGCCAGCACCACCCTCCGACGAACCCGAACCGCCGCCCCCTACTCCGTCCGGTGTCGCACCGCCTTCCCAACTCCCCCTTGCTGCTGCCCGGATGCGCCACACCCCATCTCATTCTTTCCGCCACGTGACCCCCCTACTCACCTTATCCAGCCGAGCCACAACCCCCCTGGAAACAGGTTCGGCCGGCATGCTCGCACCGTACCTAAATTCAACCACCAAGCATCCTCTCCATTCTTTTTTCTTTTCGGCCAGCATCCTTATGGCTGAACCCCTACCTGTGTTTTTTTTTCATATGGAGCAACCTCCTTCCACCAACGAAGCACTGACAAGACATCCCTTTTGGTCGACCTTCCCTCAGACACGCGACCCCTCATTTTGTAAAGGTATTAACTCTTCCTTTGAATTTTTTTCAATCCACTGGGTATGAGGTGCATTTCAGGTTGTTGTTGAATCCTTTTTTTGTTCGAATTCTCTTTTTAGGGTATCAATTGAGTTGGTTATGATGCAAATTGGTTGTGATTAGAGTTTCGCACCCAAGCATGGGAGTCTCGGTATCAAAGGTAGGTGGTTCCATGCCTTTGATTCATTTAGATAATTTAATTTGTTTGTTTAGCTTAATTTAATATGTTCTATGAATTAGTTGCATGGTGTGATATATGCTTATAATGTTTTGGCATGTTCATTTGATGAAAATTGTGTTTCCGAAATTGTATGCTTTTGTTGTTTATATGTGTGTTGTTGTATAAATTATTGGTTGTGTTTAATAAGTTGTGTGAATGGCATTTTAAAAGTTGTTTGACATGCGTGCATGATAAAAATCGCACTCTCTTTAGAAATGGTTATGTTCTTTTTTTTCGATCCTGTTGTGGAAAATTTTAGAAGTGTTTAATAATTGTTTATAGAGTGCCAATGCGGTTTTAGAAGGGTCAATTTGTGAAATTGATTTTGTAATGGTTTCTTTTTCATGTGATATGTTTTATAAATTGAGGAATTGTTTGTTTAAGTGGTGTTTTGGGTGCAAAATATGGTTAAAAGGTTTTTGAGGGTTTTTTGGTAGGTGCGAAAGGTGATTTCATGTCACTTTAGGTGTTTGTGTATTTAAATAGACATTTTCAAAATATATGAATCACTTTTGGTGTGTTTTCCTCATTTTCTACTTTTGAAGTTGAAATGCAAAATTGTTTGAATAATGGAAAACAATTTTTGACATGGTTACCTCATGTATCAAGTTTTAAAGTGACAGCTCTATATAAAATCAATCTGTTTTTTTGGTGTAAATTCATTTTGGTTTTTCTTGGAATGATTTAAATAATAACTCAAATGATTTATTGGTACATTTATTTGACACTAAAGTGGTGCTTTGTAGGAGTTGAATACGCATTCATTTTTGAAGTGGTGTATTTTTATAAAATGAGACATGTCATGTGCGTGTGTCTTTGATATAGTGATTTGGTATGCAAGTGGTGACTTTTTTGTGTAATGTCATGTTTGGTTTGTAAAATTTGAATGTGATGTGTTGTGTGAATGTTGAACATATTTGAGCACAAGGGAAAACCCTGGGTATCTAGGTGGGCGGACTAGAACTAGTGCGCTAGTGAGCTGGATGGGTATCGTCCCTGTTTCACTTAGCTAGATTGACGATTGCAACACTAACTAAACATATGATGACTAAGGTTCATGGCCTTCTAAGCCATGTTTTCTTAGGGTCATGGTTTATAAGCCACGCTTCACCGAGACACGAGGTTCTAGGGTCCCACTTGAGCTAGATGAAACTTAGGGGATTCACCCATAGTGCTCTACCATCAATGTCGTGGTGCCTTGCATCAGCATATGGAGGAAAACTTGTGTGTGTGTGAGAGTATATATATGTGTGTGTGTGTGTGTGAGTATGTGTAATTATTCCCTTAAATAAATTTTTCTTTTCCTCTTTCAAATCCTGTTTTTGAAATGGGTTCTCTTAGTGTTTTATTTTAGTATTTACCTTGTAAACGTTTTCATTAAAAAAAATTTTAAGGTATAATTTTTAATAAGCACAAAAAATTATCTCTTTGATGTTGTGGCATGGAACCTTTTTATTGGGTGATGTCCTACTGGGATTTTGGCTCACACCCTACATACACCTTTGGGTGTATGTAGATTTTGTTTCTTGTGTATTCCAGGTTGTGACATCATGCTCAGCGATGGTGGTTTTGGTCATTGATGGTCTTCTCGTGTAGGTTGTTGTTGTGGCGTGCAGATGCTACACCACTCTTGTCGCTTGGAGGTTTGAGTTAGTGTTTTATTCTCTTTTGTTGTCGTTTATTTTTGGACGTTGGTTCTAGTTGTAAACCTTTAAATTTGATTTTAGTTCAATGGTCTGGTCGGTTTTCAATTTCCTAGTTTCATTTTATATCTTGTTAGTGTTTGTGTATACTATTTCAGGTAAACCGTTCCTACACGTTACTATTGATACTCGGGCACTTGTGCCAGCCCATGGGGATCGGGAACGCCCTTCGGGCCTTGCCGCGGACCGGGTCGGGCGCCGGGTCGGATGGCGACCCAGCCTGGTTCGTGACGAAATGGTATCAGAGGCCAGGTTTGCAACCTTGGATCATTTTATTTTGAGATAAAGTCACGGTATACTTGAGTTAGGGTTGTCGGGACTTGACGTGCTAGCTACGAGTAAGGTGCCTAGACAGCACACCTAGAGGCAGGACTCAAGTTACCAAAGTATGTTGAGGTTTGTCTGAGTTTTTGGTCCTTGCGGATAATCTTGTCTAAAGGAAATGAAAAGTGGTAAGGTCAGTGGTCCTAGTGAGCTCGTAGGGTCTGGAAAGCCATGTGGAGCCGGGGACGCTGTCCTAGAATACCCTATGTGGTGGTGGCGTGACTGGCGTATGGCCGCCAACCATACGTTCCAGTCACCTGCTGACCCAAGTTTTCTCTTGCATCATTTCTTGTCTCCTTGTTTTGGATTCGTGTGAATTTGTTTTTTTAAGTAAAAATGTTTTTGTCTTGGAAAATGTTTTCAAATTAAATGATTTAAAAAATGAAAATGAGGTTTGAGGTTTGAAAGGTGTGGGTTGAATGTTTTGGTTTTGAAAAATGGAAAGGTTTGGTTTTGATCGTTGGCGCTCTCATGGGCAACCACATGCCTGAGTGTATACAAAACGGGAAATGGTTAATGGAACAAGCGGATGAGTTCCTGGATGGACATGAGGTGGATTCCAGTGCAGCACAAGAACTTGCATGTGCGAGGCTCATGGGACACCATTGGTGTTTGTGCAACCCACCAGTTTTGCTTATTTTGAAAAAGTTTTTTTTTAAATGAAAAAGTTGGTGTTTTAGTAAACGGTGGTTGCTTGAGGGGTCCTAGTGTTTTTAAAATGTTGTGAATTTGGTATTTTGAGCCGAGAATCTCTTATGAATGATTTGTGTCCTGAGTTTCAATTCTTATTTTTAAATTGGTATGCAAGCATGTGGTTAGTGAATTCTTTTGAAAAATACATCAGGGAGCCCTTGCAGGGGTTCCCCCCTACACGTTTGGTGTTTGATTGTGGTTTGTCTTGACCATCAGACCTGCTGATTGGGTCCACGGTTCTCCTTCTTGGCTAGTGTATGCCCCCAATAAAGAGTTAATGTGTGAATGACGTGCGACCACCGGTAATTCGTCGTTGGCCAACCCTCCAGTTGATTAAACTAAAGACTCTCCCTTTTGGTGGTAGTGATATGTCAGTCTCTTTTTACTTTCTTTTTAGTAGGTCCTCTCGCAGTGGGATGACATATGTGAGGGGAACTGAAGGTATTTTTTGTCTCTTTGAGTGTCTCGACCTGTTGGGAATGAAGTTTGACGTCGTCGTGTTTGACGATTTCCCCTGGAAACGGCGAAAGGAAATCTAGCGGGAAAGGGTGAAGGCGGTTCAGAATTTTCAGTGTTAACCAGTGTCTTGAAGGGCTTTGTAGTATTTACATCGGCTGCAAGGGTTATGTTCAGTGACCTATTGTAGCGGGAGGTCCCTTTGATAGTCAATGGTGGTTTGGAAGCGGTAAAGGAGACACCAGTGGGAGAAAGGTGGAATCAACCCTAAGTTGTTAGTGCGGTATATCGTTCTAAATGACTTGTGGTCTTTGGTTTGTCTCGTTTAAGGAAGGGTTCGTGTTAGGCTATTAGTTTGGTAAACCCAGTCGTATGAGGCTGCTATGGTCGTTTGTAGGAATCATGTTTTGTTCAAGATGCGGTTAAAAGTCAATCTCAGGGTAATGTTCCTCTCGACAGCAACAGTCATGTTTATGTGACGATTGGTGGTGTCGTGTAAGGGAGATGTGCATGCTCCATTTAAACTCTGGTGTTGGTGAATGTTCCGCGTATGATCAATCAGATGTTGTAATGTGTCGTGTTTGCTGGTGGTGTCTTGGTTGCAGTGTGGTTTCATGTGACACCAAAAGGAGAAGCTCTATTCAAGAGTTTTCAATGCCTGACTGTGAGGCAGGAGATGCTTCAAAAATCAGGGCTCCAGCCATAGGCCCCGGAGTGAAGATGGCGCGTGGTCAGGAACCCTGGGAGTTTACGGGACCCCAACTTTATTCCTATCAGCAATGTTAAAATTATAAGCAGTTTAAATTGTCTCCAAGGTTGTTTCACTTCGAATGAGCCATTGTATTGCATAAGGTTTTCGTGACCATGTGGACGCATGTTCGTCTCGTGCCTTAAAGTCTTGGGGGTCGCGTCCCACTAGATGCAATGGCTTTAGTGGTCATTATGGGAGTCTGTTGGGTAAATCATTCTCGATTTTGAATGATACTCATCATGGGATTTGGGGATATTGGTCTGTCTCCGGCCGTGGGTTTGACGCGTGGTAGTTAGGCTCGATCCTCCCCGCCCCTGGTGGTGGGGTGCTTGGTCCCTGTCATAAAATTTCTAATGTTTTGTATCCTTTTTTATTTCTAATGGTGGCGAGACCCACGATGAGTCTCACACAAAGGTCTCTGGAATAAATCGGTGTTGGATTTCCAGTCTGGATTCGAGTGCAAGTAAGTCCCTAATGGTGGGGAGCCCCTCGGGCCTCCCCATGTTGATCTTTTACTTTTGTTTTTAAATATGGATTAGTGACAAGTGATAAGAGTGTTCTATGGATGGAGTTTGACCTTGTTGTTCTTTCCAGCCAAATGGTGTGGTTTTCGTTTAGTAATGTTTGAGATGTTTCGGCTTGTGAAGTTGGTTCTTACGAGCGCGAGACTCTCTATCCTTGATCAATCAACTAGAGGTGTTCTAGCTTATTGGGGCACATGATACATATCATAAAGTCTTTCTACATGTTCCTCGAGGTTGCCTTTTGAGTCTCTATCTCTGAGCACGGTGTGTTTGCCTCTTTTCACTTGCTTTTCATGGGGATACCTCCTGAACTCAAAGGGGATGTCGTTTCTTACTTTGGGTCTCAGCCTTAGTTACGGCTTTCCTGGGATGGAATTATTTATGGTGGGGAGAATTGTAACACCCGTCATGTTTAAACTAATTATGTTTTATTTATATTTGGAATCGAGTAGTTCGGGTCAAGTCCCGACTTAAAATTTCATATTTTCTTTTTTTTAAACCGAATGTTTTGGGCCTTGACTATGTCTAGCGCACCGCGGTTGATAGCGTGCGACCTTGCCTGGGTCTCCTGGTTCACCGCGCAACCATGTTTGATGGTAAATTTGTTAAATAAAATGGAATAATAATATAGCAATAGAATTAATAGTGTGATGAAATAAAAACAAAATGATATAACAGTTTTTTTAAAGATCATAATAATAATGTTATTCAGGGATATAATAATAACAATAATGATTATCTTTATTGATATGTCGTTTCATTTCATTTTAATACTATTAATTGAGTTTTATTATTCTTATTATTATTGAAATCATTCTTCATATTTTAGTTTGTTATTATTATTATTATTATTTTTATTATTATAAGTGTTTTGAGTTTTGCATCACCGGACACATGGGTGGAGCACAGTTCTGAGACCGCGTGGTCTGCCCGACATTCAAAATTAGTTAAAGACCTAACAGGATAATGAAATAATAATTAATAATGATGTAGAAAAAATTTGTAAATAAGTTTAACAGATTTTAAGGATATGTTTTTCATGATAATAATAATAATAATTAATATTATTTTAGGATATTATCATCATCATCATCATCATCATTATTATCATAGTTATATATATATGTATGTATGTATTTTTTTTATTGTCATTAATTGAGTTTTATCATTTTATTTATTATTATGATTATTATTCTAGTTTTAGGTTATAATTATTACTAGTTTTATTTTAGTCCCATTTCTATTTTTTTTTGTTTTTTTTTGTTTTTTTTTCCTCTCTCTTTCCTAGTGGTGTTAGGGTTTCTTTTTTTTGGGACTTACCCCCTTCTCCCCTATAGCTTCTGTGCGCCGCACTCCCCATCCCCTTCCCAGTCCTTCATCTCCCATGGTGCCTTCTCAATTCGATCGGTCGTTGCCCCCCTACTGCTCATGCCGCACCGGCTTGCGTCGCCACCTAATTTCTTTCAGCCATCCCTCATCGCACCACCCAATTCCCGGCAGGCCTCCATGCTTTGCGGCATGCTCTGGTTTTCCGGCCAGCTCTAAATAGTGCTCCCCTTTTTCCTGGCCTCTTGCTGCCACGACCAACACCCACTCCCCCACTTTCTTATTCTTTTTTTTCTTTCTTCTGCTCAGGCCGAACTCCCCTCTTCTCCCCCTTGCCCAGGCCGTGTGTGCCACTCAATGGCACCTCCCCTTCCGCCTGCCCGACTCCACCCGTCCAGTACCACCCTCCGATAAACCCGAATCGCCACCCCCTACTCCGTCCTGTGTCGCACCGCCTTCCCAACTCCCCCTTTCCGTTTCCCGGATGCGCCGCACCCCATCTCATTCTTTCCTCCGCACGACCCCCCCTTGTCACATTATCCAGCCGAGCCGTAACCCCCCGGGAAACAAGTTTGGCCAGCTTTCTCGCGCCGTATCTAAAGCCAACCGCCAAGAATCCTCTCCATTTTGTTTTTCTTTCCAGCCAGCATCCTTGTGGCCGAACCCCTACCTGTATTTTTTCATATGGAGCAACCTCCTTCCACCAACGAAGTGCCGAAACGACATCCCTTTTGGCCAACCATCCCTCCGACACGCGACCCCTCATTTTTAAAGGTATTAACTCTTCCTTCGAATTTTATTCAATCCAGCAGGTATGAGGTGCGTTTCGGGTTGTTGTTGAATCCTTATTTTGTTCGAATTCTCTTTTTAGGGTATCAATTGAGTTGGTTGTGATGCGAATTGGTTGTGATTGGAGTTTCGCACCCAAGCTTGGGAGTCTCAGCATCAAAGGTAGGTGGTTCTATGCCTTTGCATTATTTAGATAATTTAATTTGTTTGTTCAGTTTAATTTAATATGTTCTATGAATTAGTTTCATGGTGCGATCTATGTTTATAATGTTTTAGCGTGTTTGTTTGATGAAAATTGTGTTTCCAAAATTGTATGCTTTTGTTGTTTATATGCGTGTTGTTGTATAAATGATTGGTTTTGTTTAATATGTTGTGCAAAAGGTGTTTTAAATGTTGTTTGACATGCGTGCGTGATAAAAATCGCACTCTCATTAGAAATGGTTATGTTCTTTTTTATTTCGATCCTGTTGTGGAAAATTTTAGAAGTGTTTAATAATTGTTTATAGAGTTCTAATGAGGTTTTAGAAGGGTCAATGTGTGAAATTGATTTTGTAATGGTTTCTTTTGCATGCGATATGTTTTATAAGTTGAGGAATTGTTTATTTAAGTGGTGTTTTGAGGGCGAAATATGGTTGAATGGTTTTTGAGGGTTTTTTGGCAGGTGTGAAAGGTGTTTTCAAGTCACATTAGGTATTTGTGTATTTAAATAGAAATTTTCAAAATATATGAATCACTTTTGGTGTGTTTTCCTCATTGTGTACTTTTGAAGTTCAAATGAAAAATTGTTTGAATAATGGAAAACAAGTTTCGACATGGTTACCTCATGTATCAAGTTTTAAAGTGACGCCTCGATATAAAATCAAGCAGTTTTTTTGTGTGTAAAGTCCTCTTGGTTTTTCATGGAATGATTTAAATAATAACTCAAATGATTTATTGGTACATTTATTTGACACTAAAGTGGTTCTTTGTAGGAGTTGAATACACGTTCATTTTTAAAGTGGTGTATTTTTATAAAATGAGACATGTCATGTGCGTGTGTCTTTGAAATAGTGCTTTGGTATGCAAGTGGTGAATTTTTTGTATAATTTCATGTTTGGTTTATAAAATTTGAATGTGATGTGTTATGTGAATGTGGAACATGTTTGAGCACAAAGGAAAACCCTGGGTATCTAGGTGGGCGGACTAGAACTAGTGCGCTAGTGAGCCGGATGGGTATCGTCCATGTTTCTCTTAGTTGGATTAACGATTGCAACATTAACTAAACATATGATGACTGAGAGTCGTGGCCTTCTAAGACACGTTTTCTGAGGTTCGTGGTTTCTAAGCCACGCTTCACCGAGACACGAGGTTCTAGGGTCCCACTCAAGCTAGATGAACCTTAGGGGATTCACCCATAGTGCTCTACCATCAATGTCGTGGTGCCTTCCATCGGCATATGGAGAACCACTTGTGTGTGTGTGTGAGTATATATATATATATGTGTGTGTGTGTGTGTGTGTGTGTGTAAGTATTCCCTTAAATAAATTTTTCTTTTCCTCTTTCAAATCGTGTTTGTGAAATGGGTTCTCTTAGTGTTTTCTTTTAGTATTTAGCTTGTAAACATTTTCATTAAAAACTTTTTTTAAGGTATAATTTTTAATAAGCACATTAAATTATCTCTTTGATGTTGTGGCATGGAACCTTTTTATTGGGTGACGTCCTACTAGGCTTTTGGCTCACACCCTACATACACCTTTGGGTGTATGTAGATTTTGTTTCTTGTGTATTCTAGGTTGTGACATTATGCTCAGCTATGGTGGTTTTGGTCGTTGATGGTCTTCCCATGTAGGTTGTTGTTGTGGCATGTGGATGCTACACCACTCTTGTCGCTTGGAGGTTTGAGTTAGAGTTTTAGTCTCTTTTGTTGTCGTTTATTTTTGGATGTTGGTTCTAGTTTTAAACCTTTAAATTTGATTTCAGTTCAATGGTCTGGTTGGTTTTCAATTTCCTAGTTTCATTTTTTATCTTGTTAGTGTTTGTGTATACTATTTTAGGTAAACCATTCCCAAGGGTTACTCTTGATACCCGGGCACTTGTGCCATCCCGTGGGGATCGGGAACGCCCTTCGGACCTTGCCGCAGACTGGGTTGGGCGCCGGGTCGGATGGCGACCCAGCCTGGTTCGTGACAAGTTCATGGTGAATTTAATCTATGACATCCATGTTTACTCTACCACTAAGAAAGAGCATGCATAGAATGTTATAGTATTTTGGGAGTTCTTCATCATTATCATCTATTTAGGAATGTGTTGAAGTGTTCATTATGTTCTCGTGAAGTGAGTTTCTTGGGGCATGATGTATCATAATATGTAGTACATATAAATACTTTCATGTTTGAGTTAGTTTTTTCTTAGGAGACCCCAAAAAAGATTTAAAGTTCTGGAGTTTCCATGGACTTATTTGCTTTTG
The DNA here is from genome assembly GCA_963277665.1 of Viscum album. Classification (NCBI taxonomy): domain Eukaryota; kingdom Viridiplantae; phylum Streptophyta; class Magnoliopsida; order Santalales; family Viscaceae; genus Viscum; species Viscum album. Next base: position 828,869,000 of record OY728165.1, read on the forward strand.
TCGGAGGTACATAGATCATTTCTCTTAATTTGTGACTCCTTTAATTACTTAACCAAAAAGGATAAAGATTTATTAAATACTATTTTGTTTTAGGAATGTTTCAAGTAAATTAAGGTAAATGTGGTCAGTGCTCAAGTTTTTTATTTTCTGGAAGTGGGAGTTTAATTTGAGTTTTTCTATGAAACTTCTCATTTTGTTTTAGGTTGTATTCTGTTGTTTTTGAGATCATCTGTTTATTATAGACCTTGGTAGTTCTACAACCAATAAGGTAACTATACAAACCATGATTTTGAGTTGGAGGCAGTCATTTTTTCCTTAAAGTTGTGGCAATATTACATCAACAGTATACATTTTTATTCCTTTCCAATCATAAGATCCCAGGGTATGACTTCTTGTAGTCTGACTTGATCTTATGATTTTTTTGGTGGATATAATTTTTTTAAAAATAAAACTTTTATATTTTTCATATTTTTCAAAAGGTTAATTTGGTAGCCGATTTACAATGATATAAGGCATGCAACGATGCCATGTGGAATTATGGAGACTCTTAAAGAGTGATGCAATGTCTCTCAATGATGAATCTTGATATGGGAGAGGTTTGAAGAAAATGTTTTATTTTCTAGATGAAGGTGGATCCATCTTTAGTGTAATAGGTGGAGGAGTCCCAACTAGTAGACTCTGATGTGGAGGTTTGGAGAGACTGAGTTGACTTTTGTGATGCCATTGATGCACTACTAAAAACACGCCTTTAACATCACTAGAATTTATCAATGCACGCAAAATTCACTAATAAAGTCCATCTTTATTAGCATTAACATAAGAACTGATAAAGGGACCCCTTTATGAGTGATTTTTTAGCGGTGATTAAATGGAACCATTATCAGGACTTTATTGTAATGCTGAAAAAGGTCCAAAATAAAATGAAATAATTAAACAGATAAAAAATTAACAATTTCATTAATTAAATAACTATTGTTAAAAATGAAAAAATCTAATATATATATATATATTTTTTAAAAAATAATAAATAGAATATATTAAATATATAGATATATAAAATAAGTAAATTGAAATATTTAAATAAATAGAAAATTTAAAAGAGTAAATTAAAAAAATATTAAACATTTTATTAAGTAAATAATTACTAATAAAAATAAATTAATTTAATAAATAAATATATAGACTATAAATATTAATAAATAATATACATTAAATATAGATATATAAAATATAGCTATATATAATGAATAGACTGTAATAATTAAACAAAAACTGAATAAATTCCAAAATTATTTATAAATTTATTATTGAAACAATTATTATAAAAAATTAATAAGTATTATATATATATATAATATAAATAGTAATAAATAATTTATATTTAATATAAATATATAATATGTGAATAAAATGTGAATTAAAAACATATTAATGTCTTCTTCATTTTTAATGTTGATTGATTTTTCAATTTAACATATATTCAACATTGTGTGTCACATGGATTTCAAAAACATGTATAAATACATATATATATATATATATGTATGTGTGTGTGTGTGTAATTAATTATTTCTTATATAAAATGCTCACACAATTATTTTTACGCAATATATGAAAAGCCATTCACATTATATTTATGTAATTTATTCAAATTTTAGTATATTTTATAATTTCATTATAAAATGATACATTTCATATATTATGTTTTTAATCGGACAATTTTATTTTTTTATTTTTAATTCTATTAAAATTAGGGTATTTATTTTTAATATTTCTTTTAAATTTGATCATTTTTTATTTTTTATTTTAATTTATTTATTTACTATATTTTAGTGTTTTCAATATGAATGCATCTTTACTTTAATATATATATATATATATGTGTGTAATATTTTTAATAATTTATACTTACTTAATAAAACTTATCCATTTTTTTAATATTTTTATAGTGTGCTTGTTTTGAATTATTCAATTTTACTCCTTTTTCATATGCATGTCTTCAAGATTATATATCCACTAATAATTTTAAAAATATATTTGTAAATAAAAAATATAAATAAATATATTTAAAAATTTATATTGACTATATTTATAAATTTATATATTTATAATTATTATAAATAAAAACTATTTTTTTAATAAGTATTTATATATTTATAAATATATAATTATCTATATTTAAATACTTATAAAATTATAATAAATTTATTTAAATAGTAGTACTTATATGTCCCTTATTAGTGCTAAAATTTTAGTGCTAATAAAAGGCATATTTTACAATTCTTTTTAGTACTGATAAAGATTGGTCTATATTAGCGCTAAAAAATAATTGTTAAAAAATCCTTATCAATGCTAAAACGTTAGATCTAATAGAGATATCTTTTATTATCCCTAAAAAATGGCTGATAAATGTACCTTTAACCAGTGCTTATAAAATTTTGATGATAAAGGGGTTCTTTATGAGTGCTTTTTAGAAAAGTGCTTTTAAAAGTTTCCCCGATCTATTTAAAAGAATTCTAACTATGACTCAGTCAATCACGATTATCATTATCTCATGAAACTCTTATATTACCAGCATGAATCTTCTATATTACCTTATATTAATCAAGGATATAATCCAAATTATGATATTTCCATCTTTTCCGCAATCATTGTTTAATTTTTTGAATTCTGAATTGTGCATTTTTACACTATTCTTAACCATGAAAAACCCTACATCTCATCTTCTCACTACTGAAATAAAATTATTGGTTCTATTTCATCTTTTTCATACAAATATAATGGTTTTAAAGAAATAGAAGGATGTTTTCATATGGTAAGGTCAGTTAATATATGTGTGTGGGCCTATATGGTTAAATAAAATGGATTTTTCAACACAATCTATGGAAAAGGTAATGTTATCTATATCCCTCAACATTGAAACATTACATTAGTGATAAAGAAGTGGGTTTGAGGGGATGTGTTGACCTGAATTAAGAACCTTTTCGGTATACTAGGTAAAAAAATTTAAAAAATGGAATCAGGTTGAAACTAAGAATCTTCGTATTTATTATATCCAAAACAAAAAACATTCCATACAAAATAAGTAATCTATAAATTTTTTTGGATGGCATAATTATGTTTGATACTTGATTTACAAATTTAATTATGTGTTTTTTTTATTTTTTCCTTGACCTACTTTCTCGAGTCTCATGCCTCATGTTTAGAAGTTGATAGGTAGGAATCAGTTAGAATATATGAAATGTCAGGTTCTTATGTGTCTCTGTTTAATTTTTTTCCAGAATCAAAAATAAATTCATATTAATACAAAAAATGAATAATATATAAATTCTGTATTCTTATTTAATTATTAGTAATGATTAGGTTTATATTACTTATTAATTGATTTAGTTTATTTAGTAACCCCATTTATCGATACTATTAGTTTATTATTTCATTCTAATATTTCAAATATTTATTAAAAAAGTTACATTATAATTATAGTATGAAAAGAAATTTTGAAAAGGAAATGAATGTGAGAGAGGGGAAGGTGGTTCAGATTTAATATATATTATTTTGTACTAATTTTTGAATAATTTTCGTTCTTTGTAAGGAGAAAATTATGTTAATAATTACATTAATATATAATATGTCCCTACTCGGAGCCCTATATCTCTATAATAAGGTTCCAACGAATAGCCTACGTATGCTAGAACTTATATTTTCCTCATTTCTAGGATTTAATTATAGATCACCTTTAATCGATGTGGTATAATTTTAATCGATGGGAACATATAGTATTTAAGGTTCTTCAATGATTTTATTGTAATATTTCATAATAATATTTTTCATATTTCATTGAATATATTCATTTCATTTATAAGAGTAAGAAAATTATAGATCAATACAAAGTATATGATTAAAATTTCACCCTTTAAAGTGATGTATCTTATTGAAGGGATATTATTGTGGATTAAAAAAATCTAAAACATAAAGGCGAGGAATCCTTCTATAGAAAGAAGTGATTTCAATTGTAGGTGGGTGAGAATTATTTCTTCAAGACCATTAGAGTAGAGGTAATATAATTTGACATCAATTGAGGATACATTTTGAGTGATTCCATCGATGTAGGTTCCTTGGACACTTTAATACTTATTTCCTCTTGGATGTGAAACATTTATATCGATGTGGTTAGATGGGGAATCCCCAATGGTCCTTTAGAGATATTCCTTCTAGGAAGGGTCATTAGATTTTTTTTAGTAGATTATTTATTGCTGAGTAGTCTATGGATGATGCTTTTCATGGTTCTTCTATAGTGATAGGTAAATTATTAGCATATTATACCCTTGTTGATAGTCTTAGTAAATGGAAGCTTCCTATTATTTATTTATGAGTATCATATATTTAATCTGTGATTGATATTAGAACTTATTCATAATGTTATTAAAATATTTATTTTCTATAAGTAATCATATTGAAAAAGAGTAATCCATTTCAATTTCATTTATTGGTATCATATATATATATATCCCTTACCTATACCTATACAATTCCAATCATACTATGTATACTCATTCTAGTATCATATGAGACCATTGTGAACTTCATCACTATCTGTTTTTGTGAAAGAACTATACAACATAAAATATTTGTAAGAAACACAAATAATATTTTATAAAAAAGGTACATGTGTTTAAAACATAATGTTTTTTAAAAAAGGATTCATTTTTTTAAAATATATATACAATATAATACACTCCATGCATAAAAGTATACAATTTCATGCATCTTGTAGGAATATTCTTAAGGAATTGAATGTAGATATTATAATTAAATACTATAGTACAACTAAACTTCAATACCTTTATTTAATCCATCCTCGGATTCTTGATTTACTTCCATCTCTTGATGATTTATTGGAATCCCTCTTTCAAACAAGACTTACTCCCATTATTGTGGTTCCAATGTCCCTTCATGACATACCTCCCACTTGGATTGAATTCATTAATTTCTATCAATGATATTATCATGTATTTGAATACCAAATCTCACAACCCATTATTCAGCATATCCATCCTTTCATCCTCTTCATTTAATACTTCATGAGAATAAACAAATCATTGAAAAAAAAATCAAAACATAATTAATGAGTTTGTTTAGTTTATCAATATGCATTTTCTTATACGACTCACTCAATTAATTTAGACTACACTACATAAAAAATTACTTTTAATTTGAGTGTGGTCACATTAGATCTTATTGGAACTAATTATTTAAGCATACATGCATGAGAATAATACTACCATGAGTTGTCTAATATGTCTCTCAAAGGTATTCCTCCCACTATGGGAAAAGATCTTTGAAACTATTTTCTGCTTCACCTTTCGAATACTTTGTCTTGAAAACTTGAAGAAATTTCTAGTTTTTAAGCTCTTCAATTTAACTCACATCAATACCACCACAACATTATGTCTCCTATATGAAATATCAAAAAAAAATAAATATTTCAGAGGATGTGGGGAAAAATAAATGTCTGTGATTTAAAGTAAATGACTTCGAGTTCTAGTCATGTGGATTGGAATGTTCATTCCTTCATTTTTTTAATGCAATATGCTATAATAAAAAATTAAAATTTCATTTAAGTTATTTTATAACCACAGTGGAAAATATAATCTCATCTCTTAAATAGTTATTATTTCATTTTGTTGCTTGATACTCATCCCCCATTTATTCTATTTTTCTTGAACTACTTTGAGTAGTGGTCAACCAAAATGAAAACCAATACCTGATATGGGATGAATTTTGGTTAGATTAGTTCAAGATACATAGGAGGATTTCCAAAAAATATAGGAGATAAGTATCAAATATCAAAAAATAATAATTACTATTCTATAGGTATGTCATTAGGAAACATCATAACTACAATGATGAGAGGAAGCGTAGTTTGAAAGAGGGAGGTTAATCCATCATCAAGAGAAGAAAGAAAATCAATGTCTGAGAACTAATTAAATAAAGTCAGTGAAGGTTATTTTTACTATATTATTGATGTATTATGTCTCTTTTCTAGAAAGTGAAAATTCTAAAGAAAGATGCATAAAATTTTGGACTTGTATTAAAAAGATGTATTGTCCTGTTTTTATTCAAGGCAAATTAATTTTTTAACTACTCGTGGATACAATGTCTTCTAAATATGATGATGTTACTAATCCTACAGAAGAACAAACTCTTGATGATGAAACTGTGGAATCATTTAAGGATCAACAAAATGATGATGAAAAAAAACAACAATGTAGCATTGTAGTGGTGAATAAAATTATCAATGCAATAAGATAGGGTATAAAATTAGAGGTTGGGTAGAATCAACCCGACCAACCTATTGTCCCCAACAAGTTAATGTTCATTAGTAATCTTGGGGTAACAATGGGGACTAATGTTCAGATTGATATTGATTCATGGTGTCATGTCTAACCTGTAATGAAGGAAATCTATTGGAAAAATCTAATGGTAATGTTACAATATACTTTCTCTATTTTACTAAAAAATAATATAATGTAGTGTCGATTTAATTGTCATTATTCCTTCTAAACTTCATTTATTTTATAATATTTATATAATAAATTTGTCTTATTTCAACTGTAAAATCTTATAGAGGCTTTCAAACACTTCATACAAAGTTATATCTTAGAGATTCTAAGGGGAAAATTAATCCCCATACACCACATAGTTATTCAAACATTATAAAAAAGGAAACATAGACTGATTTCATCAATAATTATAATGAGAAATCATTTCAAGTTCATTGAAGTTGATAATATATTATTTAACAATAATAATTTTACCTAACTTGATTCAAAAAATTTAAAATATGAAACATCAAAAGATTGCTAAAAATAAATAATGTGCATAAAAACCAACATAACCTTGCATTAAAAAATTATTGGTTATGCTTCATTAGAGAAGAAATTGGTATGTATTTTAAATCATTAATAAAATTTTAATTATGTGATATGAAACAAAATACTTTCCTTTGATTACATTAACATTGATGATTCTAAATCTAAAACCACTTCCATCCCACCTAATGTGATATGGAAGGAGGCTCATGCAAATATGGAGGGTAAATTAATTGATGAAAACAAAAAAATACTATGGGAATCAAGTGTAAGTATGAAATAGTTATCATTTGTTATGATTTATGATAATATTACAAAAAAATATAAATTTACCTACATTTTTTTATGGTTTAGACACATGAATCGGTGATGACAATACTCAGAGAAATGCTACATTCAATAGAATTAATGCAACCAAAATAATATGGTGATGTTATAGGATTAGGTTTTAGTGTCTCTCCAAAAACATATTTTGAGATGATAAAAGAACATGAAGATACAAATGATATGTTTAGCCAATTATAGACACAAATAGACTCACTATAATATATTATTTTGCAGTCAGTTTTGGAATACCAATGTATAAGAAAGGATCAAAGAGAACTAGAGGCGGAAAAATGATACACACAAGAACGAAATGATCCCACTAGCATTGAGTCTAGTCAATCCCCACTAGCGCATACCTGACCCAGGGTAAACAATTTTTTCATTTCTCTTTCCCCAAAATGTGAATCAAACAACTTACAAAAACATTATATTACTAAAATTCTATAAGTTATATTTGTATGTGATTTTTATTTTTCAACACCCATGTACCAATGTGTTGGGATTGGTACATTGTATGAATTCCCAAGAGAGCAGCTACATAATCAATACCTCCCAAAAGATCACATGAGTTTGGGGATTGAGGTATATTATGAGGTAGATATTGAGTTTCCTATTCTACTTGATGTTTTGGATATTACAATGGTTGAATATGATTTTGATGATTTCATAGAATGGTTTATAATCATATAAAGATACATGAGGTATGTCTTTAACAAAAATGTTCATATGAAAAACATGTAACAGTTGATGATAAAAGGATGGAAGTAAAGTATTATATTATACATCAATAAATAGGTAGGTAAACCGAAGGTCAAATCATAAAAACATACTGAATCTAGCAAGAAAAAGTCCTTTTAAGAGTACCTTCTCCCCACCTATTCAAGAGTAACAATTATTATCATTACAACTTCATGAAGTGAGAACATTTAAAGATAAAACTATATCGTACATTGAATATAAAGAAAAAATATATGTATATTTCTTGACAGACATAATTGGTCATGAGACTCTAAATGATGTTCTCAAGAATGGTTGGCTGGGAATATTATTTGACAATACATACATAAGGTATATTTTCCTAGTATTTCAATCCTAGTAGTGATCTCATATGATATTTAAAGCTGATAACTATTCATATTTGGTAGAAGAGTTTATATCTCAACATTATAATGTAGAATTAGTGATAAAAAATATTTGGATTCATTATTACCTCATTTATTTCTACACCAAAACAAAATTTTAATGATGATGAAATTAATAAAAAAAGATAATTTACTCAAAGAGTTTAATAAAAAAGCCTTAGACGACAAACTCTTTTTGATTCATACAATGAAAATGTAAAACTCTAAAATATAATCACATAAATTTTATTTTTATTTTTGGTATTACATAATTTTTTTGGTTTTTGAGGATGCACTGGATGCTCATAAAAGTCAATATAGACACCCAAAATATTTATTTTTTGGATCCATTGCGTGGATATACAAGCAACCAACCACACATTTTGTGTAATGTGAATATTTAATACACAAAAATAAACATTTTATAGATAATATTATAATTATATGTTCATTATATGTCTTGGTAAGAATTGTTTATGATTTGGTGGTTACCCAATACAGGGTAGATTATGGAATGAAGTCGATGTTAAAGGGATCATGCTTGTGGATTAGTACAAATGGAAACAAATAAAGTAATGTATAGAAGTACATAACAATCAAAACATTTCAAAAAAATCACTTATTTTGGTAAATTTTTATATAGTTTCCAAAATAATATAATAAAATCGATTACAAATATTATGTTTGCAAATTTTATAGAGAACTCATAAATCATGAAAACACCAGCATCCTCCCGCAGTTAATTTCTGAAGTTAATTTCATTTTCATTAAATATATTTTGTAATAATTTTTTTTATATATTTTATCAGTACTAACATGATTTTCGACAACTTAGTTACTCAAGTGTAGAAATCAATTTGTTTAGAGGGGAGTGGGAACTATACTTTTTTCAAAATGTATGCTGACAAAAAATTCAGCTGATCACCTACTGTGTTTTGTGATCTAGTATGAGTGATATACTTCGAACGGTTTTTTGGCTGTGAATAAGTAGTTTCATGGTGATTATATATTATTTTTGATATCATTATCAAGGAGAATTATAATGGTGAAATTAAATTGTTTAGAATCATTGACCTACAACCAATAAAATTTTCAGCCAATCGTGAAGGTGGAGGAGGTGGCTGAGGGAGAGGCGAAGGAAGAGGTGATGGTGGAGAAAGGGTTAGAGGAAGAGTCCGAGTCAGCAACAAACGCGAAGAAGAAGGTTGAGGAAATGACCGATGTGGGGATGGGGGTAGAAGAGGATAATAGGTTCTAGATTGAAAATAATAAAATTATTGGTAATTAATTTATAATTTGGTCCATACCGTTATTGTGTTTCATAAAAATTATTTAAAAGTGGACACATCACTTGTCACTTAAGATAAGATCTATTATAAACGCTTTTCAAGGGAATTATTGAAATAATGTTTCTCATCAACTATTTATGTGATTTTTTACAGGGTAGTAATCCACTTGTTATATCATTCTGTGAAGTAATATTCAATTTATCCACTAGTATTATTGAAGAAACATCTTTACAACTCCAAATCATTAAACATGTATATAATACAACATAATTGTTTGAATAAATATGTGTGTAATCATCCACTGAAGTCACGAGGTGCATGAAAGAACTATTGGAGGAAACCCATCATTGATATATTGTGGTCATCAAGGAGGGATGGTATCAATGTGTCTCTTATGAGTTTAAAATTGACAATTTAATACAAATTTTTTTTCTCACTGTGAACTGAGAAAATACACTATGATTTTTTGATAATTTGGTATAATGAATCATAATTCATTTTTAACATGCATGAATAAGTATCATATTAAATCCAAAAAATTTCCCACCTTTATGGCTCAAACTGCGTGTTTCCAATTTACAAATAAAATTTTAGAAAAAAATAATTGGCGTACATAGAATAAAGAAAATCATTTTTATTTCTATGATACTATAGTATAATTATCCATATATAATTTGACACATATATAAATTATCCAAACCTCAATATGACACAAAGTGTGACCGGTGTGTCTCCAAGTGCGTATTTTATTCAAAATTGAAATTAATTTTAGTAAAAAAACTTACATTCTCAAAATCGATGGAATCCATTTTGATTAGTTTTTTATATTATTCAAATTATCCACAATTAATTTTTGATATGTATGAATCATATTCATCTCAATTGGATGCATAGTTTGATCGGTATGACTCTAAGTGTCTCTTAAGAGTTAAAAATTGACATTTTGATACAAAAAAGTGTCACTCAAATAAAACTAATAAAATGTGCTCAAATTATCTTTATAATTTTCGGAAATGATTAATAATTCATATTTTATGTGTATTAATTAGTATCATGTCAAACCCACACATGATTCCACCTGTATGGCTGAATATGTGTATTTCCAATTTAAAAGGACTTTTTAGTAAAAAAAATAGCAGTGGAAAACTCAAAACCTAAGAAAATCATTTTGATTATTTTGATACTTTAGGAAAACGATTAATAAGTCATTTAGGATGTGTAGGAATCAATCTGACCCCAATCTAATTCACAGTGTGACCAATATGACTCCATGTGTCTTTTTATTCAAAATTGACATTTTATTTAGAAAAAACCAACAAATATACTAAAAACAATGAAAACTCATTCATATTATTTTTATAATATTTTTAAATGATCCATATGTTATTTTTCACATGTAGGAATTATCATCACCTCAATCCGAGCCATGGTGTGACCGGTACAACTCCAACTATCCATTATGAGTTTAAAATTAACATTTTAATACAAAAAAGGTTCACACACTAAAAACCATGAAATTTAACTCATATTGTCTTGATAATTTGGAAATAATATTCATAATTCATTTTTTATTTGTATGAATCTGCCTCATGTCAAATCCAAACATGTTTCCACCTGTATGGCTCAAAGTACGTGCTTCTAATTTAAAATAACATTCTAGTAAAAAAACAAAAGTGGCATAATAAAAACTGAGAAAACTCATTATAATCGTTATGATACATTATTAAAATTATCTATATGTCATTTGAGATGTGTAGGAATCATAATCACCTAAATCTAATGTACGGTGTGATCGGTATGACTCCATGTAAATATTTTTATTCAAAATTGATATAAATTTTAGTGAAAAAAACAACTAACAAACTCAAAATCGATAAAATAAATTAGTATAGTATGGGTACATTAAGAAAATGATACATAAGTCATTTATGATATTTATTAATTATCAATACCTCAATCTAACACACAGTGTGACTGTTATGACCCTGAGTATCTATTACCAATTTAAAATTGAGATTTTAATACAAAAAGTGACACTCTCTGAAAACATTGAAAATGCACTAATATTTTCTTCATAATTTGGGAAAACAATTCTTAATTTTGTTTTTACATGAATGAATTTTTATCATGTCTAACCCACAAACGATGCTACCAGTATGGCTTAAAGTGTGTGTATCGAGTTTAAAATTAAATTTTAGTTAAAAAAACAGGGTCTATACTCCAAACTGAGGAAATTCATTCTTGATTTTTTTGATACTTCTGGAAAATGATCCAAATGTCATTTATGACATATAGAAATTATACACACCTCAATACAACACATGGTGTAACAAATATGACTCCAATTGCATCTTTTTATTCAAAGTTGACATTTATGTTAGTGAAAAAAACAACTGACATACTCAAAATTAGAAAAAAACATTCAGTTTGTTTAGGTAATTTAGGAAAATGATCCATAATTCCTTTTCGACAATTATGAATCATCAATGCCTCAATCAAATGCACAGTGTGACTGGTATGACTCCAAGATTCAGTTATCAGTTTAAAATTAACATTTTAATAAAAAAAATTATCACTCATGGGAAAAAAGGGAACTTGATTGGATTGTCTTGATAATTTGGTAAAATTATTTTTAATTCATTTTTGATGTGTATGAATCAGTCCCATGTCAAAACTACCCACGATTCCACTTTTATGGCACAAAGTGTGGGTTTTTAGTTTAAAATGACATTTTAGTAAAAAAAAACAAATGTGGCCTACTCCAAACCAAGTAAAGGCTTTCTAATTTTTTAACTACTTTATAAAAATGGTCCATATGTCATTTAGAGCATGTAGATTTTAACCAGACCTCAATCGGACTCACGGTGTGACTGGTATGACTCGAAGTAAATTTTGTATTCAAAATTTACATTAATTTTAGTAGAAAAAAACCACTAACATACTCAAAACCGTGAAAACACATTCATATTATTTTGGTAATTTATGAAAATGATAAATATTTCATTTATGATGTTTATGAATCATCCTCACCTCAATCTAACACATTGTGTGACTGGGGTGTCTCCAAGTTCATTTTTATTCAAAACTGACATTAATTTTAATCAAAAAACAATTGATATACTCAAAACCAAGAAAAAACATTTGGATTGTTTTGGTTGTTTTTTAAAAAATGATTCATAAGTGGGTTTTGATGGTTACAAATCAGTGACACCTCAATTCAAATCAGGGGTAACTGAAATGAATCCAATTGCTCCTTTTTATTCCAAATTTACCTTATTTTTAGTTAAAAACAAATAACATACTCTATAATATAGTTTTTTCTTTTATTTTTATTTCCAATTTTATTTCATTTAAATTCATTATTTTTATCTTATTTTGGAAATTTATGTTACAATTTTTGGTGATGTAGTGTGTTGTTACACCACACTGCACCTGTTTCTGGTGATGTAGTGTGTTGTAGCATCACACGACTATTGTCCCCTTTATAAGTTCTACTAAATGCTTTGATAAACATAGAATTTATCTATGATTTTATAAGTGCTAATAACAAAATCCTTTATCAGTGCTTTTTAAAGCATGGATAATGGAATCATTATCAGCACTTGTGAAATCATTGATAAAGGTAACCTTTATCTGCCTTTGAAGAAGTGATCATAAAAGAATACCCTACAAGAACTTCTAAAAGTGTTGATTAAATAGTTGTCCTTTTAACTGTGTTGAAGTATTCATATCTTCTAGAACTGATAAAATTCTATTATAGAACTATTAAATTAGTTTTTTATAGTACTGATAGTTGGTATAATAATGAACAACACTGAATATTTTTTCAATGGAAGTTTTTCCTCCCTTTGGAAATGTGTGAGATGGTTATCCATGAGTTATATAGATCACCCATGTTAGTAAATCCAAGAATTAAAAATATTTTCTGGTATCTGAGATGTCACTTTTAGGGTCTTAGGTTGACGAATTCAGTTGTGGAGTTTTTGTCTCTATGTTTAGTCTCTCAAAAGGTGAAGGTCAAGCACCATGTTTCCAATGGTTTTCTCCAGCAATGATATGTTCCTCAATGGATGTCTGAGGACATATTTATGGTCTTAGTTACCTATTTACCTCAATCTAGGGGACTTCATGAGGTTATATGGGTGATAATGGATCATTTTACTAAACCAGAAAACTTCATTGCAATCAAGGAGTAAAAATCAGTGGAGGTTTATCAAAGATGTAACTAGAGAAGGTTGTGGGAGTAAATTAGGTATTTAGGATGATAATATTTGATCATGATCCTCATCTACCCTCCATGTTGTATAGTGGTCTTTAATAAATTTTTGTCCCTCAATTATTCATTCATATTTCATTTAATCATCAGATGGACTATCAAACAGAGTGAACTATCAAAGCTCTTGTAGACATGTTATTATCTTATGTCAATTATTTGGGGGGTTCATGGATGAGGAAATAGTTTTCACTTCACGATTGATATGTCACCATTTGATGATTTATATAACAGGCCATTTTCTCTTTGTTATTCAAGAATGTGTTTAGAGAGTCTGCAATTATGGGGAAGGAACCGGTACATAATATAATAGAGATGGTTTAGATGTCTCCGGAGAGGATGAATGAAGTGAATCGTCATCAGAAGGCCTATTTAAATAATAGTATGATACCTCTGTAGTTCTGTTTTTAGAGATCGTGTGTTTCTGAATGTGACTTTGTTTCTTGTCTATGGAAGGTTCAATCATTGGAGTAATCTTTCTTTCTAGTTTGTTGTTCCTTTTTAAGGGATGGGTATTTATGTTGTCTTTTTTATAATTCCAAAAAATACTTGATGCCCCTCAAAATTAATTTTCACAAAAGTTTTTCTCTTGAAAATTATATATTCTAGAGTGATTTTTAAGGGCTTTAAAGACCCTTTCAATCAGAATCAACCCCTCCCCCCATCTTAGTGAATTATTCATAGTTATTCAAGGTGAGTTCTTCTTTTTTCTAAAATTTTCTTTTTTTTTTGATCTTATTTCCTCACGTACTATATTATAATGTTATAAAATTTGATCTTTATCATTCTCATTAAGAAAAAAGGGACCTAGATACCCAAATAGGGATATTGAGTCAAGGTATCGATATTATTATCAAACATCTTTCGCCCCCACTGAATCCTAACCTATTTATTATAAGGCACACTTATTTTTCTCATTACTATTTATATTGATCTTATAGTTTGTAAATTTATCTAAATATTAGGAATAGAAATTAAATAAATAAATCAAGAATAGGTAAACATAGGTTTTTACATAGTTCACCTGCACTGGGATAAATCCAAGGAGCATACAACAAAAACTTGACAGTGTACCAAATCCACTAAAGTTCAATACTATTCATTTAGGTTGTGCCACTACTTCATAGTCTCACTACCCTTACAATGTTTATTGTATATTATCTATCTCCATAGAATCACTACCCTCAAACTTTACTCATATTCTCACTACTGCATAAGGGAAAAAATAGGCATGGAATCCAATGAAAAATATCTTCTATCATTGAATATTTCACTGAATGTATGATAGGGGCATTTTATCTTCATGTGATCCTTAAAAATATTTATGTGAACATCCCATTTAGAATCACCATTCAATGATATTTCATGGGAACTCTCCATCACTTTGAAAATATCGTCATGAGAAATTAAGTCTTACTTTTAGTTACCTGGATGCAATTGTGATTAAAATCATTCTTCAAGTATAGTTGTATAGAGAAGATCCCTATTAATATTCATCATATTCATAATTGAGATATGAGAATGATATTTTACATAGGGTAATGTTGGTGTGTATCTACATACGTAACACTAAAGCATGTTTCCCATTTGCGAGACCCTAACATGTAACCCCTTAGGTAAGATCTTGGTGTCTAACCCTTGTGTGATGTCCTATCGTGTAACCCTTGTGTGAGACTATGGCATGTAACTAGTGTCATGAGATACTGGTGTGTAATTATTTTTCAAGATTCTAGTGTATAACCCTTACATTGGATCCTGGTGCATAACACTTGTTTGTGATACAGGCACATAACTCATACATGAGATCCTTCTGTGAGACCCTCCCTGATAATCCCTTCATATCATGAAAAGGGCATAAATCCACCATGTTGCAACTTTTTGGACCCCCTCAATGATTTTAATTTCAACTCACATGGATCATGTGACTTCACTATTAGACTTTTTCATTATACCTCTCTACAAGACTTTATTCAGATCACATGGATCGCATGACTCCACCACGAGACTCCTTCTCAATACATCTCAATGAGATTCCTTTTAGATCACATGGATCACATAACTCCACCATGATACTAATTTGCAATACCTCCCCGGAATATGTTTTTTGGATAACATGGATCATTTTATTCCAGTAGGATACTTCGTTTTGAACATGAAAAACATATACACGATATCAATCATGTATACTCCTTCACTTCAATGGAAACCACTTCTCTGAACCATTATTCAGATAAATTATTTAATAAGAACCTTTTAAACTCTTAAAGATGGTTCATTTGGTATTTATAGAAAAAATTATACTTCCTTAACCCCAAAAATCAGAAACAGTCATCCATTAAATCGCCTTAGTAATTGGCATCACATACGTTATGTGATCACATTGTGTGATCTCCTCCTTCATTCCATGGGTGCATTTTTTGATCAGCTACATTGTCTTTGAGTGTGTCTCAAAATCCCATATCAAGATAAATTAACAATCATGTGGGATTCAAATGATCCATCATGATATCAAATGGTAACCATGTTGTTTTCATGTTATACCATCATGAGAAAAAATGAAAATCATGCAGTGTCAGTGACATTGTCTTTTGGGGATTCGTGAGATCTTATAGTGAGATCTATACATAATAATGTGGTCACATGATTTTGATTGGTCATGTGATATCTTCTTCATTTATAGATTCTTTGACTTCATGAACTTTTCATGATCTCTGTACTTGATTCTCTATCAATCATGTGACATCTTCAAGTGCTTCACAAGATATCCCTACAAGATCGTCTGACAATCATACAAAATGTTTAATTACATTTTATGACTCCCCGTGAGATCCTATGAAAATAATGTTATGTGTTATTGTAACATCACAATTAAATGAAGAGTTATACATATTTAATATTTATTAATATTTGTGAATTAAATAGTAATTTTACATTAAAGAGGTTGCTATGTTCGCTAGCGTACCTGATACGCAACAACAGGATTCTTTGGAATCTTACATTGCACACTAATAATATAATATTATTATTTTAAATTGTAGTTAACTCCTAGCCGTTGTATTAGTGGGAATGAATGAAACTAACTAAAATATGATTATACATTTTTTTAAATGTATTTACATTATCCAATAAAATGTTAAATCTTAAAATGTGAATTAATCTAATTTTAAGCATAATTTACATTAAAAGGCATATTTTCACCTTTTAATGGAAAACCCTCATTAATTATAGTTTTGGTCACATTAATACATTATAATTGACCAAATAAGATACTTCTTTGGAATGGGGACATAAAATTTTACTTTGGGTAATTTTTTGGTATTTTTCTGATAAAGTTCATTTTTTAATGAATAGTGAGAAATATTGCATTTTAAATCAAAAGTGCCTTTTAATCTAATTTATTTATATTGTTTGATTTTATTTTTAATTGGTTTTAAAGTGAAATTAAAATACATTTTTACCATTTAATCCAATGTTGGTCATTAGAATTAATTTTACTTTGAAATTGGACATAAACAAGTATCAATCTTTTGATAGTTATTATTTCTTAAAAACATGCTATATGTTTTGATTACAGGAATTAATTTTAATATTAATTAATGCCAATTATATTTTTTTAATTTATAAAAATAGACATCATTCTTTAATTCGTAATATCAAATAATTCTTAGGATTAATTTTTGGTATTTTTTTGAAAAACATCAATTTTGATGAATAGTGAAACCACTTAGTGGTAGTTAAAAACCGACTTTTTAATTTAATTGAAATTTTACTACTTTTGTGAATTTAATTTCAAAAATCTGAAATACATGGTTGTTATGAAGAAGTAAACTGTGGATCATTAAGATGAAAATAATTTTTGGTGAATAGTAACTTTTGCCTTTTATTTACCGCGGTTAAAGGTAAATAGGGTAATTCATGGTTAAAAGAATATTACAATACCTCACAAATTAACTGAACACTAGTCCTTGACTTATTGAAGGAGTAGTGGCCAATTATGGGCATACATGGGTCGCTTTTGGGATCCCATTGAGCCACTTGGTAGTGATAATGACAATTTGGATTAATTAATTTAATGTAAAGACAAAATTTATATTAACAAAAATCTTTTAGTAATTAATTTTTATAAGGGGTTATATAAATTATATTTTAGACTATAAATATTCATTGGAAAGATAAAATGATTTCCTAAATGATGGTTTTTTTATAATTTTTAGACAGTATATAAATTAATTTAGTTATGACACAATAATGATGCAGTATTTATCTCATTAATAAATGATTTAAATACATAAGATTATAATGAATAAAATATTATCCAAAACATGTCCAATTCTGATTGGATGATTTTATTTTGACCATGAGTCGTCTTCTCTTTATCATTAATGATTTTCGGACCTTTAGAAACAGAATATAAGTTTATAATAAAATAATAGTTTCACACTTTCCTAAAGAGCCCCTCCTCCCCCTTATAAACGGAGACCACTTCTAACCAATTTCTCACACCTCTCAAGCCATTTGGTTCGTCCAAAATTTGCCCAATTTAGCTCCCTACATCTCTCTCCTCCCTCTAAGAGTCTTAACTTAGGAAAAAGGCACTTAAAGAAGTCCTTTTGGTTCAAACCAAAGGATGTTACCCAAATTAAATGTAATAGTTTCTCTTAAATTGTTTTCTTTTATTTTACTTCTCCAACACATAAACTCTTTTTATTCATTAATTTTGTAACAACACCAGTGTCCTAAAAATACTAGGATATTGTTATGAGAAGGATTCTAACTATACATACACACGCCTCCATCTAATGGGTGAAGAACATAATGTTTTTGTGGATGGAAAATCAACACCACACGAAATGATGATTGTTCGATTATCTCATACTGCCTCTCATGGTGGCCATTATGATGGCACTGTATTTACATATGATATTTATTATGTTTATGATTTCTTTATACTTCTGTATTTTTCATTTATTGCACACCTTTATGGTTTACATACTGGGTAAATACGATAATCTCATTTGAGGAAGTGCGGACTACCGCCCCCTCAAAGTGATGTAACTCGTTAATGCCTTATATGGGATGTATAAAGAATTTATTTAATGATAATATATATGATATTATATTGTGATTATAATATACCTTTGTATCATTATTCGTAAATTCTATTAAAATAAGAAATATAAATGAAAGTATCATTCATGCGTACGTACGGCTTACCGTCTCCCTGAACAGTGCATTTCATTTCATACCTCCATATGTTATGTACTATTATAAATACAATTATATACAGGATATATATGATATATATGATATATAAATCATGAATATAATTCTGGATGTAATGAACCTTTGACCACATGAATAACATGTAATTATAAGAAGTCCATTTTTGACTCAAGTGTCAAATATCGACCAAACGAACATTATTAACATAAATGTTTACATAATGTTTATAACTATGTAATAAGTGATATAAAAGGAATAATAAACTTGAAAAAGGTTATTAAGAGAGTTGAAATTAACTTTAGTTTATTATTTATGATATTAAAGAATGAACGGGTCAAGTCAGACACGAGGTAAGGGAATTCGTCTCAATCATCTTTCATTGAGGCATATTTTGTTTTAATAGACGACTTTCTTTTATACACTGTATAAACACCCTTTACATTTCAAAGGGAATATTTTTCTACGAATCATTTTACTAAACAACAAAAATGAATTTTTCTTTTAATGTAATTGGTTACAACGACCTTTCCACCACCGTGAGTATTATTTGATCTTTGGCTTCCTCAACAAGAAATAAGGTTTTTAAATGAAAATAAATACCATATACTCTTTTATAAATTTTTGTATTGAAAATGGTTTTGAAAACGGATTTTTTATGTCAATACATTTATGTGATATATTGTGATTGAAATGTGGAAATGTTTCCTTTCCTTTATTCTTGTTGTATGTGATATGATTTTATATTGGTACTTGGACATTTGACGGGTGGTTACGCGATAAACCAAATGACGGGTGGTGCCATGAATACCAGGATGGGTGGTTACGTTATAACATCCAATGAATTGGGTATGGAAGTCGGCCATATGGCTATTACATTTAGTGATATGTGTGGATGTTGACTGTATGGTTATTCCATTTAATTATGTTTATTTCCCATGTTACGTTTATGTGTTATGTGTTCTATATATGGGTTAATGGTAATAATTTGGTTACAAAAGGGTATGTAATTATCTTTTATTTAGTGAAGAGTATTTACTACTTCATAAAGGTGAAATGTATTACTTATGATAACGTATTCATGGTTTACTTATTGTTTTGAAAAACTAACAGTTTTCCTATTTTGTGTATCCTTTACTGAGCTTTTTATACTCATCCCATGTTTTTGAAATGTTTTTCACAGGACATAAAGTGGAATACTGTCATGTATGAGATCAAGGAAAAGTCATTCTCTCTTAAACATGGAATTAAACATGACTCTTTTTTTCAAGAGTTTTTATTTTATAAAAATAATTGAAACTGAGTAGGAGTGTCAACTTTGAATTTTTGAGATGTAATATTCTGTAATTGTAATAGTTTTGATCTAACTCTCTAAAACTCTAAACCTGAAAAGATACTCAATGTGAATTATTCATTTAATTCAATATTAAGTATGGTTTAAGGCTGAGTCCTTATAGTTATGGTGCATCACATGATCTCAGTTCAAGATCATCTGACAATCATGTGGTGCTTTTCAGGAATTCATCACATGATCTTATGAAAAACATGTTTATTTCACTAAAACTCATCATGAGATATTCTGATAATCATATGGTTCTTTGGGAGATCATAGATTCATACCTCTCAAGATCATACATTATCTCTCCATTAGTTTATACATTCTCACTACATGAGATCAAACATTCAAGCTCTATGATATCATTCATTTAAACTCCATGAGATCAGACATATCATGCCTTGGGATATCATACATCTAGTCCCCAAGAGATTTGACACCCCAGTCTCTTCAAAGATAGAAATATAACCCTCTATGATATCTAATATCTCATAATATTTAGGATGATACAACTCACGCTTTTCATTATTGGACATCTCTTCCTCCCTGAGATTAGAAATCCATACTCTATGAGATCAATTCAGACATTAATGAACACTCTTCACACCTCCTTTGAAATCCATCCTTCATTAACAAACTAAATCCTTTTCAAAAAACACAATAAAAAACAAATCACCACCAGGATGGATTTTTTTCCTACAATCTCCAACATTGGGTTTGTTAACAACCCTTATAGTTTTCAAAATGAAATTTTGACAAGTAATGTGGATGAAAAACCAATTTTTTTGTTCAACACATGAGTCATGTTGAGAAACATGAGTAACATGAATATTTCATCAATGAATCACTTCATTGTCAAATCATTCACTAGAAACTTTTATAACACCAAATTATATAACAATATTATCTGTCAAGAATACTTCTTAATGTTGTATATGTCCATTGCTTTCATCATGAACCCATAGGCCAAACCTTTTCAAGATTCTTATTCATTTATAGACTAGTATTAGTATCATCATATTTAATACACTACATTGTGTCACTCCAACCACTGAAATTTAATCCCCTTTTTTAAATGAACCCAAAAAACAAACATTTCTTGGACTATAACATGGAAAAGAATACATATAAGTATATAGGAAAAATACATATCATACCATGGTGAGAAGGTGGTTCTGCATCAATGTTATTTATGCTTGGGAAGTCTACTGAACTCTAAGAGATAGTCGATTCCATTCAAAAGATTATTTGGGAAAGGCATTTATTATAATGTATGTAACTTGTAATTCAGTTAGCACATACTCCAAATTCTCAAGCCCTTGATCCATGTTTTTCTTAATTATGTTATATTTAATTTCATATTTCTTTTTGCTTAAATTGTGGATTTATTTTAAAAAGATTCATAGTACATGAATTAACACAATAGATATGGATCAAAAACATCACATCAATCTCCCCCTTACCCATAAAATTCAATAGTGGATTCCATAATTTCTGAATTTAATCCCACTTATTCAATGAACTATATTCATCATATTTTCAATAATCTATAAAATAATATAAGGAAACACATTATTCTTTTATCTCCTAAAATCTAGATAAAGAGAAATTTCTATCTTCATTTGTTTAAGCACTTATACATAGGCCATGAGACACCATAAGTTGATATCTGAAGACTACCAAGATATGTAAACTATTTTCTATTTCATTTTTTACTCTATATTTCATCTTCATGTTGAATCTTTAATTTTTTAACACATTTCAATATCATAGTAATATTCTTCTTTATACCTATACACTACAGAAATATTTTCAACAAAGTGAAATTCACACTTTCCATTGAATCATTGATAGATTATATAAGCCAATATATTTAGAACTTGTTGTAGTAAATAAGATTTTATGCCAATAAATTCTAATGATTTCCAGGTCACTCACTTACATCTATGGATTCTAATATCATTACTTTCCACAATTATTTTGAGGACCCTCTTGTCATATGAGTATATATTTCCTTGGGTGATTGTCTCTATATCTCCTTGAAAAACCTCACGATTTAGACTGATATAGATCATTAATAATGATTATTAAGTTGAATTAAATTTTGAATTACTCTTCAGAATGGAGAGGCCAATTTTTTTTAAAATTTTTCTATTTTCTCACATGGCATCATGGTATCTTGAAAATTTATATTTGATAAAAAAATTTAGAAAATATTTGTTAATCCTGAATTTCATGAATGTTTTTTCTTATCCTTCAATCTATCTTCTCTAAATGTACAAATAACACTTGAACTGATACATGATAAAAATTATTGAATATTCATTGCGACTTGGTACCACTTGATCGTTCAATTATCAATTTGATAGATCTTCAGTTTCATATTAGGTTATTCATCATATAATAAATCTTTTCTATAGATCAAAAATTTCAAATATAGATTTTTAAAATAACTTTTTTAGGTAACACAACTTTTTTAATTTGATACCATATGTCAATTATAAGAGTTTAGATTTTTTTAGTCACATGTTTATCTATTCAATATATGACCATGTTCCCTTCTGCACACACCCACCCATTAATTTTATCTCCCCCTTAATCTTGTATCAATTCACATACATATTAGTAACAATTAATGCATGGGTATAAGGGTGGTTTTGTAATCTCCAAGGAGAGGATTGCGGTAGATCATGATGTACCAATCCTTTGATATTTTTTATGAAGAATTGTACTATTTCAATGCTTATTCCAACTTCACATCCAACATCACATGTTCTATCCATACAACTAGACATTATTTACCTATATGCTCAGTATTATACTACAATGTATGTTTTTTAGGCATCTCCTCTTTCAAATTTCTGGGTTTAAAATCATTAGTATAAATTTATTTCTTCATAGCTCCACTTATACACCATTTTCATGATTCTTTCTACGAGAAATTATATTTTTTGATCATCTTATTTGTATTTATCCTCTATTATATAGATATTTTAATTTCCATAAATTTATATCTTATACAATGACATGTGAATTTTTCATTTCATTCTCTATTCAATTTCCTTGTATCATTTATCTAAGTCACCTCAAATTTTCTTAATGGGAGTCAATCTTTCACTGCCCAAAAATTATTTTTACTTAAAAATAGATTAGCTCCTATCTCTTTATTCCATGTCCATTCACATACCCTTATAAGAGATATGTTATGAGTGTAACATTGGTGGTTCTTGGTAATCCTTTATTGATCTCATTGTGTTTCCTTTGAGACATTATACCTATTTTCAACATTGTATGTTGTTTTCCACCATTGGATTTCTCAATATAAACTGATGTAGTTGGGGATCTCCCTTTAGGTTCATTTTCCTTCCAAACATTTGTCTATGTATAATATCTTACAAAATTATCATTACTGGAACATATAAAACATATCCCATTAAAAACAATACCTCATGTAATCATTTCATAGTTGATATGTTCATGAAGCCAAAGTTATACTTATAAATATGATCCATTGGGCTTCTTGACTTATATTCATGGTGCGTCCAAGTATTTAACAATAATATCATTTCATGGATATGTTTTTCTAAAAGAATATTCTTTTAGATCTCTTAATATTATTTTTCTTATTATCTAAATTAGAGATATTCCTATATCCACATAATGAAATATGTTTCAAATCCTCAAAAAAACATGAAATATGATCATGCATCCCATGGAAATACCACATATTTTCATTAATTCCTATAAAATCCATTTTAGGTCTATTTCCAGCACCTATAGAAATATTCCTTTTTTTCTGGAACTATTTAACAAATTATTCCACTCATTCATGGGATAGATTTCACCATATCCAACACTATATTTTCACAAAATATATGGCCTTTGGGATAAGATAATCACATCATGTTTTTCACTAAAGTACCATACTTTTGTTTCATTCCATTATTACCTACCAAAGGATAATAAAATAGTAAACACAATGAATCCTTCATTTGTATTTCATTTGGCACTATATTTTTTGACTTATTTCTTGAAATATTTAAGATATTCTCTAAATTATTGAATCTTACTGACCCTAGATTTATGTTGAGTGTTAAATACTCCCAAGAGTCTCTTCCTACTAGTCATATCACCTTCTAATTCCTGGGAGATCTTATCCAATATGATTGTTTTATCCTTTATTTTACTATTAATCTCACTGAGAGAATATTTAAGGCATGAATTGTTATCAAACAAATATTATAGGTTTGTATCAAGGCCATAATTTCTAGATTCAAATTTTGGTATTTCTATTGAGTTTAGATTCATTAATGTTTCATTAGCTTTGAGTTTTTCCAACATTGTGGACAAGACATTCACTTCTTCATCTTTTGAATCATTCAACACCCTTAGTTTTGTTTCCACTTCTATAGGAAATTTATTTAAACCTTTTATCTTATTGACATTATTTTCCTAAATTTGGATTTATATTGATTGAGATTAATTTTATTCTTTTAATTTATGTTCCAATTTATTTTTCACCTGGATAACATCAATTTTTTCCTCCTGGAAATTCATCATCACTAGTAGTTCCTTCGTCACTTGACATGTCATTATCTTAACTTAATTTTATAGAATAATTTAATGAGTAAATAATTTAAGTATCTAATTAATCCAAAACAATATTGAGTACATTTCTTTTCATTAAAATGAATCACACTCTTTACATAGTCAATTCTACAATAATGAATTACACAAGAATTTTTCTTATTCATTTATGTTCTTCACTTTTCCATGACTCACCAAAATTAGATATAACTCAAACATCAATTTCAATAATAAAATAAAACCTTTCATAAAAATTAAAAATAATCAATATACCCTATGATACTAATTATTAGGAACAATAAATGCTTAGAAACCCTAATAGGGGAGGTGAATAAAGGTATTGATATTCTTTTCAAAATTCATAATGCACCACTTAATATTGACCAATTTATTATGAGTGTAAAATATTTTGATCTTTATTATTCATATTATTCTTATCCTTTCAAAATTTATCTGGTTATGATGCATATAAAGTAAATTAAAAATTCAAGAACAATGACACAAATAATTTTACTTGGTTCACCCTCCCTAGGATTCTTCCAAGGAGAATACAAAGGCAATGTGCCAATATACCTAATTCACTAAAGTGCATTGTTGTTGGATTAGGCTAGGTAACTTCTACCTAAGATTACTAGTGCTATATTTTTTTGAGGTAGATGTATTATCTTCCAGATATCACTTCCCTAGCACATACATCTTATGCTAACTACTTCAAAAGGGAAAACAATTATCACATCATCCAAAGATCAATATAATTTTTTTTTGTAGCACTGAATGTATGAAAATATATTTGGAACATAACATGATCATTTATAGTATTGATGTGAAAATATGATTGAGAATCACCTTTCCATGAGATGTTATAGAAACTCCCCATAACCTTTTCTAGGACTTAATGATATTCCATGTATTCCTTTCACTGCCTTGGATGTAGCAATGAATAAACTCCTTCTAAAAGTGTTGTCAGATGAAGAAGGTTCTCTTTCTTCATAATATTAATCAAAATCTAGATTATACAATAATTTTTCTCATAGGGTAATGATGGTTTATATCTCCTTTCATTAAAACATACCATGTTTCCCCTTGCGTGATACCCTACCATGTAACCCCCTACATGAGATCCTATTGCGTAACCATTTTGCAGGATCTAGGAATGTAACCCTTGAATAAGACCCTAGTGTATACCTACTACTACATGAACCTTGTTTTTATCTCCTTTGGGAGATCCTTGCACATAATACTTGTGAAAGATCATGGTATATAAACATTTCATGAGATCCTAGTGTTTAACCCTTTCATGAGATCCTAACACCAAACCCTTGAATGAGATACTGGTGTGATACCTCTCTATGAGACTCCCTTAAGATCACACTGATATTATGAATCCACAGTGGGTCTTCTTCATTAGACCTTATCACAAGACCACTTTCGGATCTTGTGGATCATGTTACTCCTCTATGAAATTGCTTCACAGGACCTCTCAATGAGACTCCTTTCAAATCTCGTAGATTGCTTGACCATACGACGAGACTCATTCACAATACCTCTCTATGAGACTCTTTTTAGATAACATGAATTTCTTGAACCCAGCATGAGACTCCTTTTTTAGACCTCTCTATAATACTTTATTCTGATTACATAGATTTATTCTACTCAATAGACACACATATGTGATTCCAATCACGTATACTTATTTTCATCATGATAAACCCCTACTCTAAGCTTGATTTAGATAAATATTTTAAGAAAAACTACATCAGATCATAAGTATGGGTCATTGGGTATTTAAAATAAAAATTCCACCACCTTAACTCTACAAATAGTGGATAGTAGTACATTTAACCACCTTAGCAATTAGCATCATACACTTTGCATGATTACTTCATATGATTACCTACTCTATGTCACAATTTATTCTTATGATAAACTACATTGAATTTGAGTGTATCATGTGATCCCATCCTATGATCAATTAAAAATAATGTGTTCTTCTCAGGATCCATCATGATATCAAATGAAAATCATGTTTTCTTTAAATCCACCCATCGCAAGAACAAATAACAGTCATGCGGTGTCAGCAACATTGACTCTAAGTACTTTATGAGATCTCATCGCGATATCCATATAAAATCTGGAAGTCATGTGGTTTTGAATGCCTGTGTGATATCTCCATCATTTCCTGCATCATTGACTTCATTCAAATTTCATGATCTTCCCATGATATTTTCTCTCAGCCATTCAAATTTTCCATGTGCTTTGCATGATCTCTCCATGATATCATCAAAAAATCATGCAATATATTCAAGTTCATTGCATGATATCTTAGTGAGATCCTCTAAAAAATGTGAAGCCTTCAAGTAATTTTCATGATCCCAAGGAAAAATGTTTTAAAAATCATATTGTTTTCTTTATAAACCCAATAGGATATCTTCTTAAAATATTTTCTTCTTTTCATGAACTCATCATGAGATCTTATGACAATAATTTGGTTCCTTACATTAACTCCTCACAATATATTCTAAAAATATTTCATTTTTTCAGGAAATCATCATGAGATCTTCTAATAATCATGGGGTTATTCACCATATCAAATATTCATTCTCTATGAGATCGTAAATTTATTTTCAATGAGATTATAAATTTTCCCACTATGAGATCAGACATCTCATCCTCTGTGATATCAGACATATCACACTCTATGATATCAGAAGTCTCAACCTCTATGATATTATACTTCTTTCCCTCAAAAATATTAGACATCACACACTACATATGATCTAACATCTCACATTTCATGAGATCATACCTCACAGACTTTGTGATATTAGACAATCACACTCTATGACATCTTTTCATACATCTGTGCTCACTCTTCATGCATCCATTGATAACCATCCTTGATAAAAACCTCAAACCATTGCAACAAGAAAAATCGAAAATAACATCACTAAAATTGATTTTTTTCCAAAAAATATAATGTATTTTTTTAATTTTTTTTCATGGTTATGGCATGGTGTTCTTGGTGTGATGTGGCTTTCTTTGTGAGATAGGTGATCAGATATTCAGGGTGTTGTTTCATTCTCAAATTAATAACATTGATTCCATGAAGTAGATAATTCAGTAATTATCCTTTTATTAATATCAAATAATAAATTGACCATGATTTTTCTTTTCGGTTATTAGTGGAATTAACACTAATAAATGCTAAACAGGATTAATTAAATAATGGTTTATTGTTAGAGATGGAATGTGTTATGCTACTATGATAAGCTTTTACCTCCGTATTTACAAATAAGTTTTCTATCTATGTATATAATTTATTATCATGTTGTTTATTCTTTATTAATCATGTTTATTTTTTGAAAATTGTTAATGAATTTATATCTAACATTTTTTTTGGCTAACTAACTCAAATAATCATATTTTATAAATCCATAGAATCTTGTAATTTGATAGTAATCAAATTGATGCATGATTCATGTATAATTTAATTTTTTCTTCAATGTGTTAATATAATTGGATAATTAAAATGAATATTGTAATTATTTTTTATGATGATAATAATAAAATACATGTTAAATATGAATATTTCTAATAAAATTTATTGAAATTGGAATTAATGATAAGATTCATGTTTTAATAATTTAATAGCTTTTTATAGCTAATGGATTGGGTTACATGTAGTTGTAACCTATAATAAATTAAGCAATTAATCCAATATTTTAATAACACAATTTGTTTAATTAAGTCAATTTTTTTAGTCCGAGTGAGATAGTTTTCATGTAAAGGATAGATTCCGTTTTTAGTGTTTATGTTTCCTTGTTGACAGTATTTTTAGTTTGATGAATTTTGTTATGTCCTCTGAATGTGATCCTTTATATGTGATGTTATGTTAGCCTAGTATGGATAATGGTTTGGTGAGATATGGGAAAAGAGGATAGATTTTGGGGAAGTAGTTGATTCCCATGACTTCGAGATGCATAGTGATATGCATGTGGGTGTTTGGGATGGTACCGGAGTCGATGGAATACGTTGAAGATTGGATTACATGTATTCATTCTTAAAGTTTTAATTCATTATTAATAAATCTATTTAAATTTTATTTGGTCGAGTTGTTTGTTTGTCTATATTCCATTCCCCATGGCTTGAAGTAGCTATGTGTTCTCTGTTATGCATCTCCTTTTGGTATTTTAGGTTGTTTCATAGAATACCAAGAATTATGGGTTGGTAAATGAATAATTAATTTTATTATCCCATGGGGTTGGTGATTCTTATAATACTGAAAATATGTTAATCTTGAGAAACCATGGACTCAGTTGAGATATGCCTATAGCTAACGAACATCAATTAGTGGTTAATGAAATGTTAACAGAATAATGTTAAATAATAGAAAATTAATTAATTAATATAAGGATTAATTATAAATAAGAAATAATGAATTTAATGAAAGTATTCTTAATTTATCTTGTTCTTATAAGATATTATATTTCTTAAAGTGGTATTCAGGTGTATGAGAGATGATAGTTTCAATTTATCCTAAGAAAATTTGAATTCCCATAGTGTAGTTATGATCAATATTATATCCTATATGTTTTTGGATTACATATGCAAACCCAACCATTTATATAGGATGAATGACAATCAATGGATTCTATGAGGGTTTTTCCCTAACATATAGGTTTTCAAGGTATGATGGATGACTAACCCATGTTCCACCACCCTCTTATCCTAGTAGTCTTATAGGCCAACATGAATTGGGGTTATCTTTCTGCATATAAGTGTCTAGAGGTTTTTAATATATTATTGTTATTTCACACACATGTGTCTTTGGATATACTATCCTAAGGATTATTATAGGTATATAAATTATGGGCTATGATGGATTAGGTTACATTACTCAGTGTATATGTTGTTATGTCTTGATGTACAATACTTGATATATGATACACGATATACAGGTTGTGGTGGCTCAAGGAAACATCACTATTACTATATGGAGATGTTTCATGGGATGATGAGATGATGTGGTGTATAATAAAATAAGCTCTTATATTATCCCTGAGTCTCTTATTGGCCACATTTTCACCCCTTTGAATATTACTTATAACAATAATTAGTGTAATGACTTCCTCATTGACTGGATGAGGATTATTCATATATATAAAGTGGGGAATCATGTATCATATTGTTTTACATATAATACATCCATTATCACAATTTTTACTCATTTGATAGTATGGGATACCTTTCTATTATTTTTATTAATATCGTTAGAGGGGATACACTTGGTTTATTTACTTTATACCTTTGTGACTTGATATTCATTTTGTTACTCTTTATTTGGCATTTTCTAGATCTTTTATAATATTTCTATTAGTATGCTTAATGTGATGCATGAGATGAATGTCAATGTTCTCTTCCCAATAATTTTCAAGATAGATTATTTTAGAGAGAGATAAGTTAGTATGTATGAAGTTGGGGTAGAGTTTCAAACTAGTATGTAAGTGGTAGAGGGGGTACCCTAATTTTTTTACTATAATTAATGATCTCTTGTATGAGTTACTAGGTAAGACATAGACCTGGTGAGGCTTAGAATGTAGTATACCAATTTAGGTGATGAGTTAGTTTCATTTGTTGTTCGTTAGACTTTAATATGATTTATTTATCTTTTTCATGAGTGGATTTGGGGAGTATCCAATAAAGTTATATATTATGATTAACCTACATATATATAAACAATTTTTTAGTTCATTAGAAGTATGTTGAAGATTGGGCCAGATATTACTGGCCTGCGGTTGTTAGTGATCTGTTTGGAATTTTATGTCACTATTGAGTTTTCATTATTGTACTAGTAGTTTTCTATTTTGTTTTATTATTTTTGTATACCAATATAATTATGTACTTTTATTTAATTTACTATATCTGAGTAGAATCTTATTGGTGTATTGGTCTTATATCTTGATCATCATGTTCACATAGAGGTTAATGCCTCCTAGTTGTATGTTCTTTATACCCACTATGCTTGTTGAAAACTCTTGTCATATTGGAGGTTGGATTTGGGTAGTTGCTATCTCCCTTATCTCATTGACGGCCTAGGAGGGTAACCATTGGGGAAGGGTTTTTGTCATAAATTTCTTAAATTAAACATTAATACTCAAAATCCATATATTATTTTTTAAAAAATATTAGATCTCTATTTTCGGATATCATTTCCATAATTCCATATATTGACAGATTTTTTGATAAAATGAAACATAGAAACATAGAATAAATATAGGATCAAAATAATCACGTATAAAAATATTTTATAATTTAACATAGTTATATGATTACTAAAATTTAGAGTGTGATAGAATTAAATATTGAGATGTTTCACTAAGGATATGAGACTTATAAATACCTCATGTGATTGATAACCCACTTGTATAAGGATGAGTTAAAATGTAAGAAATTCTCTTTATAAACATCATCCCATGGAGTAGTTTCCTACTTTCAATAGAATTGAACCATAGAATTATTATAATTTTATGAATGACTTTATTACTACAATGAAATTTGTTCTATCATAATATTTGATATGGAATAAAATTAGGTTATTATGTTTTCCCTATTTAGTGAAAGGGTAACAATGTAATCTATTATTATAATAAGAATAACATCCTTTTGGTTCATGTGTGGTCATCCAAAATTATTTCATTATATTATTTTATCTTGTATAATGAATAATGGATATTATAGAAACAATAATAATATTTGATGAAATTTACAATGAGGCACTTCTGAGTCTTTGAAATAATATAAATGGTACAATTAATATTTCCCCCTTCACTAATTTTCACCCTCACGGTTGATAAATTTCATATATGATAACTTAACACCAATTGGTAAGATGTTGGTTAACAATAAAATGAAGCTCATTATGGTGATAAAAATTGTGATGTAGTTAAATAATATCTATCATTTATTGGGAATTAATTCTCAAAACAAATATTATCATAGAATGGATAGTTGTAATATCCCAACCCAACCAGAACCCAAGTGTAAAAAACCAAGTCAAATCAAAAAAAATATTGGTCCTCAAGTGCACACCCATGATCATAAAATACTAGAAATAAATTATAAGTGATAAAAACACATTATTTGGTGGGAAATTTTCCCTCAAATATCTTACTCTTCTCATTGAAACATTCAATAAAAATTCCAGCATGAGGAATCCATAACTTGGATATATTGATAACTATAAATGAAAAATTATTCAGAGTATAATGGAAAGTATTATTTCATAATAATATTACTTTTGACATAAAATTTAAAACATCATATATTAATAATCATAACTAACATCATGCATAATGTGTGTACGATACCAAAATCTAAGGATAATGTGGCCATAAAAACTAAATAAACCAAAAATATGAAGCATCCCAATAATATCACATATGTTATCAAAACTCTATGAGTGATAACCAATCATTTGATGTCCACTCCTCCTTAATAGATCCACCATTGTGGTAATGAATCATATTTAATTAAAAATTATATAATTAATTTACCTTTATAACACTGAAAATAATATACATTCACAGACATATTCATGTAAAATGTAAGTAAAATAACTTAGTAAGATATCCCAAAGGCTTCCAATAAACCTCATGGATATGAAATAAAAAAATCATTGAATTATTTTATGAAAAAATTATATTACTCATGGAACATTATAAACCCAGACAAAATAATATTATAATTCCTAAAAAATGTAGATTATAATAAAAATCACCTACCAAATTTTTAATCATTCAAATCATTTTTGATTCTATTAATCAAAACATCCCCTTTTATTTTCCAATGATTAATGGGACCTAAGAAATTTAGATTAAAAAAATTGTAATTTATACTCTTTGGAGGATAGACTACCCCAATTTTATCTTTTTATTAATGATATAGACACTACACTAAAGAAAGATTACTCAACTATCCTCACTAAACCAAGTAAGGTCACCATAATTTTATAATATTTCACATTCTCATGTTTACACGATTAATCGTATAAATTTTTCAATATAAATGAAAACATAAACCAAAAATTAATAATTAAAGAAATATTTTTATTGTAGAATCCATCCTATGTTGTTTAGATAAATTTATAGAAATTAATCATCCGTATGAAAAATCCCATTTTTCATGTCAATTAAAAACCATTGACACCAAAATAAAATTTGAAATAATCATTTTATATAAAAATGTATATAATTTTAATGTTATTAAAAATATTTTATTTAAAATCTAAAATTATATCCTATAACATTTTTCACACTAAACCATGTTGTGGGAGTCCACTATCTTAATCAACATGCCAAAGCAAACTTAGACATAAAAAATAAATACCCAACTTCTCTTATATAATATTTTGAACCCATCAAAAAATACTAATGTATTATAGAACTAACATAAAATTTTACAAAAAATCATCTTTTGTAAGGATTCCACTATGAATGAACAAGAACAATGCAAAGAGCAGAGATCTTGGAAAGAAATATTATTAACCTGTCTCCCAAAACCCTAAAATCCAATTCAAAAAATGAAGAAAGATTTCAGACAATATTTTACAATAATAACCCTATCCATGTGTCACGCATCAAGAAGATGACAATGGTATATTTTATATATAAATAAATCTAAAAAATAATGGTGATATATTTAACTTATCACATTGTTTATATGTATTGTTAACTTAATTGTTCATTGAACTATGGACATCACACTACACCCCTATCCTAAGTTTCATAGTTATATATATATTATTCACCTGAACCAAGAACCTAACTACATATTCTATATTTTATGACTATTTTATTCCTCCATCATTCCTAGGGAATTATAAAATATTCTAATTATGTCACAAACCATGTAACCCCCGTAATACTTTTAATTTTATAAATTCCATCTTAAAACATCCCAAATATCCATATTAGAAACAGTTGACATTATGTACATAAAATGCTGGTCTAATGAGTCTCCCAACCATTATATTTCTTGTTATTATAATTTTAAAGAGTGTTAGTTTTGGTAGTTATATTGGACTATGATTGATACAAAAATGATTCTATCTCCCATGTTTACTCTTGTATGAAATGAATTTTCTAATGCACAGAAACGGAAAAATTATTATTTCCTACCACCAAAAAAATTATATGTAATGGATCATACAAAAAAACATATCTATATCCAACTCAGCCAAATCTATACTTATAATATTAAAAAGGTTTATCTCATACTTATTTAACTATAAAATGTGAAGCACATCTTCTGTGACATTATAAAATGGTGGCAATGTTAATCATCATTCAAATTCTCAAAATATGATTCATAATCTCAAATGGATCCATATATTTAAGTGACAAATTTTACTTTTTAGAAATAAATAAGTGTCCCAAGACAGGATAAATATAATATAATACATTATTGTCTATCTGGAACTCCAAATCCGAATAACAATGTTTGGAAAAACAATTTTTTTCAACAATATAGTATAGGGAACCCTTTCTTAATAAACAAAATATTTTATGCCATCTCATGTTCTATACATGGTAACACAGGGGACGATTGATGTTGTTTTTACCAAAAGAGTAGATAGTGGTAAGGTCCTCAAGTCAATTCTTCAAAGAGATCCAAAACATTCATATAATGGTAAATATTACTACTGGAAAACTATTATAATTATTTATAATACTTCTACAAACAATCAATATCTATAACACACTCTTTTACAATATCCTCCAATAAATGTATGGTTCACTTTGATTGACTATCGACCATATGATGGTATGTAGTGCTCAACATCAACTACATACCCATAACATACCATAAATTCATCGAAACCCTCAAATTATACATAATATCCCAATAAAAAGGATATTTGATGAAACACCATGATGTTTAACTACTTATCTTAAAAATAAATTTTATTATTGATTTATTGAATATGTCTTTGCAATAATTCAGATGTGAGATAAATTTTAGATTCTATACACAACCATTAAAATGAAATCGTTATTTTAATATTTCATTGGTATCAAAATGAAAAATTCCATTTAAATCTAATCCCACTTCCATATTTGTATCGGTAATAGTTGAAACATCCTTAATGAGTGTTAATGTCTTTCCATACCTAATAATAGAAAAGGCATCTCATGAAATAACCAACTCATTATTTCTTTATCCTTTCCCACATGTACTATTATTTTTCATTATTTTATGATTTAAGATAACTTATTTGAAAAACATAATTTGAATTATAAAAATATTCTAAAATCATTTCCCTCTACAATAAGGGAAGAATAAAAAGTCATTGGAAATAAAAAATTGTATCTAAATCTCTAAACCATCATAACATGGTATCCCAACCATTAAGGGGGGATCTCATAAGAACTATTTAAAAATTAGATAATTTACACTCCCTTACCTGATCCACAAATGTAGAGTTAACTAAAATACTAGATAACACAATTTTTACAAACTATTAAACAACATCCAAATACATTTTTTTTATAATACCCATTATTTTAGATATATCCTTATGCTCATAAACCATCTCAACATATAATTTTTGATTCATAGAAATGACTTCCATATTCCAACAACCATATGTATATGATACCTCGTGATAACAAAAACTTAATATATTCCTTACATAGGTAATATATGAAATTTTCATCATGTCATGAGAAGAAATACTTTTGTATATTATGAAATATATATACTATAAACATCTCCCAAACCATATAATTAATCCAGGTTTTCAATGAACAAATAAACAATCCATGATCATGTTTTTTTCTCAAGTAATGTTTTTTCATAATATCTCAATTGATGTGAGAAATACACTACCAACATATTACACTTTTCAAAATGCATGTAATTATGGTTTTACAAGCATCATAATTCATGACATACTCATATCTGTGATCAAAAAATATAAAAATAGGTACTAAAATTAACCCATGTTCAACTTTCATAAAAGACCTATGGCATTTTAGAGTCCCTTAAAATGGAATTTCCTTCCAGATATAACCATTCCTTGATGAATATTACTGTTAATAAACATATATGATGAATTAATAATTCCATATTAGAATCATAAAATTATATACTTTAAATATATGCTCTCATAATTCCAATGATACACCACTTCTATTTTCTCAACGTCGACTGATATTCAATTCATTTAAATTTCATGACCTAGGAATTTAACCTCATGAATCAAAAAAATCATTTGGATAATTTATCATATTCCAATACTCCCTTAATATTCTCAACAAAATCTTCAAATGTATCTTATAGTTAACCAATGATCACGAATACAAAAATAGATATTCATTAAATAATATAATTTTTTTTGATATAATGAATAAATATATGATTCATCAGATATATTAAAATATATAGGTATTTAGTAAAACCAAATGGAATAACCAAAAAATATTATTTTATATACTTAATTTGAAAATATGATCTAAAAATATCCTCTTTCTTCTACATGAATTAATGGTATATTGACCTAAATATTATTATATAACATAATATATTACCCATTAATTGATGAAAAATTTGTAAATTATAGGTAAATGATATTTATTAGGATAATAATTTAATTCACATTAAAATAGTAAAAACATAAGAGTATTTTCCATTAATATTATTGAAACAAGTACCAGTTCAACCAAAGATGTGGTGTGTAGTCATATAAAGACTAAATTCTCTAAGTTCATCTAGTGAAAATTCAAATTTAGTAGTTTAGTTGGTGTTATCTAGTATGATGGAATATATATTATTTAACACCCCAAGCTTCCATGGTACGATTCTCTTTGAATAACACAGTAGTGTGTGTTGTACGCAACTTCGAGTTCTAACACACACGGCAACCATTCAAACTAGCCGTTATGAATAGTAATACCTACCTTTTGAAATTTTATAAATTTTATCTCTTAAAATGGACTTTATTTTTGTATTTGGAGTATCGATTTTATCTTAAGGTAAAATTTTGGAACTTTTCAGGTAACATTTATATTTTGATGAATAGTGAAAATTACTAAATTTTAATTAAAAATAACTTTTTTAATCGAAATAATTAATAGTGATAAATTATGAATTTGAGTTGTTTTAAAGTATATTTAAAATATATTTTTACCATTTAATAAAATTTTGGTAATTGGACATAATTTCACAATTAAATTGGACATAAACAAGTACCAATATTTTGATAGTTATTATGTCTTAAAAACACGCTTTTTGTTTTGACAGCGGGAATTAATATTAAATTAATTTCTACCACTTCTGTGTTTTGAATTTGGAAAAATGGATTCCATATAAAAAATCAGTATTTCCAAATTGTGTAAATAGGTAACTTTTATTTTTAGACATTTTGAATAATTCGGTAAATATTTTATTTACCATGGTTAAAGGGTAAATCCGGTAAATACGGGTTACAAAATAATATTATAATAATACTAAATTAGTCTAAAACTTGTCCTATCCTTATTGGTGGATACATGTACGACCATGGGAATCTTTGGGTCGATTTTGGGACCCCATGGAGCCACTTGTAGGTGATAGGGACACTTTATTTTAATTACTTTATAATAAATACAAAAATGACAAAAGCATATATCTTTTAGAAAAACAATTTTTACATAGGGTTATATATGTTGGATTTTCGACTATAATTATTAATTATAAATATAAAAATATATCCTACATTATGGTATTTTATTTATAATTTTTAGACATTAAATATTTTTATTTATTTATGATAGAATGATGATGCAGTAATTACCATAATAGTGAAAAATTAAAATAATTGATATTATAAACACCCAAATAAATATAATTTGAGACTTTTTATGAATTAAAATAAATTTTTAGGTTTATATGACATGTTATTATTGATTTAATTAACCCTTTTCGAAGTAATAATTCTATTATGATTTTTTAAAAAATCAATTATTGAATAGTGTCAAAATTGACATAAAAGAGTTTTTAAAACAAATATTATATTATTAATTGATATTAAATTCCGAAAAATCTAATGTTCGGAAAAGAATCTTATATCATGATAGTTGTATCATTAATGGACCAATTTGGGGTATCATTGATTATATAGTAAGTTTATTAACTATATAATATTAAAATACAAAGAGACATTGTAAAAGTTAAACTAACTAAGAATTAATACTTCAAGATAAGGGTAATATAGTGACCCAAACCTGTCTAAATTCTATTGGATGAGTTGTTTTCGACCAATAATCACCTTAACCTTTAAATAATCCACTTTTTATCCATTAGAAACCGAATATTAATTTATTATAAAATAATATTTCTAGCTTTTCCAAAGGTGCCCCTCACCCCTCTTATAAAAAGGCACTCCCTATTCTCATTAATTCAAACCTTCAAAGCCTTTTGGTTCAGCAAACCCCTGACCAAATACTCTCTAAACTTCCCTCTCTTCATCATAGAGGCCTTCCTTTAGTCATAAAGCCAACCTAAAGAGCCCTTGTGATCAAATCAAAAGGAAGAACCCGAAGAAGAGGTAATGTTTTCACCACCCTCTTTTAAGTTCCATTCTTCTTCCACTTCTTCATCCCTTATTATTACCATTCTAAAATAATAACTTCAATATATTATATATACCTTTATGTTATTATAAACATGGTATGACCATTTTTCAGTATTCTATCCATCCTTTTAATGACATGTCAGCATACGTGTGTACGTACGGCTTACCGTCTCCACGTCGTGGTGTAACTGTTATTCAAAACCTTATTATTTGGATGTGTATAATAATGATGTCTAATTCATTTTAATAATAAATATAACCTGATAATAATTTTGTATATATGATATACCATCCAATTAAATATTATTTTAATATCAAAATAATGATATTGTCGCTCGTGCGTACGTACGGACTACCGTCTCCACGAACGCGATGAGATTCATTCTCCATCGTATCCATTCATGTATAATTATCATTTTATGATTAATAATAATTCTTTTGGACTTAATATCATTCTGTATATGAATTAGATACAACCTATCACTGACAAACACTGCTTACATAACAAAACATATAAAAGAAAACGAGTAAGTTAACACCCAAAACGACGATAATACTAGGATATTATTAACAAATCAATGTTAAAAGATCATATATGAAATCTTATTAATGTATATGATTATTGTATAATTTATTAACAATTATTTCACCATTATACAGGAGTTTAATCTACCACCATCCAAGAAAAAGTACAAGGTAAGGGGTTCTCATCTCACTCCTTATTCTCGTGAGATTCATGTCATATTGCCACTATTACGTTTTCTGTGGTGTATGTACTACCCATAATTGTATTCTTTGTGTAATACACGTTAATTTATGTGTACATACATATTCATTGTATGATCCCACTTTTATGGGTTGTATGTTTCGTAAG
Organism: Viscum album; assembly: GCA_963277665.1. Lineage (NCBI taxonomy): Eukaryota > Viridiplantae > Streptophyta > Magnoliopsida > Santalales > Viscaceae > Viscum > Viscum album. Next base: position 828,908,511 of record OY728165.1, read on the forward strand.
TTACGAAATTGGTAATGGTTTATTTCACAATCTCTTCATTATCTGAGGTTCTTTATACGTAATTATCTAGTGGGACCTCTTTATCATCCACATCCATGTTTCTTCAAAATGTGTTTGAAAACATTATTAATATTTTACAGAATATGGTTTAAAGTTATTTATACCCTTTTTTGACTTTTTATAATATGTTTATAAAAGAATCTTTACGTCATTCTTCAAACAAGGTCCTTTTTAATATTTTTGACAAAATTAAGGTAAGAATGTCTTTTTTGTAACTTATACTATGGGTGCGGCTATTTTCAAACATTGTAAAATCATAGAATCTTCTCTTACAATATTATAAGGATATTTTCAAAGTAAATGTTTTATTTTATAATTATGTGATTTTTAAATGATTTCAAAAAAAATAGAGAGACATTTCTCTCAAATATATGTAAATCCAGTGCAAATGTATATGTATTTAACGCAAGCTTAAAAATGTTTTCATAAAACCCGACTCTTGAGTGTGGTAGACTGGAAGGGATTGAGCGTGGACCCATCATGGCCTGTAATTAGTCGAGAAGTCTCAGAATTAGTTTTTTTTTTCTGAAGCTTGCATAATGTTTTCAGAAAAACACTGGAGTATATTTGAGCAATTTTAAGCATAAGTATCTTCTAAAGAAGTTGCATCAGTAGGTATCATGAGATAAACTAGTTTCTTGGCATAAGGCCTTGACAAAATCTTATTTGTAGTCTTGGCACGAGGCCTTGGCTATGTGGTTATGATAGTCTAGAATTATGCATTCCATCATTATGAAACTGGTTATTGATATTCCATGTGATTATTCAACTAGTAGAATATCCATGTGAATAAGTAAATGGAATTATTTCATTTTAAATTTACCATATTATGCTGATGTTCATGTTTAAAAGGCTTTTGTTTTAGTTATACATTGCCTTAAATGTTTATGTTTATTTATGAAAGTTTCCGCTATATTGTTATCCTTACTGAGCATCCGAGCTCACCCCTTTCAATGTTTTATTTTTCCCAAGATGTAAAGAAGTAATTTATGAATGACCTACAGGGATAGTATAATGGGATATGATGAAAAGATGTTGTTGTAGTTTTTTTGAGTTTATGATGTAATGTAAGACTGATAAATATATTTAGTATTTACAAGGATACTAAACTAATCCATCTTTTGAGACTTGATCTTTTTTGTGATCATGCCAATGTCATGTAATAATGCACCGACTTTGGGTAACTGGGGTCGGGGCATTACAGTTGGTATCAGAGGATGTTTAGTACAAACCTTGGAAACTAGATTTGGATAAACTCTGATTAGATCACAAATATTTAAGATGGAATTTGAGGATTAGTATTGAAGAACCTCCTAGGATTTTGGTATTGTAGATATTTTGTGAGTTTTCCGAGCAATACATCCCTTTCTAGATATCAGCAGGTAGAGGCGGCTCTGGCACAGATGAACCAAGGGGTAAAACCTGAAAACACCACTTTGAGCTAGACTCGAATGGGAACTGGTGCATGACAACAGGCCCTGCTGCACTCTTGGTTACGACACTCCTGGGGGATATGCTTAGGATAACTCTCATTTTCATTAATAATCATAATGAAGGGTTTATGAGTATATACTTCCTCAAAGAAAATTTTTTTATGATTATGGATTATATCCATAAATAGTTCAATTTATGTTAAGTGTTTTATAAGTATGGAACTATTTATTTTGATTCATAAACTGATCTAGTTTATGCCATTGTTTAGAAATGGCATCTAGTGGAAGAAATGGAAACTGTATCAATGCACGCACTCCATGTATGGATTTCCCTCCTTCTCAAGATAATTATAGTGAATCTGGTGATGAAACTGGTGTTGATCAACTAATCACCATACTGGGTCAACTCACTCAGGTTATGAATAATAACCTTACCCATATGGAGCACCCTGATCCACAGCATGGAGGATCAATGTTAGATCGCTTCATGAGGAAGTAACCACCAACATTCAATGGGAGTAAAAATCCATTAGTATCTGAGAAATGGATAAGTTCCCTAGAGAAAATATTTCAGGCATTAGGGAGTAGTGAAAGGGAAAAAAATTCATGGTAGTTTATAGCCTCACTGGAGATGCTGATCAATGGTGGTCATTGATTCAAAACATGAAGGAAGATGATGAAGTATAAAATATGGAATGGAGGGAGTTCAAAGATCTGTTTTTAGAAAAATACTTTCCTCGTGACAATCGAGAAGATATAGAAAGGCAATTTCTGAGTATTAGAAAAAAGGAGAGTGATAATGTCACAAAGTATGAGGCTAACCTTACAAGGTTAGCAAGGTATGCTGGAGATTAAATACATAACTCAAGAAGTAAGATTGATTATTTTTTTGATGGGTTAAAACCATTTCTCCGTCAAGCAATAGTCTCACAATCCTTCTCATCGTATGAACACATTGTCTCATGTGCTATCAAGACAGAGAAAGAATTCTCTAAGTCTTATGACTTTAAAGAAAAGAAAGAGAAGAAGAGATCTTCTGACCAATCTGGGAATGGAAATAAAGGGAATAAGGGAAAAGAAGAATATCCATCCTACAGTAAATGTGGGAAGAAACAACCCGGTACATGCTTAAAAGGAACAGGAGTCTGTTACAAGTGTGGTGAGAATTCCACCAAGCTCGTGATTTCAATGGGAAGAAGGAAGCTACCTATTTCTAATTCTTCAATTGCAGGGAGATGGGACATTATGCAAATGATTATCCTAAGCGTCAGGGGGACTTACCTTAGAAAATGCCAAGGGATCAAGGCCAAGCTTATGCTATCACTACTGCTGAGGTAGAAGCTCCAAAAGATGTGGTGGCAGGTAATTTAATGGTTTCCTCAAGTTTAGCAAATTCATTATTTGATTCTGGATCGTCACATTGTTTCATATCTTCCCAGTTTCCTAAGAAAATTAGATTTTTCCAATTTGATTTAACAAGGGATTGGTCACTTAAAACTCCTAAGGGAAGTATCATTGCAACAGTGTTTTGTGAATCAGTCCCCATTAGATCACATAAATGTTCTTTATCCGCTGATCTCATAATCATAACTATGATTGAGTTTGATATAATCCTCGGTATGGATTGACTTTCGGTCCCGGATGCGAAGATTTATTGTAAGAAGATGGAGGTTATGATTTTTGATGATGATAATAAGGAACACCTTATCTTTACAGCAGAATCGCCACCACCTAATTCTTATCTAGATCCACCCCCAGTAGCTCAACTAAATTCAATTATTGGGTTGGAAGAGAATGAAATGATTGTGGGTGAGGAGAGGAATGTTCAAATAGAGAATGTACCTATTGTGAAAGATTATGTAGATGTGTTTCTGTAAGATTTACCTGGACATCCTCTAGAATGAGAAGTTGAGTTTTCCATTGATTTAATTCCTGGATCAAGGCCTATATCGAAGACCCCTTATAGAATTTCCACTATGGAATTAGTTGAACTAAAGAAACAACTAGAGGAATTAAGTAATAAAGGATTTATCCCCTACCTCTAATTGATGATTTATTTGACCAACTACATGGAGCTCAATACTTTTCAATGATTGACCTTCGATCTGGATACCATCAGTTGTGTGTGAAGAAGGAAGACATTCCGAAGACAGCATTTTGAACAAGGTACGGGCATTACGAGTTTACAGTAATTCCTTTTGGGATGACTAAAGCACCCTCTATATTCATGGATCTAATGAAAAGAGTTTTCAAGGAATATCTCGATGAATTTGTGGTGGTATTTATTGATTATATCTTGGTATACTCCAAAAGCTACAAAGATCATGAAAATCACTTGTGCATTATCTTGAAGACTCTTAGAAGACATGAATTATATGGGAAGTTTGGAAAGTGTGAATTCTGGCTTCAGAAGATTTCTTTTCTTGGCCATACTATCTCTAAATATGGAATCTATGTTGATCCTTCTAAGACCAAGGAAATCCAAGAATGGCCTGCACCGACGAGTATAACTGAGTTACATAGTTTTATTGGCTAAGCAGGTTATTATCGACATTTCATCCATAATTTTGCCCAATTGGCTAACCCATTAACAAAGCTCACACGTAAAGGGGTTAAATTTGTTTGGACAAAAGAGTGTGAAGAATGTTTTGAAGAACAGAAGAGAAGATTAGTCAATGATCCTATATTGACTCTACCATCAGGGAATGATGGGTTCGTTATTTATAGGGATGTATCGAATAAATGACTTGGTTTTGTCATAATATAGAATGATAGGGTTATTTATTATGCATCACGATAGTTGAAAATTCATGAGTAAAACTATCCTACTCATGATCTCGAGTTACCAGCTGTGATCTTTTCTTTGAAGATATAGAGGCACTACCTCTATGGTGAAAAATATGAGATTTATACTGATCACAAGAGTTTGAAACATATTTTCTCACAAAAAGAACTCAACATGAGGTAAAGGAGATGGCTTGAACTACTCAAGGATTATTATTGCACGATACACTAACACCCAGGGAAGGCAAACAAAGTGGCAGATTCTTTGAGAAGAAAAGATCATGGAGTTTTGAGCATGATGAGAATTGAAAGGAATCCTATTTTCATGGATCTAGTAATGTTGGATATGGGAATCAACATGGAAGGTGAATACTCAATTCTTTTTCAAATGGTTTCCAAACCATCTTTACTAGAAAGTAAAAAGAGTTCTCAGACCGATGATGAAGAGTTTCAGAAGAAGATTAAAGCTATGGATGATGGGAGATTTAGAGACTTTGTGTATGAAGAAGAAATTATGAAATTTGGTAAGAGACTTTGTTTTCCCAATATACCTGATCTAAAAATGGAATTGTTAGACGATTCTCATAGTTCCAATTTCTCTATACACCTTGGGAGCACCAAAATGTATAGAGATTTAAAGGAACATTTTTAGTGGGACAACATGAAGAGGGAGATTTTTGATTTTGTGTCAAGATGTATGGTTTTTTAACAAGTGAAAGCTGGAAGGCAATAGCCTGGTGGAGTATTGAAACCTCTTCCCATACCTGAGTGGAAATGGGATAATATAATGATGGACTTTTTCATGGGACTACCAAAGACTCCTAGAAGGAACGATGCAATATGGGTTATTATTGATCATCTTACCAAGTCAGCACATTTTCTTTCTATAAGATAATATCAACCACTGGAATGTCTAGCAATACTATATATTAATGAAGTGTTGAGACTTCATGGAGTACCCCTATCGATTGTTTCTGATCGTGATCCCTGTTTTACTTCAAGATTCTGAAAGAGTCTTCAGAAATCCCTAGATACTGAACTTCAATTGAGCACTTCCTAACACCCTCAAATAGATGGACAATCAGAATGGACTATTCAAACCTTAGAAGACATGTTAAGATCCTGCTCGCTTGACTTTCAGGGTATGTGGAATCAATATTTACCTCTGGTAGAATTTTCGTATAACAATAGCTTCTATTCGAGTATTCAGATGGCACCATATGAAGCGTTATATGGAAATAGATGTCGCACACCAATCTGTTGGGATGACGTTGGTGAATGAAAACTTGTAGGCCCAGAACTAGTGGAGGAAACGATGGAAAAAGTAATGGTTATCCAAAACCACATCAAAGCAGCTCAAAGTAGGCAGAAGAGTTATGCCAATAATCAATGGAAGGATTTGGAATTTCAGGTGGGAGATCATGTTTTCTTGAAGGTATCTCCATGGAAGGGAGTTATACGTAATGGTAAGAAGGGTAAATTGAGTCCCCGGTACTTTGGACCCTTCGCAATTCTTGAACGAATTGGGGTTGTAGCTTACCTTTTGGCAATGCCGCCAAGTCTCTCCAAAGTTCATGTTGTGTTCCACGTATCACTTTTGAGGAAATATGTGCTTGACCCAATGAATGTACTCACCTATGAGGAATTAGAACTGGAACCCGATCTGTCTTATTGCGAAGAGCCCATTAGGATTCTTGATGCAAGAGAACAAGTGCTGAGAAATCGAACGACTCGTTTGGTAAAAGTTCTATGGAGAAACCATAAGATGGAAGAGGCAACGTGGGAACCCAAGAAACATATAATGAAGAACCACCCGAGACTTTTTATGCAATAATATTATAGAAATTTTGAGGACAAAATTATTTGAAGGAGAGGATAATGTAACACCCCAAGCTTCCACGGTATTCTTCTCTTTTAATAATATAGTAGTGTGTGTTGTACGCAACTTCGAGTTCTAACAGACACCACAACCGATCAAACTAGCCGTTATGAAAAGTAATACCTAATTTTTGAAATTTTATAAATTTTATCTCTCAAAATGGAATTCATTTTTGGATTTGGAGTATCGAATTTATCCTATGGTAAAATTTTGGAACATTTCGGATAACATTTATATTTTGGTGAATAGTGAAAATTACTAAATTTTAATTAAAAACAACTTTTTTAATCGAAATAATTAATAGTAATAAATTATGAATTTGGGTGGTTTTAAAGTATATTTAGAATATATTTTTTCCATTTAATACAATTTTGTTCATTGGACATAATTTCACAATTAAACCGGACATAAACAAGTATCAATCTTTTGATAGTTATTATATCTTAAAAACACGCATTTTGTTTTGACAACGGGAATTAATTTTAAATTAATTTTTGCCACTTCTGTGTTTTGAATTTGGAAAAATTGATTCCATATTTGGAATCATGATTACCAAATTGTGTAAATAGGTAACTTTTATTTTTAGACATTTTGAATAATTATTTCGGTAAATATTTTATTTACCATGGTTAATGGATAAATCCGGTAAATAAGGGTTAAAAAATAATATTATAGTAACACTAAATTACGCTAAAACGTGTCCAAAACTTATTGGTGGATACATGTCCGACCATGGTCATATTTGGGTCAACTTTGGGACCCTATGGAGATACTTTTAGGTGATAGAGAAACTTTATTTTAATTAAGTTATAATAAATACAAAAATGACATAAGAATATATCTTTTAGAAAAACAATTTTTACATAGGGTTATATATGATGGATTTTGGACTATAAATATTCATAAGAATGATAAAAAGATTTCTACATAATGGTATTTTATTTATAAATTTTAGACATTAAATAATTTAATTTATTTATGATAGAATGATGATGCAGTAATTACCATAATAGTGAAAAATTAAAATAATTGATATTATAAACACCCAAATAAATATAATTTGAGACTTTTTATGTATTAAAACAATTTTATAAGTTTATATTACATGTTATGATATATTTAATTAACTTATATCTAAGTAATCATTCTGTTATGATTTTTACAAAAATCAATTATCGAATAGTGTCAAAATTGACATAAAAGAGTTTTTTTTAAAAAATATTATATTATTAATTGATATTAAATTCCTAAAAATCTAAGGATCGTCCAAGATACTTATATCATGATAGGTGTATCATTAATGGACCACTTGGGGGGTCTATTGTATGTATATAGTTAATTTATTAACTATATAATATAAAAATACAAAGAGACATTGCAAAAGTGAAACTAATTAACTAAAAGTTAATACTTCAAGATAAGGTTAATATAGTGACCCAAACCTCTCTAAATACTATTGGTTGAGTTATTTTTGACCCATAACCACCTTAACCTTTAATTAATCCACTTTCTAGCCATTAGAAACCGAATATTAATTTATTATAAAATAATATTTCTAGTTTTTCCAAAGGTGCCCCTCACCCCTCTTATAAAAGGGCACTCCCCCTTCTCATTAATTCACACATTCAAAGCCTTTTGGTTCGGCCAACCCCTGCCCAAATACTCTCTCAACTTCTCTCACTTAATCCTAGATTCCTTCCTTTAGTCATAATTCCATCCTAAGGAGCCCTTTTGATTAAATCAAAAGGAAGAACCCGAAGAAGAGGTAATGTTTTCCCCACCCTCTTTCAAGTTCCATTCTTCTTCCACTTATTCTTTATTTGTTATTACAAATATAAAATAAAAACTCCAGTAAATTATATATACTTTGACTTCATTATAAACATTTTATGACCATATTTCAGTATTCTATCCATCCTTTTAATGACATGTCACCATACGTGTGTACGTACGACTTAACATCTCCACGTTGTGGTGTAATTGTTATTCAAAACATTATTATTTGGATGGGTATAATAATGATGTGTAATTCATGTAAATAATAAATATAATATGATAATTATTCTCTATATATGATATACCATCCAATTAAATATTATTTTAATATCAAAAGAATGATATTGTCGCTCGTGCGTACGTACGGACTACTGTCTCCACGAAGGCGATAAGATTCATTCTCTGTTGTATCCATTCAAGTATAATTCTCATTTGATGATTAATAATAATGTTTAAGGACTTAATATCATTCTGGATTTGAATAAGATACAACATATCTATGAAAAACATGGCTTACATAACAAAACTTATAAAAGAAAATGTGTAAGTTTAACACCCGAAACGACGATAATACTAAGATATTATTAACAAAGCAATGTTAAAAGAACATATATGATATCATATTAATTTATATGATTATTTTATAATTTAATAACAATTATTTCACCATTATACAAGATTTTAACCTACCACCAACCAAGTAAAAGTACTCGGTAAGGGGTTTTCATCTCACTCCTTATTCCTTTGAGATTCATGCCATATTTCCACTGTTACGTTTTGTGTGGTGTATGTACTACCCATAATTATATTCTTTGTGTAATACAATTTAATTTATTTTTATTTACATATTCATTGTATGATACCACTTTTATGGGTTTTATGTTTTTTATGTTACCAAATTGGTAATGGTTTATTTCACAATCTCTTAATTATCCAAGGTTGTTTATACATAGTTATCTACTATGACCTCTTTATCATCCACATCCATGTTTCTTTAAAATGTGTTTCAAAACATTCTTAATATTTTACAGAATATGGGTTAAAGTTATTTGTAACCTTTTTTGAATTTTTATAAGAATTTTATAAAGGAATCTTTACACCATTCTTCAAACAGGGTCCTTTTTAATCTTTTTGACATAATTAAGGTAAGAATGTCTTTTTTTTAACTTATACTATCGGTGCAGATATTTTCCACCATTGTAAATTCTTCTAAGATTATATTAAAAGATTATAATGATATTTTCAAAGTAAATGTTTTATTTTATAATTATGTGATTTTTAAATGATTTAAAAAAAGAGATATTTCTCTCAAATATATAAAAATCCAGTGCAAATGTATATGTATTTAACACAAGCTTAAAAATGTTTTCAGAAAAACTGACTCTTGAGTGTGGTAGATAGGAAGGGATTGGTCAGGGACCCATCAGGGCCTGTAATAGTCGATATGTCTCAGAATTAGTCATTTTTTTCTGAAGCTTGCAATATTTTTTTAGAAAAACACTGAAGTATATTTGAGAAATTTTAAACATAATTATCTTCTAAAAAAATTGCATCGGTAGGTCTCATGAGACAAACAAGTTTCTTGGAACAAGGCCTCAACAAAATATTATTTTTAGTCTTGGCACAAGGACTTGGCTATGTGGTTATGATATTCTGGCATTATGCATTCCATCATTATGAAAGTGGTTATTGATATTGCATGTGATTATTTGACTAGTAGAATATCCATGTGAATAAGTAAATGGAATTATTTCATTTTATATTTTCTATATTATGCTGAAGTTCAAGTTTAAAAGGCTTTTGTTTTAGTTATACATTGCCTTAAATGTTTATGTTTATTTATGAAATTTTTCGCTATATTGTTATCCTTACTGAGAATCCGAGCTCACCCCTTTCAATGTTTTATTTTTCCCAGGAAGTAAAGAAGTAAATTATAAATGACCTGTAGGGACAGTATGATGGGATACGAAGAAAAGATGTTGTTGTAGTTTTTTTGAGTTTATGATGTAATGTAGGACATATGAATATATATAGTGTTTCCAAGGCTACTCAACTAATTGGTATTTCGAGACTTGATCATTCTTGTGATCATGCCAATGTTATGTAATAATACACCGACTCTGGGTAACTGGAGTCAGGGCATTATATATTATTTTATTAATTATAATTAATTTAATAAAAAAATTTACCTATATCTTTGGTGGTATTCTTAGAAAAAATTCAAAAAAATATCTATGTAATGGTTCATCATCACTTTGAATCCCACATTCTTGATTGCTTCCATTTTTATAAACTAAATTAAGAATAAATGACATTATATTCTCATAAATCCCATCTTAATATGAGTATATCTAATATTATTAATGACCCTTTCTCGCTTGAAAATATTCATGTCACCCTATAGAGTTCGAGAAGATAGATTTCAACTATAAAAGTCAATGTGAACATCATATTAAATAAAACCATCCATGCCTATAATGACATATTATATCCTGATTTTTAGGATAGTAAAGCCCTATGATAAATTAAAACTACCTACCATAATATCACAAGATATATAATTGAATTTATAACTATCCTACTATAACGTTAATGTCAAAATGTGGATGACATGTGAAATCATTTGTATCTATAAATCAAATTAAACTATCACTTGTGATATAATAAAAGAAAAAATATAACCTATTTCAAATAATATATAAATGAGATTCATTTTCAAAAAAAATTAATACTACTAATGGAATCGCTTTTATTTTTGGCAGGTCCTACTCATTTACAAGAATATTTAATTGTTCCTTATCATACTCAAATCTCCCCTACTAAGATGGAACATGCTATAAACCTTTTGAAATTATATAATTTATCCTCATAAAGTGTGTTTACTGCCATGAACTATTCTATTGAGGCCTACCAACATAGTCATGTGAAACCTTATTTTTTTGGATTCCATTATAATAGAAATACATGGTGAATTACTCTAATATAATTTTAGGTTGATTATATTTTAATTCTGATAGAAATTTCAAGTCAATTTTGGAAAATTCCTCTTTTAAAAATCCAATAATCCACAATAAAAATCACGATATCTATATTTCTCTCTGATTTTTAATGAATGTTTCAATTACTCTTGATCATAAGATAAATTATTACTATGATAGGTATCACCCCACTTTAATTTTTTGCAACGATTGAGCTACATACTCCACAGAGTTGAGTGAAGAAGATTACCCTCGAATGGATAACAAATTGTATCCTTCTGATCAACTGGTGTGCCATTTATTTTGATATATTTTTTGTCATATGACTCATAATTTTATGATTTATAATTTATAAAATGTTCTAGTAATATATAATTTATAATCATTGGTACATTATTTTGTTGAAATATTCATTATTATAATATTTTCATGAAAATTTGTGTTTCGGGAGTAATATTATTTAAATTTATTTGATTGAATTATATCTTCTTTTAATACCAATAATTTGGTTAATTGTCATTGATAATATATTTTTCTAATTAGATTATTCATTTTTTTTTGGAACATAATTATTTCAAATTCCAGATTTATATTTTTTACATTATTATTATGTTCATTTTTAATTCCCCTTTGTAAATTCATTGATAATTTTGTCTCCCAAGTATTGAATATTCATCTCAAATAGACATTTTCAATTGTTTTTTATTTTGCGTATTTAAGATACTAGCCGTGGAATGTTACTATAGAAGAGCTAACATGAAGGAATAAAGTGATTGTGTGCATGATATTCTATAAAAATTAGGTGAAACCATCCATGAGTTTATTAATCATATGGTCATTACATTTCCTACTTCAATATTAGATCAATCCAATGTTCATACCGAACTCATCTAATTGCATGAGCACTCAATCATCCAGGACAAGTGACTAAAACACAGAAGACTCGACATACAATTCCTGATACCCCCGACCAAATATGAAATTTTCCCTAAACCATTTGTACCCCCTAACTAATAATATCTACAATATAACTTAACGAGGTACTATAATAAGGTATTCTTGATAGATCCTGAGTGAAAATTGGAGAAACCATGGAGACCTACCATCAACTAACCAATTGAAGAATATATTGAATTCAACCCCAATTTTTAAAGTTTTCTTCATTTTTAAACATATAGAAATTTGTTTTGAGGATCTTTATTTTTGTCTAAAATAACCAATGGGATCATAATTGTCACATATAGAACGATTATTGTAAATATTTGAGTAATAAATGTCAATAAATGAATTTATTGATGAATCTGAGCTATTGAGAATTATGATTAACTTTGGTACTGATTTGAGTGGGGTTGAATTAGGAGGTTATTTACTTGTGTTTAATGCATTTTGGGAGTCATTCTTTACGATAATGAGGGTGTCAAAATTTTCCAATGGTATTGAAGTGTCCGTTGAAGGGTACACACTTGGTGTTCGATGAAATTACATAACAAAATCAAATGAATTTATGGATGGGTCAATCAATTTCTATATAAAAGTCATACTTTAATGATCATATTACCTATGTAAAGGTGGATTTCCCAATTTTATATAGGTATTTCATAGCACTAGAACTTAGGTAAGGGTATATGAAAGTCATGAAAAAGGTTCATTAAAAAGATAAAAAATGACATCCTAATACATTATAAGGCTATGAAATGGTAAATAGATTTGTGTGTATAGGTTGTTCAATGAAAAATCCACCTACATGAAGATCTGAAATGGTTTTTAAGGTCCACATAATGGTTTATTTCGATGGATATGTAAGGTTGGTCAATGAGTTTTAATGGATGACTAAGGATACCATTGTGCATCATTTGTTGTGTAAAGGTAAAAATAAGTTAAATTAAAATTCATGGGGTGAACTAAATTATAAAATGTAGGATTCGAAATAAATTTAACAACTATGCTTAAATATATCACTGAATTATTTTAAAAATTATTTTAAATGATGGAATATTTTAACTATATTTGGGACTAATCTAAAATAATCTCGTGGAGATAAATCATGTTATATATGGGAGGAGCACATTTTGTTAGCATGGATTTTCCTATGTCACTTATGAGGGATGATAATCAATAAAAGAACTCTATATGGATTCTAAGTAGATGATTTAGGAGCACTTACTATAATATCGAGGTTGAAAATTGGCTCACAACTTGTCTATATTTGGAGAACATAAGAATCAAATAAGGAATCACTCAACAAGGGACTGGATGATCAGGGAATAGGGATAATCACCAATGGTATTAGAGGATCACAATCCACTATAATCGATTATAGGGTAGTCTATCTAGATGTAGAGAATACCTCCTCCCATACATCATCACTATTCTTGATTATTTGTAATGAATATATTTATGAATACTATTTTTACAAACATCGTCTTCAAAAAATGTTCCTATAGTGAATCTGATTGTACTGTTAATCTTTTGTTCTCCATTCTTGCTAATTCTTATTCGACGATTCTCTATTGATAATTCTATGATAGTTACACTTTCAAAAACATTTAATTTCAATGGATATTGACCTAGATTAAATTTTATCATTAATTTTTATTAATTATAAAAATCAATCTTGAGAGTAATAAATTTATTTCAAATAAAAATTTATATTTAGTGTGAACTGAATCATCATTTTTTGATCGAGTGAGTTATGTAGTCGGTTTACATCATTTTATTCAGTTTCAATGTGTTGAATATATATTCACTAATGAATAAAAAACATTTTTAAACTATCCAATAAAATTCACATATCTCATATATTAATTGTTTCTTACTTACTTTTAGATTTATTTTCTATTTTTTATCATCTATACCTCTGCATTGAATCATCAAAACTAAAATTTAACGACTTTATCACTATTTTTTATCACTTTTATTGATTATTTTTACATTATTACTTGGTCTTAGAATTTTTTTACCTTACATAGGGATATTATACCCTATTCACTAGCAATACTAGTTCTTAATAAGGAATATATATAATTATTTTGAACCATTCTAGTAAATAACCAAGGATTTATTAATAAATTTGGTATTGTCTCCAAGGAGGGAATGTGTGACCAAGAAGTATAAAACCACAAAAAAATTAAAAATTATGCTCAGTCTCCACCTAGGAGGTTTCATATGGATGATCCATTCTATAATAATTACAAGCATGGGTATAGAAATCATCCAAATATTTTATATAAATAAAAAAGGGATAGTTAGAACTAATACTCCCTACAGACATTGAAAAAAACATATAAATTAATATCAAAGTCAATATAAGGTTAAAAAATTTAGTTTTAAACATGATGTCAATGGCATGTTATAATAGTTTATATGTAGGTTTGATTCACAATAATCTTGTCATGATTCAAATAAATCACAATTTTATACTATGGTGAAAAATCTAGAGTTGCAAAAGTGTCAACTAGGTATGATAATAAATTAAAGATAGAAAGGTAAATAACCAAGAGAAAATGAAAATAATCCAGGGGAATATTTATTAGGAAATATATAAATGATTAAAGCTTCTACATTCAGGGGGTATTTTTAAATCTCTTGATTTTATTATTTTTACTACACACTTCAAGGAATTAGTACTGGGGGTGGATTTTTAGTAGATATAAGTGAATATATTTCTCTTGAGATAGATGATAATATTTTTTATATCTATGGTTATTAATCTCATGTTGAACCAAAATTTAAAATTTTCATGTACCCATTAAATTGTTAGGGATTTATAAAAAATTACTTACTTGGAAAACCATTATTCAAAATTATTATTTTATATATTGACTGAAATTTATTATTCATGTTCTTATCTTAAAAACACAAGAAATGTTTTCAATTTATTATGTCTTTTCTGGTCTATTTTTTAAAATGTTTTGAACTTCACTATAACACATTAAATATACTATAAACTGCAGAATTTTGAAATATTTATGAACCAAAACCTTTTTGAATGTTCTATCACCTTATGATTAAACATTGGGTATGAGGTTTTAAAAAATGTGGGGTGTCATCTTTAATTGAGTTTATATTTTCTTCAATGATTTATACATATTAAAAAATTCCAATAAAAATAAATTGTACAAAAATATTTTATTTTTATTAAAATATAATGATCTTTGGGATTAAATACTTTTCAAAATTCATTTCTTATTAGGGGATAATTTCATACCTGTTACAAAGTATTTATTTGAGTCTAAAATTGTTGAATGAGTATGATTGCTAAGTGATGTGTTCCATTGTTTATGGAAATCATATTTAGGTACTAGGAAAGTTGTTCTGATAAGATAGATCTTTATATAATTGTAATTATAACTTGATAAAATTAACTCTATCAACTTGAAACTATGTAAGGTTAACATTGTTAAATAGAACACCTCGAGGATCCAAATAAAAATAAAATCATATAGGTCCTTTGAAATTGGAGTAAAATAGGAAATTATGATCCCATAATGAATCACTAATACAATAGGTACATTGTGTGTGAGTAAAAATATCTATTTTTTTATTGAATAAATATTTTCTATATTCATGGTTGGGAAAAATTAAAATCAATTTCCAAATTAAAAAATAATAATTCATTATGATGATGGGAATTTTAAACCCAAATAAAGAAGGTCTAAATGGACTTATAAGAAATTATTTTGTTTTGTTTCAACAAAGTGGAAAATTGATATTTAGATTATGGAACCTAAAAGGAAGTTAAAATTTAAGAAGATTCAAATTAAGGTTTTAATTCCATGTAAATATAATATATATGAAATCCCATTACTAGAACATGAACATGGAATGAATAGGGATGTGAGTTATTTTCCTTTAAGAGGCATGAAATTTTTAAATATTAATGAGTATTTGTTTTCATCTTTGGTACGTATTTAAATATAGGTGGATGTGAATGTTCTTTGAATAGTTTGACCCCTCTTAAAATATTTTTTACTATGTTAATCAATGTTTCAATATTCTATATTATGAGCTGATTTGTGAAGTATTTACTACTTTTTCAAAGTGAAATCATAGAGTTCTTTTGGTCAAGTTAATTTATAAGTTTGGTGGAAATGTATTTGTCCTTTATTTGGATTAATTCTTTGTTATATAAATTGTAATTTTATGAGTATTAATTTTATAATGTGACAATTATGTACAATTTCAAATCCTTGGATGATTTTCTATTGAACTATTCATTCTTTTAATATTTTCATGAAAATGGTTAATTTTGGTTACTTTTAATTGATTCAATTTATTTTTTATATTAAGAAAAATAATTTGGTGGTTTTTTATTGAATTTTTTTTTTCAAATATTTTGTTGATTTTGGTTTAAGGATGTTAATTCTTTAAAATTTTATATTTTAATATTTAGAATCATTTTTATAATTCATTGTTAATTATCATTTTTAAATTCATTTATAATTATATATTAACTGTTTGATTTCCATACCAAACTGATATTTTCTCTGTTTTTTTTAATCTATGTATTTTAGAAAACTAAATATGAAAAATTACCATGGGAAAGATACCATAACTGGATCAAGTGATTGTTTTCCCAATCAACTGTAAGAAGTACGAGAAACCTACTGTGAGTCGATTGGTCATCCGGTTATCACATCAACTATATAAAGAAGATAAAAACTACCACATGAAGAAATAAAGTGATCATATAGAGCCCAAATCATTACATGATCACATAAGAAGTAAAAATATGTGACCAAAATAATGAAGACTCAACCTACTCTACATGATACACATAACCAACCATGTCTAATTACCTCAACCTATTTTATCCCCTCACTAATTTTATACCCAATCTACCATACCAAGATACTATAATAAATTATTCTCAATAAAAAATAATGAAAATTATAGGTATTTTAGATACATATCATCACATGATCTATTGAATATGTCATAGAGTCCATTGTAGATGTTAGAAGGAGATATAAACACTGAATCTGGAGGAAGGTGTTTTAATGAGCTCAATTTTAGGCTGTGAGAACCAATGTGAGACTGATCTTCACATATGAAACATTCCTGATGAATATTTGAGGATAAAATGTTGATAACTATGTTTTCATAATAAATTTGTGCTATTGAGTATGATTACTATCCCTAAGACATATTTGGGTAGGGTTGAAGAAGGATTTAATTTTCTAATGTATCTTATTTTCATGGTGTCAATCATAATGATATTTAGGGGGTAAAATGTTCCCAATTTTTTGGTTTTGTTTCTATTAAATATTGTGTTCCTATTTTTTAATGAAATTCATCTAAAAAATTAATGTAGTTACAGATGTATCAGTTAACTTTTATGTAATGGTCGTAATGTGATATTTTGATTACCTATGTAATTGTGTATAAATTGTTTGTGGAAAGGGAGTCCAAGACCCCAAAACTCGCATTAGAGTATATAAAATCCTTGAATAAGGTTATTTCATAGAAATGAAAAAATAACCTTGTGAATCAAAAGTCTATGGAAAGGTTGATGGATTATCCCATAAAGATAGTTCTGTGAAGAAGTGACCAACATAAAGGTCCACGATGAATTTTAAGTACCACATCAAGGTAGTCCATGTATTTTAAAAGATTCAAAAGGGTATTAAAGTTTCAAATTATACTGAAAGTTACCTACATGCCTCCTATATTGTGTAGATATAAAAATAAGTGAAATTAAAATATGTAGGGTTCATAAAAATCCAAAGAAATAGCTCGACCCCACTCAAATTTATCACTTGAAGATTTTGTAGATTATTCAAAATTATTGATGATATTGAAATGATTATTGAGATAATTCATGCTAATCACATGTATATGAAAAATATTTATAGAATGAAAGCATTTGGTATTAGGGTCTTTCTTGTGACATCTCTAAGGGAGAACGAGCATTAAAGATGTGCCACTTGGAGGAAAAGGATATGATTTAGTATTATGATTGTGATATCATGGATTGACATTGCATTGGAACTGGGCTATATTTAGAGAACCTGAGAATCAATGTGATTATTTCATGTGAAGGGACTATAGAATCACATAACATAAAATTTAACCAATGATACTGTAGGATCTCAATGCATTAGAATTAGATTTAGGTACACAACAATGGACCTAGATAAAACATATCTATCTCTCTCACTCTACTTCTTCACATTTCTCACATGTTTATAATGAATGTATTTTTTCATATTGAGTTTATTAACAAGATCATTGAGTAATTTCATAATGGATAATGAGATTATTCTATTAATATTTTTTACTTCATTCATGAAAATTCATTCTAGATATCAATATCTCAATCATTCCATATTAGATACATTTTCCAAAAAATTAAACCTCAATGAAGACTTGCCTTCTTTAAATTTAATCAACACAATTTAATAAATATGAAAATAATTCATGGGAGTCTCAAATTGAGTTAAAATAAATATTTAGACTTAGTGATAATTTATTTATATTTTTTTGATCAGGTGAGTTATATATCTGAAGAACCTTTGGATTCATCTAAACATGGTTTAACCAGCTAATAATCAGGTTAGATATTTTTAGTTAGTTTCAATGTGGTGATTATTTATGCCTGGATGAATGAAAATATATTTTAAACCATCCATGAAATTTCACTGTTTAACCCATTGATTATTCCTTTCTTAAATTGTGATCTATTATCTGTTATTTTCTTCCATACATCCACACTATTTCATTATCACTACCATTTCTTACCTCCCTCACTGTTGTGTATAACTTTTCTAGAATTTTTCTACTTTATCCCTTGGTCTCACACAATTTCAACACATTCCCAGTAGATTTGGTACCCTACACACATACTATAGTAATTTTTCATTTGTAATATAAATAATTAATTTGACCTATCCTTGTTAGAAACATTGGATTCAATCAGTAACCACTAAATTATTCACTACATCAGAAAGATGGTCTATGAAAAATAACACTCATACCAATTATATATCAGTTCCCAATATTGAAACAAATCTCTAAGCCTTTAAGGAGTCACATGAAACCATCTCATGGGAATGTCATGATAAATTTATAAAGCGGTCAGCATATTCCATAACCATCACAGCCCACTACTAAAAGTCAAATAACGTCATATTTTAGATAAAAACACCTATAGGAATAGAAATAAAAATTTAATAAATTTTCAATTAATTTCAATGAAATTTCATTATGTAACATAAATCGTATGATAACACCCAATCACTCACTATATAATGACTAGGTCTAGATTTAATATACCTAGGTCCCACATGAATTCTCTACATAGCCTCAAGTACATTTTCTAATTACTAGAGGCTAATAAAAATTATGAAAGATAATAAACTATCATTGGGAAATAATCTTTCCTAAAAGAAAATAATATACTGAAAAAATAAACATTATATTTTCTTTAAAAACCAAAACAGCTTTAAATCAAATTCTTACTTTTATAAAATAGAGTATCTAGACAATGT
Source organism: Viscum album (assembly GCA_963277665.1). Lineage (NCBI taxonomy): Eukaryota > Viridiplantae > Streptophyta > Magnoliopsida > Santalales > Viscaceae > Viscum > Viscum album. The sequence goes on from OY728165.1 coordinate 828,927,910, forward strand.
GTAGTGAAGATAAAACAACTATGTATAAAACATGGAAAACCCAAAATAAATTGTCCAAACTATATCAATCATGGACTATATAATTCCTCTATAAATGTGTGAATATACACCAACAATTTCCATAAAAACAAATCTCATATGTTGTATCACTAATAAATAAGATTGGTCACTATTTTCCTTCACTATGACAATATATTTACACACACACTATGATTTATATGCTTGGGTGAGTAATATAATACTCAATCGGATTTACCTAAATCAATCCCACAAATTCCAATGAATTATTCATCCTAATATATGTAATCAATTAAATTGAAAATGATTAAACACATTTAAAAAAATATTTTTTAGAAAATGATTCGCATAAGCTAGTAATTCCAAAACAACCTACATAAGAGTTTTCCAAAGGCAAGGGTAACTATATACTATTAACATAATTATAAAAATGGTTCATTATTTATTATATTTACATAAATAATAAAAAAAATAAATTGTATTCCAAAAATATCATCTAGTGATCATAGAATTTATGTTCTATAAACCATCTTTTATGAGAGTGTTTCCTAAACAACGACCCCTCCTCATTTTTATTACATACCATTAAACTACCAATCTATATAAAATTCCAATAATAGTGATCAATATTGGACATATCCATCCATTTATTGAAACATCACATTCATTTTTCATACCAAAGATTTATTCATCAATAAAGACACATTCCTTTAAAAATAGCTTTCAAAATAATTATTTTGAAATATTTCATCCTAAAACTAAATCTATTTTTATATTTATAACAAAAATATTTAAAAAAATAAAAATTTTAATCTAAATCTTAATAATTTCATCAAAATTCAAAAACCCATGTTTCAAATCATTAAAATCCAAATTGTATCAAATATACTTCTCACAATTATCTAATAAATATATGACAATGAATCTATAGAAAGGAATTCCAAAAAAATCATAATCAATCAAGGAAAAAATAGGATCCATGTACATTAGATAAAAAATCCTCAAAACACAAGATCTTATTTCTATTATCATAATCCAATCCATTTAAACCTATAAAAACAAAATCATCCCCATTAATTTATCATTTAGGATCTAATTTAACACAATCCAATTACTTGAGATCCATCCTCTATGATAGAACTATTTTTTGAGGGAGAGATTCAGGAACGAATAAGATCATATATATTATTCCTCCCATTCAGTGTTGATCTACTTAATCCTAGAAGAAAATTTGTTGTTCTATAGTGGGGAACCCCTACAACAACTCTAAAGAAGACTTAAATTCAATCATGGTCACATTAGGTAATTAATGAGGTTCATTGGAGGATAATTATGATTTATTAATTAAAATCACATATCATTTACCCAACATCATTGGTGGGTCATAAGGTTTGGAAAAAAAATCAACTAACCCTGAATGTCTATTTTTTAGTTTTCATAATGTAGGTTGGGATGCATAATTTGTCCAACTATGTGAATAACTATGAATTAATCACATCATATCCCAAACATTAGTTCACAAACAATGAAAAACCAATGTGAAAATTACCGACCAATACTAAGGTGTCATAATTCAACCCCACCTTATAAATTTTCATCCCTAAAAAGCCAACAAACATTTCGTTGCGTGAAAAAAATACCTTTATTATTGGTGAATATGGTATTCTTATCCCCATATTTACCCTTAATTCTATCTGTTCTTCTTTAACTCTCTCACAATGGAAACACTCAATCCTATCAGGATCATCTTATACTTATTAAAAATTTACTTTTTTCATTCCAAAAAGGACTTAAATAGTTCCAAATAAGCCACATCACAGACTAGAATTTTTTGAGGATATAGTAGATACCATCTTAGTTAAGAAGCATGAAACATGTCATGCATTATAACATATTTTGGGGGAAACATAAAATGGTACAATTCATATCTAATCCACTCAATAGGCTCAAATAAACCTATATATCAGGGTTATTACATCATTTAATTACTAATTCTTTTATATTATAATAATAGAGACACATATAAGATGAGTTAGTAACCATGAAAAACTCCAAGGATTGTATTCATCAATAAATTAAATAATTATACATAGTATAATATATCATAAACATATTTGAGATCAAATTAAATTTATATATTGTCTCTTACACTAAAATAATTCTTATGGGACACCTTTATCCTACTTCTACCAAATAAAATAGTGATCGACATATTCACCCTTATTGTAGTTCAAAATAGACCATCAGAATTAGTGACTGGTAGTTATTATTTTTAAAACCAATTATAAGTATGATGTGATTACCCAAAAATATAAAAAATTCATTAATAGATTCTTCAATCATATATTCCAATGTCTGTATAAAATATTTTGATTTAGTTAAGATAAAACAAAGTCATCAACTAACTGAATTCAAAACTACCTATAATTTCATCCCCAACATCTCATAGTATATCATATATATCTGTCTAGAAGGAAACACGAAGAAACAAGATTATGCCTAATCATGTACTTTATTTCATAATGACCTATTATTCAACCAATAACTCCTCAAAAGTTGGTAATAAATGAATTTCATTTTAATAAAAAAAATTAATAAATTATATAATGACATTATTTCATTGGGATCAAGGTATACTAAATATTAAATCCACCATGAAGTTATCTCACCTCAATTTTTACTCAGAAAAAGGTTGAAAAAGTATCATAGGTCACAGATTATTAGCCTTCATCTTTTTAAAAATAATGTATTAACATAAAACCTCTCATATATCATTATTTATATAGATCCACTTGAACTTCCATATGATATAATGGGATAATTTTTTTCACCTTAGTATGTGCTGCAAAAATAGAGTGATGACTTTATTTTTTAACCTACTCATTTGAACTTACAAGAAACACCAATAATTTATAGAAATATAATATATAACCATATACTTGAGACCACCATTAAATGGTTTCCCCACTATTTATGGTTTCATTCATATTTTTACATTCACTATATGTTATTTATCCCATATTTATTTTGTTTAAAGTATAAAAGTAATATTGAAGTGATATAACGACATGTGATCTTTCTCTTCATGCTCTAACAGATGAAAATTCACTATCATGATCCTTATTTTCCACTAACTATCTAATTTTATCATAACTTTTGAGTTTTCCAATAAAAGGAATCTACTACAACATCACCTTTATATGGTGCATAAGAAAACTCAAAGGTGAAAATTTTAAGATATTCTACATAACTAAATTTCATTAATGTTAGTTTCCATTGGAAAGATATATACTACAAATTCTTATTATAAAAATACATAATGAATCTATCACCAATATAGATGTTACACCAATATTTTGAAGCATAAATAATGTAAATACCCTAACCCCAGTATCCCAGAGTCAGTGACATATATTAATACATTGGAATAGAGACAATAATCGAATACTAAAGGACTGATAAGTGCGGTTTTTTTGTAATCTAGATTACATACATAAACATTACATTACAAATTTAAAAGAAAACAATCATAAAAACTCCACTAGTAACACCCAAAAACCATTAGATTAACCATACAATTCATTTATAACATTCATCTTCATACCCTAGGGAAAAATAAAACATACGAAAGGGGTGAGCTCAGATTCTCTGTAAGGGTAAGTAATATAGTGGAATCATGTATAAACAATAAGGAATGGTGAATGAATAAAAACACATGCAATTGGAACATAATATTGAACATGATATGGAAAGAATAAAAGTTGAATAAGTAATGTCATATAAATAATCACATGAGAAAGAAGATTAGCCATGGATATTATACTGGTCAAATATTCACATGGATAATAAATTACAAATATTATTATGATGAAATTCATATTTTGTGAATAGGAAAATACCTTCAAGGTCGTGGCCATGACATATAAAAATTGTTAAGGGGATAGCCAAAACTATATCTGAAAATGGGCAAGGCCTCAGCCAAATCCATATTTGTTTTGTCTCATGAGACATATTAATGCATCCAGGGTTAATAGTGGTCCCCACCCATAACATTATAAATTAAATCCATTCCTAATATGAATGGGGTTAAACATAAACAACATATACATATGGAATTTAAATAACATTCCTTAATCTGTTAATATAATCACTAACAATTCTGAGTAACATATTAAATCGTATAAAGATTGCAAATCCCTAGTTAAAATAATCATAAACCATGTAATAAAATATAGTATATGATAATAATAGAAGATAAATATCTATAAATAGTAAAATTAAATAGATTTTTAAACTAGTTTAAAATACACTCATAAACTCATTGAGGAATTCTGTAGAGAAATACCCCTTTTAAATTTAAACAAAGAGTTCTTTTGGAAAAAGTCATTTTTACTTCTCATAACATTTTTTATAAAACCAGAAATGAAAAAAAAAATTGTTTTTCATGATAATATTTTCTTAGAAAAATAATGGTGTCCTAGTTTTCATTATGGTTGGTACATGAAAATGGGAATGAAATTGAGATGTTCCCTTTAACTGGGATTGGGAAAAATTGAGAAGGGAACCCTGTAGAACAAGTATTTCCCCATATACGAAAGATAAAATGATATTGAGATATAAGTTTAGAACATATACACATTATATATAATAATTGCATTAAAGTAAATAATTATTATATTATGGTAAACATAGGCACATGAGCCTTAGCCCAGTTGGTAAGGACACTGCAAGTGCATCCAAGCAACCAGGGATCAAATCCAGGCAGAGGTGGAATTTCCGGGGTACTGTAGTAGTACTGTAAAAGTACTGTAGCAGATACTGTAGTAGTACTGTAGCGGGAACTGTGTAGTACTATAGTAGGTACTATAGTGGGAATTGTAGCAGGCATAGTTTGGCCCTGTAGCATCCGGGAATATGCCCCCGTTTGGGCCTTCGGGCCACCGATTTGGTCCCTGAGTCCTGTAAGGCCTTCGGGCCATCCCGGCCTTCGGGTCAGTAAGGCCTTTGGGTCACCTCAAGGCCTTCAGTCCACCTTAAGTGCAGATGCAAACCAGACAACCTAAAAGGAACAAGCTCTACATGGAAGATGAACAAGGAGCATTCACCACAGCAGAAGCAAAACGGATTGCAAGAATGAGAGGGTAAGGAACCTGTCATCGGGACAAGCCTGTGCATGCGTGGGTATGCCTAGCCGAATATCCATGCGAAGGTGGAGAGCTGATTTCATGATAAAGATTTTGGGGAGGAGCAGTTCCAAATAGTTAGTATGGGATATATGTAATGTTTGAAGCCTACTGGCAATGAATTCCTCTAAGGCCTACGGGCCATGTAATTCTTACTCCTACGAGCCTTGTAAGGGTTCCACATCACCCTTTGAAAGGTGGATTATCAAAAATAAATTAAAAATGAAGGCCTATGGTAAACATAGTCAATGATTAACTCAAAGAAAAAAAATAAGGTTTGGGTAAAAACTCTTACATTAAGTTCGAAAATATTTGGCACTTTTACTTAACATTATAGATATGGAAAATAGATTAATTAATTAAGTAAATAAAATACTATTCAATATTTATTTCATTTAGTATATTTTTAATGTTTTTTTTGTCCTTCTTTAGGAGTTATAAGATTAAATTTCGTTGTTCGGGAGAATTCGTTTCCTTGGTTTTCATGATTGTTTTACATTTACATGTAAATGGATGATCTTTAAAAATGGTAATATTTATCTAGAATTAAAATAATATGTTATTAATGAAAAGACATAATATTTAATGTTATAATATATTATTATTTTTCAGATATGTTCATGGTTCATTATATAGAACTTTAATGATATTTATTTAGATCATTTTGGTATTTTTTCGATCGACATGAAATACTTTTGTTTTATGAAATAATTTCATGTATAAAAATTGGTTCTGGAATAATAAATAAATCATAATATGTATAATCAAATATGTTTTAACCCAAATTAAATATTTATGACCATAAATTATAGAGTTCATGGAAAATGGAAATGAATCATCCCTGATGTTGGTAAATTGACAGATCACGATCGTTGGTTTCATTTATAGAATAAAAGAGAGAGAAAAGGGAGTTTTATGGTAGATATAATGTTAAAATGATATAATTATTTTATTTAAATTTTAATTTAGTTATCACATCTCTTTGGAAAAGGTTTGTGAGGTAAGCATAAGAAAATAAAAGAAATTGAAACAAAAAAAGAAGAAAAGAAATAATATTTTTAACTCTTGAATTCTCTTCCAAGGGAATCTCTTTAAAGAGATTGGTTTTGTACTTTTGTTGAGGAAAAAAGGATCCTAGACGTGGGTGGGGGTTTTATGAGGAATATAGGGAATAATTTTTTCAAGGCTCAAATCTTGGAAGGGGTGAGGAGAACAGGTGGAAAGGGGTGGAACTTATAGTGGAGGAGAGTGGTGTTTTTTGAATATTTTATTAATTTGTATATTATTTTGTCCCAACACTATGCATAGTTTGATAATTATCACCAAAAATATTTAAATAATGAATTGAAGTTTGATAATATGGTTCTTACATAATTCTTGACTCAGGGAATAGTCTATTTATCTTATAATGTATATATATTGTAAATTACTGTATTTCACTATTCTCTGAAAATTAAACTATTTCCAAAAAATCCCAAAAAAATCACCATAATTTTTTTTGATGTGTATAATTAAAAATTGAAGAATTTTTTTAAAAAAAACAAAATTCTAAATATTATTATTTTATTTTATTGACTAGAAAATCATTTATTAAAAAATCAAATTTTAATATTATAATTGATTTTTTGACACTTTCAAATATTAACTAAGTTCTCATAAAAATATCATATAATAATAGGAAAAAAATATTAATATATGAATCTATTTTATTGAAATAAATTTTTTAAATCATTATATTAATTATAATATTGTAATTATAAATTTAATGACTTAAAAAAATACCCACACTTAATTAATAATTTTAAAAATATTTATTTTCCTGTAATATGATATGATTATATAATAATTTGATTTATAATATGTCAAAGTATTATTTATACTTGCATGGGTGCAATTATTATTCATTTGGTCAATTTACTATTTATAAGGGTCACATTACTTTTCTTAAGGTCAGGTTACTATTTTATCTATAGAGACTCTTTAACATGTAGATTTATATCATATTTCATTTATTATTCATTTATAGAGTTTTTATTGTTCTATCTATGTGATTTTATCTGATTTATACTTTATAAAATAATTATAATATGGGAAATTTCATTGATAGAATTTTGGATCGTCATGTTCTCCCCTCCTACAATAATTTTGTCCTTGAAATATGATGAATTTTACCTCATAAAAACATTTGGGTATTTCTTCATCATAATTTCCTATAATTCCCACATCATCTCTTCATTTTTATGATTTTTCTAATCTAACTTTACAAGACAAGTCACATGATTCCTCAACACCCATTCTTTAGTGTCTATAATCTGGATTGCCACTTCATTGTAAGATAAATTAGGTTCAAAATATTTTCCTTCAGAGGTGAGGATATGCATTGGTTTTGGAGTTTACTTTCTTAAAAAATAGTTGTGGAACACATTTTATATTTAGAAAGGCTATGTAGAATCACCAAGAAATAATCCATTTCTCCAACTATCCATAATTTCAGAAGGTCCAATGTACATAGGGCTTGGGTTCCCTTTCATTCCAAATTTTATAACACCCTTCCATGGAGATACTTTCATGAAAACATGATCTCCCACTTCAAATTCCAAATCCTATCTTCGATTATTTTCATATCCCTTTTTCCTATTTTGATGTTATTTGATATATTTTTGAATAATATTTACCTTTTATATTTATTCTGCCGAAAGCTCTGGTCCTACAAGATCCCTTTCTCTATCTTCCTCACAACATGTTGGTGTATGACATCTATTTCCATACAATTGTTCATATGGTGCCATTTGAATACTATAATGGAAACTATTATTGTAGGAAAACACTACCAAAGGAAAATAATCATCCTACGTTCCATTAAAGTCAAGTGATCATGATATCAACATGTCTTCTAAATTTGGGATCATTCATTATGATTTCCTGTTAGTTTAAGGGTCACAAGAATTAATCAAATGAATCTCAATATCCAATGATTATTGAATACATTTCTATAATTTCAATGTAAATCATATATCATGCCTGGACACAATTGAAATAGGTTCTCCATGTAGTCTTAAACTTCATTAATATTGATCTGTGTAAGGTGCTCCAGTGAAAAATCCTCCCTTATAAAGATGAAATGTGTATAATTTGTAAGTCTATCAACAATTACCTATATTTTATCATTATTTCAAGGAGTTATTTGTAAAATAGTGAAAAAATACACAGTAATTTCATCCCATTTACATATAGAAATAGTAATAGGTTTCGTGACTCCTCTATGATGTTGTTTTTCCACCTTCACCTTTTGAAAGACTAGACATCTTGATATATAATCATAAATTTCACACTTTATATAATCCCTCTAAAAATATTCCCTCAAATGCCTATAATTATTAGTGTTACCATGATTTATATAGAAATTATAACTATGGGAATCATCTAATAAATCCATTTTTAACTCGGGTAAATAGGAAACACAAAGACTCTTCCCACATTTCAGAGTTCCATCCTCATACAAAAAGCCTTCCAACTTCCAATAATTCACACCATTAATTTTCTTTTGAGGATTATTATCATCAGACTAAGAACTTTTAATCCTTCCGAATTTTTTTTGGTTTGGAAACCATTTCAGAATGTAATTATGATTCACCTTCTTTGATAATTTTTGTACCCATCATTTCAAGATCCATGTACCCAATATCCTTATCAATCACCATTTTACTTAAAAACTCAATGATCCTTCCAACACAATCCTTCTATGGATTTATTCTCCTTCCTTAGGTTGTAGTGTATTGAACAATAATAATCCTTGATTATCTCAAGCCATCACCTTTTCCTCATGTTCAGTTCATTCTAATAGAATATATATTTCAAACTCTTGTAATATTTATATATCTCACATCTCTCACAATAGAGATTGGGTCTTCATTTCTTCAGAGAAAAGATTATGAATACTAACTCAAGATCGTGAGTTGGACAGTTCTATTCATGATTTTTTAACGTTCTTGATGTATAGTAAATAACTATATCATTTTTTATAAGGATACAACTACGTCCTATCATTTATGCATCACTATAAATAAAAAATCCATCATTTCCCGATGGTAGATTCATGATCACAGAATTCACTAATATATTCTTTATTTCATAAAAATAGTAATCACATTATTTTTTACATATAAAATTAACCCCTTTATGAGTAATATTGGTTAATGGGTTAGATAATTGTGTAAAATTATGAACTAAACCCTGATAGTAACCTACTAGACAAATGAAACTATGTACCAAACATATGTTCGTAGCTGTAGGCCATTCTATAGTGGCCTTTTTCTTCAAAGGATCATCTGAGATTCCATCATTAGGGAAAATATGTCCATAAAAATAAAATTATTTAATACCAAATTCACACTTTCTGAACTTCCTATATAAATCATTTCTTCTAAGAGTCTTTAGAACAATCCACAAGTGATTCTCATAGTCTTTATAGGTTTTGTATTATACCAAGATATCATCAATATATACCATAAAAATCATCAAGATATTCAATGAGAAAATTGTTCATTAGATCCATTAAAATAGAGGGTGCATTGGTCAGTAAAAATGATATTATTGTAAACACTTAATGTCCAATTTTTTTTCAAATGTTTCCTTCAGAATATCTTCCTACCTCACAAGCAATTGATGATATCAAGATCGAAGTTCAATCATCAATAAATATTGATATCTATGAAGTTGATCAAATAAATCATCAATTCAATATAGGGGATACATATTCATTATTGTAATTGCATTGATTTCTCTATATTCAATTCACATGCTCAGGGTTCCATCTTTCTATCTTAAAAATAGAACAAGAGATCCCCATATATAAACACTAGGTTGAAGAAATCACTTATCACACAATTCCTCGAGTTTTTTCTTCAGATCCACTAATTATATAGTGTCTATTCTATAGGGATTCTTTGATATAGTTATTTCACCAGTATCTAAATCAATAGAGAACTCAAATTACCACTCATGAGGAAACCATAGTAAATCCTTTTGAAAATACATCAATATATTATTGCAAAATAGGTGCATCTTCAATTTTAAGGTTTCTTTCCTTATTGGCATATGTTTTCCTTTACTCCCCATGAATTTCATTTAGAGATCTATTGGAGGTGGATCCAGATATGTCTCAAATTATGAGGTTTCTTCTCTAAAGATAACAGATTCGATATATTTCTCCCCAATAGTAATTTCCATCTTTTTGAAATATTTTTGTTCATTAAATTTTGAAAGATACTCCATAATAAGGATTATATAAAATTAAATCATGTGTAGGATCACAAGGTTATCTACCAAATCATGATTATGTGTCATACATGGGACTTAAGTATATATCTTTGTTGTAATGATGTAACCATTAATAGTTTTTACAGAAATATCCTTTATTAAATCAAAAATAAAATGTCTAATTTTCTTAGAAAACTACGAAGATAGAAAAGAATGTGATGATATTGAATAAAATAAAACATTTTATTTGGTTGAGGTAATGATTAAATTACCTACCACAAGATCATTAGGATCTTAAACCTCAGTAGTTGTGATTTCAAAATCAAATAAGTTCTCCTTTGGTCTTTTCTAGGGAAGGTTTCATTCACTCATAGGGAAATAATTTTCGTACTGTCCCATATTCCTAAAATTCTAGAAATAAAAATTTGTACATTATTTGTTTATCGTTAGATATTTAGAATAACTCCCTTTATTACTAAACCTGTAGCAAACTCTTTTTCCTTTTAATAAGGCACCAGGGTGTTTCCTCCCACAAGTATCGCACATTGGAAAATTCCCTTTTTTTATTCTTCCCATTATATATTTGTTTCTTTTCCAACCACTTCATCTCTTTATTTCCCTTAAATTCATAAGAAATATAGAATTCAATCCCTATCTTGATAGCACATGATAATGTGTCTTCATATGATGAGGAATTATGAGATACTAGTTCCCATTGGAGGAGTTAGTTTAAAACATCAAAGAATCAGTCAATCCTACTACATTGATTATGTATGTAGTCTACAACATGTCTTGTTAACCTTGAAAAGTTGTATTCACGCTTAACAAAATTTTCATCACTTTTTTGTTTCAGACTCATGAGTTTCCTCTCCATATATGCTTGTTGTTCATGAGGAAAATATTTTTGTAGTAAAATTTCCTTAAAATAACTCGATTCTACAATTTCAATTTCTTCATCCTCCTTTGTGTTTTGAATCAATAATCACCATTGATCAGAATCTCATGAGAGATGAATCAATACCATGATAACCTTCTCCCTTCAGTTTCTTCCCATAGTGGTAATATCTTCTCTAAAGAACATATCCATTACTCTATGATAAATGGGTTTATAGTACCAATGAATGATAGAGAGTGTTGTAACATAAACCACTCTAACATTACTCCTTTTCATTGTATTCATGGATTCTCCATACACGTAAGGTTATTTCTCATAACCTGAGCCAGTTTTCCTAGTATACTTATGAGTATCCCAACACGAGTCACAAATGTAGTACCAACATCATTATCTTTCATAGGAGGGAAATCCCTAAATGGGGTACATGTGTTAATAAGGTTTTTATTCCTTGAACTAGATTTGATTTCAATGAAATGGAATACACTAATTTAGGTTATGAATCATAATTCATAGTTTATAACTAGTAAAACCCTTAACATAAATTTAATGATCATACATTACTAATCTCATAATCACAAACATGGATTCTTTGGGGAAACTTTTTACATTTAAATAATTAATAGTTGTTTCTAAAGAAAATTCGAATTATCCTAGGTGTATCCCTTAGGAGAATCAAACTAGGTGTGTAGTAAGGAATATTTTCGTGTACTAGGTTTCCCCAATTTAGACCAGAAATACCTTTTCGGAGTTGTTACACCAAGGTACATCTATAATAGAACCACATCCACTTTTATTATCTAAATGTTTATGAATTTTTAAGAAGGCTCAAATAATCTATACCTTACCAAAATTCTAGTATTTCATTCTATGCTTATCCTAAAAGTATATTATAGGGTTATGTTCCATAATATGTATTTTATAAATCATATTTCAATGTTTCTACTAAAATTTCTCTAATACCAACTATAAAGACCTCATCCCCAGTAGTCCATAGTTGGTGCCTTATATTAATACATTGGCATAGATACAAGACTCAAATCCAATAGGAATGATCAGTTTACTAGTTTTGGAATCTATATTACATAAAATAATTTACATTACAACTTGAAAGAAAAAAACAACTTAGAAACTCCATTGATAGAACCCAAAAACTCTTATATTAACCTTACAAGACATTCATAATATTCATCCTCAGATCCAGGGGAAAACCCTATGAAAGGGGTGAGATCTAATACCCAGTATGGGTAAGTAATACAATAGAAGATATTATAAACAATAAGGTATGGTGAATGACTAAAAACATGTTCAATTTGAATATAATATTGAACATGATATGTCTAAAATAAAATCTGAATAAATAATTCTATATAAATAATCAAATGAAAAGGAATCTTAACCATGGAAATTATTCTAATCGAATATTCACATGGATAATCAATTACTAAAATCATTGTGATGGAATACATATTTTATACATTTTAAGAATAACATCAAGGCCCTGACAAAGACATGTTAAAATGATTAAGGCATCAACCAAAACCATATCTAAAAATAGGAAAGGCCCCATCCATTTCCATATCTTCTTTCTCTCATGAGACCTACTAATGCATCGAGGGACTATAGTAGGCCCCACCTATCACTTTATAAGTCCAATTAATTTCTCCTATGAATGGGGTTAAACATGAAAAACATATAAATATGAAATTTAAATAACTTTCACCAATCTATAAACATAATCACTGACCATTCTATTTAACACAGTGAATGGTATCAAGATACCCATCCATAGTCAAACTGATCCAAAACAATTTATCAAAATATGGTAGATGACAATCATAAGACATAAATGTAAATAAATTATAAAATACAATAGTTGTGTTGAAATATATTAAAATACAATAATAAAATCATCGAGGAATTCCGGAGAGACTTACCCCTTTTACTATGCATAGAAGTGTTCTTTCGAAAAATAATCATATTTATTTGTCATAACAATTCTTATAAAACCAAAAATTAAAAATATAGTTTTTTTTAAATAAATATTGTTTTTAGAAAAATAATGGTGTCCAAATAAATATTTTGGTTTGTTCATGAAAATGGGTAAGACATTGAGACATTCCCTTTATTATGGCTTTGGAAGAATTGAGAAGGGAACCTTATAGAACAACTATTTACCCATAAAAAAATATAAAATGATATGGATATATTAGTTTGGAACATTTTAAGAAAATAGAGAATAAGTAATCAGAAATTAGTAATCATAATATTGGTGTAAATATAGTGAAAAAAACACAATGGAAAAAATGATGTTTTTGGTAGAAACCATTACCTTATGTCAAAAATCAGTTTTCCCTTCAACATAACATCATGGGTAATGAAATTAGATTCATTAATAAAATAAATCATAATCTATTTAACGTGTAATTTATTTATTATAATTTTATTATGTTCTTTTTTTGCCTTTTTCATGAGTTATAAGATTAAATTTTGTTGTTCGGGAGCGTTCGTTTCCTTGGTTTTCATGATCGGTTTACTTTTACGCATATATTCAAGATCGTGTAAAATATAAATAATTCTATAGAATTGAAATAACATGTTATTAATGAACATATAGAATATGGAATTATATTATATATTATTTTTCTATATATTTGGATGATTCATTAGATATTACTATAGTGATAATCGTTTAGATCATTTCAGTGTTTTTCCGGTCAACATGAAATAGTTTTGTCTTATTAATTAATATAATGTTTATATTCTGGTTACTGAAAAATAATTTATTTGTAATATTTATAATAAAATATTTTTTAACCATAACTATGGTTTTATTAACATCCTTCATGCTGTAAATGTAAAATGAAAATGTATTGTCCCTGATGTTAGCAAATTGACACATCACCGGAGATGGTTTCATTTATAAAATAAAAGAGAGAGGAAAGAGAGTTTGATGATAGATCATACATTAAAATGATATAATTATTTTTATATAAATTATAATATAGTGATTATGTCTCTTTGGATAGTTTTGGTGAGGGAAGGATAAGAAAATAAAAAAATATAAGAAAATAGAAGAAAAGAAAGAAGATTTCTAACTCTTGAATTATCCTCCTTGAGAATCACTTTAAGGGGATCGGTTTTGGTATTTTTTTGAGAAAAAAGGATCCAAGAAATGGGTGGGGGTATTATTAATATTATAGGGAAGAAATATTTTATGTATCAATGATTGGAATGTGTGAGGAGAAGAGGTGGTGAGGGGTGGTATTTATAGTAGTAGAGAGGGGTGTTTTTTTAATTTTTTTTCATTTGTTTATTATTTTTTATCAAGACTATGAATAGTTTGATATATATAACTATAAATATTTAAATAATGAAATTTAGTTGTAGATTATGGTTCTTACATAATTCATGGCCCATGTAATAGTGTATTTATTTTATAATGTATATATACTGTAAATTGTCATATTTCACTATTTACCAGAAATTTAACTATTTTAGAAAAATCCCAAAAAATAACCCTAAATTTTTTCAATATGTAGAATTACAAAATGAACATCATTTTTTGAAAATAATTCTCTAAATATGATAATTTTAGTTTTTAATTTAAAACATTATTTATTCAAAAAAATCTAATTTTAATATTATAACTGATTTTAGGAAACTTTAAAAAATTAACCAATGTCTCATAAAATTATCATATAATCATTAGAAAAAAATATTAATATATTAAACTATTTTATGGAAATGAATTTTCTTTTCAGTGGTTATATTAATTAAAAAATTGAAATTAAATATTTATGACTTACAAAAATACCAACCCTTAATTAATAAATTTGAAAATATTTATTTTCTTTTAATTTGATATTATTATATCATACTTTCATTTATAATATTTCAAAATTTTATTTATACTTTCATTGGTGAAGTTAATTTTTATTTGGTCAGTTTACTATATATAATGGTCATATCACTATTCTTAATGTCAAGTTACTATATCATTAGTACAGACTCTTTTCCTTCTAGAGATACATCATATTTCATTCATTCTTCGTTTATAGAGTTTTATTTGTGTTTGCTATGTGATTTTATGTGATTTACACTATAAAATAATTATAAGAAGGGAAATTTCAATGATAGAATTCTAGGTCGTTACATTCTCCCCTGCTATAAAAATTCCATCCTCAAAATCTGATGAATGTCACCTAATAAAAGTATTTGGGTAGTTATTCATCGAAATTTCCTCAAATTCCAACATCACTTCTTCAATTATTTGATTTTTCTGAAGTACCTTTATCAGCCGAGTCACCTGATTCTTCAACACCCATTCTTTAGTGTCCATAATCTGGATAGTCTCCTCATAGTAAGATAAATCAAGTTCCAAATCTATTCCTTTAGAAGTGAGGATATGCTTTGGGTATGTTCTATACAATCATAACAAAAATATATATGGAGCACATTATCTACATTTGAAAGTCTAGGAAGCATCACCAAGTGATAAGACACGACTTCTACTCTCTCTAGAGTTTCGAATGGTCCATTTTACATGGGGCTTAGTTTCCCTTTCATCCAAAATTTTATAACACCCTTAAATGGAAATACATTCAAGAAAATAAGATCTCCCACTCCAAGTTATAATTTATTTATTTGATTATCATCATATATTTTTCGGCTACATTTAATTTTCTTTGATATATGTTTGAATAGTCTCTACCATTGTTGTTTTTTCTCCACAATCTATGGGCCTACAACATTCCTTTCACCAACTTCATCCCAAAATGTTGTTTTATGAAATCTATTTCAATACAATGATTCATATGGATCCATTTGAATACTATAATGTAAACTATTGTTCTAATAAAACTTTACCAAAGGAAAATAAAAATCCCACATTCCTTGAAAGTCATGTGATCAGGATCTCAACATGTCTTTTAAATTTTCAATCATCCCTTATAATTTTTCGTCAAATTGAGGGTCATAAGCATTACTCAAATGAATCTCAATATCCAAATATATTTTTAATAATTTTCAAAATTTCAATGTAAATAATTGATCAAAATTGGAAAAAATAGAAATATGCTCTCCATGAAGTCCTTCAACTTCATTAATATAGAGTTGTGTAAGGTGATCCAGAGGAAAATCCTCCCTCGTAGCGAGGAAATGTTCAAATTTTGTAAGTATATAAATAATAAATGATATTTCGTCATTATTAATTGGAATCAATAGTAAACCAATGAAAAAATATATAGTAATGCCATCCCATTTTCCTATAGGAATAAGAAGAGGTTGCATAACTCCTCATGGGTGTTATCTTTTAGCCTTCACCTTTTGAAAGACTATAAATCATGATACATAATCAGCAATTTAACACATTATATTATCCCACCAAAAATATTCCCTCAAATATTTTTAAATCATAGTGCTACCAGAGTGTATAAATAATTCCAAACCATGGGAATCATCTAATAATTCCATTTTTAACTCCGGTAAAGAGGTATGAAAAATTCTCTTCCAAAAAATCGTAATTACATCCTCATATAAAAAGTCTCCCAACTTCTAGTCATTCACACTTTTAATTTTCTTTTGAAGATTCTCATCATCAGACTAATAACTTTTACTCCTTTCAAAAAAAAATTGAAAATTATTTTAAAAAATAATGATGTTTCACCTTCCTTAATAATTTCCATATCCATATTTTCTAGTTCCTTGTACTCAAGATCCTTATCAATCACCATTATATTTAGAATTAAATGATCCTTAATGGTCAATGAATCTTATACTTTATTCTCCTTCCCTGGGTGGTAGTGCATTTAACAATAATAATCCTTAAGTAGCTCAAGATACCGCCTTTACCTCTTGTTGAGTTCTTTCTAAGAGAATATATATTTCAAACTCTTGTGATCTGTATATATCTCACATCTATCACCATATAGATTGTGTCTCCACATATTCATAGAAAATATTTCTACTACTATCTTAACATCAAGAGATGGATAGTTATTTTCATTAGTTTTTAGCTTCCTTATTGTTTAGTATATAACTATATCATTCTGCATAAGATACATCTGAGTAATTTCTTTTATGAATCACTATAAACAAAAAAATCACCATTTTTCTATAGGATCTTCAA
The DNA here is from genome assembly GCA_963277665.1 of Viscum album. Lineage (NCBI taxonomy): Eukaryota > Viridiplantae > Streptophyta > Magnoliopsida > Santalales > Viscaceae > Viscum > Viscum album. The sequence goes on from OY728165.1 coordinate 828,945,392, forward strand.
GGTCATAGAATTCCCTAATATGTACATTAATTCTCAAAAAAAATTGATCATATTATTTTTTCCATATGAACATAACCCCTTTATGAGTAATCTTGGTTAACGGGTTAGGTATTTGTGTAAAATTCTAAACAAAACTCTTATAATAACATACTAAAAAATGAAACTATATACCTCAGTTATGTCCATTGTCATAGGCCATTCTAGAATGCCCATTTTCTTCATAGGATCAACTGAGATTCCACACTTACGGATAATATGGACAATAAGAGAAAATTATTGAATCCCAAATTCACACTTGCTAATCTTCCCATATAATTCATTTATTCTAAGAGTCTTTAGAACAATATGCAAATGATTTTCATAATATCAATAGATTTTGGAGTATACCAAGATATCATCAATATATACCACAAAAAATTCATCAAGATATTCCATGAGAACACTGTTCATTAGATCCATTAAAATAGAGGGTGCATTGTTCAATAAAATGTAATCTCTTAATGTCCACACCTATTTTGAAATGATATCATTATAATATCTTCCATCCTCACATGAAATTTATGATATCCAAATCGATGTTCAATAATCAATAAATAATGAGCTCGATCAAGTTGATCAAATAAATCATCAATTCAATATAGGGGTCAATGCACAACCTCATAGATCTATCATACTTCTTGTCAAATAGAACAGGGGATCCCCATAGAGAAACAATATAATGAATAAATCACTTGTCACACAATTAATCTATTTTTTAATAAGATCAACTAATTCTACAGTATCCATTCTATATATATTCATTGATATTGATCTTTCACCAGTAGTTAAATCAATAGAAAACTCAACTAACCACTCTATAGTATGCCTATGTAAATCCTCTAAAAATACATCAATATATTCTTGCACAATCAGTAAATCGTAAATTTGAATATTTTATTCCTTTTCCATGTATGTTTTCTCTTACTCCTCAAGAATTTAATTTAGAATATCTACTGGAGGTGGATCCAGATTTGACTCAAATGATGAGGTATCTTCTCTAATGATAGGGGATTCTACACCTTCCCCACCAATCATAATTTCCTTCTTTTGGAAATATATTTTCAAAACATATTTTAAAATCTAATGAATACTGAGGATTATAAAAAATTGAATCATAGGTATGATTAGAAGTTCATCATTTCAATAAATTTTATTTTTTATAAAGGGAACTTAATTATACATCTTTGTTTCAATGATACAACCCTTTATAGTTTTTACCGACAACTCTTTTATTAAATCAAAACTGAAATGTATAATTTTCTTGTAAAACATAGAAGATATAAAAGAATGATATGATTTATATTCAAATAAATCAATGGATAAGTTTGAGGAAATTATTAAATTACTTATCACCACATCATTAAGAACTTCAACCTCAGTAGTTGTGATTTCAAAATATTAGACTTTCTCTTTTGGCATTTTCTAGGGAGTTTTCATTGACGCATAGGGAAATAATTTTCATAGTGTCCCATATCCATAAAACTATATCATTAAACATTGTACTCTTCTTTTATTACCATTTAATCATGATCATGATTTCATTTCTCACCACAGTTATAGAAAACTCTTTTTCCTTTTAAGAAGGCACGAGGGTGTTTCCTTTCATATGTATCACACATTGGAACATTCCATTCTTTATTCTTAAAATTATAAATTTTATGCTCTTCCACAATCTTCTTCTCTTGTTTTACATTAAATTCATAAGACATATTTAATTATTTCTCTGTCTTGATAGCACATGAGACTATATCTTTTTAGGATGAAAAATTTTGAGAGACTAGTGTCATTTGGAGGAATGATTTTAAACAATCAAAGAATCAATCAATACTTCTACTTGGATTATGTATTCAGCCCATAGAGTGCCTTGATAACCTTGAAAAGTTGGATTCAAACTTCATGGAAATTTCATCCCCTTTTTTTCAGGCTCAATAATTTCTACTCCATATCACCTCATTGTTTGAAACTAATATTTTTTTTAAGAAATTTTCCTTAAACTACCTCGATTATATATTTTCAATTTATTCCTCCTCCTGTGTGTTTTGAATCAACAATAACATTGATCTGAATATCTTAAGAGATGATACACGACTATGATAACCTTTTCTCTTTCATTTCTTGTCTAAGAGAGAAATATATTGTCTAAAGAACATAACAACTGCTCGGATATAAATTGGTTTATAGTCTCATTGAATGATTGAGGTTTTTGTCACATAAACCACTCTAACATTACTTTTTTGTGTTATATACAAGGATGCTCCATACAAGTAAGAATATTGTTCATAACATGAGTTAGTTTTCCTAGTATAGTTATATGTTTCCCAACACAAGTCACAAATCCAGTACAAACATCCTTATCTTTCAAAAAGGGGAAATAACTACCTGTGATACACGTGTTGATATGATTTTCATTCATTCCACTAGAAATGATTTCAAAATAAAATTTAATATAATAAGTTAGGTTATAAATCCTAATTCAATGTTTTGAACTAGTAAATAACTTAACATAAATTGAAAGTGTATGGATAACTAATCCCAATATAACAAACATGGTTTCTTTGGGGAAACACTTAATTTTAAATCCTTCATAGAGGTTTGTAATGAAAGTGTAAATTATCCTCAGTATATCCCATAGAAAAATCAAACTAGGTGTGAAATAAGGCTCATTTTCATCCACCACGTTACACTATATCAGGACTAGGATGCCTTTTTTAAGTTGTTACACCTAAGTATGTCTATGCTAGAACCATATCCCCTAGTAGTATTTAGAAAGGGTTGAATTGATAGAAAGATTCACATAATATCTACCTTACCAAAATTCTAGGATTTCTATCTATTATTATCATCAAATTATATCTTAGGGTTAGGTTCCCTATTATATATTTTCTAAATCAAGATTTCAATGTTACTATTAAGCTTCCTGTGATACCAACTATAAATACCCCAACCCCAGTAGCCCAAAGTCAGTTCCATATATTAATACATTGGAATATATACAAGACTCAAATACCAAAGGACTGGTCATCTTACTAGTTTTAAAATACATATTACATACATGAACATTACATTACAACTTGAAAGAAAAAATATAGAAACTCCATTGGTAACACCCAAAAACTCTTAGATTGACCCTCCAAGTCATTCATAATATTCATCCTCATATCTTGGGGAAAACATAAGAAAGGGGTGAGGTCCAATGCTTAGTAAGTGTATATAATATAGAATCAGATAGTATATACAATAAGGCATGGTGAATGACTAAAATACCATTCCATTAGATCAATATCTTGAACATGATTTGGAAAGAATAAATAATTAATAAATAATTTTTTTCAAATAATCACATGACAAAGAAGATTTACCATGGATATTATAATAGTTGAATATTCACATTGATAATCAATTACAAAAATAATTATGATGGAATGAATATGTTGTAAATATGAAACACAATGTCAAGGACTTGACCAAGACATCTGAAAATGATTAAGGCTTAATCCAAAACCATATCTAAATATGGGCAAGGCCTCATCCATATCTTTATATATTTTGTCACATGAGACATATCGATGTGTCGACGGGATATAGTAGGACGCACCCATTAATTTATAAGTCCAATTAATTCCACATATTAATGGGTTCAAACATAAAAATTATATTCATATGAAATGTAAATAACATTCCCCAATCTATAAACATAACCACTGACCATTCTGAGTAACATAGTGAATGGTATCAAGATAGCACATCCACATTCAATCTTATCCAAAACAATTTAATAAAATATAGAAAATGGTGATAATAGGAGATAAATATAAATAAATCATAAAACTAAATAGTGGTGTTGAAATAGATTAAAATAATCTAATAAAATCATTGTTGAATTCTAGAGAGAAATACCCCTTTTACTTTGTAAAGAGGATTTATTTTGGAAAAAACAATGTTTTTTGTAATATTTTTCTGTATAAAACTAGAAATGGGTGAATATAGTTTTTCATGAAAAAATTATTGTTTATAGAAAAATAATGGTGTCTTAGTTCATATTATGGTCGGTACACAAAAAATGGGTAAGATATTGAGGTGTTCCCTTTATTCTTGCTTGGGAAAAAATGAGAAGGGAACCTTGTAAAACATCTATTTACCCATAAATGAAAGATAAAATGATAAGGATATATTATTTTTGAAAATATAAACATAATAAATAATATGTAAACAAAAACTAATAAGAAATATATTGGGGTAAAGATAGTGAAAGCATAACCCAAAGGAAAAATGATGTTTTTGGTAAAAACCATTACCTTATGTCCGAAATTGTTTTACCATTTTACTTAACATCCTGGATAAAAAAATTAGATTCATTAATTAATTAAATGATAACCTATTCAAAATTTATTTGATTTATTATATTTTTTTGACTTTATTTACAACCTTCTTGAAGAGTTATAATATTAATATTTTTTTGTTCTAGAGCGTTCGTTTCTTTGGTCTTCATGATCGGTTTACTTTTACACTTATATGGAAGATCATGTAAAATTATAATAATTCTATATAATAAAAATAATATGTTATTAATGAACACACATAATATTAAATGGACTTATATATTAATTTTTTCAATATATTAAGATTATTCATTATATAATACTTTATTAATAATCGTTTAAATCATTTTGGTGGTTTTCGGTTAACATTAAATAGTTTTTTATTTATTAATTAGAATATTGTCTATATACTGGTTATAGAATAATAAATTACTATTAATATTTATAAAATCAATTATCCAAAATAATGGTTTTATTAACATACTTTATGGCATTAATAAATAATTAAAATGTATTGCCCATTATGTTGGTAGATTGACACATAACAAGCGATGGTTTCATTTATATGAAAAAAAAAGTGAGAGCTAAAAGAGTTTAATGATATATCTATAGTTAAAATGATATAATTATTCCATATGAATGATAATATATTTATCATGTCTCTTGGGACAGGGTTTGTGAGTTAAGGATAAAAAAATAAATGAAATTCAAATTAAAATAGAAGAAGAGAAAGAAGATTTTTACCTCTTGAATTCTCCTCCTCAAGAATCTATTTAAGAGGACTGTTTTTTGGAAAAAAAAATCTCATAGAAAATGGTGGGGGTAATATTCACATGTTTCGGAATAAATTTTTCAAGTATCAATTCTTGGACTGTGTCAGGAGAAGAGGTGGTGCGGGGTGGTATTTATAATGGAGGAGATAGGTGCTTTTCAAATATTTTTCCCATTTGTTTATTATGTGGGATCAAGAATACGAATAGTTTGAGAATTATCACTATAAATGTTAAAATATTTATAGTGAGTTTGATATTATAGTTCTTATATCATTCATGACATAGGTAATAGCATTTTTTTCTTATAATATATATATACTGTAAATTACCAATTTTCAGTGTTCACTAAAAACTCAACTATTTTAGAAAAATCCCAAAAATTCTCCCTAAAAATTATTAAATGTGTATAAATAAAAAATGTGCCCCGTTTTTTAAAAATAATTTTGTAAATATGAGAATTTTATCTTTTAATTTAAAACATCATTTTTTCTAGAATAATCAAATTTTAATATTATAACTGATTTTATGACACTTCCAAAAATTAATTAAGGTCTCATAAAATTAAAATATAATAATAATAAAACAACACATTAATATATAAAATAATTTTTTGAAAATAATTTTTTTTTCAAATAATTATATTAATTATATAATTGTAATTAAATATTTATGAGTTACAAAAATACCGACACTTAGTTAACAATTTTAATAATATTTGTTTTCTTGTAATATGAGATAATTATATCATACATTAATTTATAAGATGTCCAAATTTTATTTATACTATCATGGGTGAAGTTACTGTTCATTTCATTTGATTACTATTTTTAAGGTTCATATTACTATTTATAAGGACAAGTTACTATTTCATTTGTATAGACTCTTTAACTTATAAAAATACTTCATATTTAATTCATTATTCTTTTATAGAGTTTGTATTGTGTTCTATATGTGATTTAATGTGAATGATACTATATAAAATAATTATAAGAAGGAAAATTTCATTGATAGAATTCGGGGTCATTACGTTCTACCCTCCAATAAAAATTTCATCCTCGAAATATGATGAATGTCACCTCCTAAAAATATGTGGGTAGTTATTCATCATAATTTCATCTAATTATCACATATCCTCTTCAATTTTATGATTTTTCTAAAGTACCTTTACAATCTAAGTCACGCAATTCCTCAACACCCATTCATTAGTGTCCATAATTTGGATAGTCTCTTCATCGTAAGATAAATTAGGTTCCAAATCTATTCCTTCAGAAGTGAGGATATGTGTTGGTTATAAGAAAGTACTTAACAAATAGATATGGAACACATTATTTACTTTATAAAATCTAGGAAACATCACCAAGATATAATCCACAACTCCAACTCTCTCTAGGATTTCAAAATGTCCAATGTACCTGGGGCTTAGTTTTCCTTTCTTCCCAAATTTTATAACAATCATCCATGGAGGTACTTTCAAGAAAACATGATCTTCCACTTCAAATTCATAATCCTTCCTTTCATTATAGTCATATATATTTTGAATACATTGATGTTCTTTGATATATGTTTGAATATTATTTGCCTTTTCTATTTTTCCTCCACATGCTCTATGCCTACAAGGTTCCATTCACCAAATTCATCCCAACAAGATGGTGTGTGACATCAATTTCAATAAAATGCTTCATCTGGAGCCATTTTAATACTATAATGGAAACTATTGTTTTAGGAAAACTATAATAATGGAAAATAATAATCACATATACCTTTAATGTCAAGTGATCATGATCTCAACATGTCTTCTAAATTTAGGATCATCCTTTTTGATATCCTGTCATTTGGAGGGTGATAAGTGTTATTCATGTGAAGCCCAGTATCCAATGATTTTTAATACTTTTCTATAATTTCAATATAAATGATGGATCACAATTGGACATAATTGAATTAGGTTCAACATGAATTCCTATAACTTCATTAATATGGGGTGGTGTAAGTTCCTCTGGTGGAAATTCCTCCCTTACAGTAAGGAAATGTGCATATTTTGTGAGTATAAAAACAATTAACCATATTGCATCAATCATTCATGGAGTCCTTGGTAAACCAGTTAAAAAATCCATAGTAATGTCATCTCATTACCAAATAGAAATTTTTTGAGGTTTCATGACTTCTCTAAGACGTTTTCTTTAATCCTTTACCTTTTTATAGAATAAACATCTTGATACAAAATCAAAAATTTGATGATTTGTATTTTACACCTAAAAATATTTCCTCAAATATATATACATATTAGTGCTACTAGGGTGTATAGGGAAATTCGACCTATAGGTGTCATCTAATAATTCAATTTTTAACTCGGGTAAAGAGGTAACACAAAGTCTCTTCCCAAATTTAAAAATTCCATCCCCATATAAAAAGTCATCCAAATTACAATCCATCACGCCATTAATTTCATTTAAAAGATTCTCATCATCAGACTGAGAAATTTTAATCCTTTCTAACAAAGCTGGTTTGGAAACCATTTGAAAAGGTAATGATGTTTCACCTTCCTTAATAATTTCCATGTCCATATTTTCTTGATCGATGTACTCTAGATCCTTATCAAACAACATTTTATTTAGAACTCAATTATCCTTCTTGATCAATGCATTCTTCTTTATATCCATCCCTAGGTGGTAGTGTATTGAAAAATAATAATCCTTGAGTAGATCGAGCCATCTCGTTTTCCTCATGTTGAGTTCTTTCAAAGAGAATATATGTTTCAAACTCTATTGATCTGTATATATCTCACATATCTCACCATAGGGATTGTTTTTCTATATCATCATAGAAAATATTATAGAAAAATACTCAAGATAATGAGATGTATTGTTATGTTCATGAGTTTTTAACTTCCTTAATACATAGTAAAAAAACTCTATCATTCTGCATAAGGACACATTCGAGTACATTCTATTTTGAATCACTAAAAATAAAAAATCTACCATTTCTCAGTGGTATATTCATGATCATAGAATTCTATAATATCTTCTTTAATTATTCCAAATATTCATCTCAATATTTTTTTTCAAATGAACTTAAACCCTTTACGAGTAATCTTGGTTAACTGGTTAGATAATTGTGTAAAATTCTGAACAAAATTTTGATAGAAACCTACTAACAAAATGAAAATATCTACCTCAATTATGTGTGTAGTTGTAGGCCATTATGAAATTTCCTTTTTTTAATATTGGATCATATGAAATTTCATCCTTTCAGATAATATGAACAAGAAAAGATAATTATTGAATCCCAATTTTACACAAGATAAACTTCCAATATCATTCATTTCTTTTAAGACACTTTAAAACAATAAACAAGTGATTCACATGGTCTTAATTGATTTTTAAGTATACCAGGATACCATCATTATATACCACAAAAGGTCATCAAGATATTTCTTAAGAACTCTGTTCATTAGATCCATTAAAATAGAGGGTTCATTATTCAATAAAAATGGAATTATTGTAAACTCTTATTGTCCACACCTCTTTTGAAATGTTGTCTTTAGAATATCTTGCTACCTCACACCCAATTGATGATATCCAGATAAAAGTTCAACCATTGCTAAATATTCTACTATATGAAGTTGATCAAATAAATCATTGATTCAATATAAGGATACTTATTCATTATTGTAATAACATAGATTTATATAGAGTCATTTCATATCCTCAAGGATCCATGTTACTTCTTGATAAATAGGATAGAAGATGCCAATAGAGAAACATGGAGGTGAATAAACAACTTTTCACTCAATTTCTCTAGTTTTTTCTTTTGATACACTAATTCTGAAGTGTCCATTCTATAGGAATTTGTTTATATAGGACTTGATCGAGTAATTAAATAAATAGTGAAATCAACATACTACTCTAGAAGATTATAAGGTAATTCCTCTGAAAATAAATCAAAATATTCTTGCATAATAGGTGCATCTTCAACTTGAATATTTCTTTCATTATCCATATATGTTTTCATTTACCCCAAAATAATTTAATTTAGATGATCTAATAGACTTGGATCTAGATATGACTCAAATGATGTGGTTTATTCTCTAAAGGTAAGGGATTCTACATCTTCCTCACCAATCTTAATTTCCTTCTTTTGGTAATATATTTTAACATCATATTTTGAAAGATAATCAATACTTTGGATAAAATAAAATTCATTCATAGGTATGATGAAAAGGTCATATACTAAGTCATGTATATGTTCCATAATGGGGACTTAAGGATACATATTTTTTTCAATGATACATCCCTTGGGAGTTTTTACTGACAACTCCTTTATTAAATAAAAGGGAAATGTCTAATTTTCATGGAAAATTAGGATGATATAAAATAATTAAATGTCCTAGAATCAAATAAATCATTGGTTGAGTTTGAGAAAATGATTAAATTACCTCCCACCACATCATTAGAAACACCAACCATAACAGTTATGATTTCAAAATATTAGACTTCCTCCTTTGGCCTTTTCTCAGGAAATATTCATTGATGCTTGGGGAAATACTTTTCAAAGTGTATTGTGTCCCTAATATTATATAATTAAACATTAGTAGCTTTTTTCTCTCCCTTTTAATCTTGATCATGGTGGCCTTTATCCCCACACTTTTAGAAAACTCCTTTTCCATTAGAAATACACAATGGTGTTTCCTCCCACAAGTATCACACATTGGAAAATTTCCTTTTTTATTCTTACCTTTGTCCATTATTTGATCTACCACCCTATTCTTCCCTTATTTTTCCTTAAATTTATAAGACTTATATAATTTTTTTTATCTCTTGATATCACATGAGACTATATCTTCATTTTGTGGTGAATTTTGGGAGACTAGTTCCCTTTGGAAGAATGGTTTTGAACTATCAAATATTCAATCAATATTTTCCCTTGGATTACATATATAATATAAAACATGCCTTGATAACCTTGCAAAATTGTCTTGACACTTCACAGCATTTTCATCACCTGTTTGTTTCAAACTCAACAATTGCCTCTCCATATCTTCACATTGTTCACGAGGAAAATTATTTTCTAAGAAAAATTCCTAAAAATAACTCAATTCTATATTTCTAATTTCTTCCTCCTCTTTTGTGTTTAGAATCAATGATCACCATTAATCAGAATCTCATGAGAGATGAAACACTACCATGATAACCTTACCCCTATCATTTCTTCCCAAAGTGAGAAATATCTTATCTCTAGAAAATATCCACTAATGTATTATAAATGGGTCTGTAGTCCTATATAAGGATGGAGGGTGTTTTCATATAAACCGCTATAACATTACTCCTTCGCGTTGTAGAATATGATTCTCCATACGAGTAAGGTTATTATTTGTAACCTGAGTCATTTATCTCATTATAGTTATAAGATTCACAACACCAACCAGAGATCTAGTACAAACATCATTATCTTTCATAGGAGGGAAATACCTACGTGGGATAGACATGTGGATATGGTTTTCTTTCCTTCCACTGGGCATGATTTAAAAAAATAACATACACTAAGTCAGGTTATGAAACCTAATTCATAGTTTAAAAAAATAAAACACTTAACAAAAATTGAATGTTTACGTACAACTAATTTCTTAATAACAAACACAGTTTCCTTGCGGAAACATTTAATTTTAAATCTTTCATAGCGGTTTGTAAAGGAACTGTTAATTATCTTAGGCATACCCCTCGAGAGAATAAAATTAGGTGTGTCGTAAGGCTCATTTTTGTGTACCAGGTTACCCCAAGTCATGTTTGGGGTATTTTTTCAGAGTTGTTACTCATTTTAAACTTCTATTCCAAAACCACATCCACTTTTAGTATCTAGAGAGGGATGTGTTTCTAGGAAGACCCAAAAAATATCTACCTAACCAAAATTATAGGATTTACTTCTATAATTATCCTCAATGTGTATCTTAGTGTTATGTACCATAATATATATTTTTTTAATTCTAGTTTCCAAAGTTTCTACTAAACATCCTCTAATAACAACTATATATACCCCAACCCTAGTATCCCAGAGTCGGTGCCTTATATTAATACATTGTAATAGATACAAGACTCAAAACCAAAAGGATCGATCAGTTTATAAGTTTGGGAATCCATATTAAACACAGGAACATTACATTACAACTGGAAAGAAAAAACATAGAAACTTCATTAGTAACACCCAAAAACTATTAGATTAACCCTAAAGGTCATTCAAAAAATTCATCCTCATATCCTATAAAAAAATAAAACCTAATAAAGCGATGAGCTCCGATGCTCAGTAATGGTAAGTAATATAGGATAAGATAATATAAACTATAAATCATGGTGAATAACTAAAAACACATGCCATTAGAACATAATATTGATCATGATATGGAAAGAATAAAAGATGAATAAATAATTCAATATAAATAATCACATGAAAACAATCTTATCTATGTATATTCTACTAGTTGAATATTCACATGGATAATCAACTACTAAAATCATTATGAGGGAATGCATATGTCATTCATCTAAAACATACTATCAAGGTAATGATTAAGACATATTAAAATGATTAATGCATCATCCAACACCATATCCAAAAAAGGGAAAGGCCTCATCCATGTCCATATTGGTTTGGTTTCATGAGACCTATCGATGCATCGAGTGGCTATATTGGGCCCCACCCATCACATTATAAGAATAATTAATTCCGCATATGAAAGGGGTTAAACATAAAAAACCATATATATATATATATGAAATGTAAATTAATTTTCACAATATATAAACATAATTACTAAAAATTATATATAACATAGTGAATGGTATCAATATAGAACATCCACAGTCAAACTGTTCCTAAAGTATTTAATACAATATGGTAGATGATAATCATTAGAGATAAATCTAAATGAATCATAAAATTCAACAGTTTTGTTGAAATATATTAAAATACTCTAATAAAATAATGGAGGATTCTAGTAGGAAATACCCCTTAAAGAGTTATTTTGAAAATGGGAAAAAATTGATTTGGAGCGAAAACAGATAATGGTTGGATGGTGAAAATGGGTTTGATATTGAGACATACCATTTATTCTAACTTGGGAATAATTGAAAAAAAACCTTATTAAACATTTATTTACCCAAAAATGAAAGATAAAATGATATGGATATATTATTTTGGAACATATACACATAATATAGAATAATTAAACAAAAAAATCAATATATTTGGGTAAAGATAGTAAAAGAATAACCCAAAGGAAAAAATGAAGTTTCGAGTATAAACCATTACCTTATGTCTGAAATCAGTTTTCCCTTTTACTTAACATCCAAGATAATAAAATTAAATTCATTAATAAATTAACTCATAACCTATTAAACATGAATTTTATATATTATAGTTTTATTAAGTTCATTTCTGGCATATTTGAGGAGTTAAATGATTATGTTTTGTTGTTCTGGAGCGTTTGTTTCCTCCGTTTTCATGATCGGTTTACTTTTACGCGTATATAGAAGATTATTTAAAATGGAAATTATTATATAGAATAGAAATAATATTTTACTAATTAACATCCATAATATTTAATAGTATTATATATTATTTTTTCTAGATATTAAGATGATTCATTAGATAATACTTCAGTTATAATTGTTTAGATCATTTCGGTGGTTTCTTTAGTTGACACGAAAGTGTTTTTTTATTAATTATTATCACGTATATATATTGGTTTTAGAATAATACGTTACTTTTAATATGTATAATAAAATATTTTTTGACCATAATTATGAATTTATTACTATCCTTGATATAGTTAATGGCAAACCAAAATGCATCATCAATGATATCAGTATATTGACACATCACGAGTGATGGTTTTATTTATAGAATAAAAGTGAGAGGGAAAGGAGTTTGATGGTTGATATTCCATTAACATGAAATAATTTCAGTATATAAATGATTCAAGAGTTATCATTTATTTTTTTATAGGGGAGTTTATGGAATTATAAGAAAATAAATATAATTTCAATGAAAATAAAAGGAAATAAAGATGATTTTTACCTCTTGAATTAACCTCTTTGAGAACCTCCTTAAGAGGATGGGTTTTTCTCTTTTTTTATTACAACGGATCTTGGATTTAGATTATGGTATTGGGAAGAGGATTGGGAAGAAATTTCACTAGTATCCATTCTTGGAAGTTGTGGGGACAAGAGATGGTGAGGGGTGGTATTTATAGTAGAGAGGGGTGTTTTTTGAATATTTTATTCGTTTTTTTATTATTTTGTCTCAATACTATGAATAGATTGAGAATTATCACAAAAAAAAGTAAAATAATGAAGGGAATTTATATGTTCTTGTTCTTACATCATTAATTACTCAACTGGAAGTGTATTTATAAAATAATGTACATTTATTGTACATTTCTATATTTCACTATTTACAAAAATTCAGTTATTTTAGAAGAATCCAAAAATTAACCCTAACCATTTTAAATGTTTATAATTCAAAAATGAAATAAATTTTTTGAAAATAATTTTTTAAATATGAGAAATTTAATTTTTAATTTAAACTAACAGTTATTCAAAAAATTACAATTTTAATATTATAACTGATTTTATGGAACTTTCATAAATTAAATAAAGTCACATAAAATTATACAACATTAACATGAAGAAAATAATAATATATTAATCTATGTTTGGAAAATAAATTTTCATTTAAATAATTATATTAATTTTAAAATTTTAATTTAATATTTATGACTTATAAAAACACCGACACTTAATTGATAATTTTAAAAATATTTATTTACTTATACAATGATATAATTATTTCATACATTAAGATGCCTAAATTTTATTTATACTTTCATGGGTTAGGTTAATATTCATTTGTCTATTGTACAATTCCTAGGGGTCAAATTAATATTTCTAAGGGCATGTTACTATTTCATCATTATATACTCCTTTACTTCTTAAAATACCTCACACTTCATTAATTCTTCATTTATAAAGTTTGTATTATGTTATCTATGTAGTTATATGTGATTTATACTCTTTGAAATAATTATAGGAAGGTAAATTTCATTTATATATTTCTAGGGAATTATAAATAATTACTTTCATAACCAAGTCATGCATGGAAGACATATTCTTATGTGATCTTAACTACATCAATAAATATGACACTATATTATCTTATTTAGATAAATGAATCAAAATACACATTTTTATCTATAAAAGAACATTGATTCCCATTATTATATTTAGTTAAGATTAAAACTATAGAATATTATAATATTATTTTCAACTCATTATCATATATTTAGAACTTATCTTGCTATCTAATTTTTACTCCCTTCTAAGTCAATTTCACCATAAAATTATTTATCTTCAAGAAATATTGAATGAAACACCATTACTTACTTTTAAATGTAAAGAAAATCTTAGTATCCAAAACATTCTTGGGCTACTCCCAAGACATCATAACATAAACATTATTTAGGTTAACTAAAATAAATTTATCATGCATTACATGTATTAATAACTTTACCTCTTAAATCCAAGGATAAATGTTTTGTAAATTTTCTTATAATATTTTATCTCAAGGAATTATTAAAAAAATATTTTCAGGTTCCTCCCATGATCATCCTCTTTTTCTAAGTATACTAAAAAATCATCTAAAACACACCCAAAAAAATAGAAAGGTATTTATATGAAATAAAATTTATCAATGTATGAAATATAAAGAGAATTAGTAACCCCCAATTAAATTACCAAGAAATAATAATGTCTAAACATACTCCTAAAATCCATCTTTGAAATCCCCCCTTGCCCTCAACAGGTAAGATCCTGATTACAGTTGAATCACCAACAACCACTTCACTCCTTTATTCTAATATAATATATCATAATTGTATTATGTATAGATTTTTCATTTTTCTACTTAATTCAGTTCATAGTGGTTGATAAATAATTCAAAACAACAATCAACCTTTTTATAAAATATAAAATATGTTACCAAAGCTGTAACAATCGAAAAAATACGGTTTTCCCCTATATTAAATCTAACTAAGTCATTAACACTTATCACTTTTAAGGAACCATCAAATATATTGGAAAATATATTTGACTCATTCTATGAAATAATTTTATAGATAAAATCATCTTCCTCTATTTTGAAATTCTAAAGTAATATTTTTGAGTTGAGTCCAAAAACATTTCCAATAATGAAAAAACGTTATGTATATATATAGATCCCACCAGTTAATGAACAAACCTACCTATCTAGTACATTGAAAATATTTATTATCATGAATAATGGGTCATTACAAACTGAAAAGAAAATATACCACTCCTCTAGGAAATATAAAACACTCCCATAAGGTGGTGTAAAATATATTATATGATTATAAAAGTCAATAAGAGCATTGAACTCCACCATTTAATACATTCTAACTGTGATATAGAATGTGTTTATTTATAAAACTAAAAATCTCCACAATATATATGCATAATTAATAATAATAACATATAAAGTAAATTTAAATCATTATTTAATCATTTCTATAAGTGGTATCCCATTATTCATTAAATAATTTATGAACTCCTCATATAAATATAATTGGTCTATTACTTGTAAACATATAAATTAATGATATATTCCAATATCAAAATAAATATATATACTAGTTTAAGTATTATTAAAGATACCTTATACTATCATAGACCCTATATCATATTACATATATGCATGAAATGTATAAAACAGGTCACGACCCCTCCCCCTAAAGGTAGCCCTTCTGGGTCGGCAACGTGTGGAGGGAAATAAAAACACCTGAATCCATCCTCGATTTTTCCATGATTTTGAATCAATAATATAGGTTCTATCATACACATAGATAGAAGGAATTAACCACCTTATGATAACATAAGTAAAGAGAGATAAGGTAAAACCACCTTTAAATTTCAACTCAAGAAAAAATAAAAGATCCCAAATTCATGCATGTAATGTCATAGAAAATGAAACAATAACAAAAGAAACTACATGAACCAAAAATGAAAACATTTATAGTGACCTCGAATCCTATAAATCTTTTAAAAAACTTCACAAACTAGTAATATAAAGCATAATCACAAACCATTTCTTGTGGTCATTAAAAACAATTTATATATATATATCATGAGAATGATAGGTATACTTAATACGATCTTCCCTAAAGCCTCTCATAAAAAAGATAAATAATGAATACTAAATCATGGTGGGAAAAAGTGAATCTAAATCATCATTAATACATGTATACTACATTCCTTTCCTCACTATGGATCTCTCAAAATGTATCAGATACAAGAAATAATATAATATAATATTAAATGAAGGCTCCCTACTACCAATTGTCCATTAGTTTTCTAATCATCCCCAATGTTTTATGTCTTGAGAAACTGATTATATCTTGAATATTTCACATCAAATAATCTGATCACAAACCAAAATCCCTTTCAATCACATCATCTCACTATTTCCATCTAAATCTTCATATAGTAACCAAGTGGTTCAATGATTCACCCTAGCCCGCATATTGAGTACTATAACTCAATTCATCACAACCAACACATTAATAATCTGTAATAATATGTATGATATTGTATCCATATATAAATGTGTGTGAAATATCAAAAATCCATTATATCCTTAAACACACATACTGGAGAAAGGTAACCACCATGCAAACTAGCACATAATACCACCAAGATAAGAGAGTGGAAAAATGTGTGGTATATAATGATAAAAAAACATTTTAATTTATTAAAATATTTATAATAAATGACTTAATTTACTCACATTATGTTTAATATGTTTATTTATAAAATATTTGTGATTAAATCATTCATTTTCATATTAGATGACAACTAAAATTTTGACCCTTCAAAGTGCAGTGTAGTATTTTACCCATGTGTAATGGTTTGTGACTTATTTGGACATAATAATGTAGTAAATAATTCTTCACACAATGGATTAAAACATTCATTTAGAGAATTAGAGTTATATCTTGAATTTCATTGGAGTAAATGGTCTATGGAGTCAATAATGGATTGGACCTGTCAACAAGGGTCCCAATTCACCATTTCATATGTATCTTCGAAATTAAATATTTTATTGGGATGAGATTTCAAAATTATAAATTGTGTAAAATTATTTAAAAATCATTCATCTATTAGTATAGTCGTTTCGTGTGTTTTGGAGGCCAAAAAGTCAGTTCAATTTGGATTAAAATATTTTCCAAATTTCTCATTCAAACCTATAAATTCGGGGAACACTTGTAACACCCCAAGACTTTATAATATTTTTATTTATAAAAAAATATTATCTTCGTTTTTTTCTTACTTTTTACACACCACCACGTTAAGATTATGCTACACACAACAATGAGTTAGCTTGCGTCACAGGCAAGACCCAGTTTTATCGAACAACAATATATAAATAAAATATTATTATTTAATAAAATATATAACCTATACCTAAAATTATAGGTTATGAATAGAATTAAACAAATTTTATATTTTATATATTCTAAATAATTTTAATATTCATCTTACACATATTCTAGACATGATATAAGAAAAGATTCCATTTTTTTGGACAAAATAATTTTTTTTTCAACAAATTCGGTTTTTCCATATTTTGATGGCATCGTAATATTCTTCATTGGAAGCATTATATAAAAATTTACTTTGAATAATTTTTTTTATATTTTTCAAGTAAGTTTTATGTTTTGATGAATAGTAAAAATATACTTTATTTTAATTGAAAACAACTTTTTTCATCCAAATAATTTATGTGGATAAATTATATTATTTAATGGTTTTAAAGTAAAAATAGAATGTATTTTTACCATTTAATATAATTTTGGTCATCAGAAGTAATTTTACTATGAATTTAGATGTGAAACAATTTCAATCTGTCACAATGTTTTATATTTTAAAAACTCATTTTTCATTCCGACAATGAGATTAATTTTAAATTAATTACTGAAAATTCTATGTTATAAATTTCGAAAAATAGTTTTCATATTTGGAATAAGTAGGTATAAATTATGTTTATAAGATTATTTTATTTTATTTTATTTTTGATATTATCAATTGTAACTGTAGTAAATTTTTATTGTAGCGGTTAAGTGTAAATCATGTAATAAAATGTAAAAATAATATTATAAAACTACACGAACTTCTATAAAAATTATGTTGGATGAATAAATTCATCCCTTATAACCTATTTGCCGAAATTAAATCATTTAGTGGACCCTTTTCCATGAATATGACATGAATATTATTAAAATTAATGAATATGACAAAATGTCACACTCTCATTTCTTATAAGTTTAATAATTTTAATAAAGAGGTTTACAGGAGATAAAATAGATTATAAATAGTATATGGAAATATAAAATGATTACCTACATCATTAAATTTATATATAATTTTTATAGATTAAATAATTAACATTAATTATGACATAAAAGTGATGCAGAAACTATTTTATTAATAGAAATATCAATTAAATGATATTAAAAATATTAAAATAAATATAATTTTAATTAATCAATGAAATCCGATAATTTTAGAGATAACGTAGAAATGTTATTGACATATTTGAAGTCTTTTTTTCGTTTTTATCTTGTTGGTTTTATATTTTAAAAAATCTATATATTGAATCATATTAAAATTTACATAAATGAGATTTTAAAATTAATACTATTTTATTAAATGATATAAAAGTCATAAAATCTAATATTCATCCAAATAACATGGATAATTTCAAATATTTCATTAATTATTAAATTAGGATTCTTTTAGAATTTTATAGTAACTATATTAACCTTAAATTTTAAAAATACAAGAAGACATGATTACAGTTAAACTCTTTAACTAAGGGTTAAATCCAAAAGATAAGGTAAATTTTATCCCCTAAATATGTCCAAAATTCATTGGTTGATGGTATTTAGACCCATACTTCTATTATACTCGAAGTAAATCACCTTGAAGTTATTTTAAATAGAAAATAAATTTATAATAAATTAATATTTTATGATATTCCAAATGTGGCCCTCAACTCTCTTATGAAATAGAACAAATCCTTCTCTTTAATTCACATCTAAAAAAAACTATGTCTAGGAAAAACCCTGACCATTTATCCTCCCAACATTACCCAATTCATACTAGATTCCACAAGACTGACATAAATCCATCATAAGTAGTCCTTTTGTTAAAATCAAATGGATACACTGGATGAAGAAGTAATTGTTTTACCAATTCAATTCAATTTCATTTCTTATTCTATAACCTATTTATATGATGTTTCCATACCAAAGTAATAATTCTAGTATCATACATATACTAAAATGTTATTATAATAATGTTAAAACCATATTCATTATTTTATAAATTATATTATTAATAATATCACCATGCGTGCGTGCGTATGACTTACCGTCTCCATGTTGGGGTGGAATTTGTTATTCAAAAATAATTTATTTGTACAAGTATAATGATGATTATAATAGATATAAATAATAAATATTCTATGAAATTTATTCTATATAATTAATATACCATCCAATTTCATACCATCTAACAATCAAGAGAATGATATCATAGCTCGTGCATACATATGTCATATCGTCTCCATGACACGGTGAGATTCATTATAAATGTTAAACAATAAAGAATGATTATAAAATTTATAGTATGAGTAAAAAATAATAATTATAAACATTAAATAATTATTTATATGAATAAAATTCATCATATTCATAACAAACATGACTTACACAAAAAAACATTCATAGGAAAATGATGCAGTTAACACCCAAAACAATCGTAATACTAAACTATTATTTAAAAAATGATATAAGAGGATCATATATGATATCATAAATATGGATATGTTCCTGGTAATATTTAATAAATTTTTTTAAACACTATAGTGTTGGTTAACGCACCCTCTACTAAAAGAATGTACATGGTAAGGGTTTTTTTAACAATATCTTTTTTATTCGAGATTGTTTATTTCTATATAACTACTCGAAGATATTTATCATCCATATCCATGTTTCTTAAAATGAATTTCAAAAATATTATCGACAATTTTTTAATGTCATTTTTTTCCATGAATAACTTTTTAAAAAAAGTTTCGAAAGGAATCTTTCTTTAATTTTCTAAATGAGGTTCTTTATGACCATTTCAATAAATTAAGGAATGAATGTTTTTTAAGTTATATGGCGTGAGCAGATATTTTCCGACATTATGATGCCTTAACTTTTTGAAACGCCCCTTAGAATCTTACAGGGTTATTTTCAAAATAAAATTCATTCTTTGATAATTGTAGGGATTTAAAAAGATTTTAAAGTAAAAATTAATATTTCTCTCAAAGAGTTTTAATGATTTTGTTAGATTATTTTCATTTATATCAAGTTATTTTATTGTATTTTATGCCTAAGTAATGTTTATTTATTATAAAACAATATTCTATACTGTATTGAAGGTTCAATGATATATTTGACTGTGGATGTGCTATTTTGATAGCATTCATGATTTAGGGTTACTGTATTGACATTTTGTATGCTAGTTTTAATACCAACGATTATATTATGTTTTACTCCTTTCATAAGAGGAATAAATTGGACATATTAAGTGATAGGTGAGGCCCTCTATATCCCATCAATGCATCTGTAGGTATCATGGGACAACCTAATGTCTTGGCACAAGGCCTTGGTGGTATGGTTATTTATAGTATTGGAATGAGGCCTTCATGGAATAGTTATGATGTCTGACACTATTCATTCCATCATTATGAGATTATTTATTGATTTGACATGTGATTATTAGACTATTATATTATCCATGTGATTCTTTATATGGAATTATTTGATTTATTCTTTTCATATTATGGTCATGATTTTTTAATGACTTTTTTTATGTATTATACCTTGCGTTGAATGTTTCTGAATAATTATGAAAGATTATTCTATTTTTTTATCCTTACTAAACATCTAAACTCACCCCATTATTTTGTTATGTTTTCCCATGATGCCAAGAAGGGTTATATGAATGATATGTAGGGTTAATCTAGGATAATAATAGCATTCTCAATGAATTATCTATGTTTCATTTTAAGTTTTTAATTTTAATGTAATGTTCAGGTATGTAATAAATTTTCTAATACTGCTAAATTGATAATTCCATCAAAATTTGATTCCTTAAAATCATACCAATGTATTAAAATAATGTATCAACTCTAGGATTCTGAGGATGGGTCATTATAGTTTGTATCTGATAATGTTTTGGAATAAACATGGAAATAGATTTAGAAAAAGTATATTAGGGATCATAACCCTAAAATAGACATTATGGATATGTATAGAGGAACATCCTAAAATTTTGGTAATGTAGAGATTATGTGGGTATTCCAAGAAAATACTTCTTTGTCTTGATACTAAAGGTGTATTTGGTTCTGGAACAGATGTACCTAGGAGTAATAACTCTCACAAGGTGTTTTGGGCTTGACTCGGGGTAACCTGGTACACTATAATGGGTCTTAATACACACCTGTCCTGACACTCTCAGGGGGTATGCAAAGGATAATTCAAATTTTATTTACCTTCCATTATAATGTATAAATCATTAAATATGCCCCAAATTAACCAATGATTATTATTATAGGATTTATTATGCTTAAATTTATGTTATATGATATATGTTATACCATATTTTGATTTATAAAAAGTACATAACTTTATATGTTAATACAGTATATTCCATCTTATAGAAATGGTTCCTAGTATATGTATTGAGGACTCCGTCAATGAACACTAACCAAAGAGTAAGAAGGATCATATCTTTTATAGTCTTATGCCAACATTTTGAAGGAAAATTGTCTCCCATCTATTATTATCATAAGAAGAAATAATATCACATGTTAATAAGATAAGTAAATAATTATATGAGTTCATTGGATTTAAATGGAAGCGAGAGAAGCTGAGGATGGAAGAGAAAATGATGAATAAAAGGAAAAGGGGAAAGAAGGGTTTTCCTACATTTGATAACTGTGGAAAGAATCACCCTGGTAAATACTTGAATGGAATGAGAGTTTCTTATATGATTGGAATTAAAGGACACCAAGTTAATTATTTCAAGGGTAAAAAAATGTTTCTAGTGTATAATGATTCAACTACAAGAAGATAGGACACTATGAAAATCAATAACCCAATCATCAATGGAATATACCCCAGATTATGCTATTTGATAATGATCAGGTTATGATACTACCACAGATGAAGTGGAATAATTTATATGCCTATTAAAGATTTATTTTATTAATATACTTTATTAATGATTTACTTGTTTTAAGAAATATGGAGTATGTAAGGATTGTACCATAGTACTATTTCATTACAGATTCGAGATTGTATGGTACTAAGTAAAGTGACACAGTTGTAGGTTAATATTTTTTGGAAAATGTATGGTTGAGGGAAAGATAACCCTTAATATATTTCTGACACTGAGATAATGATGTTTTAATAAAGGGATGATTTATTTGGATAATGTATATTAGATATTATTGACAAACATATAAATAATTAATGGTTTTTTATTCCATCATTGTAGGAGTTTACAACATTTATGGATTTAAATAGTATATCCAATATTCTATGTTTAACATAAGGAATAAAGAAACCTGAATGTATTTAATAATATTTTATGTTAATTTAGGGTATTAACATGTTTTAATAGAATACATGATTAAGGTATTCACATGTTTTCTATGTGACAAAAAAAATATCTGCATTATGTTATGTGACTTTCATTATAAATTTTTGGACTATGAGTTTAGACAGAAGTATTTTGGATAAGTTTAAAGGTTGTAATGGATTAAGTTGAACAATGGATCATATTATTTAAGGTTAGAACATTTATTAATATTATTATTAGAATTTTATCATAATATATTTTTAAGAAAAGGGAAACTCGTAGGTTAGGCAACAACCAGTCACGTCCGGCAAGGCCGTGAGAGTTGTACCTGTAATCGATGGATAATAAGGGTGCATCACCTACAACTGGCCTATGTAATGTCCTGGTTTGTATAATGTAGGTTTTTTTGTATTTAAATTCTGTGATGGATAAGGTATAAGTTCATTTTCATAACCCAATACAATTAATATAAATAGAATATTTTTTAATTTTATTATCTTTTAGAAAGAAATATGAGTTTGTAGTAGAAATTAGTTAAAGGATGAAACTCTACTTGTCATGTATATATGATTCCTTGATTTATTATTATATAAAGTAAATTAATTCATAAAATATAGGGAAAGGATATTAAAACCCAAAAAATCCCTAGTAATTTCTGTTTATATTAATCAAATAGTCCCTTAGATAATCATTGGCTACTAGATTTGTGATTGTCAACTTTCTCCAGGCCATATTCTCTATCACTCTCTATCAGAACATGATGGTTAGATTTTTATTCCATGTCTATGTTTTCATATATAGAACCTTTGTATGTGTTATCTCTAGTGAAATTCATAATTCCCTTTATTTATTTTAAATTCGGGGTCTCATTAAATCTTTTCTGATATGGGATTTCAGAAAACAAGTTTTGAAATGTAAAACCCCTTGTTTTTTATCCCAATTTCAAATTATGAGGATGCAATTTATTGAGGGAGGGGAGAATGTAATACCCCAATAAATTATAATATTTTAATTTATAAAAAAAATTGATTTTTCTTTCTTTCTTTATTTTTACACAACACCATGATAATATTTCACTACACACAACAATGAGTTGCCATGAAATATACACAAGACCCAGATTTATCGACCAACCATATGTTAATAAAATAGTATTATTTAATATAATATATAACCTAGACATTAAAATAAAGTTTATGAATTGTATTACTTAAAATTTAGATTTTATATACTCTATATACCTTTAACATTCATCTTTTTTATTTTCTAGGCATTATATAATATTAGATTCCATTTTTCAGATAAAAGAAGTATTTTTCAAAAAATGCAGTTTTTTCAGCATTTGATGGTGCACTGATTTTAAATCTAGTTTTTATACTTTTATAGATTATATTAAACAAAATAAACATCTTATTTTTAATCAGGATATAAAAATTTACTTTTGATGAATTTTTGATATTGTTCTGATAAGTTTTACGATTTGATGAATAGTAAAAAAATACAAACTTTTAACTGAAAACAATTTTTTTCAAAAAAATTATTTATAAGGATAAATTAAATTATTTAATGGTTTAAAAGTGAAAAATATAATATATTTTTAGAAATAAAAATAATTTTGGTCATTGTAATTAATTTTATCATGAATTTCGATGTAAAAAAATTTCATTCATTTGTAATGTTTTAACTTTTAAAAACAAGTTTTTCCCTCAAACTATGGGATTAATGATAAATTAATTACTGAAAATTATAGGTTTCAAATTTTGAAAAATGGATTACATATTTGGAATAATTATGTATAAATTATGTTAATAGGTTACTTATTTGGATTTTATGAATAGGAACTTTATAATTTTTTATTACCATAGTTAAAGGTAAATAGGGTAATTTAAAGTAAAATTAATATTATAATATTACTCTAAAACATATAAAATATCTGTTTGATGAATAAATTAGACCCTTATTATCTATTTCTCTTAATTTAATTATTTATTAGACCATTTTTCTTGAATATGACATGAATATTAATAAAATTTATGAATATGACAAAATGTCACACTCTGATTTCGTATAAGTGTAATAATTTTAATATAGAGATCTATCAAAGGTGACATCAATTATAAATAGTATATGGAAATATACAAAAATTAAATACATCATATAAATTTATATATAGTATTTAGAGATTAAATAATTACCATTAATGATTACATAGTAGTCATGAATAAATTATTTTATTAAGTGAAATATCAAATAAATGATATTACAAATTATAAAATAAATATAATTATACTTAATTAATGACATCCAATAATTTTATAGATAACATGGACTTTTAATTTACATATTTCAAGTATTTATTCAAATTTATCATGTTGTTTTTATATTTTTAAAAATGTAAATATTGAATAGTATTAAAATTGACATAAATTATATTTTAAAAGAAATAGTATTTTATTAAATGATATAAAAGTCATAAAAATATATTATTCAGAAAAATAACTTTTATAATGTTAAATATTCCATAAAGGATCCAATTTATGTTCTTTTTCATTTTAGAGTTACTATATTAACCCTATCGTGTAAAAATACAAGAAGACACGATAAGAGTCGAACTGTTTAACTAAGGGTCAAATCCAAAGGATGGGGTTACATTTATGACTTAAACATGTATGAAATTTATTTTTTGATGGTATTTAGACCCATAATCATATTATAATATAAATATATATATTTTTCAACTATTTAAAACCAAAAATAAATTAATAATAAAATAATATTTTAGATATTCCAAAAAATCCACCCACCTCTCTAATAAAAGGGAACTTCTCATTATCTTTAATTTACACCTATAAGGCCTTTGGATCAAACCAAAACATCCCATTTATCCTACCAAATTTTCTATATTCATCCTATAGGCCACACTTTGTACATAAAACCAACCTAAGGAGTCTTTTTGTGCAAATAAAAAGGACACTCTCAAAGAATAGGTAATTGTTTTTCCAATTCAATTAAATTTCCTTTCTTCTTATACTTCCACTTTCTATGATGTTTCCATATCAAAGTAATGACACTAGTATCATCCATATACTGAGATTTTATTATAATCATGGGATAACCATATTCTATATTTTATCCCTCATATGAATAACAATGTCACTATATATCCATACATACAACTTTCTGTTTCAACATCTTAGTGTAATTTGATATTCTACACATATTTAATTGGAAGAGTATAACTTTGATTATAATGGATATAAATAATTAATATAATATTATAATTATTATGTATAATTACTATACCATCCAATTCTATACCATTTAACTATCAAGGGAATGATATCGTCGCTCGTGCGTACGTACAACCTACCGTCTCCACGACGCGGTGAGATTGATTCTCCATGTTAACCATTCAAGAATAATTCTAAACTTTATACAATGAGTAAAAATAATTATTATGAACCTTATATCATTATGGATATGAATAAAATACATTATATTTATAATAAACATGAATTATTCAATAAAAAATTGCATAGGAAAACGATGCAATTAACGCTCGAAACAATGGTAATACTGAAATATTCCTAACAAAATGATATTTGAGGATCATATATGATATAATAAATATGGATATGGTACATGTATAATTTAATAACATTATTTAACCATTATAAAATAGGTTAACCCATCCTCAATATTGGAAAGAACAAGGTAAGCGTTATTTTAACAATCTCTTTATTATTCAAGATTGTTTATATGTAAGTATCTTTTGGGACATATTTACCATCCATTTCTATGTTTCATAAAATGAATTTCAAAATATTATCAAAAATTTATTAAAGTGAATTTTACCCATATTTTACTTTTTTATAAAACTTTTTGAAAGGAAACTTTCTATCATTTTCCAAATGAGGTACTTTATGACCTTTTTGATAAATTAAGGAAAGTGTGTTTTTAAAATTATACAGCATGAGCGACAATTTTCCGCCGTTATGGAACCTTAAATTTTTGAATCTTCACTTAAAATATTACAAGGTTACTTTCAAAATAAAAATTTTCCTTTTTTAATTGTGTGGATATTAAATGATTTCAATGTAAATATTGGATATTTCTCTCAATGATATTTAATGATTTTGTCAGATTATTTTCATCTATATCAACATCCTTTGTTGAATTTTTTCCTCTTAATTAAGGTTGAATTATTATGATAAAATATTCTATATTCTATTGAAGGTTTAATGATATATTTGAATGTGTATGTTCTATTTTGATACAATTCATGATTTTTGGTTAATGTATTAAAATTCGGTATGTTAGTTTTGAAAATAATGTTTATGTTATGCTTCACCCCTTTCATAAGAGGCATGCGTTGGACTTAATAAGTGATAGGTGGGGCCTGTTATTGCATCTCAATGCATCAGTAGGTCTCATGATACAAAATAGTTTCTTGGTACAAGGCCTTGATGGCACAGTTATTTATGGTATTGGAATGAGGCCTTGATGGTATGGTTGTGATGTACGACATTATTCTTTATTTCATTCTGAGATTAGTTATTGATATTATGTGTTATTATTCAGATGGTAGAATACCCAGGTGAATGTTTACATAGATTTATTTTATTTGGTCTTTCCATAATATTCTCAATATCTATTTAAAAGGATTATTCTTACATTTTATACCTTGCCATGAATGTTTGTGATTAATTATCAAAGCTCCAGTTGTATTTTTTGCCTTACTGAGCATCTGAGTTCACCCCTTTATTATGTTTTATTTTCCCACAATTCCAAGAAGTGTTTTATGAATGAAATGCAGGGTAAATCTAAGATAATAATGGTGTTATCAAATAGTTCATTATGTTTCATTTTATCCATTGAATTGTAATGTAATGTTCATGTATGTAATCAATTTTCTAGGACTACTAAACTAATCAGTCCATCGGGAATTGATTCCTTGTAATCATACCAATGTATTAAAATAATGCACTAACTCTATGATTCTAGGGTTAGGGCGTTAAAACCCTATCCTCCCATATACATTATAAATGATTATTTTACTCATTTTGAATGGGTAGGTCATAAATTATGATATTTAGTACAGAGGGGAAGTGGTTTCATTCCATTTGTCCAATAGTTTTTAGAGGGATAGATCGTGAAGCAAGGATACCTTCATCAAAGACTTATTCTTCTTCATGTTGTAATGTTTCTGTTTTTTGTAATAATTTGTCCATTTATCTTCAATTTATTCTTTATTTTTTAATGAAATTATTCTGTTATTTTCTTATTTGGGCTTAGATTCAATAGTTACAATGAAATTGGTTTATACGCTTTTTAGACTCTTTCACAAAGTGTGCGAGTTTCAGTAATATATGAATTATGAGAGTGAAATCTTAATTGATAAAATAAAAAAAATGGGATCAATTTATAGGTTTAATATATATTTTTTAAACTCGATTTATACTCAATTATAGTATGGATATGAGTCTAAATTCACCATATACCATAAGATAACCTTAGAAATGAAATTTATTAACTGTGATGTTATTTCTTATCTGATGATTGACTATGTTTTAATTCATTTCTACTTTATTGTTGAGGTAAATTACCATATGTATGTGGGGTTAACATACTAGGGGATCCTAATATGGTGGATTTTAATTTTAATTATAATGATTAATATGTAAGTGATTTGGTATAGTTATATAGATTATACCATCTAAAAATATTTTCTAAAAAACATCTTCTCATTTTGTTTTATCAATAAAATTACATAAATAAAAAAACAAATATATTCATCTTCTAACATACTTCTTCTTGTGTTATAAACCTTTAATAAACCACCAATATTTTTTAGTAGTGATTTTATATTATTTTTTTTAAAATGCCTCTAATATATGTTATTTTAAGTACTTTTATCTTAGAGAGGGGACATGATTAGAAAATATATTATACCTATTTACATTAAAAAAATAACAAACATCATTTCAGAGTACACATGGAAATGTATTTTAAATTGGAATCATTTCATGGGATACAAGTACTACATTCAAGTAATTTCATGATTTTTTTATTTAATTATCTTCTTCTGTTTTTTTCCATTCTCTAACTTTCAAAACTTTTTAGGACCATTATTTCAAACCTTATATCATGATATTATGGCTTAGTTATATTTCTTTTTCTCTTTTCCCTAATTTATGACATGATCTCATCAAAAGGATCTCTTTGATATAGATCCTATGATTTAATGTGACATAAAGATCAATTCTGACAATTTTGTTCAATATAATGTTTCAACATTTACCAAAAAAAGTAATTCAATCATTATTTGAATGTTGAAATTGGATGTACATATAAAACATACATAAAACTGGATGTAATGGCTTCTAATAAAAATAATGAACTTGATAGAATCATATTAGAGTTGGTTGCACCTAATATTAATTATTAACCAAAATTCTTTGAATATCCAACTCTCAAATCGGGATTCGTACTAAAACATGGGTTAATTTACCTTCTCACAAAATTTCATGTAACATTAGATGAGGATATAAACAAACACCCTAAATAATTCAACATGGTGTGCTCAACAATGTATCCAAGAAATTCTTATAAAGATCAAATTAAACTAATATTATTCCAATTCTAAATTTATGTAACCATAAATGAATGTATGTATTATCATTTTTTCATTATCAAGGATGACTTATATTCGAATGGGTGGCTTAGGGATAAATAAAGAACATAGTGAATCGGTGAATGGGTACTAGGAGTGATTCATGAATTTGTGTTAAAGAGTACCATATCACAATCTTAGTGAAAAAATCCTCATCCAGTACTTATATAAAGGCCTCACACCAATGGATACGAGTATAGTGGATACTGCATCAGGGGGAAAATTGGATAAAAAAACATCAATATCTTCTCATGCTTTGATTGGAATAATGGTAGAAAAATCCTGGAAATTTGGTTATCAAGGTATACCATCTATAAGAGGTGTACACCTAGTATGTACTTCCTCTTTTGAAAACAATTATATAGATACTAAATTTAGATAATTGAAAATTATGGTATGAAATATTTCTTCAGGTAAAAAGACATCCAAAACCACTTTTATTTGGCCTTATGGAATTTTCACTGAACTAGGCAACCCAACAAATTATTTCCCCACAATTACAAGAGACTAAGGATTGTGAAGTTGTATTACCTTGGAGACTATATCAGTAGTAGTAGAACCTCCATCCCTAGAATAGGTATGATTTCATCACACCAATATACAACCATGGGTGGAAGGATCTCTTGAACATGACATCTGGATCTAGACAACAAAAATGGTCCCCTTTTAAAAAAACATCCAATTACCTCTACCTTACCACGAGGTTTTCAACAAACCCAAAATAGAATTGAATCTCAAGAATAAAAATTTAATCAATATCATAATTTTCCCCCCAAAAATGGTTTATTATAATATTTGAGACCTTTTAAAGAAAATTATTCTTAATCAATGAAATGATTAGAAGATTTTGGGTATAGAGTTCAGGGAATATAAGATGTGAATGAGCCAGATTTCCACTACCCTCTATTAATTTTTAAGGAAGAACACTGGAAATCATCCTTCCCAACCAATGTGAAATCCAAAGGTGAATTTAATTATGATCACATTGATAATTGAGAATAAAATGTTAAATAAAAGTGTTCCTAGAAGTTGACCGATATTCAAACTAGCATGTGGGATTCCACCATCTCCCTATGTAGATGATAATATAAAAGGGCTATTGAGGAAAAAAGAAAACCTAGTGATATAACACCTATAAAACCAACCTAAGGAGTCTATTTATGAAAATCAAAAGGACACTCTCATAGAATAGGTAATTGTTTTACCAATTCAATTAAATTTCCTTTCTTCTTCTACTTCCACTTTCTATGATGTTTCCATATCAAAGTAATAACACTAGTATCATCCATATACTTAGATTTTATTATAATCATGGATACCCATATTCCATATTTTATCCCTCATATTAATAACAATGTCACTATATATCCATACGTACAACTATCTGTTTCCACATCTTGGTGTAATTTAATATTCTACACTGATTTATTTGGAAGAGTATAATTTTGATTATAATGGATATAAATAATTAATATAATATTATAATTATTATGTATAATTACTATACCATCCAATTATATACCATTTAACTATCAAGGGAATGATATCATTGCTCGTGTGTACGTACGACCTGCCGTCTCCACGACGCTGTGAGATTGATTCTTCATGTTAACCATTTAAGAATAATTATAAAATTTATACAATGAGTAAAAATAATTTTTATGAACCTTATATAATTAAGGTATATGAATAAAATTCATTCTATTTATAAAAAACATGAATTATTCAATAAAAAATTGAATAGGAAAACTATGCAATTAACACTCGAAACAATGGTAATACTGAAATATTTTTAACAAAGTGATATTAGAGGATCATATATGATATAATAAATATGGATATGGTACATTTATAATTTAATTACATTATTTAACCATTATAAAAGAGGTTAACTCACCCTCAATTATTGGAAAGAACAAGTTAAGGGTTACTTTAACAATCTCTTTATTATTCGTGATTGTTTATATGTAAGTATCTTTTGGGACATATTTACCATCCATTTCTATGTTTCATAAAATGTATTTCATAATATTATAAACAATTTATTAAAGAAATTGTTTACCATATTTTACTTTTTTATAAAACATTTTGAAAGGAAACATTCTATCATTTTCCAAATAAGGTACTTTATATCCTTTTCGATAAATTAAGGAAAGAATGTTTTTTAAATTATACGGCATGAGCGACAATTTTCCGCTGTTATGGAACCTTAAATTTTTGAAGCTTCACTTAAAATATTACAAGGTTATTTTCAAAATAAATTTTTTCCTTTTATAATTGGGTGGATATTAAATGATTTCAATGTAAATATTGGATATTTCTCTCCATGGGATTTAATGATTTTGTTAGAGTATTTTAATATATATCAACATCTTTTGTTGAATTTATTTTCTTAATTAAGGTTAATTTATTATGATAAAATATTATATATTATATTGAAGGTTTAATGATATATTTGAATGTGTATGTGCTATTTTGATACAATTCATGATTTATGGTTAATGTATTAAAATTCGGTATTTTAGTTTTGAAACTAATATTTATGTTATGCTTTACCCATTTCATAAGAGGCATGCATTGGACTTAATAAGTGATAGGTGGGGCCTGTTATTGCCTCTCAATGCATCGGTAGGTCTCATGATACAAAATAGTTTTTTGGAACAAGGCCTTGATGGTACATTTATTTATGGTATTAGAACGAGGCCTTTATGGTATGGTTATGATGTTCGAAATTATTATTTATTTCATTATGATATTAGTTATTGATATTACGTGTGATTATTCAGATGGTAGAATACCCAGGTGAATGTTTGTATAGAATTATTTGATTTTTTCTTTCCATACTATGCTCAATATCTGTTTAAAAGGCTTGTTCTTACATTTTATACCTTGACTTGAATGTTTGTGATTAATTATAAAAGCTTTAGTTGTATTTTTTCCGTTACTGAGCATCAGAGTTCACCCATTTATTATGTTTTATTTTCCCACAATTCCAAGAAGTGTTATATGAATGAAATACAGGGTTAATCTCAGATAATAATGGTGTTATCAAATAGTTATTTTTGTTTCATTTTATGCATTGAATTGTAATGTAATGTTCATGTTTGTAATCTATTTTCTAGGACTACTAAACTAATCAATCCATCGGGAGTTTATTCCTTGTAATCATACCAATGTATTAAAATAATGCACTAAATCTAAGATTCTGGGGTTAGGGTGTTAAAACCCTAGCCCTCCATATACATTATAAATGATTGTTCTTCTCATTTGTAATGGGTAGGTCATAAATTATGAGATTTAGTATAGAGGGGAAGTGGTTTCATTCCATTTATCCAATAGTTTTAATAGGGAGAGATCATGAAACAAGGATACCTTCATCAATGACTTCTTCTTCTTCATGTTGTAATGATTTTGTTTTTTGTATTAATTTATCCATTTATCTTCATTTTATTCTTTATTTTTTAATGAACTTATTCTTTTATTTTCTTATTTGGGCTTGAAATCAATAGTAAAAATAAAATTGGTTTATACGCTTTTTAGACTCTTTCACAAAGTGTGCGAGTTTCAGTAATGTATGAATTATGAGAGTGAAATCTTAATTGATAAAATAAAAAAACATGAGATCAATTAATAGGTTTAATTTATAATTTGTAAACTCAATTTTTACTCACTTATAGTATCGATATGAGTCTAAATTCACTATATACCAAAATATAACCTTATAAATAAAATTTATTAAGTCTGATGTTATTTCTTGTTCTGATGATTGACTATGTTTTAATTCAATTGTACTTTATTGTTGAGTTAAATTATCATAGGTCTGTGGGGTTAACATACTAGGGGAACCTAATATGGTGGATTTTAATTTTCATTATAATGATTAATATGTAAGTGAATTGGTATAGTTATATAGATTATACCATCTAAAAATATTTTCTAAAAAACATCTTCTCATTTTTTTATCAATCAAATTACATAAATAAAAAATCAAATATAATCATCTTCCAACATACTTCTTCTTGTGTTATAAACCTTTAATAAACCACCCATATTTTTTAGTAGTGATATTATATTATTTTTAAAAAAATTCCCCTAATATATGTTATTTTAAGTACTTCTATCTTAGAGAGGGGACGTGATTACACAATATATTATATCTATTTACATTAAAAAATACCAATCATCTTTTCAGAGTACACTTGGAAATGTATTTAAAATTGGAATCATTTCTAGGGATACAAGTAATACATTCAAGTAATTTCAATATTTTTTTATTTAATTATCTTCTTCTATTTTTTTCCATTCTACAACATTCTAAATTTTTTAGTACCATCATTTCAAACCTCATCTCATGATATTATGGTTTAATTCTATTTCTTTCTCTCTTTTCCCTAATTTATGACAGGATTTCATCACAAGGATCTCTTTGATATAGACCCTGTGATTTAATGTGCCATAAGGCTCAATTCTGACAATTTTGTTCAATATAAAGTTTCAAAATTTACCAAAAATAGTAATTCAATCATTATTTGAATGTTGAAATTTGATGTACATATAAAACATACATAAAACTAGATGCAATGGATTATAATAAAAATATTGAACTTGATATAAACATTTGAGAGTAGGTTCCACCTAATATTAATTATTAACCAAAATTATTTGAATATACAACTCTCAAATCATGATTTGTACTAAAACATGGGTTAATTTACCTTCTCATAAAATTTCATGTAACATTAGATGAGGATATAAACAAATACCTTAAATAATTCAACATGGTTTTCTCAATAATGTATCCAAGAAATTCCTATAAAGATCAAAGTAAACTAATATTATTCCAATTATAAATTGACGTAACCATAAATGAATGTATGTATTATCATTTTTTTCATTATCAAGGATTGCTTTTATTTGAATGGATATCTTAGGGATAAATAAAGAACACAGTGAATCAGTGAATGTGTACTAGGTGTGATTCAAGAATTTGTGTTGAAGAGTACCATATCACAATCTTAGTGAGAAACTCCTCATCCAGTACTTATATGAAGGCCTCACACCAGTGGATAGAAGTATGGTGGATACTGCATCAGGGGAACAATTGGATAACAAAACATCAATATCTTCCCATTCTTTGATTTACATGATGGAAAAAAATCTTGTACATTTGGTGATCGAGGTATACCATCTATAAGAGGTGTACACCAGGTATGTACTTCCTCTTTTGAAAATAATTATATAGATACTAAATTTGGATAAATAAAAATTATGGTATGATATATTTCTTCAGGTAAAAAGGCAACCAAAACCACTCTTATTTGGCCTTATATAATTTTCACTAAACTAGGCAACCCAACTAATTATTTCCCCACAATTACAAGAGACTAAGGATTGTGAAGTTGTATTACCTTAGAGACCGTATCAGTATTAAAAGAACCTCCATCCATAGAATATGTATGATTTTATTACACCAATATACAACCATGGGTGGAAAGATCTCTTGAACATGACATCTGGATCTGGACCACAAAAACGGTCCCCTTTTAAAAAAACATCCAATTACATCTACCTTACTAGGGGGTTTTCAACAAACCCAA
Source organism: Viscum album (assembly GCA_963277665.1). Classification (NCBI taxonomy): domain Eukaryota; kingdom Viridiplantae; phylum Streptophyta; class Magnoliopsida; order Santalales; family Viscaceae; genus Viscum; species Viscum album. The sequence goes on from OY728165.1 coordinate 828,980,546, forward strand.
CATAGAATTGAATCTCAAGGATAAAAATTTCATCAATATCATCATTTTCCCCCAAAAATGGTTGATTATAATATATGTGACCTTTTAAGGAACATTATTCTTAATCGATGAAATGATTAGAAGATTTTGGGTATAGATATGAGGGAATATAAGATGTGAATGAGCCAGATTTCCACTGCCCTCTATTAATTGGTATGGAAGAACTCGGAAAATCATCCTTCCCAACTGACATGAAATTCAAAGGTGAATTTATTTATGATCACATTTATAATTGAGAATAAAATGTTAAATAAAAGTGTTCCTAGAATTTGACTGGTATTCAAACTAGCATGTGGGATTCCACCATCTCCCCATATAGATGAGAATCTAAATGGAAAATTGAGGAAAAAATAAAACCTAGTGAGATACCACCTATAAAACTTCCCTTTCCTAGATGAGTGGTATAAATCAATGGGGTCAATAACCAACTTAGTTGTTCTAAGTTAGCCTCACCAATGCCAAATCCCATGCATCATGTCCTCTATCAAGGGGGTTTAATCCATATAATCAATACTAGATAGAAATAATAAATAAAACCCCTAAATTTCCTCTAATAATCCCATGATTTTATAATAAAGTGGGATGATAAGGTTATCGAACACTTAGTATTAAACATAACCCACAGATGCCACTATTCTTGCTTTTCTCAGTCCCTGACACCACCGGTGTGAAGTACCTCTCATTGTTAGGACAAGCATAGGGGTTCTCATCATACAAGGAACATCCCAATGTTCCAAATTGTGAAAAAAAATCTATTTTAAAACCATTCCGCAAATCTAGGTTGAAAATATCATTCATTCTCAGAATATACCAAACTCACCTTTAAAGTCACTTGATTTCCAAACTATACATCAAGGGGCCAAAAAGGACAGGTTTTTTATAAAAAATTTAAAAAAATGGGTTCTAAAAACCACACTTCACATATAATAAATCATTTTTATACAATTTAAAATATTAATGATACATTAAATTTAAAGGTAAGCTTGTAAAGAAGCTTAAATAAAAGTATCTAATGATAGAAGTTAAGGAAAAGCATGGAAAAAAAGTGGAAGGCCATTTCCAAGAATCATATCCAATCTACATAGAATTTACACTTAATATAATCATAAAATCACATTTTTAAATAACATAATGTTGTCATTGAGTTTAAATTAATTTTTTGAACATAGAGAACCTACCACAAAACACACTGCTTTTGATGATGGAAACATAAATACACCCTTTACGATTACACGCACATACATTTATACATACATATAAATGACCATAAATAGAATTTAGATATTCCCTTTTCCATGAGGGAATTTCTACAAAGAGGCTATATATATATATACCTTACCAAATCTTGTGTGTGTAGGATATCCTCATGAAAGGTGGTCTAAAACAGACTAGAGAAAAATAAAAAATTATCCAAAATCATAAATACCAAAAATAAAAATTCACCATATGTTAAAAGAAGAATATCCCTTACCTAAAACCATTGGCACATGCACTACCCTCGACAACCATGGAATGATTCGGCCCTAACGGATACTGGGAACCCTAGACATTAAGAAACCATAGAACTCACACCATTAGAAACCCCAAGGGTTTGTCCAAGATGATTCCATTGTGAGGGGAAAGTAAAATTGGTCGAAGAAGGTGATGGAGGAGGAGAAAACCTTACATGAGGTTATCTCACTGAGAATTGGGAGAGGAAACAGTCATAAAAGGAAGTTGTGAGAGGGTTCATGTTATTAAATAAGGTGAGGGGAAAGGGGCTTGGCCAAAATGGGGTGGGGATAGCCATTTGGGGAATTAAAAAATACTTAATAATAAAAATATAAATATTATTATTCATAATAACATAATAAAACATTTCTTTTTTCATTTAATATTATTATAATTTAAATTTTCATTTTTATTTTTATTATTTTAGTTTATTTATTTTAATTTTTTTTTAATTATCATAAGACTGTAGGGGTTGGTTACACAGTCTTCCTGACTATCTACCAACTATGTTTTTACCTATTTATTAAGAGAGATGAAATGCATAGGATATAGGGGATAGTTGAACACCCATGTGCCTATCCATGCACCATGTATAGTGCCACTTTTTCAGAAATGCGGTTAGCACTATGCTGGCGCACGATTTCTCTTAATCGTGCACCAACTGTGTTCCACATTATGTTCACCAAAAAACTAATATTTTCCTTGAAAATACCCAATAAATAGATAGAATAAAGGAAATAAAAGAAAAAGATAAAATAATTGAGAAGTTTTGGGTTGGGATGTGAAAATTCTAGCCATTATTAAAACTTTTTCCCCCCAAAATTTTACCCAAACAAATGGGCAAAAATCAGGACACAAAATTGTTCAAGACCAAACCATACCATAAAACATGGTGTGAAATTTCAACTCTTCAAGTCACACCTGACCAAATCAAGATAATATATCAATGAGTCTCATAGTGGGTCTCCCCACCAATAATTAACTCTCTAGATAGGCAGTTTCACTAAGAGGAACACTCAACGAAACTAACCACCAACACAATATGGGTTCAACGATATAGACTCAAATAGGGGACTTGTCAAAGCCACAAATTGTAATTTATCCTAGTAGTGTATCTCCACACATGAGCCACAAAAAGCCAAAAACCATTCAGAAACAAGACTATATATTTCAGAGTTCACATCCTTACTGCAAAAACACAAAATTTCCAAGAAATATTCCAAAAAGGCCATCAAAACTAAAGGATACTATTGATATAAGGCCATAACAGGGGAAACTTTTAATGGTCTGCACTCCAACATTGGAGAATAAATGTTGGGTTTATATCACCCATACCTATAAACTCATGTACTGTCTGAAAATATTCACTATAATAACTATGGGGGGATCCCCAATGTCTTGAATCATCCATTGAACTACAGTTTGAGGATCATAATACCCAACCAAAACACTTTATTTTTACAGTGCAAACTATAAAACTACTTCAGGTGTCCTAAATAGTGATACTAACAATGATCATTTATGAATTTACGAAAACATGGATTATAATTCCCAAACTGACCACACTAGAAGAAAAAATGAGTATTCTATCAATTATAATGTAGGAACTGATAGAGAGAACCCCTTAAAAGATGACATTTTAGAAGATCCCTCAATGACAACTCTAAGAATAAGAAACTGTCTTATTCAAGATGGTTATCACAACCATTCACCATATGTTGATATTTATGAACCCCCATAGACTTGCCCATCCAATAACCTTTAATGGTCCTTGATCTCCATGGGATACAGGTAACAAAAAAAACTCAACTCCACCACCCCACTGAGATTTTATGAAAAATAAACAACCTAAATAGACACCTCATAAAACATTGGACCATTCTGGGTAGCATACTCTAAATCACATGAAAGAACAAACCCACCCCAAAACCAAATGAAACTTCAACTCAAAATTCCATCCCTATAAACTGGAACTTTTCACAAAGTACAATCAAAACCCTATTTTAAAAACCATCATTTTCCTTTTAAAATTGGAAACCATTTTTCAAACATCCAAAATCATTTCACACTCAACCCTATTCCCCAAATTCAATTTTTTTTAACATTGATCCCTTTGAGAGAAAAAAACATTTCATCAGATATACATTAAAAATTCCAAACACCACCTCAATTTTCCCCTTAAAACAACAAATACAATTACAAAATAATCCAATTTTTATTGTAAATAATTTTCCTTTCCAAAAAAACACATTGGAAAAACCAAGTCAAATTATTTATTTCAGATTCTCACCCATAGTATCCAAAGAATAGTTCGTTATTTTCTCATCCCACTTCTTATTATATCCATCCATGCAAGCATACAAACATGCACTTTCCACACACACATATATAAATTCTCATAATAAATACCAAGCTTCACACATATCATTTTATCATAAAAAACAACCATCAACCAAATTCCAAATTATAAATAAAATTGTAAATAAAAACACCCAAAATCCTCTCAATCAATTATTAATAATAAACAGATGTAACCCTCCACTAAACGGATCCGAAATCACAAAATATCAATGAAACGCCACTAGACATGGAATGGTTGCATTGCATGGCAAGCAGTGCACCAACTGGGTGAGCACATCAGAGGTTTTCTGAGGCAGCTACATGGTATGTGTATGGTTTTCCAGACCATGAATAGTAATTATGCACCCCTTTGAATTCCTCCATGATAACCATCAATTTATCAAGACCAAACAGAAGTGATTAAAAAATACAAACCCATGAAAACATCTGAGATCCAATATTGAATTTTTAGGAAAAACCATCTTGGACCACCGTAGTAATTTAAGTGTTCTTCTAAATAGGAGTTGATCAAGAACCTACTCATGATTGACCACCTGAATTATGAAAATCTAAGCTATGAATTACCATACAGCCACAAATAATAATGGCTAATTCTATCATGCCATTTTCTCACAAACCAACTCAGGCCAACCATGGACGGGTCACCCGATCTAGCCTGTGACAAGGCCTGATATGCGTTCTATATCATACCAAGCTAGAAACTAGTGTTGGGATTCATGAATAATCATTAGAAAATGATTTATCACATGAAAACAGATAAATAATAAAATATAAATAAAAAGTAATGAACTATAAAAAAATTAAATAAAATTTACTATACCTCGATGTGAACTAATTGGTCGCCCCCAACAACTAAACCACTGTCACTCCACGGGGAAAAAGTAAAAGCTGGAAGAAACACCAGAAGCTAAAAAATATTGAGATATATTAGTGAGTATTATAACCCAATAGAAATGACCGAATAATCTATTCCTTATACCATACCATTAGAAACACATCCAATTCATGTAGGCTTCAAAATACCAAGAGAAAATATGTTTTCCCATTTAAATAATCATACACAGCTTTCAAAAATTACCCATTTAAAAACCAAACCCATGTTTTATTTTTAAAATAGTTTTCCATATACAAAACCTAGTTTAAAAGTCCCACATCAAGAAAGAAACCATTAACAAACATTAGCTATGTGATAAACCAAACAATGGAAACAGATGAGGAAAAAATAAAAAAAATAATTAGATATACATATGAAAAAATTGATAACCTAAATAATACAGAATGAAATAAGAGAATACATATAGGTAATCATAAGAATTTCATAAATATAATTAGAACCAATACTTTAATATAATCGGTCCATACCAACCTTTGAAGATATAGTGCGTCTCCATGGTCAATAACCAACATAGATTCTTTAAACAAACCTCACTAATGTAAATAACTACCTAGCATATCAACTATAAAAAGGGTTATAATTTGTCTAATATGGACACTAAATCAACTATCACCCAAGCCTCTAGATAACTTCTAGGAATCCAATAGTGTTAATATAAAAGATAATGAGGAGGTCATCACACATGTGGAATTAAATTTAACCCATAGATGCCACTTTGCATGCCTTCCCCAATCCTCAACGCCACCTATGTGAAGGTCATCTCATTTTGAGGACAACCATAGATGTTCTAATAATACAAAAAACCTCTCAAAGTTTCAATCGGGCCTACATATTTACCATTTTCGAACAATTCCCCAAAACCAAGGTGAATATAACATCCATGCTCAGATGAAGCCTAATGGGCCTTTCAATTCATTTGATTTCCAAACTACACATCAACGTTCCAAACGAGACAAGTTTTAGATACCACATTTAAATAATACTTTGAGTTACAAAAACTACACTTCACATATTTTTAATCATTTAGGAAATATTTAAAAAATTTATGATGCTTTAAATTTAAATGTAGGATTATTAACAGGATTAAACAAAATCATCTTAGGTTGGTTGTTTAGAAAAATCCTGGAAACAAAGTGGAAGAACGTTTTTAAGAAACAAAATAAATGTTCATATAATTTACACATAATATCATAATGAAACCATGTTTTTTAAAATCATAAAGAAGTCATATATTTCAAATAAAAGTCTTGAACATAGGGATCCTACCTTAAAATGTTCTACTTTTGATGTTGGAAACTCAAATCCACCCATTAATCTCACCCCCACATTAATTTATATATACATATATTTATAAATACCCCTATAACAATTGTAGATATTCCCCTTTAAATGAGGTAGTATCTACAAAGAGGGTGTATATATATATATATTCCTTAACCATGAAAGTGGGTGTAGGCTATCCTCACGATCATTGGTAAATAATTCACTAATTAAAAACCCTTGAAACTCAAAAATTAAATTAAAATCTAAATAAAAATTTAATAATGTTAAAAATTGAAAGAAATATTTCTCAAAAAAGATGGCACACAAACTTTCTTCAATAGTCATAGTAAGAATCATCCCTAATAGATCTAGGTAACAATAGACATTATGAAAACACAAAAATAAAACATTTAGAAACACCTAAGGTTCATAAAACCTCACACTATAGTGAGGGGAAATAAAAAGTGGAAAAAGAAGGATATGAAGGGGGATGAAATATTAAATGAGGTGATTGCACTGAGAATGCATTGTAGAAATGGAAAAGAAAATTGTGTTTAGAAGGGGGTCATGGTTCCTATGAGGGGGAGGGGAATGGGGATACTATGTGCATGAGGTTGAGGGGGAAATGTCTTAACCGAAATGGGAGGGATAAACCCTTGGGGAATTAAAAAATGATTAATATAATCATTATTATTATTATTATCAATAATAAAACATTTATTTTTTTTATTTTATTAGTATTATAGATATTAATTTTATTTTAATTTTTTTATTATTTTTATTATTCTATTTTATTTTATTGTTATTGTTATTTTTATAAACTGGAAAGACTGTATGGTTAGTTCCCACAGACATTCAGACCATTCCCCAATCATGTCATTGCCTTATCGTAAGAAAGAGGGACTATATTGTCTATTGGAGAGAGGTGCATGTTTTTGCACCTAAATGTGCCCCTACATTGTGACAATGTCTAAGCTTAATGGTTAGCACTAGGATGGCACATGGATTCTCCTAACATTGCGTCAATGGTGCTTCTCCATTAATTCACCAAAAAACCAAAATTTTTATAAAAACACATAATAACTCCATGGATTAAAGTTATAACAAAAAATTGATAAAACAATAAAGATGTTTCAGGTTGGGGTGTGATAATAAAAGTTTCAACACACCACTAATTATCAATTCCATGTCATGGGAGTTCCTATTTGTGCTTATGTGTGAGTCTTCAAGCTTCATAGTTTTAGAAGTCTTACCTTAGATAGTGGAAATTCATTCCCATTTTATTTATTATTGTTCAAGTACATTGGTTCCATCCCAATAAAATTACATGACCAATGAAAATGGGTTTCCTTATATCATATTTTCTTCAAATAGTTTTTATTATTATTTATGATAATCTTAAGTAGTTGTTTTTTCTATCCATTAAGATTTATGGAACCTATTGAAGAATCCAAATACAAATCACAGACTTATCATTTGGATTCTCCTTCATTAATATTTTGATATTTATATAATTAAACATATGATTTATAAGAACTTGGAAGTAAACTACATGAGTATGATCACTCACACGCCATATGATGACACCTTGGACCAGGTACCACTTCACGATAGAATTCTAGATGAGAATATTTATTCAATATCAAGAACACATCATTGGTATAAATATTTAGTTAACTATATTATCACCTCTAAAATACATGAAAATCATAAGTAAGACCAAGTCTAAAAATTTAAAAGTGATTCTTGGTAATTTTTGTGGGATGAATCATACATTTGGCACCTGTGTAGTGGAAATGTTATTGGGAGATTGATCCATAATCATGAGTTTTTCACTATTCTATATTTATTATATAAATTGAATTTGGGAGGGAACTTTGGACAACAAAAGATAGTTAGTAAGGTCTTCGGCTCTATTTTATATTTTCCTAGTTTGTTTCATGGTGACCATATGTTTTTTAAGTCATGTTATTATTTCTAACACATGGGTAATATATCTAAGAGACCTGAGATGCGTCAACAACCCATATTATTTTTGGAGATTTTTGATGTGTAGGGAATTGATTTTATGGTGATGTTTCCAACATAATTTTATTTCTTGTATATCCTTGTTTTTGTTGATTATGTTAAAAAAGGGGTGGAGACAAAGACCACCAAGAGTTGTTATTCTGATTTAGTAGAGGATATCATCAGGGCATATAATTTATGAAGGTTTGGAATACCAAAGGCTATCATGTGTGACCAAGGGTACCAGTTTTTTAATAATAATTTTTCTAACCTACTTTGGAAATATGGGTTAACATGTAAATCATCCACTCTATACCACCCCTAAAGAAATGATGAGGCTGAAGTTTCAAATTGGGAGTTGAATAAAAATTTTGGTGAAAATTATGCATCTAAATAGAAAGGATTGGATCAAGAGATTGTATGGTGGTATTTTGAATTATAGTATGGGATAAAAACAGCCAACAGTATGTCACCATATCATATTGGGTTTATAAAGGCATGTTATCTCCCAATAGAGGTTTAGAATCGATCGTTTTGGGAAATAAAGAAATGAAACATGGAATTAACCAAAAAAAGATATAAAAAAAAGGAATCTATAACTTCCATAGTTGAAAGAGATTAAATTATCATCTTAAGAGAACTATAGGCTCTATAAAGAGTGGGAAAAATTAACAAGTTACAAGATTGTATAGAAAAGATATTTTCATGAGGTTCAAAAAATTCATTCTCTAGACTTCCAGATTTAAGATAACGCCCAGTAAATCATGTTATAAATGTTTAAGCCCTTAAGTTATATCTATTTTTTCTTATGGTGTACAAGAGATCAAACTAGAGGCTAAAAGAGGGAAATTTATGGTCAATGAGAAATATTTTAAGTAATACATTGATGGGAATCCCATATATGCAGTTGATGTCATCAGACTGCATGACCACATCATCAATTGAGAGCATAACCTTATCCCTAACTCTTTCAGTCTTATATTATTTTTCATATTTTAAATTATGAATTTCATGTTAAAATATAATTTCTTATGTTTAAATTGAGACCAATTTAATATTTTTAGTGTCGGGGAGGGAACAACATTTTATTGTATAATTTTTAGGATTTTAATATATTTTTTTGTATTTGTTGTGTGTTATTTTGAAATAAAACCACAAAAAATAATGAAACATCGTATAACAAGATCATTTACATGTGAAATATATGAAAAATGTGTCTAATTATTCAAAATTAATTTGTAGCATGATAAGAATGAGAAATATTTTATCATTAAAGGTTTATTATTATAAAAATTGAATTCATTGAAAACATGATTGGTTATTTCATAACGAACCCTTTTAGATTTTGACATCATTATTTATGATATTTATTCATGGTAAATTATTTCATTTATTTCTCCATATAAAATTACCTAAAACCATGACCTGTGAAATTTTTCCTACTATAGTCAAGTTAGTTAATTTTTTCACTATACATGAATGGTTGTTCTATATGTTCATTTCTCGTCAAATCAATTAAATCACTATAGAAAATTGACCTTTGTTTATGTACTTGATATCCTATATTTGTACACCCTAAAAAACAAAAAAAACCAAAAAAATAGGTTATATATATATTATCTTAATAAATATGAGAGTTTTGAAATGAAAAACATGTGGGGATACCTAGGTCAAGAGATTAAGATTTGACTTTTAAGACGGCTTGTGTGAGTTGGTCTTGATTTTTGATAACAAAGGAATGTAAAACAACTTTGGTGGAATTAAACCAGGTAAGAATAAATGTTTTACTTGACTTGAATAGACTTAATAAAGGGTAGGAAAACAATATTTAAATGGTTAACACACACAAACACATAGAGAATTAATGTAATTGTAGTCTAAGAACTTGTTTCACAAAAATTACCGTCCTTATTCTCATTGGATTTTTTAGAAAATTAATGAGGAAATGAATTTAAATTTTATTTAGATTGAATTATTGATAAGATTATTTTTTTTCTTATATTTCCACTATGTATTGTTAAATGTCATAATGTATATCATGTCATAATTCTCTAAAATACATGAAATGTGACTTTTCCAAGGAGTGATGTAGGGTAAGTGTGGGGGAGTATATAATAAAACATTTATTGAAAATTTTATTGATAATAAATGAAAACAAATCTTCATATTATATTAAAAGTTGTTTATTTATGGAATTTTTAGGATTAAATCTTTCATTCAATTTTTTTTGAGAATTTCATTTTTGACCCTTTAAATTGAAATGTAGTGTTTTGGCTATAAACTTTGTTTTGTGACTTATTTTATCATAACATTTCATAAAAAATTATTCAATAAATGGGTTAAAACATTAATTTTGATCATTTGAGCTTGATCTTTAATTTGATTAAAATAAATGGGCCCTTAATTTAGTGTTTTAATTGACTATTCAATATGGAAAACACTTCACTATTTCAGACATATATTTTTAATAGAGGTTGTGTTAGGATAAAAGTTGGAAAGTATATTGAGGAACCAATTCCAAACAAATATTAGTTCTATAAGGATAGCTAGTTAATTATTTTTTAGGTCTAAAAGTGTGATCAGGTTGGATTAAAATATTTAGATGAATTTCTCATTTACAATTGTAATGTTTTGGTACTATAACCTACCTTCATACAAAGAAAATATGTTTTTTATACATTGGAATGGTATGTACTTGAATTAGGAGCTAGATGGTAGTAGTGGATTGTTTTCACACTATTTCTCCAAGAATTTAAATCGGGATAGAACATAAAGAAAATATCTTTTTATTTTCAATTTATTCTGTTATTTTCAACTTCCATCTTATTTAATTTAATTATATTGGTTGGAAATTAGTATTATAAATGAGATTGTGGTATACCCTTTATAGACCTTTTCACAAGAAAAATGCTTCTATGAGGACTACACCACCCACAGAAGAGTATATTTTCTTAATAATCAAACTAATTATTATATTATTCACATATTCATTTCGAATCAATGAGATTCTACAATTCACCTAATATGATCTGTGAATTAATTTTTTAACCTAAAAGAAACCAATCATTCAACTGAATAATTAACACAAAGCACACATGATAAATTAATGAGTGAATTGTCAGAGAGAAAATTTAATCTGTAAAATAAAACAATATGGGATCAATTATTAGGTTTTAAATAAAATACCTATACTCATTCCTTCCTTATTTATAATATAGATACCATCCCTAATTCACCACTGACCATAATTTATCCATGGAATAATAATCAAATCAGGATGTTATGATTCAATGTTCTGATGCTATCCAAGGTTTTAATTAATTTCACATTTTTTGTTGAGGTGAGTTGACATAGGGTTCAGGGGTTAACAAATTAGGGGATAATAAATAAGTTGATTTTATTTTGAATGATAATGATTAATAAGTAAGTGAATAGGTCGATTTATATTGTTTATTCCATCAAAAGATATTTTCTATAAAACATATTATCAATGTGTTTTATAAATCAAATTTCAAATAGAAAATACCAAAATTAAAATACAATTGTCTTACAAAATACATATTCTTGTGTTATAAAACATGAACCAACCCCCAATTATTTTTAGTAGTGATTTTGTTTTATTTTTTCTCAAAATACCTTCATTACGTTTTTATGTACTTACTCCTTAGAGAATGGCCTTGGTAAGATACTCTACTACAACTAAGTACTAAATATTACACATCATTTTAGAGATCCCATGATAATTCCTTTTAGATATCCATTTGTTTCTTGCCGACCTAAATTTATGGGAAAACACCCTCCCAGTGTCTATTGGGTGTCATTAGTCTTACCGATATGGGTTTGGTATCATATGAAATAACATAACATATAAGATATATATAGCTCAAAACCACAATATTGGAAGCTACCTAGCCTTAAGATTGACTAAAACAATCATATCATGGACACCCATCTACCACTACTAAGGACTGTATATCCTATAAAAACATAATCACTTCAGTAAGACATTAAATTGATTATTTATTTATAAAAGTTAATAAATATATGTATTAATTAAACAACCATTAATTGATGTCAAACCATTTACACATTTCATTAATTATCAATCAAGTTATATTCCCTTCAAGCATAATAAAACTAATCCCATGGTTCCTAAAGAGTTTTCATCATTTTGAATTCCATTCAAACAAAGCCCACATAGTTTAAAACATTTAAAATTCATTATGATTCAAAAAATCTACGTACTTTATGACTCTTCCTAAGATACCATAAAATATATGCATCATTCATTCACTTCATGTTGAGTTAAGTGGTGAGGAAAGTAAATAATAAACATGAAACCTAACCACATTACCGTCAAAATAGAATCTTTATCAAGAAAGAATCACATCTTTTAGAAAAATTAGTAAATATAGGCTTCAACCCATTCCATTACTATAGGTTCAATCCCTAAACCATAATTTATATCAATATACATATCACCAAACATATCTAAATGCATGTAACCATGCATCCCAACTTCTTTGGTGTCAACTGTTACCACAAACATAGGCCTCCCTATACAATTCTCACCAAACCATCAGCAACCCTAGGAATACATCGCATCATGCCACAAATCCCACATCCATAGAAATTACATAGGGTGGGAAATAAAATAAATAGTCAACATGGAATCTACGCCCTAAAATCAAGTCATCCAACCTTTTTAATAAAATGGTCTTGCATTTCCTTAAAAAATAATCTTTATCAAACAACTGGTTCATTATCATCAAGTGTTACTAATGCGTTTATCGTTGATTACAACCATTGGAAACCTAAATAATCAAATATGAATATTTATAAGATATTGTAACATTATTCCAATCATAACCTAGAGTTTCAAAAAACAATAATAAATACCAATTTCATTTAAACATTACACTAACATCACTTTAATCTCCATCAAAATTTTAAGGAAAAATATATTCAAGATAAACAATCATCTTTATTATTTAGCCTAGAAGAATTACTAGATTCACATTATTAATACAAATTCATCATAACCACATTCTAAATCATATCATAAACTAACATGATAATCTAATAATAAACATAGAAAACATAATTTCTATAAAATTAGAAGGCAAATATTTATCATGGTGAAAACAATTTAAGTCACTAAAAACCATCAAATTCAATCATTAATATAGTTATAATTTCATTAGGGATTATTCCACCATTATCCAAAGTGAATAATCATGATAAATTTTTGATTTCACATAATATCGGACAACAAAATAATCCCATACCTCATTTCTTACAACATGCCCCAAACCAGAATTGAACAATAATGTGCATCTTTGATCACCTATCCCACAAGAAATCTACATCACTCTAAGGATATTCTGACACAACTATGACAAAAAAATCAAAATAACTCTATATGAATGAAAGGGTTCAGCCTCCATATCTGGGCCAGGTAACGTGGGATGAAACAAAGCTGAACAGAGAAGAACCAGAAGAGAAAGTAGGGAAAATCACCTCATATCACCAAATATTGAACATGGGAAGCTAGGGATAAATCCGTTTCAAAAATTCTTTAACACACCCTAGAGAACCACATATTTTCACCAAGATTTTGGAGAGAATATAAGGGTTTTTGGAAAACACATGGGGGAAATTGAATTTATAAGAACACTTCCAGACACACTTTCACGACTTGAATGGTCTATTCAAATCATGAATGGCCTGAGTCTTAAGGCTATCCGAAAATGTATCACCTTGATCTAATAAAGCTAGATTAATTCACATCTTGAAATCCATGTTCACTTTCTTATTTTTTGTGGATATATTTATCAAATCCAATCCTCGTCCATTTACTTTTTTAACCCCTGGATCATGTCATAAATCATTCCATGTAAACTTCTCTTTATCAACCTACAAACAACCACTTAGGGAGGTAGAATTCTATCTCACATCATGAAATACAATTCACACAACAAATCCTTCTTCCTTCAATATCATGACTTTGAAAAATTGTCAATCCTACTCCATGTCTTCCCCAAGAACCTCAGACCTTAGAATCCCACAAAGTATTTGGATGGAAGGAAAGTTCCATTATAAGAAATATCGTTCAAAAAATTACCGTCCTCTAGAATTTAAAATGAAACTCAGAGATATAGGAAGTAAGATGGGGAATCTCAATAATGACCCTATAAAGTACCTCTCAACAAATATGGACATCAGATGAGCATAAGCACATCACGTAGAGGAACATTGTAAAAACTACACAACACCAAAAATTGGATCCTAAACACTCTCTTATGGGTGATATATCTCAAATAAAATTGGGGCAAAAAATTAGGAATAAAATAATTGAAAACTCTATCATAATCTAGTTAAATATAAACATCCACAAATTATCAATATAGAAGAATGTGTAAGAAATAAATGACTTGTGATATAGAGAAAATATCTATGAATCATGTTCTCAGGTGATCTTATCCATGCCACTGTGACACTAAAGGAAACAAAATAAATGAACAAACAAGCCATGAAACACATTCTCAAAGAATCCATATATCTTGATGGGTTTCTCCTTGAAGTTAAAATCTTCATAAATATTGATCAATAAATGACTGATGTTGTGATAATTTTTATGAAGCATATAATGAGTCTATGAAACATGAATGATGTCATGAATCTGGTTCACCTTCATGGGAAGTTCTATCTGATATAAAATAGCTCCAACACAAGCGAACACCTTGAAAGTCCCAACAATCAATGGAGAAAGATTACTCCCATGACCAAACCATCACTACCCATGATAAGGAATAAACTTTAGGTAACATTATCTCCAAAATAAAACTTTTTGGGTCTTCTACAATGGTATACCTTGGACTTTTGATTCCCATGTTACCACAGTAATCTTATAATGAATCACCTAAAGCTTATATTCTATGATCTACACTAGTTTAAGCCCAAGAATTGTAGACTCTTCAACCCCAATCTAGCACAATATAGAATGGAATGGTCAGTCATAGATGGTTTCAAATCATTCTATACCAATGGTTGAGTGAAAAGATTTTTTTAATAAAACTCGACGAAAGATAGGTTCCTCATCCACGAACCTCTTAAATCCAAGAAACAAGAGTGCAACATAACTATAATATCTTGGACGGTTTTCTCAATCTGACTATCCATATTTGGATAAAAAGAAGTTATAAGGAATAAGGAAGAGAAAAAATAATTCTATATTCCTTCCTATTCCCTAGAGGTAAATCAAGGATCACGATCATAAATGATTTTCCTTAGGACATTGTGGAGCCTCACCACATCCTCCAAACACTTCTATGAAAAACATCTACTACGATCGACTCCTAGATCACTAAGAAGTAATCCAAATTTTTTAAATGGATCAATATTACATATAATGAATTATAAAGTCCCTGATATTTAGGTAAACCAATAATAAATTCCACCGAAATGTCCTCCCACTTCCACCTAGGAATAAATAATTATTAGATAAAACATTTGGGAACATGGTGTTTGGCCTTCACCTTATTGATAAATAAAAAATGATACATTTAATCTTTAATGGAACACTTCAACCATGGCCATTAAAAATGGACTCTCATAGCATAGTGTATATTATTTATTACAGGATGTATTGCCAAAGTTAAACTATACGACTCATGGAGAACCACCCCATGCAACATTGAAGTAATGAAATGCCTCCCCTAAAACAAAACCCATTGATAATCATCCTCAAGCTAACCATTAAAAGAATTACCACAAACAAATAGATCTCCATAGAACTCCACATTGGAAGCCCCTATCGAGGACTCCACCACATGTTGCACTAAGGAAAACTATGATATCATCTAAAAAAGGAAACCGTTTTCACCAACCTCTCATTTATCAAGATGCATCATTGAGAGATACTCAATCACTCTATAAGAATATCCAAATTCATGCGTGAAATCACTGTAAGAATTATTTTTTAGTGTGTTGATTATAGAATTTCCCTTTCTTAGTGTACAGGAAATATTTAAGTCATAAATATGTAATATTTCCATCCACCATTTATCTCACGTTTAGTTCATGCTAGAAGAATACAACCATCCAGATAATGTGATCATGAAAGACCACAAAGTATTTTTCAATGAGTTTTTGTTTCTAAAAAATCACAGAAAACACAATAACTTTAAAATTGAGCTCGTGGTTGGCATAGATATGCTCATTGGGACGTAACTAATTAGACCCATAAGAAACCACTTCCCTCTATTTAATTAAGATACTTCTTGATAAAAAATAAGAATTGTCACCAAAAACCTCAAATTGAACTCCTTCTTGTGAAAAATGACTTACAAAAGCACTAACCAACTACTCCTTCAGGTACTCAAAAATTATCTAACACTAATATGTTTATAAGAACACTATATCCTTTCTAGTCAAGGTAAAAAAAGTAATATAAAACTAATAGAAATTTATTATAACCCTCATATAATAACCTTCAAGACTAAAAAAACTTTTCACCTAAATAACATTCTTGAAGTAATTCCCAATAAATAAATACCTCAATAAAAAAAGGATCCATATCTAATATATTTTGGGACCTTTTGTGGCCCAATAAATTAACATAACATGCCTAGAAATCAAACTTAGTAATCTTCTTGAACATATTATGATGATTAATAACAACCAAAACTACCAAAAAAATCATTATGTAATCCTCCTAATACATGGAGTACCGAAGTATTCCATCCTTGAAACCCACCAAAAACATATCTAGGAACTCTCATAACATTAAATTTATATATACTCTAAGAATTGTTGGAGAATTATTAAAACCTAATGGAATCACACACAAAAAAGTCATAATGCCCAAAATTTCATCAGAAAGTGGTCGTATGTATATCCACATCCTTCACCCACATCTGATGATATCTCGGTCGTAGATTGATCTTCAAGAACCAACCGGATCCTTTCAAATAATCTAATAAATCATCAATATATGAAAGAGGACATTTTTTCCTAAGTATCACCTAATTTCTGAAATGGTAATTTATATAGATACACAAACATTCATCATCCCTCATTATGAAAAGAACCACTCCACCGAAAGGTGATATTCCTTGTTGAAAAATAACACACTGTAAAAGATCATCGATATGAATCCACATCTCTTGCAACTCATAAGGCACCATCCTATATAAAGACATAGATATAAAATATTTGAATGACTATAGATATATCCCAAACATGATCTCCCATTGAGGGGGTAGCTCTACAAACTCTTTATGAAAGGCATCAGGGTACTCTTCTATAACCATGGTAAACACCATCAGTTAAACCTATGATGAACACAACATAAAATCTTTCATCAGGGAATACAAGTAATGAACATAACACTAACCCATATGAGGTCCACTCTCACCAATGACCATGGAAGACCCTTGGTCAGCATTACAGAATACAATCTTCCAAATAATGTAATTTATTATAGCATACACTGAATATAGCATATCCATGGTCAGGATAGAGTCTCATGGTTGTATCTTTAAACATAGAATGTCTCCCCAAGAGTGGTTTCACCCCAATAATATCTCACATTCTCTACAAAATTCATGTAGATAATATCATCCTCAAACCAGTATAATCAATAGTGATTGAAATATAAGTTTCTCTGCCTCAAGTCCCCAAGAATAGGCTAGGGAAGCTGATATGGAGGAGTATTTATATCCTAAATCAAATAGTTCATACGACCAAGTAGAAAATAAGAAATGGGAACCATGAATGATGTCTACCTAACCTTTCAATGGAAACTCAATAACATGAAACTGGATACAACCTATTCCATGACCTATCTATCCTTAAATATATCAACATTAATGGATTCTCTCTACTCTCTATAGATGGGGAATATTATTAGGTTATCCTCTTCGTACCATATCTCCCCTCTATTGATCTAAAGCTAGATCACTCTACTGCCCCTACCTTGGATAAAACTTCCTCAATGATAGAACCTAAATTGGACTACCATCCACATGTTTCCTACTTAGAAAGGTCAAGAATTATCACCACTGATAACCATGTTATCTATAAGAAAAATAAGTGTATAATCCCTTATAAAGATAAAAATATGTTACAACCTCAGATAAATGAGATACAAAGGATTGGAAATAACCCCCTGATATCTAAAATCACTTCTATCCAAGAAATTTGGAACCGTAGACCCCATCTCTTCTACATAGTTAATCCTAAGGACTCTGCTCTTGTGATGATCTGGTCCTGTCTACCATCCTATCGATGACCTTTTCTATTTCGAGAACCTTAAGATACATCAAGAGCATAAATGGGTGACATAGCACTAGATGTTAGGATTCAAATCCTCTTCATAATTCCTCACCCTATCCACCTCATTAGGTGAGATTTCTAAATAATATATAAGGAGCATCATAAAATAGAACCCAAACTCCGACATGATAAAACATCATTATAAAAGGGTAATCATCTCCTGGTGAGAGGTTGCCTTAATAGTCAAAGAAATAAAATCTTCTTAATAATTATCTCTAAACATTTCATTTGAAATAATCAACTCCTCATGGTCCCTAAAGAATACAAACCACCACTTATTGGTTTTCCCATGTTGCATCCACACCACTAACAAAACCCGGTGTTGCTTCCATGCAAGGATAAAACTAAATTCTCACCCCATGTACACTAATATTTCCTCTATCACTAATTCTAAAAAGTATCCCACGTAGTTCTATTGGATCTGGATTTTATTTTCTAAGAGTTTCCTCCTCCATGATTCCTCTTCATCGACCTCAAATTTGGAGTGATATGTGGGAACATATTTCTGAAAATATTTGGTGAAATCCTAATGAGGACATCAAGCTAGTGCCATGCCTTCAAAATAAAAAATATTTAGGAACTCCAAAACTAAAAAATTAGAATATTAAACATTAATTAATTAATTTAATATTCAACCAGGTCCCAATATCTAACCATTCCAAATATATGGGTAAAGGTGAATGATGTGTGATCCTTTCCTAGGTCTCTACCCCATAACAAGTGTCACTACTCTTAGTAGGATTAGTAAACTTTAATTTCAATGCGTTAGAATATGGAGGGGATAAATACCTATGCTTATCTAGTCTCCCTTATTTACATTACTTACTAGGATTTGATGACATCTTTTTCATAACAACCCATTCACTCCTCACCAGTGCATACCTCTAAACTCCATTTTATCCCATAACCCAATCCTTCGATACCAATCTGTAATGACCTCATCCCTAGAAGGTACTATTACTAGGTTGGTAATTAGATAAGGGTGATAATAAAATCCAAATTTTCACAACCCATCCCCCTGGGCCCGAGTCGTGACTACCCCAAACTCTCCTTCCATAGGCCAGGGACTGGCGACTACCACCGAAAGTAGTATTCCCTAAAACTGGGAAGGCATTTCCTTTATAACCTGTAAAAACATGCAACCAAGCACACAGAGAGATAAAAACTCAAGTAAAATAGTATAGCGAAAAGAGTGCTAAAAGTAAGAGGGGATGGAATACAAGCCCAATAATAAAGGTACAAGTACAACTGAAATACAATACAGCTGAAGAAAGAGAAAGATATCTATTTGGTCATCCTCTAAGGTTCCTTCCTGAAGGGTAGGTACAGATCGCTGCCTCATCACTCCACATCTGCCTGTCTCCTCTGTGTACCGACACACCATATGGCCCACCTACAAGCAATGTCTAGTCCTCATACCCTCAACCTCGATCAGTGTTGTCTATTGTCTGCACGAAAAACAACTAGGTGTAGGCAAAGCCCATGCAAGGGTGTATATAATGATACTCAGTAGGGACCCTGAGACCCTCCAGGTCTCACAAAATTCACAAAGCATAAACCACAACACATGAAATCAACTGACAAACCTACTTAGGTAGATTCGCATACATATAATGAAGTTATCATGTATTCCCATCTCAATAATGCAGAAACACAGAGTCCAACCCAAAATCCCAAAGATCAATTGTTCCACAAAGGAAGTAATACCACAATGGTAAGTACCACACAGGTACGCCACACAGAATAATACCACCAAGGTATTACCACGAAGGAAAGTACCACACAAGTAGGAACTCATATCACACCAGGTATAACTTAAGTACAGAAGTATAGATTATTATTCAATGTCTAGATCATCTTATTCTATTAAGAGGGTCTTCTATTGACCCACACAAAATCGCTAGGTGTTGACCCACACAGGATCTCTCGGTGCTGACCCACGCAGAATCACTAGGTGTTGACCCACCCAGGATCCCTTGGTGCTGACCCACATAAGATCGCTAGGTGATCACCCACACAAAATCGCTCGGTGCTGAGCCACACAGGATCGCTTGGTGCTGACTTACATAGGATCGCTCGGTGCTGACCCACATAGGATCTCTCTTTATTCTTCACATCACAGCCAGCTACAGGTTTCCCGCACTATGCTCGCTTATCTCCTAGAGGGTCCGCTCCACAAGCCACTAGTCGATACTATAACTACCATGATGTCTCATGAAGAAGTATCTCAAATGCCCTCCACATCATAGGGGTCTAAACGCAACAGACTGTGCATCAATCAGATTCCCGATCTGTGAGTTATTATCCTTTTAGTCCCGAGGGCCCGATTGGATTCGTGCTTGATCCAACCCGACCATACTCCAAATTTATCCAAATATCTAGTGGGGTATACTCAAAGGGACCATCTCGATCCATGTTTTCCAGCACCATTGGTGGATTGTGAAACGGATCCCTTTTGCCAATGTTATGGTCGGTAGAGCAAAAAGTTCAAAGTTGGCCAGGGTCTGGTCCGATCTAGTCGGACCGACCCGGCCCGGCCTGTGCGGGGCAGTGTGGAAGTCGTGAGGGAGGCATGAAGCCATGGAGGCCATGAGAGGGTCTCTAGGGATGTGGGGCGGCGAGGCCCGTGGGGGATGCGAGGGCGGCGCGAGGCCGCGGGGGTGAGGTTCGAGGGTCGTGAGGCCGTGAGGCCACGGGGCGGCGCTGAGGGCCGTGTGGCGGAGAGGTTTCTGAGCAGCGTGGAAGGTCAGGGGTGTTGAGGCCACTGGGCTGTGTAGAGGGCCTCAGGGCAGTGACGTCGTGGGGCTATGCGGCACGGTCATGTGTCGTGCCTTCGTCGGTGGATGGCTTGACTGGCTGCCCTCCGTTTTTGTCACCTTTGTCATGACTGTCCATGGTGGCAGCCCCAATTATCAAATTCCACTGATTCCAAACGTCGGCACCAGTTTCCATCACCATCGCAAATAACACACAAAATAACCACAAGGTTTTCAGAGGTGTTGATCCATGTTTGTTTGGCCCATATGCTCTGCGTTTGGGAAGTATCAAGCGGCTAAAGGGGAATGAATCAATGTGAGAGGAAAATTAACATTGATCAGTTTAAAAAACACCCCTACCTCATTCATTTTTTGACATCGATGAAGAGGTAATGACGGTCGTTGATTGAATACATCCCACTTTGGAGGATTCCCCGAGGAAGAAGTCGAAGTCCTGTGTTAGCATTCTTCATTGTAGGAGCGTTCTTCGTTGGAGAAGAAAAATTCCTCCAAGGTTATCACCCAATTTCACTTTTCCCACACTTCCCCAATTCCACCATAATGAAAAGGTATCAAATATGATATTTTTCCCCAATTTAATTTTTGGCACAAATTAAATTGGTATCATAATTACAATGAGGTCGGCATAATAAATTTTTTGAGAAATCTAAAGGTCACCTCCCTCATTAAAGTGGGAGTTCAAGAGGCTTCCCCACATTTAAGAGGGAAGTTCAAGTTGTTTTAGTCTCAGGTGGTCTCCACCACCATAACCCTTGTGAGAGGTTTTATTTCAGGTGATCCCCACCTTTAAACCATCCACATGGGAGGTTTCAAAAAAGAAGAAAAATAAAATAAAAGTTTATTTTATTTTATTTCTATATCCATGAAAAAGAAAAATTCTATATTTCACCCTCGACCTACTGCGTTCGAGGTGAAGGTCCCCTTAAAGGAATATCGATGCTGCGAGTTCAACGGTGCCCTCAGATTTCAATTCTGAGCACCGGTTCAAAAGATAAAAAAAATCCGCTCGTACGTTTACTGAACGTACCTAACAAAAAGTTCAGAAATTCATTTCGGGCACACTGGGCCTTGGAAGCATGCACCGTCAATTTTCATGGACTCGTGAAATTCCAAAATATTTAAAAAAAATTACATGGATTTTCTGGGTCTTTATATTCTCCCAACCTCTGGGCTTTGCGTCCCCAAAATCCACATCCCAATACTAAGAAAACAAGTGGGGGTACTGAGCATGTATATGAGCCTCCCGCTCCCATGTGCTCTCCTGGAGGTTCCCATGCTACCAGCGAACACACACTAGAGGTATCGACCACCCACGAAGGACCCACTCATGTTGATCTTCAATCTATACAAGAACCTCCATAAACATCACCCCATCATCGACGTACAACTCACCATAGTCGATGATGTGAGAAGGTCCGTGCACGTATCTCCTCAACTGGGATATGTGGAAGACGTCGAGCACCCGGTGCAACTGAGGGGGATGTTCTAAGAGGTAAGCCACCTCGACAACTCTGCTGTGGACCTGGAAGGGTCTAATTAACCATAGAGATAACTTAGAGCCTCGTCCAAATCTCTGCAAACCTTATCGAGAGGAGACCCTTAAAAGGACGTGGTTTCTATCCTCAAACTCAAGAGGTCTCCATCTCCTGTTGGAATAAGACTTCTGCCTACTCTGTGCAGTCTTCATCAACTCCCAGATGATCTGAAATTTCCCTGTGGTAGCCCATTCCATCTATTGTCCCACTAGTGTTGACTCCCTTGGGTCAGTCTAGCACAAAAGTGATCTGCAATGTTGCCCATTCAATGCCTCAAAAGGTGTCATCCCAATGGTGGAGTGATAGCTGTTGTTGTATGAAAACTCCACCAATGGAAAGTGATCCTCCCAGCTATGACCAAAGTCGAGGATGCAAGCATGTAGCATGTCCTCGAGGGCCTGAATGGAATGCTCAATCGAACCATCCGTATGAGGATGGAAGGCGGTTCTCAAACAAAGTTTCATCCCCAAAGCCACTTACAACCCCTTCCATTTTCAGTAAGTAAAAAGTGTATCACGATCAGGGAAAATCATTGAGGGAACTCTATGTAGACCAACAATCTCCTGCACATAGAGGCGTCCCAAGCTCTCTATTTAGCCCTACTCTCTGATCAGTGGGAAGTGGGCCAACTTTGTGAGTCATTCTATGATCATCCAGATAGAATCCTAACCTCTATATGTATGTGGATGTCCTATCATGAAGTCCATGTAAATCATATCCCACTTCCACTCTAGAACCTCTAAAGGCTAAAATAAGCCTACTGGTACCTGATGGTCTACCATCACTTTCTAACATGTGAGGCACCGAGAGACAAATGTTGGTACTGCTTTATTCATTCCTGTCAATGAGTGTTGTCGTAAGAGATCCTAATACATTTTCTCCACTCTTGGATGTACCGCTAGAGGGGATATGTGAAACTCTCCCAACACTTCCTTTCTAAGTGACATTGGTACCATGGTATGTCCTCTAAAGAGAATGACATGCTCCCAACCTTCAAAAAATCCATCAGGTGCATGTCCTGTGGATATCTGAGCACGTCGAGTCTCACAGTCAGTGTCCCCACACTGCGCCTCCCTGACACACTGAATAAGTGGAAGAGTGACTGTAAGAGACTGAATGAAAGTTGCTCCATCCCAATCTACAAAAGCTATCTATTATGAGACCAGCTAATCTATCGCCTCACCTAGGAGTTGTATACCATATCTCTTGTTGATTTCATCTTCTACGATGTTCCCCTTCCCAGGAGTATAGAAAATCTCTAAGTCATAGTCCTGGAGGAACTCAATACAACGTCATTGTCTCTGGTTTAGGTCCATCTGAGAGAAGATATATCTGAGATGCTTGTGATCAAAGTAGACTAAAAAACATTCACCCATCAGATAGTGTCACCACATATTCAGGGTGGAGACCACTACTACTAACTTCTGGTCATGGGTAGTGTAGTTCTGCTCATGTTGTCTTCGTTGTCGAGAACCACATGAAATAACTACTCACTCCTGCATTAGGACACATCCAAGTCTAGTCCCTAATGCGTCACAGTAGACTATGTACCCTACGCCCTCGTCTGGAAGCCTCAATATGGGGGTACTAGTTAGCCACTGCCTCAACTCCTGAAAACTATGTTGGCATCTCTTCGACCACACGAAAGGTTTCCCCTTATTTGTTAATGCTAAAAGTGGTGCTGCGAATCTGGAGAAATCTGGCATAAATCTCTGGTAGTATTTGGCCAAACCCAAGAAACTATGTACCTCTGCCACACTCCTGGGTGTCTCCCAAGAAAGTACCACCTCAATCTTCACTGAATCCACTACAACTCCAGCCTCCGATATGATGTGTCCTAGAATGTGAACCTCTTGGATCTAGAACTAGCACTTCGAGAGCTTACCATAAAGCTGGTTTTCATGGAGTATGCCTAGAACTATCTGCAAATGATAGGCATGATCCTCCACAGTAGTCGGGTAAATCAGAATGTCATCGATGAAGAATACTACAAAGCGATCAAGTTATGGCTGGGATATCCTATTCATGAGTCCCATGAAAACTAATGGAGTGTTGGTCACACCAAATGGTATAATCAAGAACTCATAATGGTCGTACTGACATCTGAAAGCCATCTTATGCACATTCTCATCTCCACTATAAGGTGGTGATAGCCAGATCTGAGGTCTATCTTCGAGAACCACCATGCTCCCTTCAGCAGATCAAAGGGATCTTCAATCCTCATGAGTGGGAACGTGTTCTTCATGGTCACTTGGTTCAAGAACCGGTAGTCAACACAAAGTCTCAATCTCCCATCCGCATTCTTAGTGAACAAAATCAGGGCTGCCCAAGGAGAAACACTAGGCTAAATGAACCATTTCCCCTATAAGTCCTCCAGCTATACATGCAGCTCATGAATCTCTTTGGGATCCATTTGATATGCTGGTGTAGATATCAATGTCATACCAGGGTACAAGTCAATGTAATATTCAACCTCTCTGCAATGAGTTATACTCGGAACATCATCAGGGAAAACATCCGCATACTGGTCCACCACAATAGGATAGCTTTGACTCCCCACATCAACTGCTCTGAGGGTAAGTCTGGCCAACTAATGAGTGATCAGATGCACTCTCCTTTGGATATGTCCATCCAGTGCTGCAAAGGCTCCCTTCTCACCGATGAAGGTATGCCTAGTCCCATCCATGCGTAAACACCACACATTGTGCCTACTACAGTTAATCTGATCATGGATTGTAGATAACCAGCCCACACCCAAGATGACATCATAAGACCTCGATGCCGCTACTAGGAGATCCCAGTCGAAGCTCTCACCTCCTAGAGTAAGCTCATACTTTCTTCACCAGTGTGTAATCATCGAATCTACTCCCTTAGGGGTCTCTAGCCATAATGATCAATCCAACGGCTCTGTTGGAATCTCTATGCTCCAAATGAGGGAAGTGGAAATAAAAGAATGACTTGAAACTATGTCTATAAGTACTGAAGCTAAGGTGGATTAGACACTGATCGTACCTCGTATCATATCCGGAGTGCCATGGTTGTAGGCCTCAACTGCCTAGAGATGATCTCACCCCTGTCCACCTACTCCCTGTGGTTGGGGTGGACCACCAAGTGGTGGTGGCGGTAACATCTCGAATTGTCTTCCACCTCCAGTTGCACGACCAAATCCTCTTCCACGTCTGACTACTCCCAACAGACCTCCTCATTCAAACCTCGGTCTCTACCTTGGAGGTCTTTTGATTGTCTACTGATCATCCATATGGCGGGTCGGACAGTCACGAGCCATGTGACCCATCCTGCTGTATGTGAAACATTGCATGTTCCTCGCATGACTAACTCCATCTCAAGTGCCCTGAAAACCCGACCCTAAATCATGCGGTCGTCCACCTGTAGGTCTGGTCATCGTGGACCTCTGTGACATCTATCTAATATCACCTACAGAAGACTTCGATTTGTGAAATTCGGTGGTGGGTATCGCTACTGGTGAATACTCAGCAAGAGAGCTCCCCACTAAGAGGGCTCTCTCTAACACCACTGCCTATGTCGGGATGTTGTGAGAGATTATAGAAGTCCTGATCTCCCACCTGAGTCCCTGCTTAATTTTCCGGGCCCTGAAGAATGGGTCTCGTACCATATCATTAGAGTAGCATGAGAGGTCAGTTAACCTAGTTGAGTAATGAGCCACAGTCATGTTGCCATGTTGCAGATGAATAAGCTCATTTATGCGCATTGTGCGAAGGGTCGCTGGGACTAACTCTGCCCGAAACAATCTCTCGAAGTCTGCTTAGAGAAGTTTCACCTCGCCGTGAACTAAGAGAATCATGCTCCACCATTTGCCTGGTTCTGCCTATAGAAGTCTTGCGGTAAGGATCACCATGAGATTAGCTGGTGTCCCTACAAGTCGGAAGAATCTCACCACAGCCTCTAGCCAATCCTTAGCTGCCTGTGGGTTTATCTCTCCCCTGAACCTCTGTGGCCTCTGGAGCTGGAACTCATGCAATGTGCTCAAGCGGTGTACATCCTCTACTACTGGGTCTGGTGGTATTGGTGGCCAAATGGGTAATGGTATCGCTGGTGCCTCTGATGGTTTCTCTACTGGAAGAGGTTCCTACACCGAGGCCTTGTCGCTCTTTGGGCTATCAGGGAGTACTATACCCAGAACCCTAGAAGGCTGTCTATGTGGAGGCATCCTGAAATGAAACAGGTGCGCCATGGTCATAAAGTGGTACCTAGTGAGATGAATCAAATAGATCACAAAGAAAACACTTCACAACACATACACAATTAGTGTTTTCGTGCATTGAGCCAGAAATCAGAATTCAGGTTCCTGGTGTTTGCTTATGTCAGCCACCACACCGACACCGGATTCCCTAAATTGATAACCACACTCATTACATTTAACACTATTTCTGTTAAAAAAAGATCAGAGCCCTATTTTATTTGGTAGAACCGACTCCTATGATACCAATTTGTCTTCACCCCTCCCCCGGGGGCCCATGCAGTGACTACCCCAAGCCCACCTTCCATTGGCCAGGGGCTGGAGACTAGCACAGAATGGCGTATTTCCTAAAAATGGGAAGGCATTTCCTTTATAACCTATAAACACATGCAAATAAGTACATTGTGAGATAAGAACACAAGTAAAACTGTATAGAAAAAAAAGTTCTGAAAGTAAGAGGTGTTGGAATACAAGCCCAACAGTAAGTGTACAAGTACAACTGAAAAACAATAAAACTGAAGAAAGAGAAAGAGAGTTGTTGGGTCTTCCTCCAAGGTTCCAACCTAAAGGGTAGGTATAGATCGCCACCCCAGCACTCCACATCTTCCTGTCTCCCCTGTGTACCGACATGCCGTATGGTCTACCTCCAGGAACCGTCCAGTCCTAGTACCCTCAGCCTTAATCAGTGTTGTTCATCGTCTACACCAAACACAACAAGGTGTGGGAGTAGCCTGAGAAGGGGTGAGTATAATGATACTCAGTAGGGTCCCCGAGACTATCAGGGTCTCACAAAATCCAAAAAGGATAACCCACAACACATTAAATCAACTCACAGCCCAACTTAGGTATATTCCCATACATATACTTATGTTATCAAGTATTCCCATTTCAATCATGAGGAAACACAGAGTCCAACCAGAAAGCCCAAAGCTCAACTGTTCCACAAAGGAAGGAATACCAGAAAGGTTAGTACCACAAAGGTACACCACATAGAAGAATTCCACCATGGTATTACCACGAAGGAAAGTACCACACAGGTACGAACTCAGCTCACACCAGGTATAACTTAAGTACAGAAGTATAGATAATTAATCAAACGCTAGATCATCTTATTCTGTTAAGAGGCTCTGCTACTGACCCACACAGGATCGCTAGGTGATAACCCACACAGGATTGCTCAATGCAGACCAACACATGATCGCTCGGTGCTGACCCACACAAGATCTCTAGGTGTCGACCCACTAAGGACTTCTCAATGCCGACCCACACATGATTTCTCGATGCTGACCCACACAAGATCGATCAGTGCTGAAGCACACAAGATCACTCTTTATTCTTCATGTAACATCCAACTATATGGTTCCTGCACAACACTCCCTTATCTCCGTGAGGTTCTTTTACACAAGCCACTGGTTGATAATCCAGCTACCACTAAGTCTCATGAAAAGTATCTCAAAGGACAGCCAGGTCATAGGGGTCTAAACACAAAAGACGGTGCATCAATCGGACACTCGGCCTGTGAGTTATTAGCCTTTTAGTCCTGAAGGCCCGATTGGATTAGTGCTCAATCCTAACCTGATTGTACTACAACATTATCAAAATCTCTAGTGGGGTATAATCAAAGGTACTGTCTTGCTCCATGGTTTCCAGCACCACTAGTTGTTCATCAATCGGACGTCTGGTGCCAAAGTTATGGCCGATAGAGTGAAAAGTTAAAAGTGGGCCTAGGTCAGGTCCGACATGGTCCGACCTAGCGTGGGCCTAACCGACTCGATTCGGGTCCACCCGGACCGCTGGGTTTGGACCGGACTACTGGGTCTGGCCCGGCCTGGCCAGCGTTGGGCAGCGCGGCAGCCGTGAGGGCAGCACGAGGCCTGGATGCCAGGAGGGGTCTGCAAAGGTCTCGGGGCGGCGAGGCCATGGGGCACCACGAGGCCACGGGGCGGTGAGGCCCGCAGGGGCCGTGAGGGTGGTGTGAGGCCACAGCGGGCCGCGAGGTCCGCAAGGTGGTGAGGCTGCGGGGCGGTGCGGAGGGTGGCATAGCGGTGAGGCCTCCGGGCGGCATGGAGGGCTTGGGGCGGTGCAGAGGGTTGTGGGGCGGTGAGGTCTCGGGGCCGTGCGGGGCGGTCACACGCCGGGCCTTCACCGGTGGCCGTCTTGACCGGTCGCCCTCCGTTTATCACCTTCTTCACAGTCGACCGTGGTATTGGCCATGGTTATTGAAATACACCGATGCCAAACTCCCGCACCAGTTGTTGTCACCATCGCGAAGAACACACAAAAGAACCATAAGGTTTGCGGAGGGGTCGGGACATGTTTGTTTGGACCGTACCGTCCGCGTTAGGGTGGTAGTAAGAGGCTCAAGTGGAATGATTCAATGTGATAGGAAAATAAACATTAATCAATTTAAAACACAACCCTACCTCGTTCATTTGATGATGTCGATGAGGAGGTAAGGACGGTCATCGATTGAAGACGTCCCACGTTGGATGAATAGCTGAGGAAGAAGACGAAGTCGTGTGTCGGCATTCTTCATTAGAGGAGCATTCTTTATTGTAGAAAATAATTCCTCGAAGGTTCTATCCCAATTTCACTTTTTCAACACTTCCCTAATTCCACCAAAAATAAATGGTAGCCAATATGATATGTTTCCCCAATTTAATTTTTGGCACAAATTAAATTTGCATCATAATTACAATGAGGATGGCATAATAAATTTTTGGGGAAACCTAAAGGTCCCCTCCCTCATTAAATAGGGAATTCAAGAATCTTCCCCACATTTAAGAGGGGAGTTCAAGGGGATTTTAGTCTCGGGTTGTCCCCACCACCATAACCCATGTTGGAGAATTTAGTTCATGTGGTCCCCACCTTTAAACTATCCACATGGGAGGTTTCAACAAAAATAAAAATAAAATAAAAGTTTATTTTATTTTATTTCTATTTCCACGAAAAATCCAAATTCCATCTTTCACCCCCGACCTACAGCGGTCGAGGTGAAGGTCGAATACCGGCTCTACGAGTTCAACAGTTCCCTCAGATTTCAATTCCATGCACCGATTAAAAAGATACAAAAACCCACTCGTAAATTTTCTAAACATGCATAAAAAAAATTCTGAAATTCATTTCTAGAACACCGGCCCTCAGAATCACGTGCCATCAATTTTCTTGGACTCATAAAATTCCCATATATTTAAAAAACATTACATGGAATTTACGGGTCTTTACACAAATCCTACCTCCAACAAGCCACAAGATAGCGATAAGCACCAAGGATATATCATACACATATATGTGAGACATTACCCTCTAAAGAGAAAATGAGGAAATAGAAATTTGATAAAATATAAGATCCCAAAACCATTCATGTAATTTCATAAATAACAAAACTAATAGAAAATATACTACAATTACCAAAAATGAAAATGTTGGTATTGACTTCAAAATCCCAAAAACCTCTTTAACAACTCCATGAGCTAGTAATATCTAACTTGATAACCAATCTACTACTATGGTCCTGAAATGTCTCTCTCTACATATATAGGGTGAGAATAATAGGTATACCAAATAAGATCCTCTTCATGTCCTCTCATGCAAAATATATTGAAGGTATACTAAATCCCAATGAAAAAAGGATGATAACTTGTCTTCTAAATAGGAATATTAATTTTCCATCCTAACCATTGATCTATCACCAATTTTCACATAAAATTAATAATATAATATAATATCAAATTAAGGTACCCTACTATCACTTCCCCACTATTTTTTCACTCTTCCCCAATATCACACATCCCAAGTCAACTCTCACTAAAAAGTAATCCTGGTAAAATACACCTATGAAACTTTAGCACATAATGCATTTAATGTATCACACCATATCATCACATACCATGAACCTTATGTATCGCATCATATCATCCTATCCATCCTCATCGATTGATATAAATAGAGTATTTTTTGGATCCACCACAACTGGTATATTGAGTATTATACCTCAAACCACCACAACAAATACATGACATAAATATATTAATCCTTTGGATGCTATCTTCATATATACATGTGTGTTAAAGAACCACAAGAAATTTTATCCCTCTACAAACACATATGGGAAAGGTAACCACTATTCATATAAAAACATAATATTACTAGGATAAGAGGGTGACGAAAGAGGGGTTAGTCCTCCACCCATTCCATGATAACTTGGATGTTGGGAAAAGCACCCCTCCTAGAGTCCACTGGGTTTTAGTAACACTTTAGAAAAGGGAATGGTATAATATGAAATCAGGTAAGATAAAGGATATATATATCTCACAACTATACTATAGGAAGCTATATAGAATTAATCTCAATTATAGCTATCATCTCACAAATACCCAACATCCACTACCGAGGACTAGATATCCTATAATCACGTATGAATTATAATAATAAATTCAATTAATTATTTCATATTAATATTTCATAAATATTTTAATTAACTCAATAACCATTAATTAATGATTAAACTTTTCCACTTTTCATTAATTATCAACCAAATCACATACTATCCTAGCATAATCCAAAAAATCCCATGGTTCCCCAAGAGTTATAATCATTTTTTATTCCAATAAAATACCAACCTCATGGGTCAAAACATTCAAAGTTAATAATCATTACATAATTACAAGTACTCTACGAATCGTCTTAAGCTTCTAGAATAAGATTCATCAACCACGCACTTTAAACCACAATATGTAATGGGGAATGGAAATTAGAAACAAGAAAATTGGTCAACTATCCTTTAAAGCATATTAATTATTAAGAAATTATCATATATTTTTGTACAAAAATAGTAAAACCCATCTTCAACATGTTCCATCATTATTAGTGTCATCCATGGTGTCATCATAAAATTTAACAAAAATATAATCAAGTAAATATCCCTGCATATCACTTTGAATACCTTCATAACATGTATCAAATGCTTCCACAAACACAGGTCATCCTGCTCGTGTCTTGTCCAACCATGAGTCATCCCAGGTTCACATCATGTTGAAATTCTAGGTTCACATCTAGATTAATTGAAAAATGTATCATGAAAATAAAAAATATTCAATAGGTTATCTATCCCAAAATACAAAGTAATTTACTCTTTGTAATTAAATAGGATTTCTAAACCTATGATTTTATCTTTATCAAAAAACTGGTTCATTATTGTCTTCATTTCACAGATTTATTTATCATAGGTTACAACTACTAGAAACCTAAGGCAGAACATATCAATAACTATTATATATTTTAACATGATTTGAAGAATAACATCTAGTTTCATCAAATTATAAGAATGAACAATTAAAATTAAAATCTCCCCTAGAATCACATTAATTTACCTCAAATTATAAGGAAGAAAATATTCAAGTAAAATATTACACTTTATTATTTACCCAAAAGCATTACCAAATTTATGTTCTTTATCCTAATTAATCATAAAAACATGATAAACCATAGAATAAACATACATTTCAATCCATGAATGAATATATAAAGTACACTATCTATCAAATCCAAAGGAAAATCTTTATTATAGTGAAAACACATGTGGTTCCTCACAACCAGAGCCAATTCTTTCATTAATATATTTTCATATTCATTAATTTTAATTAGACCATTATCCGAGGAGTTAAATCCTGATAAATTTATGATTACAAAAAATACAAGAGGGGCATAACATCCCCTAACTAAATAAAATTAACATTCCTCATATGAGAATCTAAGAATAAAGTATATCTCAAATCACCACTCGAGTATCAAATCCACAGGCTTCCACGGAAGCTACATCATATCCTTAGCAAATAAACAAAAAAAATAACATTATAATAATTAAGTAGATCAACCAAGATTGCCTATAAAGATAACATGGTGAAACAATCAGAACTGAGAAGAACCAGAAGAGAAAGAGATAAAACTTAGGACAGATCGTTGTTTATAGAACGTGGTAATCCAAGGATCAATCTCCTTTATAAGGGCTTAAAAACACCCATAATAACAACCTCAAGTCACCTAGAGTTAGAAGAGAAATGGAGGTTTTAGGGAAAGACATAGGGTGTGATTGATTTATTAGGGACACTATCAGGAATAAATTCATGACAAGAATAGGTCATTCGTGTCATAAATTGATTCGGTTTTAAGACTCTCTAAAAATCACTTTGATTCAATAAACCTGGATTAATTCATGTTGTGAACATCATGTAAACATTGAGAGTTTTTTGGTGTATATTAATTGAATCAAATACTCATCCATTCATGTCTTAAACCTATAATTCACATCTTGTATCAATCCTTGTGAACTTCTCTTACTCAAGCTATAATCTTCCACTTTAGTCTATGAACATCTCTATCACATCTTGAACTAAAATTTATGTTTTCAATCCATCCTAATTCTAGATTCTATGTCCTTAAATCATTCAAACCAACTCTATTTTTCTTCCAAGAACCTATAACCTTAGAATCATGTAAAGGAATGGGAAAAAAGGATCTGGCCATTTAAGAAACAACAACCAATGATTCATCTAGGTCTGACCCTACTAAGGATTGTTTATAATCTCTATCAATGACGTAGATTCTTCTTTATTTGGTTTCTTTATATTTCTATTCAATAATTATGTATAGTTGGAATGTACAATACTAGTCTCTCAAAAAAAGTAACTATAAAACCTATTTTTTATGATCATGAATCCCACACTAGAGACATGACTTATGCTAAATATTATAATCCCTCATTAAATGTTCTATGATAAAACATTGGTAACACTCGTCCAAACAACTTCCTTAATATATACTTAAACTAATGGATTTTCTCATACTACATCCCATATAAGATTAACCACCTTACTTTTCATTCCAATATAAATAAATTATTACATTTAGTAAAATAATAAAGAAATGAATATTAACCTTGGGTGTCTATCATGTCCACATTACCTATAACTATGGTTTTCATTATCCCTATGTTGGTGGGTAAGTCAAAAAAATCATCATTGATTAAATTTTTAGTAAAAGAATTATCTCAAACCTCATAACCTTGAAACTATCTATAGTGATTAAATATAATTTAAAATTAACAAAATATATGAAATTATATATTTATTATAGTATCATTATATTCACCTACTCAAACACTAGAAACACTTTGGTGTTCTATAACATAAAATTATATATGTAGATGTACTAGATAAACATATTCTCAAATCCAAACTACATAATATCCTCATACAAATTTACTTATAACATTGTCTCACATCAGGAATGAAATTAATGAAATCCATCCTAGATTATACATGAGTATAAAAAACATGAATATATGATTAATACTCTCAAAAAATATTTTTCCTTCTATTTTATATTATTATATTTAGAGATTTAAGTATTATACCATTCAAATATCTTGTACTAATAAATTTTTTTACTCTTTCTAGATCAACTCCATTTCTATGTTCTAAATCACACGTACTAATGAAATCCTGATTTCAAGAACACTTTACACATCCCTACACCTCCACCACATTAATACACTATATACATTGATTAATTTCTATAATTTATATAAATGAGACACTAAGTATAAATTTCATATTATAATATCATAATATTTCTGAAACTCAAAAAATATTTTAATTTATATATGTGTGACTATACCCACCTTCTAGGTATTTATTCCATTCATGGTTCAATTACACAAGAAATAAAAAATAATATTAACCAAATTAATTTCTAAAAAATTGTTTTTAAAATACTTTTAAACCATTTTTAAAACAACATATAGTTGAAATAAAATAATTTTTATAAACTAGGAGAAATAAATTTTATATTTATTCTTGTTTATCAGGAAATATTATCATAGTTTCCATGTTAGTGAATCATGTGTATAGGCACCTATAGGGGATAAGAAACAAATATACCATAATAATCCCTTTGATTCCTTGGTTTACTCTGAATCACATGAACCCAAAGTTTAACCATAAATAGGTTAGAATTTCCTTTTATGGGAACCTATTGAGTTATAAACATTATAATGTCCATACCCTGTAAAACATCTATAGAATAAAATAAAAACTAGGGATTTGGTACTATTTTATAATGACTTAATCTAGAAACCCATGTAGCAAGACCTTTTCCAGGTCACTATAAGGCCTCAAGAACATTCCTCCATCCCAAGTGGCTAAGAATTAGTGAGGAAGGATAAAACTTAATCATTGGAAAATGATTTTACCTAAAAGTAAACAATACATATATGGATTTAAAAAATAATTTTTCCATTAAAAATCAAAACCTACTTCAAAATAATAAATTTTAATAAAAGTATAGTAGACAAGAAAGTAAAATGATAATATTTTAATCAAATATTAGCAACAAAAATCCAATATTTATCAATTTACAAATATCAAAAATTGATTTCCTATCTACTTCAATGATGGGAAACTAAAAAAATAATAAATCACTTCATAAAAATTGGTATAATTATCTATAACTAATTAAAAATGTGTCATTCCCCATTCCTATATCATGATAGAAGGAATTTATATGCTCAATGAGATGTGTGGGTAGGAGTGCGTAATAGAATACGCAAAGGTATTTCACTAAATCAATCCCAAAAAATTATTATATGTGATATATTCCAAACCATGAAATTATTCACATTCAAACTGTTTAAACAAATTTAGAAATAAATTTATTCATGAAATATTTCACAAAAAATTCTAATAAAACAAACTATATAATATTTTTAATAAAATTAGAGAGGCCCAACCCAATTCACCCATTCACCAAAATATTTTTAAAAAATTACATTCCATAGAATTCAACCACAATGGATCATCATTTGTCTAAGGTTTTCTATGTGATTATCCTCTACCATCTATATCACATACCATGGAACTTATTATCTATATCAATTATTGATACAATAAATTGATACATAACCATTCCATTAATATACCACACTTTTTGGTATTTTTTGATGCATAAGATTCATTAATTACCAAAACATTTTTTCCTTCTGAAATGGTATTCCAAAAAATTTAATTGAAATACCTCATCATAAATATAAACCCAACATAAGATATAAAACAATAATTTTTCATAAAATACCCAATTGAGAAAAAATCCCTTAGATTGGATCAAAATCATAAAATCATGTTTCATAAATATAAAAATTCACAATTTTATCTAATAAATACTGCATAATCATTTGATAAAATGAATTCGAATCAAATATTTGAAAACCTCATGACTCACATAAAAATGAATCATAATTTATCGAGGATGTAATAAGAGCTACCTAACATTGATATTAAAATCTATAAGTCTATAAAAACATCTATATTATATTGATGATCATAATATGATCCATAAAAACCTAGAAATATGGAATCAAAATCAAGAATATAAAATTAGTGATCTAATTTTATATAATCCAATAACTCAAGACATGTTCTCCAAATATATATATATATATATATATATATATATATATATATATATATATATATATCTCACAGAAACTATATTGTCATAGATATCTTACCTTTGATCTAGTGTCAGTATGATTGATCTATGGGATAAATCCATTTTTTATAGCACAAAACCCCTAAATATATACAAAATAATCTCTAAGTTATATTAATGTTACATTAGAAATTTAATGAGTTTCAATCAAGTACAATTTAGTTTTATGAAGCCAAATAACATATATTTTACCTAGATTTATGTTTAGGAATTATGGTTTTTCCAATCAATCAACTAATTATGATAGTATCCCTATCAATGTTTCAAGAACAAATGGTTATGATCTATGGTTTAGCCATTCATATGACTAACCATGAACTCATACCTTCCCCCCAAAACAATTTTTTTTAGTCCAAAATCCACAATAACTCAAAGAGAAACTTACCAACCAAAACATATACATCACAAGCTCATGATATTTTTCCAACATTTACATAACCCACTTAAATTTTATACCCTGGAAATGTCTATTAAATAAAAAAAATATTTTTATTTCTATTAAAATAATATTTCACCATTTTGTGTCCCAAATCCCCTCAAAATATTGGAGTCTTTTTCTTTTGAAACTTAAGACATGTATCCACTCAAAGTGTTTCATGGGGTGGAAAATCTCTACTAATAAGCTACAAAACGTGTACCAATATACTAGAGAACTATAGTTCTAACAATGAATCATTAGTATCTATAACTTCTTATCCATAAGTTAGAAGAGGACTTATATGTGGAATCATTCAATAATGAACAAGGAACTATTGTACCACTAATATATAAAACAACAATTTATGGAAATAGAAAATTTATTTAAGTATTATTTATTTTATTACTTATAAAATAAAACCTAAAAATCCATTATCCTTCTATCCCAAACCACCCACAACGGGTCTCCTACAATCACATGATAAAAATGCTAGAATATAATTATTTTAAATACATTTTAATATTTACCTAAAAATAATTTTAAAACATATTTAATAATTTTAATTTTTAAAAATATTTATTTTTGAAATCCATTTCATATTAAAAAAAACATAATTCTCAAAACTATGAAAACATAAACCATTCTATATCTTTGAATGCCTATATGATGCAGAAAAACATCATTTTACATTAAATAAAATAAAATGAAAAAAAATATCTCCAAATATAACCTATAAAGGATAAATATACCACCTAGTTTACTTTACTTCTTAATAACACAATGTTTTATATAAATAAGTAATTTAATCATTTTTATAACTACAACATGAGTTCTAAAACAACCTATTTTAATAGATACTAAAAACGCAAACCAATCTAATACCATTTGTGACATATTGACTTGAAGTGACCCTAAAAACCTAAACATGAGTGGATTAAGAATGTTAATGGTCCATATGTGGGTCCCCATTATCATTTAAAGAGAGAAATAAATTTAATTGAATAAAAAGTATATTGTCGTTGAATTATTTTCAATAAAATTACTCAAATTATCATGGCATGATTCTACTATATTTTCATAAAGACGTATATGTAACATCAATATACCAGCATCTTTAAATGATAAGGGAAGAAAAGTACAGTTGGAACATAATTTTTAGAATAACATGATGTATAACAAAATCCATCATTATGAATCAGGTGTATAAAATCCCAAAATTAAAGGGTGATGTGTTTAAAAATTAAGTGGATAACATTTTAGATAATCCAAATGAAAAATTATAAAATAGAAACCAACTATTTAGTGGTGGTTTTTATAGTCTTTAGTGATGAACAAAATTGTATCCAAATGATTTCATGATGATTCTTAAAAATAATCATACATACTTGAGATGGGAATCATTTCCTGGTGGTTTTTTAAAAAAATGAAAAATAAATTCATGGTGGTGAAAACTAAAATTATATATATAACTTAATAATAAAAGTTAAATGAATTATAACTCGAACTAGCTGACTTGATCTAACCTTACTTGACCCTTATTCCAAACTTATTCTCTATCCCATTAACACCAGTCAACCTTCCCAGACCTATCCTAGTCAGTCTTTCTCAATCTAAACTGACCCCCATGGTCATCTCATTCCCTAGTCCACACAAATTTCTTCCAACCCAGTCTAACTTGGCCTAATCAACCCGGTTTACATTTCCACAATACCATGAAAAATATATACGAAATTTCAGGGGCAATGATATTAAATCACCAACCCATTTTTTGGTTTCAATCATCCAAAATAACAAACAAAAGAACCTAATATTCAAAATGAAAATTAATATATATATCTATAAATAAATTTCAATTTATTAATATATATATATAGAGAGAAATATTTAAATATTTTTTTTATTTTTTTTATATTTATATGTTTTTATTTATAAATAAATTTCTAATTTGAAATAATTAATATTGTTGGGAAGAAGAGGTTTTGAGGTGTTTTAATGAAATTGGAAGTGTTATGAAGAAGTTGAACTGTGTGGTAAGAAGTTTGTATTTAAGGTGTTTTCTTTTTCTGATCAAAGTAATATACTTAATTGAGAATATAAATCACATAAAATTTTGAGTTAAAATAATGATAAAAAAGACTCCACAGGTTGAGTTTATTGGATGGTTGCTATCAGTCTGATATTATTGTCTAGAGTTGGGAACTGAATGTTTATCTAGGAGTTATTATATGTTCCATTAGTTATAATATTATACTAATTTAAAAAGTTTAAATGATTTGTTTTTATTAATTATCTAAATATTATTATTACTAAAATTTATTATAATCTAAAATTATGTGATAAGAGAGAGTATTCATTCAAGGTACACAAATATTTGTAGATTCGATGATATAAAGTTTCATTTGGAAAAAAGTTATGAATTTTTCTTATTACAAGAAATTTTTTGATGTATCAAACAAAACTAATTAGGAAATTTCATCAGATCAAGTTCATAGCCTTGTGTCCATCAGAAAACCCAATATTATAAGGTTGATTATATAGAATAATTCTTGATTGTGTATAATTTTTATCTAAAATACTTTTATAGATAGTAATTTTCAAATTTAAGAGGTAACCGGATGATCGAACAGATGCCTCCAAGTCATCAAATGGAAATTTTGATACAAATTCATGAGATAGATGTTCAAGAATTAAATTCATCAGTCAAAGGCTTCCAAGTGAATTCAAAAATCAAAGAGTTCTATGAAAATTCATCAAGTAACATTAGAGTTTGGCGATAGACATTTGAAACATTCATATTATGATTTAATGGATCTCCAAAAAGCGTTTCATTGGTCATAAGTGTTTCTATGGATTTTCCCCAAATGAATGAGTTTTATAATGTTATACTAGTTGGAAATTCTTTATGAATATTTTCTAAAGATATTAAATGTGATGATTCTATATATGTAATTCATTATTTCAAAAATCAAGAGGGAAAATCATGATTTAAAAAAATATATGAGGAAGGATTTTAGAATGTTGAAGGTGAAATTTTAGGAAGGTTTGAATATTGATGTTGACTTTTGTTCTTAAGGAAATATCTAGTATTTTACTATAATTCAATATAATTAAAGGATGGATATTTCTAATTGGTATACTCTAAATTCTGAGTGGGTATTTTAGAATTGATTTTGTTCTTATCCATAAATTTTGGAGGTGATATTCCTATATAAATGGGTTTAGTTCAATGAGGATTGTGTATTGAAATTATTGAAGTTAGTATATGATCTATATAAATGAAGATATGATAAGATGAACAGATTGAAGAGGAATTATTTGGAAGAATATCAGAAAAAATTTCTTATTTGTTGGTATTAGAAAGACGAATCAAACATCACTCAAATATTATATAGTGGAATCTAATGAATAATTTGATGATGTGATTGGATGAAAAATTCATGAAATTGGTACTGGTCTGCAGAAGGCACCAAATGGATTATAACATAATGAATCATTAGATGGTGTATATCAAAAAAAATACTATAGGGCTGAAGACTGTTCTTACTTCTACTATGATTAAAATTGAAGAAGAAGAATAATTACATTAAATTATTCCATGTGGGAATAAATTTCAATTAGAAAAATAAAAACATAATAAATCCTATTTTTAAATTTTCTTAAATTTGTTACAAAACATTTTTATATCTTTTATTGGTGCGAGGAGAACATCCACTATCCAATGACTATATTTCTTTGCAAACAAAATGGTACTCCCTTATTATTATAACCACATAAAGGATTAATTTATACTATTTTGTGGTATTTTATTTTATCTAAACCATTCCATGGACTATCTACTTTTATTATGTAGTAAACCTTGTAAATACCTAT
Source organism: Viscum album (assembly GCA_963277665.1). Lineage (NCBI taxonomy): Eukaryota > Viridiplantae > Streptophyta > Magnoliopsida > Santalales > Viscaceae > Viscum > Viscum album. Next base: position 829,021,305 of record OY728165.1, read on the forward strand.
ATTTATATATTTGTACTTGTTTTATTGTTTTTCATCTGAGTCGTTTCTCACTAACCAAAGTTGAAGTCTGTTTTATCTGTAACAGAACATAAAAATTGAAAAATCATTGATTCAACCCCACTCCATCTTAGTTATCACATAAATCATGATTATTTTATTCAATAGGCATTAGAGACATGGTTTCCTTTATTTAATTTTTGAATAATTTTTAATAAAAGGAAATCTACCATGGATTTTTAGAACTCTATAAATAGAAAAGGGATACCAACATTCAATGGTATTAACTATCAAAATTTTAAAGATATAACATATCCTTATCATTTTTTCATTGTATATGAAGTTATTTAGGTTTCTATATATGTTTTCCTTCAAAGTGATGAGGGTGTTCCATTAACATTTATTTATAAGAAGAATGTGGGAAATGATGGGAGAGTAAAAAATGTTATACTTCCCTATTTCTCCAAAAGTGATTTTTTGAGAGTTAAATGAATTTCCTTGGATTAAGGTACCTGGTAAAATTTGAATAAACTTTCTGGATGGAATACCAAATAAATGAAACTTTACTTACTAATATTTATATTCAAGTAAAAATATCATAATATGGGTGTTGATTGGTGACTTCATTATAAGGGATAATGACATTATAATAATCATAATATTTCTTGGTTAGATTTTATAAGATTCATCTATTATGAAAAATATCACATGTATTATTCTTAATAAACATGATGTCAAAGAATCATCCTTATAAGATATATTTCCCAAAATACTTTCTCTAGATGGTCTACATAGAATTATTATCATATAAAAATGTGAAAAAATGTGTTTGTGAAAAAGGGAAAAGATAGTCAAAAAATATCTTTCAAGGCCTCCAATAAAATAAAATATAAGAAAGATATAGTTGAAGAATAAATCATTGACTCTAATATGGAATATGGGGTTAGTATTAAATTTTATAAATTTATATCCATATTTTATAAAATGGTGAAAAGAGAAATAAGGAATTATAAAGGAATGTTTCCTCTGAAGTGCTTTGTCTATGAATCCATTGGACACTTTAAAGAAAATTGTCAAAAACATTTGTTATATGAAGATATTGATGAAGATGATATAAATTTTATAATATCTCTATAGAATAAGGAAGATAAATCCAATTAATTTTCTAAAATAAATGTTAATAATTTCTATAAATATAATAAGATGATGTATTTTTCAAATGTTTGGAAGATGATGATAGTAAAGGTGTAGGTGAAATCTCTAAAAATGATTCTATTGAAAAAAAATTATTAAAAATATTAATGATTAAATTTTCAATATTTAAGAAAGAATTATCTTTAAGTAATAATAAAAAGTGACTCAGATGGATTTTATTCTCAAGTGGTCATTAAAATAATGTCTTCTAAATATTGTCAGTCTTGATAAGTATAAGAAGAAGTTGAAGAAAAAAAATCGATTAGAAAAAAATGAAGAATCATTTCTTAAAGAAAATTAAATATTTTTAAATGAGATTAATGATTTGAAAAAGTTACTTGATGAAGAAAATAATCTCCAAATAAATCCGGAATAGAAGATAAATGATATGGAGAAAGATTTGGAGCTTGTTCAAAAAAAACTTTTTAATGTTTTGAAAGTAATAAAAATTTCTAAAACACTATTACATAAGCTAGTGAAATTTATAATAATTTTAGACCTCATAAGGATCCATAGAAACCACTATAATATGTTACCAACAAGTTTTAATATTCTCATAAGAAGAATCAAGTTGAGAAGAGCATGTATGTATCCAAAAAATTTAAATTTAAAAATTCTCAAAATTCCAAGGTTTCAAAGTCTGAACTAAAATATACTAAAACTAGAGATTATTTTAAGGCTGAGAAAAAATATAAACTAACAAAGAATATGTTATGATAGAACCAAAAATTTTGTGCACAACAAATTGTCAAGGTAAATTTTATGAAATATGATTTAAAGCATGTATATATTTATGGAGAGCATGTAATTTATAAAAGATCTTATGAATTATATGGATACTTTAGGTGCTATGGAGGCATTCGGAATATGAAAAACAATTTCTAGTTTAATCATTGATACTAATATGATTCCATAAGGAACTATAGGAAAAGATTAAAGGGGATCCAACCCACTCAATGGAAAAACCCATGAAATCGAATTATAAACTAAAAATATATTTCAACATAAGTATATTGTCTGTGAAATATGTGATGAACTTAGACACATTCCAAATGGGTGACATATAATGTTTCCATCTTAATAAATTTTATATGAAAAATCTCAAAATCTGCTTTTAAATGAATAAAAGGTAAAGTAAAAGGCCTTAGTTTTTTATGCTTATCTCAAATGTTCTAAATTAGAACAAACATGGATATTTAAAATTGGTTTTTATTTAAAGATAACATAACATTTTAACCTATTAAAGAATGTAAATGATTATGAAGAAGTACAACAACTTTTGGAAATGACGAGTCAATCAAAAACAATAGTTCTTCTATCATTGGAAATGAAAAATTGAAATACAGAAGAACATTTTTTATTGATGAGTTGAGACACAATTTTTTAGTGTTTCATTATATTATGATTATAGTAATGAAGTTAATTTTTGAACATATTGTCTAGTTGTTCTAATAATTTAATATTGTAATGTTTTTATGAGAGGATATTGAATTAAGGGAAACTTATTTCAAGTTGGAGATGAATAAGATTCATTATATCTAAGAATGGGGAAATATTATTTGTATAATGGGAAGTTAGTACATATGTGCCAAAAGAATATGACCATGATAATTTGAAGAGAAATTATTTATGATATTACTAGAAAAAAAAAGATATTGTTGTTGTTTGATATAATAGAATATGGATATTAAAAATCACTTTGCCTATGAACATTGAGATACATTCAACTCAACCCATGGAGCTTATTAATTCTGATTTATATAGTCTAATGATAATGTAAAAAAAGTCTATATAATTACTATATTTTCTTTATTGATGATTTTACTCACATTGAAAGTATTATGTTTTTGAAACATAATTCATAGGATCTAAAAATGTTTAAGTGTTTCAGTAGATGTGATGAAAAGGAATGAGGTTATTCCATGAATAAAATTAAAACTAATAATAGTTATGGGCACAAAAATTGGATGTTCAGAGACTATCTTTGAAAGCATGGAATTTTGTATGAATATAGTTCACCATACAAACCACAAAAAAAATGTTTTTATAAAAAGAAGGAATGTATGTTTGGTTGAGATGGAACGAATGATATAGATCAAACATGATACCTATCAATATTTTTGGAGGCAAGCTATCCGAGTAGTATTTCATATACAGAATCAATGTTTCTATTGGAAAAACTCTAATATGACTCCTTGTGAGATATATTAAAAAACCCATGTTGAAATATATAAGGGTGTTCAGAAGACCTTAAATAATCAAATTCAAGGGATAGAATCTTGGGATGTTTTATTAAAGTGGTTTTTATGGAATATTTCTCATCTTCCTTCCTAATAGTAGACGATACAGGTTTCATGATAAATAAATTGGTGCGATTGTTGAATACGAATATGTGAATGTTATATAGTGAACTGATAAAAAAATTCACAATCAATTATAGATATGAAAGATGATAAAGATGTTGTTGTTACTATTGAGAAACTTAACAATGTCTTCAATATAAGTGATAATGAGGAATAAATTAAAAATTATGGTGATGAATAATCTTTCTCAATTGATGAAGAAAATTTGTGTTTATCTCATTCTAGGATGAGGAATCATGTGGCGTACCAAAATATCATTAGTGGTTAATGGAAATCTATTCAAACTCGAATGACTTTAATATTAGTTTCAAATACTTATTTATATTCATAGGTTGAGCCAATATATGTTGAAGACGTTATAGAGAATCAAGAGTGGATTGATTTTATGAATGGAGAGATGGGTTAGATTTAAAATAACGGTGCATGGTAATTTTTACATAAACTAAACAATAAAAATGTGATTGGTACAATTTTTGTTTTCTAAAACAATTGAATGAAAAAGGTAAATTGATAAGGAAAAAGACATTACTTGTTTTTAATGGCTACTCATAAATTAAAGGTGTTGATTTTTGTGAGACATTTTTGACAACAGAAAGGCTTGAAACTATTAAAAAAAATTTCTTATCCCTACATAATAAAGATTCAATACATTCTAGACGGATATAAATTCAATTTTTATCAATTTAGATCTAAATGAGGATGTTTATATTAAACAATCATGTGTCTTAATTCTGTTAAAGATGAAACATGTGTATTCAAGTTGAATAATGATGTTTATAGTTTATTGAAAGGTACAAGATATTGGTATTATAAATTGGATATATTCTTATAGAATTTTAATTTTTTGAAATGAACAGTTTATAGTAACCTATATAAAAAATAACATAAATATATTTCCCTCATTCTGATTATTTATGTTGATCACAATATATTCATATGTAATGATGAAGAAATAACTAAGAAGTTTGTTTAGTAGATGAAGAAGTTATTTAAAATTTCTATGATATGAGGAATAAAATACATTATTTGATAAAAATTTATCTCAAAATAATAAGTATATTTTTTATCTCAAGATAAGTATACTGTGGAACTTCTGAAAAATATTGGAATGGAAGATTCAAAACTAGTTTCCACACCTTTCCCATTTGGAATAAATCTGAAAAAGATGGTCAAGGAAGAGATGTTGATCCAAAAGAGTTTAAAAATTTTATTATATGCCTATTATATCTTTTAGATTTGAGGTATGATTTATGTACGATGTTAAATTGTGTTTTAGGTATTATAGTGATCCAATGTAATCTCATCATATATAAGGATAAATAATTATCAGATCCATTAAAGGAACAATTGATTTTGGGTTGAAATATGATAGCATGGGAAAGATAGATTTGTTTGGTGACAAAAATTCAGATTGTTCAATATGTGTTTAAGTTAGAAGATCTAAATCTGGCGTAGTTTTCTTTTTATGAGAATGATATGTTTTCTAGAATTCAAGATTCTATTAAATTTAATTTGGGATGCTTAGGCTAAGGTTAAGCATCATTAGGCATCAAGGAAGTGGCTGGCGAGGCCAATTCATAAAGGCAGCAACAATGTACAGAGCCTAGTTGATTCTATTCATTGTTTTCATGAAAATAATTCTTGGGAGTATGTGGAAGAGCACTAAATTTATGGAAAAATTATGTCCTCTCAGAGTAGAGGGCATGCAGATGATGGTGGTCAGGCATCTCCCTTATAGTCTATGATTCATAGCATTATCCAAAATATTTGCAAACATTACAAATGGATTGTGGGGAGGGGAGACCTCACTTTCTAGTACCATAACTGATAGGATCAATCATAGGCTTTCCAGTATGTCCTGCTTCAATGATCTCCTTTCAGGAGGACTGTTTATACGACAGTTTTTTCAGCATAGTTCTAAATGCATAGCATCAAGGGGTGCTAGACCTTATCTCCCTAACCCTTGATCTTGACTTTTGGGTGTTCACTTCCTCTTTTTCCAGGATTTTTTCCTCGAAGGATTTATGCTGGATTTCACCCCCACCCCCCATAAGCAGTGTAATGATTGGAATAGTGTAGTCTGGTGTGAGAGGGGCCCAACTAGGTGCAATTTTATTAACTATATGATTAGGAATCATGAATCCCCTAACTATGAAAATGTGAGGAAGTTGGGGGATTAGCATGTCCTCTAGGTTCCACTACTACAAGGTGCATAGGGTGGAGTACTCTGATCACCTTTTTTTAAAGAATGGGCTATGGATGTTTGGAGGTTTTTTGGTAGTTTCACCGGTCACATTTCCTCTAATTTTTGGGGGTCATCATTTATAGAGAGATGGTATCGTGGTGCGACTGGTATGGGACGGAACATAAGGTGAGATTGTTGATCTTTAGTGTAGGTTGTTGGTGTCTATGGCATGCCCACAACAAATCCATATTTTATGGCATCGCTTCCTCTAGTAGGTCAGTGATTACTCGTTCCCAATATCAGCTCGTTAATCAAGTCAATGGTTTTAAGAATTGGTGTGATGCCCCTTCTCCAAGGTCTCTTCAGGGGATTGTTTCCTTGTAGTAGTAGTTTAACACTGGGATAAGGGGCCCTTTGGTTTCATGAAAACCACCTCTCATTGGTTTTATGGTTAAATTTGATAGTTCGTGTGCTTTGGGTATCATGTGTGGGGGGGGGGGGCAGTTCGGGAACACATGGGTAGTGTTATGACAGTGTTTTATATGTACTATGGGGTGGGGAGCTCCATTCAGGTAGAGGCCAAGGCGATGTTCACTGGGCTGGAGCTATGCAAGCAGAATAGGATCTCGATCTTTCCGGTGCAAACGAGTTCCAAGATTAATCATGATTCCATACATGGTATGAGTTTCACTCCATGGTTGATTACATATATCATCAGGGGATGTAAACCCATCCTTATCAACAAAAATGTCTGGGTGCTTCACACGTGGCATGAGGGAAATATGGTAGTTTATCATTTGGCCTCATTGACAGTTGCTGACTAGGGTTGCAGCATCATTTTCTTTTCAATGTTCTCCATATGGGTATAAAGTGGGTAAACCAAATAATTGGGGATTAGCTAGGGATCCATTACTTTAGGCCTACCTATGCCCCTGTTTTTATGGACCTGAAATTTGTCATATCTTGTGTATTTTACTTTCATAATAAATATATAACCATTATGGTTATGTATGGATGAAGTCACAATTGAACGATTTATTGGTTGATATGATGTTACCTCTACTCATGGGTAACGATAATCAAACTTCTATAAATAAAACTTGTAATCTAATGAATCAATATCCTTATAATAACATTGATATGAAATAACACTTTATCAAATACCATATGGAAAGAAATGAAATAAAGTATGATTTTCCTCCTATAATGGAACAAGTTTATGATATCTTCACTAAAGAATTAACAAAGGAAACATTTCATAAGTTGTGGTTGATAATGAGTATTTAAACTCTCTCCCTTCAAGGTTAAGTTACATGATATCAGTTCCCTCTCCAGATTTCCTTTTCATGGTGTTTTAATAGGGGTAGTCTAATTAAGTAACATTAATATATCCATTGGTATGTGTTTTACCTTTTCATGGAGAGCATATAATTATGGAGAGTTTTTAAAAGGGGTAATCTATGATTTCAGCATGTGTGAACTGATTTAACAATTTTTTGATTGGATGTAAGATGATGTTTCTTACAAGTTCCTAAATAATTTTGAAATGAGTTTTCTATAGGGTTTCTAGGGAAATTATGGGAAGATAATATGTTTAAAAATACCTAATAAATACTAAGATACATCATGGTATTTTTTTCATGATTATTTTTTCCTACACTAATTATTATTATATTAAATTTTATTTGATGGATAATTGATCCTTTTCTTGAATTTAAAAATTTTACTAAATTATTTTCTTTGGTTGACAAAAAATTAAAAAGGGGGATATTACTAGGGATAGGAGGTTTTAAGGTATTTCGAAGAATATATAGGTGTTATAAAGAAATTGTATTATATTGTATGAAGGTTTTTTTTAAGGTTTTGTATTTTTTTTTTTTGATAAACATAAAATGATTAATATTATTGGGAACATAAATCACAAAACACTATTGATTTATAAAATTGATCTCATAGAGTCCAATAACTCAAGTACATCAGACAAACCCTATAGGTCGGATGATATCAACTAGTGTTTTTAACTACATTTTTATCTAAGACCATTTATAAGTTCCATCAGATATAATTTTTTATGAAGTAGTAAATTGGATATGGTTTTTTTACTGATCGATGTATTATGATTACTAAATGTCTTCAATGTCCAAGATTAATTAAAAATGGAGAGTTTTGTTTCATGGTTCATAAATATTTAGATGTGTGATGGTATAAATTTTTATTTGGCAAACATTTATGAATAATTTTTATCATTGAAAGTTTGTCAAGGTATCAAACAGATGTCTGGGAAATTTCACCAAAAACAATTCATTGGCCTAAATCAATCATATGAACTAATTTGGTAAGGTTTGTCAGATTGAATAATTCTTTTTTCTGTACAATTTCAATTAGATGAACTTGTACTAAATGTATGTTATGAAGTGAAGAAGTTAATGGATGAATGGATATAAGTATATGAGTCATCAGATCAATAGTTACAAATAAATTCATCGGGTGGATGTCCAAGAATGATGTTCATCAACCATAGGTATCAAACTAAAGTAAATGGTTGATGATTTTTTAATCATGTCATTGGACGAAGGAATAATCTGGATAAATACTTCGAAGATGTTCCTACGAGGTTGTGAAGGAGAACTAGATGGAGTGTCATTGGTTGGATGTTTTAATATGAAGATTCATCAGATGGATGAGTGGTATAAAGTGGTACTTGTTAAAAGTTTTGTGTTAATGTTTTTAAAGATGTTTAATGTGATTTTGCTAATATCTTCATTCATTTTTTCAAAAAACATGAACAAAAGGCTTCATTCAAGAGAAACTATGAAGAAGTTTTAATGAACATTGAATGAAAGATTCAAGTAAGGTTTGAAGATGAATATTTATTTTTTTCTTAAGGAAAGATCCCATATTTTAGGATAATTGAATGTAGTTGATGAAAAGATGTTTTTAGTGGGATATTTAGATTTATTTATATAAAGTTTGAAAATTATTTTGTGCTTCTCCCTAGAATTTTTGAGTTGCTACTCCTATATAAAGGGGGTTTGTGCACCGAGGTGTGGGTGTAAATTTTTTTGATGTTATAAAAAGTAGTACCAAAGTGAAGATCTTATTGGATGAATGGGATGAAGAGGCATTGATCAGAAGGATACTATACGTATTTTACTATATATTGGTATCTATTGGACTATGTGAACATCTAACTAATTTAATAGGATTATGTAGAATTGGAAAAATAGTGTTCCACGATGATTTAATAAATAGTGAATCAATTTGAGATCTGTCTATATAAGGCATCAAATGTAGTATTCCAAATGGACTCACCAGATGGTTAATACCAGAACAACTTATATGGTAAACAATTAGAGGGATGAATATGGATTATGCTCACTATTGTTCTAAAAAGTGATGATAAATAATAAGTACTTTCATGAAGGGAAAGTGTGAAGAAAATTCAAATAGCACAGTGAAAAAATATTGAAGCCTATTATTGATGGTTCTCATAGTTGTGTTGAAGCATGTTTATATATTTTACTTGTTTAAGGAGAATGTGCACTGCTGATTTACTATAGTTCTTTTTCATGTGAAGGGTACACTATTCTTGTTTTAAAGACCTAAAGGATTATTTTCTAGTGGTCTGTGTGGTCTTGGAATATATACAAACAATTACAAGGACAAGATACTTTTATTAAGTTTTGAACCTTGTAAATACTAATGTTCCTATAGTTGTTCTTGTTTATTTTTTTCAGTATAGTCATTTATCACGAACCATGGTTGAAGGTTGTTTTCTAATTATGGAAACATAACAAAGAGAAGATCATTGATTCAGTTTCTCCCCCCTCTCAGTGATCCCACAAATCCTAATTGGTCCTTTCAAATATTAACTATTAAATTTAAATTACAATATTATATATACTTATATATTTATATTTATATGTTTATAACATAGCCCGACATACAAGGGCCCCATCTAGGCTACAAGTAAGTCTGGTGTGTCACCTAAGACTATGTTTAGTAGGCCAGGGGTTAGTGACTAGAATCAATTAGGAATAACCCACAATATGGTTGGCCCTAGGCTGTATCAAACTCTCCGGAATACATATATCTAATGCATAAAGATAACTTGAAATATGTATTTATATGAAACTAAAATGTATACAAACCATACGGAAGAAAACCACTATGATCCACATAGATAAATATTCTATAAACCATAATGAAATGAGATAAGAAACATTCCCAAAAAAATGAGAACCTACATAAGTAGACGAGATGAAGGGTTCCTCAGTAATAGAAAAATACAAAACAGTATCTTAACATATTATCAACACCTATTGGAACCACCAAGACTTTCTGATATCATATCCCTCAGGTTTTTTAGGACTCAACTCTGAACAAGCCAGGCTTACTCCTCATCCACAAAGAGAACCTATAACTTATGCTCTATATGCATAAACATATCATTTTTAGGCCCAAGGCCCAAGTGGGGGTGAGTATAAACATAATCAGAAGAATAATAAGAAAAATAAATAAAAACTAACGAAAATTATCTACTCCAAACATCTGGTAAAAGGGAGAAAATAAAAGAATGTAAAAATATATCCTAATATAGTCTACTAATAGAAGACTCGGGGACACATATAAGTCTTACTCCTTATGGATCTAACCCTCAAAGATTAATACCTCGTGAGAAACTAAGGATACATGAATAACTATAAATACTACAAAGACTAAAGTCAATATCTATTTGTACATCACATATCTAAGGCATCCCAAGTGTGCTTGAGAAATTTCAAGACTCAGGGTATCTAAAATGCACCACCATTCCTCCACACAACCACTAGAAAACATGACGGATGACCCACTCCTCATTGAATCATGTATGTCAGTTGACGGGGTACCACACAAGGTCATTTTCACCATTGATATTTTGTTTTCATACTACAACTCATGTGGTACCCACAGCTTGACCAATAATATATAATGGGCAAGAGGGTACTGACCCTTACCATCATAACCATTAAGGTATGATTTGAATGTGATAACCCAAGACATGAGAGAGTCTTGATCTGATAGCATGTTTGTTGAAAAAAACAACACATCTCTCTAAGAGTCTAAACTACCAAAATCCAAAAAACCCAACAAAACCTCACTAGAACTATAGTGTAGTACCCATGCCCAGTGAAGGATTAACACATCTATCAATGGAATGTAAACCCGATAGATATAGGAACCTAACATATTGTATGTGAGGGAGTACTAAATCCTATCAATAGTGTGTGGGGTTCTTGCACCTCATTGATGTTGAGAGAGTACCAACCAAAAGTCGAAATGGAAGACCCATTCTCCAAGTATGTGGGGGAGTACAAAACTCAAAAATGAATGAATACAAGGGACCTATGCTCTATCATAGAATTACACTAGGGGAGTATTGACCCAGATAATGCTCTTATTGTCATTTTTGATCTCCATCATCATACCAATGTAGCTAAAACAAATATCTTTATATCTCTAATTGAAAATGTCCTTAGATGGAAAAATGTACAAAAACACTGTTATCTACAGGGAAAACTACTCAATATAGAAATAATAATTAATTAAAACCTTCACTGGATGAAAATATGCATTATATTGCATCATAAACAAGGTGTGTTGCATGAAGGAGCCTAGGGACCATTCCATGATTCAGAATTCTACAATACGTATAGGTCTTGAAATTTTTTTCTTAATTTATAGTTTTTCATGTCAATGATGAATCATAAATATAATATCTTAGTGATAATTTACTAACACAACAAGATAGAATAGTAATTTAATTATTATAATTATTTTATTATTATATAAGGGGAGAAAATTTATATCCCCCCCCAATATCCACCCTTCCTATCTAATTTGTAACATTCAATTACCATTTTATCATGTATGCCCTTAACCACATCAGGATTTTCTCTTCCTTTGAGATTCGAAGGATACCTATAATGGTGAAGTCAGATATTTTTTGTACTTTAACTAATAACAGTTTGTTTCTACATGCTATAGAGAAGTTACACACCATGTACCTATTTTATATGGTATATAATGGTTACTGGATGGAAGTTGTGAAAGACAACTTCATGCTATGAAAGGTCACAAGCCGTGACCATGACATACATGATGTGAGTTATTAAAAGTTTGGTTTTGAATCTTAGGAAATGTGTTTTTGGAATATTTGGATCATGGGGATTACACATTTTGTAACTAGGTTACACGCCATGTAACGGTCTGTGTACAGATTTTAAAGATAGTGTATGGTTGTTTTGTTTCAGTTCCTTCACTGGTTCTTCATGGCTGTTTTCCTAAGGCAGTTCTAAAGAATTTTTTAGAGACTCAACCCCTTCAAGATTGATCCATTCAACACTAAATCTATGTTACAGTTGTAGTGCCTCTCTCTAACCTCATTGTGTGATCTCATTCTAAAGGACATTTCTTCCATTCTTCATGGTGTGGCAGGAATTATTTATTGAGGACCTTCATTGATGTTTTTAGATTTCTTCAATTTTGGATTCCATTACAGGAAACTGTAACCTAAGTTTTGATGTAGTAGTTTCTATATCTAGCCTATGATAATGGATCTTGTTGTTTTGATTTACAAAATGATTCATATCTAAATTGGCTTGATTTTTTGTGTGTGTTGAAAATGGTTTTTAATGAATAATGTTATTCCATGGTTATTGAGAAATGGTTAGAAAATGGTTATTTTCAAAGCATTGAAATTGAATTTGTGAAATGGTTTTGAATTTTTTTTAATGCATTGTTTTAAATTATGAAAAATAGCACATGTGTTACCTTGGGTACTTAGGTGAGAGTTTTAGATTCAGTCAATTTTCTATTTTTTATTATCAAGGATGTTTTCCTTGAATAATCCCTATATTTCCTAGGTTTGTTGTTCTAGGGAACTGATATTGATATTTTTGTGGTTTACTCATGGGATATTCCTCTGCTTCCTAGTCCCATTTTTCTAGGATCTTAATTTTTTCACTTGATTGATTATGGTACGATTAGTCTACAACTTGAACCTGTAGTATTCCTAGGTATAAGCATACATGGGCTTTTATTTAGTATTTTTTTACTTTTTGAGTTATCCATCATATGCATGTTTATGATTGTGTAAAATTATAGATAAAATGTTCTTTAAAATTGATATACATGATTTTTTAGAACTGTGGAAAAAGGGAAATATTTATCATGTTTATATAAAATTATTTTATTGCTTATCATACAATGTTTTTACCAAAAATGAGCATACCTGAATTTTTATAGGGAGGCTTGTTATGAAAAACCAGGGTGGGATCCTACAGATACTGTTAGCCTAGACCCTACACACCTCTTTGTTGGTGTGTAGACCTTTTTTTGTATTCCATTGTATGGAAAGGTAAGGTTCCATAGTGAGGATGAGGGGTTTATATCAGCTAGTTGGGTAGTTGGTGGTGAGATGGTGGGAGTCCATCTCTACCATCATTTGTAGTAGCTATTTCATTTTTAGTCCTTTACTATAAGTCTTTTCTTGGAGTTAGTAAAAACATTTGTAGTTGTTAGTTTCCACTATTTTCAAACAGTTATGGTATATATAACTTCTTCTTCTTCCATTGTTGCTTCTTTTTTTACATATATATATTCCATGAGGTAGTTAAAGTTGGGTAAAAGTGTTCCCTATGTTGTGTTGTTCGATGCCTGGGTGCTTGTCTCCATCCCATGGGGATAGGAAACGACCTTCAGGTATGTGACGGATCAGGTTGAGTGGCAGGTTTGAGAGTAACCTGGGTCGGTTCATTACAATTTGGTATCATATGAGGTATTTACTTAAGATTACATATCTCATAATGTCTGTTAGACTGAAGATTGGATTGCTGGGACTTGAGAGGTATGTTGTTATAAGTACATGGACAACTCTTGTCTCAACGAGACTCAAGTTTACATGGTACATTAGGATATGTATGCCTAGTATTTTTTTTCTTCTAAAGATATCATTTTTTTCTTATGGTTTTTCTAGTTTGAAATGATATTTTTTCTATTATATAATAGTTCTTATGTTTCTTTGGGTAGCAGTATTCCTCTGAGATGTCTTCCACATGTTCCTCGGGAAGGTGTATCTAATTCTCCTTGAGGGAAACCACCTATTGATCATAATATCATCGAGACTATCATATTGGTATTTTATTTTACTAATAAAGGTGTATTTTGAGTTCGAAACACAGTCGTTGAGGTACAATAATTAGTTGGAGGAGATAGAGATTGATCATGGGAGTTCATGCACAAGAAGCCACTCTCTTTTAAAGGAAAGACCGAACCTCAAGAGTTAGAGGACTGGCTGGAAAGGATCAATAAAATTATCAAATTTTTTGAGACACCTGAGAACATTATGGTAATGTGCAAAAATTTCATATTGGAAGGTTCTGGCAAGAGATGGTGGTATTCTACGGTTCAAGCAGATAAACATGTGGGCTTGAATTATAAGGGTTTCAAAACCCTATTCTTTCAGTAGTTTTTCCTATAGTTCATGATGCTAGAAAATTATTTGGATTTCATGACATTACAATAAGGATAGATTTTGGGGTTGGAATACACCAATAATTTTGTTGAGCATGTGAGTTTTTTCTCGGATGGGGTATATGATGACAAACTAAATGCCCAAAATTAACTATAAGGTTCTTGTAACACACCAAGCCTCCATGGTACGCTTTTCTTTGAATAATACAATAGCATGTGTTGTACGCAACATGGAGTACTAACACACCACAACCTATAAAACTAGCTGTTATGAATAGTAATACCAACATTATAAAATTTTATAAATTTTATTTTTCAAAATAGACTTCATTTTTGGATTCGGAGTATCGAAATTAGCTTAGGGTGAATTTTTGGATTTTTTTTAAAAACATTCAATTTTTTATGAATAGTGGAAAACACTGAGTTATAGTTTAAATTTGAATTTTTATTTCAAATTATTTTAGGTCAAAATAGATACATAATACTACGATAAGTTCAATTTAATTCATTGGAATATGTTTATAATAATTTTAGATATATAAAAATTTTATTGAACTTTTTAATGTCTTTTACCCACCTCCAAGGAGCATTTGCAAATTTACATAAAACCTAATTTTACCGCTTCTGTGAGTTGAATTTAAAAAATCTGAGAGACACAGTTGATATCAGTAAGTAAAATGTGGTTCAATAAGATGAAAATAAATTTTGGTGAATATTAACTTTTTACTATTATTTACCACAGTTAAAAGTAAATAGGGTAATTAAGGGTAAAAATGATATTAGTATTACCCTAACACATGTACTAATTTTATTGGATAAGTGTAATTCAACTAAAAACAACCTTAGAAATAAAATATGATCCTTTAGGTCCACTTGTATTAGATTAGGACATTTATTATTATTTAATTCAAAGAACAGTTAAAAGAGCTAAATTTAAAGTTTTATAAATAAAACATTTTCAATATAAGGTTACACATTAAATAAATTCAACTATAAAAATTAATTAGAAAGATAAAACGATTTCTTACATAATGGAATTTTATTTATATTTTTTAGACATTAAATAATTTAATTTATATATAACACAATGTTGATGCAGTAATTACCAAATTAATGAAATATTAAAATAACTGGTATTATAAATATCCAAAGAAATGTAATTTGAGACTTTTTATGAAATCCACTAATTTTTAGGTTAATATTACAAATTAGGGTTGGTTAGATAAATTTTTTTCGAAATAATAATTTTTTTATGAATTTATTAAAAACAAAATAAGAATGTGTCCAAATTTACATAAAAGAGTTTTTCAGAAAAATATTATATTGTTAATTGATATTCTATTCTAAAATATCTAATGTTCGGCCAAAAGACTAATATAAAGATAGTCGTATCATTAATGAACCACGTGGGGTTCTCTTGAAGTATATATTAAGTTTATTAACCATATAATATAAAAATATAAAGATACATGGTAAATGTCAAACTATTTAACTAAGAGTTAAATCTAAAAGATAAGCTTAATATAGTGACCCAAACCTGTCTAAAACGTGTTGGTTGAGTGGTTTTAGACCCATACCCACATTATACTTTAACTAATTCATTTTTGAGCCATTATAAACTTAAAATTATTTTATTATAAAATAATATTTCTAGCTTTTCCTAAGGTGCCCCTCACCCCTCTTATAGAAGGGCACTTACCCTTCCCCCAAATTCACATCTTCAATGCCTTTTGGATCGGCCAACCCATACCCAAATACCATATCAACTTTCCTCCCTTCATCTTATAGGCCTTCCTTTAGTCATAAATCCAACCTAAGGAGCCCTTTTGATCAAATCAAAAGGAAGAACCTGAAGAAGAGGTAAATATTTCATCACCTCTTTCAAGTTCCTTTCTTCTTCCACTTCCTCTTTGTTTGTTGTTTCCATTATAAATTAATAAATCCAGTATATTTTATATACTATGATGTTATTATAAATATGGTACAAACATATTCATTATTCTATCCATCTTTTTAATCACATGTCACTATACGTGTGTACGTACGGCTTGTCGTCTCCACGTCATGGTGTAATTGTTATTCAATACATTATAATTTGGATGGGTACAATAATGTTGAGTAATTTATGTAAATAATAAATATAACATGATAATTATTTTGTATATATGATATACCATCCAATTATATATTATGTTTATATCAAAAATAATAATATTGTCGCTCGTGCGTACGTACGGATTACCGTCTCCACGAACATAATGAGATTCATTCCCCATCGTATCAATTCAAGACTAATTTTCAATTGATGATTAGAAATAATGTTTAAAGACTTAATATCATTATGGATATGAATAATATACATACCATCAATAAAAATATGACTCACATAACAAATAATATAAAGGAAAACTAATATGTTAACACCTGAAAGGATGATAATACTAAGATATTATTAACAAAGTAATGTTAAATGATCATATATGATATCATATTAATGTTTATGATTCTTATTAAATATAAAAACAATTATTTCACCATTATAATGGAGGTTAACCTACCCTTGACCAAGAAAAACTACAACGTAAGGGTTAATTTCACAATCTCTTTTTTATCTGAGGTTATGTAATTATCTACTGGGACCTCTATCATCCACATCCATGTTTCCTAAAAAAATTATTTCAAAACATTTTTACTAATTACTATTCAATGGTTTAAAGTCATTTATACCCTTATTTTATCTATTATTTTTTAAAAGGAATCTTACCGTCATTTTCCAAACAAGTTACTTTATTGACCTTTTCAACAAAATTAAGGTAAGAATGTTTTTTTAACTTATACGGCGGGTGCAGCTATTTTCTGCTGTTATAACATCGTCAAAGCTTCCCTTACAAGATTATAATAATATATCCAAAATAAATGTTTTATTTTATTATTATATGAATTTTAAATGACTTTAAAATAGAAATAGATATTTCTCTAAAAAGGGTTTTGATTTCATCTATGTCAACATCCATTGATGGATTTTAAGCCTTTTTTAAGATGATTTATTATGATACAAAACTTCCATATTATATTGAAGGTTTTGTGATATGTTTGATTTTGGATGTGTTATTTCATAACATTCATGGTTTATGGATAAATTATTGACATTTTGTATGCCATTTTTAATTCGAATGTTTTTTCTATGTTTAAACCTTTTCGTATGAGGATTGCATTGGACTTAGTAAGTGATGGGTGGAGCCTACTATAGCTCCTCGATGCATAGGTAGGTCTCATGATATAGACTAGTGTCTTGCCACAAGGCCTTGACAAAATATTAATTTTATTCTTGGCATAGGGCCTTGACTATGTAGTTATGAAAGTCTGGTATTTTGCATTCCATCATTATGAAAGTGGCTATTGATATTTCATGTGATTATTTTACGAGTAGAATATCTATGTGAGTAAGTAAATGGAATTATTTTGATTTATATTTTCCATATTATGATGAAGTTTATATTGAAAAGGCTTTTGTTTTAGTTTTATACATTGCCTTAAATGTTTACGCTTATTTAAGAAAGCTTCCACTATTTCATTATCCTTACTGAGCATCTGAGCTCACCCCTTTCTATGTTTTATTTTTCCATGGATGTGAAGAAGTATATTATTACTGACCTGTAGGGATAGTCTATGGGATCTCAGTGTTGTCTATAGAAACAATGTGGTTGTAATTTTCCATTTTATGATGTAATGTAAACCATATGAATGTTTCTAGTTCTTCCAAGGCTACAAAACTAATCGGTCTTTTGAGACTTGATCTTTTGTGATCATGCCAATGATACAAAATAATGTACAGACTCTGGGATTCTAGGTTCGGGGTGTTATAGTTGTTATCCGAGGAAGTTTAGTACAAACCTTGGAAACTAGATTTAGATAAACTCTGATTAGAAAACATAGCCCTAAGATAGACTTTGAGGATTAGTATAAAAGAACTTCCTAGAATTTTGGTATTGTAGAGATTTTGTGAGTTTTCCAAGAAATATATCCCTATCTAGATAAAAATAGGTAGAGGTGGCTCTGGTACAAATGTACCTAGGGGTAAAATCCAAAAACACCGCTTTGAGCTAGACTCAAATGGGAACTGGTGCACGACACCGGGCCTTGCTGCACTCTTGGTTACTACACTCCCAGGGGATATGCTTAGGATAATTCTCATTTTTTTAGAAACCATTATTAAGGGTTTATGAGTATATACTTCCTCAAAGAAAACATTTTTTTATGATTATGGATTATATCCATAAACTGTTCAATTTATGTTAAGTATTTTACAAGTTTGGAAATATGTATTTCGATTCTTAAACTAATCTAGTTTATGCCACTATTTAGAAATGGTGCCTAGTGGAAGGAATGGAACCCGTATCAATGCATTCACTCCATGTAGGGATTTCCCTCCTGCTAAAGATAATTATAGTGGAGCTTTTGACACACTGGTGCTGACCAGCTTATCACTATATTGGGACAACTCACTCAGGTTATGAATAATAACCTTACCCGTATGGAGCACCATGATCCACAACGTGGAGGATCAATGTTAGATCACTTCATGAGGCAACAACCACCAACATTAAATGGGGGTAAAAATCCACAAGTAGTTTAGAAATGGATAAATTCCTTAGAGAAAATATTCCACGCCTTGGGGAGTAGCGAAAGGGAAAAAGTTGTCAGGGCAGTTTACCGCCTCACTAGAGATTTTGATCAATGGTTATCATTTATTCCAAACAAAAAGGAAGATGATGAAGTATAAAATATTTAATGGAGGGAGTTTAAAGATATTTTCATAGAAAAATAATTTCCTCGTGATCATCGAGCTGATATGTAAAGGCAATTTCTGAGTCTGAGGCAAAAGGAGGATGAGAATGTCGCAAAGTATGAAGATTACTTTACAAGGTTAGCGGGGAATGTTACAGATTATATACGTAACCCAATAAGAAATATTTATCATTTCTTTTATGGGTTATAACCATTTCTCCATCGATAATTAATCTCACAATCCTTCTTGTCATACGAGGATATTGTCCCATGTACAATCAAGACAGAAAAAGAATTCTCTAAGTCTTACGACTTTAATGAAATGAAAGAGAAGAAGAGATCTATTGAACACTCTAGAAATGGAAATAAAGAGAAGCATGGAAAAGTTGAATATCTATCCTATATTAAATGTGGGAAGAAGCAGCTTTGTAATTTCATGAAGGGAATAAGATTTTGTTACAAGTGTGGTGAAAAAGATCACCAAACTTGTGATTGAAAGGGGAAGAAATAGGTTGTTGATGTTGAATGCTAAAATTTTTGAGAAAGGGGGAATTATGTGAATGAATGTCATAACTGTTAGGGGAGATTACCTCAGAAATGGCCAAGGTATCAAGTCCAAGCTTCTTCTATCACTACCGCTGAGGTTGAAGCTCCGAAAGACATAGTGGCAGGTAATTTAATGGTTTCTTCAAGTTTATAAAATGTTTTATCTGATTTTGGATCATCGAATTATTTCATATCTTCCCAGTTTTCTATGAAAAATAGATATTTTCAATTGGATTTAACAAAATATTTTTTTAGTTCAAACTCTTAAGAGAAGTATCATTGAGATAATGTTTTGTGAATCAGTCCCCATTAGGGAATATAAATGTTCTTTATCTACTGATCTCATCTTCACAGCCATGATTTAATTTGATATAATCCTCAGTATGGATTAGATTTCAGACCATGATGAAAAAATTTATTATAAAAAGAAGTAGGTTACTATTTTTGATGTTGATGATAAAGAACACCTTATCTTTAGAGAAAAATCATCACCACCTAATTCTTATCTAGATCCACCCCAGTAGCTCAACTAAATTCAATTATTGGGGAGGAAGAGAATGAAATGACTATGTGTGAGGAAAAGAATGTTCAAATAGAGGATTTACCTATTGTAAAATAATATGTTGATGTGTTTCCAGAATATTTACTTGGACATCCTCCAGAATGAGAAATTGAGTTTTTCATTGATTTAATTCCTAGATCAAGGCCTATATCGAAGACCCCTTATAGAATAGACACTGTGGAATTTTTGGAACTAAAGAAACAACTATAGGAATTGAGTAACAAGGGATTTATTCGCCCTAGTGTTTCTCCATGGGGAGCCCCTGTCCTTATTGTTAAGAAGAAAGATAGGTCTATGAGGTTGTGTATTGACTATAAGGAGATCAATGTTATAATAATAAAGAACAGATATCCCCTACCTTGCATTGATGATTTATTTGACCAACTTCATGGAGCTCAATAATTTTCAAAGACTCACCTTCGATCTAGATATCATCCGTTGTGTGTGAAGAAGGAAGACATTCTGAAAACAGCATTTCGAACCAGGTACGGGCATTACAAGTTTACATTAATTCCATTTGGATTGATTGATACACCCTTTGTCTTCATGGATCTAATAAATAGAGTTTCCAAGGAATATATTGATGACTTTGTAGTGGTATTTATTGATTATATCTTGGTATACTCCAAAATCATTGAATATCATCAAAATAAATTGCGCATTATCCTGAAGACTCTTTGAAGACATGAATTATATGGGAAGTTTAGCAAGTGTGAATTCTGGCTTTAATAGATTTATTTTATTGGACATATTGTCTCTAAGGATGGAATATCTGTTGATCCTTCAAAGACCAAGGAAATCCAATAATATCCAGCACTGACGAGTATAATTGAGGTACACAGTTTTATTGGTTTATCAGGATATTATCGACGTTTCATTGAGAATTTTCACAGTTGGTTAACCCATTAACAAGTCTCACACGAAATGGGGTTAAATTTTTTTGGAAAAAAGAATGTGAATCATGTTTTGAAGAATTAAAGAGAAGATTAGTCAATGCTCCTATCTTGAATCTACCATGGGGTAATGATAAGTTTGTTATTTATAGTGATGCATAAAATAAAGGACTTTATTTTGTCCTTATATAGAATAATAGAGTTATTTCTTACGCATCACGATAGTAAAAAATTCATCAGAAAAACTATCCTACTCATTATCTTGAATTATAAGTTGTAATAATTTCTTTGAAGATATGGAGACATTATCTCTATGGTGAAAAATGTGAGATATATTCTGACCAAAAGAGTTTGAAGTATATTTTCTCATAGAAAGAACTCAACCTGAGGCAAAGGAGATGGCTTGAACAACTCAAGGATTATGATTTCATGATACACTACCACCTGGGGAAGAAAAATAAGGTGGAAGATGCTTTCATCAGAAAAAATCATGGAGTTTTGAACAATATGACAGTCAAAAGGGATACTATTTTCATAGATCTAGTAAAGATGGATATGGGAATAACCATGGATGGTGAAACATCAATGATTTTTCAAATGGTTTCCAAACCATCATTATTAGAAAGGATAAAATGTTCTCAAGTTAATGTTGCTGAGTTTCAAAAGAATTTTAAATCTATTAATAGTAGGAGATTGAGGGAATTTGTATATGAAGATGGAATTATGAAATTTGGGAAGAGACATTGTGTTCCTGATATACCTGATCTAAAAAGAGAATTGTTGTATTATGCTAATAGTTCTAATTTCTCTATACACCCTGGGAGCACCAAAATGTATGGATACTTGAAGGAACATTTTTTTGTTGGACAACATGAAGAGGGATATTTCTAATTTTGTGTCAAGTTGTATGGTTTGTCAACAAGTGAAACCTGGACGGAAACAGCCTGGATGAGTCTTGCAACCTCTTCCCATACCTGAGTGGAAATGGGATAATATTATTATGGACATTGTCAAGGGACTACCAAAGACTCCTAGAAGGAATGATGCAATATGAGTCATTGTTGATCATCTTACCAGGTCATCACATTTTCATTCTATAAGAGAACATTTACCACTTGAATGTTTAGTAAGACTATATATTAATGATGTTTTAAGACATCATGGTGTACCAATATCGATTGTTTCTGATCATGATCCCCATTTTACATCAAGATTATAGAAAAGTCTTTAGAAATCCATGGATACTAAACATCGATTGAGCACTGCCTACCACCCCCAAACTGATGGACAATTATAATGGACTATTCAAACCTTATAAGACATGTTGAGATCATGCTCACTTGAAATTCAATGTATGTGGGATCAATATTTACCTCTAGTATAATTTTCCTATAACAATAGCTTCCATTAAAGTATTCAGATGGCACCATATAAAGAGTTATATGGAAAGAGATTTCACACACCAACCTGTTGGGATAATGTTGGTGAAAGAAAACTCGTAGGCCCAGAACTAGTGGAGGAAATGACGGAAAAGGCGAAGGAAATCCAAAACCACATCATAGCAGGTCAAAGTAGGTAGAAGAGATATGTCGATAACCGAAGGAAGAATATGGAATTTCAGGTAGGAGATCATGTTTTCATGAAGGTATCTCCATGGAAGGGTGTTATACGTCTCGGTAAGAAGGTTAAATTGAGTCCCAAGTTCATTGGACCTTTCGAAATTCTAGAACTAATTGGGGTTGTAGCTTACCATTTGTAAATGCCACCAGGTCTCTCCAAAGTTCACAATGTATTCCACATATCATTGTTGAGAAAATACATTCCTAACCCAACACATGTACTCACATATGAGGAATTAGAACTGGAACCTGATCTTTCTTATTGTGAAGATCCTTTCCAGGTTCTTGATACAAGAGAATAGGTGTTATGAAACCAGATGACTCGTCTGGTAAAGTTTATGGAGAAACCATAAGATGGAAGAGGCAACGTGGGAACCCGAGGAACATATGATAAAGAACCACCCGAGTATTTCTACGTAGTAATACTCTCAAAATTTCAAGGATGAAATTGTTTGAAGGAGGGGATAATGTTACACCCCAAGCTTCCATGGCACGCTTCTCTTTGAATAATACAATAGCGAGTGTTGTATGCAACTTTGAGTTCTAAAACACCACAACCAATCAAACTGGCTTATGAATATTAATACCCACTTTTTGAAATTTTATTAATTTTATCTTTCAAAATGGACTTCATTTTTTGGATTCGGAGCATCGAAATTATCTTAGGGTGAATTTTTGGTATTTTTCCGAAAACTATCAATTTTTGATGAATAGTGAAAACACTGAGTTATGGTTTAAAACCGAATTTTTATTAAAATTTATTTGAGGTCAAAATAGATACATAATACTTATATAAGTTCAATTTAATTCATTGGAGTCAGTTTATAATAATTTTAGATATATAAAAAAATTTAACTTTTTACCGTCTTTTTCCCACCTCCTAGGAGCATTTGAAAATTTACATAAACGTAATTTTACCGCTTCAGTCAGTATAATTTCAAAAATCCAAGAGACACAGTTGATATCAGTAAGTAAAATGTGGTTCAATAAGATGAAAATAATTTTTGGTGAACATTAAATTTTTACTTTTATTTTCCACGGTTAAAAGTAAATAGGATAATTAACGGTAAAAATGATATTATTATTACCCTAACACTTTTATTAATTCTATTGGAAATTTCTAATTTGACCAAAAACAGAATTAGGAATAAAATATGATCCCTTAGGTCTTCTTGGATTAGATTAGGACATATATTTTTATTTAATTCATAGAAGAGTTAAAAGAGTTAAAATCAATGATTAATAACTAAAACATTTTTAATATAGGGTTACACATAAGATAAATTCGACTATAAATATTAATTAAAAATATAAAAGGATTTAATACATAATGGTATTTTATTTATATTTTTTATACATTAAATAATTTAATTTATATATGACACAATGATGATTCAATAATAACCTAATTAATGAAATATCATAATAATTGATATTATAAATACCCAAATAAATGTAATTTGAGACTTTTTATGAATTAAACTAATTTTATAGGTTAATATTACATATTTGGGTTGGTTATATTAATTGTTTTCTAAGTAATAATGTTTTTATGAATTTAGAAAAAACAAAATACCAAATAGTGTCAAAATTGACATAAAAGAGTTTTTAAAACAATATTATATTATTAAATGATATTATATTCCTAAAATTCTAATTTTCATCCAAAATACATATATAATGATAGGTGTATCATTAATTAACCACTTGTAATTCTCCTGGAAGTATATAGTAATTTTATTAACCATATAATATAAAAATACAAAGAGACATGGTAAATGTCAAACTATTTAACTAAGAGTTGAATCTAGAAGATAAGGTTAATATAGTGACCCAATCCTTTCTAAAACCTATTGGTTGAGTGGTTTTTGGGCCATCCCCACAATATCCTTTAAATAATTCATTTTGGATCCATTAGAAACTGACAATGATTTTATTATAATATAATATTTCTAGTATTTCTTAAGGTGCCCCTCAACCCTCTTATAAAAGGGAACTTCCCCTTCCATAAAATTCACATCTTCAATGCCTTTTGGCTCGGCCAAACCCTGCCCAAATAACATCTCAACTTTCCTACCTTCATCCTAGATGCCTTACATTAGTCTGAAATCCAACCTAAGGATCCCTATAGATCAAATCAAAAGAAAGAACCCGAAAAAGAGGTAAATATTTCATCGCCTCTTTCAAGTTCCTTTCTTCTTCCACTTATTATTTATTTGTTGTTATAATTATAAAATTATAAATCAAGTATATTATATATACTGTGATGTTATTATAAATATTGTACAACCATATTCATTATTCTATCCATTCTTTGAATGACATGTCACCATACGTGCGTACATATGGCTTACCATCTCCACGTCGTGGTGTAATTTTTATTCAATGCATTATTATTCGAATGGGTATAGTAATGATGTGTAATTTATGTAAATAATAAATATAACATGATAATGATTCTTTATATATGATATAACATTAAATTATATATTATTTTAATATCAAAACAATTATATTTTCTATCGTCCATACGTACGGATTACCTTATCCACGAATGCGATGAGATTCATTCCCCATCGAATCCATTCGAGAATAATATTCATTTGATGATTAAAAATACTGTTTAAATACTTAATATTATTTTGGATATGAATAATATATATCCCATGCATAACAATATGAGTCACATAACAAATAATATAATGGAAAATGAATCTGTTAACACCTGAAACAATGATAATCCTAAGATATTATTAACAAAGCAATATGAAAAGATCATATATGAAATATTATTAATGTATATGATTCTTGTACAATTTAATAACAATTATTTCACCATTATATAGAAGGTTAACCTACCCTAGACCAAGGAAAAGTTCAAGGTAAGGGTTAATTTCATAATCTCTTTATTATCTGAGGTTAGGTAATTATCTACTGGGACCTCTCTATCAACCACATCCATGTTTCCTAAAAAAATATTTAAAAACATTTTTACTAATTACTAGAAAATGGGTTAAAGTAATTTATGCCCTTATTTGACCTTATATGTTTTTAAAGGAATGTTTTTTCATTTTCCAAACAAGTTAATTTATTGGCATTTTCGACAAAATTAAGGTAAGAATGTTTTTTAACATATACAGCGGCTGTGGCTATTTTCTACCATCATAACATCGTCAAAGCTTCCCTTACAAGATTATAATAATAATTCCAAAATAAATGTTTTCTTTAATAATTATATTAATTCTAAATAATTTCAAAATATGATGAGATATTTCTCTAAAAAAAGGTTTTGATTTCAACTATGTCAACATCCTTTGATGGATTTTGAGATTATATGAAGTTGATTTATTATGATACAAAACGTCTATATTGTATTGATGATTTTGTGGTATGTTTGAAAGTGGATGTTTTATTTCATACCATTCATGGTTTATGGAAAAAGTATTCACATTTCATATGCAAGTTTTAATATGAATGTTTATGTTATGTTTAAACATTTTCAAATGAGGAATGCATTGGACTTAGTAAGTGATAGGTGGAGCCCACTATAGCTCCTCGATGCATTGGTAGGTATCATGAGACAAACCAGTGTCTTGGAAAAAGGCCTTGACAAATTCTTATTTGTAGTCTTGGCATAAGGCCTTGAATATGTGGTTATGAAAGTACGGCATTATGCATTCCATCATTATGAAAGTGGCTATTGATATCTCATGTGATTATTTAACAAGTAGAATATCCATGTGAGTAAGTAAATGGAATTATTTTGATTTATATTTTCAATATTATAATGGAGTTTATGTTGAAAAGGATTTTGTTTTAGTTTTATACATTGTCATAAATTTTTATTCTTATTTATGAAATATTCCACTATATTTTTATCCTTAATGAGTATATGATCTCAACCCTTTCTATGTTTTATTTTTTCCAGGATGCAAATAAGTATATTATGAATGACCAACTAGGATAGTCTATGGGATCTCAGTGTTGTCTGTGGATACAATGTTGTTGTAGTTTTCTATTTTATGATGTAATGTAAACATTATGAATGTATCTAGTACTTCCAAGGATACTAAACTGATCGTTCTTTCGAGACTTGATCTTTTGTGATCATGCCAATGATATATAATAATGCACCGAATCTAGGTTTCTAGGGTCGTGGTGTTACTGTTCTCGACCAGATATCAAATCATATGTATTTATACTAATGCTTTATAACTATATAGATATGTTAGACATATATATGATCGAAGAAATGAATATGTACGGAAATGTTGGATTTTTCATATCTTCTCTTCCATTATGTGGGAGCTTTAATTTCACACATCAGAAGAAGAGAAAGTGGAAAGATCATTGCAGGATTAGTGGAGGTGTGTCTCAGCTGTGAGCCTCTTCTGCACCATATGATATAGTAGGTAATGTTCCTCTAACTTACTATTAGTTTGGTAAGGTATGAAAAATCATATATTCTTGTCCTATTCTATGAAGACGTGAAATAGATGTGGATGTGTTGGTCATTTACATCATTTCTATTAGGATATGAATATACCTTCTAATGGTCTAGGTTCATCAGCTCCAAGGGCTACTACGATATAGTTTGAAGCTTCAAAGACTACAGGGCTCCAACTATAGGCCTTAGTATTGAAGCATTTTTACATAGTGTATTAGTTTCTAATGGAAGATTATGTAGATATTGCAATAGAAAGAGGTATTATACTTATTACATCATCAGTAGATATTTGTTTATTTGATATTGTTGTCTCCCACTCGTTTATATCTTCATGTTGTCTTTATGTTCATAAACATACAACGAAACTTATGTCCTTTAAAATGGAGTTATCAACACCTCTTGGTTTGAGGAAAGATAAGAGGTTCATGTTTCTTTCTTTTTCATTAATGATAGCTAATACTGAGTTGGTCTGGGATTTTCTCATTATTGATCTAGATCTTTTTGTCCTCATCATCATTATTGATTGGCTTGTGACATGTCAAGATGATTTGGAATGTTATCATCAAAATGATTTTTTTATTGCTATTGATGGGAGATCTCAGGTGTGTTCAGGGGAGTGGCACCCAAGGTTAGGTCATAAACGACCTTTCCTCCCAGATCTCATGAGTTTTTTGGTTGTTTTTTATTTTGAGCTTGTTGAAATTTCTTTTGTTTATGATCTTCCTATTTTTTCAACACGTTACAGATGTTTTCAAAGATTATTTCATTGGAATTAATTTAGAGATAGAGTGGTTGAGTTTATAATTGATTTGGTTCTAGGTATGTATCCAATAATGATACCTTTATATCATATGACACTAATAGAGATGAAAGATCTCAAGATTCAGTTTTATTAAATCTTCTAAAAAGTTTTCATTCACCCTAGTGTTTCTCCTTGGGAATCCACTATTCACTTTGCATAGAGAAAATATGGTTAGTTAGTTTATTAGTGGACTATCAAAAGTTGAACTGGGTAATAGTTGAGGTCAAATATCGTTTTCCTCATGTGGATGAACTATTTGATCAGTTAAATTGGGAAAATGTGTTTTTCAAATATCAGTCTTCGGTCTGATAATCCTCAGATCATAGTTTGGGATTCTGATATACTGAAGATATCCTTCCAAAGAAGGTATTTCCATGATGAATATCTTGTAATGACTTTTGGTTTGACTAACTCCCCTAACGTTTTTATGGATTTTAGTAATCATATATTAAATCAATATCTTGACACTTTTTTGGTAGTGTTTGTGGATGATATTATGGTTTATTTGAAGTCTAAGAGTGAGCACGATTACCATCTGAGTTTTGTTCTTGAAATTTTGAGAAGATGTCATTTGAACGGAAAGATTTCAAAATATAGTTTTTGGATTCATGAAGTTAAGTTCTTGGGGGAAAATTTTCTAAGAATGGCTTATCAGTTGATCCATAGAAGGTAAATGCTATTTTTTCATAGAAGGAACCATGAAATTCATTCAAGATATGAATCATCCTTGGTCATGCTGGATTCTAACAACGATCTATTTAGGACTTCTCTTAGATACTATGACCTTTGACTGCTATTACTGGGAAATCAATGAAATTCACCTCGGATTTGATGTTTCAGACATCCTTTAGTGAACTGAAAAGGATTTTTACATCAGCACCTATTATGGTCTTACCTAAGCCCTATAAAGGATATGTGGTGTTTTGTGATGCCTCTGGTGTTGTTTTGGGATGCGTGTTAGTTCTGGATGACCATGTCGTAGCTTATGGATCTCTTTATCTTTGACTGCATGAGAGGAATTACCCGACTCATAATTTAGAGCTTTCTAAAATCATCCATATGCACAAATGTTGGCAGCACTATATTTTTGGGGGAAATTTCATTGTCTTTTATGATCATAAGAGTCTAAGTTATAACTTTTCTCATAAATTCTTGAATCTCATATAGAGAAAATGGGTATTTTACCTTCAAATGTTTGACTTCATTATCACCTACACCTCAATAAAGGGGAATGTTTTTGCAGATGCTCATAGTAGGAAAGTACCATCATAGTCTATCCTATAATCATTTGAGGAGAGGAATATTAAGGGTATTTTCACTCAATTGCACCTATATTCTTAATAGGATGTTTCATGCATAGTTTTGACCAATGTTAACTTATTATCATATCTCCAGGAGTCTATTTTGTGAAGTTTGTAGTAGGATGATGAGTTTTATAAAACATGACAAATCCTTTACAGTGGGGAGAAAATTTTGTGTTGGTCACTTTCTTCATATGGTATGATTAACTTTAGGAAAATTATTTTCAACCCAACATCATTGAGAAGTTTATTCTTGTTTGATTATCATACCTCTTCACGTAAAATTCATCCAGGCACTTTGAAGATGTATTATGACAGGAGGCGGTAATTATGGTGGTTGGGTATGAAGCGTGACATTGTGGAGTTTATGTATCATTGTTACCCTAGCCAATGAATAAAGGTAGAGAACTTGAAACATTATGGTTTTCTTCAACCACTTCCAGTGCCAATTTTTAAATGGTATGAGGTATCCATGGATGTTGTTGTTGGCTTTCAATATACATCCCAAGGTTAGAATAATATATGGTTGGTTGTTGATCAGTTAAAAAATTCTTCTCATTTTATCTCAATCAAAGACACCAATAAAGTTGATGATTTGGGTATGTTTTAAATGCAGGAGACTGTGAGGTTACATGGGAGTCCTTATTCCCTTATTTAGAATGGGGATCCTAGGTTTACCTCGAGGTTCTAGAGGAGCCTCCAAGAGGTGATGAAAACTCAGGTCAAGTTGAACATAGCTTACCATCCACAAATAGATGATCAAACAGATTGAGAAATTTATATTCTAGAGGATATTCTCTATGCATGTGTTTTGGATTCCTTAAGGTCACGAGATAGCCATCTGGGACTAGTTGAATTTGTTTATAACAAATATTATCATTCATCAATAAAAATGGATCCCTTAAAGGTGTGGTATGGTCACTTGTGTAGATCACCTATTTGTTGTCCTGAGGTGGGAATGGTATATTTAGTTGGACCAAGTTTGGTTGAGGAAATGTTTTTGAAGATTCAAGATGTACATTGATGTCTGGATGTAGCCTAGAGTCGATAGAAATCATATGTGGATCGGTGACATCAACCTTTGAATTTTTCCATATGTGACTGGGTTTTTTTATAGTTTCTCCTTGGTTGGGTCGTCATCAATTTGGAAAGCCTAGAATGTTGGCTTCAAGATATGTTGGACCATTCTATGTCACTTAGCGGCTTGTAAAAGTTTCGTATTGGTTATAATTTCTGGTTCAGTTGATAGGTATTCATGATGTTTTTCATATATCCCAACTTAATAAATATCTCCCTAACCCTGCCCACATTCTGAGTTGGGGAGAAATTGAGGTAGAGACAGATTATTTTATTCTAGAGAAAATAGTTGAGATCATTCACTCTCTAGTTAAAGACTTTCATTGGAAGTTTATTCCATTGGTCATAGTTCCATTGAAACAGGGATCACATTCTCTTGAGAATTCGAAACATGAATCTTTGATGAGGGAGAAGTGGCCTCATCTCTTTCTTAGGATTACATCTTCTACATGACTACTCGAGGATGGAAACTGTTTATAGTGGGGAGTTTGTAACAAACCATTACAATTTTATCAGGTATTCCCTTAACATCATTATGGTTTTCCCCTCCATTGAGATTGGGAGGAAACCTATAGTGGTGAAGTTGGAGATTTTTTTTGAATTTCACTAATAATTATTCATTTTTGTAGGCTTTAGAGAAGTTACACACCATGTAACTATGTTACATTATATGCGATGATTTCTGGATATAAGTCATGAAATAAAAATTCACATTGTGAATGGTTACACACCATGACTATTACTTACACAATGTGAATTATTAAAAGGTTAGATTTTAATCTGAGGCGATGGGTTTTTTTTAATGTGTATCATGGTGGTTATACATCATGTAACTAGGTTACACACCATCTAACAACCAACGTATAGTTTTAAAAGATAGCATGAAGATGTTTGGTTTCAGTTCCTTTACCGGTTCTTCATGGATCTTGACCTATGGTAGTTCTAGAATTTTTTTGAGAGACTCCACCACATATAGATTCATATGTTTGAAAATTGATCTCGATTTTAATTATGGTGCATCTCTCCAGATATATTGTGTGATCTCGTTCCAGAGGCGTTTTCTTCCATTGGGTGGGGTGGGAAGGTCATTCTTCTTTTAGGGCCTTCATTTACATTGTTGGGTTTCATTGATTTTGGATTCCATTGTGGGCATGTATGACCCGAGTTTTGATGTAGGTGGTTCCGTCTCTCTCCTGTGAAACTGGTTCTCCTTGTTTTCCATTACAAACTGATTCATATTGAAATTGGAATTATTGTTTTTTGTGTATTGAAAAGGGTTTTAAATGAAAACTTGTTTTCCCTTGTTATTGATAAATGGAGAGAAAATGGTTATTTTCAAAGAATTAAAATGGAATTTTTGAAATGGTTTTGAAATGGTTTTCAAATCATCAGAATGAATTGTGAAAAAGATAACATCAGTTACCTTGGGTACTTAGGATGAAGGTTTATCCTGGGGCCATAGTCCATTCTTTTTTGATAATCAAGGATGTTTGTCTTGGTGCATTCCACTTTTCTTAGGCTCGCTGTCTTGGGAGACCAATATACACATTTCACAGGGGTTTACTCATGGTGTAGTCGTATACTTCCTAGGACAATTTTTCTAGTATCAAAATTTGTGCACTTGATTGATTTTGGTATGATTAGTCAACGGAATGGACAAGTAGTAGTCCTTAGTATTGTGATACATGTACTTTTGTTTTGTATTTCTTGGATTTCTGAGTTATCCTCAATATTCATGTTTATGATTATGGAAAATGATATAGAAATTTTTCTTTTAATTTTAAGTACCTTCTTTTGCTTGGAACTGTGGAAAAATGGAAATGTTTACCATGCTTTCTATAAAAATTATTTACTGCTAATCATGCCATTTTTTTACTTAAAATGAGCCTGTAAGAATTTTTATATAGAGGATTATTATAAAACACCAAAGTGGGATCCTACTAAGCATGTTATCTCAAACCCTACTCACCACTTTGGTGGTGCATAGACCATTGTTTATCTTCCAGTTTAGGGAAAGGAAATATGTTTCACTGAGGCAGTAGGGTTCATGTCATCTTGTTGGGTAGTTGGTGGTGAGATGGTGGTGTCTATCCCTACCATTATTTGGAGTAGCTATTTGGTATTTAGTCCTTTTCTATTAGAATTATCTTGGAGTTATTATCTACTTGTATAGTTATCTATTTATGCTGTTTTCTTAAAATTATGGAATACAAATCTTGTTCATATCTTGTTGTTTCTTCATATTTTACATATATATATATTAATATATTCATGTGGTTTTTCAGGTTGGTAGAAATCATTCCCTTTATTTTTTTTGATGCCTAGGTGCTTATTTCTTGTCTGTGGAAAATGGGAATGCCCTTCGGGTATGTTAAGGATCGGGTCGAGTTCCAGGTTTGAGGGTAACCCAGGTCCGTTAGTTACATATTTCATGCAGCTTCATTTTTGATCAATTAATTTTTTATTTTGTTTTTATTCTAGCTACGGGGGTATTCTCCCTAAATTTTTTCATGCAAAACATAGTAACAACTAATGTTTCCCTTACTATGTATGAAAACCACTGCACCACCAACACCACTAACCTCATGTGGAACCCCTATATCTCACACACCATCTTCTCTCCTAGAATGAACAACCTTGATCTGCATCACACTTCCCTTCACACTCCATCATGTAAAATTGAACTGACATCGAACTATTATAAGCCCTTGGATCCTACATCGCTACCCCATCAAACATCAAACCTAATAGCTGTGGCCTCCCTTCATTTCTGAGAATCTAATTTTACACCATGGTACCACACAGTTTGAATATTGGGGGAAGAAAATATGATAGTCATACCCATTATTTGGCCACCCGACAAAAACCATGAATGAGAATCAAATGGGAAATTAGGGATAAAATAATACCCTAATAATCAGGCCACTATAACCAAAATCCAGGATCAAACCTCAAACATAAATTAATGAAATAATTTTGATGAACAATAGAATAAAAATTTAATAATGAATCCTACCACAAATTTAAAATTCATCATTGGTGATGAACAATATCCAACCAAGTATAATTGACAATCCCCGCCACACTAATCCGGATTAGATACATCAAATCACCTAGGGATCCATCCCCAACACCTATCCTCCATCTAATTAAGTTTTATATATAATCATAATTATTGGCTATAAATAAGATTTAATATGGGGTAATTAGATTTTCACTAATAATTGATTGATTGATTTAAATGGTTTCCACCTGCCATCTCAAAGCATAAATCCCAATGTAGACTCTGATCATAGTTCTCCTACTAAAAACTCACCATTCTATACTCATTGTTCATCATGGATTTCTCATCCAAGGAATTTTTTAAAGGAAAAATCAATTCATGTGAATACAGACGTGCAAGCAAAATAATATTTTTTTACACTTAAAATATTATTTTCAATATCCCATTATGACCTTATTTTTCACCAACTCTAAATTTATTCTAAAATATATTTTAAAAATACTTCAAATTCTAAACACAAAATCATAAGATCATCACATCACCATATGAGATCCAAGTGAAATATTTATTAAAGTAATAAATGTTAAAATTTTTATAAAAATAATCATGCTCAAAAATTCAAACAAACTCATCATTGGGGAAACACCACATTATACGATTAATATAACAATAAAAAAATGCAGTAAAATACAACGTTAATTTAACATTTTAACCCTAAAGAGGTCTTTAAACTCTAATACCAAAAATTGAGCTAAGTCTCATCCAAGAAAAACCTAGGAAACTACATCATCCACATCTTAAACACCTTATCATCATAAAAAATTAAACAGAAATTTCCAGTAAATAAAAAAAATCAATAAAAAATCATGAACAAATACTGCCATCACATGAACTTCATTCATCTTTAAAGGTTTGATGAATAATAAAACTTGATATACCCATACCTAAGAAGGGAACATCATCTTTCAACATATAACATATAAAGGCATACTCATCTCAATGAAATAACCAAGTGCTAACATGAACTAATCAATGTGAGTCTTGTCAAACCTCTACACCTAAAATGCTACCTCATCTAATGTCCATCATAACACATAAGATTAAATGAAAACCAAAAACTATTAATGTCCCACCTTAAGTGGTTTATTTCGAAGGTTACCAGTAGTGCTGGTGCCATGATTGCCACCCTTAAATAGTATTATAGATGGTTTTTTCATGAGGAAAAAACATCCACACTATATCCCAACAATGATTTCCTCACAAATATCCTGATCTAACACCGGAGGAGTTGAAAGTAGAACACTCCTCTTGTCACATGTCAGTTTTTCCATCATCTTCAGCCAGTAAGAAATAAGAACCAATGTCATAACCTCATTCCATTTAGATTTTGTAACACCCCAAATATAGAAACCCAAATTTTGTGCTAAATTATTACATTGGTACAAGACAAAAGGGTTCACACTTGCCAAGATCGATCAGTTAAGTAATCTTGGAAAACTATATACATACTTGATTCTTGTATTATATTGAAAATATAAAAAACAATAACATATGAAACATTATATAATCCTTTATATCATTCATAATAACCTTATTCATATCTGTGGGAATGAAAAAAATAAATGGTGATTCAAGATTCTCGTTATAGGTTATGTACAGTGGATATTATCATAAGTAATTAAAGAATAATCAGTATAGAAAAGTGGATAATCCAAACACATTACATTCATTGAAAAACATGATATTAAAAAAGATAAATGGATAATATCATTATAGAAATCACATGGATAATGAAAATAAAATTCTAATAAATGAAATACATAATTCTTGATATTCCTAATCAAGGAATCTCAAAAAATATTTCATGAATCTTACTATCAAGGATTCTCAACCAAGTCATCATTATTAATAAATGGGTTATTTTAAAATAGATACACATCTAAAATGGAATTCTAGTTGTTTTGTCTCATGGGACCGATCAATGCAACAAGGTGCAATATATATCGGATCCTCAGTTGTGAAATTCATATCCTATGAATTCCTCATAATTTGAATGATTAATGTAACTCAATCTCAAAATTATTTATAAGTCAACAATTACCTCTATTGATTCTAGAATAATAAACCTCAATATTCTTCAAACAAAAAAAATAAAATAATGAATAAACTTCTTTCAACTAATACTTTACATAGAAATGGAACACAATTGAAGCATCATCAAATTAATATAAATGATTCTAAATTCATCTATGATCTTTGAAAAATATACAAGAGGATGAAAAAAAATGTTCAATGAATAATGGAAATTGATAGAGAACATGATCAAAAGAAAATGAATGTGCTCGAAATAAGGTATAATCCATTATTAGTAACTTAAGACCATTGATTCATCAGAAATTAATTTTATTTAGTAAAAAATTACTTTATAAAATAAAATAGAGTAAATAAATTAAAATTAACATTATATGTGTACTAATAGAGTTATAAATAAATATTCAAAATTATTTTAATTCGTTTAAAAAAATAATACTGTTTTTAATATAATTTTAAATAAAAATTCCCCAAATTCTATGATAAATATTTTATTTGAAAACAACCATGGAATATTTTTAATGTATATTCAAATCAAACAGTATTCCAGACAATGGGAAAATCCATTTGTGTGGTGTATGTTAAAATAAATATTTTATTAACAAATTTGGTAAAAAGTAACTCATTGGAAAAACGATAAGAATATTTATTTTAAACATTTTTATGAAAATTAAAACCCTGGAAAAATTTAATTTAATAAAACTTTGTATAATAGGAAAAATTTTCATGAAAAATGTTTTAAAAAATATAGACATTGAAGAAAAAGAGTTAAAAGGATAACTTCTAAAAAAACACCTTCCATGTAACTTACTAGTTCCTTATTGATCTAAAAATAAAATAAATGGAAAATAAACATGTGAAAAAAATATAAATAAATGATACCAAAATATAAGGGGTTTAAAATATTTGGATTATATAATTTTCTCAAATTAAATCTGAAAAATAAACAATCCCGAAATAAGATGAGATTATTAATAAAATCCCTTAGTGCTTTTGTAAATTTTGAATCATAACCCATTTTCTAAAATAAAATAAATTATATCATTATATATCAATATTTAGTAATGATTCATGATATAAAATTTCAAATCGGAATTATATACACCTCATAATAAAGATAGGTGCATAACATAACATCTTCCCCAAAAGAAGACTACTTTAGACGATAAACCCTTACCTCAAGTACAATTTTCTTCGTGTGAAATATTAACCTTATGTATAATGAATTTAGATTTATTATAAATAAATATAAGATACATATTTATAGTTATCACGCCACATATAATTAACTTATAATATTATATCACCCATTTATTAATAATTCATTATTATCATCATCATCTCGGGTGTTAACAATTTCAGTTTTGATACATGTTTCAGTTCAATAGTTTTGATCCTTGAATATGGACATGATTTCATCATCTAAAGTATATTTTTAGTGAAATAATTATCATTTTTATAAACTAAATGTAAATTTATAATCATTAATCAAATGTGAAGAGGAGAATCAAATCACATCATTTTGTGGAGATAGTAGTCCACACATACGCACGAACGATGTTATCATTTCCAGTAGATGGAAGAGTAAGAAGTTAGAATAGATATTATATTTAAATAATTTTATTATTTTAATAATATCATATATATTCATTAAATTACAAAATTATATCAATCCTTTTAAATTGGTGATGAAAAACAATTATACCACTACATGGAGATGGTAGGTCATACGTATGCATGAGTGATGTTTTCATTTTCCATAGGTTGGAAAAAAGGATAATAATCTATTTTCCTATAGAATAATAAAATTTTAGAAAATTTAAGATACTAATGTTATTATATTATAATGTTTCAGTAATATTTTGAGGTATTATAAGTGGAAATAAAATTAAAACAGCCGGTTAAGAGTTATACATTTTCTACCAGAAAATCAACGTTGGATTACACCTTAATCCTTCTAGGTTAGTCCTTTGATGAGGCCAAACCCTATAGGTAATGGTAATGAGTGTTGGTAAGGTATTTTGGAACGAATTGGTTAAGTTAAATAGCTCATGAAGTGTGATAAAGAAAGGATGGGTGGTGTCCATATATAAGAGATGAGAGGGGAACCCATGGATTTACATAAAGTATTAAATTAATATAAATTATTTTTCCTGTTAAAGTGTAAAAAAATTTATATATTTTAAATCTATGGTGAATGTAATTAAGAATAATCTCAAAAACTAAAATCTAAATAGGTTTTGGTGATATTTTAATCCATATCACATTGTTTTATCACTTGATAACCCTTTTAATGATTACCGAGATGTTAATGTTTTTTACTCATTATGGGTAAAGAGAGTTACAATAATTGGAAAAGTGGTCTATAAGTGTAAAATGGTTGATATTGTAGACCACATACCATTTCCTGTCATGACCCATCCCCCGGGGCCCATGTCGTGACATACCCCAAGCCCACCTCTTAATGTCCAGGGGTTGGAAACTAGCATTGAAGCCGTCAACCTGCAAGTGGAAGTCATTTTCCTGAGTACCTTTATGAATGGACACACAACCATGTCCCAAAGATGGAAAAGTAAACATGCATTCCTCTAAACAACCACTGAGTACATGTATAATTGGATGTCAAATGATCCATAATACAAACCCAACAAAATACTAACTAGAAAATAGGAAAGCGTAAAAGAAACTCTGGATATCCATCCACTAAAAACCCCACCTGATGGGTATGTACAGAGTAGCTGTTGGAAGAAGAAGAAGTATGCCCCAACCACCTGGTCTCAGTGGGCATCACTGACTCTTGGGCCACCATGTCCTCCATCATGGTGTCTCTCATCTGCATTGGACACAACACGTATGGACGAAGCCAATGTAGGGGTGAGTCACAATATACATAGTAGGGACCCTAAAACATAAAGGAAAGACCATAAACAAATCCACAAACAAAACATAAAGCATTATCACAAATCATAATAATGAATCAAGATATATCACACTAGGTATATTCTAGATTAGTAAAGTAAGACCATTAGTCATAACATCGAACACCAGGGGTTGCTAGAGAGCTCCACATCAATGAGTATAGTGGGCCACCCAGGTCACACAAAATCCACTTCCAACTAACCTAAAAATATTTTGGTACTCATCCCTGATGAGTATTTTCGTTATGCTGGGTCACACAGAAACCTCTCCCCACTATGGGCATGTCAGGTCACATAGAAGCCACTTCCCACCTATGGCCATACTGATGTACTCCTCCTATTGAGTATCATGGGTCTACCAGGTCACACAGAAGCCTCTCCACACTTTGGGCTAGTCGAGTCACACATAATATGATTCCACTAGGCCATATTATTTGATCAACACATGGCCCCTTTTCAGCAGTCTTTAGGTCTCAGCCAACCACTAGGTTTCTGTATGTATCCCCCTTTCTCTTGAGAGAACCACTCCACAATCCATTAGTCTAATTTCAACTTCCATAAAATCCTATTTATATTATTAAAAATGATCTGCCTCGTTGTGAGGGTTCCAACACCACAAACGGCTCATCAATCGGATGCCCAGTTTGCAATATATTTGTGTTTTTCCAAAATGGTTTGGTTGGGACCAAGTCGAGACAACCCCTGTCGGTACGACCTGACCCGACCAGGCATGAGGTCCACCGACCCGACCCACGTACATTTACCCGACCCGGACCTAGCTAAGGTTCGTCCTGATAGGGCAGCCCATGGCCTGCCTGGTCTAATATAGGCGGATTGGCTCTACCTAGTGTGGACGCAGTTGGAAGCCACGTCCGGCTTCCATTCTCCCTGAGGGTCATCTTTGGGCCCAACGCCTCCTACCGTGGTTAGTTCCCCATGGACTTCATCTATGTGGCTGGCCAATCCAGCCAGCTAAACTCCCCGCACTTGGTTAGTCGACCGTGTTCTCCAGAGATGTGAGCTCCTCATACCATGATATCCACCTTTGGTGTGCCACCACCCACTTGGGACCGCCGCCATGAGCCCCCACCAGTTGGTCTTTCTGCAGTCCACCGAGTCTGCACCGGGGGTCTGTTCTGCTAACTAACTGCGCCTCCAGATGGGAAGGCCTCGAATTTTCCTTTCTTCCATTTAAAATGTTATTCCACCAAGAACACAATAGTTAGAGGGGGTTCAGGCCTTATTCTTATTGGACCATGCCCCTAACTTAGAGGTCTAAAACATGGGGGCTTGGGAATATCATTCTATCAACAAATAATTAAATCCCAGATAGAAAAACCAAGGAAAGACACCCTTCCGCAAGAACGCATGATCAATGCATCAACCTATTCATGAGTTGATCAATGTTTGTTATTTTAAGAATAAGAACAGGGGGAATCATAAAAAATAAACCCCTACCTCGATAGATGTTTGTCGTTGAAGCGCTCCAAACACAAGGATTCAAGATCCATTGGAATTCATCCCATCCTGGTCTCGTTCTTCTTAAGACATCAACATCTCTAGTGATCCTATCGACATTAATCATATGTCATTGAAGTGAGTATTTGTCTTATTTTTGTCATATAATTTCCTTGGTTTAATTCTCAGTCCCCCAAGGTGTGGGCTTATTAAAGAGAATATGTTTCGTAGTGTTACTTTTTTGCTGTGACATCACGTCATTACACAGTCTGATTTATGATGTGGCGTATTTTTTATGCTCTATTTACGATCCACTAAGAAGATATCATTAATGAATCTTTTTTTCTAACTACATCACCATCATCCTCCTCTCAACGATGATAAATTGAAAATAAAATAACTTTTCAAGTTATTTTATTAATTTTCAAAACTTTCAAAAACTAACTATTCTATATAACCCTTTCAAGTTGAAGTTAAGCCCATTCTAGGAAAATCCTATCATTCTAAGTTATATGGTTCCATCTTATTTTTTATTCGAGCACCAATTTAAAATATAGGAAAACCCACTCGCAGGTTTACTTAAGTTATCTTAAAAAAGTTCAAAATTTTGTTTGGGGCTCACCGCGTCTCGGAATCACGTG
Source organism: Viscum album (assembly GCA_963277665.1). Classification (NCBI taxonomy): domain Eukaryota; kingdom Viridiplantae; phylum Streptophyta; class Magnoliopsida; order Santalales; family Viscaceae; genus Viscum; species Viscum album. The sequence continues at coordinate 829,061,705 of OY728165.1, forward strand.
TTTTTAAAACTTGTGATCTCAAAATAATTCCATACAATTTAAAAAAATTATATGGAAATTACGAGACATGAAATTTACCCCACCATAGGGCTTTACATCCCTAAGAAACAAATCAAAGGCTACTCAGACAAATGGGGGTACTGAACATGAATATGAGCCTCTTAGTGTAACACCCTGAGATTTTATGAGATATATTCTTTTTAATTTCATTCATATCTTATGTTGTGCACTACACTAAGATTATCATGTACTATAAGAAACATCTTATTAGCTTTCATTATACACAACACTATTCCTGGATCGTGTTACACAGAATTTCAAGTTCGTTTGATAGTAGTTATTCTACGCAACATTGAGTGTTTATATATATATATATATATATATATATATATTCAATGTATAAATGAAATATGGTTGGATTCTGTTATACAAAACAACAAAGGAGTCTTGCACTACATGCAACCTTGACTTGGCTAGCATTACATGTAATCGCGACTTTCCTCGATAGCGTGTGTTGTATGCAATCCCGGGTTTCACTAAACAACGATATATGGTTATAATATTATTATGAACTAGCTGTTATGAATAGTATTAAGTACATTTTTAATTTTATAACATTATTATTCATCTTACATATTTCCTAGAACATGGTAAGGGAACGAAATAAATTTTTCAGGTAAAATATGTATTTTTCAAAAAAATGCAGTTTTGTCGCCTTTTGATGGTGCACCCACTTAAAATATAATTTCTAACAAGTTTATAAGTTCAATTTTACAAACTGAACTTCATATTTTGAATCAGGATATAAAAATTTACATTGGGTATAGTTTTGATATTTTTCTATCAACGTTCTTATTTTGATGAATAGTAAAAACACGCTAAATTTTACATAAAAACAACTTTTTTCATCAAGATAATTTATATGGTTAAATTATAATAGTAAATTGTTTTAAAGTATAAATATAATATTTTTTTACCATTTAATATAATTTATGTCATTATCATTGATTTTACATTGAATTCCTAGGTTAAATAAATTCAATCTTTTGCAATGTTTTAAATAAAAACCCATTTTTCTGATAACATGATTAATTTTAAATTAATTACTGCAACTTCTATGTTATAAATTTGCAAAAATGGATTCCATATTTGGAATCAGTAGGTCAAAATTATGTTAGTAGGGTACTTTTTATTTTTGGGCATTATGAATAGTAACTAAGGTAAATGTTATTTACCATAGTTAAAGGTAAATTAGGTAATTAAGGGAAAAAATAATACAATAAAATTACCCTAAAACTTTTATTAACATAACTGGATGATTTAATTTCGTCTTAAGTCATATTTGGGTCGAAATGGAATCCATTGGAACCCACTTGGATGTGATTAAAACCATTAATTTATTTTATTTTAAAGAAAGTGAAATATGTCTCACTCAAACTTTAATAATTAGATTACTTTTAATATAAGGTTATACAGAATATAATTTCGATTATAAATACTAATTTGAAATATAAAATGCTTTTCTTTATCATGGGGATTTATTTTTAATTTTCAAGAAATATTTAATTACCTTAATAGCATATACATTAATGATGTAGAAATTATTTATTTTGTGAAAAGTCAATAATATAGTTTTTATTAAAATAATAATCCCTATCAAATGGACCAGAAACGTGACCAAAACTTATTGGTCAGGTATATATATATATACCATAAGAATCCAAGGATTGATTTTTGGACCATTTGAAGCCTTATAAAATAGATTAGGACATTTATATTATTTTATTTTAAATGATGTCAAAGATGGCACCTTCATAATTTAATAAATATAACAATTTAAATGTTGTGATTTTAAGATGATAAATTCGAGTAAAAATATTATTATGAACAGTATTATATTTATATTAATCATAAGATTTTATTTTTAATTTTTATGAAACTATTATTTATATTAAGTGATTATACAAAAATGATGTAGTAATTGTTTCATTAAGAGAAATATCAAAAAAATGGTTTTATAAATATTAAACTAAACACTATATGAACTAATTAATGTTCTCCACAAATATTCTAGATGAATATGACATGTTAGGGATCTATTAAAATTTTTTTTTGAATATATCATCTTTTTGGATTTTATTTAAATTCAAATATATGAATAATGTCAGCATTAACACTATTGTTATTTTATAAAAATAACATATTATTAAATTGTTTAAAAATCACATAAATATTTAAAAATTATAAATTGAAATTTATATGGTCTAAAATTTTATAAAGTACCCAACTATAGATTATTCACAACACATAAGTAATTATTTATAACAATTTGAAATTTAGAATATTATTACCACAAATAAGATTAAATAAATTAAATAAGGATAAATCAAATTGATAAGGTTTAAAATAATTTTCCAACATGTCTAAATTTTATTGGTTGATCAGATTACAACCCTATCTTACCGCATATCTGAATTTTAGTCACTTTGGAAGTTTTTATGTGGGTCTTGAGTTTATTATAAATTATTATTTTTGAGGTTTTCAAAAGATCCCCTCTCTTCCCTTATAAAAGGGCACCTCCTCCCTATCCTCCTCACACCACATTAGGCCTTCAATCTCGGCCAACCCCTACCAATTTATTTTCTCCACTTCCCTAGAAACCTACTAGATCTTCTGATCTTCTTCCAAGACCAACTTTAGTGTCCTAAGTGGAGGTTAAGAGGAGGCGCGTCGAAGAAAAGGAGTAACGGACACATACAGAAGAAATTGGACCTAAGGTAAGGGATAATTATTCCAATATCGTTCTTATCTGAGATTGTTTATTCGTAATTATTTAATCGGGTTCTATTTATCATCCACATCCATGTTTTCTAAAAAAAATTCATAAAATGTTTACTATTCTTCCATGTACATTTACAGTAATTTTTACCCTTTGGGGACTTTTACCACATTGTATTGAAGGAATATTTCCTTTGTTTACCATATAAGTTACTTTTTGACTTTTTCGAAAAAAGTATGAGGAGAATGTTATTTTAACTTATATGGTGTGAATGGATTTTTATAGTTTTATAACGCCTAATTTTCACGAATCTTCCTCTATAATATTTCAAGATTATTTTCAAAAAAAATCCCTTTCTTTTAAAATTGAATTGTATTTTGTGAAAAGAAAATGATTTTGAAAAATAAAGGATATTTTCCTTTAGAATTAATTTCAAGTGTTTTGTCAAAACAATTTTCCATCTAAGATTACATTATTTAGTACGATTATGTTTCAAGTATAATTTTTCTATTATTTATATGGTTTTATTCTTCTTATGGTGAAACGATATCCATTTGATTTATATGGATTACATAATGATTGGATGATGTTTATGAAACCCATTTTATTCTTTGGGTTATGTTGAATGATTTATGTTTATTTTGTGGCACAAGTACGAATGATTTCATTAAGAGATGTGTGGGACCTATATCTCTCTCCAATCCATTGGGTAAAGATTTATATCTCTTGAGATAGACATGGATGGAACGGCAAGTTAATCTAGATCAGTGATATAGGACTGGAACGAGGAGTAAACATAATTCAGTAAGGGAATTTTTCCACTATGATGGTCTTGGTAGTAATGCCTTGGCTACTATGGAAATCATAACATGTGCTTAATGGTTTCTATAATTACATGTTTTATTACCATTCTATTTTATCATGATTAATGTTCTTTTATGATATATGCCTTATGTACTGCAATGTTTTATGTCATTACTCAAGATTTTGATGTTTAGATTTTCTGTTCATGTTTTTTTTACGTTCAAATATTTATGGATTGTTTTATGGTGTCCATGTTTACCCTTAAAAATCATTTGAGCTCACCCTTTTTATGTTTTCTTTTCCCTAGGATATAAATAAAGGTTTTAGGTAAGAAAGAAAAATGGAATGATCTTTATTGGAGATGTTGAAGATCTTTCACCATGATTAGAATATTGTGTTCCAAGTTTCCAAAGACACTAAACTATTACGGTCCTTGTGTGTCTGTTTTTGTTATGTATTAATTATTCATCAAAATTAATGTAATGTCCATGTATGTCAAGATTTGATCTCTATAGTTAGTATTATAGGAAATTTTTAGTTAACCTTTTAAAGCTAGGATGCGAAAAATTTAGTGAAATCCCTAGAGATATTTCTATGGTATGTCTAGGGATGTCTCTAAGGTTAATTATAAGTATAGTTTATAGTACTATAATTATGGTAACAATCACATAATTAAACCTAAGATGTTAGATATTGAAGGTACTCCCCCATATTATGTTGTTTTCCTATCTTGATTTTTGCCTCTCAGACTATTCTTTTTGGGTTTTAGAAAATGGCTGGAAATAGGAAGATTCACAATAATAGACGATATGATGGACAATGGAATGATATTATTCATGAGAAACCAAATGAAACGGGATTTGGAAGTCCAAAAATCATTATTTTGACTAATCATAAATCTCATAATATGATCAATAATCTAATCTTCGGTAAGTTTTTTGACTCAGATAAGAAGAGAAATATGGGGTTTTATGATGATTATAGAGGAAAGAAAGTTCAATTTCACCCATGTAAATCATTTGGGAAGAGGCATCAAGGAGAATGTTTCAAAAGAACTAGCAGATTCTTTGGGAGTGGAAAAAAAGGACACAAATCTAGTAATTACAAAGGAAAAGGATCAGTTAACACCATGGAAAAGGATAATGGTATTGCTAAAACATCAATAATGGTTAAATGTTTTAAATGTGGAATTTATGGGCATTATGAAAACCAATTCCCTAAGGAAAAGTCTCATGAAGAGAATCATCATGGTCGTATGGGTAATATTTATATTGATGATGATAAAGAGACTAAAAATGATATATGAGATAAAATAATTGTTGAATCTCAGTCAATGGTTTAAGGAGTTAGTGGAATGATATATGTATATCAAGAGTTATGTTTTATAGGAAATGGTACTATGGAATAAAGACGCATCTAAGGATTGTTACACTATTTTTTTCCTAAATTATTTGAAAGTATATGTTGAATGGTACGAGTAACCATGAATTTTTATTTATATATTTTTAGAAAGAATATGATATGCGCATAAAGAATGGATATAGAGAAAATTATAATATTAACAAGCTCATGACTAATATAAGGACAAAGTGATATGACAGTTTGAGTATATATAAATTTTCAGATTTTGTTATGTTGAAAGAGTTAACTTTTGACAGCATTTATGTTTTCACTAAAGTTCAATGCTTATTCATTTTTTTTCAAGAGAATACATGATTAAGGTATTCCAATGTTTGGAATGTGACCAACAACAAGATATATCTTATGAAATATGGGGGAGAAATGAAGGAATTCACATGATTGGTAGATGGAATTTCTAGTAATCGGATAGAAGTATTTTCAATAAGCCTAAAGGTTGGAATGGATTAAGATGTACATCAGATAGAATTGTTTAAGGCTTGAAATTTTTTTCATACTATTTATGGAATGTAATAATAGTGTAGTTTTAGAAAAATGACAACCCATAGGACGGGTGACAACCCATCGCGTCGGACAAGGTTGCGAGAATAGAACCCACAACCAAAGTGCGACAAGCCTTTATCTCCTACCAATGGCCTAAAAGAATCCCTAGTTAGTAGAAAATAGTTTTATTTTATTAAGCAGGATGATAGATGATGTATAATTCCATTTTGGAGCCATGTATGATTAATCTCACCAAAGATGTACTTATGTATTTAAATTTTTCTAACCTTCTGTTTGAGACAGATGGAATGACCTATCATTCTATCGCATGATCTGCTAAAACTTCAGGAAATACAAATTCAACTTCATTTCATTAAGAGATGAAGTGGAAATTGTTCGAGGCACGAGCAATGGTGAGATTGTACCAAAATCAAGTAAGTATTTATATTAATTCAAAAATTATTCAACATTTAGGAATTGATCTTGAAAACAAAAAATTTTGTTCTTGTGCTCTCATATCTGATGAATCATATGGTAGCTTAGATCATCACAAATTTATGGCTTTGTTACTGTTGGATTTTTCATAGCCATGTTCTATACCACTCTCCATCAGAACGTGTCGGTTGGATTTCTCTTCCATATCAATATTTTCACCTATGTTCTCCTATGTGGGACCCCAAGTGATGAGTTAATTTGGGTATCCATTTTTATTCAAATTTCCATTTCTAAAATTAAGTTTTAGTATTCCTTTTTATGGTGTTGGTTTCTATGAAAGAAACTCTCAAGTAATAAACCATTTATAACCCCGACGAATTTTGAGAGAGAATTTCATTTTAAGGGGGGTAGAATGTAACACCCTGAGATTTTATGAGATATATTCTTTCTAATTTCATTCATATATTCTGTTGTTCACTACACCAAGATTATCTGGCCCTATATGCAACACCGTATTAGCTTTCAATATACACAACACTATTCATGGATTGTGTTACACAAAATTTCAAGTTCGTTTGATATTAGTTATTCTAAGAAACATTCAGTGTATATATATATATATATATTCAATTTATAAATCAAATATGTTTGGATTCTTCTATACACAAAAAAAAGCAGTCTTACACTACATGCAACCCTGACTTGGCTTGCATGACATGCAATCGCGACCTTCCTCAATAGTGTGTGTTGTACGCAATACCGGGTTTCATTAAACAAGGATATATGGTTATAATATTTTTATGAACTAGCTATTATGAATATTATAAACTACATTATTAATTTTATAACATTATTATTAATCTTACACATTTTCTAGAACATGGTATGAGAACAAAATAAATTTTTCGGGTAAAATAAGTATTTTTCAAAAAATTCAGTTTTTCAACCTTTTGATGGAGCACTAATTTTAAATATAATTTTTTACAAGTTTATAAGTTCAATATTACAATTAAACTTCTTATTTTGAATCAGGATATAAAAATTTACATTGGGTAAAGTTTTGATATTTTTCTATCAACATTCTTATTTTGATGAATAGTAAAAACACGCTAAATTTTACTTAAAAAAAATTTGTTCATCGAGATAATTTATATGGTTAAATTATAATAGATAATTGCTTTAAATTATAAATAGAATATGTTTTACCATTTAATATAATTTATGTCATTAGAATTGATTTTACATTGAATTCGTAGTTTAAATCAATTCAATCTTTTTCATTGTTTTAAACAAAAACCCGTTTTTTTCGAAAACGGAATTAATTTTAAATTAATTACTGCAATTTTTTTGTTTTGAATTTGGAGAAATGGATTCAATATTTGGAATCAGTAGGTCTAAATTATTTTAATAAGGTACTTTTTATTTTTTCACATTATGAATAGTAACTACGGTTAATTTTATTTACCACAGTTAAGGGTAAATTAGGTAATTAAGGGTAAAAATAATATTATAAAATTACCCTAACACTTGTATTAATATAATTGGATGATTATATTTCGTCCTAAGGAATAGTTGGATCGAAATATAATCCATTAGAACCAACTTGGATGTGATTAAGTCCTTTAATTAATTTTATTTTAAAGAAAGTGAAATATGTCTCATTCAAACTTTAATAATTAGATTATTTTTAATATAAGGTTATACAGAATAAAATTTGGATTATAAATACTCATTTGAAAGATAAATTTTATTTATTTATCATGTTAATTTATTTTTAATTTTTAAGAAATATTTAATTACCTTAATATTTTATACATTCATGATGTAGAAATTATTTATTTAGTGAAAAGTCAATAATATAATTTTTATTAAAATAATAATACCTATCAGAAGGACCAGATACTTGACCAAACCTTATTGGTAGAGTATATATATATATCCTAAGCATTCAAGGGTCAATTTGTGGACCATTTGGAGCCTTATGAAACAGATTAGGACATTTATATTATTTTATTTTAAATGATGTCAAAGATGTCACCTTCATAATTTAATAATATAACAATTTAAATTTTGTGATTTTAAGATGATAAATTAGAGTAAAAATATTATTATAAAAGGTATATATTTATCTTAATCATAGGAATTTAGTTTTAATTTTTATGCAACTAATATGTATATTAAATGATTTTAAAAAAATGATGTAGTAATTGTTTCATTAAGAGAATTATCAAATAAATGGTTTTATACATATAAAAATAAACATTATATGAACTAATTAATGTTCTCCACAAATATTCTAGATTAATATGACATGTTAGGAATCTATTAAACATTTTGGTTCTAAAATATCATCTCTTTGGATTTTATTTAAATTCAAATAAATGAATAGTGTCAAAATTAACACTATTGTTCTTTTATAAAAATCACATATAATTAAATTGTTTAAAAATCACATAAATATTCAAAAATTATAAATTGAATTTTATATGGTCTAAAATGTCATTAAGTACCCAATTATATATAATTTACAACACATAAGTAATTATTTATAAAAATTTAAAATTTAGAATATTATTACCACAAATAAGATTAAATAAATTAAACAAGGATAAATCAAATTGATAAGGTTTAAAATAATTTCCCAACATGCCGAAATTTGATTGGTTGATGAGATTACAACCCTATATTACCTCATATCCGAATTTGAGTCACTTTGGATGTTTTTATGTGGGGTTTGAGTTTATTATAAATTAATATTTTTGAGGTTTCCAAAAGTGCCCCTATCTTCCCCTATGAAAGGGTACCTCCTCCCTCTCCTCCTCACACCACATTGAGCCTTCACGCTCGGCCAACCCTTTCCAATTTATTTTCCACTTCCCTATAAACCTAATAAAGGTCCTTATCTTCTTCCAAGACCAACTTTAGTGCCCCAAGTGGAGGTTAAGAGGAGGCGCGTCGAAGAACAGGAGTCTCGGACACATACAGAAGAAATTGGACCTAAGGTAAGGGATAATTATTCCAATCTTGTTCTTATTCGAGATTGTTTATTCATAAGTATTTACTAGGGTTATTTTTATCATCCATGTCCATGTTTTCTAAATTTTTTCATAAAATGTTTACTATTCTTCCATGTATGTTTAAAGTCATTTTAACCGTTTGTTGACTTTTACCACATTGTATTGAAGGAATCTTTCCTTTGTTTACCATATAAGGTTCTTTTTTTCTTTTCTGGAAAAAGTACGAGGAGAATGTTTTTTTTACTTATACGGTGTGAACGGATTTTTACGATTTCATAACACATAAGTTTCACAAAGTTTCCTCTATAATATTTCCTGATTATTTTAAAAAAATCCTTTTCTTTTAAAATTGAATGGAATTTTGTGAAAATAAAATGATTTTGAAAAAGAAAGGATATTTTCCTCAAGAATTCATTTCATGTGTTTTGTCAAAACTATTTTTCATCTAAGATGACATTATTTAGTATGATTATGTTTCAAGTATAATGTCTCTTTTATTTACATGGTTTGATTCTTCTTATGATGAAATGATATCTGTTTGTTTTATATGGATTACGTTTTGATGGGATGATGTTTATGAAACCCATTTTATTCTTTGGGTTATTATGAATGATTTATGTTTATTTGGTGGCACAAGTAAGAAATATTTCACTATGAGATGTGTGGGACCTCTATTTCACTCCAATGCATTGGTTAAAGATTTATATCTCATGAGGTAGACATTTTTGGAACGGAATGTTAATCTGGTTCAGTGAGACAGGACTGGAATGAGGAGTGAACTTGATTCAGTAAGGGACTTTGTCCACTATGATAGTCTTGGCCGCAATGCCTTGGCTACTATGGAAATCATAACATGTTCTTAATGGTTTCCAAAATTACATGTTTTATTCCCATGCTAGTCTATCGTGATTAATGTTCCTTTATGATTTATTCCTTATGTACTACAATGTTTTATGTCATTGCTCAGGATTTTTTTGTTTAGATTTTAGGCTCATGTTTTTTTACGTTCAATTGTTTATGGATTGTTTTATTTTCTCCATGATTGCCCTTACTGAGCATTTGAGCTCTCCATTTTTATATTTTCTTTTCCGGAGGATATAAAGAAAGGTTTTAGGTAAGAAAACAAAAGTTAACGATCTTTATGGGAGATGTTGAAGATCTTTCACCGTGATTAGAAGATTGTGTTCCAAGTTACCAAAGACACTAAACTATTACATTTCTTGTGTGTATGTGTTTCTTATGTATTAAGTATTCCGAAAAAGTAATGTAATGTATATGTACATCAATATTTGGTCTCTACACTCACTCCCAAGTGCTCTCCTACAGATTCATTTGATTCCACTGAAAACGCACTAGAGGAATCGATCGTCTGTGAAAGACCTACTCCTATCGAACCTCTATCTCTACTGGGAACTCTGCAAATGTCACCCCATCGTCAATGTCTAGCTCACCCAATTCTATAACGTGTGATGGATCATGCACGTACCTCCTCAGCTATGACACTTGAAAAACATCTTTCACTTGAGGCATCTGTGGGGCTGGAGCTAGGCAGTATGCCACCTTGCTAACTCTTCTTTGAATCTAGAATGGCCTGATAAACCTCAGAGACAACATGCCACACCAGACAAAAATATATAATACACACCATCCAAATCATAGTCTGAGATGATCTTCGAAGGTACCCCATGAAGCTACATTATCTCCCAGAAGTAGAGGCGCCCCATTCCCTCCACCAATCCCTAGTCCCTAATGGGTAGGAAGTGAGTCGACTTGGTGATCTAGTCAATGATTATCCATATAGAATCATGGACCCTAGACGTGGGTGGTAAATATGTCACAAAGTATATCAAGATATCATCCCATTTTCACTTTTTTGCCCCAAGTGGTTGTTCCAAGCCCCATGAGACCTAATGCTCGACTTTCACTTGCTGACAAGTGAGGTATCGTGAGATAAACTAGGCCACCCCATTCTTTATCCCTGGCCACCAGTACTGATATCGTAGGTCATGGTAAATATTCTCTACACCAGGATGCACTGCCAAATGGTATTTACGTAACTCCCTCAACTCCTCCTCCTGTAGTGCAACTGGAACAACGGTGTGTCCTTTAAAAAGGATGATGTGCTCCCCACCTATCGAAAATCAATCAGGAGCATGTCATGAGGATAGCTGAGCATGTTGGGCCTCATAGTCAAATCTACAAGTTGGGCCTCCTTAACAATATATAAGAGTGAGGGAGTGATATACATTGAATGAAGGTAAGGTACTCCAACATCATCCACAATGGATATCTACATCGTGACTAGTTACTTCATCACCTCACTTAGTAGCTGTAAACCAGACCTCCTTATATGAGTGTCCGCCACCACATTCCCCTTACCAAGAGTATATAATATCTAAAATTCATAGTTCTAGAGGATCTCTATCCATCTTTGATACTTCAAGTTCATTTAAATCTATAAAAAGATATACCAGAGACTCTTCTGGTTGGAGTAGATGGTAAACTGTTCACCCATCAAGTAATTCTACCACATCTTCAAGGAAAAGACCATTGTTTCTAACTCTAGGTATTGAGTTGTATTGTTATGCTCATTCTTCCTCAACTTATGTGAGTAGTAAGGGTTCACCACTCACTCCTACATCAGGAAACAACTTATTATGGTCCCCGATGCATCATAGAAGACAACATACCCAATGCCCTCTTCAGGTAGTCTCATGACAGGGGAACTCTTCAGTCTCCGCCTCAGCTCCTAAAAACTCTTCTAGAACTTATTCTTCCACGTGAAGGGATGTAACTTCTGTGTAAAGGATGATAACGGTGCTTCTAATATGGAAAAGTTAGGCACAAACCTCTGGTAGTATCCGGCCAACCCCATGAATCTCCATACCTCATCCACGCTCTTAGGTGGCTTCCAAGCAAGCACCGCCTGTATCTTCTCCGGATCCATTACAACTCTAACCTTGGAGATGACTTATCCATGAATGTTGACCTACCAAATCCAAAACTTTCACTTTGATAGCTTACCATAAAGCCGGTTCTCTCTTAGTGTATCTAGAACTATCCACAGGTGTGTATTGTGCTCCTCCTCTGATGTTGAGTAAACCAAGATGTCATCAATGAAGACCACCACGAAATGATCAAGGTAAGGCTAGAAGATCTTGTTCATGAGTCCCATTAACACTTTTGGGGCATTGGTCTTTACCAAGGGAATCACCAAGAACTCATAGTTTCTACACTGGCATCTAATGTTTTTATTTGTCAAGTCATCATCTCATACATGAAGTTAATGATATCCTGATCTCAGATTTATCTTCGAGAACCACCTCGCTCCTTTCAGCTGATCAAATAGTTCTTCAATCCTTGGAAATGGATACTTGCTCTTCACCGTCACGTAGTTCAGGTTCCATAAGTCTAGGTAAAACCCTAAACTCCCATATTTTTTTTGAAAACAACACTGAGGCTGACCATGGTGAAATGTTGGGCCTTACGAACCCCTTCTCCTACAAGTCCTCAAACTATACCCTCAATTCACAAAGCACAACGGGATCCATTCAATATTATGGTGTCTATATTAGTGTCATCCCAAGTTATAGATTGATGTATATGTATGTGTCCCTGGAAGGAGATTGTCCTAAAACATCCTCAAGAAAGACATCCTTATACTTGTCCACTAATACAGGAAAGCATGGACTCCTCTTGTCCACTGCACCGAGAGTGAGGTTATCCAACTGGTGAGTAATCGGTTTCACCCTCCTTTGAGAAATTCCATCATGTGCTACAAAGTTTCCCTTATCTCCAGTGAAGGAAAACCTTATCCCATACTCATGGACACACTGCACTTTGTGCCTAAAATAGTCAATCTGAACATGGACTGTGGATAACAAGTCCATACACAAGATGACATCCTAAGGCCTCGATGTCGCTACTATGAGATCTAAGATAAATCTCTCACCAACTAGAGTAGTCTCAAACTACTGGAAACAGTGTGTAATCATCTAATCCCCTCCCATAGGAGTCTCTAATCTTAACAATCGAGACAACAAATCCACTAGATACTTCGATCCTCGAACGAGGTCCGTGGAAAAGAAAGAGTGACTGGAACCTGTGTCTATAAGAACTGCATCTAAGGTGGATCAGACACAGATCGTACCTATAGTTATCTCTGGATATCCATGTCTATAGGCCCCCATCACCCGAAAGTGGCATCACCCCTGTCCTGCAGCTCCCTAAGCACATGGTGGACCACCTAGGGATGGTGGTGGTAGCACCTCGAACCGACATCCACATCATGTCGCTCATCCAACTCCCCTACCAAGTCTACTACCATGTGGACCTCCACGGCCAATCCTATGCCTCTACCTTGGTGGTACCCAGATCTTCTCATGATTTTCTATGCGGCAGGTCAGGTAGTCATGAGCCATGTGTCCCTGCCATCGAACGTGAAGCACATCTTGGTTCCCTGCTAATTCCCTCTACTCTGGGAGACCCGCACTACCGACCCCAAGTCCGGGGGTCGTCCCCTGAAAGACCTAGCCTACTTGGGCCCCACTGTTCTACTATATTATTCTCACTACTAAAGAATCTACCACATGAGGTCTACTGGTGGCTCTGGCTATCATCGCCTACTTTGCTAGGAATATCTTCTCAAGAAGGGCTCACTCTAGCACTCCATCCTAAGTGGGGATACTGAGAGACACCATCGATTCTCATATCTCCTATCTAATTCCCTTCTCAAAGGTGAAATCCCTAATTAAATGGTTCTTCACCATTTCTATGGATTAGTGAGTTTTTTATGTAAACCTCATAGTGTACTTAACCACTATCATGTTTCCCAACTATAGGTGAAGAAACTCCTCTATGTGCACATAGCGCAAAGTCATGGGGAGAAACTCCTCCCGGAAAAACTGCTTGAAGTCTATCCCAGTGTGGTTCGCCTCATCATGCGTCTAAATGGTCAAGCTCCACCATCTCCCAACTAAGCCATGTAGAAGTCTACCGACCAATATTGGAATCTGGTCAAGAGGTTTCCTCACTAAGCAGAAGACCCACATCATGACCTCCATCGAGTCCTCAGCGACCTGGGGATCTCTCTCTCCCCGGAACCTGGGATGTCTCTATCTATAAAACTCATGCAAGGCACACATCCTGTAAGCATCCTCTACCCGTAACACTAGAAGTAACTACTAATCAATAGGTGGTGGAAACACTGGTGCAACATCTGATGGGGCCATCTCTAGTACTGATCCCTGAACCAACATCTCATCACACGGTGAGTGGTCCACACGATCAAATATCGGAATCCTAGATGGATATCTATGTGGAGGAAATTTGATAATGATCATGATGTATCATATTAATAAGATTATACCTAGTGAGATGACTCTTATTCAAGAATATCATAAGGAGACACTTAAGCAACCAATGTTTTCATGTATAGATGCGAAAAGTAGAATTTAGTGTCTTGGTGTATGGATACCTTAGCCGCTGCACCAACACTAGAATCCCTGAATATGAAAGGTGAACTCGAAATATTCATAATTTTTGCCCCAAAAACAAAACAACAGACTCCCTTTATATGAGGTAGAACCGACCACCTCTTATACCACTTTGTCATGACCCGTCTCCTAGGGAATATGTCGTGACATACCCTATGTTCGCCTTTTGAAGGCCATGGGTTTGCAACTAGCACCGGAGGTGTCAACCTACAAGTTGGAGGCATTTTCCTGAGTACTTATAGGCATGTGCACATAACCATGTCCCAAAACTAGAAAAGAAAACATGCATTCTACTAAAAAACCATTGAGTACAAGTAAAACTGAATGTCAAATAGGCCAGAATGAAAACCCAACAAAAGACTAAATGAAAAACATGAAATTACAAAATAAAATATGGATAGCCATCCACTAAAACCCCCACATGATGTGTAATTATAGAGTAGCTGCTGGAATCTGAAGAAGTGTGCCCTCCCACATCGTCTCATTGTGCACCACTGAGTCCTGGGCCACCAAGTCCTCCATTAAGGTGTTGGTCGTCTGCACCGGACACAACACGTGTGGGCGAAGCCTGTGTATGGGTGGGTAAAAATATACTCAGTAGGGACCCCAATACATAAAGGAAATACCCCTAATAAATCCAAAAACCAACCAAAAATCATGATCATAAAGCCTAATCATGAAGTAAGATAGCTCAGACTAGGTATATTCTAGTTTAGGGAAGTAATACCATTAATCGTAGCATCAAACACCATGGGTTGCTGGAGAAATCCCCCTCAATGAGAACAGTGGGAATGCCAAGTCACATAGAAGCATCTTCACAATAACCTAGGACTATTGTGGTACTCATACTTGATGAGTATCATGGGTATTCTGCATCACACAGAAGACACTACCCACTAAGGGTGTGTTGAGTCACATAGAAGCCGCTTCCCACCTATGGAAATACTGAGGCACTCCTCCTGTTGAGTATCGTGGGTCTGCCAGGTCACACAGATGTCGCTCCCCACCATGGGCCTGCAACTTCAAACAGAAGATTCGCCTTACTTGGACATAGTATCTGATCCACATAGGGTCGCTTATCACTAATATTTAGGTCTCAAGAAACCGCAGGGTTTCCACACATTGCCCGCATAATCTAGGGAGAACCACTCCCCAAGCCATTAATCGAATTTCACATTGATAAAAACTTCAATAGAGTATTTCAAAAGATCCACCTTGTCATGAGGCTTCCAACACCACAAACATCTTGTCAATCAGAAGCCCAGTTTGCATGATATTGTTGTTTTTTCTAAAAGGGGCTGGTTGGGTCCTGGTTCGGTCCAACCCGGTTGGTACGATCCAACCCGACCTGGCTCGAAGTCCACCAACCCGAACCGGGTGTGCTGTCCCAACCCGGACTGAGCTCGACCTTGTTCCAGCTTAGTCGGGAGGGTCTAGCACTACCTGATGAGGTGGCCCATACACTACCCAATGGGGCGGCCTGCACCCTGCCCAATAGGGCGGCCTGCTATAGGTGGACTGTCTTCGCCTGGCCGGGACGTGACTGGATGTCGTATCCGGCTTCCCTTCACCCCATGGGCCATACTCAAGGCCAGAATCTCCCTCTGCAGTCAACTGACCACAGACTGTCACCATGCGACCCGCCAATCCTGTCGGACAGACTCCCCGCACATGGTCAATCGATCATGTTCTCCAAAGATGAACGACCCACAGCTTCAGGCCACATCCTTACTGTCATCCACCGGCCCACTCAGTGGATCCTCTAACTATGTCGTTTATCAGGCCATCCACGACAACCACCTTCGATGTGTCATTATAGTGCACTACCACCCACCCACGGCTTCTGCCATAGGCCACCGAGTCTGCACTGGTCGTCTGTTCTTCACATTGACTGTGCCTCTGGCCTCCGTGGGGTTTCTCATTCATTGTGAAGGCCTCAAATTCTCTGTTCCACCATTTCTAATGTTCATCCACCATGAATTCACAAGGAAGAGGGGGTAGGGGACCTGTTCATGTCATCCCATGTCGTATGTGTTAGAGGTTTAAAATAGGGGAGGCTTGGGATAACAATTCTATCAACAAATAATTAAATCCTCGATAGAAAAAAAACCCAAGAAAGACACCCTCCCACAAGAATTCATGATTTATAGATCAACCTATTCATGGGTTTATTCTTGTTTTTCATTCCTATAATATGAACTGGGAAAATTGTAAACCAAATAAACCCTTACCTTGATCGACGTTCATCGTTGAAGTGCTCCACCCTCCAGGATTCAGCTCGATTGGCATTTGTGGCTTCCCGGTCCCTTTCTTCATAGGCATCGACATTTCGAGTGATCGTTCCGATATTAATCATTATTAATTAGAGGTATTCCTTGCCGTAGGTTCATCATAGATTTTCCATGGGTTAATTCTCATTACCCCAAAGCGTTACCCTATAAAAAAATGCATGCCGCAGTGTTTCTATTATGCTAGGACGTCGTGTTGTTACACTTTTTCATTTATGAAATAGAATCTCTATTATGCTTCATTTACAAGCCACTAAGAAGGTTTCATTAATGAAACTCATCGTCACACTACAACACCTTCTTCTCCCGCTCAATAGTGATGAAGGAAAAATAAAATAAAATTTTAAGTTATTTTATTATTTTCTAAAAAGATTGAAAACTAACATTTCTATTCGACCCTTGTTGGTCAATGTTAAGTCCTTTCTATGTGAATCTTGGTATTTTGAGTTCAACGGTGCCCTCAGATTTGTGATCTGAGCACCGATTTAAAAGATAGGAAAACCTACTCTCGTATTTACTTAAGTGATCTTAAAAAAGGTTCAAAATTTAGTTCTGTGCTCACCGGGCCTCGAAATCACATGTTGTCAAAGGATGTGGTCTCGAATTAATTCCATAATATTTAAAATATATATACATAAATATCAGAGAATTATATTCACATGGATAAATATAATATTTTTTATGAATTTTAAATCATTAAAAAAAATATTTTACATTAGATACCATTAAAGTCATTATCAAGACTATTCAAATATTTTACTTTAGAAAAATATAAAGTGAGTAATTTAGCTGGAATATAAACTTTTAACACAACACTAGTAAATTATATTAATCCAAAAAAATAATGCAACATCATAAATCACCCAAAAAATGTTAATGTTTGTGTTTTCCAAATAATTTACTTGATTTTTCTAGTACTTACACAAGTACTGTGACGACGATTCATAATAATTTAAAGTAATTATTACATCATTAAAATTAAAAAAATTATAATTATAAAAAATATCATATTAAAAAATATTGATAACCATTCATGGATTATTTTAATCCTTGTAAAAACATATTATAAATATTTAAATAAGGAAAATCACATTTTTTTAATTATTCATTACTTAAAATAATACTATTGTCTTTATCAAAACCAAATAGAACCAAAATTCCATATTTCTTAATATTTTCATGGGGTGGTAGAATTAAACTCATAATAATAATTATAGGAAATTTTATCATTTATTTTTATGCCTTATTAAATTTTTTGACCATAATTAATAGTTTTACCCATCACTACGATGATAAACTTTTACAATTGTTTTATTCATTGTAACAAAACATAAAAGGAAATTATTTAAAAAAATAACCTCCTGATTCAAAATATGTAATCCATTTATCATGATTAAATTTCAATATGTGGAAGAAACAAATAGTAATATAAATGTATAAAATGTTACAAAACTATTCTTAGAAAATTGTGTTTTTATGTAAACAAAATTTACCTAAACCAAAATCAAATAAAATGTTGATTCATATGGAATTATTTATATTATTATTAATAAAATGGATCTTATGTAACTTTAAACCCAAATTTAAAAAATAATAATACTTTTAAATTATTTGATTTAAATAAAAGAAATGATTGTTTTTTAAAATAATGTATTTTCATTTATTCGCTCGAAAATCAATATTTTTAGAAAAATATGAAAAATTCAACCAAATAATATTATGAAATGATGATTTAAAAATAATTTCCATTTTTCAAAATATTATTCCTAAAATAGTCAGTAATTAATTATAATAATCACCCACAAAATGCAATAAAACCATTTTTTGCAGGAAATGTATTTTTGATGCCTAGAATGAATTTATTGAAATATGAGTACATATTTATTACGAATTAATAAATCCATTTTAATTATATAAAAAAATTATATATATATTAATAATTTGTTTATTCCTATTCAAATCCACTAACCCAATGCCTAGGTTATGACAACAATATTTAAATAATTTTATTTGGTGGTTTATTTGATCTTGGTGCTTCATGATCTACCAACTATTGAATATAGAGTTATTCTTAAAAGAAAATATATTCTAAAATTATTTGGTATTAAATTATACCATCCTTACAAAAAAAATCTTAAAAATTTTAATTCTTATTTTATAAATATAATATAACATAGTAATAAAATTGTATATATTTTTTATCATGAAGTTTAATTTATAGGTTATGTCCAGGAAACTTATTATGCATGTATATATATAAATTCTATCATAAAAATGAGTTTCAAAAATTGTAACTTGGTATTTTAGTGTTTCTTTCTACATATTAATTGATTGATTTATCTTCGGTTTTCATGAGTTTGATAAATTCCATTACCATTTGGATCGAAAATATAAAAAAAATTACTTACATTATTTCATTACATTCTATAAGAATAATATCATATATTATTGTGACTCATCATGATCGTGATGAATTTTTCATTCATGAATAAAAAACAATCTTTTAATCGACTATAAGATCCATAAAAAGATTAAAATTTATCTCTCATATCTAAAACTAAAATGGTTAGGATAAACTAAAATAATAATCAATATGAATAGACTCTCATATTATTAAATACGTCATTAACCTCCAAAACCACAAAAATAACACCAAATTTCATCTTAATCATTCCAAAAGTAATTAACCTTAAAAATCTTCAAAACTATTCTGAACCAAGTTGAAAATAAAAAAATCAAAAGGATTTGATCACATATTCTTCCAAGATCAATTTAATATTTATCTTCAGGAAACATTAATCATTCATAAATTCATATACAAAAAATGTATAATATTTATCATATAATCTCCAAAATATGATAATCCTTCTCATAAATAATGTGAATCGCCATAAATCCATGAAAAAATCATATGTTCTTCCAAAAGATAACCCAATCATTATTATTCAAACAAAATATCATCTTATCTAAAAATGATTCCATTAACCTTAATCATATAAGGTTACCAATATAGTTAAATTCTTCAAAAATAACATTAATCTATTATTTTCTATAAAACTTTTAAATCCCATGGTAATTTATATGATAAAACCTATATTCTCAAAATATAATAAACATTTTATCACAGTTAACCAAATTAACATCAAATATTTTATTAAACATAATGGTTATCAATACTTTTCAACTTAGGTCTAGAAAATATAAAATCATTCTTCATCAAATAACCTTTTCACTAAAGCACATATTAAACCACCAAAGGGTTTTATTCGCATAAATGTCTCCAAAAATATCCTTAATCATCTTACTTTCCCATCACATAAATCCTTAAAAGGTGTATCTATGACTTTAAATATATGTTAAAACATAAACTTATCAACATATAGAACTTTATTTATATTCGTTATAACTATGTAATATCATAGGTTTTCATATGTACTATCCTCTCACACATCATAATAGATTATAATGAAAATGTTAATTAACCAAAGAATTTCCCTAGGGAGTTTCTAGACATATGTGTAATCTAAGGCCCGCTCATCATGCTCCAGGGATCATTGGGATGATACCTAATCTTTCCCATTCAAAGTTATTACCTCTATGTGCATCTATGACATTTATGCAACCACATTCTTTTATTCTAACAGGTGTGTATTTTCTAAGAAATTCACACATTCTATTCTTTACCAAATCTTAGTGATTTAACACTATAATTAGGAATGTCTCCATAATCTATCATTTGGTTATGTTCTCTAATCTATGTATTCTTAAATCTAGTTCCCAAGGGACCAAAAAAACATTCTCTAATACCAACTGTTACACCCTAACTCTAGAAATCCATAGCCAGTGTTAACATTTTACTTTCTTAGAATATAATATGGATTACACCAACTAAGATTTATTAGTTAAAATTCTTGTAAAACTAGATACATGATTCCCATATAACATTGTAAATATAAAAAAACATAGCATAAGAAACATTCTTACATCCTCGAAATCCTTCATAATATCTTAATTTATATCCTAGGGAAAGTAAAACAAATTAAAGGTGAGATAATATTCTCATTAAGGGTTACGTATAGTTAAATATATCTTGAGTAAATAATTCATAATCTAAAAAGAAGAGTGGACAATCAAAACACATATCATTCAATCAATAACTAGAGTTCCATGAATACACATAACTAATATTATCATGGAAATCTAATTTATAAAGAAAATTGAATTCTTAATAAAGGAAATATATAATTATGGACATTCATGGTCAAGGCCTCCCAACCAATATCTCATGAATCATACCATCAAGGCCTCTCAAACTATACATCATTCTTAATAAATGGATAGGTTTAAACTAGATACCCATCTAAAAATGAATTCATTTTATTTTGTCTCAGGATCATTTTCTATGAATTGTGGGGACATATATAATAGGTCTTAACCCATTACTTTCACATCCTATGAATTCTTTTTATTTTGAATGGTCAAAATAATTGATTATAAAAATTATTTATAAGTAAAAAATTATCTATTTGAAACCAATAATAAAACATAAATATTTAGTTTTTAAATTATATAACTTACTTAATAATATTCCATCAACTCCTTTTATATATAGACACGTTACATGATGGAACCATCATAAAAGTAATAAAAATGGTTATTAATTCATCCATGAAATTAAAAATATGTACATGAATGATAAAATTAATGTCCAATTAATAATGGAGAGTGATAGAGAAGATGATCACAAGTGATTGAATGGTCTAATGATAAGGTATAATCCATTATTAGTGAAGGAAGAATATTTATTCATCATAAATTCATATTTTTTAGTAAAACATATCCTTTATAAGATAAAATATAATCAATACATTAAAAATTAATTTTTTCATCTAAGAATGGAGTTATAAATCCCTTTTCAAAATTATTTCTGTTCCTTTGAAAAATTCAATTTATTTTGATCTCATTTTAAATAAAACTTCTAGAAATATAGAAAAAAATGTTTTCTTTGAAAATAAAAATAAAAACTTATAAAGGAATATTTAATTCATATATTATTTATGACTATGGAAAAATTCGTCATGTGGTGTATGTTAAAACAATAATTCCATTCACAACATTGTTAAAAATCACCTCGTTTGGAAAATAACAAGAAGATTTCAGGTAAAACTTTTAATAAAAAGTCGAACATTTGTAAAATGAGTTAAATAAATATTTTTCGAATAATAAAAAAATTCCTGAAAACATTTTATAAAAACTGTGTACATGGAATAAAAGAAGATTTAATGAAAACTTTAAAATAATATTTATAAAAGAAAGCTCGTTACATGTAAATTACTTTTCAATTCCTGATCCAACAACATAAGAAATAAAATATAAACACATAAACCCAAAAATAACACTATTAGAATAAAATATATTGGATTTAGATGCTTAGGATCATATAATATTCCAAAATTAAATCTAAAAATAAATATTCCTAAAATCAATTGAGACTGTAACTGAAATCATTTTCCATTGTGGTAACTATTGAATCATAACTTCTTGTATGAAATAATTATAATTATGGATTTAAATATAATTATTTAATAATGATTCATGATATATCATATAAATAGATATGTATATATTCCTTGTTAAATAAGATAGATGTACAACCTAACATATTTCCCAAAGAAGACAATTTGAGATGATAAACCCTTACCTCAAGTCCAACATGCTTTGTATGAATTGTTAAAATACTATATAATAATATTATATTTATTATAAATAAATATAAAAACCATATTTACAGTTATAAGGGAATATATGATACACTTGTATCATTCAATCATTCGTTTATTTAAAATTCATTGTAAACATCATCATCATTGTGGGTGTTAACTGTTCCATTTTTCATACAAATCTTGGTTCAGAAGTTCTAATCCATGAATCTTGGTCATTATATGATCATATATAGAATATTAATAATTAAATAATTATTATATTTATACATTATATAAAAATTTATAATCATTCATCCAATAAAATCATTATAAATGAATCACATCCCTTCATGGAGGTGGTGGTCCACACATACACACAAAGGACATTATCATTTTCCATCTAGTGGATGGTTAAGAAGTAAAATGATTTATTATATTGATATAATTATAATTATATCATAAATATCATATATATTCATTAAATACCACCTTTATAACCATCCATGTAAAGCGGGGATGAAAATGAATTACACCGCTTCATGGAGACTGTAGGTCGTACATGTGCACGAGTGATGTTTTCATTTTCCATTGGTTGGAAATGAGGTGAATATGTTTTTTTCTAAATAATAATAATGTTTAAGTATATTTAAGATACTGATGATAGTATATTATCATTTTATATAATATTTTATATATGTATAATTCCAAATAAAATTAAAACACTGTGTTAATAGTTACACATATTCTTTGGAAAACAACCTTTGTATTACATATTAATCCATCAAGGATGGCACTCTGATGTGACCATATCCTAGATATCATGGGAGTAGGGTTTTGAATGTTTTTTGAAGGTCATGGTTGAGCTACAAGTCTCAAAAAATATATTTAATAGATGATGGGTGGTGTAATTTTATAAGAGAATAGAGGGGTACCCATCGAATTACTTATAGTATTAAATTAATATAAATTACATTTAAAGTTCAAGTGGAACCAAATTCATATATTTCAAATTTGGGATAAATATAATTATAAATAATTACATAATATAAAATTTATACAAGTTTATATGATGTTTTAGCTATTATATCTTGGCATAAACCTTTCATTAAACCTTTTGATTATTACTACGATATTAAAGTCTTTTACTATTTATGGGTCAATAAAATTACTATAAAAGGGAACTTTTTAATGTATGTATTTTTATAATATATTTTTGGATAAAATTTAATTTATTTTTTGTTTAAATTTAAGGAAAACCACTATATTTCTACCCTTATACAGTAGAGTGGTTCTACATAAGGGTAAGGTGAGTTTTAAGCCTCTATGTAAGAGTAGATAGGACTTCCCCATTAATGTGTAAAGGTAACCTATAATTTTCATGAGTCACATTACGGTAAACCTTTAATCACTTGAACTACATAAGGGTAATGGTTGAGCTTTGTAAAGTTACCAAGTTCCTAAGTAAGGGTAAATATTTACCTAAGTGAGGGTACCAGGTTCTCATGCAAGGGTACCAAGAACTCACGTAAGGGTACCAAGCATTAAGTAAGGGCACCAGGAATCCATGTAAGGATATATAATTTCATTTTTAAGTTTAGATTCTTTTTTAAGGGTACTAGGAACACATTTAAGGGTACCATGTGTTGCGTAAGGGTAACAGGTTCCTACATGTGGTAAAACCATACCTTTGTAAGGGTACCAGTGCTTTTCCAAGACCTGTGTATGGGTATTCCCTCCTCACATTGGGATAAATGTTCAAATCATAAAGGTAAATAGATTTACCTCTGCATAGGTCTCACCTATCATATAATGGTAACCATGTCTAAACTGCGCTATGTAATGGTAAATTAATTTACCATTACATAGTGGCCTTTACTCACGTATGGGTAGTGTTTTTACACAGTTTCTTTAGAATTTATTACCTATTCGGAAATTTAACCTACTTTGATGATTTAAAATTCCAAAAATAATTATAATATTTTTTTTGAATAATTTTCCCTTTAATTAAATATTCAAAGATATTTCAATACTCCGCATTAAATATTCAAGTAATAGAAAAATAAATTGTAGATCTAATTTATGGTCAACAATAACATGAATGAGTATAGGGTATTACCCTAATAAAGATACTGAAACCTTTTATTCCTTTATTTTTAGAGTTATTGTCACGTCCATGTAGTCCAAAATTCCCTCATTAAATAATAATGGACATTTCTTCAATCATAAAAAATTATCCATTATGTTTAAAGGCTCACCAGAACCTTCCTCCTCTATTCTAGGATCTTTGTTTTCTAAAGATGAATCCTAGGTATGTTTCTTCTTAAATATTTTCATAGTTATTTTTTGTTAATCCTTATAAATTCTTTTGGATAAAATATTTTAAAATCCTTATAAGGATAATAATCTAGAATTTTGGAAATAATAATAATTTTTATTTATTTCATCATGAATTATTCTAGATATAGGTTCTATAATCACTTAGGGATTTGTAATTATTCATTAAGGAATATTTTGTATTCACATGTTATGTCTTAAGTGAATAAATATGGATTTATTTTTTTATGGTAAATCTATTATCACATGTGGTATTTTATTTCTTTTGTAAATAAAATACTTGGAATAAGATATGAGAATCTTTGGTGAGATTTTTGAGCTGATGAACACATGGACGTGGTTTGAGTGAAGATTCCTTGATGAATGTTGACTTTGATAGTCTGTAATCATTAAAAATGTATTAAATTAACCCTCAATTGTGGTTTTTTCTTGAATTAATTTAATTTATTATTATTTATTTATAATTAATTATTTATAATTCCTTGGATTGAGTTAGAATGTCATGGTGACCGATGGTAGCTAAATAGACTCAGGTGACTCATAACAATCCACTAAGATTTACATGGCTTTGAGTTGAATCTTACTAAGTTACATGGTTTTTTTACTCTACCCTATGATATTATACACATTTAAATGGAATGAGATATGAGGTTATCCACTTTGGTATAATTACCACTAATTTTGTATTGTGTAATGAATAAACTAATAATACTTATTTAATTAATTTGGATTAAGTCATAATTAATTAAAGGAAACATTCATAATGTAATTGGTTAAAGTGTCAAGTAAATTGTTGGACCCTGTTCCACTTTCTTGATGTCATCTAATTATTGTTGAGGATTGATCACTTAATGTACCTTTGTTTTCATGGACACCTTATTGTGTGTTGTGTATGCATGTATAGTTCATAAAACCGTATATGATGATTATTCTATAATTATGTTTATCTTTTCTATTTTACCATATTTTATTTTTATTATATGTATATCCTCTTGACTCATGAACATATTTAATGATATTTTTATATGTGGACTCTCATTCCCTTGAGTGGAAATGTGGGGTGGGTATTCACAATACCCATGTTTGGAGAGGAAAATCATGGGATAATTTCGAAAGCATAACAGGGGTACCTATATATTCAAGGAGTGATTAAATGTGATGGAATAGGGTCTCTCATAACTTTTACAAAATGAGGATAGTATGATGGATGTGTTAAAACATATCCCAACATGAACAATTTGAAATCAAAAGGCATGATGTAAATAAGGTTCTTGAATAAAGAGGACAAAAAGAGGTTCTCGTACATTGAGAGGGCACATTTAAATGATTGGGAGGAGCTTCCTGAGATCATGGGGGACCTTGGGAGCTCTCAATAGAGGTAATTTAATAGTAAATTTGTGATCTATAGGTTTTCAGTTAAGATGAATGAGAGTTTGGGTGGGTTTTCATAATAAAAGATTAGATATTTTTTATTAATTTCCAAACATAGGTTTTCGATACAATATGATAATGTAACCAAACATTAAACCATCCCATGGTTTTTTCAAAGGTTTCTACCAAATAAAAGGTTTTTAAATTATTTTATAAGGTTATAAACCAATATCCTTAAAATAATACCCCTGGTTATCTGGAAGTGAGTCATGTTTATAAAAAATTGATTTTAAAACCTTAAAATATAATATAGGTTTTGGAGGATTCATTAAGGCTTTATAAAGTTAATCAAAAAAAAATAAAAATTAAATTATTTTAATGAAAAAATAATAATAATGGTTGTGGATACTGTATTAAATTTATTAAATCAATTTTTATCTTTTAGGATGTCCAAATTGACACCGTATATTTATATCATATTTAATTTTTACCTAAATATTTTACTCTCGCAAAATTATAACAAATTATCTGTCAGATAATTTCAGTCTTCTAATTTCAAAAACAATATTTATTTTTTCAAAATAATTAAAAAAATATAATAAATTACATTTTTAAAATAAAAAATACCCATTTATTGAAAAATAATCATTTTCTTTTTCAATAACGGTTTTCTAACCCCTATAAAAATACATTTTACATCAAATAATTATATTATAATTTATATTTAATAAATATTATTTAATAATAATATTTTCTGATAATATCATTAATTTCTAACATTATTAAATTCATCAAAAATTGTTTATTTATTGAAACTATATATTTTCATAAAATATAATTTGTGTTTAATTATATCAAAATATATTTTTTATCAAACTTTTTATCTAACCATACAAAGAGTCGTAATAAATTAAATTACTATTTTATTGAATTAAAAAATAAAAAATCACACTATTAGGGTCAATATACATATCCCTCTATTTGAATAGTTAATTCCATAAGGGTAAGGTATACAATGGTGAGATTTTCATAGGGTGGTTTGACATACATGGTTTGGGCTGTGTTATCGATAAGATTGATCTTCTCCTGTAAATGTTTTCACTCATGATTTAGTTATTGAATCTCAGCTTGGGAATGGTCAGGGTCAAACCCTGGAGATTTTATATCCCTCATGAGCTCTGATAGATGGGCTTAATTATGTATGATCCTACTAGTCACGACCATCTCTTCTTTCATCTGTGTCAACTAAAATTTATCATAAAATTTAATATATTAATATTAATGGTCACTATAAAATGGCTATATTATCAATGGTTATGATCCAAATGAATAAAACTATCAAAAATAAACAAATTATTACATGTGTTTTATATAAATACATTACTTAATAAAACATTTATTGAATCAAAAATAGAATTTAATTTATAAAATTTTGGACCATTAAATTTTTCACCCCTTTGGAAATTTCACCATGGAAATATTCAATTTATACATTAAAATAAACAAGTTTTCTTCAATTTCATCACCTACTCCAGTTCCCAAGATGAATCCTAAGACTTTTGGTTACACCATAACACATTGAACAGATGATTTGTCTCTTTTATAGAACATTGTATCTACAATCTATTATCCTCACTAGCTTCTCCTAGTATGAAATATTGTTCTTCAGCGGTAACAAATCTATATTCAATACATTTGAAGGAACTGGTGTGTACTTACTCAAGAAGGAAACATGGAACACATCTTGTACTCGAAATATATTAGGCATGGATGATAATTAATAGGCCACCACTCTGATGAGATCAAGGATCTCAAAGGGGATGATATATCATAGACTAAACATTATCTTCTTCCCAAAACTCATGCCTTTATTCCATGGTGATATATGAAGGAACAATTTATCTCTAATATTAAACTTTAGGCCTCGTTGATGATGTTATGAATAGTGTTTCTATTCAATTTATTAGGATATCATATTTAATTGAATTGCTTGAACATTCTCTATCATCTCTTGGATAAGATCAAGTCTCATCACCATATGCTCTCAAACTTCATCCAATCATGTTTGAGTCTAACACCTCTTCCCATACAGTGCCTCATAATGTTCCATTTGAGTTTTACAATGGAACATTTTTTATACGATAACTCCATTAGGGGGTGGTGTTGATACCATAATCTTTGGAAATTCATTAAACATGATATGAGTATATCCTCCAGAGTTAATATTTCGTTTAGACTCACCATCTGTCTGAGTGTGGTACGCAATGCTGAAGATTAGTTATGTATCCAACACTTTCAAAAAGTTTCTCCAAAACCTCGAGGTAATATTTGATTCTCAATTAGATACAATAGATATTGGAACTCTATGAATTCTTACCACTTCCCTTAATTATATCTTGGTGAGTTTGTAAATATAAAAACACTCCTTGATAGTAAAAAAATGTGCTAACTTTGTAAGGATATCGACGAACACCAATATGGAATTATTTCATTTTGGTTTCCTGGGGAGTATTACAATGAAATAAATTACTATTTATTATCATTTACATACTAATATGGTAAATGGTTTCATCATACCCTTGGAATTTTTTCATCCTATCTTGACCGGTTCGCATACCAAGCATTATGATACGAATTTTTCAATATCCCTCTTCATTTTACCCCAGTAAAACTTTTGCATCAGATCTCTATACATCTTAGTGATTCATAGATAAATTATTAATTTTGAGTTATGCACATAATCCAGGTGTTTCATTTTAAGTTATAGTTTTTATGGGGAACATATATGGGTTATGATCTTATAACTGTATCTTCTGCAATGTTGAACACGTAAATATTTGCTATCTTATATGTAGCATCTCATTATCTTTATAAGACTCCTTGATCCTCTAGATAATGGATGTTTGGAAATTTATTTTATAAAGGTTGGATTAAATGATTTTATTATTCACATATCAATCCTTTTTAATCCTCATCAATGATAGAGTTTTGTGATCCTTTCTACTCGGAGCATATGTCACATTGTTTACTTTCCTATAATGGTAATGGATTGAATAATAATAATAATTTATCAACTCCAACCACCTCCATTAGTTCATATCGATCTATTATTTTATGAATATATAATTGTGGGTTTTATAGGAAATATATATGTCAAACATATCCCCATGGATATAATTTCAACAAATCTTCAACGTAATGATCACTACAGAAAATTCTAGATAATTCATTGGATATTTTTTTCTCATGGCTATTTAATTGGAGGGAGGAATATGCCATCACTTTTTCATTTGAATTATTAAAAATAACCATCCCTTTTTGGATGCATCATTTTAGATCATAAATAATTCCCCAATAGTTGGTAATGTATGTATTGGTGCAGTGATTAGCCACTTCTTCATCTCTTTAAATATTTATTCACAATCATCATTCTATACAAACTTGACTCCCTCCCAAGTAATCTTGTTCAGTTTTCTTGAATATCGTGATTTTTTTCTCATAAATTGAATATTTTAATCATATAATTGAAGGAACTTTGGATTTACATCAAAGATGATGGTCTAATCCACCCATTAATTTCTTAGGTTTTTTACTAATCCACATATATCCCCTTTTTTGTCATAAGGTACCCCAATGAAGTTACTTTATCCAATAAAAACTCTAATTTAATATACATTTCATATAATTTTACCTTATAAAATGTCTTCAATACAGTATTTCATTACTAATCATGTTCCTACATTATTTTTTAGTAGATAAGAACATCATCTATAAATAATACCATAAATTTTTTACGGTAATTCTTAGTGACTCTATTCATCGAGTCTATGAATATTTTTGGAGGATTAGTGAGTCCAAATGAAATCACTATGAACTCTTACTACATGTAACTTTTATGAAAAGATGTTTTGGGGATATCTACCTTCTTTAATTTTAATTTATAATATCACAACTGAATATCCCCCATAGAGAAGTATTAATCTTCACATAGCTAATCAATCTAGTCATCAGTCTGTGGAAGTAGATACTTTTTATTTATTATAATCTCATTTAGCTCTTGATAATCAATACATAGGTGCACTGACCCATATTTATTATTGATGAAGAGTACTAGTGTACCCCATGATAAATAACATGGTTAAATGAACCCTTTATCCATATTCGTATTCAATTATTTATTTTACTCCTAAAGTTCAACAATGGTCATTCTATATAGAGTCTTAGATATTGGAAAGGATATGATTATATTATGAATTGATAACTCAACCTATCGATTTGGAGGAAGAAAAGAGAATTATTTATAAAACACCTCTTTATAATCTCTTACAATTGGAGAGTCTTCAAGTATGGTCTTCTACTTGGTCTTGATTATTTGAGGAAGATATAATTTCTCATAGGTAGAAAATATCATTTCATGAGATGATGATACTAAAGTACATTAATCATCCTCCTAGTTCTTATATATAATTGGAGGACGATTCATGAAATGAATGGTGATTTCATTCTATGGGAAAATTTATGATGGATATATATAAGGAAATTCAAACCATACCCATAGTTGCATCAAATTTAACTAAAGGGAATATCATAAGGTTCACTGGGAAGTTCATCCCAAAAAGTTTGATAGGGGATGAGTTAAATTGTTGGGATTCTATAATTGACCCATTTATAGTCTATACTGTTATCTTTACTTCTATGATTTTAGGCTGTGTTTGAATAATTATACCGAATCTGTAAGATATGGAAGAATGTTTAGAACTATAATCCAAAAATATGTTTGATATTCATTAATGAATAACTAGCATACATATATCCACTTCATTGTTGTGATCCTCCTAATAAGTTTTGACTTCATCAACTCTATCATTCTATCTAGGAATTGTAAGTCATTATCATTGGTTGTCATTGATAACCCTTTAATTAGGATAACAATTCATATATTTCCCTTGTTCCTTGTGGTTAAAACATTAAACAATAGGTAAGGGTTAAATGGAGCATTCCTTTTTCCATCACAATGGTTGATTTCTCCCTTTGGAAATTTATAGCTAAGTTCCCTACCTTCCATTACCTAAATAATATACTTCTACCCTTCATGATATTTCCATGATGCTTCTTCCCAAACATTTGATAATTGGGATAATGGACTTTCTTACCCCCATAATAATTTCCTATCACATCGTTGGAATTAAAATAAATTCTCTTATTCTTGTATCCATTAACAAGAGACCATTTAGATTAACTGGTCTCTATTTCAACTTTGATGGAACATCAGGAAATTTTCTCATATCTTTCAAAGTCTCGAATATCCAATTCTATTCGTATATTAGACTTTATCCCATCAAAGAATATGTCAACATCACTTACGAAGGTAAAGAAAATGATGTAGTCATATCATGAATGTCTTTTGAAGTTTTCATTATAGATCCTAATGGATTTTTCATCATTTTTCATGAAGTTCAAGAAATCCCTCTCTATTTTATGTTAGATATTTCAAGGCAAATATTTTTCAAAAAACATTTTCTAGAATTTCTTACACTCCATCATTTTGATCTCTTCCTTGAGCATCACATTTTTTTACCAATGTCCAAATTTGATCAGTTTATCCCTCTATAAAATAAATATCTATCATGAACTTCTCTTTCATAAGTCATTTAATGATATTGAATATGTTTTCATGGGATTTGATTTTTTTGTATGATTTAGTGATTGGAAGATCTTCTAAAAATTGGAAAACTTTGGTGCATAAAGGTCTTAATTGACGCATGCTCTTTCATAAAGGGATTTTGGAGTTTCCCCTAATTCATGATTCTATTAAAAACCTAATTCAATTGAGAATGTATTGATATGAAATTATTTATTATTTCTCCCATTAGGTTTGGTATCTCATTTTGGATGTCGTCACACTTCTCCTCACATTGGCTGATGACTTGGTACCTCCTATTTTCAGTCATTGACTAGAATAAAGGGAAAATAAGGGATTAGTATTTTCAAAATATTAAAAACATAAATGGGAAACCATAAAAATTAAATGGATAACTAATATATGAAATATATACCATAACCTATGAATTTATGGGATCTAAACTAAGTTATCCATTATATATTTCTTAATGTAAAATATTATTGGAATTTTTTCTCCCTTCATATTGGTGTATAAGGATCTTGTAAATTTTCCAATGTATGTCCCCATAGAGTGTCAAACAAAGTTTATAGTATTGACCATTTTTATGCACCATTTGATGATTGCGTCCTTCCCAATACACCCCCTCCCGGTTTATTACCACTTGATACAATTGTGATATAGTAACATCTACTTATTGTGTCGAGACAAGGATATATTTTGTTGAAAATCACTTACTCAATACTTTATAAACATTTAGGGATATCTTACTGTGTTTGTTGTTATCCCTAAGTCTTTCAATAAGATTTTATATTCATAATCCTAAAAAATAATTATAATTTTCTCTAATACCAATTGTGACAATGCATATCTTTATTACACTATATTTCATTATTTTTTAACTAAATATACACGTAATAAAACCCTAGAGGATCATGAGGAATATGTATTTGGGAAATTAGGAATATAAAACATTAAAAGGAAACATGGGTAAAGCATCATTATTTAAAAACTCTAAAAACATACCTGTATATTTCATAGATCATCTAAAACTTCATGCGATAAATTGTAGATATACATAAGAAATGGTTGATCTATAAAGACCAATAATGTAATAAATAAATAATATCATATGTTAAATCCATAAATTTGAACCAATATTCATATAATGGTAATATAAGAGCACTTAGAATCATAATCTTGAATAATACGACATGGTACAACATGATAACATAAAGGCAACATGGGAATGTGGAAACAACATGAAATTTAACATAATAAACATAAGTAAAGGCTAGCCACCAAGACAAAATAATATAGTTTGCTTGGGATGACTCATGTTCACTTTAAATGGCATCTCATGAGATTAAAATATTACCCAATTCATGGGAGTGATATATAATTTTTGGCCCGCCCATCACTTTCATATCATGTGCAAGCCTAACTTTTCCACATTAATCACACAACATAAGGATTCATTTCTGCACTTTTAACCCCATGATTAAGGATTTAGGTTTAAATAATGAAAAGAACCAATAAATGAAATATAAATATAATTAATCTGATACCTTAGAGTTTAAATTGGGTTGGGTATTCACAATACAAAATTTTGTCATGGAAAATCATGGGATAATTTTGGCAGCATGATAAGGGTACATTAAGATTCATGGAAGGGTTAAATGGTAGTGAATGGTATATCTCATCACTATTAAAAATCAGTATAATAAGGGGTATTTGTTAAAAACTATACAAAATTGAAGAATTTGAAATCCAAAGGCATGTTATAAAGAAGGTGCTTGAGTAAAGAGGAGAATGAGAGGATCTGTTACCTTGAGAGGGAGCTTCTAAAATCTTGGGGGGAGAAACTGGATAGATTCTGGGAACTTTTATAGGGATATAGAGAGGATCTTTCAGATTAAATTTATGCTCCATAGGTTTTGAGTGAATAGGAAAGGTAGGTTCAGTCTATTTATATAGAAAGAGAGGATAATACTTTATTAATTTTCAGACATTGGTTTTGGACTCTATATGGTAAAGTAATAAAAACCAAAAAACTTATTGTAGTTTTTTACTATTTTTTATACCAAATAGTATTGTATTTAATTATTTAATAAATATAATAACCTAACTCCTTAAAATAATACCATTGGTTCTGTGTAAGTGAGCCTTGTTTATAAAGAATTTATTTTAAAACCATAAAACATAATATAGTTTATGGAGGATTCATTAAGGGTTTATAGAATTAATGAAATAAATAAAAAAACCTTTTTCAAATAGGAGACATAATTTTGGTCATGTATACTCTTTATTTAATTTTTTAAATCACTTTTGGGCTTCTATGATGTCACAATATACACTATATATTTATACCATATTTAATTTTTTCCCAAACATTTGACTATCTAAGTAAATTATGAAAAAATAAATATTGGATAATTTAGATGTGATAATTTAAAAAATAATATTTATTTTATAAAAATAACTCTATATATAATAGAATTTGAAGTTTTAAATAAAAATTCCTTATTTATTGAAAAATACTGATTTTTTACAATAATTTTTTTGGCCCTATTAAAAATTACCTTTGAATTCTTAAAATTATATTATCATTTATATTAATAAATATTATCTAATAATAATATTTTATTAAAATATAACTTGTTTCAAAAATTATTGAATTCCTCAAATAGATTTTCTTTAATGAATCTATTTATTTCCAAAAAATATAATTTGTGTTTCATCGTATAAAATTATAATTTTATTAAACTCATTATCTATATATTTAGAAAGTAATAATAAAAGGTAATAAATATTATCAATGTTTTATTGAATGAAAAGAATAAAAATTCATTTATTTGGTGTTTATATACATAGAACTTTATTACACCAGTGATTTAACTAAGGGTAAGGTGTGAGATAGTGAGATTTTCTTAGGGTTGTTCGATGTACATGCTTTGGGTTGTGATCTCAATGAGATTTAAATTTTTCCAAAAATAGTTCCACTCTTTCTTTAGTAATTGAATGATGGATTGGTATTGGTAAATGGAAAATCCTAGAGATGTTATCTGCCTTGGATGTTCTTGTAAATTGTCTTCATAGGGTATGATCCTACTGGTCGAGGTCATTGCTTCATTCATCTGTATCAGTTGGACATTATCATAACCACTAATATAGTAATATTAATGGTCGATGTATAATGGTTAGGATTATTAATTGTATTTTAAATCCAATAGAATACAACTATCAGAAATAACTAAAGTAGTTTATGTGTTTCCTATAACAACATTACTTGATATAGAATTTATTCATTCAAAAAGGGAATTTTATTTTTAAAGGTTTGGGTAGTTACATTAACTACTTATGGAATCCTGATATCCCATTCACTATGAAACAAACAATATCCTATAACTCTAAGGTAATTCCCCACTCCTAGTAGAATTCTTTAATTCCTAATTAACTAATTCCTTACACCAATGGTAGATATAAACAGTCTAAACCGTCTAATATCTCTCTCTCCATGATACAGATGAGTACCTCCAAACCCCCCAAGCCTCAAACCCAAATAATTGTTCACATGAATTGATACAACTCATTAATAATACCTCTATTTTATAGGTCATCATAACACTCATGAGTTCCAACTTTACATGAACCTAGTCACCCTACTAGTTCATTTCCAAAACATTATACTAGGTCCCTCCACAAGATCAGAACTAGTAACTCATGTCAATTATTTGTCAAATGTACTAACTTTTCCAAAGATCATTCGATATAACCATATTTGGGTATTTACAATTAAACATGTGTAATAAATATTCCTACCTACAAGCGGCTATTCTCAACCATAACCGCTATTGATTTAGGTTATCAAGAATATGACAACCCTGCTTTTTATTACAACTTAAACATGCTTTATTACATAAAACTTCACTTGATACAACAAAGAATATCGAGAGGTTTAGTGTCTTTGGGGATTAGGATCATTACATAAAAACTTTAAACATGAAATACAACATCCTTATTGAAAACTTCCTTTACATGACCACTACATTCCTTCGTACTTAGCATTGCATGGGATAACCTGAGGACATGCATAAGAAAAGGGTGAGCTATAAAGCCCAGTAAGGGAGTACACAATGAATAACATGAGGAGTACAATACATGTTAGGCAATAGGCATATCAATAGAGCATAAGAGAAACATGAACATAAATGCATGATAAAGCATGATAATCATAGCATGGAAATGTGGCAACAACACTTAACATTGAATTAGCATGAGCCAAGGCTCATTGCACATGGAGCATGAGTAAACCCTCATTGCACTTGAAGCACGAGTAAACCCTCGTTGCACTTGAATTAGCATGAGTCAACACTCATTGCACATGACGTATCATGATACTATACTTTACTCAATGCATTGGAGCGCTATAAAGGGCGCACCCCTCTTAAACATTTCATTTCATGCATAAGTGTGCCACATGGATCATAAAACATGGATTCATAAAACATAATCATTTATTCCACGATAAAGGAATGTGGAATTCATACATGAAACTTTACAATCAATAAGTAAACGTGCATAAAGGTGAATATCCTTGATGGAGAAATGGGCATGGTATTCACTACACAATGATATTAGCTTAGAAAATCGGTGTGATTTCGGCAGCGTAACAGCGTGACATAAGAATTAATAAAAAAGGATGATGAGAGAGAAAGGGGTTCCTCGTCATATTTACATGTAATGGACAGTAATGAGATCATATATATACATGTCCCAACAATAGAAATGGAATTTAGATTCATGATACAAAAGTATTGCTTGAATATAAAAGAAGAGAGAGAAGTTCCTTTCGGAATTTCGGCATAGTAACGGGTGTACATGGGAGGCATTTAATGAGAGAGAAAGGGTTCTCCCATCATTAAAACAATAAGAGGGAAGTATGGGGGAGGTGCGAAACCATACCCCAACATTCATAAATGAAATTAAAAGGGCAATACAACTTAAAGAAAATTGACAAAAATGAGAAAGGAAGAAAAACCCTTACTTGGAAGTGTGCTTCCAAAGGCTAGACAGAGGCTTGTGAGAGGCTTCTTGGGAGCTTGGGGCACCTTGAGAGGATTATAGAGAGAGTAGGTAAGAGTTTGGACGAACTTCAAGGGCTTTGGGTGAGGAGGAAGTGGGAGCTTGGGTGGGTTTATATAGGAAAGGTGAGAGAATTCTTTATTATTTAGGTTTGGGACCCCTTATATTAAAATAATCCAAACCACAAACCATCCCATGGTATTTGACCATGGTTTCTGGAAAAGGGAAGATGAAAACAATATTTTACAAGGCCAAGGTCCGAACTTATTAAAAAATTAGGGTTGCTTATGTGGAGGTGAGTCACACTCCCAAGGAAATTAATTTAAAAAGGCAAAGTGTTGAATAAGTCTTGAGGGCTCCATTAATGCTTTGAAAAGTGAGTCAAACAAACCCAAAAACTCATTATTTTAATGATAAAACACATATTGGCCGAAAATAAGGATTATGGTATTTTATTACATCACCATTGGGTCATTATGATGTCATAAAACACATTATATATTTAAATGGTATTTAATTTTTACCCAAAAATTTGACTGTCTCAGAAAATTATGAAAAATTCACCATTGGATAATTTCGACGTCCTGATTCCAAAAATAATATTTATTTTATCTAAATAATTTTCTAAATATGTGAATTTTTACTTTTAAAATAAAAACCGACATTTATAAAAAATTCACGGGTTTTGACAGAAATGGCTTTCAAACCTTAATAAAAATTTTAATTGCATTCATAAAATTATAAGATCATTTATATTTAATAAAAATTAATTTAATATTAATAATAATATTTTATTAAAATATTATTTAATTCAAAAATCCTTTAATTTAATAAAATATAATTCTTAATTAAATAATAACTACAAACACCGTTTGTACTTTAAAAACTAATTACAATGTATCAAAAATGACTAGAAATTATATTCATTATTATATAAAAAAATAATGTACATGAACATGGTGCTAATTATTTGTTACATAACCCCTTAAAATAGCCGCATAAGACCTAAGGGTAAGGTGTGCGATGGTGACAGACTCTTGGGGTTGCTCGGATAACATCGCTCGAGTTGTAATCTCTATCAACTTCCATTTTTCCCGTAGACGATCACGTTCGAGCTTGACTTGATGAAGCTCAGCTTGGGCTTGGTCAAGGGCAAAGCCCAAAGACGCCACCTCCATTCCGATCTCCGACAAATGGGCTTCGTAAGGGGAAATTCTACTGGATGAGGACATCGCTTCCTTTGTCTGAGTAGAAAATTGGTTCGTTAAAGCCTTATATTTAAACTACCCAGATGATCACTGTTCAACGGCTATAAAAGTAACGGTCACAAATCTTAACGTAAAACTTAAAGAAGTTGACATCTTATAAAAACATTTTTCATAAAGAAACATTTAACTGGATCAAGAGGGATTTTCCATTAATGAAACTTTGGGTCGTTACAACATTCCCCCCTTAAGAAATTTCGCCCTCGAAATTTTCCTTTT
Source organism: Viscum album (assembly GCA_963277665.1). NCBI lineage: Eukaryota > Viridiplantae > Streptophyta > Magnoliopsida > Santalales > Viscaceae > Viscum > Viscum album. The sequence goes on from OY728165.1 coordinate 829,100,021, forward strand.
CCCACACTAAAACAAATGTGGGTAACTTAGCTTCATCATATCCTCCGACTCCCAAGTTGCTTCTTCAAACTTGTGGTTTCTCCACAACACCATGACGAGGGGCATTGCCTTATTTCGTAGAACTTTTTCTCTACGATCTAAGATCTTCACTGGTTTCTCCTCATAGGAAAGATCGTCTTCTAATTGTACCACCTCGGAAGAGAGTACATGTGAAGGGTCTGGTATGTACTTCCTTAAGAGGGATACATGGAAGAAATCATGCACCTTGGCCATAGTAGGTGGAAGTGCTAGTCGATAGGCCACAGCCCCAACACGATCAAGAATCTCGAAGGGGCCGATGTACCTTGGACTTAACTTACCTTTCTTTCCAAACCTCATGACCGTCTTCCACGGAGATATGCGTAAAAACACCATGTCTCCGACTTTAAACTCAAGGTCTCGTCGACGATTATCTGCATAACTCTTCTGTCGACTTTGGGCTGCCTTGATATGCTGCTGAATGGTTTTCACCTTCTCTACCATTTCTTCGACCATTTCTGGTCCAAACAGCTTACGTTCACCGACCTCATCCCAACATGCCGGTGTTCTGCACCTTTTCCCATATAGGGCTTCATATGGTGCCATTTGGATGCTCGAGTGGAAACTATTATTATAAGAGAACTCAACTAGAGGCAGATGTTGATCCCATCCTCCTTTAAAGTCCATTGAGCACGCTCTCAACATATCCTCAAGTGTTTGGATAGTCCGCTTGGATTGGCCATCAGTTTGAGGATGATAGGCCGTACTGAAGTTCAGTTCAGTATTCAGAGCATGTTGAAGACTCTTCCAAAACTTAGAGGTAAATATTGGATCTCGGTCCGACACAATAGATAGTGGTACTCCATGCAACCGTACCACTTCCCTGATATATATCCGTGCCAGTTGATCCAAAGAGAAATCCTCTCGAATAGCAATGAAGTGTGCAGTCTTTGTAAGACGATCCACAATAACCCAGATTGCATTGTTGCTTTTGGATGTCCTTGGAAGTCCAGTGACGAAGTCCATGGTGATGTTCTCCCATTTCCATTCTGGTATGGGCAATGGTTGCATCATCCCCTTAGACTTCTGCCTCTCTGCCTTCACTTGCTGACACACCAGGCACTTTGATGTATATTCGGCAATCTCCTTCTTCATATTATCCCACCAAAGGTTTTCTCGGAGATCTCGATACATCTTTGTGCTCCCTGGGTGAATAGAGAAATTTGAACTATGTGCATCATCCAAAAGTTCCTTCTTCAGCTCCGAACATTATGGGACACATAGTCTTTTCCCAAACCGCACAATTCCTTCTTCATTAACATTAAACTCTGAGGATTTTCCCTTTTTGATAGCTTCCACTTTTTCTTGGATTCTCGCATCATCCTTTTGAGCATCCTTTAACCTTTCCAAAAGAGATGGTTGAGCAATCATTTGTGAAAGAATTGATGATGTTCCCTTCTTTATGTTTCCCATGTCCATATTCATCAAGTCTAAGAAGATTGGATCCTTCTCAATTCTCATCATTGATAGAATTGCTGGATCCTTTCTACTTAGGGCATCCGCCACCTTGTTCGCCTTCCCAGGGTGGTAATGTATTGAACAATCATAATCCTTTATGAGCTCTATCCATCTTCTCTGGCACATATTAAGCTCTTTCTGTGTGAATATATATTTAAGACTCTTGTGGTCAGTATATATCTCACATTTCTCTCCATAGAGATAATGCCGCCAGATTTTCAAGGCAAAGATCACCGCCGCCAACTCCAGATCATGCGTTGGATAGTTTCGCTCATGGATTTTCAACTGTCTTGAGGCATAGGATATCACTTTATCATTCTGCATCAGCACACATCCTAAGCCCTTCTTCGAAGCATCACTGAATACCACAAAAAGCTCCCCACTTGTGGGTAAAGTGAGCACAGGTGCAGTGATAAGCCTCCTTTTCAACTCCTTGAAGCTTTCTTCGCATTCATCACTCCAAGTAAACTTTACTCCCTTTCGAGTTAGCTTGGTAAGAGGGTTGGACAATCGTGAGAAGTTTCTCACAAATCGTCGATAATATCCAGCTAACCCCAAGAAGCTACGGATATCAGTTACCGATGTTGGCCTCGGCCATCCCTCAATTGCATCTGTTTTGGAGGGGTCCACAGATATCCCATTGCTTGTGATGATATGGCCCAAGAATGAGACCTCCTTCAACCAGAACTCACACTTGCTGTACTTGGCATAGATCTTCTCCTTGCGCAAAGTCTCCAGTACAGTTCTTAAATGCTCCTCATGGTCCTCCTTGGTTTTGGAGTATATTAGAATATCATCTATAAAGACTACCACAAATTTATCTAGGTAATCTCTAAAGACTCTATTCATCAAGTCCATGAATATTTCTGGAGCATTGGTGAGTCCAAAAGGCATTACTATGAATTCATAGTGCCCGTACCTTGTACGAAAACAGTCTTGGGGATATCTTCCTTCTTCACCCTTACTTGATAATATCCCGACCGCAAGTCGACCTTGGAGAAGTATTGTGCTCCACGCACCTGATCAAACAATTCATCGATTCTTGGGAGAGGATACTTGTTCTTTATCGTGATTTTGTTAAGTTCACGATAATCGATGCAAAGCCGCATTGACCCATCTTTCTTCTTGACGAAGAGGACTGGTGCACCCCATGGTGATGCACTTGGGCGTATAAACCCTTTATCCAGATTCTCCTGTAGTTGTTTCTTCAGTTCTTCAAGCTCAACCACAGCCATTCTATATGGAGTCTTGGATATTGGTAGCGCCCCAGGTATAAGTTCGATTGAGAACTCAACATCTCTTCTTGGAGGAAGACCAGGAAGTTCCTCGGGAAATACTTCAGCGAATTCCCTCACAATAGGCATTTCTTCAAGGGTGGTTTCTTCCTTGGACTCAATCATCTGAGCCAGATATGCGTGCTCATAAGGCAGTAATATCCATGCTTGAGATGATGGAGCTAAAGGAGATTCATCTTCCTCCTGACACTTGTAAAGAATCGGGGGTCGATTTTCCATATGGAGTGTGATTTCCCTCTCCCGACAATTTATGTTGGCTCTATATAAGGAAAGCCAATCCATGCCAAGAATTGCATCAAATTCCACCAAAGGGAGTATGATGAGTTTCGCCGGGAAATTCAATCCACAGATTATAACAGGGGAGGACTTATACTCATGGGATGCAATGATTGCCCCATTTGCCGTACTCACCGACATCTTTACTTCCATGATTTGTGGTGGTGCAGGGATTGTTCTACTAAACTTTTGAGATATAAAAGAATGCGTAGAACCTGAATCAAAAAGTATGTTCGCTATTCTTGAATGAATAACTAGCGTACCTGTCACCACTTCGTTGTCGGGGTTCACTTCGGCAGAAGTGATGGCAAAAGCTCTTCCTTGCTGTCTTGGAGGTTGTTGATTGCCTCCGATAACCCTTGGATTAGGGCACTGATTCGAAAAATGACCCGGTTCTTTGCATTTGAAGCATTGAACAACGCGTTGAGGTTCGAACGGAGCGTTCCTCCCCTCCGTCACAGCCACGGGTCCTTCTTGCTGACAGTTAACAGCTAGGTGCCCTTCTCTTCCACACTTGAAGCATTTTCTTGTCCCCCTAAGTCAATTTCCAGGGTGCTTCTTTCCACACTTTTGGCAAGTGGGGTGCTGGAATTTCTTTGCGCCGTTGGATTTGTCCATCGGACCACCAGCATTGAAGTCCACCTTCCGCTTCTTGTCCCCATGATACCCCTGTGATTCTCCGATCTCTATTTCAACCTTGAGGGCACATCGGACAATTTCCTCATAGCTGTCGAAGTCACGGATCGCTAATGCTTTCCGCAAGCTAGGCTTCAGCCAACCAAAGAAGAGGTCAACCTTGCATTCGGGGGTAACGACAAAGCCGGAAGCGTATCGTGCAAGCCTTGTGAAGTTTGCCTCGTACGCTCCCACAGATTCTTCATCTTTCTGCTTGAGGGAAAGGAAGTCCCTTTCCATCTTAAGACGAAGGGTGTGTGGAAAATATTTATCAAAAAACATCTTCCGGAATACCTTCCATTCCAAATCCTTGATCTCCTCCTCAGGCTTCGTATTTTTGATCAACGTCCACCATTGATCAGCTTCACCCTCCATACGATAAGCCGCCAGGAGAACCTTCTCTTTTTCAGAGCATTGGAGGATGGAGAATATCTTTTCAATGGAGTTGATCCATTGTTCAGCAATCGTGGGATCGGATGATCCACTAAAAGTAGGAGGCCTTTGTCTCATGAAGCTTTCAATAGCGACTTGTTCTTTCTTAGGGGGGGTTGAACGTTCCTCTTGACCAGTGTTTCTATTCAAAACTTGAGTTAGCTGAGAGAGAAGCGTGACAAAGTTTGCGATTCCCGCTCCCATTGGATTGGGCATCTCATAAGTACAATCATCACACTGATCTTCACAACGGTTGTTAGCCGGAGTTCTCCTATTACCGGCCATTGGCTGGAATAAAAGGAAAGTTAGGGGTAACACATAAAGGGTAATCCAAAGACAAAAGTTTATGACTTATAAATAAACTTTAATCTCTTCACCTCATGAGTCTATAGGATTCAATCCAGGCTTTTCATGATCTTCCTTCTAACATATATTCTTAGGGGCATTTTTCCCTTAATAAGGGTTCATACTAAGATTGTGAATTTATCAAAACATATCCCCCGGGAGTGTCGTAACCAAGAGTGCAGCAAGGCCCGTTGTCGTGCACCAGTTCCCGTTCGAGTCTAGCTCAAAGCGGTGTTTTCGGGTTTTACCCCTAGGATACATCTGTGCCAGAGCCGCCTCTACCTGCTCGTATCCAGACAGGGATGTATTTGTTTGATAAACCACTTACATAGTATTTACCAAAACATAGGGATGTTTTTATTATGCTTAGTATTGTATCTAAGGCTCTACTAGGGTTTCCTAATCCCAAAAATAACTAAACCTATCCTCTGATACCAACTATGACAACCCTGCTTTTTATTACAACTTAAACATGCTTTATTACATAAAACTTCACTTGATACAACAAAGGAGATCGAGAGGTTTAGTGTCTTTGGGGCTTAGGATCATTACATAAAAACTTTAAACATGAAATACAACATCCTTATTAAAAACTTCCTTTACATGACCACTACATTCCTTCGTACTTAGCATTGTATGGGATAACCTGAGGACATGCATAAGAAAAGGGTGAGCTATAAAGCCCAGTAAGGGAGTACACAATGAATAACATGAGGAGTACAATACATGTTAGGCAATAGGCATATCAATAGAGCATAAGAGAAACATGAACATAAAGTCATGATAAAGCATGATAATCATAGCATGGAAATGTGGCAACAACACTTAACATTGAATTAGCATGAGCCAAGGCTCATTGCACATGGAGCATGAGTAAACCCTCATTGCACTTGAAGCACGAGTAAACCCTCGTTGCACTTGAATTAGCATGAGTCAACACTCATTGCACATGATGTATCATGATACTATACTTTACCCAATGCATTGGAGTGCTATAAAGGGTGCACCCTTCTTAAACATTTCATTTCATGCATAAGTGTGCCACATGGATCATAAAACATGGATTCATAAAACATAATCATTTATTCCACGATAAATGAATGTGGAATTCATACATGAAACTTTAAAATCAATAAGTAAACGTGCATAAAGGTGAATACCCTTGATGGAGAAATGGGCATGGTATTCACTACACAATGATATTGGCTTAGAAAATCGGTGTGATTTCGGCAGCGTAACGGCGTGACATAAGAATTCATAAAAAAGGCTGATGAGAGAGAAAGGGGTTCCTCATCATATTTACATGTAATGGACAGTAAGGAGATCATATATATACATGTCCCAACAATAGAAATGGAATTTAGATTCATGATACAAAAGTATTGCTTGAATATAAAAGAAGAGAGAGAAGTTCCTTTCGGAATTTCGGCATAGTAACGGGTGTACATGGGAGGCATTTAATGAGAGAGAAAGGGTTCTACCATCATTCAAACAATAAGAGGGCAGTATGGGGGAGGTGCGAAAACATACCCCAACATTCATAAATGAAATTAAAAGGGCAATACAACTTAAAGAAAATTGACAAAAATGAGAAAGGAAGAAAAACCCTTACTTGGAAGTGTGCTTCCAAAGGCTAGAGAGAGGCTTGTGAGAGGCTTCTTGGGAGCTTGGGGCACCTTGAGAGGATTATAGAGAGAGTAGGGAAGAGTTTGGACGAACTTCATGGGCTTTGGGTGAGGAGGAAGTGGGAGCTTGGGTGGGTTTATATAGGAAAGGTGAGAGAATTCTTTATTATTTAGGTTTGGGACCCCTAATATTAAAATAATCCAAACCACAAACCATCCCATGGTATTTGCCCATGGTTTCTGGAAAAGGAAAGAGGAAAACAATATTTTACAAAGCCAAGGTCCGAACTTATTAAAAAATTAGGGTTGCTTATGTGGAGATGAGTCACACTCCCAAGGAAATTAATTTAAAAAGGCAAAGTGTTGAATAAGTCTTGAGGGCTCCATTAATGCTTTGAAAAGTGAGTCAAACAAACCCAAAAACTCATTATTTTAATGATAAAACACATATTGGCCGAACATAAGGATTATGGTATTTTATTACATCACCATTGGGTCATTATGATGTCATAAAACACATTATATAATTAAATGGTATTTAATTTTTACCCAAAAATTTGACGGTCTCAGAAAATTATGAAAAATTCACCGTTGGATAATTTCGACGTCCTGATTCCAAAAATAATATTTATTTTATCTAAATAATTTTCTAAATATGTGAATTTTTACTTTTAAAATAAAAACCGACATTTATAAAAAATTCACGGGTTTTGACAGAAATGGCTTTCAAACCTTAATAAAAATTTTAATTGCATTCATAAAATTATAAGATCATTTATATTTAATAAAAATTAATTTAATATTAATAATAATATTTTATTAAAATATTATTTAATTCAAAAATCCTTTAATTTAATAAAATATAATTCTTAATTAAATAATAACTAAAAACACCGTTTGTACTTTAAAAACTAATTACAATGTATCAAAAATGACTAGAAATTATATTCATTATTATATACAAAAATAATGTACATGAACATGGTGCTAATTATTTGTTACATAACCCCTTAAAATAGCCGCATAAGACCTAAGGGTAAGGTGTGCGATGGTGAAAGACTCTTGGGGTTGCTCGGATAACATCGCTCGAGTTGTAATCTCTATCAACTTCCATTTTTCCCGTAGACGATCACGTTCGAGCTTGACTTGATGAAGCTCAGCTTGGGCTTGGTCAAGGGAAAAGCCCAAAGACGCCACCTCCTTTCCGAGCTCCGACAAATGGGCTTCGTAAGGGGCAATTCTACTGGATGAGGCCATCGCTTCCTTTGTCTGAGTAGAAAATTGGTTCGTTAAAGCCTTATATTTAAACTACCCAGATGATCACTGTTCAACGGCTATAAAAGTAACGGTCACAAATCTTAACGTAAAACTTAAAGATGTTGACATCTTATAAAAACATTTTTCATAAAGAAACATTTAACTGGATCAAGAGGGATTTTCCATTAATGAAACTTTGGGTCGTTACAAAGAATAATTACACCCAATGCCCACAATATCACACTCAAAACATGGGTCAAAACCAAATAATATGAATTGTATTATTTGTCCCATAAAATGTATTTTATATTGAATCAACAACCATAATCAATTCCAAAATACACTTTCATCCAAGAACTAACAATCTCGATCCTCTCTTATCACAAACTGATATACCCATCATATGATCCTTGTTATAAGTTTTATGTCATCACGATGCTTTATGCCACTAGATCATAATTTAATCGATGAATGTATGATTCCAAATTTTTATTGATTGACTCACTACCAAAGGAATCTCATGTTATAACTATTCATAGACCACACACTGACCCTACTTGTGATTTACCATGTCATTTGTTCTTATCTCATCATAGTTGGGGAATTCTCTCGATTCCTTATCAATTTCAATAATCCAATTGGCCCTTCGATTCTTCTCAAGACACAATAGTGGTCATACTGCATTTTTCATAACAAAAATGATAAAAAAGAATACCTAAAAAGATATAACTATTTAATAATTATTATAATTCCCATGACCCTTAAGTTATCTCACCATTTAATTATAGAGAACTCATCTCTCACACTAGTCATATCATAATCAAATAGTTTTTACAAGTCAATACCACTTTACTAACTCTATATAAACCCTTTAAATGAACAATTGATGATTTTAAGTCAATAAATAACACATTTGCCCCCCATATTTTAGCTAATAAATGTTCTTCAAGCCTTTATTACATCACATCATATTTGATCAATATAAAACCCATCCAAATTTCAATGTGAATGTTGTTTTAAATTTTCCTAAATTTTGTGCATATTATTAAATTTTGGTTGTTTAGGGTATTCATGGTGGTCTAAAATCATGTTTTGGAAAGTTAGATGGGGAAATGAAACTGAAATTATTTTACAATTGGTAAATCACGGTGCGTTGATTGGGTTCCCTTCTTGGATGATTTAAATAAAAGAGGATCACTATGTGGGTGGTATTTGTTGGAACCTCGTATAGATTATCCCTAGAATGAACCTTAGGTGTCACCTTCGATGTTATCTAAAAAAAGGCATTTGCACTCTGCCTAGGTGTAGTCATGTCATAATGCATAGGAATCATGCAATGAAAATACTTTCAGAGGTTTGTCACACCATGATCCTTAATGTTATGTGGTAACCTATTTACTTGGAAGATATTATTGAAATGGGTATAATTTGAATTTCACCCTGGGATATTTATTTCCTATCCTAATATTCTACATAATGATCTATTAAACCTAGAATTATTTATGATTAATTTATTTGTGTTATATTTACCTTCTCTCTCTTCTCGTAGTTATTAATGGTTTTATTCATTTAGATGATCATATTTTAATAAGTTTAAGCCCATTTTGGACTTAGATGCCTTCTTTTTCCTCTATTTCCTTGATTCCCATTCTAAAACCATAACATAATATAGTTGGGGATGGTTTTACAGTTCAATGGATTGGATTTGAATTGAGGAAGGATTCTGGATTAGATTACTTTATCAAGATTATGTTAGGTTTTTCTTATGTTTTCACTAATCCTATTAATATTTCCAATGCGAAAGTGTTGTGTGGTTTCTCCAATCTAAGGTGTGGCTGACTTGAAAATGTAATAAAAATTATTTATTTTTTTATGAGTAATACTGTGAGAGTCATGTTTCTAAACGTTGAACCTAAACCTTTCGCTGCCAAGAAAGGTATGCCCTAAATTAGTGAAATGGTAAAATTTAGTAGGCATATAAAGGGTTTTCCTAACCGTAATCGTAAATTTTAAAGAGAAACCTAAAAATATTAACTGTAAAATTGAAATGGATTGGTTTTTGGATAAATTATGATATATATACATGTGTGTGTGTGATTTTGAGTATAGTGGGGTGAAATTCCCTGCTATTAGAAATTTGTCATATTGCCATAGGGCTATAGCCTTGGTTGGGATTAACCATAGATATAGGCCACCTATAGTCATGGTAAGCCTCCCAAACATGGAAATATAGGGAGAAAGGCTAATATAAATTATCAATTTTTATTATGTCTATAGGTTTTCTCACACCAATGTAGGGAATTTGTTTTTCATAGGAAGGTCCCAAACCCCACAATCACAATGGTAGAACGTGACCATGGATATTGGCTGTCTTATATCAATTTTCAGGTTATAAATAATACTAAAATTTATTAAAATAGACTTTCATATTTGTGTGTGTTATATATATTAGATAAACATATTAGTGGATTAGAAGAGTATTTTGAGTAATATAGAATATATATGGGTTTGAATTAGGTCGGTAGCTAGATTTTTTTACACTATAGCCACAGTTATTAATCTCATTGATATAGGTTTCTCAAGAAATAGGCTATATCCAAGAGGAATTCTCAATGCCATATAAGTTCTACTTGTGGTTATATCCCTGAGGGATATAATATTAAAAATATGGCCCATTGGTGGTCACACTATGGCTATATTCTATATCTACGGTGTAAGGGATTATATACAAGAACATTGACTTGGATATAGTAAAAGTTTCATCTAGTTACCAATAGTTTGGATATAGTTAATTTTTAGTTTTTTGGTACACAATTCCACCCCTAGTATTATTATTGTAGATGTAGATTTAAGGAGGACTTCATTCCCCCTATAACTGTTATGGTTGATGTGGAACATAGTGGGGAACCATTTCCCCCTCATAGTAATATTGACGATGTAGAGGAGGGTGGGGTTTCATTCCCCCTAGTGTCATTACAGATGATATAGAGATGGGTGGGGAAATATTCCCTTCGGTACTATTATGGTTTATGTGGAGTAGGGTGGGGTTTCATTCCCCCTGGTAGTAATGTAGATGATGTGGAGTGGGATGGGGTTTAGTTCCCTGGTATTGTTATTTTTTATATAGAGTAGGTTGGGGAACCATTCGCCTTGGTATTGATAAAGATAATGTAGAGTAAGGTGGAGTGACAGTCCCCCAGGTATTGATAAGATTTATATGAACATTGGTGTGGTGTTATTCCACCAAGTATTGATATAGATAATGTGAAGTAATGTGGGGTGTTATTTCCCCTGGTATTTATGTGGAGGGTTATAGGGTAAGTGTCATTTCCCCTTAGTGTTACATACCATAATAAGATACATATGGCATTATATGAAGTTGTTATAGTAGATCCCATGTGTCACCATAGAACCTGAGGTTCAACAATGTTCATTTATGTTTTGGTTTTAGTTATTTTTTATAACATATCATCATGAACTATATTTAAACTGGATATATTTAAGAACAATTTTTTTGTTTTCCTGCTGAGTCATTTTCACACCCTAATAGGGCCTCCATGGCTACTCCAGTAGATGTTATGGTTAAAAGTCAATACGAGTTCAAGGGACCTATGATTGATAATTGGATCACATAGTTTTGATGGACCATAAGAGATGGGACCAATCTATGACTCAAGACCATTTTTGTTAGTTATCCATAGCTTTTATTTATATTTTTTTATTTTTGTATATAATACACCATGGGGGATCTTAATGTTGTCTATATTCCTTGTACGACATGTACAAAATTCATTTTGATATAACATGATTGGTGTGTTGGATTATTGGATTTTGTTATGATGTCTATATATTTTGGATTATTGATTAGATATTATATTCATTATTTCCACGATTTTTTCATAATCTAATATAAGGGTATAGTATCCTTAAGGTATCACCTTATACACTCCCTACTAGTCAGTTGGATCTGGCATACTGAAAGGTGTTCTTGACATAAGTAGTATTCCAATCCATTTACTATTGATTGAGTATGATCAGCGATGTTACAAAGTGGTATCATATTTGTATCAATGAAATGTTTCTTCTATTTTGATTTACTATTTCGAAATGAAATAAAGTTTTAATATATTGGTATATATCACATTCTTGGGAGTATCTAACCCAATTTGGAGAAAAATCCATTTTACTAGGGATTGAATTATTGTTCATGGTTTTTCATTTATGGTTTGATTAACTCGCCATGTATGAATCACATTAATTTTGATATATTATTTATGGGGTTATTAATCTTTTATTGGGATGGAAAGAATGTGTTTGTGTTCAGGCATCATATTAGACAAATAGGATTCACATGTTATTATCATGATTACCAATAACTAGTTACTTTATATAATATCAAGTCATCTTATTTAAATTATGAGCAACACCATATATGAATTTTTACCATATAAATTGATGTTGGAATATTGTCTAATAGATTCCTTGAATGGTTAAACACAATTATCATGGTTACATTCCATGTTTACTTTATTGTGTCCATTAAATGAAATCCTGATGGTAAATTATAAAGTGTTTTCCTATAAAACATGTAATTGACCGTCCATTTAGTTGAATCATATTTTAATGACCCTTTTAATGAAATATTTAAATTTAATGGTGTTTATCATATATTCATAATATTATTACCCTATGAGTGGGTAAATGGGTCTAGAGATAGTTCATGGGTTCTAATTCATTATGTGTGGCTGCATGGTAAAATGAGATATTATGCCTGTTATTTCTTTCCTTAAAGATATGATATCAAGACTTGTGATAAATGTGTTTTGAGGTGTGAGGTTATAATTTTAGTGGAATAAAAACATGGATATATCCATTTGGAGTAAATGAGAGTAGGGATGAGTAATCCCCGCTATTAATTAGGTTGGATCCCCTATTGTGCCATCACCAATAATGGATTATTATCTACAAGAGAGGTTAATGAAAGTTATGCAGTCTATGAAAAAAATAACATGATAAGAAAAATAAAATATCATGAATATATATAGATTTATGATATAAAATTTAAAATTTATAGTATATATTCTATATATAAAAAATTATTTGCATAAAATGAATCATATCTCAAAGAAGGAGATTTAAATGAAAAACTCTTTCCTCAGACTACCTCTTAGTCAAACACACTCTAACTTCAATAGTTATTATAAATTTATTTTTATAATTAATAAGAATAATAAACTTATTCATAATTATTATAATTTATATGATTCAATTATAATTCATTATTATCCATATATTAATTATTTATTTTCAAAAGTTAATATGTGAGTATTGGGGGAGTCAGGAGGCAGAAAAAACATGTCGATCATGTTCCACTGGGTTGGAGTCCTCGAAAGAGGGATGGGTTTGATGACACCCATAATTAAACTATATATATTTAGATATGTGTGATAACCCATATTTTTGGATTTGGGCAGTGTGTTTTTTACAAATGGTGTGTAGTATCAAGTTGATGTTGTAGTGATAGACACACAAGAAACATCGGGTGGGCGGATCGAAAGAGTGATAGATGTGATGGAATCTATCATTAGGTCCCTTCCCACACTCCAATGTGAGATAGAGGTATGTTCTTCATTATTATATTCATCCGAAATGGAACATATTTTGGTAGGGGTGAAATTGTATCCTTGACATGGATCACTAGTGCAACTGCTCTAAAAATGGGGTGGTGAGATGTTTGATTAGTTCTTGGCATGAATCTTACTTCCTCTTATTCCTTTGGGTCATCTCTGTTATGAGGGGTGTTTTTTGTGACAATGATTCACTAGGTCCTTCGGAACCTGGTTGGGTTATTTTTACAAGTTTACCTCAAGCCTACGTGCATCTGGGTCAATAATGGGATCCCCCTCAACCCAGTTTTAATGGGCTATCCTTTTTTATTTTCATAAAAGAGGGATTCACCCTCAACTTGTTTTCATTTTTCTATTTCCCTTACATGATTTAGTTTCATGATTATAGTCATTTATTAATTTTTATGGTTTCGTCACCTAAATAATTTTAATTATAATTAAATAAATTTGTTTGATATATTACAAGAGTCCCATTATCATTTCATGGAACTGTTGTTGACATTTTTCATGGAACCTTTAAAAATTCCCTTAATCGGTGATTATAAAGTTAACAAAATAAATAAATTTACAGTTAAATATAATTTTTAATATTACCAAATATTAATTATTAACACATAATAGATTTATTATTATTAATTATTATTACTGATACTTAAGTTTTCATTGTCATTCATGAGACAAACATTATAACAATGTCCATGTTGGTGGTAAAACTAAACCAAAAAATAACATGTTATAATGGTTTAATTGGTAAGAAAATGTTATTTTATATTGATTATATAAATTTCACAGAAGATTAGTGTTTTCAAAAAAAATATATTAAATTGATAAATCAAAATCATTAAGTGTTATATAAATAATATATAAAAGAATAATCAATAATAATATATCGCTTTCTTTGAGAGCTTGAATCTCCTCTTAAAGGATCTCATGGAAACTAGAGGTTTTTGGATACTTCATTGGTACATTATATTAATAATGTTGGAAATGATTATCATTAAATTAAAGATGTTATATTAATAATAGAAACTATAATTTGTGGTGTAGCTCTCAAGGGATGGAAGAGGGATCCATTTATAAGTGATAGGGTGTCACTTTTGTAAATAATTTTTTTTATTAAACTAAAATTGTAGTCATTATCAAGAAAATTGCCTCAAAATTATCCAAATATAGAATATATTATTGTTTTGGTTGATAATAAAATCATACCAACAATTATATATATGTTTTTGTGATATTTTTAGCCTTGTCTTTTAATTTAACAACTAGTTAACCATTTAATCATTTATAGTGGTGGCTAACTTTTAATATAGAAAACTATTTTTATAATATATAATAAAATATGACTTTTTAAAAATTTAAATATGATGATTATAATTATGAAAAATAATTTAAAATAATGAATTTAGAGAATTGGTAAAAATTAATTTTCATAAAAGCACACTTAACGTAACAAAAAAATGTTTTTAAGAAAATTCCCTTTTAAGAATAAAAATAAATTTACCAAATAAAAATGTATAGTATTGATTAATAAGAAAAATTTGACATTTAAAAAAATAGTTTTGTAACTATAATATGAAACCAAAACTAATAGTTTATTGTTAATACTTAATTAAAGGAAAAGTACCAAAATAGTTTTTTACTAGAATAAAATATAAGTTATGTTATAAAATTTCAATAATTGATTTATAATTTGAAAATATTAATTTTAAATTAATTTTTTTCAATTTAAACCCATTTTTGTTCAATTAAATGTTTTGATAAATTGTTAAGTTATTTTAATATCATGATCATGTTATAAAAGGAACAGTATTGGTAAAAATGGTACTTTTCACTAATCACCGAAAAATCAACAATTTCAGGAAAAAACTAAAAATTAATCCTAAGTTAATTTTGACATGTTGAATCTCAAAATTAGTTTCATTTTATCAAATTAAAATTTTATAATTTATAAATTTATATTATAAATAAAAATTTTATAAAAATCAGGTTTTTAAAGAAAACATTTTTGTTTATTCATGAATAATTAAAGTAGTACTTCTTATAATTATTTAATTATTTATTAGTTGTTACTAATTTATTTTAATAATTATTACATAAAATTAATTAATACTTTTTATGGGTTACATTATTTAAAAGTAATAAATTTAACACTATTCATAATTTATTGAATTTTTTTCTATAAAACCAATGATATTTTCCAATAAAAATTAGAACTCTATTAATTAAAAAAAGAATATTTAACTAATTTTTTATAATTTAGATTTATTATAATGTATTTGATGGTAAAATATATAATTATTAACTTTAATTTGGTGTTTCATGCATTATAATCTATCGAACACACAGAATTGTTTTAAAGGGAAATTTGTACTAAAATCATGGGGTGTTACACATGTTATTTAGGTACATTCAATAGGAAATGAGATGTATGGGATATGGACTGATAAATGGTATAGGATATAGATTGGGTATGACTTTGTATGAAGGTACCTAGTGTTCAACTGGCTGATTAAGTCGGGGTGGGGGATTTGGTGCCCAAGGGTAGGGTTAACATTGATAGATGAGGGGTTTATTCCAGGGAGTCAGTATGAGTTCATTGTTGGGGATAAAATCAGATGAATTATATAAATTATAATCCTATTTATTGTTTTGTGATAACATTGATGGTTTAATGTATAGTTTTATTAGCTTCTACTTTAGAATCTTCCTTATTTAATATAGTTGCATCGCAATCATTTATATATGCACCGATTTTGATTTCTTATAGTTATCCATAGAATACCTGTATAAGGTAATGTAGATTTATATTCCATTAGGGAGATGGTACGAGTGAATTAACCTATTTCAGGGATGTAACATAGTAATTGGGGGTATAAGTTTCTTTGGGATTTCATTATACTAGTGATGGGTGTCTTTTACATGATCCTTAGAGTGGATTGGTTGGTTTGGTATTGATACTACATTGATTTATATTGTCAAAAGGTTTCATTAGTGTTTGTATAGGATTGTGGTTATGTTTCTTTCAAATGGAGGGATATTTATGAAGTTCATGTATTTCATAACCCTTAGTAGTTTTGTGGAAAAATAGCTCCAGTTTATTGTCTTCTTTTGGATGATGGAGAGACACATTATATGGTATTTCTCCCAATTGTTAACCAGTTCTAATAGTTTTTACTAACAAATTCTTGATATTTCCACCTAGTAGAGATATTAAGTTCATTATTGGGATCATATAATGTATGAAACTCATGTATATTCTTACAAATAAGATGGTTCCAACAAATATTCCAGTGATAAAATATGAAAACCCGATCCTGAAATACATTAAATTTACATAACTTTTTCAGAATATTTAAAAATTAAACAAACATATGCAAGAAGACCATAGTAGTCTAGTTCCATTGGAAACATGGAAACAAAAACACTAGTATATAAATGAGATAAATTTTCATCCACTAGGTTCATCTTGAGTTTAACCTTTCTTAAAAACATCCAATATAATACATATCTTCATATCCTGGGGGATGAAACATTAAAAGGGGTGATTTCATATGCTCAGTAAGGGTCAAAAAAGGGATACATATAAACACAATAATGAGAATAAGGGTATGATAACATTATCATGAAAATATAATATTATACCCTTCATATCAGAGATCATATACATGAATCATGGTGTAATACCCCAAGATTTCATAGTATGTTATTTTTTCAATGTAATTCAATATCTTGCATTACACGCAACACTGAGTTAAAGCGCACCATGACTTACCAAACTAGCCGTTCCAAAGAGGTTTTGAATAGTATTAACCAAATTTTTAACTTTATATAATACTTATAATTTTAGAATCCATATTATGAGTTTCATAGACATAATGAAAAAACACAAATTCATTTTTTTCAGATAAAAGAAGTATTTTCTTAAATGTAATTTTACCACCTTTTAATGGAGAACCCTTTTTAAATCAAATATATAAAGCATTTATATATTAAATTTGACAAAAGAAACTTCCTATTTAGAATCATCACATAAGAATTTATTTTCAATAAATTTTTGGTGTTTTTCTGATAACTTTCATATTTGGGTGAATAGTGAAAATACTATATTTTAACAGAAAACAACTTTTTTAATCAAAATAATTTGTAGTGTTAAATTATAAATTTTAATGGTTTGTAAGTATAAATAGATTATATTTTTACCATTTAATCCAATTTTATTCATCGGAAATAATTTCACTTCGAAATTGAACATAAACAAGTATCAATCTTTTGTTAGTTATTATTTCGTAAAAACACTTGTTCGGGGTTTGACAACGGGAATTAATTAAAAATTAATAAAAGTAAATTATATGTTTTGAATTTGGTAAAATAGAATTATTTTTTTAATTCATAATATCAAAATTATCTTGGGTGAAATTTTGGTATTTCTCTGAAAACCTTCAATTTTTTATGAGTAGTGAAAAACATTGAGCTATTTGTTAAAACCGAATTTTTTTTAAATAATTATTTATTTTATTTAAATTTATTTTATGTCAAAATAGTTAAATAATACCTATATAAGTTAAATATAATTCATTGGAGTCATTTTATAATATGTTTAGATATATAAAAAGTTTATTGAACTTTTTACCATCTTTTACCCACCTCCTAGGAGAATTTGCAAATTTTCATAAAACATAATTTTACCATTTCTGTGAGTTGAATTTAAAAAATCCAAGAGACATGGTTAACCTCATTGAGAAAATTTTTTTTCAATAAGATGAAAATAAATTTTGTTGAGTAGTAACTTTTGACTTTTATTTAACGCAATTAAAGGTAAATAGGGTAATTCAAGGTAAAAAGAATATAATTATAATACAAAATTACCTTAACACTTGTCCTAATAATATTTTATGAGTTATATCCAACCATATAAATCGTTGGGAAGATTTTGGGACCCCATGGATCCACTTATGAATGATTGTGACACATTATTTTAATTAAATTAAAGTAAAGGCAAAAATGACATAAACAAATATCTTTTAGTAAATCAATTTTTACATAAGGATATATCATTCATATTTTTGAATATAAATATTCATTATAAAGATAAAATTATTTCCTACATAATGGTATTTTATTTATATTTTTTATAAATTAAATAAGTTAATTTATTTATAACACAATGATGATGCAGTAATTACCTTATTAATGAAAAATTAAAATAATTGATATTATAAATATCCAAATAAATGTAATTTGAGAATTTTATTGAAATAAACTAATTTTATAGGTTAATATTACATGTTAGGGTTGATAAAATGATTTTTTTTAAGTAATAATGCTGTTATGAATTAAAAAACCAAAAAATAAAATAGTGTCAAAATTGACATAAAATAGTTTTTAAAACAAATATTATATCATTAATTGATATTATATTTATAAAAATCTAATGTTCAACCAAAGTTATTAAATAATATTATATAAGTCATTAATGAACCACTTTATATTCTCTTGTATGTTTATAGTAAGTTTATTAACCATATAATATAAACATAGAAAGAGACATGGTAAATGTCAAACTAATAAACTAAGAGTTAAATCTAAAAGATGAGGTTAATATAGTGACCCAAAGCTATCTAAATACTATTGTATGAATATTTTTCGACCCATCCCCACCTTATCCAAGAAATAAATCATCTTTGAGACATTAGAAATCGAAAATTATTTTATTATAAAATAATATTTCAATCTTTTCGTAAGGTGACCCTCACCCCTCTTATAAAAGGGCACACCCCATTATCTCAAATTCAAACCTTCAAATCCATTTGTCTCAACTAACCCCTACCCAAATATCCTCTGAACTATCCTCCCTTAATCCTAGAGTCCTTACTTTAGTCAGAAAGCCATTCTAAAGAGCCCTTTTGATCAAATCAAAAGGAATAACCCGAAGAAAAGGTAAATATTTCATCACCTCTTTCAAGTTCTTTTTTTTCTTCCACTTCTTCATTCCTTGTTGTTTACATTATAAAATAATAAATCCAATATATTATATATACTGGGATTTTATTAGCAATATGTTACAACCATATTCATTATTTTATCCATCCTTTGATTGACATGTCATCATACATGCGTACGTACGGCTTACCGTCTCCACGTCGTGGTGTAGTTGTTATTCAATACATTATTATTTGGATGGGTATAATAATGATGTATAATTGAAGTAAATAATAAATATAACATGATAATCATTCTGTATATATGATATACTATCCAATTATATATGATTTCAATATCAAAATAATGATATTGTCACTCGTGCGTACGTATGGATTATCATCTCCATGAACGCGATGAGATTCATTCCCCATCGTAACCATTCAAGACTAATTTTCATTTGATGATTAAAAATAATGTTTAAATACTTGATATAATTTTTTATATGAATAAGAAACATCCATTCCAAAACAAACATTACTCGCGTAACAAATAATATAAAGGAAAATGAACCAGTTAACACCTGAAACGATGATAATACTAAAATATCATTAACAAAGCATTATTAGAAGATCATATATGATATCCTAATTATTTATAGGGTTATTCTATAATTTAATAACAATTATTTAACTATTATAAATGAGGTTAATGTACCCTCAACCAGGTAAAAATGCTAGGTAAGGGTTAATTTCACAATCTCTTTATTATCCAAGGTTGTTTTTATGTAAGTATCTACTGGGAACTCTTTATCTTCCACATCCATGTTTCTTAAAAATATATTCCAAAAAAATTTTACTATTTACTTGACTATGGGTTAAGTAATTTATACCCTTGTTAGACTTTTTATAAAATAGTTTGAAAGGAATCATTGTTTTGTTTTCCAAACAAGGGACCATATGACCTTTTCGGCAAAATTAAGGTAAAAATGTTTTTTTAACTTATACAGAGGGTGCGGCTATTTTCCTCCATTATAACATCATCGAAGTTTCCATTACATAATTATAAGAATATTTTCAAAATAAATGTTTTCTTTTATAATTATGTGACTCTTAAATTATTTCAAAATAGAAAGAGATATTTCCCTCAAATAGTTTTGATTTCATCTATGTCAATATCCTTTGATAAATTTTACATTTGTATGAAGTTGATTTATTATGATACAAATATTCCATATTGTATTTCAGGTTTTGTGATATGTTTCACTATGGATGAGTTATTTTTTTCCATTCATGTTCTATGGTTAATGTATTAACATTACGGATGCTAGTTTCAATACGAATGTTTATATTATATTTCAACTACTTCTTAAGATGAATGTCTTGGACAAGTATGTTTTGGGTTAGGGACCAGTAAAAGTAAGTCCTCTGGGTTGGGGTCCAGTTATAGAAGACCCTCTGAGTTGGAGTCCGGTTACAGAGGCACTCCGGGTAGGAGTCCGGTTACAGAGGCTCTCTGGGTTGGAGTCTGGTTACAGAGGCTCTCCGGGTTAGAGTCTGGTTACTGAGGCTCCTCAGGTTGGGATTCGGTTACAGTTAGCCCATACGTCCTGGAACGAGGCCATGAAATAGAAATTAAATTCTGGTATTATACATTCCCTCATTTTGGAATTATTTATTACATGTGATTATTCGACAAGTAGAATATCCATTTTCATATTTATATGGTAATGTTTTATTTATCTTTTCCATATTACGTTCATGTTTATGTTTAAAAGGATATTGTTCTTATTACACATCTTTCTTTAAAAGTTTATAGCCTCCACTAAATCATGTACCCTTAATGGGCATCTGAGATCACCCCTTTCTTATGTTTCATTCCCAGGATCCCAAGAAGTGTTTTATGTTTGAGATGCAGAGTTAAGCAGAGGGAACAAAGGAATTATAAAAGGATTTTTTTTGTTGTGTGTTATAAAGTGTAATGTAACATTCATATATGTAATCTATTTTCCAAGACTGCTAAACTGGTCGGTCTTTTGGGACTTGATTCCTTGTAATCATGCCAATGTTATGTAATAATGCACCGACTCTGGGTAACTGGGGTCGGGGCATTACAGTTGGTATCAGAGGATGTTTAACAATAACCTTGGAAAGTATATTTTGATAAACTTTGATTAGAGCACATTACCCTAGGATAGAATTTGAGGATTAGTATAAAAGAAATTCCTAGAATTCTGGTAATGTAGAGATTTTGTGATTTTTACAAGAAAATACATCCCTGTCTGGATTCGAGCAAGTAGAGGTGGCTCTAGCACAGATGTGCCTAGGGGTAAAACCCAAAAACACCACTTTGAGTTAGACTTGAATGGGAACCAGTGCATGAAAATGGGCCTTGTTGCACTCTTGGTTACGACACTCCCGAGGGATATGCTTAGGATAATTCTCAATTTCATTACAAATGATTTTGAAGGATTTACGAGTATATACGTCCTCAAAGAAAATATTTTTATGATTATGGATTATATCCATAAACTATTCAATTTACATTAGGTATTTTACAAGTTTGGAATTATTCATTGCAATTCATAAACTGACCAAGTGTATGCCATTGTATAGAAATTGTGCCCTGTATAAGGAATGTGAAATCCAGTAATACGTATGATCCAAAGAGTAAGAAGGATCATATCTTTCACGGTATTAATCCAACACTTAGAAGGTAAATATTCTCTCTTGTATTCTCAACATATGAAGAAATAGTATCATGTGAATTCTCTGATTCCAATGGATTTGAAGGGAAGAAATAGAAGAAAAGGATGGAATATACAAATATGGATAAAGGGAAGAGGGAAAAAAGATTACCTCATATGTGATAAATGGGGAAAGAATCACCTTGGTAAATGATTGATGGGAATGGGAATTTTTTATAAGTGTGGAGAAAAAGGATAACAAGTATGTGATTTCAAGGGTAATAAAAAAGTTTCTAATGTACAATGCTTCATCTGCAATGCGTTGGGACACTACACTAATCAATGTCCAAGTCATCAGAGTATACCTTAAATGATGCTATTGGATAATAATAAAGTTATGATACTACCTCAGATGAAGAGTAATGACTAGTGTTCTTATGTTATTATTATAGAATTATTTCATTTGACTGTTGTATCAACAATATACTTGTTATATTAATTGTGGAGATAAATAATGATTGTACTATAGTACAATTTTATAGAGGATTTGAGATTATATGGTTCTAAGAAAAGTGACTTAATTGTAAGCTACACTTTCTAAAAAAATACATGGTTTAATGAAATGTAATCCTTAATATCATCCTGATAATGAGGTAGTGATTTTGAAATAAGAGATGGTTTATTTGGATAAATTATATTGGATTTTCTTGACTTAATTCGATATGATTAATAGTTTGTTTATTTCATCATTATTGGAATATTCAATATTTTTTGGATATAAGATATATATCCAGTATTATATAATGAATAAGGGAGCATGAATGTAATCAATAAGGTTTATGGTAATTCAAGGTGTTACCATGTTTTAAATTAATACATGATGAATTTGTTCACATGTTATTACGTGGAAAAAGGGATCTCCATTGTGTTTAAAATCCTTATAAATTTTGGACCATGAGTTTGGATAGAATTATTTTGGATAAGTATAATGTTTGTAATGGATTAATTTTGAAATCGGATACTATTGTTAAGGTTATTTTTGGATTTTTATAAAAAGCACAATACGCAGACCATGTGACAACCTGACGTGTCGGACAGATCTGGGGGAATCAATCCCACAACCATAGTGCGATTGGGATTTATTGCCTACCATTGGACTATGTGAAGTCCCCAGATTGTATAATGTAGTTTCTTTTTTTAAAGGGTCTGATAGGTGAATTATAAATTAATTTTTTTGAACCCTATACGAATAGGATAAATAGAATATTTTTTTATGTTCTATTATCTTATAGTGTGAAAGATGAGTTTGTGGTAGAAATTAGTTAAAGGATGGAACTCTACTTTTCAAGTATATATTTTTTTCTTCTCTTGTTCTATGAAGAAATTAATTCTTAAACTTTAGGTAAGTTATCTTAAAACTAAAAATGTGTTATCCTAATACCTTATGTTTTGTTGAACCAATGATATTTTAAATCAACATAGATTGATGGATTTGAGGCCCTCAATTATTCAATTGGTTGTGACTGATGACCTCAATCACTCTCTATAAATATATAATTTTTTTCCTCCAATTATGTGTCTCTGATTTCAACAATTTTTCTTCTAATTGAGATCATAATTTGGTGGTCACTTTTTCACTCCCCTTTTCCTCTTATTAAGACTGAATTTTATTAACCCAATTTCGGATATGGGTTTTCCCACAAAGGTATTTTCTATTTTCATCCTTTTATTTTAAAATAACAATTTACAATTATGAGGGTGCAATTTATTGAAGGAGGGAAGAATTTAGCACCCCATGATTCCATAATACGTTATTTCTTCAATGTAATTCAATAACTTGTACTACACGCAACACCGTGTTCAAGCGCACCATGACTTACCACAATAGTCATAAAAAAGAGGTTATGAATATTATTACCTAAAATTTGAACTTTATATAATACTTATAATTTTAGAGTCCATATTATGAGTTTCTTATACATAATGAAAAAAAAATCATTTTTTTCAGATAAAAGAAGTATTTTATTTAAAAAATGAAATTTTACCACCTTTTAATGGAAAACCCTTTTTAAATACAATATTTGAAACTTTTATATATTCAATTTGACAAAATAAACTTCTTCTTTAGAATCAGGACATAAGAATTTATTTTCAACAAATTTTGGATGTTTTTCTGATTACTTTCATATTTAGGTGAATAACAAAAAATACTATATTTTAACTGAAAACAACTTTTTAATAAAAACAATTTGTTGCATGAAATTATATATTTTAATGTTTTGGAAGTATAAATAGATTATATTTTTACCATTTAATCCAATTTTATTCATTGGAAATAATTTCACTTTGAAATTGAACATAAACAAGTATCAATCTTTTGTTAGTTATTATTTATTAAAAACACACTTTTTGGTTTTGAAAATGGGAATTAATTTTAAATTAATAAATGAAAATTATATGTATTGAATTTTTTAAAATAGAATTAATTTTTTAATTCATAATATCAAAATTATCTTAGGGTAAAATTTTAATATTTTTCTAAAAACATTCAATTTTTGATGAATAGTGAAAAACACTGAGTTATTGGTTAAAACCGACATTTTATTTAAATAATTATTTATTTTATTTAAATTTATTTTAGTTCAAAATATATAAATAATACCTATATAAGTTAAATATAATTCATTGGAGTCATTTTATAATAATTGTAAATATATAAAAAATTTATTGAACTTTTTACCGTCTTTTACCCACCTCCTAGGAGAATTTGCAAATTTGCATAAAAAATAATTTTACTATTTCTGTGAGTTGAATTTCAAAAATCCAAGATACACGGTTAAACTCATTAAGTATAATGAGGTTCAATAAGATGAAAATAATTTTTTTTGAATAGTAACTTTTGACTTTTATTTACTGTGGTTGAAGGTAAATAGGGTAATTCAAGGTCGAAAAAATATTATAATAATACAAAATTACCTAACTCTTTTCCTATACATATTGGATGAGTCATGGACGACCATGGTAATCCTTGGGTATATTTGGGGACTCCATGGAGAAACTTATTAATGATAATGACACTTTATTTTAATTAACTTAAAGTAAAGGAAAAAATGACATAAACAAATATCTTTTAGTAAATAAATTTTTACATTGGGTTATATAGGTCATATTTTATACTATAAATATTCATTGGAAAGCTCAAAATATTTCCTATATAATGGTATTTTATTTATATTTTTTAGACATTAAATAATTTAATTTATTTATGACACAATGATGATGTAGTAATTACCTTATTAATGAAATATTAAAATAATTGATATTATAAATATCAAAATAAATGTAATTTGTGAATTTTTTAATTCAACTAATTTTCTATGTTACTATTACATGTTAGGGTAGATTAAATATTTTTTTTGAAGTAATAATTCTGTTATGAATTTAACAAAAACAAAATTGAAAATTGTGTCAAATTGATATAAAAGTGTTTTTAAAACAAATATTATATTATTAATTGATATTCTATTACTAAAAATCTAATTTTCATCCAAAAGTCTTAAATAATAATATATATTTCATTAATTAAACACATGAGGTTCTCTTGGATGTTTATAGTATGTTTATTAACCACATAATATAAAAATACAAAGAGACATGGTAAATGTCAAACAAATTAACTAAGAGTTAAATATAAAATATGAGGTTAATATAGTTACCCAAACCTATCTAAAACCTATTGGTTGATTATTTTTATAACCATACCCACCTTAGCTTGTAAATAAATTATTTTGGAGCCATTATAAACCGAAATTTACTTTCTTATAAAATAATATTTCAATCTTTTCCTAAGGTGCCCCTCACCCCTCTTATAAAAGTGCACTCCCCTTTCTCTCAAATTAACACCTTCAAAGACATTTTTCATCACAAACCCCTTCCCAAATATCCCCTCACCGATCCTAAATTCATCCTAGAGGCCTTAATTTAGTCAAAAAAACCAACCTATAGAACCATTTTGATCAAATTAAAAGGAAGAACCTAAAGAATAGGTAAATATTTCATCACCTCTTTCAAGTTCTTTTCTTCTTCCACTTCTTCTTTATATGTTGTTTCCATTATAAAATAATAACTTCAGTATCTTATATATAATGTGATGTTATTATAAATATGTTACATCCATATTCATTTTTCTATCCATCCTTTGATTGACATGTCACCATACATGTGTACGTACAGCTTACCGTCTCCATATCGTGGTGTAGTTGTTATTCAATACATTATTATTTGGATGGGTATAATAATGATGTATAATTTATGTAAATAAAAAATATTACATGATAATGATTCTGGATAAATGATATACCATCCAATTATATACGATTTTAATATCAAAAGAATGATATTGTCGCTCGTGTGTACGTACGGATAACCGTATCCATGAACGCGATGAGATTCATTCCTCATTGTAACCATTCAAGAATAATTTTCATTTGATGATTAAAAAAAAATTTAAAGACATCATATAATTATGGATATTAATTATAAACATCCCATCCATAAGAAACATGTCTCATGTTACAAATAATATAAAAGAAAATGAATCAGTTAACACCCGAAACGATGATAATACTAAAATATCATTAACAAACCATAATTAAGAAGATAATATATGATATAATAATTATGTATCTGATTATTTTATAATTTAATAACAATGATTTAACTATTTTACAGGAGGTTAATGTACCCTTGACCACGGAAAAGTCAATTTAAGGGTTTATTTCACAATCTCTTTATTATCTGAGGTTGTTTTTACGTAAGTATCTACTGGGAACTCTTTGTCATCCACATCCATGTTTCTTAAAAATGTATTCCAAATTTTTTTAATATTTACTAGACTATTGGTTAAAGTCATTTAAACCCTTGTTTGAAATTTTATAAAATAGTTTGACAGGAATATTTTCGCCATTTTCCATAACATGGAACATTATGACCTTTTCGACCAAATTAAGGTAAAAATGTTTTTGACTTATACGGCGGGTGAGGATATTTCTTCCATTATAACTTCATCTATGTTTCCCTTAAAATATTATAAGAATAATTTAAAAATAAATTTTTTATTTATAATTATGTGACTCTTAAATGATTTCAAAATAGAAAGAGTTATTTCCCTCAAATAGTTTTGATATCATCTATGTCAACATCCTTTGATAAATTTTACACTTTTTTGAAGTTCATTTATTATGATACAAATATTACATATTTTATTTAAGTTTTTGTGATATGTTTGACTATGGATGAGTTATTTTTATTCCATTCAAGGTTTATGGTTAATGTATTGACATTTTGTATGATAGTTTTAATACAAATGTTTATGTTATATTTTAACCTCTTCTTTAGATGAATGTGTTGGACTAGTATATTCTGGGTTGGGGACTGGTAAATGTAAGCCCTCCGGGTTGGGGTCCTATTACAGTAGACCCTCCGAGTTGGAGTCCAATTACAGAGGCTCTTTGGGTTGGAGTCTAGTTACAGTGGCTCTCTGGGTTGGAGTTTGGTTACAGAGGCTCTCCGGGTTTGAGTCCGGTTACAGAGGCTTCCCGAGTTGGGGTCCGGTAATAGTTAGCCCCTAGGTCCTGGCACAAGGCCTTGAAATAGAAATTAAAGTCATGTACTATAGATTCCCTCATTATGAAATTAGTTATTACATGTGATTATTCTACTAGTAGAATATTTATTTTCATGTTTATATGGTAATGTTTGATTGATTTTTTCCATATTATGTTCAAGTTTATCTTTAAAAGGCTATTGTTTTTATTACACATCTTGACTTAAAATTTTATAGCTTCTGCTAAATTATTTACCCGTAATGAGCATTTGAGATCACCTCTTTATTATGTTTTATTTTCCAAGGATCCCAAGAAATGTTCTACGTTTGAGATATAGGGTTAGGATAAGGGAATAAAGGCATTATCAAAGGATTTTTTTGTTGTATGTTAGAAAGTGTAATGTAACATTCATGTATGTAATATATTTTCAAAGACTCCTAAACTGATCGGTCTTTCGGACTTGATTCCCCGTAATCATGTCAATGTTATGTAATAATGCACCAACTCTGGGTAACTGGGGTCGGGGCCTTACACATGGAATAAAGCTTGGCAGTTCATAAGACATAAATAAGAATGAAATAGGGAAATAATCCATGAAATCTTAACTTCAGAATGTACAATGGAATTATGGATGATGTGTAATCTTATAATAAGATTTCCATAGTTTCCAATGAATCACTAAAAAGAATATCTTTTATGTATGGGTACACTCCTCATACCATATTGTTAGTCATGGTTTACTCCCATGGCCATATTAGTAGTATAGTTCACTCTTCATACCATATTGGTAGTCATGGTCCACTCCCATGGCCATCGTTGTATTCATGGTTGATTACCATAACCATCTATGCCTACCTCATAAGATATAAATAGTTACTCAATGTATTGGAGGGAGATATATATCACACCCATATCATAATGAAATCATACATACATGTTTCACAAGACCATTAAAAATGATATCATAAACCATGAAATGAAATGGTTGTTATAAAAATGTAATCATATCATAAAATATGGAAAGATACTAGTTTCACAATCATTTCATCATAAAAATAACCCATGAGAAGAAGCGGGTTTCAAAACTATATAACCTGTGAATGTGAATCTAGTTCCATAAGAATCATACCATCAAAACATAACCCATTTAGAGAAATAATATGATTGGAAACATTGAATTATTTTCCCATAAAGGAATGAGTAAAAACAATGGATTTAATCATATATGGGAAAAAAATTAATGATCTTTAAAAATATTTATTTAGGAAAATTTTATTTTTTCTTTGAAAAATTATTTTTATAACATAAACCCTTTTGAAAACCTTTTCTATGAAAATATCATTGAAAACATATAAGTGAAGACTTGAAAACATAAAAAATTTAAAATATTATTTCCTTGAAAATTGGCTTCAAATATCTTTTGAAAATATTTTAGAAAACATTTTTTAAAACATTTTTGAAAACATTTTTGAAGAAATAGTTTTTGAATATAATAGATTACCGACCGGAGAGAGGGACGATCAGATTTTACGTAAAAACATTATCTTAGGTACAAAAGTGTGAAAAAACGGTACAAATACATGATTATATCCTGAATAAATAGAGTATAATGAAACTTGTGAGTATTCTTGAGATATGGATCAAAATATTTCATCAGGGAAGCATAAACGTAAACAATCTCTAAAAGTGATGAGATTGTCTCAATAAACTCTTATAACTTGGTAACTTAGGATCATACTCTCCTAGTAATAAAATAAAATGAAAATAATATTAAAATATCATGAAAATAATGATATTCATTATATAACATGTAATATGGATGTATATACACCTTGAAAAAAAATTTATATGTATAACAAAACATGATTCTCAAAGAAGGAAAATCGAGACAAAACATTTTTACTGATTTGGTAACTTTTGAAACATAAACCACATGAATGAAAGTACATAAAATGAATATTTTGATACCAATATATTTATGTATATGATAAATATAATTCAATCATTGTATGTGAATACACCACACAAAAGGAGAGAGTGAAAAACATGACATGTATCTCATGGGAATAAAAAGGGAGATGAAATCCCCTTACCTTCTATCTTGACTCACGTTGTACTCATTCAAACCAACTATATAATAAATATAAATTTATAATAAATATTTCGAATAACTATATAATAATATTTAATACCATATATGTTTTTATTATGATCTTATACTACCCATTTGTTAACGATCTTATGTTAAGGTTTCACTTCGGGTAATATTCTCTTTGTTCTTTGCATGTGTCTTAATTTATTATATCATTGGTCCTTATACATATATCTTGATTCCATAATGTGAACCATGATATAAATATAATTTTTTTTCAGTATATTAATATTACAATAATTTATAAAATATTGAAGTATTAAATGGAAAACACCATTCATGGAGATGGTATGCCATACGTACGCATGAACGTTGTTTTTTGTTTTTTATCATATTGAATTAAGGTGTGTAGATGAAATATGTATATATATTTAAATGTATCATTAATCCATTATAATTATTATAAAATATATATCATATAGTTTCACTAAACACATCCTTAATATATTCAATGTGATGTGTGAAAGAATCACATCACTTTGAGGGGGCGGTAGTCTGCACTTCCTCAAACGAGATTTCCGTGTTAACACCAAATGAAAAGTAAAAGACATTTTTTTGTAAAAATAAATTAAGAAGCATAAAGACATAATAAATATCATATATAACATATATAAATATGTTTTCCATCATAATGTGGACCATGATAATTGGTAAGGAAAATTGAACAATCATCGTTTAGTGAGGTGGTAGTTCACCATACTCATAAAGAATATGTTCGTTTTCCATTATTTGGTGATGTTTTTAAGTGTATGTTTACAAATTATCATAAAAAATAATATTATATTTATGATATTGGTGTTTTAATACAAAAATATAAAAAATAAATTAGAGGGATGGTGATAGAAAATAAAAGAAAGGACTTGAGAGAAGATGTGACCTCTTAACTGGGTAACTCCTTTTGGTATCTTCCAAAAGGATTCCTTGGATTTCCTTCTTCTTAAGGGAATATAGAATCCCAAGACTATAACACTTATAATTACATGATTTTATGAATAATTAAACATCATACTAAAATCCAATGATCATAAATTCCAGTGTCTTGGAATATTTGCTACATAATTAAACATTATGAAAACAACTTTTAGTTAATCTCCACATTGAGATCCTAACATCCATGGTGCTAATAAATCTACATAGGGTAACTTGAGGACAAAATGAAAAAAGGTATGAGCTAAAAAATACCATTAATGGAATAATAATAAGAATAAATCTTAACACATGGGTTAGAAGTCATGACATAATGATATAAAATGGAATTAAACATTAGGAATCTTAACATATAGAACATAGGAACTTATAATCATGGAATCATAATAATTTGGAAGCACCATAAAACATTAATTTATCATTATTCATGAATCATATCACATATATCTTCCTGAGTCAAGGAAAATTGCTCATTGAGGAGTACAATTCAAAGATAACTATCAAACTATTGCACATGGAGCACGAGTCAAGGCTAACCACCGAGATCGTTGCACGTAACATCTAATGAGACTAAACATTACCCAATTCATTTGAGTGATACTGGTTTCACCCATCATAACATGTTCATGAATATGTGTTCAACATAAATAATCACACATAAGGGATCAAACATAATAAACATAAACTTTACCAATAAAAATATGTGGGTATCTTAATCATGTCATAAATCCTAATAAATGGGTGTAACATAAACATTTCCTTAAAAGAAATGAATTAAATAATAAATGTACATTTATAAATTATAATATGAACATATCATGATAAATTATGTCAAAAGGAAGAGATAAAATTTAAAACGAGTATTTAAGAAACATTAGAATTAAAACATTTTAGTGCGATTTAAGGAAAATATCAATGATCATTTAAAATTGAAAAATATATAATATTTTATATAAAACCAGAAGTGAAAAAATAAGTATTTCATAATAAAATGAGTGGTTTTATAAAAATAATGGTAGATTAAAATAGGTTATGGAGTGCACTAGAATTTGGGTAAGAATTCGAGAAGTTCCCTTAAAACAGATTGCTTATCATGAAGTATCGAGAAGGGAACCACATTAATCATGTATATCCATGTAGAAGGAGGATGAAAAGATTGTGATAAATAATTTTGTAAAAATTATATAGTATTTATAATATTTACATAAAAGTAATAGATAATATAATTTGGGGAAAAAGAGAAGAAGCGAAACCCGACAGAATAATGCAGGTTCAGGTAGAATCCCTTACCTTATGTCTAAAGATGCCCTTCTCCTGATCTTAATGCCTGATATTATGAAATTAGATTCATTAAATAATAATTAAAGAACCTGTTATACATTAATTTTATTTATTATCATTTTATTAAGTTCTTTTATTCTATTTTTGATGAGTTATAGTGTTCAATTTCATCATTCGGGAGTGCTTCTTTTCTTAGTTTTCATGATCGGTTCACTTGAATAAGCGTATGGAAGTGCATTTAAAATGGGAAGGGTTTTATAGAAGTGTAATTATATCATATTAATAAACATAAAGAATATAAAATGGTTATACTATTCATTTTATTAAATGGTATGAAGATGAATCACTAGATAAAATCTTAATGATAAACTCTTGGATTAATTTGGGTATTTTTCAATAATAATAAACTCATTTTGTTTTATAAAATATTATACTGTATAGAAAATGTTTCTAGAAAATTATATATATATATATATATATATATTAAAATATTTTTAAATCATAATATTTTTTTCATGGTCATCCTTGAATATGGTAACAGAAATTGAAATCTCGTCATCCTTGAATGTGATAAATTAAAATATCTCAGATGGTGTTTTCATTTTTAGTATAAAATGGGGGAATGGAGAGATGTTTATGAATTACTCCATTATAATAAAAACATTCCAGTATGTGTATGTTACTTGAGTTATCGTACCATTTGGATGAGGGGAGTTTAGGAGATAAAAATAAAATAAAGCAACTTGAAAATAAAATAAAAGAATCCAAAAGAGGAATTTACCTCTTGAATTTATCCTCCATGAGAGCCTCTTTAGGGAAGATATTTTGGTCTTTTTTTGAGACAAATATCTCCTAGATGTGGTGGGGGGATTTAAAAAATATTTAAGCAGAATTTTGTCAAAAAACAAGGCCTGAGAGGTGTGAGGATAAGAGGTGGTGAGGGGTGGTATTTATAGTGGAGGATAGGAGTGTTTTCTCAAAATTTAATTCATTTGTTTTCTATTATTCTCAATAAAATAAATAGTGATGATTCTTTAGACTAAATACAGTAATTAGATCACGTGATTTTGAACTAATGGTGCTTACATTATCCATTACTCAATGAATAGTGTATTTACCTTATAATGTATACACACTTTAAATTACAGTATTTTACTATTCACCAAAAATTCAAGTATTTCATAAAAATACCAAAAAACACCCTAAACATTTTTCAATGTGTAAATTTAAAAAATCAACTCCATCATTTGAAAATAATTTTTTAAATTTTATAAATTTTAATTTTAATTAAAACCATAATTTACTTAAAAAATAAAACTTTTAAAATTAAAACTGCTCTTCTAACATTTTGAAAAATTAATCAATGTATCATAAAATTATCATATAATCATAAGAAATAAAAATATTATTTTATAAATAAATTTTATGACAATAAATTTTCTTTTAATTTTGTAAAATTAAACATAAAATTTTAATAAAATATATAACTTACAAAAATAATAACACTTGATTAATAATTTTTTGAATATTTATTTACGTATACAATGATATAATAATATCATATTGAAACTTATAAGATGGAAATTATTTAATTATAACTTCATTGGTGAGGTTACTATTACATTGGTCGGTTTACTATTCATAAGGGTCACATTACTATTCCTAAGGTCAAGTAACTATTTCTTTGCTATGTGTTCCTTAACATCTAGAGATACGTTTTATTTAACTCATTATTCATTTATAATGTATGTATTTTGTTCTATATGTAATATTATATGATTATAATATAAGACATGATTATAAGAAGGGAAATCCGTTGATAAAACATTGGGTTGTTAATTCCCCCCCCCCCCCACCACCTATGAAAATTCACCCTAAAAATTTCATTTTACATTCTAGGTTGAAAAAAGATGTGGGTAATTATCCTTCATCATTTCTTTCAGTTCCCATGTTTCAACTTCATACTTATTGTTCCGCCATAATACATTGAACAACTAAGTAGTATTATTGTGTGGAAATTTATCTCTATGATCCAAGATCTTCACCGGCTTATCCCCGTAAGAAATATCATTCTCCAACTGTACCACCTTTAAAGATAGTACATGTGATGGATCTGGTATTTACTTCCATAATAGGGGAACATAAAATTCTTCGTGTATTTTATAAATAGTATGTGGAAGTGCTAGTTGATAGGCCACATCTCTAATGTCATTAAGTATCTCAAAGGCACAGATGTACCTAGTATGTAGATTTCCTTTCTTCCAAAATCTCATGACCTTCTTTCATAGAGATATTTTGAAGAATACCATGTCTCCAACTTCAAACTCAAGGTCTTGTCGATGATTGCATGCATAGCACTTTTGTCGACTTTGGGCTTCTTTGATGTATTACTGGATGGTTTTCACATTCTCCACCATTTCTAGAACCATATTAGGTCCTAGAAACTTATGCTCACTGACTTCATCCTAGAATTCCAGTGTTCTACATATTTTCACATAAAGTAATTCATATGGAGCCATCTAGATGTTGGACTGGAAACTATTGTTGTTGGATAATTCAACCAGTGGAATATTTTGGTCCCATCCTCTTTTAAAGGCCATAGAACATTCTCTCATAATTTATTCCAGTGTCTGAATAGTTTGCTCATATTGTCCATAAATTGGAGGATGATAGGTCATACTGATGTTCAAATCAGTTCTTAGAGCATGTTGGAGACTTTACCAAAACATTGCGGTGAATGTCAAATCCCAATCAGATATAATAGATATTAGTACTCAATTAATCATTACCACCTATTTGAGATATATTCATGAAATTTTTTCCAATGATAAATCCTATCAAATTGTGATAAGCTGAGATATCTTTGTAAGATGATCCACAATGACCCATATAGCATTGTTTTCACTAGATATCCTTAGAATTCCGGTGAAAAAGTCCTTGGTAATGTTCTCCCACATCTATTTTGGTATGGGTACTAGTTACATCATCCCATTGCACCTTTTTATTTTATCCTTCACTTATTGACATACTAGGTGATTTTATGTATATTCAGATATATTTTTCATCGTATTCTCCAAACAATAGTTCTCTCAGAGATCTTGATACATCTTTGTTCTCCCTTGGTGAATAGAGAATTTTGAGCTTTGCGGATCACTCAAAAGATCCCTCATTATCTCTAGATTGTATGGTACACATAATAATGACCCAAATCATACAAATACATCCTAATCAATCTTGAACTTAGAGGATTTCTCATTTATAATAGCTTCCACCCTTTTCAGAATTTCCACATCTTTTCTTTGAGCATCCTTTATTTTCTCCATGAGGTAGGGTTGAGAAATATTTTGGGAAAGGATTTATGATGTTCCTCCTTTAATTATTCCCATTTTCAACCTCTTAAAATCCAAGAATATTTGATTATTCTCAATTAACATCATTTATCAATATACGCTATCCTTTCTACTTAGAGCATTCGCTGCCTTATTTGCCTTACTGGGATGGTAGTGGATTGAGTAGTCGTAATCCATGATGATATCTGACCAACTTAAATAGTGCATATTATGATCCTTCTATTTGAATATATATTTGAGAATCTCATGATCATTATATATCTGACACTTCTCCCCGTATAGATAATGCTGATAGATTTTCAAAGAAAATATCACAGATACCAACTACAATTCATGTGTTGGATAGTTTTTCTCATCAATTTTCAAATAACTTGAGGAATAGTCTGTCAATTTTTCATTTTTAATTAGTAAATAGTCTAATCCTTTTTTAAGAATCTCTATATACCACAAGTAGTTCTCCTCTTGTTAGGTGTGTAAGTATTGGTGCAGTGATAAGCCTCTTTATGAGCACCTAAAATATTTCCTCGCATTCTTGAGTCCAGAAAAACATCACTTCCTTTGGTGTCATCTTGGTCATCCAGTTTTAAAATCATGATAAGTTATTCAAAAATCATTTGGTAATACCCAGCTAGGACATGGAAACTACGGATCCCTATTACATATGTTGTCTGGGGACACTCTTCAATTGGATTTATCTTAGAAGTGTCCATAGAAATCAATTTTCTGGTGATAACATTCCCTAATAATGATTCTTCCGCCATACAAAACTCATATTTAATATACTTTGAATACATTTAATCCCTTCAAAAAGTCTTTAACAAAGTATTCAAATGCTCCTCATATTCCTCTATTCTCTTGGATTATATTAGAATATCATTAGTAATGAATACCAAAAATTTGTCGAGGTAATCCTTAAAGACATTGTTCATTAAATTGATGAAAATTGATAGAGAATTGGTGAGCCTGAAGGGAATCTCTATGAAATAATAGTTTTCATACCTCATTATAAATGAATTCTTAGGAATATCTTCCTTCATCACCTTTAATTGGTGATATCTTGATCAAAGGTCTACATTATAGAAATAACTATCCTCACATAGTTGATCGAACAAGTCATCTATTTGTGGAAGTGGATAATTTTTTATTATCATGATTTTATTTAGCTCACAATAATAAATGTATAGGTGCATTGATATATCTTTCTTCTATGCTAAGAGGACTGGTGCACCCCATGGTAAAGCACTCAGGTGTATAAAACTTTTCTCTATATTCTCTTATACAATATTCTATAGCTCTTCAAATCTATGATGTCCATTATATAAGTTTTCTTTCATATAGGTAGATATCCAGGAATAAGATTAATTCAGAACTCTACCTATCTTTTAAGAGGAAGGCCTGGTAACTCTTCAGAGAACACATCATTGTAATCCCTCATGATATGTGTTGGTCGGAGTGGATACTCAAGAGGGGGGTGAATTAAGTTCCAATTAAAATTTCTGTTAAAATATTTTCTATTTAAAATCCCCCAATTTATAAAACAAGTTAAACTGTAATGAATTCATACAGATTGTAAATGTTCACATAGCTTCTCAAAGATCGATTAGGTCTCAGTTAATTTAACCACAAGATAAAACTATCTTTTGAAACTAACCTACTGATTTACAATAAGTGTAAACACTTGATAATTTAACTATCAAAGTAGCTTTAAAATAGTTTTGTATTTCAAAGTAATAGCAGCAGAATAAATAAGATATAAGTAGTATACTTTAAACATAAACTAATGATGTACAGTATATATAACAAGAAGTTCAGTCTCAAGCCAAGACTTAGTCCTCTCAAATTTATATAAATTTGATCCACACCCTGGATCGGGGTTAACAACAGTTTAAAAAACTGTCCAGGCCACGCAGGGACCTCTACCACTATTCTTCATGGGAAACAAAACAATGACTAGGCCACCCAAGGACCTCTTCCATAGTTGACGTGGGTAAACAAGAGTTAAGATATTTGGAATGTGGATTTTGATATCCTCCAATTCAGTGTAGTAGACAGTGTGTGTATAACAAATACAGAGTACACCACAATGCTCAAAAGTTAGTAAATAAATCACTTAGAGAGAAGAGATAAGAGTTTAGAAAGCTCTAGTGATTATCAATGCAGCTCTGGACTCTTTGGATTCAGCAGGAATGCTTCTGAGTCCTTCTCTGGTTTTTTAGTTAAAAAACAGAGTGTCGTAGTTCAGCTTGTCTTCTACAAGAGTGAGAATGGTCTCTTGATTCGCCGTGTGTTCTTCAGTGGTGTTGGATTTCATTCCTAAGATTTCTTTGAAAGTCTTCAAATCTCTTTCTTTCTCAGGATTTTTCTTCTTGTTCAGCATAGTGCTCTTGGGTGTGTGTATGTTCTTCTCGTTGTAAATTCACACTTGCATCCCACACATGTACTACATCTCAAACTTCCTTATATTCTGTGTGTTCTGGTAGTAGGAATGATTCCCTTTTCATAGGTATGAGATGTGGTTTCCTAACATGACAACAACTATCATTAAATAACATTAATTGCATTAAAAACGTCAAATATGATCGTTAGCATTATTTAAATAATATTGACAAAAAGTTAAGAAACGGTGTCACTGTGATTAAGTAAACGGTGTCTTCTTCATGATATAGTCTTCACGGTATGAGGTTCATGGTATAAGCTCCACGATATGTCCATGTCACGGTGTGTAGCTCACGGTGTCTGGATCATGGTTTGTCCTTCATGGTGTCTGGTTCACGGTGTCTGAGTCATGGTTTGTCCTTCACGGTGTCTGGTTCACGGTGTCTGGGTCATGGTGTCTGAGTCATGGTGTCTGGGTCATGGTGTCTAGCTCACGGTGTCTGGGTCACGGTGTCTGGGTCACGGTGTCTGGGTCATGGTGTGTCCATACTTAGACAAATATCTGTATTTGGACTTAGACAATAATATGCAGAATATGGAATAAGTTTAATCATTAGAGAGTAAGATAACTTGAATCATAAATATAAAGGCTTGAAAATATATGTGAGATTTGTGATCATGCATAAGACTTATAAATAATAAAGATATTAATTAACATCTATAAGATTTGTTATCATTGAAACATGATGTGTAGTTATTATTGAGATTGAAGAGCATTAGCAAGATGTGCAATGAATATTGAGATTAATTAATAGTAGTAGGATTTGTGATCATTAAAACATGATTAACACATGAGGATTCCAACAATCTCTCCCTTTTTGATGATCACAAATCATATATAATCAAAATATAAATGAAATGCAATATTAAAGAAACTAGCATATTAGAAGAGAAAATCTCTTTATAGTACTGACACTTGAAGTTTTCTCCTCCTTTTATACCTGTAGTGTTTTCTCCCCCTATTGGGATTATCAAAATGTAGATAAAATGAAATGAAATGTTGCATTTTTCATTAAACAAAGGGTTCAGAATACAATAAAAACATTAAACAGCAAATGAAATCCCATTAAAAAGGAAAACAGTCCTCAAACTCTTCAGGGATCCCCCTTGTCTTTGCCTTTATCAGCAGCCGGATCTGGTGCCGATGTAGAAGAAGACAGAGATGTGGTAGACAAAGAGGGTAAGGGTAGACCTTCGAAAACATATGGAGCCAAAGTAGGAGCAGTAGAAGATCTAGGCTTTGGTTGGTCAATAATGATTGGCCGGATCTGAGAAAGAGCTTGGCTAACTATCATGGTTGTTGAGGCTAAGGTAGGTAGACTAGGTCTAAGAGGTGTAGTAGTTGGAGCAACTATAACAATACTCTGCACATAAATATACGGCTTCAAAAGATTAATTAAATCAGTAATGATTTCACCACCATATTTCATAGCCTTTTCAAAATCATCCTTATTTTCCATAAATATGTCCAAAAATCTGGTGAACACTGTAAGTTTATAAACTTGAGCATTAAAAGCTTGAGTCACCATAGGGATTCTCAAATTTTCCAAAAGATATCTAAAGTGATCTGTCATATCACTTTTAGAGAAAATCATGGAGAGATAAAAATCTATTTTCTTGGTGATCTCTTGTTGATCACTATTGGCTATCTTAGAATAAATCCTAACCAAGTCCAATGCTCTATCACTGTTCTTAACCACTTCTGACAAAAAAGATAGATCCAAGCCACTGAAGGCACTCTGAAGATCTTCCTTGATTATGGATCTCAGCATAGAATCATCCAAAGAAGATGTGGAGGTCTGACCAGAAGTAGGTGATTCCTTGACAGCTTCGGTTAGAACTTTGAGCTATTTCAGAACTTTTTGTAGGCATCCAGTGTATTCATCTGTAATCTTATTCATATTTTCTACAAGCTCCCTCATGGGTTTTAGCATTTTGGTGTTTCTTTTCCAATTTTCTCATCAAAAGAATGTAGATATGGATGAACTTGAGACACAATTTCCCAAGCGAGGGAATCAGATGGCTCATGAGAAGTAGCAACTGGTGTAGGGGTAGAAATAGGAGCACACACTGATCTCAAAGATAACTCATTCTGTAAGTTTGTTATCATATTTTTCAGACTTTCAACATCAGCACTTAGCAGCTAATTCTCAACTCTGACTTATTGAATTTCTCGGATCATCCTTGGTTGAATATGCAAGATAATATTTTCCAAGAGAATTGATGCATCTTCTTGACTGAACTGAGTCATTGGACGAGGTTGAGTAGAGATAATTTTCTCAACTCTAGCTAAAAAAGTATCTCCAAAAATTTTCAGATCATATTTGGTCTCAAAGGAGTGATGCTCGTGTAAGGGTGCAGGTAAAGACAGAGGTTCAGATTTTATTTGATGTTCAGAGTCATCTTCAGACTCAGATTCTGATTCAGTTTGAGGTTGGGGATCTGGTTCTGGTTCTAGTTGAGCAATAAACTTTAGTTGAAACAGGGAAGAAAGATCCATTCCAGTTGTAGTTACTTTTTGTGACTCATTTACATCATAAAAGATTGGTAATTCATATAGAGTGTACACATAGTATGTCAAAGAAGGTTGAGAAGCTTCATCAGATCCATCTTCTATAATCTCAAGGTTTTGAGGTTCCTCCACCTCAAATTGTGCTTCTATTTTAGAGACTATAGGCTCACCATGATCAAGACCCACATGATCATCCCTAATATCTACAGAAAACTCTTTCCTTTACAGCTGAAAGGAAATTTCCATCCTCTCTTCAGCAGAGGGAATAATCTCAGGAACCGATTGTTCCACTGGTTGAGCTTCCAGACTTGCTTCTTTCTCAACAGAAAGATCATCTTCAATAGGATCTGTTCTAACGTTTCTTAATATTCTGAAATAGGGAAAACCAATTTTCTTGCAGCATAAGGAGGAGCTTCTGGATTGACATCTGCACTAGAAGCAGGAGCTTCCTATTCTCTCAAACTAACAACAACTTCCTCTCCTCAAGGTATTTCAGAAGGGATAACAGCAGGGACAATAGTCCTTTCTTTTTCAATAGGAGTTGTTTCCATTGGAGGTATTCTAGCTTCTTCTCTAGGAGATACTTCAACTGTTATTTCCTCCTCTTCTTCTTCTTCTTAATACTCAGCCACTTCATCTGGTTCTAAACTAGGATCAGATATATTCTTAGGCCTTCTTGGATAGTCAACAGGATTAAACTTTTTATAGATTTGATCATTATCATCAACCCATTGCTTCTTCCAGGGGTTCTAGCTAATCTTCATCCTTCTGATGATAGTCAAGGATAGGAAGAAATCAAAGTCCTCTAACTTTTCTTCAATTGGTCCAACCATCCCTTTTGCAACTAACATAGCTGAAATCATCCTTGAGTAAAACAAGGAGGTGGATTTTGAAATGACTATGATCAGCTCACAGATATGGTTAATAACATACTTACAAAGGTTGATCTTATGGCCATTCTTCAACAGGTGAATCAAGAACACATCCTGATACTTCATCACAGCAAAATCTCCTTTTATCGGACTAATCAAATTCTAAACAAACTTGAACCAAAGTCTAGTCTCCCCATCTAATTCAGCAGCTATGGCACTTCGCGTGCTTCCATTTCCAGTCAGGATTTCCAAAGCGTTCTCCAGGTCAAAGATGTCGGTTGTTGGAGGAGGGTATCTCTGGTAATCCTCAGAAACTCCTTCATGTGGAATCTCTAGGCATGCAGCCCACAACCTCGAAGAGAAAGAGCACTTCTGGCCATTTATCCAGATTTTCACCATAAATCTTTCTCCAAACTCAAAAGAAAACTTCACATATTGGCAGAATTGAGATAACAGTCTCGGTTAAATCGGTCTATTCTATCCAGTGAACCATTCAATCCATCCTTGTCCTCTTAAAACTTTCAAAACTTAAGATCTGCTAGACAACAACCACTCTGGGCAAACCTCTTTTTCAGGTACAACTATATGGCTTACCAGGTTTGGGTTTAGAGGTCCTTCGGAAGCTGTCCTCGGTATCCTCTTCTGTTTCTTAGAGTGGCACTTCTTAGACGAGGGTGAATATGGATGCTTCATCCTTGGCATTCACTGAAGGTTTGTGCGAGAGGGAAGAGAAGGTTCAAGAGAGAGTTCGGGTAATGAATCGAATGAAAGAATTAAGTTTTATCATTTTGTAATGTCAAATGTCATAAAAAACACGGGAAATCAAATAGTGGTGAAATAAAAATTACCGCAATATGGGTTGAAATAAAAATATAAATAATCATCACGGTGAGACCGTGAGTAGGCATTATGGTGTGATGAAAACTAGTCATTACAGTGAGACAGTTGGTGGTCTTCACGGTGAGACAGTGAGTTGACAGACCGTGAGCATAAAGTCTTGATGGTGAGACAGTGAGCATTCTGTGTAGTCACAGTGAGACAGTGAGTTGACAGTCCGTCATCATAATATAGTGACTTAGAAACAGTGACCATGAAACCTTAAAGTAAAATACAGTAAATTATTGAGCATTAAGATCAGTAAGAATATCTATTTATGATTAATCATACCAAGATCATGTATAATGTAGTCTAATATTTCAGAATTTAAAGGTTTAGTGAATATATCAGCAAGTTGATATTCAGTACCAATGAATTCCAAAGTGATATCACCTTTTTGATAATGATCCATCAAAAAGTGATGTCTTACATCAATATGTTTTGTCCTAGAATGAGAAACATGATTCTTATAAATATTAATAGCACTTGTGTTGTCACAATTTATTGGTACATGTCTGAATTGATATCCATAGTCTAGTAATGTGTGTTTCATCCACAAAATTTGTGCACAACAACTTCGAGTAGCTATGTATTCATCTTCTACAGTAGATAATGCTAGAGAATTTTGTTTCTTACTACACCATGATACTAGTGACTTTCCTAAAAGATGACATGTTCCAGAGGTGCTTTTTCTATCTAACTTACATCCAGTAAAATCAACATCAGAATAACTAACTAATTTAAATGGTTGTCCTTTGGGATAGAAAAGTCCTAAATTGGGAGTATTCTTGAGGTATTTGAAAATTCTCTTCACAGCATTTAAATGTGACTCTTTAGGGTTTTCTTGAAAATGGGCACACATACACACACTAAAAATAATATCAAGATGACTAGTAGTTAGGTAGAGTAGACTTCCAATCGTTCCTCTATAAGTGGTTTGATCAACAGATTTACCATTTTCATCAAGATCCATCTTACAGGTGGTACTAATGGGTGTGTCACTACCTTTTGTGCCATCCAATCCAAAACATTTTAAAAGATCTCTAGTATATTTACTTTGAGTTAAAATAATTCCATCATCATTTTGAAAGATTTGAAATCCAAGAAAGAATTTAAGTTCACCCATTAAACTCATTTCAAATTCATTTTTCATCATTTTAGAAAACTCAGTACATAGGGAATTTCATGAAGATCAAAAAATAATATCATCTACATAAATTTGTACTACTAAAACATATTTAGAAATTCGTTTTATAAATAGATTAGGATCAACTATTCCTTTTGTAAAATCTTTGGAAATTAGAAAAGTACTTAATCTATCATACCAAGATCTTGGAGCTTGCTTTAAACCATATAAAGATTTTGATAATTCGAAAATATGATTTGGAAAATGAGGGTCTGAGAATCCAGGTGGTTGTTCAACAAAAACATACTC
Organism: Viscum album; assembly: GCA_963277665.1. NCBI lineage: Eukaryota > Viridiplantae > Streptophyta > Magnoliopsida > Santalales > Viscaceae > Viscum > Viscum album. The sequence goes on from OY728165.1 coordinate 829,143,144, forward strand.
AACAATATATCCATTTAAAAATGAACTCTTGACATCCATTTGATATAGTTTGAAATTTAGATGATCAGGATAAGCAAGTAAAATCCTAATATCTTCTAACCTGGCTACTGGAGAAAAAGTATCCTCATAGTCAATACCTTCTTCTTGACTATAGCCTTGTGTAACTAGCCTAGCTTTATTTCTAACTATGTTTCCAGATTTAACTACTTTATTTCTAAACACCCATTTAGTGCCTATTTTGAAAGTGTCCTTAGGCCTTTCAACAAGATTCCAAACATTATTTCATTCAAATTGATTGAGTTCTTCTTGCATAGCAATTACCCAAAATTCATCATTAATAGAATCATAAATGTTTTTAGGTTCAAGCTATGACAAGAAGGATTGATGTTCAACCTGATTTCTAAGAGAACCTCTAGTCTGTGTCCCTCTTTCAAGATTTCCTACAACAACATCTAAAGGATGATTCTGTAGAATTCTAGATGATCTAGTAAAGGTAGCACTAGAAATTTCAGGTTCTTCTCTAGGTTCAGTTTCATTAGGAGCAGATTCTGGTATAAGTCCAGAACTGGTTGTCTTTATAGCAGGTTCATTAGATTTTTCATTAAGGTCCAGAACAGATAAATCTTCTTCAAGATTTTCAAGAGAGGTTTTAGGCTCATGTGGATCAGTTTCATCAAATTTGATGTGAACAGATTCTTCCACACAAATGGTTCTTTTATTGAAAACTCTATAAGCCTTGATGGTTAAAGAATATCCTAAAAATATTCCTTTATCACTCTTAGAAGCAAACTTATCAAGATTATCTTTCGTATTGAGAATGATGACTTTGCAGCCAAAGACTTTAAAGTAACTAACTTTAGGTTTTCTATTGTTCCACAAATCATATGGGGTCTTCTTAAAAATAGGTCTAATTAAGACAAATTAATAATATAACAAGCTGTATTTATAGCTTCATCCCAAAAGTAAATAGGTAGGTAATATTCATTAAGCATAGTTCTAGCAATTTCTTGCAGGATTCTAATTCTTTTTTATACTACACCATTTTGCTGAGGTGTCCTAGTAGTAGAAAAGTTATGAATATAGCCATTATGAGAGCAGTAGGATTCAAACTCATGATTCTCAATCTCACAGCCATGATCACTTCTTAGGGTTTTAATCTTAAGTCCACTAAGATTTTCTACAGATTTGGAGTACTTAACAAAGTAAGAACAAGCTTCACTTTTGTGAGCTAAGAAGTATACCCAAGTATATCTAGAAAATTCATCTAGTAGGACATAGACATAGTGCTTCCCATTTAAGCTAAAAACTCTAGATGGTCCAAACTAATCCATGTGAACCAACTCGAGAGGTTTAGAAGCTGAAACTTCTTTCTTTGATTTAAAAGAAACCTTATTTTTCTTTCCCTTTTGACAGGGATTACAAACTTTGTCATTTGGAAATTAAAGTTTAGGTAGGTCTCTAACTATGTTCTTCCAAGTTAGTTTTCTATGTGAGTGTATATTGCAGTGTCCTAATATTCTATGCCATAACCAGGACTCTTTATGAAAATCATTTAAATAGGTAACATTTTTCTTATCTAAGGAATTTTAATCAACAACATAAACATTTTCATTTCTTAGAGCAGAAAATAATAAAATATTTTTAGAATTAAAAACATTACAAGAATCATTTTCAAATTTGACATTAAAACCATCATCACATAATTGAGAAATACTTAATAAATTATATTTAAGTCCATCAAAAAATAAAACTTTAGAAATTAAAACTGAATTAGTGTTACCAATTTGGGCTAGGCCGATGATTTTTCTATTAGAATTATCACCAAAGGTGACATGACCTCCTTCAACCTTTATTAAACTCTTGAAGCATGAGTAATCCCCATAAATATGTCTTGAACATCCACTGTACAAATACCATATCTTCTTGTGGGAACTCTTCAAGCAGGTTTCCTACAAAACAGATTTAGATAGGAAATGATTTTGGTACCCAGATCTTCTTGGGTCCAGATAGGTTATCAATCAAAGTTTTCGGTAGCCACATTTGTCTTATGGGTCTCATATAATTTATAGAATCAGAAGATTTTTAAAGATAAACTATATTTGATTTATAACTATGTGAATATCTAGTTGAAGCATATGGATGTATAGAACTAGAACTAGCAGTATTCTGTCCAGATTTAGGAATAAATCTATTTTTAGTAATCTGTCTCTATCCAGGTTTGTAGCCTATTCCAGTAGTGTATTTTTTTGCAACCTTCTTTCCTAGAATTTGAGTTAGTGTATCTTTTCCATTTGTGAACTTCTCTAAGTATTTTCTAAGTTGCTCATTAGAAATTTTCAGTTCAGTGTTCTCCTTTAACAGTTGAGCATTTTTCACTTTTTCAATAGTAAGTTCGGTTTTAACAATAGTAGTGAGAGCATGCTGTTTTTTTAATGATTTGTATTTATCCTTAAGTTCATTGCATGTCTTTTCAAGCATATTACAGTATTCAAATAATTCCTCACTAGTCATGTTTTCAGAATCAGAATCAGATTCTGCATCATCTCCAGAATAATTAGAATTTAAAACATGAGTATCTAAGGTTACCTCAGATGTGTTTGTCATGAAATACATGTTGGCATGATTTCTTTCAGAATTAGACATTTCAGATTCACTTGTGTTGTCTTCAGAAGAACACCAGGTATCCTTCATAGCCTTTTTGTACTTACTGTCCTTGTAATCATATTTTTTCTTGAATTTTAGCTTTGGGTTGTCTGCTTTAATGTGTCCTTTCCTTTTTCACTCATAGAAAACAACTTCATCACTTTTATCTGGATTTTTCCAATACTTCTTCCAATGTCCCGTATTTTCATACTTTCCTTTGTAATTTGATTTTCTGGAAATTTTCTTCTTCCTATAAAATTTCTTAAACCTTCTAGCTATCTGAGCAATTTCATCATCACTATCAGAGTCTGAATTTTCACTGGTTGAACTGTCAGTTTGTATTTGATCTTTTTCTTTGTCCTTATTCTTTGAAGTAGTAGTCTTGAAAGCCACATATTTTCTTTTTGGTTCATCCTCTTCCTCTTTATTCACCTTGAGTTCTTCCTCATACATCATAAGCTTACCAATGAGTTCTTTGATAGGTAGAGTAGCAATGTCACATGACTCTCTAATTGAAACAGAGGTACCTCCCCATCGGTCTGGTAAATATCTCAAGATTCTCATAATTTGTTCCTTCGCTGGAACAGCCTTTCCGAGTGAATTAATTGTATTGAATATCTCATTAAACCTGAGATTCATATCAAAAATAGGTTTATCAGTCTTCATTATAAAATTATCATATTTAATAGTATATGTATTTAATCTCATTTCTTTTACATTGGTTGTTCCTTCATGAGAAACACCCAAAGTATCCCATATTTCAAAAGCAGTTTTGCAAGTAGAAATTATGTTAAACTCCTTATCTCCTAGAGTACTGTACAGGGCATTCATGGAATTACAATTATTATTGTGGTAAGTCTTTGTAGGTTTATCCCAAGTTGTTCTTTTAGTTTTTTTAATTTTATATTGTGACTCTATAGCGGTCCAGATATCAAAACCCATGCTTTCTAAATGAATTTTCATTTTAGGTTTCCACTGAGAATAGTTTGTACCATTAAAGAAAGGTGGCATGTTAGTAGCATCACCCTCTAGTATATTATCCATAGATAGATTTTATAAAGATAATTTAAAGAGATAAAATTTAGAACTAACAGAAATTTAAGACCTTTAAAGGTGCAACTAAAATCACAGTTAAAAAACAGAGTATTTTTAAAGTCCTTAAACAAAACCTAAACCTCTGATACCAAATGTTGGTCGGAGTGGATACTCAAGAGGGAGGTGAATTGATTTCCAATTAAAATTTCTGTTAAAATATTTTCTATTTAAAATCCCCCAATTTATAAAACAAGTTAAACTGTAGTGAATTTATACATACTGAAAATTTTCACTTAGCTTCTCATAAATTGATTAGGTCTCAGTTAATTTAACCACAAGATCAAACTAACTTTTGAAACTAACCTACTGATTTACAATAAGTTTAAACACTTGCTAATTTAACTATCAAAGTAGATTTAAAATAGTTTTTTATTTTAAAGTAATAGTAGTAGAATAAATGAGATATATGTAGTATACTTTAAACTTAAACTAAAGATGCACAACAGATATAACAAGTGGTTCAGTCTCAAGACGAGACTTAGTCCTCTCAAATTTATATAAATTTGATCCACAACCTGGATCGGGGTAAACAACAGTTTACAAAATTGTCCAGGCCACGCAGGGACCCCTACCACTGTTCTTCATGGGAAACAAAACAATGACCAGGCCACACACGGACCTCTTCCAAAGTTGAAATAGGTAAACAAGAGTTAAGATATTTGAAGTGAGGATTTTGATATCCTCTAATTCAGTGTAGGAGACAGTTTGTGTATAATAAATACAGAGTACACCACACTGCTCAAAATTTAGTAAATAAATCACTTAGAGAGAACAGATAAGAGTTCAGAAAGCTCTAGTGATTATCAATGTAGCTCTGTACTCGTTGGATTCATCAGGAATTATTCTGAGTCCTTCTCTGGTTTTTCTGTTGAAAAACAGAGTGTCGTAGTTCAGCTTGTCTTCTACAAGAGTGAGAATGATCTCTTGATTCGTCGTGTGTTCTTCAGTGGTGTTGGATTGCATTCATAAGAGTTCTTTGAAAGTCTTGCAATCTCTTTCTTGCTCAGGATTTTTCTTCTTGTTCAGCGCAGTGCTCACGGGTGTATGTATGTTCTTCTCATTGTAAATTCACACCTGCACACCACACGTGTACTGCATCTCAAAATTCCTTATATTCCGCGCATTCTGGCAGTAGTAATGATTCCCTTTTCATAGGTACGAGATACGGTTTCCTAACATTCCAACAACTATCATTAAATAAAATTAATTTCATTAAAAACATCAAATATGACCATTAGTATTATTTAAATAATATTGACAAAAAGTTAAGAAACAGTGTCACAGTGATTAAGTAAACGGTGTCTTCTTCACGGTATAGTCTTCATGGTATGAGGTTCACGGAATGAGCTTCACGGTATGTCCATCTCATGGTGTGTAGCTCACGGTGTCAGGATCAAGGTTTCTCCTTCATGGTGTCTGGTTCACGGTGTCTGGGTCACGGTGTCTGAGTCACGGTTTGTCCTTCACGGTGTCTAGTTCATGGTGTCTGGGTCACGGTGTCTCGGTCACGGTGTCTGGGTCATGGTGTCTAGGTCACGGTGTCTGGGTCACGTTTTGTCCATACTTAGACAAATATCTATATTTGGACTTAGATAGTAATATGCAGAATATGGATTAAGTTTAATCATTAGAGAGTAAGAGAACTTTAATCATAAATATAAAGGCTTGATAATATATGTGAGATTTGTGATCATGCATAAGACTTGTAAATAATAAACAGAGTAATTAACATCCATAAGATTTTTTATCATTAAAACATGATGTGTAGTTATTATTGAGATTGAAGAGCATTAGAAATATGTTCAATGAAGATTGAGATTAATTAACAGTAATAGGATTTGTGACCATTAAAACATGATTAACACATGAGGAGTCCAACAATATGCATGTCTTCGAGCATGATTCTCTCATTTTTCAAAATCATTTGAGCTAGATACACTGTCTCATAAGGTCGTAGTATCCACACTTGATCCCATGATTCTACATAATATTCAACCACCTCCTTACACTAGTATATAAATTAATGGATGCTTTGGGATATGAAGAGTGACCTTCATTTTCTGGTAATCGATGTTGTCTTTGTATTGTGATGGCCAATCCATACCCAATATAGCATCAACCACCAAAAAATGGAGTATGATAAAAAATTATGGGTGGTTCAACCCCCAAAATTTAATTAGGGAGGAGTTATATACTTTGGATGAAATAATTTCCCTATTTATAATCTCATATATAACTCAACATACAAATTTTTAGGTGTTGATTGAATAGTTCTACTATACTTGAAAGATACGAAAGAATGCATAGAACCGGAATCAAATAGTTTGTTTTCTATTTTTGAATAAATAACTAGCACACCTATCACAACATCATTGTCCAGATCCACATTAGCAGTAATGATATCATAATCCCTTATAGGTTTCCTTTGATATTTTTGTGTTTTTCCTCCAAAAATTCTTGGTTTAGTGAATTTATTTTTAAAATGCACATGCTCCTTGTAGTTGAAACACTGCACAATACGCTGAGTGTTGATCCTAAAATTCATTTATTCCATCACATTAGTTTAATTCTTTATATCCCTTTGATAGTTCTTAGCAATATGCCCCATTCATCCACATTTGAAGTATTTCTTGGTTCCCTTAAAAAAGTTCCTTGGATGCTTCTTCCAAAAATTAAGACACGTGGGATGTTCGGTCTTCTTTACATCATGGGATTTGTTTACTGATCCACCCATGTTACACTCCATATTTCTCTTTTTTTACCAGTCCCATGAGACCACTGATTTCTTTGATCTCAATTTCATCCCTAAGGGAACAATGAAAAATATCATCGTACATATCAAATTCTTGAATCACCAACGATTTTCATAGAATCATATTTAGTCCACTAAATAAGTGATCCAACTTTCTTTCAGTGTTCATGAAATAGTATTAGGCATACCTTGAAAGACTTGTAAAGTTTTCTTTATACACCCTAATAGACTCATCTTCTTTTTTATTAAGTTTGAGGAATTCTATTTCTATCATGAGATGGAGGGTTCGTGGAAACTAATTATTGAAAAATATTTTCTTCAAATATTCCTATTCCATGGAATCAATTTCCTCTTTATAATTTGTGTTCCTGTTCAGTGTCCACCACTGATCAGCTTCCCCATAAAAATGATAGACCATAAACATAACTTTCTCTTATTCTGAGCACTAGAGGATAGTGAATATATTTTCAGTGGAGTTAATCTATTGTTCCACAAGGATGGGATCAAAAGATACACTAACCATGGGAGGTTTTTTTCACATTAGGGATTAAATGGAAAATTTTTCTTTCCTTGGAGATGGAGGGTGTTCCACATAATTAATGTTATTATTCATAACTTGATCCAGTTAAGAGAGTTCTTCTATAAATATTTGAGCACCCATTCCCATCATATCTGGCATGTTATTAAGGAAATCATCACATTCCATATCTCATTGATTGTTGGAACATGTTCTTATATTTACCATCATTAACTAAGAAAAATAAAGTGTAAGTAGGGGGCTTGAATACATAGATAATAAGCATAAGAGGAAATTTTGAACATAAAAGGATAAACATGTAATGGAAATGTATATCCTAACTTGTGATTCCCTAGGTTTCAAACTAGGTTATCCAGGATCCGTAACCTAACATATATTCTTATATTCTTTTTCTGTTCCGTTAATAAATATTTATAATGATCTAATAAATTTACAAAATCATATCCCATGGGAGTGTCAAACAAGGTTCACATTAAGTCTCGTTTTTGGGTACCTCATTACCCTAAGTCAAGCCCAAAATACCTTGTCAAAGATGTTACAACATGGTACATCTTTTCCCAAACCACATCCACTAATAGTTTCCAGACACATATTTATTTTCTTGATAAACCACTTACTCTATACTTAAAAAAATTTAGGTATGTTTTCTTATAATTAGTCTTATCCCTAAGGTTCTTACTAAATTTATTTAGTTCTAATATCCAAAAATAACTGTGATTTCCTCTCATCCCAACTATAGTGACCCAATATTTTTTTAAAGAATCATTAGATGATTCTATTAATATTTAAAAATCATATTACAAGTCATCTATCTTATATTTTAGTGTATTACAATATTAGGATGATAATTAAACATCATAAAAACAACTTTTATTTTATCTCCACATTGATCTCCTAACATCAATTGTGCTCAAACATCTATATAGGATAACCCGGGGATAACATGAACAAAGGGAAGAGCTAAAAAACCATGTAAGGTAATAATCATAAGAATAAATCTTTAACACATGGGTGATAAGGTGTAACATAATTATATAATAAGGCATGGAGCATAAATAATATTAACAAATAAATCATGGGATCTTATAATCATGGAATCATAGTAATGTGGAAGCACCATAAAACATGACTTTAGCATGATTCAAGGCTCATTTCACATATAGGATCACGAGTTAAGGATCACTACACATAGAGGATCATGATTCATGGATAACCACCAAGATCGTTGCACATGGAGCATGAGTCAAGGCTAACAACCAAGACCGTTACACATAAAGCCTTGTGAGACTAAAATTTACCCAATTAATTATAACACTATTTGGGTGAACCCATCATAACATGTTCATTAATATTTTTTCCATATAAATTATCATAAGTAAGGGATCAAATATAAACATAAAGTTTACCCATGGAAAGAAGTGGGTATCTTAATCATGTCATAAAGCATAATAAATTGGTGTAACATAACATTTTCCACGAATGAAAGGAATTAAATCACACATAGAAATTCATAAAGTATAATAGGCATATATCATGATAGTATATTTCAAACCGAAGTGATAACATGTAATAATAGTATTTAAGAAACTTTATAATTAAAATATTTTAGTGTAGTTTAAGGAACATATCAAAGATCATTTAAAAGGGATAAAGGAATAATATTTTATATAATAACAGAAGTAAATCAATATGGTTCTCATAAAAAATGGGTAGTTTTATAAAAATAATGGTAGGTTAAAATAGTTTATGGGGTGAACTTGAAAATGGGAAAAAATTCAGGGTGTTCCCTTAAAACGGCATGCTTATTGGGAAGTATCGAGAAAGGAACCACTTAAAACATGTATATCCATGAATAAGGGGCATGAAAAGATCTTGATACATGAGTTTGAAACAGTTAAATAGTATTTATAATACTTACATAAAAATAAAATATAATTTCACTTGGTTAAAAAGAGATGAAGAAAAACATGAAGGAATAACGGAGGTTCAGGTAGAATCTCTTACCGTAAGTCTGAAGGTCTCATTCACTTAATCATAATTTCCTAGATAACCAAATTATATATATAAATTAATAAATATAGAAACTATTCTACAAGAATTTTATTTAGTATCATTTTATTAAGTTATTTTATTCCCTTTTTATATTTTATAATGTTCAATTTAATTGTTTGTGAGTGCTTGTTTTCTTAGCTTTCATGATCGGTTCGCTTAAATAAGAGTGTGGAAGTTCATGTAACATTGGAATGGTTTTCCAAAACTGTAATTATATTATATTAATTAAATTCTACAAGATAAAATGGTTATACTATTAATTTTATTAAATGGGAAAAAGAGGAATCATTATTTAAATTCTTAATGATAAATGCTTGGATTAATTTGGTGGTTTTTTGATCATAATGAACTCATTTTATTTTATAAATTAATATCATGTATAAAAAAATTATTCCAGAAAATTAAATACATATATTATAATTTTTTTCAACCCTAAATTTTTTTATAATGAGCCTTCAATATGGTTATAGAAATTGAAAACTTTTCATACTTGAATGTGATAAATTAACACATCTTAGAAGGTGTTTTCATTTTCAATATAATGGGAGGGGATAGGAGAGATGATAATGAATTATTCCATTAGAATAAAAAAATTCCATAATTTTATTGTACATAAGTTATCATGCCATTTTCATGAGTGGAGTTGATGATATAAAAATAAATGAAATTAACTTCAAAATAAAATAAAATAATCAAAAAGAGGAATTTACCTCTTGAATTTATCCTCCTTGAGAGCTTCCTTAGGGAAGAGGTTTTGGAATTTTGATGAGTTAAACAGCTTGGGAATGTGGGGTAGGGTATTGGGAAGGTATTTTAGTATAATTTTTACAAGGAACAAGGCTTTATAGGTGTGATTGGAATAGGTGGTGAGGTGTGGTATTTATAATGGAGGAGAAGAGTGTTTTCTCAATATTTAATTCATTGGTTTCTTATTTTTCCCAAGACATGCAATAGTGTTGATTATTGAGAATAAATACATTAATTAGATTATGAGAGTTTGAACCAATGGTTCCTACATTATTCATGACTCAATGAATAGTGTATTTAACTTACAATGTATACCAACCGTAAATTACCATATTTTACTATTAATGAAAAATTCAAGTATTTCAAAAAAAACATCCAAAAAATTCACCCCATCCATTTTCCAATGTTTAGAATTCAAAAATGAAATCCATTTTTTAAAAATAATTTTCTAAATATGAGAAATTTATTTCTTTAATTATAATCATTATTTACTTGAAAATACAAAATTTAAAATTAAAAGTGATTTTCTAACACTTTTAAAACATTAATTGAAGTATCATAAAATTATCATATAATCACAAGATATAAAAATATTATTTTATGAATACATTTTATGAGAACAAATTTTCTTTTAATTTATTATATTAATCATAAAATTTTAATTAAATATACATGACTTACAAAAATACTGACACTTAATTAATACTTTTAAAAATATGTATTTAATTATAATATGGTATAATTTTATCATATTAACACTGATAATATTTAAAAAATTTATCTACACCATCATTGGTGAGGTTACTATTACATTGTCTAATTTACTATTCACAATGGTCACATTACTATTCCAAAGGTCATGTTACTATTTATTCAGCAAGTGTTTCTTAACTTATTGAGATATCTTTTATTTCACGCATTCTTCTTTTATAAAGTTTGTATTATGTTCTATATATAATTTTATGTGATTATACTATAAGACATAATTATAAGAATGGAAATCCATTGATGAAACATTAAGTCAATATAGGTAAGGATTCTAGGAAGAAGATAGCTATTTTGGTAAGTGTATTGGGCAGGGCCTGGCTGAATATAAGAGGTTTGAGTGGTGTGAGTAAGTGATAGATGTGGTGGTTTTTTATAGGGAAGGAAAGAGACTCACTTGTATTTTTTAGAAACAAGTTATGTGTACACATGTTCTTACCTAAAAAAATTTATATTGAACCAAAAATTCATTAATGGTAGGTTTATGGAAGAATTATGGGCATCCAAGTGGTTTTCGACAAGTGGATAGGTTATTTGGGCCCTTAATTTTAAGGTTTAGTCCCTAATTAAGATTAATTTGGAATTAATCCTTGTGATTAATTTAAATAACTTTTACTAATCATTTTGGAAAACATTTAAATTAGTCCTATTATAATCTAAATACTATAATGAATACAATGGTGTATGTCAGTTTTTTGAAATTCATACCATAGAAGCGGCAAAATTATGATTAATGTTAATCCCACAAATGGGATGAAATAACAGGTTTTTTAAGGAGAAAAATGTTCAAAAATTTGTTAAGATTTTATATTCAATTTCCAATTGAAATTAATTATAGTGAATTAAATTTTATTAATATATATAATATATAAAAATTGTGACCTTAAAAATTTTATAATATCCTTTAACATTAATAATTTATTAAACAAAAAGGTGGTTTTTAACTGAAAAGCAGTATTTTTGACTATTCATCAAAAAATGATGTTTCTCAGAAAAATCACAAAAAATACCCCTAAAATAAATTTGAATTTATGATTAAAAAATGAATTTTATTTTATCAAATACAATTTCTAAATGAATCCAAAATAAATTTTAGTATTAAAAGCGGTTTGTTTAAGAAAACAGTATTTTGAAACAAAATAAGACTTTACCAAAAATCATATCTTTCATTATCAATATATTTAATTTATATAAAAAAATTATAAATAATATTTGATTATTATTATTATTCCTATTACTAAGTTTAACATGTAGGTTATAATTATCTCCTTTAAATAATTATATCATCAAAATGATGTTTCATAGGAACTCTACGTTTTTTGTGATGTACACCATGTCAGTGTCATGTGTATCATATGCCATTTTGGTGCTTCATGTAACATATTCCATGTTGGTGATTCATGTATCATATACCGATTTTGGTTTGTGTGAATTGAATAGTTTAAATAATTCATTGTAGCAAACAATTGAATATTTAATTTATTTGAAAAAAAATGTCCCTAAAAACTTGGGGTGTTACATTATACCCCCTTAAAATGAATTTCACCCTATAAAGTCATCAATATGGTTAAATAATGATGATACTTATACTTCATCATATCCTCAAGTTCCCATTTAGCTTCCTTTAACTGGTTATTTCTCCATAAAACATTGACTACGTGAGTGGTCTTGTTTCGTATAATTTTCTCTAATGGGTCAAGAATTTCAACTAGTTGTTCTTTGTAAGATAAATCCTACTACAGAGATATGTCCTCTGAGTTTAATACATGTTAAGGTTCATTTATAAAATTCCATGAGAGAGATACATGGAAAACATCATAGACTTAAGAGATATTTAGAGAATGTTCCAAGAGATATGCTCCCATCCCGATATGATCAAGAATCTCAAAGAGACATATATATCTAGGGCTTAGTTTACCTTTATTCTTAAATATAATAACTTTTTTCTTAGGGGAGATTCATAGAAACGCCTTTTCACCATATTCAAATTCTACATCACACCGGTGATTATCAACATCTATTTTTTTCCAACTTTGAGCTTCCTTGATATGATTCTAAATGGTTCTAACCTTATTAACCATTTCCTCATCAAAATTAGGTCCCAAAATCATTCTTTCTCCAACTTCATCCCAACATGTTAGAGCTCAACATTTCATTCCATAAAATGATTCATAAGGATTCATATGAATGATTTATTTAATGTTATTGTTTAATACAAACTCAACTAGAGTAAGGTGTTGATCCTAACCACCCTTTAAATCTAGAGAACAATATCTAAACATATCCTCTAGGGTTTTAATCATTCTACCAGACTGGCCATTTGTCTGAGGATGATAATCAGTGTTGAAATTCAATTTTTTATCAAGTGATTTATGAATAATTCCCAAAAACAATGAGGTAAACCTCATATCATGATCTGATATAATGGAATATGGTACCCCAGGAAACTATACCACCTCCATAATGTATATCCTAGCATTCTGATCCAAAGAAAATTCTTCTCTGATAGTGATGAAGTGTGCTGAATTATTAAAGTGATTGACTACCACTGATATATAATTTTACCCTTTAGTTTTTTTGGGTAGGTCAATGACAAACCCCATAGTTATTTTCTCCCATTTCCATTTTGGTAGGGGTAATGGATGAAACATCCCATTTGACTTTTTTCATTATTACATAACTTGTTGGCATACCAAACACCAAGATACAAACTCTATGATATATCTCCTCAGTCCATCCCACTAGAAGTATTCTCTCAAGTACTTATACATCTTCATACTTTTATTATGAATAGAGGATTATGAATTGTGATCATTTTCTAATATCTCCTTCATCAAATCAGGTATGGAAGGAACAGATACATGGTTCCTAAAACTTATCATTCCATCCTAGTCAAGGTTAAACTATGGAACATTTCTAAATTTCATTTTCATGTCTTTATCTTACTTTTACACCTGCTTAATCTTTAATTCGATATAGGGTTGAACATTTATTTAAGAAAGATAAAAATGTTCCCCTTCTATAAAGATTTCTTGGTCCATACTTTATATATCAAGAAATATTAGATCTTTTTTATCCTTATCATTGATAGTCTAGCATGATCCTTCTGACTCAAATCATTATATCCCTTGTTTTCTTTCCCAATGTGGTAATGTATTGAGCAATCATAATTCTTTACCAAAACTATCTATCTTCTTTGGCACATGTTCAAATCCTTCTATGTGAATATTTATTTTATACTTTTATGATCATTATATATGTCACACTTTTCCCCATAATGATAATTCCTCTATATCATTAATGTAAAAATTATTCCTGCTAACTCCAAATCACGAGTTGGGTAATTCTGCTCATGAATCTTCAACTATTTTAGGGGCATAGTTTATAATGATGTTATTTTTCATAAAAACACATCTCAATCCATTCTTGGATGCACATATATATATTACAAACCCTTATCCACTATAAGTTGATGTAATAATAGGTTCACAAACCAACTTTCTCTTCAGTTCCTTCAAATTTTCCTCACATTCATCTGTCCGAAGGAACTTGACACCCTTCTAAGTTAACTTCTTCAGAGGATTAGACTGTTATGAGAAATTATCCACAAACCATCAATAATACCCATATAAACTAATAAATCTATGATCTTAATAATTTTTGTTGGTCTAATCCAACATTCAATAGCCTATGTCTTTGATGGATCCACTACAATACCATATCTTGAGATTATATGACTCAAAAATGAAAACTTTTACATCCAAAATTCACACTTTTTAAATTTTTCATATAGATTTTTCTTTTTTACAGTCTTTAGTACAATTCTAAATTGATCTTCATACTCCTCATTTCTCATTAAATAGATTATAATACCATCTATAAAGACTACCACAAACATATCAAAGTAATATCTAAAGACTCTATTCATAAAATCCATGAAGATAGCAGGGTAATTACTAAGACCAAAAGGCATCACAATATATTCACGGTTTTTATACCTTGTATAGAATTTCATCATGGGTATATCATCTTTCATTACCCCCAATTGATGATATCTAAAATTAAGATCAATATTGTAAAATTAATGGGCTCCATGTACTTGATCAAATAATTCATCAATATGTGGATGAGGATACTTGTTCTTGATTGTGATCTTATTCAACTGTCGATAATCATTGAGGATTCTCATCGATCTGTCTTTCTTTTTCTCAAAAATAACTAGAGAACCCAAAGATGACACACCTGGAAAAATGAATCCCTTATGAAGTTTTTCTAGGAGTTTCTCCTTCTATTATTATAACTTAGACAGAGCCATTATATTAGGTTTCATTGAAATTGTTTTTGAACCAGGTATGAGTTCTATTGAGAACTCAACTTCATGTTTTGGTGGAATACTAGGAAACTCTTCTGAAAGGAAATCCACAAAATCCCAAACAATAGGCATATCCTCAATGTATATTCTCTCCCTAAAAATTTGAGATAAAAACCCTTTTAAATGGGAATTAAGACCCATACATTGGATGTAATATCCATAGGATGTTTATACTTATCATCACATGGATGGATGATCATAGGAGTGTTAGAAATATCAAATATAACTTCCCTTCCATGTCAATTAATGTTTCATATTTTTAGATAAATAAAATCCATGCCTAATATGAAATCAAATTTGACCAAAGGAAGAATGAAAAAATTTGCAGGAAGTAGTTTCCCACAAACTTCAACCAGATAGGAATCATAGACATGAGATGCAATCATCTTTCCATTATTGGTTTTCACTACTAATTCTACATATAATTTTTTTAGTAATATTTACACGCTTATAAAATTATTTAGATATGAAAGAGTGGGTTGGTATAGAATAAAATATGACATTAGCTATTCTATAGTGGATAGAAAGTGTACCTTTCGTCAGGTTGTTATTTCATCACTCATTAGAAACAGTGATTCCATGATATTTCCCCTTGTCTCTCGATATAATAGATTCCTAATGTTGATCATCATCACAAGATCTTTGGTTTGGGAAGAGTTTATCCTAATGCACATTGTCCTTACACTTGTATCACTAAATCATGGGAGGTTTATTTTGTGATTTTTTTTCGGCATTCACAATGTTATCTAACTTCTTCCCATCACTTCGGAAATCATTTTCATGGCTACCTTCCTTTCCACACTTAAAACATTTATTAATCCCATTATGAAAATTTCCTCCATTATTATTCCCACACTTTGAACATATAGTAAATCACATCTTCTTTGGTTCATGGTTTTTAGATTTTTCCTTTAAACTCATTCTTCCTCTTCTTATCAAAACCTTTAGATTGAAACATGACTCCAACCTCCATTTCATCCTTGATTTCACAATGTACAATCTATTCATACCTACTAAATTATCTAATGTCCAACACCCTTTTGACACTTTTATTTAATCCAATGAGTAACCTATCAACTTTACTTTTGGGTTGGATGACAATTCCTAAAGCATACATTGAAAGTCTCATGAAATTATCCTCATAGGTACCAAAAAATTCATTATCCCTTTACATAAACTCAAGGAACGTTTTTTCCATCCTAGTATAATGAATCCAGAAAACTACTTATTGAAAAATAATATATTGAACTCATCCAAATACATATATTCTATCTCATATTTTGGCCTTTTATTCTTGATTCGAGTCTACCATTTATTTTATTTTCCTTATAATCAATAAATTGTCAGACTGACTTTCTCATGATCTGAACACTGAATAATAGAGAATATGTTTTCCTCGGTACTAATCTATTTTTTTAGAAACAAGTGGATCAGAATACCCTCTGAATGAAGGTTTAAGTTACCTCATGAATGACACAATAGAATTTTGTTCCCTCATTTTCTCATTTAGAATTCCACCATGATTCATATCTTGAGAAAGTTGTGTGATCATAGAAACAATATTTTTCATACCAGCTCCCATAGAATTCAGTTTCTCAGGAATATAATCATTGGATATTCCATCAAAATCACCATTAATGTATTTCCTTCTGGTTCCATCCCTTGAATAAAACCAAAATCATAAAATAATAAATAGTTATCATAATGAGGAACCCGATAATCATGAAAAATAACTTATAGGATGTTTAACATATGAAACCTTCCTTAATATATTAACCACTTAGTTTATCCTAGGTTATTCATAAATAAATTATATTTAAATGCTTCATGATATTTTAGGAAGAGTTTGTGATTTTCAAAATCATATACCCTAGGAGTGTCAAACCAGGTGTGAATCAAGACCCATTTTCATGTATCAAATTACCCCAATTCAAGCCCAGAATATCTTGTTAGAGTTGTTAAACCAAGGTACATTTATTCCAGAGCCATATCCACTTGTAGTATCCAGTCAGGGATGTATTTCTTGGAAACCACTCACTCTATCCATTACCAAAATTCCAGTATATTTTCCTAAATTTTGACTCATTCTTATAATTATCCTTCGACATTTCCATAGGGTTCTCGTTAAGGTTTTTACATCCTATTTTCTACAGGTTAACTAAAATTTTCCGTTAATACCAACAAAATGGACCCAGTCCTGAAATACATTAACATTACATAAATTTTATAGAATACATAAAACATTACACAAATATACTCAATAATATCATACTAGTATTGTGCCTTTGGAAACATGGAAACATAAAGTCTAGTTCAAAAATTAGCTACATTATCTCCCAATAGGTACTTCTTTACTATAATCCTTCTTAAACACTTCAAACATAATACATATCTTCATAAATTGGGGAAGGATGCATTAAAAATGGTGGGCTCAAATGCTTAATAAGGGTAAAAAAGGGAGACATGTTAGAAAAATAATGAGTATAAGTGTATGAGAACATGATCCTAAAAAGACAAGATCATACCCTACATATCAAAGATCATATACTTTAATCATGTCATAAAGCATAATAGTTTATAAAACATGAAGAATAATGAAATGGAGAAAACAAAATACTTGATAGAATAACTTAGGAATGAAACATTTAATTTTGGTAGATATAAAATCATATAATTTGATTTCTATAGTAGCCAGGACATTTCTTACAATACCATATTGGTATTATGGGTTCACTCCCCTTACCGTATTTATTGTCATGGGTCACTCCAATAGCCATATTAGTAGCATGAGTTCACTCCTCATACCATCTTGGTAGCCACAGTTCACTCCTATGGCCATCTTGGAAGTCAAGGTTCATTCCAAAGTCCTTCTTAGTATATATCATGAGATATAAATCTTTACCCAATGCATTCGAGTGACATATAGCTCCCACCCATCTCATAATGAAATAATACATACATGTTCCACAATATCATTAAAAATCATATCATAACCCATGAAATGAAATGGGTATTATAAACAAGTAATAATATCATAACATGTGGAAAGATAATGGTTTCATAATCATTTCATCATAAACCTAACCTATTAAAATAAGTGGGTTTCAAAACCATATAACCCATGAATGTGAAACAGGTTCCATAAGCATCATGCCATAAAAACATAATCCATTATGAGAATGAATATGAATGGAAAAATTTAATAATTTCTCCATAATATAATGAGTAACACCAATGTATGTTATATTATATTGTAAATATTTTTTAAATATCTTTAATATCATTTCTTAAAGAAAATATCTTTTTTTCTTTTGAATTTTTATTTATAACATAAATCCTTTTGGAAAAATTTTATTCGAAAATAACATTAAAAACTAATAAAGGAAGCTTTGAAAAAAATAAAAAAAATAAAAACATATTTTCCTTTATAATGTACATCAAAGATATTTTGAAAAAAAATTGAAATTTTTTTTCAAAACATGGTTTTTGAATACAATAGATTTTTGACCAGAGAGAGAGACGGTCTAATTTTTTTTTGAAAACATTTTATTAATTAAAAAAGAGTTTAAAATGGAAATAATACATTAGTATATTGTAAATAAATATATTATATGTAAAATCATGAGTATTCTGGATATATGTATAAAAATATTTCATCTAAGGGAGCATAAATGTAAACAATCTCAAAAGGCGAAGAGATTTTCTCTATAAACACTTATAACTTGGTAACTTAGGATCATACAATAATTTCATTAAAAAAATTACATGAAGTTTAAAATATCATTAATAGAAGTATATTTATGACATAACATGTAAAATGGAAGTATATACACCTCGAAAATGATTTTAGGTGCATAACAAAACATGAGGTTCAAAGAAGGTAAATTGAGACAATTTTTTTTACTGATTTGGTAATTTTTAAAACATAAACCACATGAAATAAATTTCATGAAAAGGATATTTTTATACCAATATATTTTGTTATAAGATACATATAATACAATACTAGGCCATACATACACTACACAAAAGGAAAGAGTTGCAAACATATCATGTATCTCAAGGGAATAAAAAGTGAGATGAAATCTCCGTACCTTGTATCTTGAATCCCGTCGTACTAATTTAAATCACCTGTATAATAAATATAAATTTATTTTCCATTTTCTATAAAACCATATCATTATATCTAATACCTTAAATGTTCTTATTATGTCCTTATATTACCCTCTTGTTAATGATCCTATGTTAAGGTTTACCTTCGGGTAAAATTCACTTTGTTCTTCGCATGGGTCTTAATTTGTTATATCATTGGTCGTTATACTAATATCATGATTCCATAATTTGAAAAATGATATAAATATCATGTATATTAATTATATTTATGTTATAATAATCAATATAATATATAAGTATGAAATGGAATACTTCATTCATAGAGACGGTAAGTGGTATGTATGCATGAAGATTCTTTTCCATTTTTATTGTCGTATTTAATATATGTGTGTAAATGAAATATGTATATATATAATTATAATTGTAGTATTATTATATAATATATATCATATAGGTTCACTAAACCCTTCCTTAATACATTCAATGTGGTGTGTGAACAAATCAAATCGCTTTGAGGGGGATGTAGTCCACACTTCCTCAGACGGTATTATCGTATTAACACCAAATGGAAAGTAAAATGTATGTATTTTAAAAAGAAATTAATAAGCTTAAATACATAATAAATATATTATATAACAAATATAAGTATATTTTCCATCATAATGGCCACTATGAGAGATGGTAAGGAAAATTGAACAATTATTGTTTAGTGAGGTGGTAGTTCTCTATACACTTAAATAGTATGTTCATTATCCATTATATGGTGGTGTGTGTAAGTGTAGTATTAACACTTATAATTAAAACATAATAGTATATTTACGATACTTTTTCATAAAATCATGGTAAAAATAAATTTTAGGGGTGGATAAAGGAAATAAAAGAAAGGACTTGAGAGAAGATGTTACCTCTTGATCGGGTAACTTCTTTTGGTATGTGCCAAAAGGATTCCTTGGATTACTTTATTCCCAAATAAAGGCTCATTATTTGAATATAGGGATATTATTAAGTGGATTTGGTATGTATTTTTAGAAATAAAAAGGTTATATAGGTGTGAGGAAGTTGGAGAGGTGGTGTAATTTTATAGGGAAGGAAATTGACTCACTTGAAATTTTTAGAAACAAGTTATAAGTACACATGTTCTTAACTTAAAAGAGTTATAAAATTACAAAAAAAAACTAATTAATATAACTTTTATGGCCTAATTATGGGAATAAAATGGGTTTTAGACAATTTTATAGGTCATTTTGGCCCTTAATTTTAAGGTTTAGTCCTTAATTAAGCTTAATTTGTCCATAATTACTATGATTAATTTAATCACTTTTACTAATCATTTTTGTCAAAAATTAATTTGGTCATACTAGAATTTAAATGTTATTATCAATAAAATGGTGTATGTAAGTTTTTTTAAATCCAAATCCAAACTGTATAAAATTATGATTAATGCTAATCTCACATACAGGATGCAATAAAGGGTTTTTAAATTAGAAAAAATATTTAAGAGTATATTAATATTTAATATTAAATTTCATAGTGAAATTTATTATTTTGAATTAAATATTATTAATATATTAAATATTTATATAATATCTCCTTAAAACATATTTATAATATCTTTTAAAATTAATAATTAATTAAACAAAGAAATAGTTTTTTTACTGAAAAACAGTTTTTTGACTATTCATCAATAAATGAAGTTTCTCATAGAAACACCAAGATTTCCCTCTAAGATAATTTCAATGTTATAAATTTAAAAAAGAAGTTTATTTTATAAAATTAAATTTCTAAATTTTTCCAAAATAAATTTTCTTATTAATATTGTTTCATTCGAGAAAATAGTATTTTAAAACATAAAAGGACTTCACCAAAAATAATATCGTTCATTATCAATGTGATTTATTCATATAAAAAATTATAATAAATATTTTAAAATTAGTTATTATAGTTCATATTACAAATTTTATTGGGTGGGTTATAATTATCTTATTTAAATTATTGTATCATTAAAATGGTGTTTCATATAAAATCTGTATTGCATGTGATGTATACTAAGTCGGTGTTGTATGTATCGTAAAAAAAGTTGGTGTTGTGTGTGATGTACAACAATTTGGTGTTGCATGTATCATACACTAATTTGGTTCCATTTGAAAGGAATGTAAGGATTAAGGCATTGCGAGACACAAATGAGTATTTAAGTTATTAAAAAAGGTCCATAAAAACTCATGGTGTTATATAAAATCTTAGAAGGAGGAGTTAGAGGTGATGGAGTTCATATATATTAGTACATCCCCTTTGAAGCTTTTGGGTGTAGCGGAAGCATCTTATGGCGCCTTCCCATCTCATCTTTTTTCATGATCAATGATTAATTTGAGATTTAAATGATGATAAATGTTGTGATTAATGGAATTGAATCAAATAATATTGAAAATAGATAAACACTAGAACCAAATATCATGATCATCACATATTATTTATAATTAATTTTATAAGATAATAATTACATTGTGATGAATTATTTCTTCATTTATGGATCTAAAAACTATTCTATGTTTTACTGTCATTTTGTTATAGGAATCAAATATATATTTCCTCTCATGGATATCCACACATGTTCCATGAACCCTAGAATGTCGCATAGGATTCTCTAGTTTCTAGAATGACCGATCCTAAAGCTTTCATTTTTCTCCTTTATTCACCCCAATAACCACTTAAAGGAAGGGTTCTTTTTTATCTATCTTAACTTGAAAGTGTTAGAGAAGTAGGATCACTCTTCCTTCTAAAGAGAACTCTTAGAGAGGCAACTATCTAAGAATTTGACAGGATTATCTTATGATATCATTGTGCACAACAGAAAAATAAATTGTCTCTAGAGAAAAATAATATAATTTTGTTTAGATGGTGTTAGGGTTAAAAAATAATAATTTCACATGTTCCCTTATAATTTCCATAATCCATGAAAAACCCCATGTATATAATAATAACATTATTATTATTATTATTATTATTATTATTATTGTTTCATGACAGGTTCTAAAATTGTGAATTAAATTAAATATTATTTATTTAGATAATATTCAATATATATTATTTCTCATATGAATATTAGAATGGGTCCAACATTCCTCCATTACATTTACCAAGCCTTGTGTAATGAATATTTATTTAATAAATAAGTATCACATCATTATTCCCCAAAAAATATATAAATATTATTTTCACTAAATAAGAAAAATATATTTATTAAATTTTCTACTCACATAATATTCTATATAATAACTTGTGATGGAATATATGTCATCAAAAAACATTAATAATTATTAAAATACACATGGGATTAATATTTATTCAATATTTTAAATAATAAAAAATCATTTCTTATTTAACTGAAATTCTAGATAAACTTAGTGTGTGGCCCTCTATGCATGTTTCTCAATGGCATTAGGCAAAGCATCCTAAAGTCCAATGTTATCTTCTAGCAACATTCCAAGTCACTCATAGAGAAATAAGTTATTATTTCACTCACATAATACCTCATATGGATTCTTACTATATAATATAATTATTTTACCATGATATCTATAATCAAGAAAGTTGCATGTTGGTGCCATCAACCTATGTGCATGATGTCTATTTCTTTGACTTTATGGAAATTGAACTTTCTTATAGAATACTATGGAATTGTATTTTTTTTAAGCTATATAATTTACATCAAAAGGCATGAGATATAAAATAATATTATATAATAGAAGGGAAAAATCATTTCTCACATTATACATTAATGAAATATTACTTGTGACGCACCCAACATATCCTACCTCACCATGAACATATGCCATCACAGTATTCATAAATACATCAAAGTATGTTAATTATAATACTCATTGATAATAATATTAAACTATAAGAATAAATAAACTTGTCCACATATAGGAAAATCAAATTTCATATATAAATTTAGATTTCCTACTGGCGGGCCTTGTTCTCTTAATATCCTACACTAGATATTACCAAGGGAGTACACCATAAGAAGGTGGCTCAAAGTCCTATGAGTTTCCATCCCTAATATACTATATCATTTGTGTCCCTAAAATTATTTCATCCATCTTTATAAAATAAATCTATGAATACATTTGTGCCACATCTGGGTTCTCATCATAGTGGGGAACTACTATGACCTTTCAATGTGACCACTACTCTTAAGACATTCTCACATACTATATAACACATAAGAACAATCATGATATCCTAAAGATTTTTTTAATATTTAAATTAATGAATAAATATTATCATACAGTAAACAGAATATGGTCCTTGGACACCAACTCCAACATACACTCACATTCACTAGATCCAAATGATAACAAAATTCTGTCTGCTAGCTCTTGTATAATACTTATGATTCTTCTATGATAGGCCTTTAGTCAAGGGTTCCACCATGTTTTATTAAATGGAATTTTTCTTACTATAAATTCACCCCTTTGAGAAAAAACCCTTAAGATTTTATAAAACTATAGTATGTGCTTTATTAATTATTGTGACCTTGGTACATTTACCAGAGTTTCGGCTTTAGTATTATAACAATACATTTTAATAGAATCATTACTTTTAGGTACCACATCAGGCTCCTGAAAAAAGTATTATTTCCAAATTAATTCCTTTCTACATTATAGGACACTATATACTAATAATCATTTATAGAATCTGTTATAAATGGATGATTTGAACTCTTTTAGATCACATATCCCTAATTTAAAAAGAAAACATATCTTGATTGTAACTTCAAATCAATCTGAACTATTTTAAAATTGGAATCAGTATAACCCCTAATGACTATCTCCTAATCACCTCCTTACACCATGAACATATACTTAGATCTTCTCAGATAATTAAGGATATCCTTAACAGAAGACTAATTACATTCTCCTTGATCAACTTGATATCTTCCAACAATGATCAATGTATTGGAAACATCAAGTCAAATACATAACATATCATACATGATTGATCCTATCACTAAAGAATATGGGATCTTACTCACTCTTAATTTCCCTTGTTGTGTATATGGACACATTTTCATAGAAATATATATATCATGTGACACTAGAACCAAACCCCGCATAGATTATTCAATACTAAATATCTTTAGTATCTGGCCAGTGTATTTAATTTGACTTAGTCTAAGCAGGATCTTGAATCTATCATTAAGGATCTAGATCCCTAGAATATAAAATGACTCACCTGAGTCATTTATATAGAGAAACTTCATCAACTAGACCTTAATATATTTTAGGACTGGTATGTTGCTTCCAATAAATAATATGTCAACAACACATACTACTAGAATAATGACCACATTCCCACTAAACCTATTGTAAACACATGGATAACATTTTTTCTTAATGAAACAAAATTATTTTATAGATTAATAGAATAATATTTTCAATGACATATATGCTTGCTTCCATCCATAAATTAATCTATATAACTTTCATATCCTTTTTCTATAACCTATAGTCACAAACCCTTGTAGTAATGTCATGTATACCTGTTCATGAAGGTTTCCATTAAAGAAATATATTTTGAAATCCATCTTTCATATTTCATACTCATGGTAAGCCTCTATAGAAAGTTTAATTGAGATGGATTTAAACATGGAAACTGGTGATAAGATCACATTTTATTCAATTCCAATACGTTTTTAAACCTTTTATCCACTAGCCTTACATTATAGGTATTTTCTTATCCTTCCATTTCCATTTGTCTCTTGAATACCCATTTTCACCCTATGGGATTTACATCAAACGGTGCATCAACCAAAACCCAAATGGAGTTTTGATGCATGGAATAAATTTCAAAATTCATGTAATATTACTATCTTGCAGCTTTCAAGCTCTCAACTTACTCTTTTTATGAAAGAGGTTCATAATTTTCAACTAATAATGAGTCACCATCTTTAGTTACTAGAAAACCATATCTCTCTAGTTCTCTTACCTATCCAGTTATTGTATATAGTACTTGCATATTAGGAACTACTTCTTTCATGAGGACTTGTGGAATCTATACCTATACCAAACCCTATGTATTTTGAACATCAAATTCATTTAATTAAATATTTATCCTAGTATCCTTTTAGAGGATGTGATCCCTCCCAAGAAATATTACTTATATGGAGACAATCACTTTCTTATTTGATGGGTTGTATAGGTAGTATCACTTTGTTTCTTTAGGATACCCTATAAAGATACAAAATGTCCCCTGGGGTGTTGGTTTATTTTCTGATTAGGCCTTACCAAAAACCTTGAAACCCTATACACATGTATGCAAAAACAAAAGTTTATTTCCACTCCATAACTGAAAATAAATTTAATTTCCCACTTTATTTAGATATTGATTTAATGTATATTCTAGAATTTGTAATTCATATCCCCAAAAGGTAAGTGGAATATTTTCATGACTCATCATCAACCTTAACATGTCTAACAAGGTACAGTTCCTCCTTTCACTAACACTATTTCACTATGGTTTGTAAGGTGGAGTTATTTGAGATAGAATCTCAAACTCCTATAAAATGTTGATAAAGTCTTGTTTAATATATTCACCACTTTGATATGATCAAATTTAATTTACCTTAATTACAATTTAATTCTCTACATAATTCCAGAAATATTTGAATTTATCACATTAATAAAACTTATAACTCATCAAGTAGACATATCCATATCTACTAAAGTAATCATTAAAAGTTATGAAGTAAGAATAAACACCTATATATTCTACTAGAAATGGTCTTCACACATTAGTGTGTACAAATCCTAAGAGATCTATGTCTATTTCACCCTGCCCACTGAATTGTAGTTTAGTCATTTTTCCTTGTATACAAGAATGAATTCTTTCAATTGGTTTTATCTCAAAAGATTCTAAATAACCATCTTGAAAAAACTATTTCAAATTATTCTCCTTTATATGACCAAGATGGTGATTTCATACCATGGTGTTATATTAGTAGTTTGAAAATGATTCATTTTCTATTTCCCATACTTGGTTTTCAAGATTTCATTTATAATGACTATTATTTTAATGTGACATATTGTAACATATTTTGTCTTTATAAATGAAAAATTATTTATTTCCAATTTTGAAAATAAATAAATCTATATCTGGGAATGATAAAAAAAATTATTCATGGAAAAAGGTGGTACATAAGAAAAATACCTTAAAACCAATATCACTCTTGTTGGAAATTAACGGTGGTAGTTCCCAATGGCTAGAGTAGCTAGCCTTACACCATTTGAAGATTGCAAAACCCAGCTATCCTCTAGAAATCTTTTAGAATCTACTTGGTTCCTACATTTGGATATATATACGTGAGCACAAAAAGGTTTTTTTAATACCTAATGTGAAAATATTCAAATATTACACTTGATACATAATACTTCTTTATCTTCTCATTGATTCGGGGTGAAGTTATTCTTCCAGTGGCCTTACTTTATATATGTAAAACATATAAATTACCTTTCATTTACCTACCTCTAAATATTAATCTTCTCAGAAGGAAGGTTCTTGGGATCTTTATAATTTTTTTTGAGTCTTTGGGCACTTTTACTTGTTCTTCATTTTCTTATTCACTATATGGATCATGGGATAATCATACCTCACTCCCTTATCCAACTGCAGAATCATATTTAGATGTTTTAAAAGACTCTTCTCAATATTTATCTTATCATAATTAACAATAAAACTAGAGAAGGAATTGGATAGTGAGGAACGTAACAGATATGTTCACAACTTATCTATGAATTTAACCCCTAATAAGCCTAACCATTTAATGTATAAAATAAATGTGACTACATGATTCCTAGTTGGCACCGACTCTTCAATTTTAGTTGTAAAGAGAGAATTTGATATCTCAAATCTCTCTTATCTTTCTTTCTCTTGATAGAGATCCCAAAGGTAATACATCATGCTATATGAATCCTTATCCTCGTGTATTTTTTAAAATATCATTGTTCATGGATGATAACATAACACAATAAAAGTTTGTAGCATCATTCAAATTTTCCTCATAGGGAGACAGTTCTTCCTCACTAGCCTCTTTAAAAGGAACAATATAAATAGGTTATTAAAGTGCAAAAAAATTCTTTTCATGACATAGTATAATGTATAATCACATTCTCCACTCTTGAAAAAAATTGATGATAAGGTTATCCTTATCAATTATGGATTCCAGTGATATGTTTGAATTCAATTTATTATTTTTTCGACAAATAAGATGAGCATAGTTTTAGTAATTTATCTGATAAAATTTAGAAAAATGAATAAATATTATATTTATTAATCTCCCACCATTTTATAAAAACCAAATATCCATCACCATTGAATCCGGAATATCATATTTCTAATACATTCTAGAGGAAATGACCCATATCCCCCTTCTCGTCACCCCAAGTTTTTTTAGTAGAGATAATTGATGGGTTTTAGGTAAGAATTACAAAATCCAACTGTCATGACCCGACCCAATGAGGCTCAATTCACAACTCCCCAAGTCTGTCTCTAATAGGCTAGGGGATGGAGACTAGTGCCGAGTAGGCTATCTCACACACATGGGAGGCCTTAGCCTAAGGTACATGTACACATGCACCCACATACACCACCATGAAATAGTATAGAGATATATAAAAAATGAAAAAATTCATACATACATCTAACCCAACCAGAATACAGTAAAACTACAAAATGGGAAAATATAGGTCCCATCAATCTAAAACTAAAAAAAGAATCCAGCCTACTCTAAAGGTTAGGATTGATGTCAAAAGCACCCACACAAAAGCACCTCGACCTAGCTCCGGTACACACCCTTGTTAGTCTAGCTTACTAGGCTCTGTCTGCTCCGGGTCTTCCTAGGATTCCATTGAAAGGCCTTTGGTCTGCACAATACACAAGACATGTGTGGAAAAAACCTATACAGGGTTGAGTATAAATATAATCAATAGGCCCCCTAAAAATCCCAAAAGAAAAGGGAGAAACTGAAGGGCAACATTCATCTCGACCCAGTCAGAGGAAACCCAAATGAGAGAGAAACTCCATCTCGAGACCATCCTTGTCTAAACACAACTAGTCAACTCTAACCATTGGGTGTGTCATCCAAGATGTGATGACACCACTAGGAAAACCCAGAAAGAAAACAAGATATACTTGTCTCAAGCACCATACATGAGGAGGTTATGACCTCATCTCTAGTGACATATTCTACTCAAGGCTCTAAGGCAACACATAAGTATAAGAAGACACTATACGATCTATGTCATCATATATGACACTCTTCCAAGAGATACACTCCATTGGGTATCACACTTACATCATTGATAGATTATCTGAGAGAACATGCTCGTTAGATATTGCAGCTAATAACATCATGCTGAAACTCAGTGGAAAAATAAAACTGTTAAGATAGTGGATCACTCCTAGGGATCGCTAGGGGATACTAGAACCCAATTTGGTAACTCAAATATCTCTAATATATGGGATCACTCCCATGAGGTACTAGGGGATAATACAACCCAATATGACATTATACATATCACAACACACAAATAGAGGATCATTACCTGTGAATAGGTGGTCACGATGATACTGAAAAACCCATATACTACAACTCGTGAAGTAGGGGACTGTAATGATGATACCAAAAACCCTATCATAACCAAGCACTAAGTAGGGGGTCGTATAACTGACGATACCACAACCACACTACCATCTCCTTCTGTGTAAGAGGTCATATACCCAAATATTCCACAAAACCCTATGGAGATTTCCTATTAGATAGGGGATCACTGCCTATGTTGAGGTTCTCATGACGATGCTAAGAACTTGATCTAAGGATATTATAATCTATACAATCCAACCCTAGGCTCACCGAAGGGATTATATAACTCTATATGATATCATCCTATCAAGGGGATCTTATTCCTATACTGAGGATGTAATACAAAAAAATCCTCATAGTATAAGGACCATGGGGACTCACTCAACCCCACCGGTCAACACATCACTGACCCAAGAAACCCACACAACATCATCTACACTCTTCATCTGTAAGGCCCCATCCTTAAAAATTACATAATCTTGAGTTATGTCAATAATTCGACATTGAGGATATTTTCAGGTTTAGAGTTTTAGATAATTATGCCATAACTATTACATTACATCTCAAATATATCAAAATAGACAATTCTACTCTAACCAATTTTTTTTAAACAATAAAACTCATTAAATAAAACAATAATTCCTTTATTGATATAAATCTTCTTGAATTCTTCCTTTCTATTTCCATTCTTTATTCCCTGTGAAAAAAAATCAAAAACATGGGATGAGAATAAAAGGCATAGTGAGGGTTATAAAATAATGAAAGAAAACATTAGTCCATCAATACATGAAATCAATGAAATCATGATTTTCACTCATAAATCATAATCTCTTTAACATACCTTATGAAATAATAAATCAAAAAGGTAACTTTTGGAATCCATAACATACTTACATTGTAGATCTAAAAGCTACATAGGGGGTTACAATTGGAATACCCATCATAGTATATTCGCTAAATCTATTAGGAGATACATTAACGTTTACCTTTGTCATGTTAACCAATGCATTGGAGAGCTATCTTGGGCTCAACTTCCCTAGGTTTATCACAGAACCACTTGTATTTGGATTATACAGTAACCACCCATATACATAAATAATTACCAAGAACTATAACATATTCATA
Source organism: Viscum album (assembly GCA_963277665.1). NCBI lineage: Eukaryota > Viridiplantae > Streptophyta > Magnoliopsida > Santalales > Viscaceae > Viscum > Viscum album. The sequence continues at coordinate 829,172,986 of OY728165.1, forward strand.
ACACATAAAACAAGAATAAAGGAAAGACAACTTTTCCACATTTCAATCACAATATATCATTTCAAGATTTTGAAATAATCAATTATTTCTCAAAACAATTTTAAATACCAAAATATGTAAAAAGGGTATATGGTATTTATTTTCCTTTTAAAAACATTATGGCTTGTTAAAGATGAAAAATATCAAAAAATGATTGCAGTAGCAGAAAGCACATTATCGTCGTGTAGGATAGAAAGAAACATTATTTTTTTCGTTTAGTAAAACTCTTCATAGAAAAAAGATTACCTTTGAATGAAATTAAAATTAAAAGGGGTTTATACACATCATAAAATAAATTCATGTATAAATCCAAATATTCCTCAATGAAAAGATATTGAGATAAAGTCCCTTACCTCGTGTATGATTCGCTACGTATGTTCCTTGTTCTTCGTCATGTCAGGTAACTCCTTTTGACTTAATCTAAAAGGCCTTCTTGAATTTCCTTCTTCCCAAGGTAATGATTATAGGAGGAAGAGAGGGATGTTTTAAGATTATTTGGTTAGAGGTTTGATGATCCATGGAGGATTGAGAGTTGTGATTAAGGGTTATAGGTGGTGGCCTTTTATAAGAGGAAGTAGAGGAACTTTAGGAATGTCTTGAAATATTATTTTATTATAAACTGAATTTGGATTTTGAAAGGTCCCCACCTCTTTTAATTCTAAGATAAGCATATTATTTTTCTAAATCATCTCAACCAATAGGTTTTAGAAATGTTTTGGTTACAAACATAACCTTATCATTTAGCTTCAACCTTTAGTTAACGAATTTAACTCTTAACATGTCTTCTTGTATATTAAAAATATATTGTAAATATAGTTACCATAAAATGAAAATCTAACCTCAAGTGGCTCATTAATGACATTATAAACATTATCTAATTCATTTGGCCGAATCATAGATTTTTAGGAACATTATATCATTTAATAAAATATTATTTGTTTTAAAATCTCATTTATTTCAATTTATATACTATTTATATCATGAATTTTAAAAAATCTACTACAGCATTATTATTTCAAAGAAACATCATTAATTCATAGATAAAAAGTCATACAAATCCCTAAAATTCTTAGATGGCATAAAAAGTTTCAAAATAAATTTATTTTAATTTTTATAATCTCATTTATTTAAAACATTCATTAATTAGGTAATCACTACATCATCATTGTGTCAAAAATAAATTTACTTATTTGATGTCTAAAAATTATAAATAAAATAGAATGATGTTGTAAATATTTTTTATCTTTCTAATTAACATTTATAGTTGAAGGGATCACTTATATAACCCCTTAAAAAATTTCTTTAGTAAATGATATATGTTTATATTATATTTTCCTTATCATTAAATTAAAAGTAATTAAATGTCATTTTCACACACAAGTGGCTCTATGGGGTCCTAAAATCCACCCAAGAATGATCATGGTCGGACATATCTCATCCAATAGGATTAGTAAAATTGTTAGGGTAATTTAATATTATTATAATATTATTTTTTTACTCATATTTACCAGATTTACCTTTTAACCATAATAAATAAAATATTTACTGAAGTTACAATTTAGAATGCCTTAAAATAAAATTTACCTATTTAAAAAATTTGAAACTCCTGATTGCAAATATGGAAACAATTTTTTCAAATTCAAAACATAAAATTTGTAGAAATTAATTTAAAATTAATTCCCATTGTCAAAATAAAAAATCATATGTTTAAAAAGCAAAAACTACCAAATGATTTGCAAGTTTTTATGTTAAATTTCAAAGTGAAATTAATTAAAATGAACACCATTGGATTAAATGATAAAAATATAATCCAATTACACTTTAAAATCAATTTAAAGGATAGTATAACTATATAAATATATTTGATTAAAATACAGTTTTCAATTAGAATGTAGTATTTTTCACTATTCATAAAAATATTAATTTAATCAGAAAAATACAAAAAAATTGATCAAAAGAAAATCTGATGTTCAACTTATATTTAAGAAGTTTATTTATTCAAACAGAACTTATAAAAGTGAAAAAAGTAGATTTCAAAATGGTTCTCCATAAAAAGGTGGTAAATCGGCCTTTTAAAGAATATTAAAGTATTGCATGATTAAAATAAGAATCATTCTTATTTAAAGCATTTAAAATTTATTAGATAAATGTAAAAAAATTTAACATAAATTTATAAACATATTTTAGTTAGATTTATTCATACCCTCCAATACAACATCTATGCATTAACTACCATTTAAAATAATAATATTATTATTTTATTTTTTGGTATATCTCAATGTTCAACGTAAGATTTCGGAGAAACCCCTTGTAGTGTGTCCAGTACGCTATCAAAAAAAGTGTCCCTTTAACGTAAAATTAATATCTTACTAAAAATTAATAATATAAATTGAAAAGTATTATTCTACAAATACATGGGTTTTTATAGCACCTCCTAGGCCCAAACTATGGCCACCACTGCTTTCTACGTGGAAAAACATACAGGATAGTCTATTTACATGACCAAAATGGATAGCTGATGAAAAAGTATTTTTCACCAAAACGATCATCAACAGGTCATTTTGGGGCCCACACCTCAATCTGGGCCAACATCCTTTGTATTTCATCATTATGATCCTCATGGAAATACATAGGGGGTCGGATATTCATTCATCCAAAATGGACACCAGGTGAAAAACTCACATTTCACTGCAAACACACAAACCAGGATTCATGGGGCCCACAGCTAAATTTTGGTTTAAGAATCCAGAATTGGTCTTGAAACATACACATTAAATACTGGGTTGAGACTTCGTTGATGACATGTCAATCGGGCATCAAATGCTGGAGATATGTCTGATACAAGAATTTCCAAAATAATAATTATTATATTATAATTATTTTAATTGAACGTTTCATGCCACTAAACCGTGATCCAAAAAAATAAAACTCACAAGAATTACTAAAATGTTCCTCCTCAAATCAAGGATCTCATTTCCACATATATTACGTAAAATAGATGCCTAGTTTAGTAGTTATGAGGGTTTGAAGTCCCCTCAGCCCAACCAGGCCTAGTTCTCCGGTCCATGGTGCAACCACGCAGGCCAGCCCACCAATCCATAGCCCAGCCACGTGAGGCCCATGGCCCAATTGCATCTATCCCACCCTTAGGTGATCTCCTCCCTGTGCTACATAGTGGCCTCCTCCACCCTCCTGCATTCTGCGCCACCCTACGACCTCCACCACGGCACAACCCATCGCCTCCAACAGCAGACCTTATACGGACCATCGGGATCACCCCGATGCTCCAAAAATTATTATGAGATCTGATTAGGGTTCATTGGGACCCAATCTACCCTGAAATGGTCTTTTCTTGATTATTGTTTGATGATTCTAACAAAATGATGCATAATAAAAGGAAATAGGATTAAAACTCAAATCTACCTACCTCGGGGCGAAACGGAGAAGCTTTGGGGTCAGATCTATGCACTGAAGATTCTTTTGCATGATCCATGAGTGATTTCTATCAAAATCAAAGTTTGATGACACCTTTTTTGTAGATTAGGCCTCTAGATCGATCATCAGTGAAGAGGAGAAGGGGAGGGGATTCGGCACCTGTGTGTGCACAAGTGGTGGGGGAGGAATATTGGTTTAATTTTTATTAAACCAATATCCTCCACTTAACATTATGGCCTTGAATCACCTTCGACCCGACACCCAGTGCTGGAAATGTTGATGTCACTCCTAGGGTAAACGCGATGTTCTAAATGCAACTGCAATCTCCCAAATTTTATCTAATACTTGTTCAGAAGTTATTCAAATCAATGTCAGAGGTAAAATAATTTTATTTATGGTCACATCCTTCGATAAATTATTCCATTGGAGATATATTACCACAAGATTTATACCCTTCATAGGGTTAATAACACACTTTGGACTCAACTGTGGCCTCATTTTTCTAATCTGAGACACCATTTAAGAGATAACTTCTTTCCTCCACATGTATAGTATAAATATACTTAATATTATCATAAAATTTATTTTATACACACTGGTACATGGAATCACACATCTTCTTAGCGCCTAACTTTGGAAATATATGTGGAAATAATCCAAAGTCTTATAAGGAAAATCCAAAGTTTCTACAACAACTTCATTAACTCATACTTCCTTGATATGTTGAGGGGAATCCCCAATCTTAAAATCCATAAACTGTATTTCATCAAACATTGCCTCTCAATTACATCGTGTCCTTATTTGGCAGTTATCCCATGATGTGAACTAAGTTAAGCCAACATAAAAAATAATGTCATAATTCTATTGTAATTGAAAGCAATCCAACTTTCAATTATCAAGCACTTTGAACTATGGTTCAATTGTAACTGAATTTGTGGAAGGTTATACCAAATTAAAATATATAGTTAATGGAATTTATCTTTCATGGTTAAATTTAAAATTATTATCTTTATTATATTATTTTTCATATTAAATTTATTTACTTAAGTGATTAACCATGTCTTAGATAATGTTTTCGCATAAGTAAGATTCTTTTAGTTCAATATTTCATGCTTGTTAATTTATTAATTTATGTGATCATGAAAAAACAACCATAATGAAATAACCTTGCAAATTGGAATAAATAAAATAATAAATTCTTTTGATCGTTATATTTTACTAATGGTTAGTTTATCTAGTGAATGATAAACTGATCATCGACCTAGGGGAAACCACCTTGACCCAGTTGAATATCTTGTTGCAGATTCCACATGTCCACCTTTGTATCTCTCTTGGATTGGTTTTGCCTTAGATCCGAACTTGAACCACCTCAACTAGCTTGGAATATCCTACAATTACATGTTATTTTACTCATATGTATTTTATAGAACCAAAGAATTAATTAAGAGGTTTATATAAAAGAAAATATGGGCACCCATGACATTACACTTTGAGAGGAGAGATAAAATATAGGCTAACAATTTAATTTATTAATAAATTTAAAGAAACCAATGACATACAAAGGTCTGTTAGGTGCTTATGATCTTCCACATTCGTGTAACAAATTACACATTTAATAAAATTATCATTCAGTTCTAATAGTTATTATTTAAGATAAATTGTTCTTGAATCAATTAATTATCTTCTTTAATTAATCAATTATTTTATCTTAATTATCATATGAATTTTCTTGAGATTCTCATCCATAATAATTTTTATAAAAATAAACAAATTTATTTAAAACTAATTGTGTACATAAGATGAACCTTGGAGCCCCCTTGATGATTCACCATCCAAACAACCCAATGTGCATTACACAAAGATTCTTTTTACTCTTGTGACATGTGGAATACACAACTTATCACATAATTTCATGGAATATAATATCAACTTAATGAACACATTGAACATGTGGAATTTACATAGCTTGTTATGCTTCAATGCATGTAGATTAATAATTGTAATATAACTTATACATGATACACATATCTAAAAATTATATAGAAATTAATTAGATATTTATATATATATCCCATAACATGGTGTTTAATATCAACTTAAATACTACATGGAACACATGTTGATAATGTTCAAATACTAATATAAACTAATTTTTTATTTTTCATAATTTGGAAAAATTACATGGTGTGTACGTTATAATTTACACAACATGTAGTATTATCACAGTCTATCTGTGGCACAAACCTTGGGACTCGGTGTGTAACTGTGTAATAGAAAATATTGGTGTACATAGTGTGTACATGGGATACACAACATGTGGTGTCTGAGTTACATATTCACTAGTACTATAGGTTGTGTAAGAGGATAAATATCAAATCTATGAAAAATGGACTACACATCATGTATGTAATTTTCATGGATTGTACACTAGATGACCCTTCATCGAGCTTTCCTAGTCAACAGACAATGTATAATTGAATTCACTGCATTCAATAAATTCATGTTGCTTGAATTAATCCTAAACTTATTTAAGTAGAATTAATCATTATTACACAGTGTGTACTTCCGGGTTACACAGTGTATACTCTTGTTTTGTCCATCTAGACTCCTTATCACTTTTATATGATATATTTGAATTTATATCATTCATAACATTAATTTATTTGATTATATTTTTTAGGAAAAAAAGAGAAACAAATAATATATCACAATTACGAATAAATAATAATTAAATAGGAATTGAAAACTAATGAAAAATTCATAAATCAATCAATGATATTTAAATAATTATAAGTAATTATGCGACCACTATAATACCACTTGAAGGTTATGGATGTAGCCAAAGCATCAGATGGGGCATGACCAACTCAATTGTTTGTCATGATTGATGATTAATCTAATATTTACATGAATATAAATTTCATGATCAATATAATTGAATCAAAGTATATAGATAATTGAAAAATGTTAGAACAAAAGTGAAGGATCATCACATATAATTTATAATTAAGTTAATCATTTAAGAATTACTTTTTCTTTAAATTATTTCTTCATTAATGGATATGAAAACATCTCTACATCATAAAATTGTTTCATTATAGGAATCAAGAATATATTCCATCTGGCAGTGATCCACATAATTTCCATGATCCACTGAACATCATCATTGTAATTTTTGGGTGCTAGATCATAGATCCTAATGCATTTTTCATTCACCTTTTATAACCCCAATAACCACTTCAATGAAGGGTTATCTTTGATCTCTCTTAATTTGATATTGGAGGAGGATGAGGATCTCTCTCAATTATTGAGAGATTTCTTAGAGTGGTATCTATCTAGTGATTTGAGTGGATTATCTCCATATCTTGTTATGCACAACATAAAAATGAATTAGCTCTAATGAAAAATAATATAATTGGCTTTATATACCCCTAGGATGAGAAAATAATAATTTTATATATACCCTTATTATTTTTGTAATCCCTATGGAACTTTGTGACTATAATAATAATATTATTATTATTTCTTAATATGTGCTAGACTCACGAATTAAATTAAATATTATTTATTCAAAAAATATTCAATATATATAATTTCTCACGAGACCATTAATCTAAGTCCACCATTCCACCATAACATTTATTGGGCCCTGAATAATGGCTGATTATTTAATAAATAAGTACCAATGCATTATTCACCAATAAATAAATAAATATTATATTCAATAAATAGAAAAAAAATATTTATTAAATATTATGCACAATATTATATTATATCACATAACTTGTGAGGGAATATATGCAATAAAGATAACATTAATAATTGTTAAACCACATTTGAGAATAATATTTATTCAAAATTTTAAATAATATATAAGAATATATTATTTAATTGAGATTCTAGATACACTTAATGTGTGGCCCTATAGGCCTCTTTCTCAGTGGCATTATGTGAAGCATCCTAATGTCTAAAGATAGAATATAGAAACACACCAAGGCACCCATAGATAAAGAATTTAATGTTAAACAACATAATACCTCATACATAATCTTTCTATGAAACATAATCCTTTTATCATGAAATATCTAATTAATCAGTTTTCATTCTAGTGTCATCAACCTATGTTCTCAATGTCTCTTTCTTTGAGTTTCTAGAAATCATACTTACCTATAGAACACTAAGGATTTAGATTTATTTTGGGTATATAATTTACACCAAAGGGAATAAGATATTGACTTTTGTTAAAGAATATAAGGGATAAATCCTTTCTTATGTTATTCATTAATGAAATATTTCTAGTGATGCACCCAACGTATCCTACCTCTCTACGAACATATATCATCATGATATTCGTCAATACATGAATGTATGTGAATTACAATACTAATTAATAGTAATCTTAAATGATAAGGATCGATACACATTTCCATAGATAAGAACATCAAATGGAATATATAAATGTGGATTATCTTCAGGTGGGGATCGTTCTCATAATATCCTAAAATGGATATTACCAAGGATGTACAGCTTGATAAAGTGACTCAAAGTCCTATGAGTATCCAACCCTTCTAGAATATATAATTTATTTCCTATAAATGATTTCTTCTATCTATATAATATATATTTAAGAATATTATCATAGCACTTCTCGGTTCTCATCATAACAGGGGGATTTTATGACCTTTAGGTGCGACAACTACTCTTAAGACATTATCACTTACTATGTCATCCAGAATAACAATCATGATGTGATAAGGAGTTTATTAATATTCAAAAACAATAAATATAGGTTATCACAATGTATATATAATTTTGTTCTAATGAACCAACTCTAACACCCTTGGGTTTCCCCTATCATTTCAAAAAAGGTGGAAGGTTCCTTGAGATTAAGTTTGGATTATTATAAGATAAACCACGTGAAAATTATGAAGGTATATCCATTACCACACATATATATTATTTGTTGGACTAGCTAAAAGGTTTTGGAGTTGTTTCTATGATTGATTTGAGATTACTTATCCCCTAATTAATAATGAGGCCTTCAGATATACCGTTCATGGAATTCAAGAGTAGGGGTGTATTATATTAGTACTTGGTGAATTCATTTAGATTAATTAAGAACCCAAAAAGTGTTTTTAACCATGATGAGTCAAATCATCCATCCATATCTAGATAACTTTTTGAAATATTTTTTTGAGACATTTTGTGTACTCTTAGTCAAGTTGTGATCATCCTCAACAGGAAGATATTATATTGAGCACACTCATTGAAAATAAATTGTTTCACCAGCTCCCAAATTTTCAATTTTGGACTGATTAGGTATGATTCTTGAGGATTATAAAATCAATGTCCAATGTATCAGTGGACCCATAAAAGGTTGAGGTTGTGGTTTTATGGGAGTGTCCCAATAATTATTTTTAGGTTCAAAACTTCATCGGTTTGGATGATTATTACCAAATGATTATACATGAATTTTCTTGATTGGAAGCACTAATAAAGACCCTAACTAATAAAGTGTTAAAGTTACTTTAGTAAAATTAATGTGAGATAGCCTTTAGAAAGGTGAAAGGGAGACCGAATTAAGAATTGATACTAACCAAACTGGAGTCAGGTAAAGAGTATAGCTTGTACTTTAGTGAATCAGGAGTAGGGGTAGGATCAATTCTTATTCAAGGAGGTTTCTGAAAGACGCTGGAACACCCTGAGAGAGGAGGGGTGAATCAGGGTGTCAATATTTTTTTAATGATGTGGATCTTATTCCCACATTGGTAGGAACTTTTTATATCTATCAAACAAATGAAATAAGGGATATGACATGGCATTGTTACATGGTTCACTAAAAAGGGATATGTACAAGTAGTATGCACCTACAGTGTGTTGGTCTTACCAAAATCCACTAATATTTAATAGTTCAGGGATTATAAGATTTGATCATAGTCATTATTTTCCAGACACACTTTCTTTACAAAGGTTCAAGGATAGCTCACTGTGTCCCTCAGATCACTTACCTTGAATCTTGCTTATCTCACTTTATTGAGAGAAGTCGAACTCAATTTATCGACTTGAAGGTCACCTCAACAGATTTGAATTGAAGTATTTATCTTAGTCCAGCATGAGACATTTCTTGCATCGATATCCTAAATTAATGCACTTGAAATAACTTATCACAAAACTAGGATACTCAAAAAGCTTTTCGAAATCATAACACCACACTTGTGTGCAATACCACAACATGTGCACAAGATTTGGAAATTGTCATGAAAGATACAATTCTTGCAACCCCTACTTTACATGCAACCCTTATTTTCTCACACCAACACCGAAGGGTTCACATGGTCTTTTCAGACTAAAGGAACACCTTACATGCAAGATTAACTCTCTGTTATTATTTCATGTGAAAATATTTCGTACAGTAGAGAAATTGGATTTTCATTGGAAAATTCTTATGCCTTTCAAGGGGTAGCTGCCAATTTATAGAGATCGATGACCCTATATGTAAGTTTTTTATGCATCTTTTTCAGTGCATGCAAGATTATTATTGAGAACACAAAACGCCTTTTGATATTGCATTGGGCGTTTAATATTCATCCGTGCAACCGCATATTTTGAGCACATTAAAAACATGTGAGCAATATTTGTATTCACCATGTTTTTATGCACTGATCCAAAATTAAGACTTTCGTGCAAGTTTCTAAACACCCTTAAATCATTCTTGAAACTCCCTTTGCCAAAAACACTTTTCTCTATATTCAAATTTTTGGACCGAAAAATTTGGAAAGTACTGGGAAATGATGCCACATTTAATAATGTTTCTCCCTTGAACTGTATGATCCATTTCCTGGAAAACTTCCTGAACTTCAAGTGAGTATTGACAAAAAAACAAACCATACTCCATTTTCATCATAGAATGGCCATGGTTCCAACAATCTCCTACTTTGGGTTTGTTAGAACTCTATATAATAATTCAATAGAGCAGCAACCACTACCAAAATCGGATACGTAAGAATCAACTCAGCCAACACTCTAAATCTATGTACGCAATTCTTGGGGTAGAAAACAAGAGGGGAATATTTTATTGGGTTATCATGTTTTGGAATTCTAAAAGACATCCAAGATATTAATTTACTGTGTCATAGAAGCATTACATTCCCTAAATTTATTCCTTCACCTCCTAACATTGAATTCTCATCATGTCATAGAAGCATTACATGTCTATTACATGTCCTGAATTTATTTCTTCAATCCCATTGAATATAAACCCAAAGAACAGTATTTGTTCATTGTACATCTCAAAACACCCCTAGATAGTATCTCCCCCATAAACCTTCATCACATCTACAAACATATTAAAAACAGCTAACATAATTGGGGAGAGGGAAATTTCATAACCTCTTTTTGAACTAGCAGGTGGATAAACACCAAGGTTCAACCATTGTTTCTCAAAAAAAATATTCTGGTAGTGGCTTGGTTAGGATATCAACAACTTTCTCATTAGTTCCCACATGATCTATTTTAATCATGCCTTTTTCAACTTTTTTTTGATAATGTGATATCTGATTTCAATATGTTTTGCACGATAATGCGGAATAGGATTCTTCATAAGATCAATTGCACTTTTTTATCACAATAAATCACCATTGGTGGTTTCACCTTATCACCAATATTTTTCAATTGTTTCTTCATCGATAGTAGTAGATTTTATTCCATTGTAGCAGATATATACTCATCTTTATCAGTACTAAGAGAATTACTTTCTTGTTTCTTGCTCAACCAGCCAACACATTTCGTCCCAATATAGAATTCTTCACCACAGGTGGATTTTCTGTCCACTACATCTCCAGCCCAATCAGCATCAGAAAATGCTGATAATTCATTATCCCTTACTAAAATAAAGTATAACCCATACATATGAGTACATTGAATGTACCTCCTGATTCTTTTTACTGTTTTCATATGTTCTTCCTTCAGATTACTATAAAATAAGGCCGCTAAGTAAGTTGAAAAGGAAATATCAAGTCATGTCTCCATTAGGTATAGTAAGCTTCAAATAATCCTCCTATACATGGTGGGATCTATAGAGGTCCCATTCTCATGCTTTTCAAGTTTGGTTCCAACCGCAATCAGTGTTGACATTGGTTTAGAGTCATACATATTAAATTTCATTCGCAGCTCTCTTACAAACTTTTCAAGAGAAATGAATGTGTAATCCTTATTTTGAATCACCTACAGCCCCATAAAATATGTGATCTCCCCAATCATAGAAATTTCAAATTTTGATTTCATGGTATTGGAAAATTCAAGCACTGATGTCTTCCTTATACCGCCAAATATAATGTCATCTACTTAAACTAGACCATGAACTATTCTTTCAGAGAATTTTTTACGTACAGATTGTGATCTACTCATCATATATTGAATTTAAGTTTATTGATATTAGAATTCAGTCAGGAATACCATGCTCGTGGTGCCTGATTCAAACCATATAGGGCCTTATTTAGTTTAAAAACATTGTTTTATCAGTACCATGAAGAAAACCCACTACTTGTTTGATGTAGACTTATTCTTTGAGAAAACCATTCAAGAATAATGTCTTGACATCCATTTGATATAAATTATATCCTATTCAGATTATCATGTCATGAAAAAGCATGATTGACTCCATTCTATCCATTGGATCAAAGGTTTCATCAACATCGACACCTTCAATATGTGAATACCCTTTACATACCAGTCTGGCCTTATTTATGATAACACTTCCATGCTCAGCAATTATATTCTTAAAAATCCACTTTGTACTAATAACATTGTGACTATTTGGTCTCTTGAATAGATCCCATGTTTGATTCTTTTCAATCTAATATAACTCTTCATTCATGGCTTTCACCCAAAATTCATTCTTTACAGCTTCTTCAAATGAGGATGGTTCCACATGTGATAGAAATGTAGAATGTGTGTTATTCATAATTATCCTTGTTTGTGTGGGTGAATTCCAATCCCCAAAAATGTTGAATTGGTCAATTTATTCTCTTTGATTACTCCTTTAATATTCAACTGAATTCTCTCTAGACAAAGTTTCATCTTCATATTCTTCTTCTGATTGAACATCATGATGTGACTCCTAAGTGTTTTGTACACCTTCATCTATTTTTGTATTTGAATATACTCTGTTCTCACTTTCTTCCTCATTTTCTATCACATCATCATATTAAAGCATTGAATCATTTGTGGTTTTCTCTTCAATGATCTTAACATCACAGCTTTCCACAATCCTTCCTAATCTCTTATTGAAACACTTTTAGGTTTTGCTATTCATTAAGTATCCAAGGAAAATTCCTTCATCTGTATTGTCACCATACTTCCATTGATTTCCTTCTTTCTTTTTGATTAAGAATTTTATTCTTAAAACAAGAAAGTATTTCAAAGAGGTATTTCTTCCATGCCACAATTCATATGTTTTCTTCGTCTCAACCATATAAAGCCCTATTTGATTTTGAATATACACTATATCTTGAATGGCCTCTTTCCAGTAATGTAGTGGAGTATGAATCTCAATAAGAATAGTTCTTTCCATGTTGTTCACCTATAGATTATTGCACTCAAAAAATCCATTTCTTTGTGGAGTTCTCATAACATCTACCTCATGTTGTATCCCATGCTTCTCCAGGTAATTTTCAAATTCAATTCACATGTATTATCCTCCATTTTCAGATCGCAGCACTTTGTTTGTTCACCCAGTATCATTCTCGGTGATTCAACGATATGTTTTCATGCACTCGTGAACTTTTTGTTTCCTATATATAATCATTACACATTCCATTATACTGTAATCATCTATGAAAATGACTAAGTACCATTCTCCATGAGTTGTGGAAACATTTATCAGGCTACATACATCTGTATGAATGAGATCAAAAAGATGCGATGTCCTTCTCTTATTTGGATGATATGAACTACAGAACAACTTCCCATGAATGCATGCATCACAAGACGTTTCATGTTCATGCTTCAGGTTGGGAATGTCTATGAAAATATTTAGTTATGATATTTTCTCCATGTCTTATTCATTGATTTTCCTTAATATATGATGCCATAGGTTATCTTCTTCCTCAATAGTCAGGTAGAAAATGTTTTCTTTACTATCAACCTGATATAGGTTTCCTTATGTTCTATATCCCTTCATAAGTTAATTTCATATCTTTCCCTTTATAGTGCATCCTTTTTTATTAAAGGTAAATATAAGTCATGGGTCACAGAGTTGACTCATGCTGAGGAGATTATGATGTAGGTCATCCACATAAACGACTTCAATTTTCCTTAGCGCTCCATTAGTTAGTTTTGTACTTCCACTACCTTTGATTTTTAGAGCTCCATCCTTACCAAACCAAAGTATTCCATCAACCCTTCACAGGACATCTACTAACAAACATACCTTACCTATCATATGAGATGAAAAATGGAAATCCAGAATCCATGTGTTGTTACTTTTTTTAGCTTTGAGGGATACTTAAGTAAGGTTGGATTTCTCAATTTTTTTCTTTTTTTCCATGAGACATTAGAATGAGTGTAGGACATTAATGGCCTATCAATTCTCTATTCTGTGTACATGGGTTCTTCATAGTTGAAATATTATTCTATAGGATAAAACCTATTTGTAAGAGAAACACTATCTTGTTGATGAGCTTTGACTTGTCTTGGACTCCGGTATGAGGTGTTCATGTCCCTATAATGCCTATAATCAATGGCCTTATGACTAAATTTAGAACGACAAAAACAATATCCATAGAAATTATTCATTATAAAAGAATTAGCATCTGAATTTTTTCTCCTCTGTTGAACTCCCATATCTACTCCATTCAAATAGATTCTTTCCTCTTTGAAATAAGACATGGTATGACCCATATATCCATAGAACTGACACTTCATGATAGTAAATGTCTTCTCACTTCTGTTTATCCTCGTTCTTTCTTCTATGGGATAATAATTTGATAGCCTCTTATTCATGGAGGGTCAAAGATAATCTTATTTTTTTATTTTAGATTGAATTGAGGGTTTATTTTTCATGACTTCAGGTGACTTTTCCACATGACCCTATTTCAACATTCCTTTATTTTGGTCACCTTTATTTGTATCATTGGACTATTCAGCCTCACAACCGATTACACAATTTCCCATGTAAGTGGTTTTTTTATCATTAAAAATATTTTAAACTCCATTAAAACCACATTTTTCTCTCTCCAATAGCTCAGCATCTGAGAACATTCAAAATTATATTTTCTTCCTTGATTATTTTTCATATGATTCACTCTCAAGTTTTCTCTTAAGGGCAACAAATTCCTCTTCAAGATTATCTATATTCATGGACTTTTCTTTCTGTTTGTAGGTGATTCAATTGAGGACCTTTGCCTTCTCTTTAATTATCAGCTTTAGATTCACAACATCATCAGTGCTTTCAAGAATTTTCGACTGTACATTCACAAATTCTTCCAATTTTTCAATTTCAACTTTGATCTAATCAACACATTCATATGATTCATCTAAAATTTATTTCCACTTATTGAAACTCTTACATTTAATATTATTCTTACTAACATAATCGTTAATTTGCAACATGGGATTGGATTAATTTTTCAACAGATTTTCTCCACCATTATCTTCTGATGGTTATGATTGTTCAATAGTTTCCATAATGGAAGCATGGTTTCCAGCTTTAAATTCAGGTTCTTCTTCTTCATACAATTCACTATCATAATCTTAATCTTCATAGACAAAAATCATATTTGGTACATTCTTTCTAGATATTAAGTCTCTCTTTTTGAAAAACCTTTTCTTAGGCTTTGCAATGTTTTCACCTTCTCTACCTTCATCATCGATCTTTCTTAATCCCTAAGAGGCATTGTGCCCATATTTTCCACAACAAAAGAAAGATAGAGGTAACTTACCATTGAATTTTCCCTTTTCCCTTCTGAAATTTATTGGAAATTAGAGAAATTTTTTTTTTACTCATCATCTCCACCAATACTATATTTTGAAATTTTCAGTTTCTCCATGGCTTTAAACACCATTTCCTTGCTCACTCGAGTCGTAGTATCTTCTTGTTTGACTCTCATTTCATATGCCACCATGCTTGTTAATAGATCATCTAGATAAAGTTTGAAAGGATCTCTTTCCTCATGGGATGACACCATAGCATTGTACAAGGGTGTATGTCTTCTCAATATTTTCTTTATAATATAAATGTCTTTGATTTCATCACCTAGACCCTGAATTTCTCTAACCACTTTAGTAAATCAATTGAGGAAGGTGTTTTCATTCTCATCAGGATGCATCTTAAGATCATCAAACCTATTTGGTAGGACTTTTAGTTTCACCTCCTTAACGTTGATATCTCCTTCATAAATATTTTCAAGTTTATCGCACATGGGATTTGGTGATCTAAAACTCATCACCTTTAGATAGATTTGATTAGAAAGGGTTGTGGTGAGAGCATTTTGCACTTTAGAATATGTATCAATAAAATTCCTATCTACATCAATCATATCCAGTCCTGTTGGGTCAGTAACTTTTATTCGTTGAATAGTGGAAAATAGGGCTTCCATTCCATGGGATCTTAGATGAGATCTCATTCTATTCTTACAATTATAAAAAATACTTCCATCAAATAGGGGGACACCCCTATCATTGGTCGAATTCTCCATGATGGAATAAGAGAGATCAAACACCAGTAACCTCCCTCTGATATCACTTGAAAGACCCCAGAACACCCTTTGAGGTGAGGGGTGAATCAGGGTGTCAAATGTTTCTTTTTATAGTTGTGGATATTATTCCCACATTTGTATGAACTTGTTAAAGCTATCAAACAAATGAATGTAGGGAGATGACATGGCACTATTCCTTGTTTCATCATAATGGGCTACATCCAAGGAGAATACGCAAATAGTTTTTCAGTCATACCTAAATCCACTAATCTTTACTAGTTTGATGATTACAATATTTTTTCACATTTACTCTATGATAGGCACACTTAATTTACAAAGGTTTAGGGATATCTCACTACATCCCTCAGATCACTTCCCTCGACTGCCCCTAAATCACTCCCTTGAGAGAAGTCAAACTCATTTTATCAACATGAAAGTTGCTTCAACAGATTTTCATTGAAGTTGTTGTCTCAGTCTAGCATGAGACGTTGCATGCATCAAAGTCCTGAATTGATTCAGTTAAATTAACTTATCACACAACCCTAATATTCAAAAATCCTATCAGAAGCATAACACCACACCTGTGTTCAATACCTCAACTAGTCAGTAAGATTTTGAAATTGTTGTTAAAGATGACTTTTGCACAACCCCTAAATTCCTCACAACCCTTATCTTTCTCACACCAACACCAAAGGGTTCACATGGTATCTTCAGACTAAATGAACACCTTTCACGCAAGATTAACTCTCTATAATTCTTTCGCACTCAAATATTTCCCACGGGAGAGAAATGAATCTTCATTGGAATATTCTTAAGTCTTTCATGGGGTAGCCACCTATTTATAGAGTTCTATGACCCTACATGCAATTTTCATACATTCCATTTTCGGTGTATGAAAGATTATTTCTGAGTGCATAAAACCCCTTTTGACGTCGCATTGGGCATGTAAGATTCTTCCATGAAACCTCATCTTTCGCACACATTTAAGACATGCCCACACTTTTTGTCTTTTCCATATTTTGATGCACTAATCCTAAATTAAGACTTTCATGAAATTTTATAAACACCCATCAATCTTGCGTGAAACTCCCTTTTCCAAAAAATAATTTTCTTAATATTCCAATTTTTGGACCCAAAAAATTGGAAAACACTAGGAAACGACGCCACCTTCAATAATGTTGCCCGCTTGAACTGTATGATCCCTTTCCTGGAAAACTTCCTGAACTTCAAATGAGGGTTAAAAAAATACCAACCATAATCCATTTACAGTATATAACTTTCTTGGTTCCAACAGTTTCATAGTCACTTCATGGTCTAGTATGTTTCATATTCAACGAACTACCAAATTCATGACCTTGAGTTAGCAGTAGTGATTTGTTACCTGAGGTATTAGTGGCATAATTGTTTGGGTGATAGATTTATGGTTTACAATAGAAATTATAGATTGAAGTATATTTTTTAATAGTATAACTTTAAACCTTGATGGTGAATGTAGGTTGAGTATCTATTGTCCTTTGATTTTGAGCTTGAATATATCTCTCAGAAGGGTAACGTCATCGCTGATTCACTAAGTAAGAATACTCAGGCACATGCAGTGTATGAGGTGAGTAGTGAGTGGTCTATGATGAACCAATTTACTGATATGTTATTGGATGTTTTGCAGTACCAAGGATAAGAAAAAATTAAATTTATGAATATCACTTATTCACTCCTTAATAGGGTGAATGAGAGTGAACTATCATATTTAAACAATCTAGTTATAAGGGAAAACATTTGTGGTGGATAGCTGACACTAGATTGGTCCATTAAAATTGATGAGATTCTTTATATTTGGGTTCTTATTTTATTTTCCGTGAACATTAATTAGGATATGATAAGGTATTTCCATACATAAATATGGGTTTTATATATAGGCTTACCCATGATTTTCTTTGAAAAAACACTAGTAGTATTGTGGTCTTCAGATGAAAAAGGATGTAGTGGGATTTATCACGTTATTCTCTACTTGTCAACAGGTGAATTCCAAGCACTATTGAACTACTATTCTTCTCCAATAATTACCCATATAGAGTGTAAATGGGATTATTTTACCAAATATTTCTTAATTGGGTTACTAGGGATACCCTAATGCAATAATTTTGAGTGTTTCATTGTGGACATATTGACTAAGTTCATTCATTTTCTTTCTATCTAAAAGACATTCTCAATTGATGATATATAAATGATTTTTTTGCAAGAGATAATAAAATTTCATGGAGAGCCTTGGATTATTTTGTAGTACTATGATTCCCATTTTACATTACATGATGTGGTTCCTTGAGAAGGGTAAGTCTAAACATGATGGTTGGGTTCCATGAAGTGATTCCTTGAGAAGGGTAAACACATAACATGGGGAAATTTTCATATTATAAGTGAAATATATAAGGATTATTTGTAACAAATATTACCATCTGGAAGCACAGAAAACCTACCTTAATATGGTCGTCGGGTTTTTTGAGTTACTGGTGATGGCCTGGAAGTAGTTTTTGGAGTGTTGGAAGAGGGATGCATCTGAAATTCTACAGCAAGTGGGAAGTCACAATGTGATGGTTGGTTTATATGACATGACGCTTTGATCAGGGTAAATACACAACATTGGGAAAATTTAATACTATAAGCGAACTGAATAACTATCATTTGTAACAACTGGTCCTTGTTGACAGCATAGACACCCCTCCTTAATATGGTCGTTGGGTCCTAGCCCATCAGGAACCACCAGTTTCCCTATAGACAGATGGTCCCCTCACTACGGACCACCCATGTGCCCGAACAATGCAACAGACTAATAAATGTACCGAAAATCCAATACATGTTCTTTCTATTTTGTCTTCCTCACTCGTACACACCGTAGGAAACTTTATAGGAGTCACCCATCTTTATCAAAACTCTAGGCCAAGAGGATTAATTGTGGAGTTCTAATTAGGTATGCTTCTGAAAAAAAAAGGTTTATCGTGTTGATATTAGTCATATTATTTATTAATTTAACCCTTTATCATTATATGTTGTCACATTCACCCCCACCCCACCCCATTAGAGAACAATGTCCTCATTGTGGACCCTACATCTCAACCTAGGCAATGCCACCACACTTTAGCTTGGGTTCCTGTTCTGATACCAATGTAACAACTGGACCCCACTAATAGCATAGACACCCCCACCTTAACATGGTCATTGGGTCTTATCCCACCAGGTACCACCAATTTTCTTAAAAACACATGGTCCCCTCCCTAGGGCCCACCCAAGTTCTCAAACTGGTAATCCGACTAATGAATATCCCCACAGGCCAACACATGTTCTTTCTAGTGTGATTTTTACTCACTCTCACACACCCTGGGAAACTTCCCAGGACATCACCAATCCTGATCACTAATCCATGAAAATCTTTCTTAACTATGGAGTCATAATCAGGTAGGCTCCCAAAAATAAAGATGCACCTTGTTGATAAGAGACATATCATTTATTCATTTATCCCTTTATCATTTTGAGGTGTCACATCATTCATGATATGATCATTAGGGGTCGATCCACAATGGTATCTAAATAGAGGGTAAATCCCCCTATCTGGGAATAGTCACAACATGACCGATAGGGGTCACATCGTGATGAATCCTACCGGGGGTGTGTGTCACTACAACCTATTAATTTAGTAGTTTTTTTAATTGGGTAACAATTGCAATTTAACCATTGGTCAACTATATACTCTATTCATTGTCTCACTCAATCTCTACTCAACCTTGAATGATTTTTGGATCCTCCTTGGTGTCCTAAGACCCTCCTTCATCCTCACTTATTCATTGAAGGTTTCATTCATTTTGGTGATCATCATTTGATAATCCCAATATTTTATAAGCCCTTAATGCCACATTATTCTTTTATTTTCTTTATTCCAATTTTAAAACCCCTAATTTTGTTTTCTGGGGATTATTTTAGAGTTCTATCATATTAGGTGTGAATTGATGTTTGTGGATTGATTAGAGTTCAATATCAATCTAAAGGTAGGTGGTCTCTAAGTTATCCCTATTTCTATTATCATTTTTAGTTTGTATGTGATATGTGTTCATGCCAATCTAAAGTGAATTTTATCTAAGAACATAATAAAATTGATTTATGTTGTTTCATAGGTAACATTATTATTTTTTAACTATGATAAATATATTTCTAAAATCATAACATAATGTTTTGGCTACCAAGAGAGGATTTCCTTGAATTAATGAAATGGTAAAATATGAAAGGCAGCTTGAAGGGTTCTCTAAGCTTAATTGTTGACTTTAAAGACAAACATGAAATTTTAAATGGGGAAAATGACATAAGTTTGTTTTTTGAAATGTTATGAGAAATATGTGTGTGTGTGATGTAGAGTAGAGTGAAGTTTCATTCCCCCTTGGAATTGATATAGTTAATGTGGAGAAATATGGGGAACCATTACCCCATGGTATTATTATGGTTGATGTAGATAAGGTTGGGGTGTTATTCCCCCTATTATTATTATGGTTGACGTCGATAAGGGTGGGGATATTCTTCTTGGTAGTGATGTGGATGGTTTAGATCAAGGTGGGAACCATTTACAATAGTATTTCTAGGGTTGATGTATAGTAGGGTGGGATGACATTACCCTTAGTATTTTTATGGTTGATGTGGAGTGGGGTGGGGTTCCATTCCCCTTGGTAGTGATGTGGAGGATGCGGATTAGGGTGTATACCATTCCTCCCAATATTATTATGGTTGATGTGGAGTGAGTTGGGGATCCATTTCCCCTACTATTGATATGGATTATGTGGATCAGGATGAGGTTCCATTCTCTCTAGTATTGATGCAATATTATATGAATTAGAGTGGGTTGAAATTACCCCTAGTATTGATATGGATGATGTATACGGAAGTGGGAAACCATTACCCCTACTGTATTGATGTAGAGGGTTGTAGGGAGGGGTTATTTTACCCCCCTTGTGTTACAAACTATGATCAGAGACATTCAACACAAGTCAAATCAGGTATGGTCAATCCTAGGTGTCACCATAGAACTCAATGGTTGATAGTGTTCATTTATTTATTATTTGCAGTTATTATTTATAACACGTTAGCATGAAATATATTCAAAATGGATATATTTAAGTACCTCATTGGTGATGGACTAATAATTCATTCTTATATCATGCTCAATACTCCATGGGTTTCTAAAAATAATATATAATTGTAGTTCAAGTCAAAGGTAAGGGCCTTATGATTGATGTGTACATTAATAGTCATGATGGAGTATAGCATATGGGATTGGGCTAAGACACAAGGATCGTTTTCTAAATTCACCATATTTTATTTTATTTTGGTTATTTTTTTATTATTATATATGATCCAATCATGAGGGATCTTGATGTTTTCTATATTACATGTATGACATGTATAATATCTATTATAGATATATCATGGTCGGAATTCATGGTTATTGGTGTTTTTGGGGATGTATGTTTATTTTAGCTTATTGATTTAATATTATTTTCATTATTTATACTATTATTACCTACTCTGGTTTGAGGGTATATTCTCCCCATGGTATTTCCTTAGACCCTCACTAGTAGTTGGTATCCTATGGTGGTCAACGATACATGATTGAGGTAAGTAGCAACCCAATATAGTTACTGTAGAGTGAGCCATGTCGGGAAAATTACAGAGTGGGATCAAAGTGGTGTAGAAGACATGTTTCCATTATTTTAATTTACTATTTTTTCATGGTATAAATGTGATAGGTTGTTATCAAAGATTGTTGTAGATCTTGTTCGTGGTAGTAGATAACCCACATATAGTGTAAATCTATGAAACTAGTGATGAGATCATTTTTTTAGAGTTTTTATTTTGTGGTTAGGTTAACTCACCTAGTGTTAAGCATATTATTTATTATATATGATTTTCAGGATTTTTAATATTTTCCATAGTGTAAATAGGGTGTGTGAATTCATGAATCATTCCATGAATATAGGGTTCACTTTTCATTCACATTCTTGTTTGTGATTGGTTACTTGATATGATATAATGTTTAGTTATTTCAAGTGTGAGTAGTAACTCAAATAAAGTTTTCCTATATTAAATTATTTTGGAATTTTATATAACTGGTTTCATAAATAATTTAAAATAAATTCCATATGGTTACTTATCAAGGGTATTATATGGAATTAGTTAAATGAAATTTTAATTAGAAAAAATAAAAAAATTTCCTTCATAACTTTCAATTTATTATCTATATAGCTTGACCATAGTTATAATTCTCTTATTAAAGAAAAATTTAAATGTATTGATATAAATCTTATATTTTTATAATGATGACCATAATAGTGTGTATATGGGTATAGAGATTGAACTTGGGGTGTGAGACATTCTGATGTGGGTGGATAAGATAGCAAGATGATGTATCTGTTATTGTTTTCTATCAAACTATGACGTCAAGACTTATGTTAAATATTTTTTTGAGGTATTATTTTGGACTTATAGACAAATACCATGATATAGAACCTTAGGGGAGTTCTAAGAAGGTGTGGATGAGAATTACTAATAAATAGATTGCTTAGAGCTCCATGTTGTATCGAGACAAATTATGGATGATCAGCTCTATGAAATCATATTAAGAGTTATGAATCCTATGGAGAGATATCACCCGTGAGAAATAGTATCTATGGATAGTATTAGATGATAGTTCTAGATAAAAAAACCCTCATTTTTTGGGTGTGGATGACCCTATGAATCTAAAATCTAGGTGGAGTCTATCTATGATATTTTTTATTATCAGGATATTCCCCTTGAGAGAAGGATGAATATGGAAATTTATATTTTTGAAGCCTTGTTGGGAACTTGTGGGAAATTA
Organism: Viscum album; assembly: GCA_963277665.1. Lineage (NCBI taxonomy): Eukaryota > Viridiplantae > Streptophyta > Magnoliopsida > Santalales > Viscaceae > Viscum > Viscum album. The sequence goes on from OY728165.1 coordinate 829,196,044, forward strand.
TTATCATGTCATATTAGCATTTTGGATTGTCTCAAGAGTATTTATTAACCCACTTCTATAATCACTTCATTCTACTGACCCTAAGGGTGGATGATCTTGAGAGCTTGTGCATCTCACTCTAGGATATATATAATTCATGGAGTATGGTTGTTATTTTACTAAAATACAACATTATTCTCTAATTTGGGTTGGGTAATAGTCAACTAGAGTGATACTTTTTTAGGATGGATTGAGTAATGTTATATGGGAGAAGGTGAACATTTCTACTTGCCTACTTTTTCAAAGGTCCTAAATCTAAATCTTTCTATAGATACAAATTTGAATAAGAGTAGAGGCTCGGTACACATGGATTCTACTTATATTACAGTTATTGGGTCATCAAGAAGTAAAGTGTCAGTTTGAGGATTCAAATGCTGAAAAATATCTTCTTGTCTTGGGGTGGTATCTTTATAAAGTGAAATCAATGTGGATCGGTTTCCCATTTTCTTATGAAATGTGACTAGTGGCTAGTTAAGTTTCAATAATAAAAGGAAAATAGGGAACCTATAGTGGTATTTTATGGGAACTAAACCAATAGTGAGTCATAGCATAAATAGATTGACATAGGTTTTAGGATTTTGATCAGGTATGCCTCAGTAGGAAGGTAGTTAGAGTTCTACCAACCAATTTGGTTAGGGTGGGTGATGTGGTTCCCAAGGGAAAGGTCAATTGCAACAACATGAGGGTTCGGTATTTGGGAGATAGGTAGGATTACATGGTCAAGGATTAGGATAGATACACACTATCGATTCTTCTCTTTATAAAAATGATACAAGCCCATTTATGGTCCCATGTAAAGTATTAATAGCTTCTACATTAGTATTTTTTATATTTAACATAGATTTATCATACTTATTCATCCCTTCATACTTTTTTTAATGGATTAGGGTTATCCATAGAATACCAATATGTGGTACTATCAAATGATATTCCTTTATAAAGATGATATAATGGCATTTGTATGTGTTTGGAATGTTTCATAATGATTAGAGGATATATGTTTCTTTGGGATTTCGTTATGCTAGTCTTGGGAATCATTAACAAGATCCTTGGAGTATATTTCTATGTATGTTATAGAACTTACATTGAATGTTATTTTTGGTGGGTGTCATTCTCTCTTCATAGGGTGACAGTTATTTTTATACCGTATAGTGGGATATAGAGGTAGGTCATGTAGGACCTAAAACTCAACTGTTGGGTGAAATTATAGCCCATGTATCTTTTCATGTTTTTGATGGTAAGAGGACACATCTAGTGGTCTTTCCACTATCATTGATCAGTAACAAAAAAATTTCCATATGAGTTCTCAACATTTCCACTCGGAAGAGAGATTGAGTTCATGAGTGAGTGAATCCTTGGTATGGACTCCATATTTAATCGTACATAAAAGATAGAAACCACAAATATTTAATAGATGAAACCCTGGCTATTTTACTTAAAGAAAAATGGGTTCATACAACCATGTACGTTCCCATGGGGTTCCCCTATCTTATTTTCTAATAAGGTGGGTTATTCCTTGGGATTATGCATGGATTATCTAAATTTAAACTAAGTGATTATCAAGAAAAAGAATCTACTACATTGAATATATGATTTATTAAACCATCTAAGAGTGGAAAATTATTTTATATTACTGATTTTAGATCAGGGTACCATCATTTGAGCGTGAGGTCTTTCAATATACCACACATGACATTCAGGAAAGGAATAGAATGTACATGTACTTGGTTTTGTTTCAGGATTGAAGAACATAATAGTAGTGTTTAGGGACATGATAAATTAGATATTCTATCCTTATTTGGAAAACTATATGGTCATATTTATCAATGAAAGTTTAGTGAAGTCCATGTTTAGAGAGGATCATTACAAACATTAAGATAATATATTGAGCACACGTAGAGAGAATAGGTTGTATTCCAAGATCTAAAAGTGTCAATTTTGTGCTAATTAGAGGAACTTCTTGTGGTATGTAATATGAGTGTTTATCACATATATAAACCCCCAAAAGGATGAATTTTTTTTTTCATGGTAGTGTCCCATGAATATTTTTAATATTCATTGATTTATAGGATTGGTCAATTATTATTGAAGATATATGTAGGTGTTTTCTTAATTGTAAATGCTAATGATGGTTCTGACTAAGAAAAAGGTAAATGTATTCTATTCAAATTCATGTGAGAGATAATTTCATGGGATGAAATTTAGATTTATGACATCAATCCTAACCTTACTGAAATTGGGTTGGGAGTATACCTTGTATAGTGATGTGTTAGGAGTCGAATTGGAAATGATTATCACATAGTATGGTTTCTTAGTTGTGTATGGGTCATGAAAGATTAGGATTATTGAGTGAAACTAATAGATTCATGTCCTTGAGTTAATAAGAGTTTTCAATCCTTGAGGTGTTGGGGGAAATATCTTTTTGGTGAGAGATTTTCGGTGTACATAGACCATAAGATATTGAAGTATATTCTTTCATAGCATGACGTGAAATTATTAATGAAAATGTATGGAAAGTATCTATAGTCTTTCTATTTTGAGAAGGAGCACACCCTTAGGAAGAATAAATTTAGTTCCAATGCATTGAGAAGTAATACTCTGGATGTAACACCCTAAGATTTTATGAAAAATATTCTTTTTAATTTCATTAATGTCTTGTGTTATACGCTACACCAAAAGGAGATTTCACAACACACATCTCTGACCTGGCTTGAATTACACGCAATCACGACCTTCCTCGATAGCGTGTGTAGTACGCAATAACAAGTTTCACTAAACAACAATATGCTATTAAAACTAGCCGTTATGAATAGTAATAACCACTTTTTGAAATTTTGTAATTTTATTTTTTAAAATGGAATTCATTTTTGGATTCGTAATATCGAAATTAGCTTAGGGTGAAACTTTGGTGATTTTCGGATAACTTTCATATTTTGATGAATAGTTGAAATTACTAAATTTTAATTAAAAACAACTTTTTTAATCGAAATAATTAATAGTGATAAATTATTAATTTGAGTGGTTTTAAAGTATATTTATAATATATTTTTACAATTTAATACAATGTTGGACATTGGATGTAATTTTACATTTAAACCATTTATAAACAAGTGTCAATCTTTTGATAGTTATTATCTCTTAAAAACACGCTATTTGTTGTGATAGCGGAAATTAATTATAAAATTAATTAATGCAACTTATATGTTTGGAATTTTGTAAAATAGAAAACATTTTTGAATTCGGAATATCAATTATATCCTAGGTTGAAATTTTGGTACTTTTCTGAAAACTTTCAATTTTTGATGAATAGTGAAACCACTAAGTGGTAGGTTAAAAACTGAATTTTGCATAAAACTTAATTTTACCGCTTCTGTGAATAGAATTTCGAAAATCCGAGAGACACGGTTAATATCAAGGACTAAAATGTGGTTCAATGAGATGAAAATAATTTTTTGGTGAATAGTAACTTTTTACTTTTTTTTACCACGGTTGAAAGTAAATAGGGTAATTAAGGGTAAAAATGATATTATTATTACCCTAACACATGTCCTAATTCTATTGGACAAGTGTAATTCGACCAAAAACAAACTTAGGAATAAAATATGACCATTTAGGTCCACTTGGATTAGATTAGGACATTTATTATTAATTTATTTAAAGAAGGGTTAAAATAGTTAAAATCAAAGTTTAATACGTAAATCATTTTTAATATGGGGTTATACATAAGATAAATTCGACTATAAATATTCATTAGAAAGCTAAAAAGATTTCCTACATGATGGTATTTTATTTATAATTTTTAGACATTAAATAATATAATTTATTTATGACACAATGATGATGCAGTAATTATCTTATTAATGAAATATTGACATAATTGATGTTATAAACACCAAAATAAATGTAATATGAGACTTTTTATGAATTCCACTAATTTTCTAGGTTACTATGATATATTAGTGTTTATTTAATCAACTTGGTTCGAACATATAATTCTGTTATGACTTTCACAAAAATCATATATCAAATAGTGTCAAAATTGACACAAAATAGTTTTTAAATCAAATATTATATTATTAATTGTTATTTTATTCCTAAAAATCTAAGGTTCGGCCAAATTACTTAGATAAGGATATATATATTAATAATAAACAACTTGGGGTTCGTTTGGCATGTTATAGTAAGTGTATTAACCATATAGTGTAAGAAAACAAAAAGACACGGTAAAAGTTAAATTATTTAACTTAGAGTTAAATCTAATTGATAAGGTTAAAATAATAACCTAAACTTGTCTAAATCCTATTGGTTGATAGGATTTCGACCCATACCCACTTTAGCTTCGAAATAAGACCCTTTGGAACCATTATAAACCGATTTTGACTTTAATATGAAATAATATTTTGAGATATTCCTAAGGTGCCCCTCTCCTCCCTTATAAAAGGGCACCTCCTCCCCCTCCTCCTCACACCAATTTGAGCACTCAAGCTCGGCCAACCCCTGCCATTTTCTCCTATCCACTTCCCTATAATAATCCTAGAGGTCCTGGTCTTCTTCAAAGACCAATATTAGTTCCCTAAGTGGAGGATTCAAAGAAGCATTCCAAAGAAGAGGTAATATCCATTACCGATCTTTTCAATTTCTTTCTTCTTCAACTTCTTCTTCTTTAGTTGTTTCATGATAAAGTAATAACATCAGTATTACTTACATACTGATATGTTATTATAAATATGAAACAACCCTAATTCAACTTCTATCCATCCTACGAAAAAATGAAATCACCGCGCGTGCGTACGTACGGAATACCGTCTCCACGCCGTGGTGTAATCTATTTTCCACCATCACCTTACAAGGATGGGTATAATGGTGTAATGAGTAACTATTTATGATTATTATAAAGTAATATTGATACTGAAATAATATACATATACTCCAATACAATTCCATGATCATAGGAACGATATCATCACTTGTGCGTACGTACGGAATACCGTCTCCACGATGTGATGCGACTCGTTCTACATGATCATCATTACATAGTAATTATATAAATGAATTGAATGAATAAATATGATATATGTTACACTAATACCATTCTGGATATAAGGTATCTATAATCTTAAAAGAAGAATAAGAATTTATTTGGAAAAACACGCATAAGAACAAAAGGCAATAAAGACCCGAGTAACAAGTAACAATTACTAAAAAGAAGCTAAGAATATGACCATATATGATATCATATCAATATGTATGATTCTGGAATAAGTCAATAACATTATTTAAACCATTATACAAGAGCTTCGGACACATACAAAGCAAATCGGACCTAAGGTAAGGGAAATATCACAATCTCATTTTTATCCGAGATTGTTTATTCGTAAGTATTTACTGGGGTATATTTTATCATCCACATCCATGTTTCATCAATATGTAATATTATTTCCATCCACCTACAATTGTTTAAATACAATTTTACCCATCGGTGAGTTTTTAGTAAAGGATATGAAAGGAATCTTTTTTCGTTTTTTTCATACGAGGTACTTTTTGACTTTCCGACAAAAGTACGAGAAGAATGTTTTTTTTAACTTATACGGCACGAACGGATTTTTACGGTTTTATAAAGCCTTATTTTCATGAACCTTCCTCCAAAATATTTCATGACTATTTTCAATAAAATCTCTTTCTTTTAAAATTGCATGATGTTTTGTGAAAAAAAAATTGATTTTGAAGAAGAAAGGATATTTTCCTCAAGAATTCACTTCAAGTGTTTTATCAAAATTATTTTCCATCTAAGAGATCATAATATCTTAACATGGAACAAATCATTGAAGTGAAAATGAGATCCCCATAATCATAACATGAAACTTGAAACTTTGTGGCATGCACACATAATCATTTCTTGTTAGTCAATTATAACACATGTCTTAATTCTATTACATGGGGAGGAGGTGCCCTTTTATAAGGGAGGAGAGGGGCACCTTAGGAATATCTCAAAATATTATTTTATATTAAAGTCAAAATCGGTTTATAATGGTTCCAAAGGGTCTTATTTCGAAGCTAAAGTGGGGATGGGTCGAAATCCTATCAACCTATAGTATTTAGACAAGTTTAGGTTATTATTTTAACCTTATCAATTAGATTTAACTCTAAGTTAAATAATTTAACTTTTACCGTGTCTTTTTGTTTTCTTACACTATATGGTTAATACACTTACTATAACATGCCAAACGAACCCCAAATTGTTTATTATTAATATATATATCCTTATCTAAGTCATTTTGCTGAACCTTATATTTTTAGGAATAAAATAACAATTAATAATATAATATTTGATTTAAAAACTATTTTGTGTCAATTTTGACACTATTTGATATATGAATTTTGTGAAAGTCATAACAGAATTATATGTTCGAACCAAGTTGATTAAATCAACACTAATATATCATAGTAACCTAGAAAATTAGTGGAATTCATAAAAATTCTCAAATTACATTTATTTTGGTGTTTATAACATCAATTATGTCAATATTTCATTAATAAGATAATTACTGCATCATCATTCCTTTGGCCGAACCATAGATTTTTGAAGTATTAACAATTTTGAAGTTTTTAAATCAAATATTATATTATTAATTGTCATTTTATTCCTAAAAATCTAAGGTTCGGCCAACTGACTTATATTATTAATTGTTATTTTATTATTGTTATTTTATTAATTGATACAAAGTGACGAATTTCGAGGGCGAAATTCTTTATAAGGGGGGTAGAATGTAACACCCGAGATTTTTATGAGTAATATTTTGTTTTTATATATATCATAAAAGGAATCTTTCACTACATACTAGCTTGGCTTACTTTACACGCAACCGCGACCTTCCTCGATAGCTTGCGTCGTACGCAATACTGAGTTTCACTAAACAACGATATGCTATTAAAATATTATTAAAACTAGCCGTTATGAATAGTAATAACCACTTTTTTAAATTTTATAAATTTTATCTTTCAAAATGGACTTCATTTTTGGATTCGGAATACCGAAATTAGCCTAGGGTGAAATTTTGGTATTTTTCTGAAAACTTTCAATTTTTGATGAATAGTGAAACCACTAAGTGGTAGGTTAAAAACTGAATTTTGCATAAAACTTAATTTTACTGCTTCTGTGAATGGAATTTCGAAAATCCTAGAGACACGGTTAATATCAAGGACTAAAATGTGGTTCAATGAGATGAAAATAATTTTTTGGTGAATACTAACTTTTTACTTTTTTTTACCACGGTTAAAAGTAAATAGGGTAATTAAGGGTAAAAATGATATTATTATTACCCTAGCACATGTCCTAATTCTATTGGACAAGTGTAATTCGACCAAAAACAAACTTAGGAATAAAATATGACCATTTAGGTCCACTTGGATTAGATTAGGACATTTATTATTAATTTATTTAAAGAAGGGTTAAAATAGTTAAAATCAAAGTTTAATAAGTAAATCATTTTTAATATGGGGTTATACATAAGATAAATTCGACTATAAATATTCATTAGAAATATTACAAGATTTCCTACATGATGGTATTTTATTTATAATTTTTAGACATTAAATAAGATAATTTATTTATGACAAAATGATGATGCAGTAATTATCTTATTAATGAAATATTGACATAATTGATGTTATAAACACCAAAATAAATGTAATTTGAGACTTTTTATGAATTCCACTAATTTTATAGGTTACTATGATATATTATTGTTGATTTAATCAACTTGGTTCGAACATATAATTCTGTTATGACTTTCACAAAAATCATATATCAAATAGTGTCAAAATTGACACAAAATAGTTTTTAAATCAAATATTATATTATTAATTGTTATTTTATTCCTAAAAATCTAAGGTTCGGCCAAATTACATAGATAAGGATATATATATTAATAATAAACAATTTGGGGTTCGTTTGGCATGTTATAGTAAGTGTATTAACCATATAGTGTAAGAAAACAAAAAGACACGGTAAAAGTTAAATTATTTAACTTAGAGTTAAATCTAATTGATCAGGTTAAAATAATAACCTAAACTTGTCTAAATCCTATTGGTTGATAGGATTGCGACCCATCCCCACTTTAGCTTCTAAATAAGACCCTTTGGAACCATTATAAACCGATTTTGACTTTAATATAAAATAATATTTTGAGATATTCCTAAGGTGCCCCTCTCCTCCCTTATAAAAGGGCACCTCCTCCCCCTCCTCCTCACACCAATTTGAGCACTCAAGCTCGGCCAACCCCTGCCATTCTCTCCTCTCCACTTCACTAGAATAATCCTAGAGGTCCTGGTCTTCTTCAAAGACCAATATTAGTTCCCTAAGTGGAGGATTCAAAGAAGCGTTCCAAAGAAGAGGAGCTTCGGACACATACAAAGCAAATCAGACCTAAGGTAGGGGAAATATCACAATCTCATTTTTATCCGAGATTGTTTATTCGTAAGTATTTACTGGGGTATATTTTATCATCCACATCCATGTTTCATCAATATGTAATATTATTTCCATCCACCTACAATTGTTTAAATCCATTTTTACCCTTCAGTGAGTTTTTAGTAATATGTATGAAAGGAATCTTTTGTCATTTTTCGTACGAGGTACTTTTTAACTTTTTCGACAAAAGTACGAGAAGAATGTTTTTTTAACTTATACGGCATGAATGGTTTTTTAAAACATTATTTCCAAGAATCTTCCTTTATAAGTTTTCAAGTTTATTTTTAATCAACTTCTTTATTTTATAATTGTATGACATGTTAAGAAAGGAAAAGTGTTTTTGAAGTAGAAAGGATATTTTCCTCAAGAATGAAGTTCAAGTATTTTATCGAAATTATTTTCCATCTAAGATAATAAAAGGGTTCTGTTTTTATCCCTATTATTACATGGATTTGATTATGTTGTGATGGAAATATTTTTATGAATTCCTTTATCTTATATGAATTGTTTTATGATGTCATGTTGTTTAAGAATCCCATTTTTATTACATGGGTTACGCTATGATGTATGGTTTATGATTATGTGGCACACATAAGAAAGGATTCATTATAAGATGGGTGGGACCTATATCTCCCTCCAATGCATTGGGTAAAGATTTTATATCTCATGAGATAGACATGGCTAGAACGGTAGGTTATACCGGTTCAGTGAAACAGGACTGGAACGAGGGTGACTCGGTTCAGAAAGGGACTTTGTCCACTAAGATAGTCTTGGCAATGAGTCATGACTAACAAGAAATGATTTTTCATGATTATTTGTGCATGCCAGAAAGTTTCAAGTTTCATGTTATGATTATGGGGATCTCATTTTCACTTCTATGATTTATTCCATGTTAAGATATTATGATCTCTTTTGCAGGTTATGATTTTCAAAAAGATATGATATGATTTTTATTTCCTTTATTTTCCCTTTCGGAGCATTTGAGCTCACCCTTTTATGTTTTCTTTTCCCCAAGTCAAGAAGATGGATATTAAGTAGAATATACTAAAAGGGACCCTAGATATGATGAAATAAATGGGAGACACTGTAGAAGATTTATGAACCAGTTGTTTATGTTTCCCAGTTTCTAAAGACACTATACCTATACGGTCCTTTTTGGTTTTGGCCGAACCTTAGATTTTTAGGAATAAAATAACAATTAATAATATAATATTTGATTTAAAAACTTCAAAATTGTTAATACTTCAAAATTGTATCTAAGTCATTTGGTCGAACCGTAGATTTTTAGGAATAAAATAACAATTAATAATATAATATTTGATTTAAAAACTATTTTGTGTCAATTTTGACACTATTTGATATATGATTTTTGTGAAAGTCATAACAGAATTATATGTTCGAACCAAGTTGATTAAATCAACACTAATATAGTCCACCCACGTGCCTGAACGGGTCATCTGACTAATGGAATTATGTTTATGAATTCCTTTATCTTATATGATTTGTTTTATGATGCCATGATGTTTCAAGAATCCCATTTTTGTTACATGTGTTATGCGATGATGTATGATTTATGATTATGTGGCACACATAAGAAAGGATTCATTATAAGATGGGTGGGACCTATATCTCCCTCCAATGCATTGAGTAAAGATTTTATATCTCATGAGATTGACATGGCTGGAACGGTAGGTTATACCGGTTCAGTGAAACAGGACTGGAATGAGGGTGACTCGGTTCAGAAAGGGACTTTGTCCACTAAGATAGTCTTGGAAAATGAGTCATGACTAACAAGAAATGATTTTCCATGATTATGTGTGCATGCCACAAAGTTTCAAGTTTCATGTTATGATTATGGGGATCTCATTTTCACTTCTATGATTTATTCCATGTTAAGATATTATGATCTCTTTTGCAGGTTATGATTTTCAAAAAGATATGATATGATTTTTTTTTCCTTTATTTGCCCTTGCTGAGAATTTGAGCTCACCATTTTATATTTTCTTTTCCCCAGGTCAGGAAGATGGATATTAAGTAGAATTTCCTAAAACGAACCCTAGATATGATGAAATAAATGGGATACACTGTAGAAGATTTATGAACCAGCTGTTTATGTTTCCCAGTTTCTAAAGACACTATACCTATACGGTCCTTTGTAGTTTTGTCATATGTTGTAATAAGTGTGCTTCAATTTTGAAGTATTAACAATGTATGTAAAGTATGGGTCGTTATAGTTGGTATCAGAGGGAGGTTTAGTCAACATTTGGAAACTAGGATGCGAGAACTTTAGTGAGATCCCTAGAGATATTTATAAGGTTTGTCTAGGGATGTCCCTAAGGATAAGTATACGTATAGGATATAGTCCTATAACTACGGTAACGATCTTAGAATTTAACCTAAGAAGTTAGATATTGAGGATACTCCCCTTTTATAATGTTGTTTTCCCTAGCATGATTTTTTCCTCACACTATTCTTTTTGGGTTTTATAAAATGGCTGGAAACAAGATGATTCACAATAATGGAGGATATTATGGACAATGGAATGATATTGTTCATGAGCAACCAAATGAAACGGGATTTGGAAGTCCAAACATCGTTATTATGCCGAATCAGAAATCTCATAATATGATCAATAAAGTAAAATTTGGTAAGTTTCCGGACTCGGCTAATAAGTGAAAGATGGAGTTTCATGATGATCATAGAGGAAAGAAAGTTCATTTTCCCCTATGTAAATCATGTGGGAAGAGGCATCAAGGAGAATGTTTCAAAGGAACTGGAAGATGCTTTGGGTGTGGAAAAGAGGGACACAAAGCAAGTAAATGCAAAGGAAAAGGTTCAGTTAACAACATGGATGAGGATAATGGTATTGCTACGACAGCAGCAATGGTTAAATTTTTTAAATGTGGAATGTACGGGCATTATGCAAACCAATGCCCTAAGGGAAAGTCTCATGAAGATAATCAGTATGGTCGTATGGGAAGTATTTATGTGGATGATGATGAAGAGACTACAAATGATATGTGAGATGAAAGAATTGTTGAAGATCATTCAATGGTTTAAGAATGTAGTGGAATGATTACATGTTTATCATGTGTAATGTTGTATAAGTAATCTCATGGTACTATGGAATAAAGAGACATGTAAGGATTTTTACGCTGTTGTCTGATTAATGTTACCAGTATCCATGAAAGGTTATTCAGATATTTTTGGAATGTAGATGATATGCGCATAATGAAGGGATAAGGAGAAAATTAAATGTTTGATAGTATTCATGAGCTCATGACTGATATAAGGAGAATGTTATATCATGGTTTGAGTATATAGAATTTTTGGATTTTGGTATGTGGAAGGTGTTAACTTTTAACTGCATTCATGTTTTCACTAAGGTTCAATGGGTATTCAAGAGAATACATGATTAAGGACTTTGAATGTTTAGAATGTGACCAACAAGACATATCTTATGATATATGGGGATCAACGATGGTATTAAATCTCTGGTAATTGTTTTCACTATATTATGAGAGTGGACTGCAGTATTATGGGTAAGCCTAAAGATTGGAATGGATTATGTTGGACATAAGTTAGTATTGTTTAAGGATAGAAGTTTTTTTTCGATATTATTGATGGGATGTTATAGTAATATAGCTTTAGAAAAAGGACAACCTGCAGGACGGGCGACAGCCCATCACGTCGGACAAGGCTGTGGGAATCGAACCCACAACCGAAGTGCGACTGGCCTTTATCGCCTACCACTGGCCTACAGGAAGTCCCTGGTTAGTAGAAACTAGTTTAATTTTATGATATATGAAGTATAAGTTCATTTTTGGAACCATATACGATTAACCATAAGATGGACTTATAACTTTTTCTAACCTTTTGTTTGAAAGAGATGGAATGACCCATCATTCTATCACATTATTTTCTAAAAATGACAAATTCAACTTCATTTCTTTAAGAGATGAAGTAGAAATTGTCCAAAGAACGACAAATAGTGAGACTATACCAAAATCACAAAAGTATTTCTTCTAATTCCAATTTCATCAACTTTAGGGAAATGATCTTGAAAACCTAAAATGTTGTCCTAGTGCTCTTATATCTGATTAATCAGATGGTACCTTAGATCATCACAAATTTATGGATTTGTGATTGCTAGATTTTCCATAGCCATGTTCTCTACCACTATCCATCAGAACATGATGGTTAGATTTCTCTTCCATATCCATATTTTCACCTATGTGGAAACCCAGTGATTAGTTTATTTGGGTAACCGTTACGTTTCATTATTTTGTTTTTAAAGATTGGTTTTGGTATTCCTTTTTACGATGTGGGTTTTGATTAAAGAAACTTTCTAATAGTAAAACATTTTTAACCCCGACGAATTTCGAGGGCGAAATTCATTTTAAGGGGGGTAGAATGTAACACCCTGAGATTTTATGAAAAATATTCTTTTTAATTTCATTAATGTCTTGTGTTATACGCTACACCAAAAGGAGCTTTCACAACACACATCTCTGACCTGGCTTGAATTACACGCAATCACGACCTTCCTCGATAGCGTGTGTAGTACGCAATAACAAGTTTCACTAAACAACAATATGCTATTAAAACTAGCCGTTATGAATAGTAATAACCACTTTTTGAAATTTTGTAATTTTATTTTTTAAAATGGAATTCATTTTTGGATTCGTAATATTGAAATTAGCTTAGGGTGAAACTTTGGTGATTTTCGGATAACTTTCATATTTTGATGAATAGTTGAAATTACTAAATTTTAATTAAAAACAACTTTTTTAATCGAAATAATTAATAGTGATAAATTATTAATTTGAGTGGTTTTAAAGTATATTTAGAATATATTTTTACAATTTAATACAATGTTGGACATTGAATGTAATTTCACATTTAAACCATTTATAAACAAGTGTCAATCTTTTGATAGTTATTATCTCTTAAAAACACGCTATTTGTTGTGACAGCGGAAATTAATTATAAAATTAATTAATGAAACTTATATGTTTGGAATTTTGTAAAATAGAAATCATTTTTGAATTCGGAATATCAATTATAGCCTCGGGTGAAATTTTGGTACTTTTCTGAAAACTTTCAATTTTTGATGAATAGTGAAACCACTAAGTGGTAGGTTAAAAACTGAATTTTGCATAAAACATAATTTTACCGCTTCTGTGAATGAAATTTCGAAAATCCGAGAGACACGGTTAAAATCAAGGACTAAAATGTGGTTCAATGAGATGAAAATAATTTTTTGGTGAATAGTAACTTTTTACTTTTTTTTACCACGGTTAAAAGTAAATAGGGTAATTAAGGGTAAAAATGATATTATTATTACCCTAACACATGTCCTAATTCTATTGGACAAGTGTAATTTGACCAAAAACAAACTTAGGAATAAAATATGACCATTTAGGTCCACTTGAATTAGATTAGGACATTTATTATTAATTTATTTAAAGAAGGGTTAAAATAGTTAAAATCAAAGTTTAATAATTAAATCATTTTTAATATGGGGTTATACATAAGATAAATTCGACTATAAATATTCATTATAAAGATAAAAAGATTTAATACATGATGGTATTTTATTTATAATTTTTAGACATTAAATAATTTAATTTATTTATGACACAATGATGATGCATTAATTATCTTATTAATGAAATATTGACATAATTGATGTTATAAACACCAAAATAAATGTAATTTGAGACTTTTTATGAATTCCACTAATTTTCTAGGTTACTATGATATATTAGTGTTGATTTAATCAACTTGGTTCGAACATATAATTCCGTTATGACTTTCACAAAAATCATATATCAAATAGTGTCAAAATTGACACAAAATAGTTTTTAAATAAAATATTATATTATTAATTGTTATTTTATTCCTAAAAATCTAAGGTTCGGCCAAATGACTTAGATAAGGATATATATATTAATAATAAACAATTTGGGGTTCTTTTGGCATGTTATAGTAAGTTTATTAACCATATAGTGTAAGAAAACAAAAAGACACGGTAAAAGTTAAATTATTTAACTTAGAGTTAAATCTAATTGATAAGGTTAAAATAATAACCTAAACTTGTCTAAATCCTATTGGTTGATAGTATTTCGACCCATCCCCACTTTAGCTTCGAAATAAGACCCTTTGGAACCATTATAAACCGATTTTGACTTTAATATAAAATAATATTTTGAGATATTCCTAAGGTGCCCCTCTCCTCCCTTATAAAAGGGCACCTCCTCCCCCTCCTCCTCACACCAATTTGAGCACTCAAGCTCGGCCAACCCCTACCATTTTCTCCTATCCACTTCCCTAGAATAATCCTAGAGGTCATGGTCTTCTTCAAAGACCAATATTAGTTCCCTAAGTGGAGGATTTAAAGAAGCATTCCAAAGAAGAGGTAATATCCATTACCGATCTTTTCAATTTATTTCTTCTTCAACTTCTTCTTCTTTAGTTGGTTCATGATAAAGTAATAACATCAGTATTACTTACATACTGATATGTTATTATAAATATGAAACAACCCTAATTCAACTTCTATCCATCCTACGAAAAAATGAAATCACCGCGCGTGCGTACGTACGGAATACCGTCTCCACGCCGTGGTGTAATCTATTTTCCACCATCACCTTACAAGGATGGGTATAATGGTGTAATGAGTAACTATTTATGATTATTATAAAGTAATATTGATACTGATATAATATAAATATACTCCAATACAATTCCATGATCATAGGAACGATATCATCACTCGTGCGTACGTATGGAATACCGTCTCCACGATGTGATGCGACTCGTTCTACATGATCATCATTACATAGTAATTATATAAATGAATTGAATGAATAAATATGATATATGTTACATTAATACCATTCTGGATATAAGGTATCTATAACCTTAAAAGAAGAATAAGAATTTATTCGGAAAAACACGCATAAGAACAAAAGGCAATAAAGACCCGAGTAACAAGTAACAATTACTAACAAGAAGCTAAGAATATGACCATATATGATATCATATCAATATGTATGATTCCGGAATAAGTCAATAACATTATTTAAACCATTATAGAGGAGCTTCGGACACATACAAAGCAAATCGGACCTAAGGTAAGGGAAATATCACAATCTCATTTTTATCAGAGATTGTTTATTCGTAAGTATTTACTGGGGTATATTTTATCATCCACATCCATGTTTCATCAATATGTAATATTATTTCCATCCACCTAAAATTGTTTAAATACAATTTTACCCTTCGGTGAGTTTTTAGTAAAGGATATTAAAGGAATCTTTTTTCGTTTTTTTCATACGAGGTACTTTTTGACTTTCCGACAAAAGTACGAGAAGAATGTTTTTTTTAACTTATACGGCACGAACGGATTTGTACGGTTTTATAAATCCTTATTTTCATGAACCTTCCTCCAAAATATTTCATGACTATTTTCAATAAAATCTCTTTCTTTTAAAATTTCATGATGTTTTGTGAAAAAAAAATTGATTTTGAAGAAGAAAGGATATTTTCCTCAAGAATTCACTTCAAGTGTTTTATCAAAATTATTTTCCATCTAAGAGATCATAATATCTTAACATGGAACAAATCATAGAAGTGAAAATGAGATCCCCATAATCATAACATGAAACTTGAAACTTTTTGGCATGCACACATAATCATTTCTTGTTAGTCAATTATAACACATGTCCTAATTCTATTACATGGGGAGGAGGTGCCCTTTTATAAGGGAGGAGAGGGGCACCTTAGGAATATCTCAAAATATTATTTTATATTAAAGTCAAAATCGGTTTATAATGGTTCCAGAGGGTCTTATTTCGAAGCTAAAGTGGGGATGGGTCGAAATCCTATCAACCAATAGGATTTAGACAAGTTTAGGTTATTATTTTAACCTTATCAATTAGATTTAACTCTAAGTTAAATAATTTAACTTTTACCGTGTCTTTTTGTTTTCTTACACTATATGGTTAATACACTTACTATAACATGCCAAACGAACCCCAAATTGTTTATTATTAATATATATATCCTTATCTAAGTCATTTGGCCGAACCTTAGATTTTTAGGAATAAAATAACAATTAATAATATAATATTTTATTTAAAAACTACTTTGTGTCAATTTTGACACTATTTGATATATGATTTTTGTGAAAGTCATAACAGAATTATATGTTCGAACCAAGTTGATTAAATCAACACTAATATATCATAGTAACCTAGAAAATTAGTGGAATTCATAAAAAGTCCCAAATTACATTTATTTTGGTGTTTATAACATCAATTATGTCAATATTTCATTAATAAGATAATTACTGCATCATCATTCCTTTGGCCGAACCTTAGATTTTTGAATTATTAACAATTTTGAAGTTTTTAAATCAAATATTATATTATTAATTGTCATTTTATTCCTAAAAATCTAAGGTTCGGCCAACTGACTTATATTATTAATTGTTATTTTATTATTGTTATTTTATTAATTGTTACAAAGTGACGAATTTCGAGGGCGAAATTCTTTTTAAGGGGGGTAGAATGTAACACCCGAGATTTTTATGAGTAATATTTTGTTTTTATATATATCATCAAAGGAATCTTTCACTACATACTAGCTTGCCTTACTTTACACGCAACCGCGACCTTCCTCGATAGCTTCCGTCGTACGCAATACTGAGTTTCACTAAACAACGATATGCTATTAAAATATTATTAAAACTAGCCGTTATGAATAGTAATAACCACTTTTTGAAATTATATAAATTTTATCTTTCAAAATGGACTTCATTTTTGGATTCGGAATACCGAAATTAGCCTAGGGTGAAATTTTGGTATTTTTCTAAAAACTTTCAATTTTTGATGAATAGTGAAACCACTAAGTGGTAGGTTAAAAACTGAATTTTGCATAAAACTTAATTTTACCACTTCTGTGAATGGAATTTCTAAAATCCGAGAGACACGGTTAATATAAAGGACTAAAATGTGGTTCAGTGAGATGAAAATAATTTTTTGGTGAATAGTAACTTTTTACTTTTTTTTACCACGGTTAAAAGTAAATAGGGTAATTAAGGGTAAAAATGATATTATTATTACCCTAACACATGTCCTAATTCTATTGGACAAGTTTAATTCGACCAAAAATAAACTTAGGAATAAAATATGACCATTTAGGTCCACGTGGATTAGATTAGGACATTTATTATTAATTTATTTAAAGAAGGGTTAAAATAGTTAAAATCAAAGTTGAATAAGTAAATCATTTTTAATATGGGTTTATACATAAGATAAATTCGACTATAAATATTCATTAGAAAGATTAAAAGATTTCCTACATGATGGTATTTTATTTATAATTTTTAGACATTAAATAATTTAATTTATTTATGACAAAATGATGATGCAGTAATTATCTTATTAATGAAATATTGACATAATTGATGTTATAAACACCAAAATAAATGTAATTTGAGACTTTTTATGAATTCCACTAATTTTATAGGTTACTATGATATATTAGTGTTGATTTAATAAACTTGGTTCAAACATATAATTCTGTTATGACTTTCACGAAAATCATATATCAAATAGTGTCAAAATTGACACAAAATAGTTTTTAAATCAAATATTATATTATTAATTGTTATTTTATTTCTAAAAATCTAAGGTTCGGCCAAATGACATAGATAAGGATATATATATTATTAATAAACAATTTGGGGTTCGTTTGGCATGTTATAGTAAGTGTATTAACCATATAGTGTAAGAAAACAAAAAGACACGGTAAAAGTTAAATTATTTAACTTAGAGTTAAATCTAATTGATAAGGTTAAAATAATAACCTAAACTTGTCTAAATCCTATTGGTTGATAGGATTTCGACCCATCCCCACTTTATCTTCGAAATAAGACCCTTTGGAACCATTATAAACCGATTTTGACTTTAATATAAAATAATATTTTGAGATATTCCTAAGGTGCCCCTCTCCTCCCTTATAAAAGGGCACCTCCTCCCCCTCCTCCTCACACCAATTTGAGCACTCAAGCTCGGCCAACCCCTGCCATTCTCTCCTCTCCACTTCCCTAGAATAATCTTAGAGGTCCTGGTCTTCTTCAAAGACCAATCTTAGTTCCCTAAGTGGAGGATTCAAAGAAGCGTTCCAAAGAAGAGGAGCTTCGGACACATACAAAGCAAATCAGACCTAAGGTAAGGGAAATATCACAATCTCATTTTTATCTGAGATTGTTTATTCGTAAGTATTTACTGGGGTATATTTTATCATCCACATCCATGTTTCATCAATATGTAATATTATTTCCATCCACCTACAATTTTTTAAATCCATTTTTACCCTTCGGTGAGTTTTTAGTAATATGTATGAAAGGAATCTTTTGTCATTTTTCGTACGAGGTACTTTTTGACTTTTTCAACAAAAGTACGAGAACATTTTTTTTAACTTATACGGCATTAATGGATTTTTAAAACATTATTTCCAAGAATCTTCCTTTATAAGTTTTCAAGTTTATTTTTAATCAACTTCTTTATTTTATAATTGTATGACATGTTAAGAAAGGAAAAGTGTTTTTGAAGTAGAAAGGATATTTTCCTCAAGAATGAAGTTCAAGTATTTTATCGAAATTATTTTCCATCTAAGATAATAAAATGGTTCTGTTTTTATCCCTATTATTACATGGATTTGATTATGTTGTGATGGAAATATTTTTATGAATTCCTTTATCTTATATGAATTGTTTTATGATGTCATGTTGTTTAAGAATCCCATTTTTATTACATGGGTTACGCTATGATGTATGGTTTATGATTATGTGGCACACATAAGAAAGGATTCATTATAAGATGGGTGGGACCTATATCTCCCTCCAATGCATTGGGTAAAGATTTTATATCTCATGAGATAGACATGGCTGGAACGGTAGGTTATACCGGTTCAGTGAAACCGGACTGGAACGAGGGTGACTTGGTTCAGAAAGGGACTTTGTCCACTAAGATAGTCTTGGCAATGAGTCATGACTAACAAGAAAAGATTTTCCATGATTATGTGTGCATGCCACAAAGTTTCAAGTTTCATGTTATGATTATGGGGATCTCATTTTCACTTCTATGATTTATTCCATGTTAAGATATTATGATCTCTTTTGTAGGTTATGATTTTCAAAAAGATATGATATGATTTTTATTTCCTTTATTTGCCCTTGCTAAGCATTTGAGCTCACCCTTTTATGTTTTCTTTTCCCCAGGTCAGGAAGATGGATATTAAGTAGAATATGCTAAAAGGGACCCTAGATATGATGAAATAAATGGGAGACACTGTAGAAGATTTATGAACCAGTTGTTTATGTTTCCCAGTTTCTAAAGACACTATACCTATACGGTCCTTTGTGGTTTTGGCCAAACCTTAGATTTTTAGGAATAAAATAACAATTAATAATATAATATTTGATTTAAAAACTTCAAAATTGTTAATACTTCAAAATTGTATCTAAGTCATTTGGCCGAACCTTAGATTTTTAGGAATAAAATAACAATTAATAATATAATATTTGATTTAAAAACTATTTTGTGTCAATTTTGACACTATTTGATATATGATTTTTGTGAAAGTCATAACAGAATTATATGTTCGAACCAAGTTGATTAAATCAACACTAATATAGTCCACCCACGTGCCTGAACGGGTCATCTGACTAATGGAATTATGTTTATGAATTCCTTTATCTTATATGATTTGTTTTATGATGTCATGATGTTTCAAGAATCCCATTTTTGTTACATGTGTTATGCGATGATGTATGATTTATGATTATGTGGCACACATAAGAAAGGATTCATTATAAGATGGGTGGTACCTATATCTCCCTCCAATGCATTGGGTAAATATTTTATATCTCCTGATATAGACATGGCTGGAACGGTAGGTTATACCGGTTCAGTGAAACAGGACTGGAACGAGGGTGACTCGGTTCAGAAAGGGACTTTGTCCACTAAGATAGTCTTGGAAAATGAATCATGACTAACAAGAAATGATTTTCCATGATTATGTGTGCATGCCACAAAGTTTCAAGTTTCATGTTATGATTATGGGGATCTCATTTTCACTTCTATGATTTATTCCATGTTAAGATATTATGATCTCTTTTGCAGGTTATGATTTTCAAAAAGATATGATATGATTTTTATTTCCTTTATTTTCCCTTGCTAAGCATTTGACCTCACCCTTTTATGTTTTCTTTTCCCCAGGTCGGGAAGATGGATATTAAGTAGAATGTCCTAAAACGGACCCTAGATATGATGAAATAAATGGGAGACACTGTAGAAGATTTATGAACCAGCTGTTTATGTTTCCCAGTTTCTAAAGACACTATACCTATACGGTCCTTTGTAGTTTTTTCATATGTTGTAATAAGTGTGCTTCAATTTTGAAGTATTAACAATGTATGTAAAGTATGGGTCGTTATACTGGAGCAGGTAGTGCAGGAGATGAATAGTGGGTGGAAGATGATTGTGATATTTACTGAGATGCAACAGGATATTTAAGAGTATCGGGTTTAAAAAATCATTAAATCCTTTACTACCACTTATTGAATACTTAGGAGGTTAAAGGAGAGATAGCAATTAGATTCATACTGTATGGTCAAAATAGATAGCATAAATGATGGTTAGATTTCTTTATATTGGTCTATTAATGCTGATGAGATTCTTTATATCATGGGTCGTGTTGTGATGCCCATGAGAATATGCAAGGAGATTATATGGGACTCACATTTCATGAGATAGACTATACATTTGGGTCTGGCTAAGTGTTCCATGACACACGTAGGGAGTATTTGTGATCTTGGATGAATAAGTATTAAGATATATTTTTCATTTGATAATCCACATGTTAGTAAGTGAAGGATGATCCCCAATAGTGTTTTGTTCTTCTCTAGTCACTTTTGATTCTATAGTAAAAATGGGATGATGTGGATATGGATTTTAAATCAAGTTTATTGAGGAAACCCTTGAGGTAGTGATACTATATGGGTCATTGTTTATAGGTTTATTAAGGTTTCATATGTTCTCTCTTTTTGAGAGATGTTCTCAGTTGATGAGATAATAAATATCTATGTGTGAGAGATGGTATGCTTGTATGGAATTCCTTAGAGTATTGTTTTGGACCATAATGATTATTTCACATCATGGTTCTGTAGAGGATTGTAGAATTTTCTTGGAATATAGGTGAATATGATTATATCCTTCCACCCATAAAAATGAGAAATTCAAGAATACTATTTAGATATAATATAACATTCTTTGGTAATATACCCTTGATCTTAGAGGTTCAGGGTTAAACAAATTTGTTCTTGAAGTGTTTGTGTGTAATATTATATATCAGTCCTTGATTTAGATTGTTCTATTAGATTCTTGTTATATTATGACCTATTGATCACCTTGGTGATAGATAAAGGATTTTTAGGGATTATTGGAAAAAATATTATACAAGAGACTGAGGATCACATCCAGTTGATTAATAAGTGTTTGGAAACAACAAAGATCTAGTAAATGTCATATGTTTATTGGTGACATTGACCTCAAGAGTTTTATTTAAGAGATTAGATGTTTCTATGAGTGTCACCTATATAGGGACACAACTATATACAGAATTAGGTGAAGTTGAGACCTAGGTATGTGGGGTTATTTAAGATTATGGATGGAATAAATATTATGTAATACTAATTAGATATATGAAAATATTTAACTTCCATTCATGAAATATTTTACATATCCTAGTTATGGTGGTATCATACAAACCCATATCATCTGATTATGGCTGAAAACATTGATATGGAGGCAGATGTGTCCTTAAAAGATCACTCGGTGAGTATAGAAGACCAGAGTGAGAAGATTTTATAACGTAACTGAATAGCTATCATTTTAGTATTATGGAAACATAGGAATATCTAGGAAGAAACTTGGTAGTGGTAATCAGATATGGAAGAATAGTGTCCAATGTTATTCATTGGGGGACCCCTAGTGTTGCTTCTATGGAATGATAAGTCCTTAGAAAGGAAAGTTGTGTCACCCCTTAGAATTTAAAAGATCATTTTGATTTGAATTTTATTAAAAATAATAATCTAATTAGGTTTGGTTTGTTTGTTGTATTAAAGGTGGCCTAGAAGTGGGTTTTTGGGAGTTGTAGGGAGTATATACTTAAAATTATTCTGTAAGTGTTCGGTCACAATGTATCAATTTTGTGTCACAATGTAACGCTCAGAGTCTAAATTCTGAGGAATTCAGAGTTTGAATCATGAAGAATTCAGAGTCGGTATTCTAAGGGAAATCGGAGCCTGAATTCTAAGGAATTCTGAACTGGAATTCTGAGGAATTTGGAACTAGAATTCTGAGGAATGCAGGTTATGAATTATAAGGAATTATAAGATTGAATTATACGGAATTCGGAACCCGAATCTCAAAGAATTTGGAATCTTAATTTTAGAGAATTCAGAATCTAAATTTCAGACAATTTAGAATCTGAATTTCAGAGAATTTGGAATCTAAATTTTAGAGAATTCGGAATCTAATAACAGAATTCTCTATATCTAAGAATTTTTTATAATTCCTAGTTTTTAGATATAAAACCTATTTTTACTCATTAGATGTAAAAGGAGTTAGAAATAGAGAAACTATAACATGATCAATGAAAACAAAGGTATAGTGATAATTTCCATTGGAAGGAAAATTTTTCTTAATTAGATAAATCTTAGGTGAAATAAAATTTTCCTTATGATATGCGATTTTGTGATTTTCAAAACATAATGGAATGGAAAATTCATAAGTAAATATTATTGAATCAAGAAAAACATGGGAAGACTGAAAGTAAATAAACAACTGGATCACATATATATATATGATGTATGTCACATATGTCTAGGAAAGAATCCAAACAAGTCACAATGTTGAAAATACAGTACTAAAGAAAAGTACAAAAGAAACAAGTAAACTGCAGCAACATCGCATTCCTTAGCATGGTCATAGGCTATGTAGCTCCGTCAATAATCATTTACATGATGTATAAGGGATCTTGCCCTTATCTATAACTGCAACCATATAATCTTTTGGGGCCCAAAAGCATGAACCAAATAGGGTGTGGGAAGAATCCCTATAGGAAGCATCCTAAATATTTGTGCCTAACTGTCAGTGAAAATATATAGCAGGAAATATAAAAAAAGAAGCAATAAATAAGGAAGTACTCAAAAGTAAACAATCCTACAATTTCCTATTACATTCATTTACATTTATTAATTATTCAAACCACTGAATAATTAAATATTGGGATCTATCCTAATATATGAATCCCCTATGTAAAATAAAAAGAGATGTCTTAGAAGTCCATCATACAATCAAGTAAGAGTGATTCCAAGCTTGTTCATTGGCTTGGGAGGCTCATTACAATCAATCAATCACTCACAGGCAACCCTCTATGAATTTTCTCACATCCTAACAACTCTAGTTCAACATTTCATCAATTTAATAAAGATATAATGACCCTCTAATAAATCTCACATAGTATAACCCCTTTGGTCTCACAAAAACAAAGACTCTCTAAGAAATCACTCACCATCAATTCCCCGTATGGTATTTTAATGTTAATCTATAGACTCTATGAGGAATCAATCAATGTCCATTCACCCTATGGTATTGTAACGATATACTATAGAAATTATAAGGGGGGACTCACCATCAATATTCTATATGGTCATGCAATTTAAATATAAAAAACAATCTGGGGAATCCCTCAACAACAATTCTCCCTATGATCTAACTACATCAGGTCCCCACATCCCTGTGTAACACAGTCGTCCAAAAACAATATCTAGAAGCCCATATAATCCCAACTCCTATAGGTCTATGAACCTACAATTCATAAAAAATTCATTTATAAAGAATAAATTAAGCAATCCATTCCAACATAACATGAAAGGCAAGGAAACAAGGTCTACCTCATAGAAAACTTGGACCAAACATCCATAAACATTCAAACAAGGATACTCATCCACGAGGTGTCCCTGAAACATGAAATTTTGCATAATATTTCAATGAAACCCCCTTAGTCTATCAATAAATATAAGGAATATCATAACAGGGTTCAATTCTGTAACATGAAATACCCAAATAATGGGTATTAGGCACATAGGCATATATAAATCAAAGGCATACTCCAAAAGGAAATTAACCACCTACCTCAATGTTTCACAAAGAACACTCTTGATCAACGTCCCTTGAATCATCCTTGAACATCATAGATATATAAAAAGGTCAAAACCATTTAACACTGGATAACTTTTGAAAGAGGATAAATTAGTAAGTGAGGATCTAGGTAAAGAGAGAACTCACCAGTGGGAATCCAACACACCTAGAAATGCCTCAATCATAGCTCGGACAGAGGAATAGGAGGTGCTTGAAGATAATTGGCCATACATCGCTCTCCTGTATGAGACACGGGAAGAAGAAAGGGGTTATGGATATGAGACCCAACCTTGGTCCAAATAATCAAATAAAAAGAAAAGTACACTTGGTGTTCATTTAATGGACACGCTATGTATTATCCTCAACCGGACCCCACTTTAGGGGGTCCACATATCCACGTACTTGGCCGTTATATAACCAGTACTTGGATACCCACAACAACTAGTCACACAGTGTGTACTCAAGGGATCATGGTGTGTACTCAAAATATGTCTAAATCTTTTTTTCCTCAAAAACAACATGAGTCAAAATCCATACCTGAAATGAAGATCCATGTTCATACAAACATCCCCCATTAAAGTAATTCATTCATGAATTTCCCTTTAAAGGGCAGAAAAGATGTAACATCAAATTACTCTAGCCACAGTGATCATACGTGGCCTCCCTCTCCCATGTCTTTTCATGTACTCACAAGTGATTCTATAGCACCCATACTAGAGGAAAAGAACAGACATAGAGAACCTTCGAGCTACGGCCCACAATCCAAATAGGGTGCTCTTTAAATGATGAATCATACTCAAACTCAACCTCATTGGGTTAAAAACATGGTAAAAGTATAAAATGTAACGTCGTAGATGAAAAACATGGAAGGCGTTGTGCATATCCTGATACCTCTGAGGTAACTAAACTGATAGGAAACTGACCCGATTGTCTCCAGATCCACAAACAACCCAACATATATCTGTGAAATATTTACCTGTCTCCTAATCCTATTGCGTCCCAACATCGTTGTGACATGTATGAAAACCTAATATTCAACCCCAAACTCTAGAAGATGTCCTGGCCGATTTGTATAATATTTCTGGTGATACTGTTTAATAGTCATCCTATTTAGAATCAACTCCATATGCACAGTGGTCTCCTGGACAAGAAAATGTCCCATCATAGCTGCCTCTCCAGATTCCAACCATAATAGGGGTGATTAGCACGGCCTACCATATAAAGCCTCAAGGGTATCCATCTAAATAGTCTCCTAGAAACTGTTATTGTAGGAAAACTCGACTTGGGGTATGTGTCTCTATAAAAAAACCCAAAATCTATGGCACATATTCAAAGCATGTCCTCCAACACCATAATCTCTTTCTCATACTGGCCATCTGTTTGGGTATAGTAAGTTGTGCTTAGAATTACCTATATACCCAAATCTTTATATAGTTTATTCCATACATGATATGTAAAACATGAATCTCTGTATGAAATAATAGAGTGTATAAACCCATTTAACCATACATTCTCTTGGATTTAAAACCATAAATTTTTTCTGCAAGTGTTTTGTCATAGTGTATCAATTTTGTGTCACAATGTAACGCTCGGATTCTGAATTATGTTGAATTCAGGGTCTAAATTCTGAAAAATTCAGAGTCGGTATTCTAAGGGAATTCAGAGGCTGAATTCTAAGGAATGCGGAAGTGTAATTATAAGGAATTCGGTACCAGAATTATGAGGTTTTCAGGTTATGAAATATAAGGAATGATAATATTGAATTCAAAGGAATTCTGAACCATAATTTCAAATAATTTAGAATCTTAATTTCAGAGAATTTGGAATCTAAATTTTAGAAAATTCAGATTCTGATATTTTGGTGGGGGTGTGTTATGACATGACCATCAAGTTCACTCTTTAACCTATTCACTATGAAATTTTATAAATGTGAAAAATTATAATTTCACCCTTGTATCTATATTTTCTTTATACTTATTCTATATTAATCACTAATTGACTTTGAATTATTTTGGATAACTTATTTTGTATTTAATTCCCTTCCTTCCTCTTTACTTGATCTTTGAAGGTGGCATTCATTCTGGTGAATATATTTTCATAATTATGAGCCTGTATAAGGCCTAGATTCTTCCTTCTTCCTCTATTTATTTTATTCTAATTCTATAAATTTAACATGATAGGGTTTGAGATAATTTTAGGGTTTTAGTAGATTAGGTGAAAATCGTGGACCACCTCTTGGAGTGATTCATCAATGGTAAGTGTTCCCTATGTTATCCCTAAGCCTATTTCTATTTCTAGTTTGTGTGTTTCTATGATGTATAGTCACACAAATCTATGATTCTTGACCCTAAAACTTAATAAAATGTATTTGTTATGTTTCATAAGTAAAATCCCTTTGTCTGGACCATGAGAAGTCTTTTTCTAAATGTAAAACCTAAAACATTGGTTTCCAAGAAAGGTGAGCCCTTAATTGATGAAATGGTTAAATTTGGAAGGTAACATGATGGTCCCTGAAGAGTAATTGTGTATTTTATAGACAATCCTAAAAAAATTATTGTGAAATTGTCATGATTTGGTTTTCTTTGATTTTTTTCCATTCCATATTCCATGAGTAATCTCATCCTATATATAGTGGAATGGTGTGAGTTAATTGATTAAAAATGTATTGTGGTATTGGGATATGATTGGTATCATGACATAGCCATGGTGTGTTACCATTCTACATTGTATATGAAGTGTGATCAATACTCTAAGGAAGACTCCAAAGCATATTAGGTTACAAAATTTAAATAGGGGAAGGCTACTCATGAATGATATCAACTGAGTTTTCAAATGGAATTTCAATTAGTAATTATAGATAATAATGTGGTAAATAGAAAACTTAAGGGTTAATACATTTCCCACTGATATTTATTTGTTTCATCTAATGTTTTATTTGTTTTAATTTTCCAAAAAAAATCCCTTATTTCCCCATGACCATTTTATAAAAATATTAAAAATATAAATAAGTTGTAAAAATTATGACTGTTATGAATTATATTCTAGAAAAAACATATGATCAACTCTGAAGTTGATTTATAGGGAGTTTTAATTTCTATCTTTGCGTCCCTAATACAACTGTTTTTTCAAACTTTCCACCATTTCCATGGAATCAAGACTTTCCTTCACAATTTTTTTCCCAATTTTAAATACTTTTTTATGGGTTTATTTTTTTATATTTCCTTTATTTCATTCATTATTTCCCTCACAATCTAGGATAAAATTCATGGTGTGATTATTCTTAACTAATGGATCATAATCTTTCTTCCTTGTTGAAAGTTATTAAAAAAACTCACTATTAAGGTTTGGGATTCCAACCATGAAAATGATTTAAAACAGATCACTCTATCTCCCCATAAGAGCCCAAGGAATAAATCGTCATAGCATGAGTAACCAAGGGTGTACACCAATTATTGGGAGAAAAAAATTTACTACCATAATGAACAAATTCAACATCATTTTCATAGTTCATTGTGATATAAAATTGAGAATGAATCAACATTAGATGTGTTATATCCATATCAACTAAGGACCTAATAAAATAATAATAATTGAAAGTGAAACAAAATGAGGCAGTAGAGATAATATAAATTTTTTCCCATGTGACAAAAACCCTCCAAGCATTTATAGATGAAAG
The DNA here is from genome assembly GCA_963277665.1 of Viscum album. Taxonomy (NCBI): domain Eukaryota; kingdom Viridiplantae; phylum Streptophyta; class Magnoliopsida; order Santalales; family Viscaceae; genus Viscum; species Viscum album. The sequence goes on from OY728165.1 coordinate 829,224,509, forward strand.
TTGACATTAAAAAGAATATAAAGTAAAAGAAATTACCATTTTATTTTCTTGATAAAATATTTAGGAGGTGGTAACAACACCTAAAAACCATTATCTCCCATACATTTAATAATTTCTTTGAGATGAACTCAAATAATATAAAATTATCAAGGAAAAACATTTAATACACCAAGATTTCGGAGTACGTTATTTCTTCAAAGTAATTCAATAATTTGCACTACAAGCAATACTGAGTTCAAGCGCACCAAGACTTACAAACTAGATGTTCAAAAGAGGTTATGAATAGTATGAACTAAATTTTGAACTTTATATAATCCTTATAATTTATAATTCATGTTATGATTTTCTTAGACATAATGTAAGAACAAATTAATTTTTTTCAGATAAAAAAAGTATTTTTCAAAAAAATGCAATTTTACAACCTTTTAATGGTGAACCCTTTTAAATCCAATATTTGAAACTATTATATATTAAATTTGACAAAATTAACTTCTTCTTTATAATCGGGACATAAGAATTTATTTTTAATAAATATTTGGTGTTTTCTGATAACATTCATATTTGGGTGAATAGTGAGAAATACTATATTTTAACTGAAAACAACTTTTTTAATCAAAATAATTTATATTGTTGAATTATAAATGTTAATGGTTTTGAATTATAATTAGATTATATTTTTACCATTTAATCCAATGATGGTCATTGTAAGTAATTTTACTTTGAAATTGGACATACACAAGTGTCAATATTTTGATAGTTATTATTTCTTAAAAATACGTTTTTGGTTTTGACGATGGGAATTAATTTTAAATAAATTAATTCAACTTATATGTTTTTAAATTTTTAAAATAGAATTTATTTTTGAATTTGGAATATCAAAATTAGCTTAGGGTGAATTTTTGGTATTTTTCTGAAAACATTCAATTTTTTATGAATATTGAAAAACATAGAGTTATTGTTTAAAAATGAATTTTTATTTAAATAATTATTTATTTTATTTAAATTTGTTTTAGGTCAAAATAGATACATAATACATATATAAGTTTAATGTAATTCATTGGAGTTAGTTTATAATAATTTCAGATATAGAAAAATTTTATTGAACTTTTTACCGTCTTTTACCCACCTCCTAGGAGTATTTGCAAATTTACATAAAACTTAATTTTACCACTACTGTGAGTTAAATTTCAAAAATCCAAGAGACATGGTTGATATCAATAAGTAAAATTTGGTTCAATAAGATGAATATAATTTTTGGTGAATAGTAACTTTTTTACTTTTATTTACCACGGTTAATAGTAAATAGGGTAATTAAGGGTAAAATTGATATTATTATTACCCTCAAACATGTTCTAATTCTACTGAATAAGTATAATTACACCAAAAACAACCTAAGGATTAAACTATTATCCTTTGTCTCTACTTGGATTATATTAGAGCATTTATTATTTTTTTATTTTAAGAAGGGTTAAAAGAGGCAAAATCAAAGTTTAATAACTAAAACATTTTTAATATAGGGTTATACATAAGATAAATTAAACCATAAAAATTAATTAGAAAAATTAAACTATTTCCTACATAATGGTATTTTATTTATAATTTTTATACATTAAATAATTAAATTTATTTATAACACAATGATGATGCAGTAATTACCGTATTAATGAATGATTAAAATAGTTGATATTATAAATATCCAAATAAATGTAATTTGAAACTTTTTATGCATTAAAATAATTTAATAGGTTAATATGACATGTTAGGGTTGGTTATAAGAATTATTTTCTAAGTAATAATGCTGTTATGAATTTAGAAAAAACAAAATACCAAATAGTGTCAAAATTGACAAAAAAGAGTTTTTAAAACAAATATTATATTATTAATTGATATTCTATTCCTAAAAATATATGGATCATCCAAAAGACTTATATAATGATATTTGTGTAATTATTGAACCATTTGGGTTTATCTTGGAAGTATATAGTATGTTTATTAACAATATAATATAAAAATACAAAGAAACATTGTAAATATCAAACTATTTAACTAAGAGTTAAATCTAAAAGATAAGGTTAATATAGTGACCAAACCTGTATAAAACCTATTGTTTGAGTGTTTTGTGACCCATAACCACCTTAGAATTTAAAGAATCCACTTTGGATCCATTATAAACCGAAAATGATTTTTTATAAAATAATATTTCTCACTTTTCCTAAGGTGCCCCTCACCCCTCTTACAAATGGTCACTTCCCATTATCTCCAATTCACACCTTCAAAGCCATTTGTCTCGTCCAAACCCTACCAAAAAACCCTCTAAACTATCCACCCTTATTCTTAGAGGCCTTTTGTTTGTCAGAAAGCCAACCTATGGAGCCCTTTTGATCAAATCAAAAGGAAGAACTCGAAGAAGAGGTAAATATTTCATCACCACTTTCATGTTCCTTTCTTCTTCCACTTCCTCTTTGTTTGTTTTTTACATTCTAAAATAATAAATCCAGTATATTCTATATAATTTGATGTTATTATAAATATTTTACAACCATATTCATTATTCTTTCAATCCTTTGAATGACATGTCACCATACGTGCGTACGTACTGCGTACCGTCTCCATGTCGTAGTGTAATTGTTATTAAATAAATTATTATTTGGATGGGTATAATAATGATGTGTAATTGATGTAAATAATAAATATAACATGATAATGATTATTTATATATTACACTATCCAATTATATATTATTTTAATATGAAAATAATTAAATTGTCTCTCATGCGTACGTACGGATTACCATCTCCACGAACACGATGAGATTCCTTCTCCATCGTATCCATTCAAGACTAATTTTCATTTGATGATTAAAAATAATGTTAAAAGACTTAATATCATTATGGATATGAATAATATACATCCCATCCATAACAATATGAATCAAATAACAAAGAATATAAAGGAAAACGAATCTGTTAACACCTGAAACGACGATAATACTAAGATATTATTAACTAAGAAATTTTAAAACATCATATATGATGTCATATTAATGTATATAATTCCTGTAAAATTCAATAACAATTATTTCACCATTATATAGGAGGTTAACCTACCCTCGACCAAGGAAAATTACAAGGTAAGGGTTAATTCTACAATATCTTCATTATCTGAGGTTGTTTATATGTAATTATCTACTGGGACCTCTTTATCATCCACACCCATGTTTCTTGAAAATGTATTTCAAAAAATTCTTTATATTTTATATAGGATGGGTTAAGTTAATTTATACACTTGTTTTAATTTTATAAGATGTTTATAAAGGAATCTTTCCATCTTTTTCCAAACAAGGTACTTCTGACCATTTCGACAAATTTAAGGTAAGAAGTTTTTTTTAAATTATATGGAGGCTGTGGATTTTTTCCACCGTTATAACATCGTTGAAGCTTCCTTTACAAGATTATAAGAATATTTTCAAATATAAATGTTTTCTTTTATAATTATGTGACCTTTAAATGATTTCAAAATAGAAAGAGATATTTCTCTAAAATTGTTTTGATTTCATCTATGTCAAAATCCTTTGATGGATTTTAAGTTTGTTTGAATTTTATTTATTATGATACAAAACTTCCATATTGTATTGAAGGTTTTGTGATATGTTTGACTGTGGATGTTTTATTTCATACCATTCATGGTTTATGGATAAAGTATTGACATTTCGTATGCCATTTTTAATAAAAATGTTTATGTTATGTTTAAACCTTTTCATATGAGGATTGTATTGGACTTAGTACGTGATGGGTGGAGCCCGCTATAGATTCTCGATGCATCGGTAGGTCTCATGAGACAAACTAGTGTCTTGGAACAAGGCCTTGAAAAAATCTTATTTGTAGTCTTGGCATAAGGCATTGACTATGTGGTTATCAAATTCTGACATTATGCATTCCATCATTATGAAAGTGGATATTGATATTGCATCTGATTATTTGACTAGTAGAATATCCATGTGAGTAAGTAAATGGAATTATTCTGATTTATATTTTCCATATTATGATGATATTTATATTGAAAAGGCTTTTGTTTTAGTTTTATTCATTGCCTTAAATGTTTATTCTTATTTATGAATGCTTCTGCTATATTGTTATCCTTACTGAGCATCTGAGATCACCAATTTCTATGTTTTATTTTTACCAAGATGCAAAGAAGTATATTATAACTGACCTGTAGGGATATTCTATGGGATCTCAGTGTGGTCTATGGAAACAATTTTGTTGTAGTTTTCCATTTTATGATGTAATGTAAACCATATAAATGTATCTAGTACTTCCAAGGATACTAAACTAATCGGTCTTTAGAGACTTGATATTATGTGATCATGCTAATGATACGTAATAATGCACCGACTCTGGGCTTCTGGGGTTGGGGTGTTACAGTTGGTATCAGAGGAAGTTTAGTACAAACCTTGGAAACTAGATTTAGATAAACTCTGATTAGAGCACATAACCCTAAGATAGAATTTGAGGATTAGTATAGAAGAACTTCCTAGAATTTTGGTACTGTAGAGATTTTTTGAGTTTTCCAATAAAATAAATCCATGTCTAGATACGAGCAGGTAGAGACAGCTCTGGCACAGATGTGCCTAGGGGTAAAACCTAAAAACACTGCTTTAAGCTAGACTCAAATGGGAACTACTGCACGACAATGGGTCTTACTACACTCTTGGTTACAACACTCCCGAGGGATATACTTAGGATAATTCTCATTTTCTTTACATATCATTATGAAGGATTTATGAGTATATACCTCCTCAAAGAAAATATTTTTATTATTGTGGATTATATCCATAAACTGTTCTATTTATGTTAGTTATTTTACAACTTTGGATTTATTCATTACAATTCATAAACTGACATAGTGTATGCCATTGTATAGAAATGGTGTCCAATAGAAGTAATGTGAACTCCATCAATATGTAAGATCCAAAGAGTAAGAAGGATCATATCTTTCACAGTGTTAATCCAACATCTATAAGGGAAAAAGTATCCCATGTATTCTCAACATATGAAGAAATAGTATCATGTATTAATAAGATAAGTAAAGAATTCTTTGAGCCCTATGGATTTAAAGGGAAGCAAGAAAAGAAAAGGATGGAAGAGAGAAATATGGAATAGAAGGATTTTCCCATCTGTGATAACTATGGAAAGAATCACCTTGGTAAATGCTTGAAGAGAATGGGAGTTTGTTATAAGTGGGGAGAAATAGAACACCAAGTACGTGATTGCAAGGTTAAGAAAAAAGTTTCAAATGTACAATGATTCATCTGCAAGGAGTTGGGACACTATATGAATAAATGTCCAAATCATTAGAGTATACCCAAAATGTGGTTATTGGATAATAATAAAGTTATGATAATACCATAGATGTAGAGGAATGATTAGATTTATTACATTGTTATTGAAGTATTTTGTCATTTGAGTATTGTATTAATGATGTAAATGTTATAAGAATTATAGAGTATGTAAAGATTTTAATGCAATACTATTTCATTAAGGACATGAGATTATGTAGAACCAAGAAAAGTGACTCAATAGCAGGTAAATGTTTTGGAAAATATATAGTTGAGAGAAATATAAACCATAATATGGTTCTAAAACCGAGGTATTGATTTTTGGAATAATAGATGATTTATTTGGATAAATTATATTAGATATTCTTGAAAACCTTGAAACTGATTAATGATTTGTATATTCCATCATTGTTAGAGTTTAAAACATTTTTTGATAGAAGGATTATATACGGTATTCTATAAGGAATAATGGATCATGAATGTAATCAATAAGGTTTTATAGTAATTTAGGATGTTGCAATTTTTGGAAAGAATACATGATAAAGGTGTTCACATGTTATTACATGGGAAAAAGGATCTTTGTTGTGTTTACCTTCCTTATAAATTTGGGAATATGAGTTTGGATAGAACTATTATGGATAATTCTAGTTTTAGATTATTTTTGGATTGCCATAAGAAGGACAACTCGGATGTTGGGAGGCAACCCATCGTGACCGGCAAGGATGCGAGATTTGAACCTGCAACCGAAGGGCGATAAGGGTGAATCACCTATCACTAGCCCATGTGATGTCCTGGATTGAATAATGTAGTTTTTTTTAAAAGTTCTGGTAGATTAATTATAAATTCATTTTTAACCCTATACGAATAGGATAAATATAATATTTTTTAAAGTTATATTATCTTTTAGAGTGAAAGATGATTTTGTGGTAGAAATTAGTTGAAGGATGGAACACTACTTGTCAAGTATATATTTTTTTTCTTCTCTTATTATCTAAAGAAATTAATTCTTAAACTTTAGGTAAGGCATCATAAAACTAAAAATGTGTTATCCTAATACCTTATGTTTTTTTGAATTGATGATATTTTAAATCATCATAGATTGATGGCTTTGAGGCCCTCAATTCTACAATTGTTTGTGACTGATGACCGTAATCACTCCCTATAAATATTCACGTTTTCCTCCAATTATGTGTCTCTAATTTCAACCAATGTTCTTCTAATCGGGATCGTATTTTGTTGGTGACTTTTTCATTTCCCTTTTCCCTCTTATTAAGACTAAATTTTATTAACCCAATTTCTAATGTGGGGTTTCCCACAAATGTACTTTCTATTTTTAACCTTTTATTTTCAAAGTACAATTTTAAATTGTGAGGATGCAATTTGTTGACGGAGGGAAGAATGTAACACCCCAAGATTTCATAGTACGTTCTTTCTTCAAAGTAATTCAATAACTTGCACTACATGCAACACTGAGTTCAACCGTACCACGACTTACAAACTAGTCGTTCAAAAGTGGTTATGAATAGTATTAACTAAATTTTGAACTTTATATATTCCTAATAATTTTAGAATCCATATTATGAGTTTCTTATACATAATGTAAGAACAAATTAATTTTTTTAGATAAAAGAAATATTTTTCTAAAAATGAAATTTTACCGCCTTTTAATGGAGAACCCTTTTAAATCCAATATTTGAAAATTTTATATATTCAAATTGAAAAAATTAACTTCTTCTTTAGAATCAGGACATAAGAATTTAGTTTCAATAAATTTTGGGTGTTTTTCTGATAACTTTCATATTTGCGTGAATAGTGAAAAATACTATATTTTAACTGAAAACAACTTTTTTAATCAAAATAATTTATAGTGTTGAATTGTAAATTATAATGGTTTGGAAGTAAAATTAGATTATATTTTTACCATTTAATCCAATGATGGTCACTGTAATTAATTTCACTTTGAAATTGGACATAAACCAGTGTCAATCTTTTGATAGTTATTATTTCTTAAAAATACGCTTTTTGGTTATGACGACGGGAATTAATTTTAAATTAATTAATGAAACATCTATTTTTTGAACTTTTTAAAATAGAATTAATTTTTTATTTCATAATATCAAAATTATATTAGTGTGAATTTTTGGTATTTTTCTGAAAACTTTGAATTTTTGATGAATATTGAAAAACACTGAGTTATTGTTTAAAATTGAATTTTTACTTAAATAATTATTTATTTTATTTTAATTTAATTTAGGTCAAAATAGATAAATAATACCTATATAAGTTCATTTTAATTCATTGGAGGAAATTTATAATAATTTTAGATATATAAAAAATTTATTGAACTTTTTACCGTCTTTTACCCACCTCTTAGAAGTATTTGCAAATTTACATAAAACATAATTTTACCGCTTCTATGATTTGAATTTAAAAAATCCAAGATACACGGTTGATATCAGTAAGTAAAATGTGGTTCAATAAGATGAAAATAATTTTTGGTGAATAGTAACTTTTTACTTTTATTTGCCACGTTTAAAAGTAAATTGGATAATTGAGGGTAAAAATGATATTATTGTTACCCTAACACATGTCCTAATTATATTGGATAGTATTAATTCGACCAAAACAACCTGAGTAATAAAATATTATCCTTTAGGTCCACTTAGATTAGATTAGGACATTTATTATTATTTTATTTAAAGAGTTAAAAGAGGTAAAATCAAAGTTTAATAAGTAAAACATTTCTAATTAAAGGGTTATACATAAGATAAATTAGACCATAAATATTCATTAGAAATATAAAATTATTTCCTACATAATGGTATTTTATTTATAATCTTTAGACATTAAATAATTAAATTTATTTATGACGCAATGACGATGCAGTAATTAGCGTATTAATGAAAGATTAAAATAATTGATATTATAAATATCCAAATAAATGTAATTTGAGGCTTTTTATGACTTACACTAATTTTATAGGTTAATATGACATGTTAGGTTTGGTTAGATGAATTTTTTTAAGTAATAATTCAGTTATGAATTTAGCAAAAAAAATACCAAATAGTGTCAAAATTGACATAAAAGAGTTTTTAAAACAAATATTATATTATTAATTGATATTCTATTCCAAAAAAATCTAAGGTTTGGCCAAAAGACTTATATAATGATAGGTGTATCCTTAATGAACCACTAGTGGTTCTCTTGGAAGTATATAGTAACTTTATTAACTATATAATATAAACATACAAAGAGACATGGTAAATGTCCAACTATTTAACTATGAGTTAAATCTCAAATATAAGGCTAATATAGTGACCAAAACCTGTCTAAAACCTATTGGTTGAGTGGTTTAAGACCCATACCCACATTATCCTTTAAATTATATACGTTTTAGTCATTATAAACCGAAAATTATTTTATTATACAATAATATTTCTAGCTTTTCCTAAGGTGCCCCTCGTCCCTCTTATAAAAGGGCACTTCCCCTTCTCTCAAATTCACACATTAAAAGCCATTTTTATAGACCAACCCCTACCCAAATACCCTCTCAAATGTCCTCCCTTAATCCTAGAGGAATTCCTTTAGTTCAAAATCCAACCTATGGAAACCTTTTGATCAAATCAATAGGACGAACCTAAAGAAGAGGTAAATATTTCATCACCTCTTTTAAGTTATTTTCTTCTTCCACATCCTATTTCTTTGTTGTTTCCATTATAAAATAATAAATCCATTATCTAATATAAATTTTGATGTTATTATAAATATTTTACAATTATATTAATTATTATATCCATCATTTGAATGACATGTCACCATGCGTGCGTACGTACAGATTACCGTCTCCACGTCGTGGTGTAATTGTTATTCAATACATTATTATTTGGATGGGAATAATAATGATGTTTAATTGATTTAAATAATAAATATAACATGATAATAATTATTTATATATTATACGATCCAATTATATATTATTTTGATATCAAAAGAATGAAATTGTCGCTCGTACGTACGTACAGATTACCGTCTCCACGAATACAATGAGACTCATTCCCTATCGTATACATTCAAGACTAATTTAATTTTATGATTAAATATAATTTTTAAATGCTTAATATCATTATGTATATGAATAAGATACATCCCATAGATAACAATATGACTCACATAACAAATAATATAATGGAAAATGAATCTATTAACACCCCAAACGATGATAATACTAAGATATTATTAACAATGAAATGTTAAAAGATCATATATGATATCATATTAATGTATATGTTTATTGTACCATTTAATAACAATTATTTTACCATTATACAGTAGGTTAACCTACCCTCTACCATGGAAAAGTACAATGTAAGGGTTAATTCAACAATCTCTTCATTATTCGAGGTTGTTTATACGTAATTATCTACTGCGACCTCTTTATCATCCACATACATGTTTCTTAAAATGTATTTCAAAAGTTTCTTACTATTTTATAGACTATTATTTAAAGTCATTTATACACTTTTTTGAATTTTATAAGATGTTTATAAAGGAATCTTTCCATCATTTTCCAAACAAGTTAATTTTTGACCTTTTCAACAAATTTAATGTAAGACTGTTTTTTAAACTTATACAGAGGGTGCAGCTATTTTCCGCTGTTATAACATCATCAAAGCTTCATTTACAAGATTATAAGAATATTTTAAAATATAAATGTTTTCTTTTATAATTATGTTACATTTAAATTATTTCAAAATAGAAATAAATATTTCTAAAATATGGTTTTGATTTCATCAATGCCAACATCCTTTGATGGATTTTAAGTTTGTTTGAAGTTGATTTATTATGATACAAAACATTCATATTGTATTGAAGGTTTTGTGATATGTTAGACTATGGATGAGTTATTTCATACCATTCATGGATTATGGATAAAGTATTGACATTTTGTATACCGGTTTTAATACGAATATTTATGTTATGTTTAAACATTTTCATATAAGGAATGCATATGACTTAGTAAGTGATGGGTGGGGCCCGCTATATATCCTCGATGCATTGGTAGGTCTTATAAGACAAACTAGTGTATTGGTACAAGGACTTGAAAAAATATTATCTGTAGTCTTGGCACAAGGCCTTGACTATGTGGTTATGAAAGTATGGTATTATGCATTCCATCATTATGAAAGTGGCTATTGATATTTCATGTGATTATTCGACTAGTAGAATATCCATGAGAGTAAGTAAATTTCATTATTTTGATTTATATTTGACATATTATGATGTTTTTTTTGTTGAAAAGGCTTTTGTTTTAGTTTTATAAATTACCTTAAATGTTTATTCTTTTTTTTTTGAAAGCTTCCACTATATTGTTATCGTTATAGAGAATCTGAGCTCACCCCTTTCTATGTTTTATTTTTCCTAGGATGTAATGAAGTATATTATGACTGACCTGCAGGGATAGTCTACGGGATCTCAGTGTTGTATATGGAAACTTTGTTGTTGTAGTTTTCCATTTTATGCTGTAATGTAAACCTTATGAATGTATCTAGTACTTTCAAGGTTACTAAACTAATCAATCTTTTGAGACTTGATCTTTTTTAATCATGCCAATCATACGTAATAATGCAACGAATCTGGGCTTCTAGGGTCAGGGTGTTACAAAACCACTCATGGGAGTATGTATTTCTTTTAATTCACATTGATATAATTTTTTATTTGTTAATGAAATATATCTCCCTTTTTTTAATATTTAAATATTTTATGAGTAATATTCAACCATGGGTAATAAATAATTTTATGAAAATACTACCATTGAAGAGTATATGGTGATAAATTTTGAAAATGATGAATTTATAGTGGTACACATGACATAATATAACTAAAATACAACATAATTGAGGGAAAAATGTAGATTTAAACTCATCCTATTATAATATTTTTAAAATACAAATATTATTTGATTTTACACATGTATTTAATATAGATTTGGATCTTATAAAACCATACCTATGTGTTATAATAGAAACCACCAAATATGTGTGGAAACAAGAAGTATAATCACCTATAAGTATAGATAATTAATGACTCCCTCAATACTAAACTAAATACTAGCTGGAGGGAGATAAAAATGGTTGAGAGACCCTATTATTTTTTTATCACCACTCCTTAATTACTTTTACAATCATTTGGGTTGTGGGTTAAAGTACTCTATATATATGGTACTCTAAGTCTACTGTCCACTAATTTACATTGTGAAAACACAAATGTGATGGTTTCTATCAAAGAAACTCAACCTATCATCTAATTTGGGTAGAACCCCTATAACTACCTAGCTTTTGGTTATTCAAAAAGTATCACCCACATGGGGAATGATCCAAGAGTCTCCTCCCTTCACTGTTTATCATTTTACTTTTAAATTTGAATAAATTATTACATTAAATTTATGTTTACTTATTCATTTGTAGTGGAAAATAGTCGGAGAGCAAATTAGTGCTAACACTACTTAGTAAAACCAGGTTTTATTACTCCATTACATTTGTGTAATCACTTTCAAAATCTTGTGATAATTTTTATTACTCTTAAAATTGGTATCATTAGATTATTTTGGGATGTTTCTCAAACTATTTTTAGAACTTTATATATTTTCTTTTTTATTTTAATTATTTATTTTTTATTATAAATAAGAATCATATTTGATCTTAAATACCATAATTCCTTATGAAAATAACTTTCCATTTTATATATTTTCACTAGTTTTAAAATTATTGATTTTAAATGATTCTTAATGTAATATTTTTCTTTATTTTAGTGGACACAAAATTGTGTTATTAGGATGGAAATTAATGTGTATGTCATGAAATGACTGTCTAAATTTTTTATCCACTTCCCAAGAGACATTATAGGCCCATTTTACATATTCTTTATTTTAACCCATTTTGAGAAAATTTTGGTACTTGTGTGAAGATATAACTTTACTTGATTCTTGTTTAAATCTATAGGACTCAATAGTGCTAGGTTTTATTGAGGCCATCATTCATTGAAAACCCCCCTAAAATGTATATTTTTTGATCCATTATTACCATTGACCTTGTTGAAACCATTTCCTGACACACCATAAGAGGGGTGGGGTAAATTAGAGTGTGACTTTATTATTTACTTTTAGGATGTTTCTCCCATGTTTGAAATACAAATATGAATTTGTTGATATTTTTTGAACGATCATGCAATATGTAAATTCAAAAAAAATGAAAGAAATTATGTAACATTTTACTTGGTTCTCCACTAAGTGTCAGTCCAAGGAGCATACATCGATAATGTTTCGATGTAATAGGTTGTAATACTCTCTAATGTGGTTATTACAAGGATTTGGGATGGGCATACTATTATTCTCAGGAACACTAAATCTTCTTTATATATGGACCACTACTCAATTCGATGAAATATAAGGATGGGGTTTTTTATAGTTTAGTTCAATAATTTAGGAAATAACACCAAAAAGTAAGGATTTTTTCATTCTAATATATATCTCTCTTATTCTTATTTTATCCCAAGTCTCTATAGTAATTCAACACCACACAATCTCTCACTCTCACATATCATTTAATATGTCTTCAAAAATAATCATATATCCTATTATTTATTCAAACAATAACGTTTTATATTTTTCCATACTATTGGAATTAAAATATCCATCAAACGCATGTCAGTTTCTTACTTTCAAACCAAGACAACCTCCCTTTTAAATATCCTAATCGTTCACCCAAAATAATATAAAACATAAATATGAAGATTTAATTAACATGGTTCCATTTTAAAATATCCATGAATGAGGTCATAATGATGCAAAGTTAATGTCTTATCTCTCATCACATTATGATCTTTAGAGCTCCCATGGTTTAGGCATTTAAATTACCGAAAATATCATAGTTTATTTCTATTTCATTTCCAGCAGTATCACCTTAAAAGAAGCAAGTTTGCACAACCTATTTTTTACTAAATTTTTAATAATGTATTATGATTAATAATGTGCTATGGAATCCAAAATATTGATCATAATTTACATTAATTCATATGGTTGTGTCAAGAAATAACTTTAGGTTGTGACATAGATGAACCTTATAAACTTCCTCTTGAACTATATTCTAAAGATAAATTTCCACAAAAGGTAATGTTCATGTCCTGATAGCATTGGATACCCCTCATTGGATGGCAGAGAAGAAACAAATTGATCCCTGAGGCCTGCCTCCAATAGTACTTGTATTGGTTAGTAGCTTCGAAGGCATAAAACACAAATATGGGAGGCATTACCCTTATAAGCCCATGGTTCATACAAAGTAACCACAAACCCAACACCATAGCATAAAAAAAAGGCACAACCCAAACATATCCTATAATGAATGTATTTGAATGTGAATATATTTCCAAAATAACCATTTTAACACCACAATATTTTATCAGAAAACTATTTTTTATAGAATGTAAAACACGTTGCACTTAGATTAAATGGACCCTGATATATTTTTAAAACATTATTATATAAACATTACCATTATAACCTAGCCATTAAAATTCATGGTATGAAAAGGAATAACCATATTTTAAAAAATATATCAAAATGTATTATATAATTTATTCATTAATTTATAATAATATGTACACAAATTTTAGTAAAGTCATTTTATGCCTCTAAAATACATTTCCTTCGAAAATATTTTTTTTTGATTTTTGTGAGATAATATTTTAATTATTTTTTAGAAATTTTTGAAATTTTATTTTATTAATTTAATTTAATTTTTTAAATCATCATATCAATATTATCTTAGGTGTAAATGTTTGTATTTTTCTTAAAAGATTGGATTTTTAGTGAATAGTAAAAATTATCAATTTTTCAAATACTTTCATTTATTTTCATTAAATAAAGTAATTTTAGAGTATAAATATAATTTGGATTTAGTGTTAAATATAAATTTGAACAATTTTATTTAGAATAATCTTTTAATTTCTATTTAATAATAAATTTTCAAGGTTTTGGTAAAATGTTATTTTTATACGTAAAAACACAGTTTTATACAAACTATTTTTAAGTGCATAAAGTCAATCCATTTTAATTAATGAAAATAAACCATAGTAAGGAAATATTTAAATAAAATTTATATATTATATATTTATTTATATGATTTTAAATAAATATAATGATTATTACTAGTTATATAGTTAATTTAAGATCATTATATGCTTAAATATGTATTTCCTGAGAAAAATCATTTTTTACACATTTTGGGGGTTTAATTTTTAATTAAATTTGGGAAATTATATGTTTGTATTTTTTTAAAATGGATTCCATATTTCTAATCCTCATAATTAATATTAATTAATAAATTCATATTAATTTTTTTCATAATGAATACTAAGAACGCTAAAAATCTAGTTATCATGGTGAAAAAATAAAATGGTAAAAGTGAGTAAACATAGAGGAAAATTGAATAACATGTTTAAAAAAGGTTTTTTTATTAATATTGTATGTGTTTCTTAATAATATCACCCCTTCACTCCATGACTTCTAAATAGTTTTGGGTATTTAAGAAAATTTCACTCTTCTATAATTATAAAAGGGCACTGCATCCCCTCTCTTATTAACACCGCTAAATCCATTTTTCCCAACCAAATACTACTAAATTATCTCTAAAACATTATTAACCACTTTCTTGGTCTTATTTTCTTCCTATAATACCAACATTTGGGTCCTTGATAAGTGACCCAAAGGAGGTTCTTTGAAGATATGTTAATCGTCTTCACTGAGCTCCTTCTTTTTACTTATTATTAAAACATTAAGTTATGTAACTATAATTACAATATAGTAACACCAATATCGAATATATAATTATATATTGTTATTTTTATGGGATTATATTTATCCACCACCCTTTCATAAAATGGGAAATGAGGTTATCATTCGTGTGTAAGATTGACTACCATCTCGCTACTCGATGTAATTTGTTTTTCATCATCGGCTCTGAAATATGTTCATGATGATGGATTTAATGTTAATATATAATATTAATGAAATATTAATCATTAAATAAAATTAATATATCATATCCCTTCTTATCGTTCCATATTTTTAAAAATGATAATGTTGTTCATGTGTACGATGGACTATCATCCTATTAAATGATGTGATTCATTTTTATTACTGAATCACATAGATAGTATATGTAAGTGTATTTAAAGAAATATTATGATATTTATGAGAAAATTATAATTATTTAAATATAAAATAAACTTACCTTCTTTCCACCATGATCGTTTAGAAATGGAAATGTTACTCACTCGTACGTACGACTTACAGTCTCCATAATCATAACATAGTTCATTTTTCATAACCATGATTCATGATTGGTTTTAAAATTATAATTGATGTATAAAAATATTAATTATTACATAATTAATATTATTTATATTATGGAATAATTATACATTTGACCATGTCTAACACACTAATTTCATTTTAAATTCATGAAATGAATATCCCCAAAACACTCGACAAGGACATAACTGATCAAGTAATTAAATTTATCATTAAAATAAATGAATAAATGGATTATGTATAAGGAATTAAACCTATAAAATTTTATAAATAATAAAAATAATTTATAAAATTTTATTTTAGATGGTATAAAGGAAATACATGTCATTACTAGACTCAAGGTATGCGATTTTATAGCTCGGTTTCATTCATTAGGATAAATTACATATTCATTGTATTTGATATGATAAGATCACTTTTGTCCTTGATATTGAGTATTTTATTTTTTTATTTCACTTTTTTTGTGAAATTCGATTTTAAAAACATAATAACTTCATTTATTAATTCTAACTTCAGTGACACGATCTTTTTAAAGGATTTTCATATCACTTTTATTTTTGTGTGATGTACACCATATTCACCAATTATTTATTTTTTGTAGTGTTTTAAAATACCCCTTTGATATTTTATATCATTAATATATTTATATTCATGTTATTTAAATTTTCATTTGATGTTTTTTATTTCCTGGAATTTACGATTCAAAACTTACCAAAGATTTAAGGGGTTATTTCACAACAACATCTTTATTTAGGATTGTTTCTACTTGGCTTTTCATTAAAAGGAATTAATTTATCATCATCTAAAAACCCCCATTTATTTTCTTATTCCCCATTTATCTATTAATTATTCAATTAATTCTATAAATTTCGTATCTTTGGTACTTAAAATGGTTGAGAAATTGTTTTTAAGAAACCCCACCTTTATTCATATTTTCAGTCAAAAATGATTTTTCTTCAATGTATATTTTTTAAAAAAAATTAAAAGATGTTACTAAAATTATCATATGGTTTTTTAAATTAACTTTTACCCATTTTTCTGAATAAGTTACTTTTTAACTTTTACAAAAAAATGTGAAAGGAGTATTTATTTTAACATACTCGACATGAATAATAATTTCTGTTGTAATGAAAACTTAATTAATTGTGGATTCCTTTATAATTTTTCATTATTTTCTTAAAGAAAATGTTTTCAATAATATTTTTTAATTTTTTATATTTTGAATAATTTAATTCAAAATGAAATCATTATTTTCACTAAGAAATATTTAATGTAATTTTTTAAATACATTTCCATCAATGATGACAACCTTTGATGTTATATATTTTATATAAACTATGTTTATATGTCTATAAAAAATAAATATCTTTTTCTATAATAATTTTATGGGTTAATACATGCCTTATGTTCATCTATCAAATTCCTTTATTATGAAATTTACTTTGATTGCAATATTAGACAAGATTATAAAACTCATTTATTTCTAAGTCTGATTCTTATATTTATAAATTCTAATTTACTTCCTTTTTGTGGAACACATAATCATAAAAATGTTTTGGTGGGTACACCCAGATAGTGATCTAATGAATTTGGTAAATTTTTAGTCTTGTGATGAATAATTTATGGTATTTAGGAGTAAACATAATCAATTATGGGACTTTTCTCACCATATGATATTGTATAGGCGGTTAGCCTTGACTCTTGTTTATTTCAGGTTATATATTTCTGCCACATTTCTTAAATTACCATGATCTTATGATGCCATGCTCATTATATTATTACCTCATGTGATTACTCATGATCATTCTCCTTTATGATATCATGTTATTCCTTTGACTAATATGTTATGTTTCTATATTGTTTTTATTCCCATACCATTGTTTTTATCTCCCCCTTTATTTTATATATTCCCCAGGTTATCCAATGTAGTTTTAGGAACTAAAATATATTTATGATATCATTATTGATAATAAAATAAAGTTATTTTATTTTCATTTTCACTTTGGTGTTTTATAAACCTCTTATTCAAAATAAAATAGTCCTTTTCAATCCTTGTTTTGTAATAATGGATATTTATGTTAAAAAACTGGCAATAAAAAGTGTAAAATGTCTTTGGTAGCTATAGTTAGTATTAAAGTAAATTTTATTTAACCTTTTGAAACTAGTATGTGAAAAATTTACTTAGAACCCTCACCATAAGTTTTAGGATAATTATAAGTACAGGGGAATATCATGTAATTTAAGTGAAGGACAGAGTGAGTGGTTACTAAGTATTTAATTACTAGTCTAGATAATATAAAATTATGTAGCTATAGATTAATTATACCTAGGGTAAATAACTCTAAAAAGGTTTTATTGATCTTGACACACTCATCACTCATTTCATGACAACAGGCCTTTCTTCAAACCTAGTTTGACACTCCCAGTGGATACTCTTTAGAAATTAAAAAACTCTATACAAACCAGTATGAAGTAAAAAAACAAATTGTCAGGTTAGAAAGCCTAACAAGAAACATTTCCATGGATAACCTATATTGAAGCATGGAGACTCATAAGTTAGGATATACATATTCTTATAGTTTTACAAGTTTCCATTTTGTATTTTAATGCATTTTCATCTTTTTTCTTTTATTATTTTTAATTAATGGTGGGATACAAGAGAATGAATTCCAACCACCAATGTTATGATAAATGTAATAATTTCCCCAAAAATATGCCTCACCAAATGGGGACTGAATTTATACATCTTGTGATCATTCCAAATGATCTATCTCAAATTTTAATTAACAACTAGAACATAGTTGAGTTTATAAACACATCAAAGAAGATGTGGATAAAATATAATGAATGTTAAAGTGTAAAATATGGTAAATAAAGGAATATTAAATTTTTTACATGTTGAAAATGTAGGATGAGGTACCATGGAAATTACTTAAATGAACTATAATATGTGTTATGTGTAGGAAAGGAGGGCATAACGTAGATAATTTGTAAATAAGAATAAAGAGTATGGTTAAAAATATGAAAGGAAATATAGTTCAAACTAAGGTGCCAATAATAGTTAAATGAAACAGATATTGGTAAATTGGATATTATCAGAGTCAATTACTTAATACAAGGATTAATTTCTAATACACTATGTTATGAGAATAATTAAAGTGGAATAATTGAATTGTTTAGGTGTTGTAGTTTGAGAATCATGTTTTTGAAGTATTTTTGTCAATGATATTCTAGTTATAAGATTCATGAAACTTCAGTTGATCATTCTATAGTAGTTTCTCTTTAAGGATTTTAAATAATCACTTAAATGGTATTAATAACCTAGAGAGGGGATTTAATGGTTAGGTGACATTTTATGAAAAAACACATATTTTATGAAAATATAGTCGTTCATAGTTTCTTATTGTTTTTATAATTATAGTCAATAAATATTATTTTATTTTGTGAAAAATAATGATCTTGATTAAAAATATTATAGGTTAAAAAAGTGATTTAAGGACTAATGGTATTTTTGAATATGTTCATAATATTCTTGAGAAAGTTATAGGACCATGGTGAATTATGAATATGATTATCACTTTTATTTTCTTTAGTTTTAGAAAAGGTATAAACTATAATATGGGTGATAACTCGCCACATCCAACAAGGTCGAAAGGCTTGAACCTGCATGTGAAGGGTAAAAAGGGTAAAATTCCTACCATAGTCCTACATGATGTTCTGATTAGTATTATATTTTTTTAATGTAAAATATTTTGTTCATAAAAATTGATTTGATTTTGGGAAACATATTAGTGGATCAAATATTTTTTAATTTTTAGTATTTTGATGTCATTAATGATATTTTTGGTAATGTTTTATTAGTTTAATATATATATATATATATATATCCTTTAGGTTTAATATATATAATTATTTGGGAAAAAATTATTATGTATTTGAAGATGTAAGTTGAAGGATATGAGATAACATTTGAGGTTGAAACCTTATTTATTGTTTAGTTTGTTGAGGTTATTTGGAATATAGGTTTATTTATTTAAGAAATGATCTATGTTAATCCTTTGATTTTATTTTTTGAATTTTGGAGACTAATATATTTATATTAATTTTGGGTATTATCATACTTTGTGCTAAATATTTTTGGTTTCAATAAATGCAGGGGGGATATTTTGTAACACTTTTACAGATATTATGATCCTTTAAAAGTTATTTTTGGTGATTTGTTCATAAAAAATTCATATTGGATATTCATTACTTAGAGTTAGTGGTGAAGTGTAAAGTTATAGAAGCATAACCAAATGATGAAATTGTTTATATAAAGTAAAAAAAATACCAAGTAAGAATATTTTCAGTAATTCTCTATCTTATTAGTAAAATAATCCCTTAACACTAGGAAAAACATCCAAAAAAAATTTATCCTATGACCTTCATATTTTATGAATCAATATTATTTTATCATGTCAAAGATTTATAGTTTTGTGATTTGTAACATTCTCTAGATCATTAACATTCTTATGATCAATGATCTATATCACTCTCTATAATTATTTATAATTTTCTTACATGTCTATATTTTCACTTCCCACCAATTTCATTTTACTTGGATACGTAGTTATGTGTTATTCTAGATAAAATTCATATTTACCCTTCCCTATTTTAGGAGGATGTTTTATTAATCCTTTTTAAGATGTGGGATTTCCACAAAAAAAATTGAAATTTCAAAACAAGCACAATATCAAATTTCAAGGACATAATTTATTTAATGGGGTTGAATGTAAAATCTTGTGATTTTAAAAGATTACTATATTTGATAGAATATACAACACACAAAACTAAGATTAAACAAACCATGACATATTATTAAAATATTATTATTTAAACATGACTATTATATCCTAGAAATTAGAATTTGTGGTATTAATAGGAATAATCATATTAAAAAAAATATATCTAAATATTTTATATAATTTATTAATTAATTCATAAAAATAGTTACTCAAATTTCAGTAAAGTCATTTTATGTTTCAAAAATACAATTCCTTCAAAAATGATTTTTATTAATTTTTGTGACAAAATATTATAATAAATTTTTCAAACATTTAAAAAATTTATATTATAAAATATAAAATAATTAAACCATAATATCAATATTAACATAGGGTTAAATTTTGGTATGTTTTTGAGTAGTTTTATTTTTCAGCTGATAGAAAAAATTACTAATTTTTTAAATACTATCATTTCTTTTCATTAAATAAAGTAATTTAAAGAAAATATATATCTTTTATTTGAAATTAAAGTAAAACATAAATAAATTTATTTATAATAAACTAATTAATTTTATTTTAATTTTAAATTTTCATTATTTTGTTATAATATTGTTTTTATGCATAAAAACGTGGGTTTTTTGCGAAATGTTTTTAAGTGCATAAAGCCCATCGATTTTAATTAAATAAAAAAACTCATATTTGGGAAAGTTTAAGAAAAATATTATATATTATATATCTATTTATATCAATTTAAATTCATATAATTATTAGTAGTAGTTATATATTTTATGTAGGACCATCTTATGCTTCAAAATGCAATAATTGAAAACATGTTTCTCAATATGTTTGGTGGGATTAATTTTAAATTAAATTATTCCACTTCTATGTTTTTAAATTTATAAAATTAATTTATATTTTTAATCATAATATTTAATATTATAATATAATTTGAACATAATTTTGGTCATAATGAATAGTAAAAACAATAAAAAACTCTTTACCATAGTGGACCACTAAAATGGAAAAAGTAAGTAACCTCATAGGTAAATGGAATAACATGTTTAAAAAAAGTTTATTTTTTAATTTTAGAGGTTTGGAATGACCATATAACCCATAAAATATATTATTTATTAATTTATGATGCATTTTTCTTAATAGTGACTTCTCATTATTGAATTATTTCGGGTATTTATAAAAATGTCACTCTTTCTCAATGATAAAAGGGCACCCCATTCCCATACTAATTCACACCAATCATCATATTTTTCTCAAAAAAAACATACAAAAATATCTCTGAAAAATACTTATAAACATTCTAAATGCTATTTAATTCCTAAAATAACAACCTCAGTGTCCTTAATAAGTGATCCAAAAATGGTTCTTCTAAGTGGAGGTAACCATCTTCACCAAGCTCCTTCTTATTTCTTCTATTTTTTACATTTAATTATGTATGAATTTTTTTATATAATAACAATATTTTATCCTATATTATTATATTTCATTATGTTTATGGAATAATACTTTACCATCTACCCTTCCATCATATGTGAAATAAAACCATCGTTCATGTGTGTAGCAGACCACCGCATCGCAAACCATTGTAATTCATTTTCCATCATCGCCTCTAACAGATGTTAATGATGATGGAATAATGATTAAAAATGATTTAAAGAAAATAATAATCATTCTATAAAATTAATATATAATATAACTTCTTACCTTACCATCCATTGAGAAATGTAAATGTCGTTTATGTGTTTGGAGGACTACAGCCTCAAGAAGTGATGTGATTCATTTTTCTCACAGTATCACTTGTATGGAATATTTAAGTGTATTTAAATAAATATAATGATATTTATGATATATTTTTCATTATTTGGTGATAAAATAATAGTTACCTTCTTTCCATCACACCATTGAAAAATGGAAACGTTTCTCATGCGTGCGTACAACCTAACATCTCCATAATCATAACATTGTTCATTTTTCATAACCATCATTATTAATTGGTTTTAAAAGTATAATTGATTTATAAAAAATACAATTATTTCATTATTATTTTTATGTATATGATTTAATAATAACTCCTTTCACCGCATTCAATACACTGATATCATTTTGAAATTATGAACTGAACATCCTCAAAATACCCGATGTGGAAATAACTGAATAAGTAATTAAATACGTCATTAAAATAAATGAATTAAATGGTTTAATTATAATGGATTATAATAGATAAGTGTTATTAAATAAAAAATAATTGATATAATTTTATTTTAAAATAGATATAGGATATACATTGTATATCATGACTCAGGGTAAGGGAATTTATAACTCAATTTCTTTCATTGGGTTAAAGTACATCTTCGTTGTCTTTGATATTATAAGACACTATGTGTAATGAAAATTTATTATTTTATATTTTATGTCCCATTTTCTTATGTGTAATTTAATTTTACACACATAATAATTTCATTAATTAATTATTACTTAAATGAAATGATCTTTTTAAGGGATTTTGTTTCACTTTTATTTCTGTGATACATACACCATATTCACCACTTATTTATTTTGAGTGGTGTATGTATTGAACATTTGATATGTTGTATCAAGAATATATTAATATTAATTTTATTTAATTTTTAATTGGATTTTATTTATTTCATTGGGATCATTATTTAGAAGTTCTAAATGTGGTAAGGGTTTAATTCACTATCTCATCATTATTAAGGATTATTTATGATTGAATTTACAGTGAAGGAAATTATTTAATAATAATATAATAAACATATTTCATTTTATTATACCTTATTTATTTATGAATTTTGGATGTTATAAAACCATTTTCTTCCATTTGGTACTTAAAATGTTTGATAAAATATTTTTAAGAAAAGCTAACTTTCTTTCTCTCTTCGATCGAAAATGCTTTTTCTTCCATGTCCATGTTTTCCAAAAAATGTTGTGTAAATATTTTTTTCTATTATAATATTATTTTAAAAAGTCATTTTACCTATGTTTTAATTTAAAAAAATATAAGGAATCTTCCTATATTTTTCTGAACAAGTTACTTTTAATCTTTTACCAAAACCGTGAAGGAAATTCTTATTTTAACATACTCAGCATGAATAGAATTTCCCACCATCATGACCAATCAATTATTGGAATATAAATTTATAAATTTTCATCATTATTTTTATATAAAATATTTTCTATAATATTTTGAAAAAAATTGAATTTGAATATGTTATTTCAAAATAAAAAGGTTATTTTCCTCAAGAATTATTCCATGTAATCTTTTAAAGACATTTTCATCAATGATAACATCCTTGATGATATGGATCGCTTCCAAATTATGTGTATATGTCTATAACATATAAAAATAGATTATTATCCCTTTTATGGGGTAATACATGCCTTATTTATCAACTCTAAAATGTCATCATTACGAAACTTCCTTAATTATGATATGAGACAATATTATGCAACCCATTTCCTTCCATGGGTAATTATTATGTTTATGCCTTATGATTGGTTTACTTTTTTATAACACATAATCATGAACATGTTATTATGGGTGATCTCATATATTTATCCAATTAATTAGGTAAATCATTAGTCTCGTCAGATGTCATGTATGGGATTAGAGAATAAACTAAATCCATTATGAGACTTGTTTACCATGTAATATTGTCTAGGAAGTTATCCATTAATCATGTTAATATAATTATATATGTTACTTAAAAATTTCATATGTTACCATGGTCTTATGATTCCATGCACTTTATGTTATTCTCCCATGTGATTACTCAGGAGCCTTATCTTTTAGGATATCATGTTATACTTTTGACTCACATATAATGATTCTTTATCATGTTTCTTCCCTTAATGGTATTTTTAGCTCACCCCTTTCTTTTATATATTCTGTAGGTTATATTATCTTATTTTTTTAGTAGAAATGGATTTAGGAGATCACTATGGAGAAGAAAATAAATCATTTTATTTTAGTCTCACATTGGTGTTTTATGAGCCTAGTCTTCCAAATACACTATGATTTTTTATCATTGTATTATACTAATAGATATCTATATTAAAAATCATGAAATAATATTTTTAAAAAGGCCTGGCTAAATATAATCATACCCAAATATTCATAAGGTAGTAGCTAAAATAATCCAGGATCTAGCTAGAAATGTATAGCTTGGTCTCTAACTACCTACCAATAACCTAAATAATAGTTTATATATATATATATAAGGGTGATCATAACATATATACTTGGCTTGATCATACCAAAGGACTCTAAAGAAAATGTGGGTAGAACATACTAATTATCGAATGAACAAATAAAAGAATCAGCAAGCACCTATCAGGTCAGTTATTTCTCATCATCACTAGTGTTCATCCACCAAATAAAAATTATATGTTTAATAATATTATAAGAAGAATATAGAAAAAGGGTACCCCGCACTACCTTCCCACTATATTTCCACTCTCACACCCTAATTCCAAAAATTATAGCACTCTCATCCCTTATATATCCATAAACCTAATAGCATCACAAGCCTCCTCGTAATAGGAAATCCCCAACTCTCAACCCATGTCAGTTATTTCATTATAGCCTCGTCATAATC
This sequence comes from Viscum album, assembly GCA_963277665.1. Taxonomy (NCBI): domain Eukaryota; kingdom Viridiplantae; phylum Streptophyta; class Magnoliopsida; order Santalales; family Viscaceae; genus Viscum; species Viscum album. The sequence goes on from OY728165.1 coordinate 829,249,607, forward strand.
GTACAACTTTCCACAATCACGACATACTCATCATCCAATAACCACTAAAATATAATCATAATAGTGGATTATCTTGAACATGTAGTACATAAACCTTGTTCCCTCATCCTACCATGTATTACCCCCACTATGAACCACATCATCCTCTCACCAATAATCACCTCTAGTGCACTATAACTGCAATCCATCCCAGCCTATACATAGCAACCTTGCATGAAAGTGAGAGTGGGGGAGAAATGGTGTATAGTCATCCTCCCTTGAGAACTTGGATGTTTGAGGAAAACCCTTAAAACCCAAAACCTTTGATAATTGGTTTAACATAATAATTTAGTCGGGTACATATAGAAATAAAAAAAGAGAATACAATGTATAATAGTTACACACAATCCCAATCTATATGTTCACATAACCAAAAATAAAAAACTAAAAAAAAATCTACATCACCATTATATCATGTCAACATCACTTCCAAATTACTAACCACCCATTCAATCTCACATAGTAATCACATGACCATACATTAATTTCATAATTCTCATTTAACTATATCAATTACTAAGAACATAAATATTCATTTGCAACCTTTAAATATTTAATGATTGGACATTATCTAGAAAAGGACTATATTAATTCACCTATATTACCATTAAATTTAAGAATAATTATCTCATTAATCATCAATATTTCATTTTTTCCATTCCCAAATCATTTAATCCAACCTATGTTATTTTACCAAAATTTACCATCTCAAGCAACCCACAACTATAGGGAAACTACCCATCCAATTCATGATTGTGTAAACCACCCATGAATTGAACCCACACTTTATACATCAAAAATCATAACATATTCCCCAAAATTCAAACTCATTATGATACCAAAACCATAATTCCATGTATTAGTAACGGGGATAGGATATTTTATGAAGAAGTGGCTCCGGCAGTGATGCCCTAATCGGGGATGACTAAGGCTTTAGCCCCTCCCTCCCTGGTGGAGGGAGGGGATGCGGATTCTCTTCGTCCTTCCTCTTCAAGTCCTTGACCCTTTTTCCATTCACTAACCCTAAATCCCTCCCTCCCTTTCCGATGATTCCCCTTGGACCTAGAGTTCCCGACCTCTTCAATGGCTCGCCGCAGCTGGTGATTTCGATGAAAGAATTCACTGAAGCCTCATATCTTCACAGGTTGACGCTTGTCACACGCTTTAAGAACCATCTTCCTTTAGTTTATGCATTTGATCATTTTGTGTCTGAGTCTTGGGGCCTTCAAGAATGGGTTTTGGTTGGGCTTCTTGATAGGTGGAACTTGATGATCCGTTTTTCTTCGGAGGATGACCTAATCTCTGCTCGGTCCAGTACTCCGTGAGCCCTCTATGGATTATTCTTCTACCTCTTTTGGTGGTCTTTCAAGTTCAACATGAACCGTGTCATGCCTACTTCAGCTGTATGGGTAATATTTCCTAATTTTCCGTTTCCATTCCAAAATCCGTTGATTCTTTTTATGCTAGGGAATATGGTAGGCTGGTATTTGTGTTCTGATAGTAGAACTACTATTCCTTTCCACCCGATACCTCCTTGTATTTGTATTGAAGTTGATGTTTCCAAAAATTTAGTAGACTGGATTTGGATTGTGGTTGGAGAGGAATTTAGATGGAAGAAACCGGTGTTTTTTGAATCATGGACTTCATTTTGCATGAATTGTCAACGGTTTGGCCACTTTCTTTCATCTTGTTATCGCTGATGCATAACACGACGAGGGAGTGTTTCTATCCCAAGACATACACTTGGGACAGAGCCTAATGAAGTCCCCGCTTCCTTGGTTGTGGTCGATTAAGGCAGGGTTGAGGAGGTGAGTGGGGCATGTTCGTTGGAGCTCGGTCCTCCTGTGGAGGCTCTGTTGGTTTCGGAGTTAGATTTATCTTCAACCTCTAGGAAGGGTGATATTACTAAGGTATTAGAGTTGAGGGTCTCTACTGTCTTTTCCCATCTGAGACATGATTTGGGTGTCATCCCTTTTCCAAGAAAATCAGAGGAGTATGTGCGGGTCAGTGAGGTTCCCTTGGACTCTCCTTCGGCCAACCAGTTGGTCTCTGCCAGTTCTACCAATAACACTCCTGTGTTCATTGATACTTGTAAGGCTTCGGATATGGGTATAAATAATCAAAGACAGCATTGGGAAGACATGAATAAACAGCCCCAATTTATGGGGCATGATTTTGTACAGACCAGAGGCTCAGATCTACCTAAGCAGATCTTGCCGACTAAGACATCCTATTCTGATTTGGTGAAATCCGTAGGAATGGTTCTCCATTCTCAGAATCGATTTTTAGTGTTGGGGAATGAAGAGTATCAAGCGGTTGAGGAAGGGGATGAGATAGAGGCTTCTCAGGAGGATAGGGATACTGATTCTGACTCCCTCATTGAGTCCAAATAAGTGGACATTGTGGATGAATATATAAGATACTCCTCTAGGAAGGAGAAGAACACCCTCATCGATGCAGAGGGGCTGATTCGGCACTCTCGGAGACTGAGAAAAAAAGACTATTCTTTCTTGACAAGTCCTCCTGTTACCAGATCCTCAAGCAAAGCTAACCTCCCTCTAAGGATTCCCAAGCAGGTGGAGGCAAACTCGACTAATGGACTAGAACCCCCTATAAGGGAATCGTATATCATCTATATGACGAATGCTGAGAATGAACTTTCAGAATCTGGCATCCTTCAGAGCGGGAAGGAATTGATGGAATGTGATGAGTGGGAAGTCATTATTGATGGTAATGAGAAATTCACGGACAAGGGTCTAGAGGTCATCACAACACAGGAGGAGTTTGACAGACTGAATGGGAGGCGCATAAGAGGAATGTTTTCAAAGTAGCAGTGTGACTGGACTCAAAAACAACGTGGAACACTGGCACATGGTTTCAATGGGCAAAATATCAATTTAGAAGAGCTTATCCAAACCTGGGACAAGATGTTTTATAATTTTGCAAACCTACTCAAAGATGATCTGGATGAGTAGGTTACCATACTTCAATAGAGTCTCCTCAGATTTAAGGTCTCTAAAAGTCATAAACTAAAAATCATAGATTCAGCTATGACGTATTATGTTTCTTGACTGTCTTTGAATCTTTTCTGGTTTCCCACTTTTCCTTAAAAGTGTTATCTTAATAAAAACAAATATTTTTTAGAGGTGGTAATTCCATCCATTATGAAAACCATCACACTAATTAAACTTCATAAGAAAAGGGGAAACACAATATTTTCTCATTTACACACAGTCGGTTCAATTACCATTTGTGAGGGTTTTACCATTTTCATGCATGTTGATTTCAAAATATATATTTTAGAAAACATAAAAAATATTTACAATGTCAATAATATTTCATAATTGAAAAAATCTAGCATGTATTCAAGGAACAGAAACATAATAAATTCTAATTAAACACATTTTATATTTCTCTTTCTTTTTAATTCAATTAAAACTGGTTTATTGTTTTTGTTAGGACTAACTCTTACCATTAACTCAAAAAAATCATGTGAATATTTCATTTTTACCAAAATAAATAGAGAAATCAAATCCCTTTCCTTTATTTTCACTATTCAATTTGTTGTGAAAGTATGAATCAAATATGAGATGCCCACAATACCAAGATAACATTAAGGTGATGAAAAAATCTAAGAAAACCTTATCCCACATCATTATATTACAGTGTAAACACTAAAACTTGTTTTTACATTGATGAAATACCTCGTAAAATTATGAATGGGAAAAAATAAAGGATATAAGGGATGGGAACTCACCTAGAATCACCATGGATTGATCTTCCATAGATGAGGTTAAAAACCAATGAAATGGGGATAAAATACTTCCTAGGGACACACCTAGATCCCCCAAGAATCAATAGAAAATTTGGAAGAAAATTGGGGATATAAGAGGATCTAGAATTTATATGCAATATAGAAATTAGAAGACCATGACCAAGCACTCTTAACAATGGTGAAAATGGGCTACCGCGGAATAAACCCAGTGCAAGGGAAGGGACCATGTTGTAAGGTAGACACCATTCCATAGAAATCCAAATATAAAAAATAATTCCATGTTTTACAATGGCTCAAGAATAACATAAGTTAAAATTACATCAGTTTTTCAAAATACTTAATACATTACACAAAAACACACACAAAGACCATATTAGTTTAGTGCCTTTGCAAACTTTGATCACCTTCATCTAATTAGTTGAATGATATTCAAAAATCCCATAAATATATTATACTTAATACCCCAAACTAATACTTTTATTTATAACCATGGGAAAGAAAAACATAAGAAAAAAGGCGAGCTTAGATGTTTCATAAGAGTAAAAAAGGAAGACACATAAACATAATCATGAGAATAAGGGTATGAGAACATGATTATGATAATATAAGAGCATACCCAATGTTTCAATGATCGTAAATAGGAATCCAAAATATTGGATGTTCATAATTCATGAATCATGAATAAATAAAGAACATAATCCATGAAATCGTAACATAATAATAAGACATGGAATTTGTGGTGGACACATAAGAATATAAAATTATTTCCATAGTAGTCAAGGAATAACTTCCAAGGATATCTTAATAGTAACGATTCACTCCACATACCATCTTAGTAGTCGTGGTTTACTCCTATGTGCATCTTAGTAGTATGAGTTCACTTCCCATACCATCTTGGTAGTCATGGTTTACTCAAATGGCCAACATAGTAGTCAAGTCTCACTCCCAAGACCATCTTAGTCAATCTCATGAGATATAAATCTTTAACCAATTCATTGGAGGGAGGTATAGGTCCCACATATATCATAATTAAATCATTCATATCTATTACATAAGAACAAAAATCATTTATCATATCAAAACCCATGTAATGGATTGGGTTTTATAAACATCATGTGATCATAACGTAACAAGTGGAAAAGAAATGGGTTTCATAAATATCATTACACCATAAACATAAACCAATCATAGGAAGAATAAGAATGGAAAAATTGAATCATGTCTCCTATAAAACATAAGTAACATAAAACAATGATATATTATATGGAAAATAATTTTTAGAGATCTCTTGAAAACAAATCTTGAGGAAAATATCCTTTCTACTTTGAAAACATTTTCTTTACTTTAAATTCTATGAAATTTAAGAAAAAATTTTATTTGAAAATAAACCTATAAAAATTTAAGTTAATATTCCCGAAAATAAGGTTTCATTAAATCCTAAAAATATATTCAGGTCATATAAGTTAAAAAAATTCTTCTCATACTTTTTCTAGAAAATTGAAAACGTAACTTGTTTGGAAAATGAAAAAAAATATTCCTTTCAAACCATTTTATAAAAAATCAAACATTGGTAAAAAGACCTTAAAAATTTGTAGGAATATAGTAAAATAAATTAATTTTTTAAGAAACATGTTCATGGATGATAAATTTTCTACAATAGAAAATTATATATAAATAATCCTGAATAATAATGAGATTGTGAAATAACCCTTACCTTGGGTCCGATTCCCTTCATAAGTTTCTAAAGCTCTTGTATGGTGGTTTTAAAAAATTTATTAACTTTTAACATAATCATAATAATATTTATTATATCATATATGATCCATATATGACTTTATATTATTCATTTTTTAATAATTCCAATTCCAAGTTTAAGAAATGTTTCGAGTAATAACAACATTGTTTATCATATGTGTTTTGACTTTTTATTCTTGATCTTATTACTTAAATCATGATTTTATTACATCTATAATGTAAAAAATGGTTTATATATCATATATATTTATTATATAGATATATAAAAGATAGATTTATGAAATTAAATACATCATTCATGAAGAAAGTAAGTTGTACGTATGCAAGAACGTTGTTTCTGTTTTCTCATCATACTGAATAGAAGAAGGTAAACGACACATATGTATATATATATATATATTATTCCATTATCATTATTATTTCATATATTTTATATTTATTCATTATATAAATATTTCAAGTCACTCTCTAAATGGTTAATGTGGAAGATGAATCTCATCGCGTCATGGAGATGGTAGGTTTTACGTATGCACAAGTGACGAAATAATACTCTGAATATTAAAAGGGATGAGTAATTAGATGGTATATTAATTATAAAAAATAAATATCATATCATATTTATTATTTATATCCATTATATCCATCATTATTATAACATCCCAATAACTTGTTTCTAATTTTAAATAAATTATTCAATGAAAAATAAAAATCAAAATTAGGTATTTTGATTAATAAAAAAATAAAAAAATGATTACATGTTATTTTAAATAAAAAAAATTATATAATTATCACAAAGAATTATAATTATATTTAGTGTTTATATATTTCAATTTAATTTTAAATTAATAAAAACAATATATTTCCTAATGGCTATTATAAGGATATTGATTTAAAACAATATTAAAATACTAAATTATGTTAGTGTGTATATATTAGTATTAAATTTAATAAATATAAGTAATATACTAATTATGATAGTAAATATTTCATTTATTTAAAAATAATAATTAATAATTATATAAATATAATTACTTTGGTTTCATAAAATTTTATTTTTGAAAATACGAAACACACGCACATATATATGTGTGTGTGTGTGTGTGTGAGTGTGAAATTAAAATTATTATTTTTAAATTATAAATTATGATTATATTATTATTATAAAATTGTTAATATTATAAATTTAGTTTCATAAAATAATAAATTATGAATATATATTGTAAATAATTTAATAAAATGTTGAAATTGTACCTATATTATTCGAAATTAAAAAATATGAAAATTTTATTTTTAATCAAATTTCATATGTGATATAAAAAATAGAAACAAAATTGAAAAAAAATATAATAAAAACATAAATATCATTTTTAGGGGGGTGCGCCATTCAGATGAAGAGAATGGGGTTCAAAGGTGTCGGGATCGAGCTACCGTGGTGGAGTTTGGTTGAATGTCAGTCTTGATATGTGTGGTTTTGACCAAGGAGAACTGAGCACTGGTGAGGGTTTACTTGAAGACCAGATGATTTCTGTTGTTAGTGAGTTGTTGAGTAAGATCAGTAATCGTTGGTGGTTGGATTTCTTGAAAGGGTTTCAAGTGCTGATTGAGAATCTAGGTCGGATTAGGTTTTAGTTGCCGATGAAGAAGGCATGATGCTCTTGTGTTCGTATCTATTCAAGGTAGGCCTGTTTTTATTTTTAGGTATCTGATTCTCATTTGGATTGATGTTTTTTGTTTTATTTTTTCTTCTCCGTCGATCTTTTATTAGTTTCCTCTGTTAATGTTGACATGCAATTTTTCTATGGTCATTCTTTTAGAGTAATTTTTTTCTTTTAGATAATGAACAGAATATGAATGGTTTTGGACTGTAGATGTACATTTCATCTGTCCCTATTATCGTCATTTTAAACTAATTTTTTCAACATTTTTTTTGTATGTTATCAATTTTTCTTTACTATATACCTCTATATTTGAACCAATCTTTGTCTTGAAATCTTTGAGATTATCTGATGTTCCGCATGTTTATCCATTATTGAAAATATTTTTATTTATTCCATTGTATAAACAATGGATGGAATGGCTATAAAATCCATTTAAACCAACATGTAAATGTAATTTTGGTGAAAAAAACATGGAGTAGAGTGTGGGTCCACATTAATATAAGGTCTTCTGTTTTATTATAGTAATTCAAGTAAGGTAATTTTTATTTATGAAATTATTCTTCCAAGAGTTTGATTTTGATTTCAAATCTCTCAATTTATGCATATAAAATAAATACATGTATGTATCTACCTCTCTTTATCTATTTTAAGAATTCATAACTATCTCTAAAATATTTATTCCTGATTTAAATTAATATGGGATTATTTAATTTTATGATTATGTTTATTGTAAGGGTTTTATTTTATTTTTATTTTAGAACACTTAATTAATGTTTTAATAGGAATTTAAATTTTTGAAGAGGGTTTATTTTTTAAAGAAAATCATAATTTTTAAAATTATTTTATGTTAGAGTTTCAATATTGTAAATAAAATATTCTATTTATTTAATTTCAATTTATAGAAGTGATTTTATTTATAAATTTTTTTTATTATATTCTATTGTAATGGATTATATTGATTTTTATTGAAGTTTTTTATAAAAAATAATTTATTTCTATATTATGTGAATTAAAGTTCCATGTTTCATATCTATGTATATATTAATTTATTTTTTATGTGGATTATATATATATATATCAACATATTTATCCATTAATACATGTTTTGAATACGCAATAAAATCATAAATGAATATGAATTAAATTTGAAATCAATATCTTGTACAAAATTTTATTTTCAATTTACTCATGGATGAAAAGTTTGATTTAAAATTTTTCTTTGATAATTTTATATGATTTCTTATAATTATTTATCTATTAATCTATGCTTTTGTTTTATATTAATTGATTACACATTCATGTCATTAATTTATTTATATAATCAATTATACAAATAATATTTTTATATTTTTATTTAATATTGAGTTTTAAATAATAAAAGTTATTACTTTATATAAAATTTATTTCATGTATTAATGAATTAATTTTTGAGTAAATGAATGTTTATGAAAAGGATAAGTGATGTGATGTTTGTGTGTTTCAAAACCCGCAAAAAAATTTCAAGTAAAATTCATATATATATATATAAGTAGTTATGTTATAAAGAAAAAGATCCATTTATAAATGTATATATATATATATAATTCATGCTCAAAATGTTTTTATAAAGTTGGCACATGGACATAGTAAACATGATAGGGATTAGGGAGTGAAATTATCCCTTAAGAATGTGGGTAGGCTTAGAAGGCCTTCCATGTTTTAGGTTTCCCTATGGGTTTTCTTCCAAGGATTGCTTGTTATTTACAGAAAAATCGTTGGAAAATTTTTAAATCAATTTTTGAGTGTAATTAATTTTTAAATCAGTTTTGTATTTTTAACGTCTAATTAATTTCAATAATTTTACCAAAAGGAATTTCTAAGTGTATCTTCAAAAGTATTTGAAAATAAATATTTTAAAAGTAATTATCAATTATTTTTAAACCCCTTACTAGGAAAAATAATTTTTCAACTTTTGTTTTTGATGTTTCCTTCACAGTTTTAGTGGATTTACTTTGTGAGGAAGTAGTACACTAAAATAATATTATTTATTTCATTTTATTTTCTATATCTTTGCTATGTTTTAAGGCATGTATCTAATTCTATAAAACCTAGACTGGTAAAAGTTCTGGACTGTATAAAATTTTTTATATTTGTTCAATTTATTTTATAAAAAGATATATAGTATTTATATGTGTTGAACCCAGAATCACGGGTCCAGGGTGTTATAATTATTCCCATAAAAATAAAGCAGTGAAGAAAAATATATTACATCATGGAATGGAGATGGTAAGTCATATATACACATGCATGGTACTTTCATTTTTCATATGACGAATAAAATGGGGAATATGGTTGTTCCGTAATCAAAATATCATCTCATCATATAGGTTATAATGGAGTAATAACTTTATAGTGTAATCAATGTATGAAGAAGAAGTAAAAGAAGAAATCGTTTTGAAAGAGTATGTAAATAGATTACATATTCTTTGATAATCTCCCTCTATATCTTCTCTTAGGGACACTAGAGTTGGTCTTTTGGGAATATCGGAATATTTAGAATGTTACTAGGGAAGTTGAGAAGGTAACTGGGCATGGTTTGGTCAATATTGAAGTCTCAAATTTGAGTTAGTAAGTGAGGGAGGAGGTTCCCTTTTATAATTGAGGTGGGGGAACATTTTGAAATACTCAAAATATTAAAATATAATAAGGCTATTCTAGATCAAGAAACTTCCAAATGAGATATAAATGAATTGGGTGTGGAATTTTAGAACATATCCTATACCCTTTCTGATTATTTATCATTTTCTATTTTCAAATAACTTAATAATATATTAATTCAATAAAATATCAATATTTTAGAATTTAATACTATTCACATAATATGGATTTAAATACAACAATACAAAGTGGAAATTAGAATATAATGGTTTAAAAATTATCTAATATATCTTATAGATATATAAAATTCATTAGGAATTTTAATTCATCCAAAATTTATCAAAATTAATATTATTAAAATAAATTATTTAATTTTTCTATTGATTACATAAATATTGTTTTATCATTGAAGAAGCATATAATGTAAATATATAATTTATAAAAAATAAAAATAAAATTCTATAATGGAATTAATTTCATTATGATCAAAATAAAGATTTATATTTTTTTCAAATATTGGTTTTTTTTCTCTGTGGACACATAAATTTATGAAATACAAGAGAGTGATATTTTGTTATTAGCCTTGGATTTAAATAATATAAAAGTTATTTTCATGGACCGATGTTTATTAAACAAATCTAATTTAATATTAGGGTTATAAGGGTCAAATCCTATTTATGAAAAAAAAAATTGGACAAGTTTTGGTTTTATTTTGAACCTTATCATTTTGATTTATCCGTAATAGGTATATTGAAATTTTAATTGTGGTAAAAAAATTCTTAAATATTAAGAGGTTATAAATTATTACTTATACGTGGTAAATTGTCCATAAATGTACAATTAATGAAATTTTAAACCTTATAATAATTTATTTTTATTTTTAAACATATTTATGATTTTTAATTAATTTAATAAAATATTATTTTTATATAATACCATTGGTGTCAATTTTGACATTATTCACAACTTTTTCTTCAAATAAAATTTAAAAGAAAGATACATTCAAAAAAACCATTTAATACAAATATAACATGTCATATTCACCTTTAAAATTTATGTAAACCTTAATTATTTCAAATTATATTTATTTTAGTATTTTTAATATAATTTATTTAATCCTTTTATTTATTAAACCATTATTTCATCATCGTTGTGTCACCCTTTAAGTTAATTATTTTTTCACTAAAAATTATAGATAAATTATCATGATGTAAATAAAAATTTTATATTTCAAATTACTATTTTTTTTGAGTTTATCATCTATATAACACTGTATTAAAAATGTTATAGTTATTAAAAATATGAGTATGTCATTTTTAACTTACAATTAAATAAAATATAATAAATCTCAAATTCTTACCCAGGCGGCTTAAAAAGGTTATAATTTTTTCCTAAGGTTTATTTTATTCTAATCAGACTTATATATTGAAATTAGTAAAAGTTTTATTGTAATTTTATTACATTATTAGTACCTCTAACTATCCAATTTACCTTTAACCATGTTAAATATAAATTTACTAATGTTTCTATTCATAATAACCAAAATATTAAGTTGAACCTATTAGACTCAAAATATAATACTTATTATAACCATTTATGTCAATTTTTCAAAATTCAATTCACAAAATCAGAAAAATTAAGTTTAACGATAATCCCACAGACGTGGTAAGAAGGTGGGTAAAAAGAACATTCAAAAGATCAATAAGTTTTTATATCTAATTTAAATATAAAAATGATCCTAATGAACTAAATTGGATTAAAATTTTTATAATTGGTCTATTGTTTCCTTAGAAACAACTTAAATTATAATAATTCTTTAAATGAAAAGATTTGTTTTTAATTATAATGTTGTATTTTTTCATTATTAATTGAAAATTTTAACTTCTCATAAAAATAATAAAAATTCACCGTAATTTAATTTTGACATTACAAATTAAAAAATGATGTTTATTTTATTAAATCTAATTTATAAGTGTGTCTAAAATTAATTTTATTATTTTTCATAGAAGGACATAAAAATTTGTTCCTTTAAGAAAATAATGTTTCTAAAAATATAAAGAATTTACCAAAGATTATATAATTCATTATAAATATTTTTTATTTATATGAAAACATTATAAATAACATTTAAAAATTAGTTATTACTGTTTATATTACTCTATTTAATGAATAGGTTATAACTATCTCATTTAAATAATAATAATAATAAATTTTTGTTTTGTAGAGACTCAATGTTGCGTGTAACACAATCCAAGTCAGTTTTGCGTACTGAGAAAGCATAACTTGGTGTTGTGTATAACTTAATCCAAACATATTTATTTTATATAATAATAAAAATATATATTCATTTATACGTGAAGTTAAAATTATAAAAATATTAAATATATTTGAAAAAAAAAATTCGAAAAATCTCTGGGTGTTACATTCTACCCCCCCCCCCCCATAAAATGAGTTCCTCCATCAAAATTCATCTTGGTTATCAAAGGTTTATTAATTGAAATTTTCTTTCATATAAGACTACAACAAAAAAGTGAATTCTAATTTTTTTTAATATAGAAAATTTGGAAAATAAGAGTTACCCAAAGTAAATCATAACTTGGTCTCTACATAGGAGAACATATGTGAAGATATGGGCATAGAGGAAAAGCATAAATAATCTTAGAGATTGATAAATATCACAGATCATAATAAATTGGGTGATCTATATAAATTTAAAAATCACAAAACTATAAACTAACTAAACATGGAAGGTTCATTGATAAAATCAAAATGATGATAATAGGACAACCTTTTTATGTCATTATATTTTTCCAAGTGCTAAAAAAATTTCATGAGAAGACATGCTTACTTGATTTCGGCACAATATCACCCTTTTTCTTACCATGATCAATTTTCACTCACCTCTTATTCTAATAAATGAAGTTGAATTTATCACTCTTCAAGAGTTAGTAGATCATGATATTTATAAATAGAATTATAGTTCATTCCATCTATCTTTATCAAAACAAAAAGGTTAGCACAAGTTATCAAATATTCATAAGTCCTCAAATAGTGAGATAATACATTAATCTCATAAACCTCATATTAAGATTAACATAAACCATTCCATAAATGGTTATCATTATAACCATTCCTAAATATTAAATTCCTAAAAATTATAAATAAGGCCACAACATAGTATTGATCCCCTATATATTATAACGTAGCTCTTATTTGTCACATACTAAACATGTGGATACCTTTGTCCGGTATTTTCTTGAAACATGGTAATACACTAAATTATGATAAATCGTTATTGAAAACATGAATGTTTCATTATTAAAATTTTTATTGGATATATTCCATAAGTACAAAAAGTTTTATACTCCATCCATGATAGCACAACCCTCTTGTCAATAAATCAATAATTAGTTCCCATGAAACTAGTAACATCCAATTTACATATTCATATCCAACATATCATTATCCAAATATTATTATCTTGAAATAAGGGACATAATAATGGTTCCCTTTACATTATTCATGTTTTCACCAAATATATCACCTTCCTATTAAATCACTTTTCCAGGTCTTTTGAACTATTCAACATACCCTTTCCAATCATTAATTAAAAACTTATAAAGAAAATAATTATATATTTTATGATTCGTATAACATAATCTTTGAATTTCAAAACATATACACCTCAATCATCAAACATTATTCTAAAACCATTACTCATGATCAATCATCTTATTCTTTAATGAAATATGAACCATGTCTTAATATTCCTCAACCTTAATCTAACCAAGATTCTTGGGTTTAATGTAAACAATAATGGAAGAACATCCTTTCACGTGTCATTTTGATTATATTTATCCTCTGTAGTGTAACCAATACTCATAGAACCTTTTTTATTCTCTTCATGATATTTCTACTAAGAAATTTTTTTTATATTTCTCATGCTTTCAACATCTAAAACATTAAACGTTAACTAAGTTACTTATAGTTACCAATATTGAAAAAAACCATGAATAATAGTGTGATAATAATTTAACATAATAGAAAACCACAAAATCATTGAAAACCACTTATAGGATGTCTAAATCATGATAAAAAAATTTTAAATCTATGACACCATAGGCTTATCGATTGAGACATCCTAAGATAAATTTTTAGAAATATCACTAGGTATCTCAGTATATTTTCTATCCTAGTTTCAAAAGAATAACTAAAACTTCAATATAATACTTACTATAATGACCCAATATTAACATTCAGTAACATTACATCACTTTTTCATAATACTTAATACATTACACAAAAACATGCCCAAAGACAATATTAGATTAGTTCCTTTGGAATGTTGGATCACTATCTTCTAATTTGATGAAAGATCTTAAACATCTCCCATAAAGATCTTCCCCTTTAGTAATCCAAACTAAAACTTTTATTTATAACTACAAGAAAGGAAAACATAAGAAAAAAGGTGATATAAAATACTCAATAAGGATAAAAAAGGAGACATGTAAACATAATTATAAGCATAAGGATATGAGAACATGATTATGAAAATAAAAGATCATACCTTGCATGTTAATGATGAAAAATAGTAATCATAATGATTTTATGTTCATAATTTGTGAACCATAAGGAAATAAAGACCATAATCCATGAAATCATAACATAATAATAAGATATAGAATTTGTTTCAGACGCATAATAATATAAAATGATTTCCATAATAGTCATGGAATCACTTTAAATGCCATCTTAGTAGTATGGATTAACTCCCTATACCATATTGGTAGTCATGGTTAACTCCCATGGCCATCTTAGTAGTATGATTTCACTTCCCATGTCACGACCCATCATCAGGGCTCGTGTCATGACTACCCCAAGATTGCCTTCCATAGGCTAGGGGTTGGCGACTACCACTAAAGGCGTAAATCTCGATAAAAGGGAAGGCATTGCCTTTATAAAAGAAAACAAACACCACAGAGTACGCAAACTGAAGTATACACTAAATAAACTGTAAAATAAACGTGTTGCAAGTACAAGGGACCAGAAATAAAAGCCCAAAAGAACGTTACAACTATAACTGAAAGTAAAGTACAGCTCAAAGGAAAACAGTTGAAAGGTGATAAGCCGCTCCTGGATCGTCCTCCGGCTTCCTACCTGAAGGGTAGGTACAGATCTCCTCCTCAGTACTCCAAGTCTGTGTGTCTCCTCCGGGTACCGACTCGTCGTGAAATCCACCTCTGGGTACCGACTCAACGTGATATCCACCTCCAGGCACCGACTCGTCGTGAGATCCTCCTCCGGGTACCGTCTAGCTCTACAAGCCTCAACCACGATCAATGATGTCCGTTGTCTACAACCAACACAACGTAGTGCGGGCGAAGCCCATGCAGGGGTGAGTATATGATACTTAGTAAAGACCTCGAGACCCCCGAAGGACTCCCTAAATCCACAAAGGATAAACCACAATGAAAAGATACAATCACGAAGTATCATCCAACACTACTTAGGTATATGCCCATACATATTCCTATGTCCTTAAATCCAGTTCAGCTCCAACTCATGAGCTCAAGTACAATCTATTCCACTCAGGAAAGTATAACTTAATCCACACAGGAAAGTACAAACCAATTCACATAGTAATAAATCATCCAATCCACACAGGACATCAAGTCAATCACATCGAAGATAATGATTGAAATTCAAGACTCAACTCACACAGGTATACTACTCACGAAGAGGGATGGAGATGATTGGATGTAGCCTCTGAATCATCTCCTCTACCGAACCCATGTAGGATTCAAGTATAGTAGTCATTACTTCCGAACCCACGGAGGATCCAAGTACAGTAGTCATCGTTGTCAAACCCACGGAGGATCCCAACATGGTAGTCGAACCCATGGAGGATCTGAGTACAGTAGTAGTCCTTGTCGAACCCACGGAGGATCCCAGTACGGTAGTCATCCTCATCGAACCCATGGAGGATCCCGGTAGTGTAGTCTTCCTCGTCGAACCCATGGAGGATCCTGGTATGGTATTCGTCCTCATCGAACCCACGGAGGATCCTAGTACAGAAGTCATCTTTGTCGCAGCCAACTCTAGGGTTCCCACACACAGCATGTTCGATTCAGGGAGGGTCCGTTCAATGATCCAAGAGGGTCGATACATCAACTAACACGAAGTCCAGAGTTTATGTTTCCCAAAATTCCATCACGTCAAAAAGGAACTCAACACGACAGATGGCGCATCAATCGGACGTCTGGTCTGAGAGTTATTGTCTTTTTCGTCCCAGAGGCCCGACTGGTTTTTAAGTCAAAACCAACCCGACTATATTCAAAATGTGTCCAAACCTCGAACAGAGTAATCCAAAAGAACCTTCTCACTAAGAGGAATCCAAAAAATTCAATGGAACGTCAATCGGATGTACGGAGCTCAAGTTATAAGCATTTCCGCTCCGAGAGCCCGATTGGTTTCATGTTCAAACCAACTCGGCCGTACCCAATGTTCTTTGAAACCTTGAGTGTAATATACTGAAACGACCGTCTCGATCCAAGGATCACATCGCAACTGACAGTGTGTCGATCGGAGTTCTGTATCCCATGTTATGAACGTTTGAATGAATTTGTCCCTTTTTAGGGGCGTTTAGGCCCGGACGGACCCAGCCCAAAACCCCCTGGGTTGACCTAACTCGGGTCCAGGTCCGACCCGTTAGGGCACGGCCCGGCCCAGATGGAACGGCCTGGCCCGGCCGGTGCAGACCGACCCGACGCGGGGGTCCGGCTCGGCGCGGTTGGCCCGTCCCGGCATGGGCGGTCCGACACAGTGCGGCCGATCCGGCCCGGCGCGGGTGACCGTGGTTCGGCACACGGCTGAGCGGGCGCAAGGGGGTAGCGCTGCCCCCTTTTTTCGGAACGGTGGACCCATTGGGGTTCACCCTAGTTGAACCTGGGGGTTACGCCCTCGGTTTTCTTGGAAAAAGGATGGTCGTTTGGCCAGCCTTGTGAACCATCGCGGGACCTGTGAGGGGTCATTCCTCCTAGAGCACCAGCGGCCAGCTGTGCCCTGTCGCCGCCTGCTGGTGACCGCCACTATGGGACCCTGCGGTCCTACCCTTCCGAAGCGCCAGCGGCCGGTTTATCCGGCCGCCTCCCGGTTTTTCGCCGTGGCCAAAGGGTCGCGGCTCTTGATGCTCTGGCGGCGGGGGAGTCTGGTCGCCCCCTGTTGGTGACCGCCGCAGGCTTAGTCCACAACCCTTCATCGACCGGCACGGCACATTGATGCTGCGCCCCTCCGCCGCAGCCCACTTCGGCCGCGGAATTCCCTCGAGTTCTTCGGTACAGCGCGGCGATGTCGCGCACCACCTCCGCAACTCTTCTCATTACCGAATGGCGCATCAGCACCACACCTCCTTCGTTCGAGCCACAACGAGTACAACAAAAAGGGGTCGGAGGGTCTTCCGTGCTCGTGCGATCTGGCGCCCTACCACTAAATCGATAACAAGTGGCTAAAGTTTTCATGATTGATGCCAAAAAAATATTCACGAACATTAAATCAAACCCCTACCTCAAGGAGTTGTCGAACGATGATTTTCATAGAAAAACAGCATCGCGGAAGACGGCGTCGTGGAACAAGGCTCCGTATACATCACCGGTGCACGCCCAATAAAGGATGTAGCTTCTCCCTTTCTTTGACGTGGAAAGAAGATTGAAAGGCGTGTCTGTGTTCTTCGCAATCTTCTACAAGGAAGAATATGTTCTTCGAGACTTTGGTTATTCTCTCCCCATATTTCACACAACGAATCCAACAAAAATAAAATAAGACTTTGCCTTATTTTATTCACACATGCCAAAATTTTTAAAATTCAAAATGAATTCACCAAATTAATTAACTTTTTTTGTCAATTTAATTAGGCATTTAATTGGCATGCATTAATGTGGAAGAGTGGATGAGTTACAAAATTAATTGCTATAAGGGGGTTTAATGGGGTGTTAGGGAAATTGAAGGAGGTGGGGGATCGTGTGGGCCCCACCCCAACTTTCTCACAACTTCCATTCCCTTAAAACTTAAATCACTAGCGGTAAAATAAAAATATAATTGTAAAGCAACTATATTTTTATTCTTCGCATTTTTTAACAAATCCTCCTGAGAAAACCCACCTTCTGGAAAAGTATTCCTAAGAAATTACCGGCACTTCAGTTTCAATGGTGCCCTTGGATTTCGATTCCGAGTACCGGTTCAAAATTTAGAAAACCCCACTTGCTCGTTCACTGAATGTACCCGAGCTAAACTTTGGAAAATGATTCCTGGCACAGCGGGCCTTGGAATCAGGTGCCGTTAGAAGCTGCATACTTGTAAAATTCCAAAGAAATTAAGAAAAGAAAATTCCTTGAAATTTCCGAGTCTTTACATTACTCCCTCCTCAGGGATTTACGTCCCCGTAGAGCTTCAACACACACTAAGGTAAACAAAGTGGTACTGAGCACGCATCTGAGCCTTCCGTTCCCATCTGCTCTCTTGGAGGTTCTCCAGCTACCAGTGAGAGCGCACCTGAGGAATCAACTGTCCACATAGGACCCACTCCTGTCTATCCTCGATCTCTACTAGAACATTCGCAAAAGTAACCCCATTGTCAAAGTCCATCCCCCCTGGTCGATGATATGCGTCGGGTCATGCACATATCTCCTCAACTGAAATACGTGGAAGTCGTCGTGCACCTGGTGCAACTGAGGTGGATGGGTCAAGCGGTAAACCACCTCGCCTACCCTGTTGAGGACCTAGAAGGGTCTGATAAAGCGCGGATATAACTTTCTTCCTTTTCCAAGTCTCTATAAACCACCCCGAGGTGAGACCTGTAAGAAATCATGGTCACCATCCTCAAACACTAGTGGTCTCCGCCTCCTGTCGGCATAAGACTTCTGTCAGCGCTAAGCTGTCCTCATCCGCTCCTGGATGACCTGAACATTCTCTGGTCCTATAAGAGATGCAAAGATTTATTCTTTGATGATAAGAGAAATCTGGTCTCATCCCTTGGATGAACCACGTTATTTGCCTAATACAGTCAATCCTGATATGAATGATACTAATCCATGCCATGGATGATGTCGTAAGGCCTCGACGCTACTACCAAAATATCCAACCATTACTCTCACCTCCAAGGGTCGAGTCACACTGTCGGTAGCAGTGTATGGTCACTACGTCTCCTCCAGTAGGAATCTCTAAAGTGAGGGTCAAGTCAACAATTTTAAACCGGAACCACTTAGTATCAACTACATAAAAAAGATAGGGAAGAAAATCTCACAAGAACAATTGTCTTTTATTACTGCAGCTCAAGGTACAAAGACACAAAACATTAACAAACACAACATCAACAAGGACAGAAGAAACATGAAAAAAATTCTCCATGACTGGAGCTATCCCCGCTCCTGTCCATCAGCTCCCGGAGCTCCATGGTCATATGCCTCAGCTACCTGAAACTAAGCTCTCCCATGTACACCTGTTCCCTATGGTCGGGGTGGTCTTCTTAGTGGTGGTGGTGGTAGGGCCTCAAAGTGTCGCCCACCACCCGCTGCTTGGCCAGCTCCTCTGCCTCATATGCCTGCTCCCTGTGGACCGCCATGGTCGAACCTTTTCCTGGGAGGTCCCTCTACTGCCTGTTTCTCATCTGCAGGACGCGTCGGGTAGTCTCGAGCCATGGGACCCTGGCCGCCGCATGTATTGCATTGCCTTCTCCTTATGTGGATAGCTCTCATTTGTGTTCCCCACACAACCGAATCTGCATCCTGAGATTTCTCATCTGATGGTCAATCCCACTTGGACCTCTGCGTCATATGTCTACTGCCAACTGCAGAAGACTCCTCTACAGGTCGTCCTGTGGAGGGTCTCGCTCCTGGTGACTACTCGGAGAGAAAGCACTCCACTATAAGGGCTATCTCCAACACCCCCTGCCTGTGTCGGGATGTTGAGGGAGATCATCGAAGCCCTGATCACATGCCTCAATCCCTTCTCGAAGGTATGGGCTCTGAAGGACGGGTATCGTACCATATTTGTGGAGTAGCGCGAGAGATCAGTAAACCTCACCGAGTACTGGGCCACAGTCATGCTGTCATGCCGCAGCTGTAGTAACTCCTGAATGCGCACTGCACAGAGGGTGGATGGAATGAACTCTGAGCGGAAGAGTCTCTCAAAGTTCATCCAAAGAAGTGATGCCTCGTCGTTCACCTAGAGCATCAGGCTCCCCCATCTATCTATTGTCAAGTGCAGGAGACTCGCCGCAAGGATCACCATGAGGTCAGATGGTGTCCCCACTAACCTGAAAACTCAAACAATAGCCTCCATCCAATCCTCGGCTACCTGAGGGTCCGTCTCCCCATGTAACCTAGGCAGTCTCTGACGCTGAAACTCATGCAGTGCACTAAGGTGACGTGCACTCTCATCGGCTGGAGTTTGTGGCATCGGTGGCTCAACGGGTAGAGGTACCGCCGGTGCCTCCACTGTAATAGGGCCCTACACTGAGGCCTCATCGCTCGGTGGGCTGTCGTCTCACACAAAGCTCGTAACCCTAGCTGGCTACCATCGTGGGGCCATCCTGAAAAGAAACAGGTGAGCCACGGTCAAAATAGTATACTTGGTGAGCTGACGCAAAGTAATCACAAAGAAAACTTTTTAATCACACATGCAATCAATGTTTTTGTGCACTGAGTCGGAAATCAGAAGTTGGGGTCCGGATGTATGGATACGTTGGTCGCTGCACCAAAACTGGACTCCCTGGACTGATAACAACACTCAATACCATTAACACTATTGATTCATATAGAATAAATATCAGAGTCCTGAGTTCTGTGGTAGAACCGAACTCCTCTGATACCAATTTGTCATGACCTGCCCTTGGGGCCCATGTCGTGACTACCCCAAGCCCGCCTTCCATAGGCCAGGGGCTGGCGACTAGCACCAAAGGCATAAATCCTGATAAAAGGGAAGGAATTTCTTTTATAAAAAAAAACAAACACCACAGAGTATGAAAACTGAAGTAAACACTAAGTAAACTGCAAAACAAATGTGCTGCAAATACAAGGGGCCAGAAATACAAGCCCAAAGGAAAGGTACAACTATAACTAAAAGTAAAGTACAACTCAAAGGACAATAGCTGATAGGTGACAAGCTGCTCCTGGATCATCCTCTGGCTTCCTACCTGAAGGGTAGGTACAGATCTCCTCCTCAGCACTCCATGTCCGTCTGTCTCCTCCGGGTACAGACTCATCGTGAAATCCACCTCCGGGCACCGACTCGACGTGATATCCACCTCTGGGCACCGACTCATCGTGAGATCCTCCTCCGGGTACCGTCTAGCTCTAAAAGCCTCAACCACAATTAGTTATTTCTGTTGTCTGCAACCAACACAACGTAGTGCGGGTGAAGCCCTTGCAGGGGTGAGTATACGATACTCAGTAAGGACCCAGAGACCCCCGAAGGTCTCCCTGAATCCAAAAAGGATAAACCACAAAAAAAAATACAGTCACGAAGTATCATCCAACACTACTTAGGTATATGCCCATACATATACCTAAGTAATTAAATCCAATTCAGCTCCAACTCACGAGCTCAAGTACAATCCAGTCCACTCAAGAAAGTATAACTTAATCCACATAAGAAAGTACGGCCCAATCCACATAGGACATCAAGTCGATCACATCGAAGATAATGATTGAAAGTCAAGACTCATATCACACAGGTATACTACTGACGAAGTGGGATGGAGATGATTATATGTAGCCTCTAAATCATCTCCTCTACCGAACCCATGTAGGATTCAAGTATAGTAGTCGTCATTTCCGAACCCATGGAGGATCCAAGTATAGTAGTCATCGTCGTCAAACCCATGGAGGATCCCAGCATGTTAGTCCAACCTGCGGAGGATCCCAGTATAGTAGTGGTCCTCGTTGAACCCATGGAGGATCCCAGTATAGTAGTCATCCTCATCGAACCCACGGAGGATCTCGGTAGGGTATTCGTCCCCGTCAAACCCACAGAGGATCCTGGTATGGTAGTCTTCCTCATTGAACACATGGAGGATCCTAGTACGGAATTCATCTTTATCACAGCCAGCTCTAGGGTTACCGCACACAGCATGCTCGATTTCGAGAGGGTCCGCTCCACAAGCCAAGAAGGTTGATACATCAACTGACACGAAGTCCGAAGTTGATGTATCCCAAAATTGTGTCACTTCAAAAAGGAACTCAACGCGACAGACAGTGCGTCAATCGGGCACCCTATTTGAGAGTTATTGGCTTTTTTATCCTAGGGGCCCGGTTGGTTTTTAAGTCAAAACCAACCCGACCGTACTCCAACTGCATCCAAACCTCATGAGTAGTAATCCAAAATAACCTTCTCACTAAGAGTAATCCAAAAAAGTCGACGGCACATTAATCGGACGTTTGGAGCTCAGGTTATAAGTGTTTCTGCTCTGAGGGCCCGGTTGGTTTCGTGTTCGAACCAACCCATCCATACCCAATGTTTTTGAAAACACTGATTGTAATATACTAAAATGATCATCTCGATCCAAGGATCACATCGCAACTGATGGTACATCGATCGAAGGTCTATAGCCCAAGTTACAGACGTTTGAACGAATCTGTCTGTTTTTAGGGGGGTTTGGGCCCGGACCGACCCGGCCCAAAACCCCCTGGGTCAGCCCGAACCGGGTCGACCCAACCCAGGTACGAGTCTGTCCCTTTAGGGCACGGCCTGACCCGGCACGGGTCACCGCTTCTTGGCACGTGGCCGAGCGGGCGCAAGGGGGGAGTGCCGCCCCCTTTTTGTGGAATGGCGGACCCTGTGGGGTCTCCCCTAATTGAACCAGGGGGTTACACCCCCCGGTTTGCTCGGAAAATGGTCGGCCGTTTGGCCAGACTTGTGAACCGTCGTGGGACCCGTGAGGGGTACCGCCTCCTGGAGCTCCGGTGGCTGGCCATGCCCGGCTGCCGCCTGCTTGTGATCGCCGCCGCGGGACCCTGCGGTCCTGCCCTTCCAAAGCGCCGGCGGCCGTTTTATCTGACCGCCTCCAGGTTTTCCGCCTTGGCCAAAGGGTCGCAGGTCTTGATGATTCGGTGGCCGGGGAGTCCGGCAGCCCCCTGTTGGTGACCGCCGCGGCCCTTCTTCGACTGGCGCGGCGCGTCAGCGCCGCGCGCCTCTATCGCGGTACGCTTCGGCAGCGGCATTCCCTCGAGTTCTTCGGCGCGGCGCGACGATGCCGCGCACCACCTCCACAGCTCTTTTCATTCCTGCACGGTGCATTGGCCCCGCGCCACCTTCGTTCGAGCCACAACGAGTACAACAAAAAGGGGGATGAGGGTTGGCCTTGTTCATGCGGTCCGGCCCCCTCCCGCTAAATCTATAACAAGCGGCTAAAGGTTTAACGATGGATGCCAAAAAAAAATATTCACGAACATTAAATCAAACCCCTACCTCATGGAGTTGTCGAATTATGATCTTCATAGAAAAACGACATCGTAGAACGAGGCTACATATACGTCGTTGGTGCACGCCCGATGAAGGATGCATCATCCCCCTTTCTTTGACGTGGAAAGAAGATCGAAAGATGTGTCGGTGTTCTTCACGTTCTTTTACGATGAAGAAGATGTTCTTCGAGACTTTGGTTATTCTCTCCCCAGATTTCACACAATGAATCCACCAAAAATAAAATAAGACTTTGTCTTATTTTATTCACACTGACCAACATTTTTAAAATTCAAAATGAATTCCCCAAATTAATTAACTTGTGTCATCAATTTAATTAGGAGTTTAATTGGCGTGAATTAATGTGGAAGAGTGGATGAGTTACAAAATTAATTGCTAGAGGGGGGGTTTAGTGGGGTGTTAGGGAAATTAAAGGAGGTGGGGGCACATGTGGGCCCCACCCCAACTTTCTCACAACTTCCTTTCCCTTAACACTTAAACCACTAGTGGTAAAATAAAAATATAATTGTAAAGAAACTATATTTTTATTCTTCACATTTTTTAACAAATCCTCCCGAGCAAATGAACCTTCGGGAAAGGTGTTCCTAAACAATTACCGGCGTTGTGGTTTCAACGGTGCCCACAGATTTCGATTCCGAGCACCGGTTCAAAATTTAGAAAAACCCACTCGCTTGTTCACTGAACGTACCTGAGCTAAACTTCAGAAAATGATTCCGGGCACATCGGGCCTCGGAATCAGGTGCTTTCATAAACTGCATACTCGTAAAATTACAAATAAATTAAGAAAAATAATCATTGAAATTTCTGGGTCTTTACATCCCATACCATCTTGTTAGTAAGGGTTCACTCACATGGCCATCTAAATAGTTAAGGTTCACTCCCAAGACAATCTTAGTCTATCCCATGAGATATAAATCTTTACCCAATGAATTAGAGGGAGATATAGGTCCAACACATATCATAATTAAATCATACATATATTTTTCATAGTAACATAAATCATATATCATATTAGAACCCATGAAATGAAGTATGTTTTTCAAACATCATGAAATCATAACATAACCCACATAAAAGAAATTGGTTTTATAAATATCATTCCATGATAAATATACCCCATTCATATGAAGAATAAGAAAGAAAATATTGAATTATATCCCCAAAAAAACATAAGTAACATCAAACAATGTTGTCTTAGATGGAAAATATTTTTTATCGATCACGTGAAAACAAATCTTGAGGAAAATGTCCATTATTCATTGAAAACATTTTTATTTACTTGAAATGTCATACAATTTTAAAATAAAACATTTTCATGGAAGATAACCTTGTAATATTTTAAGGTAACATTCAAGGCTATAAGGTTTCAAAAAAGAGTAAAAATCCAGTCATGTATTATAAGTTAAAAAACATTCTTCTTGTACTTTTTCCAAAAAATACAAAAAATACCTTGTTTGGAAAATAACAAAAAGATTCCTTTTAAAACATTTGATAAAAAGTAAACAATGGGTAGAAAGACCTTAAATATTTGTATGAATTTAGTAAAAAAAATACAAATTTTTTTTTAATAAACATGGACATTTATGATAAATATTCCTCAGTATATAGTTGCAAATAAATAAGCTGGAATAATAATAAGATTGTGAAATAACCCTTCCCTTAAGTATGATTCCCTATGTATGTGTTTGAAACTCCTATATATTGGTTTTGAAAATATTATTATCTTATACCATAATCATAATAATATTTGTAATATCATATGGGATTCAT
This sequence comes from Viscum album, assembly GCA_963277665.1. Lineage (NCBI taxonomy): Eukaryota > Viridiplantae > Streptophyta > Magnoliopsida > Santalales > Viscaceae > Viscum > Viscum album. The sequence continues at coordinate 829,274,714 of OY728165.1, forward strand.
TTATGACTTTATATTGCTCGTTTAGAAATAATTCCAAGTTAAAACGACATTTCAGGTAATAACTGCTTTGTTTATCATACATGTTTTGACTTGTTATTATTGATCTTATTACTTATATAATTATTTTATTACATATATATTTAATAAAATTATTTATATATCATATATATTTATTATATAAATATATAAATGATAGATATATGAAATGGAATACACCATTCATGGAGACAGTAAGTCGTATGTATGCATGAACATTGTTTCGATTTTCTTATCATGTAGAATGGAAGAAGGTAAATGAAGTATATGTATATATGTATATATTATTAAATTAGTAATATGTTTTCATATATTTAATATTTATTCATTCTATACATTTTTTTAATCATTCTTGAAATGGTTAATGTGGAAGATGAATTTCATTGCGTCGTGGAGACGGTAGGTCGTACGTACGCACGAGCAACAATATCATTTTGTTAATGGTAAAATTTGTGAGGAATTAGATTCTATATTAATTTTAAATAATAAATATCATGTTATATTTATTATTTATATCCACTATATCCATCATTATACCCATCCAAATAATGTAGTGACAAAAACATATTACACAACGATGTAGAGATGGTAAGTTGTACGTATACACGTGTGATACTTTTATTTTTTATTGGATGAATAAAAGGTGGGATATGGTTATTCCATAATAATAATAACACCTCATAATATATTTGATAATGTATTTATTACTTTATAATGTAATGAACACATTAAGAAGAAGTAGTAAAAGCAAAAAATTTGAAAGAGTTGGTAAGGAGATTACCTCTTCTTTGACGATCTACTTCTAGATCTTCCCTTAGAGACAATAGAGTTGGACTTTAGAGAATACCATCACATTTAGAATGTTACTAAGTAATTTTATAATGGGAATTGGTAGGCTTTTTTTTATAATTAACGCTCAAAGTTGTGTGAGAGACTGAGGCAGGAGCTTCCCTTTTATACTTGATGTGAGGGGAATTTTTGGAAATCCTCAAAATATTAAAATATAATAAGGATATTCTAGGTCCAAAAACAAAAAAATGAGTTATAAACGAATGTTTTGTGATATGTTAGACCATATCTAACCCCATTTATAATAGTTTATCATTTTTTTAAATAATTTAATATTATATTAATTAAATTAATAATCATTATTTGTAAATTTGATACTATTCATTTAATTTTTCTTTCGATACATAAAGACAAAGTGGAAATTATAATATAATGGTTTCTAATATTTTTAATATATCATATAGATCATTAAATTTTTTTATTAATTTTAATTCATCCATAATATATCAAAATAAAAATTATTATAATCAATTATCTAATTTTTCTCATTATTAAATAAATATTGTTTTAACATTGAAGAAGCCTATAAGGTTATTATATAATTTATAAAAATTAAAAATAAAATTATATAACTAAATTAATTATATTATTGTCAAAATAGACATTTATATTGATTCATTAATTGATTTTTTTTCCCTATGTGGACACATAAAAGTTACTAAATACAAGAGAGTGGTATTTTGTGACTATCAATGACATTGAAAAATATATAAGATATTTTCATGGAATAGTATCCATTAAACAACTCCAATTATATATTAAGGTGATAAGAGTCTAATAATATTTATCTAATAAATTTTTGGAAAGTTTTTTTTATTTTAAACCTTGTAATTTTGATTTACCCATAATTAGCCTTTTGTAATTTGAATTGTGGTAAGAAATGATTAAATATTAAGAGGTTGTGAATTATTACTTATATGTGATAAATTATAAATAAATGCAAATTTTAGGAAATTATAGACCTTATCATAATATATTTTTATTTTTTAAATATTTTAATGATTTTTTATTAATTTAATAAAAGATAATTGTTATAAAATATCATTAGTGTTAATTTGGACACTATTCAGAACATTGTCTTTAAATAAAATCAGAACAGAAAGATAATTTCAAAAAAAATAATACACTCTTAAAATTTTATAGTATTCTATAAAATTCTTTTAGAACCTTAATTAATTCAAATTATATTTATGTTAATATTTTTCATATAATTTATTTGATCATTATATTAATTAATAAATTAATGTGTCATCATTGTGTCACCATTTATGTTAACTATCTTATCACTAAAAATTATAAATAAATTATCATGATGTATATAAAAATTTTATCTTTAAAATGATTATTTATAGTTGAATTTATCTTCTTTATGACCCTATATTCAAAATGTTATAGTTATTAAAAATATGAGTATGATATCAATAATTTATCTTAAAATAAAACATAATAAATGTCATATTTTTACCCAACTGTCTTAAAAAGGTTATAACTTCATCCTAATATTTATTTTTTTCTAATCCCACTTTTCTAATGAAATTAGGACAAATATTAGGGTAATTTTATAATATTATTATATTATTTTTACCTCTAATTGTCCAATTTACTCTTAACTGTGGAAAATAAAAATTTACTAAAGTTAATATTCATAATATCCAAAATAATATTTTGTTCTATTATAATCTAATTATCATACTTATTACAACCATCTTTGTTCATTTTTCTAAATTCAATTCACATGAGAAGAAAAAAATATGTATAACACAAATCCCGCAAACGTGGCAAGAAGGCGGGTAGAAGAACGTTCAAAGGTTCAAAAAGTTTTTATATCTAATTTCAAAAAAAATGATTCAAATGAACTAAATTGTATTAATATATATATATATAATTTATCTATTTTGACTTTAAAAATAAATTTAAATTATAATAATGCTTTAAATGAAAAAGGCGATTTTTAACTACAATGTAATATTTTTTACTATTCATCAAAAAAATGAAACTTCTCATAAAATACTAAAAATTAACCCTAGGTTAATTTTGACATTGAAAATTCAAAAATGATGTCTATTTTATCAAATCAAATTTCTATGTATTTCTAAAATTCGTTTTATTATTGTTCATAGAAGGACATAAAAAGTAGTTCCTTTAATAAAATAGTATTTCTAAAAATATAATGACTTTACCAAATATTATACATTTCACTATAAATATGTTTTGTTTATATGAAAATATTATAAATAAATTTTAAAAATTAGTTATTAAAATTTATATTACTATGTTTAATGGATAGGTTATAACTATCTCTATTAAATAATTATAATAACAAATTGTTATTTCATTGAGACTTTGTGTTGCATATAACGTAAGGTAGGTCGGTGTCGCATGTTGTGCAAGCTTAACTTAGTGTTGTGTATAAAACAATAAAAACATTATGCTTTTATATAATAATAAAAAACTATATTCAATGTTATGTGAAGTTAAAGATATATAAAAATATTAAATTAATTCGAAAAACATAACTCACAAAATCTTGGGGAATTACATGTTGCATCCCATCTCTATGATGCAATGACCCCAAAATAGATAGAACCATCAATCCAACCTCTTTAAGACTCCATGATACAACCTACTCCCCACGCTGCAACAATACTGCATCCTGTATATCCTCCAGGAAATTCTCCTACATAACTCTATGTCACATCCAAACTATTCATTCCACCATACAATTATCTAACAAACCTTTATGGTGAAACACTATCCTCCACACCACAAAAGTTCTCTATAACTAAAATTTCAACTTAACATCCCTCATTTCTCCATTGATCCTTCTCCCGAAACCTTAAAAACCTAAAACACACAATTTAATGATCTCAAGTGGTTTTGAGCATTAAATCTGATACCTCTTAAATGATTCTCTTCCATGAGAATCAAAACTAAACCATATCATGAAAATAACCACTACACCATCAACACTCTCCCAATGGATACCTCTAAAATAGAACACCATTTCCCAAAACATCGTAATGATATGGAAACAATAAAATATCATAAAACAACATCATGACATAAAAAAATATCAAAAAAAATCAGGATACTATGTTTTCCTTTGTGATTCATATTCCCGCATTTCATCCTCCAAGACACCATGCCCCCACAAAACCCAAACCAAGGGGATGACGCACTCATGCGTAAGTTTATCATATCAGTATTGAATCTCAATTGGTCTATCTATGAATTTAATGTCATCCCCAATATCCAACCCTCCGCAATCAATGACATGGGATTCATCATAAAGTTACCGATGAAGCTAGGACATGTTGAATACATTGATGATCCTTTCCATCTAGGGGGAAATTTTAACTGATAATAAACCTCTCCAATGTGCACTATCACCTTGATAGATCTAATAAATTATAATGAAAATGTTATTCCCTAAAAAACCACTAATTCCCATATAGAGGGGAAACATTTTTGGAATTCATATTCCCCAACCTCAAACTCCAATGTTCCCCTACTTCAATTAGTATAATATTTTTTTGAATCCTAAATCAGATTCATACTCTCAAGAACCCCCTAGACCTTCTTGAACATACATTGTACTACATCGACACCAAGAATAGATGGCTCCCCAACCTAAATACAATAAAACAGGGATCAACACAGCCTCTCATATAACACCTCAAAAAGATCCATGTTGATAGATGAGTGTTAATTATTCTTATATATTAAATCAACCAAAGGCAAGTGTTTTCTTAGGATCATTCAAAATCCAAGATGAATGCCCAAAAAATATCCTCCAATTCCTGGATAGTTCACTATATCTATCTTTCTGTCTATGGGTGGAAAGTATTGTTAAGAAATAATTGAGGTCTAAAAGTGTGATGTAATCTTATACGAACTCGTGAGGTAAAACAGGTGTCCCAGTCCACAATGATGGACCTTGTAACTCTATATAGGTATATAACCTCATCCACATACCCCCTTACTAAAACATCTACAATGATGGGCTCCCTAATTGATAATAACAGAGAAAAATTCAACATCCAATCCATGATTACCTAGGTTTCATCATATCTTCCCTAGTCTCAGGGTAATCCTATATTGAAATATATCAAGATTCCTTCCCACAAACACTTATGTACATCCAAAGAATACAAAAAATCACTAGTAACAAAATGTTATTCCTTAACTATATAGAAAACTAGACACCTTTCCATGAACTCTTCAACTACATGTTTCATCCTGAGCCACCAAAAAATCATCCTCAAACAATTGTACATCTTGGATACTCCCGGTTCAACTACTAAAAGTGAAATTTGAAACTCATGAAGGAAAAGACAATGAATCTATATTGGGATGAACATCCTCATCTAAAACATTAATTATTATTGTTTATCCTCTAAACATCATTTAGGGGAATCATCCCGCATCACATATTCCTTTTAGTCTCCCCAATTATAATCCACCATCTTCTATTTTAGAGAATGTTGCACTATCATTTGAAACAAGAAACCTCAACCAATAATCACACATGCATCTAGGTGAATGGATGAAAAATCGTCCATTACCCTGCAAAAAACCCCAAAATCCTAAACAACATCCTTTCACAACTTCCTACATAATTATTCAGCCACAAAATTTCATATACCCAAGGTATAGTAGATCTGAAAGTCATATAACTAGAGAAACTCTATCCATATCCATTGTCACATATTCAGGTCATGTTCAGAGAAAATTTACCTCAAACTCTTTTGATTGGTAAAGACCACAAAGTATTATCTAGTGATATAATTTTTCCATAGTTTTAGGGAAAACACCATTACTATTAATTCCAAATCATGGGTGGTGTAGTTATCCTCATGGTGGAATAAATATTTAGACTAGTAAAATATCACCACTCATTATTGCATCAAGATGCAACCTGGAACCAAATGGTAAGAATCATAAAACACCTCAAACATCACACCCTCATCCAGAAACAAGAGAACTATAGTGCTAACCAACTTCAATTTTATATTTGTGGAAGATTTAAAACACTGTTTAGTCCAAATGAATGTTTTTTCCTTCCTAGTTATAGTTTCCTTTGGGTCTTCAATCCAAGAAAATTCAAACACAAACCATATATAATATCTTGTGAGATGAATAATGATGTGAACCTCTTATATATTCTTAGGTTTCCCGAAAGAAACAATCGCCTCAACTTTCAATGGATCCACTGCTACTCCCTACTTAGGCACCCCATGTCCAAGTAAATACACCTCCTATATCTAGAACTTACACTTAGTCTATTTCCCTTAGAGATTGTAGTATTGGGAGTTTGTAAAATTATTCTATGAAATCTAGTGTGATCCTCCTCATAATTTGAGTATATAAGAATGAATTTGATGGATATGAGTATGAATTGGTATATGAACACATGAAATATGGAGTTAATGTGTCCGATGAATATTTTTGGTGTGTTCAAGACTCTAAGATAAATAACTACAAACTGGAAGTGGAAATGTCTACACTGAAAGGAATTCTTCAATATATCTTCCTCCTTTAACCTTAAATAATGATATCCTAACTGCAGATCAATATTAAAAAACCAAATATATCCTTATAACTATCAAGAAAGATCTTTAATAATTAGAATTGGTTATGTATTATTGATCATCACCTAATTAAATCATCAGTATTATATGCACTTACACAGACTATCATCTTCCTTCTTTTTGAATAGAAATGGTGCATCATACAGTGAAACACTAGGCTGAATGAAACCCTCTTTCTCATATCATCTATCTGAATCTTCAAATCCTGCTTCTCAAAAGGTTTCATTTGATAATGATTCATTGAAATCAGAGATACACCTTGATGTAATTTTAACTAAACTCATTATCATTTTGAGGGTGTAGTGTAACAACCTCTTTGAAAAAAGTATCCCTAAATTCCGTGACAACTCTATGATAATCCACAATCTCATTTTACACTAAATTCACTGAAAATTTTTTCACCAAGAAAATAAACGGATCTACACACCCACTATCTACATGACAACCCCATTCGTAGATAAAAATTTCACACTGACCATCCACATCAAAGAACTCGAATCTCATTTTAAATCTATAAATAATGGTATGTATAGAATATAACCAATATTTGTTTAGGATTACATAATATGGTTATATCTATAGAAAAAAAGATATATCCTCACTAGAATAATGTTTCCCAATCATCATTCTAAATCTGTACCATACATCAAACAAGTATTGTAGCAGGCACTATAGTAGGTACAGTAGTAATACTATGCAGGCACTGTAGTTGGTACTATAGTAGGTATTGTTCGGTACTATAGCTACCAGAACTATTCACCATGGGTCACCAGTTGGGGCTTGGAGTCCTTAAGGACTTCTGGCCACATAGGCCTTTGGGTCAGTAAGGATTTTGGGCCACCTTTAAGGCCTTCAGGCCACCTAAAGACCTTTGGGCCACCTCAAGGCCTTTGGGTCACATGATTAGTGTAGTTTCCCCAGATATACTCTACAAAAAAGAGCAGCCCGAAAGGAGGATTTAGAGTAAGTTAACTGGATAGAGTAGAACCAATGGATTTGGAAGAATTAGAGGGTATGTCTACACCATAAGGACCAGCATGTGCGTTCATCAGAATCTTTACCAGACTATCATGAGAAGGTGGAGAGATACCATCACGATGTAGATGATGGGGAGGGGAAGTTCCTTATAGTTATAGTCTGGTTGAATTCACTTAGACCTTCAGGCCATGTAATGTATCGTAAAGCCTACGGTCAATGTAATATATAATCCTATAGGCCTTGTAAGGGTTCCCCCTCTTCCCTTGAAAGAGGGGTTATCAAAAGTCAATAAAAATGAAGGCCTTCGGGCCATTCATAAAGGTATGGCCTCAGATTTTCATAATAAACAATAGGGGAATGAGAATCCTCCGTGCATCCAATCCCAATGCCCTGACTAAGTTGGGTGTAAAAAAGGATTGTGAGGCTGCATAAAAAAATACAGTAGACACAATAGTATACTATAAGCTAACTACACCTATGATGATCATTGGCCCCTCTAGTGTTGGAATCTCTATAGAATGCAATTTTCCATTCATATCTCCTCTAACCTTCTACTATAAACTGCCTATACAGCTACACTCTTGTAAGGGTCCCTAAAGATATGAAACATCCCAAGGATGAAAAATAACTTTCCCATCTCTTCCCTATTTATAATAAGCCTACTACCCCTGCTACTAATACAACCTCAGTAGAAACTGCTATCGAGGATGATGTTGAACCTAACCTCGACCACCATACTAATCCCCAATGTCCATTGGGTTCTGATACTGGTGATGACCACAACCCCCACAGACATTGTACACTAGTCTAGATCCCATAATAAAATAATGGGAGCTACCAACCCAAGAAAAATGGAATGGAAACTACTAAGGTTGACTCCCCACTGGTTGAAACGTTGAAGGCCCCGACATCTAAGATCTATTACTAAAATAATTTATCCTAGAGGAACCATTCTATCTCCTCTATTGTGATATCCCCCCACATGAGTGCATATTCATGATCAACTTCACCTTCTAATAAACCTCCAAATATGTTGTTTATGTAAATAAAGTAACCACATACTTGATAGATGGGCGAATCACCTCATCAAGAATTCACGAATGAGACTCCTTATTAGGGAAAACTATATATGGTAAGATGTAAAAGGTCCTTTAACCTGATTCAAAACTCTTACATAGTCAAGAGCCCCTACTGATGAAAAAGAAACACCTACCTATTTATTTCCTTCATCATCGATGACTGTAATTCTACCCAGAACTCCTACTAAAAATTATTCCACAAAATGTTGTCCTCTTTCTACTACTTGAGATACAACATTCACCACTGATGATTCACACCCTGTATCTAACTGACTGATAGAAGAACCCACTCCTCTTCCCATTCTTGAATCAAACCAAATGTGATCATAAGATCCTATAATGGGCGCTTTGTCTTTAAATCAGATATGTCACTCTCGTACATCACTATATATTTCTGCTAAAAGGCGCGCAATGTCCTATACATCTTCTCATCCTCCTTAGTTGAATTAAACCTTTGGAAATCAACTAGGTACTCTTATTTAAGATCACTAGAATGAACCACATGTAGATGATGTTCAGGATCTATAAATGAAAATAAAATAAAGATTTCCTATTCTCAATAGTATGGAATATTAATTAAATTAAATTAAATTTATTTCAATTCTTGAATTCACCCCCAATCAATCACAAGAAAAAATAGTATGATTTAGGTAACTTACATAGGTATCTACCCTATAAGAAGCATCACTTAACCTAAAATATTTAGTTAGATTGTGGTCCTTGGGTCAGATCATAGGAGGCCCTAAAATCCCATGTCATATCCAATCTCCCTTGCTTATGTCACACACTGGATCTACTGACATTGTTTAACTACCAAACTCGTGAAATCCTCACTAGTTCCTAACTTCAATATTCATCCTAACTCTCAACTAAAAACCTCCTATGATACTAATAATTCATGACCCACCCCCACCAGAAACCCCTCCCTATCCAGCAGCAATGAAAAGAGTAACCCCTGAGGCTTCCCTTTAAAAGGCATGTGGTTAGAGACTAACACTAAGGGTATAAAACAAAAAAAACTAGTTGGAGTCATTACCCTTACAAGTGGAAGTATCGTAGAATTTAACCACCAAATCAACATCATAATATTAAAAAATGGTAAACCCACTAATATCCCATAATTTATGTAATTTAATATAAATATAATTCCAAAATAACCATACCCAAAAAAATCTTATGAAAAAATATGAACATCTCTAAGCTCTAAGATAGAAATGTCTAGCTCGGCCTCCAATTCCCTATTGATAATCTAAAAAATATTTTATGTATATATTAGGGGTATCATAAAATTTATACTCAATAAGATCATACCCAATTACTCTTGCGAATTTGTTTGAAGAGAATAATAATACCCTAGTGAACAAATAGTTGAATCAATAAGAACTTATCAGGAAACCAGTTCCTGACCCCACTAGTATTTACTCACCAAATAACATATCTAAGTATAATAATATAAGATAAAGAATATTGAAAAAAGTTTCCTGAAACTACTTCCCCATTGATTTTACACTCTCACACCCCAACGTTGTATGTCCTAGAACTCTCATCCCTTCTATATCCATTAAACTCAAACCATCACCATCCTCATTGTAATGATAAATCCCAAACACTGAACATGATCCATTAATTTCATCACAACCTCGTCTTAATCATACCACATGAAAAAACTATCACATCCTCATTATCCTCTAACCACTTATTTATTACTATAATAGTTGAGTATCATAAACATGAAGGAAACCATCATCATTTCCCACTCCTACCATGCATGGCCTTCACTTTCAACCACCTCATCCACTTATCAATCAACCCCTCTAGTTCACTATAAATACAATCCATCACATTTTCTTCATAAAAACTCTCCTTAAAGATAGAATGAGGGAGAGGGGTAGTCATCCATACACCCTCACAAACCTAGATATTTAAGGAAAACACCTGAAACCCAAAACCTTTGGTCATCATTGAAAAAACATGAATCAATGTGATGTATATAGAAATCACAATGAAAATACAATGTATAATAGTTACACACAAACCCAGCCTATGGGTTCACACAAATAAAACATCCCAACTAAGATAACATATGCATCCCTAATTTTTCATGTCAACATAGTTTCCATAATATTAACCATCCATCCAATACCACTTACCATTCATACAAACACACATCAATTTCATTGCTACCATTTAACCGCATCAACTACTAACCGCTTACAAATTCATTTAATATTTTTCTATATTTAATGAAAATACATTATTCATCCAAGGCATGCATTTATTACTTTCCATTTAAATTCACTTTAAGCACCATTATAACATTTACCATCCATTATTCATTTATTTCCCTCCCCAAACTATTTAATCCAACCCAAGATCATTTAACAGAATTTACCATTTCAAGAATTCCACAACTATCATGAAACTACCAGGACAAGTAATAACACCATCAATAACCCTTACATCAACCCCACACATTCTGTATTGAAAATAATCACTAGAACCCCACAAGTAAAACATAGAAAGAAACCACGCCCATAATTCCAGTCATCATACAAACCATCACATCAATTCAGCTTCACATGTTAAGGGGAAGCGCAATAATTTCTCATTTACACATAACCTATTCAATTACCATATCTAAGGTCTTTTCCATTTTCATGTGAGGTGTTTTCAACCAATATAGTTCATCAAAAAAATATATCCATATAAGTAATCACATTTTACAGTGAATAGAATCTATAATACAATCGTGGAAAATAAATAACATGAAATCAACTTAAGTACATGTGATATAATCCATTACCATCCTATTCATTTAAAACTAGTTTAATATATTAATTAAAATAGTTATTACTATTCACTTAAAAGGAAAAAAGATCATGATAATGTCATATGTGCATAAAAATAAAGAGAAAACTTGGATCCTCAACCATAATTATCTATTTCCCGTTCCCTATGTAAGGCCAAATCTAAGAAGAGAATACCACAAGTCTATAATCCCACCAATGGGATGTCAACAACATATAACATATCATCCCTCATCATTATATTACCATAGAATCACCAAAACTAGTCATTCCCCTAATAGAACCCCTCTTTTGATGAATAATGGGAAGAAAAAAAGAGAGAAAATAAAAAAACTCACCTAGAACCATCAAGGATCAATATCCCAAGGTCTAGGTTGAAAATTGATGAATGGATCTAGAAATACCTCCTAGGGATACACCTGGATCACCTAAGAACGAAGAGAAAATTTGGAATGAATGTTGTGTTTGAAAGGGGTTTAGATGTTATAGGAAATCTGAAAATTATAAGAGCATGGCAAAACAACCCTACACCATAATGTAAAGGGGTTGTTGTATGGGAAGGGACCATGATGCAAGAAAACCACAATGTCTTAGAACTCTAAATATTAATAATAACGCCACATAGTATCCCATATTCATGGAAAAATGTTTCTAAAATTGATAGAGCCATAAAACTGGCCTCTCTATGACTCCACACTATAGCTTACTCCACATGGTGTAGTGATACCAAAACAGAACTAACCACCAAAACAACACCTCCAAGACTCCACATCACATATGACCTACACACACTGCCATACCAAACTCTAAAAAACCTCCATGGTGAAACACAAACCTCAATTCTTCAATAGTGCTCAAAAAATAAAATTTGAGCTTAAATCCCCTTCTTCCGCCCTTGAGCCTTCTCTGGGTACCCTCAACACCTAAAACACAAAAAATTATTGGCTTAAAAGGTTTGGGCCTTTACATTAGTGAAACATACTATTTTCACTAATTAACCTTACAATGAATTTTTTAAACCCTATAATGTTTGGAAATCAACCATATAGTGTTCCCCAACAACTTTATGAATATAGGTTTTCAACCATACAATGTTTAATTTTAACCTTATTAAGTTATAAATGAACCTTATTAAGTATTTCCAGACATTATGAATTTCTTAATCAACCATAAAGAAATATTCAAAAACTTTATTAAGTGTTCGATTAACTGTAAAAATTTGGTATTCAACATTAAGGAGAGTTTTACCAATAATGAAATCACTTTTACCCGTATGAAATTTCCCTTTTCCATAGAATGATCCTTATGAATACAAGGTGACATCTTAATTTCTTTGAAAAATTTCAACTCTAGGTATCAAAATCATCCTTACGAAGTGTAAGTAACCAATTTTTTAAAAAAAAATCAACCATAATTCCTTTTTAATTCCATTATAAAAACACTTCCAACATAATTAAATAAACACAAAAACCTATTTGATAGTAAATCCAACTTCACCAGATTTAGTTCCAATATTATCCCCTTTCCGATTTTGTTTCCAATTCCCAAGATCCATTTTAATATTCTCCAAATACCAAAATCTCCCTCTAAGAATGTACTATTCAATATCCCATATTGAAAATAATCCTACCTTATTTAAATATAAATTTCTTGAATGATTTTCTCCTCCTTTGAAAATAAAATGCAAAGGTGGATCTTCTTACAAACTTGATTCCTATCATGCCTCACATCATCCAAGCTAAAAATTGAGTAATTTGTCATCAATAAAATATCTAATCCTATGTGTTCATATAATCTATGTAATAAACAATAGAACATATAAATGGTCACAAAGTTATCCATAAAACATAAAGAAAACTTCATGTTTTTTCTTATATTCCTCATGAATGGTATCTCCCTCTATTAAGATACCCTTAATAGAATATAATTACATGCATAAAAATTGAAACAACCAAGTGAAACATGGTATACAATGGGGATAGGCGATAATATAATAAAAATTCTCAATTTTAAGGTTTTTTTGAACACCTAGGGTAGGTATCTTAATAACTAGTCAATTTAAGGGTTTTTTCATAATTTCATCTAGCTATTGATCAAAGGTAGTAAACTATATCTTGAAAACTATTTTCTCTACATTTTATTTAATAAATTTATGTCATAGTTCAATTTTATTAGTTCAAGATTATTTCACTAGATTATTAGTATGTTTTTGGAACTTGAATTTCCATGGAAAACGGACATAGGTTATTATAATTCCTCACCTAGATTTTGAAGCAGCTGCCTCATCCATTGAAGTTATATACATGCCTTTGAAATAGAAATATATTCTTTCTCAACTATACTAAGGGATGTAATTTAGTTTTTTCCTCAACCATCCCATACACTTAGTGATTTTGAAAAATACACCTCCACTTATGGAATATATATTCACCCCATCACCAACCTAATCAGCATCATAGAAACCTAAAAACTCACCATACTTATTTTCCTTAATGATTAATCCGTATGTAAGAGTGCCTCATATTTATCTTATAATCTTATTTTCTGATAGAAAATTTTATTCATAGGGATTAATTTGAAACCAATCTTGTAGCATAATATATATTTGGTTGGGTTGATATCTAATATACCATACTTACAGTAATCCTTATATAAATACAAGGACCCACTATCATTCCATATTTATGATTCAAAATATTGGTTCAAACTAGAATGGGATTTGGCATGGTCCTTGAATCATGAATGTAAAATTATCTATGAAACTCAGTTGTATGATTTTCTTCTCAGATAAATGTTTGTCAATCTTTTTGAATCACCTATAGCATGAGAATGTACATAATATCACCAGTCATTAAAATTTTAAATTTTGAGCTCGTTAATTTTCGAAAATCTTCTACATTTTTTTTCTTACTCCAAATATAATTTCATCTACATAAATTGAAACTATAAAATATTCTTCCTCAAAAACCTTCACAAATAATTTTTTATCAACACCTCTACTTTAAACTACATATTATTTAGGTACAAATTAAGTCAATCATACCATGAACATTGTGAATGTTTTAAATTATGTATTTTTCTCATCAATCTATACACTTTACTTTCATAAATTCCAATCAAGAATCCCTTGGGTTACTCTATATTCTTTTCTTTCTTAAGAATCCCATTTAAGAAATCTATTTTGAGTTCCATATAAAATATTTTATAGCCTATTTATATATAAACCCCCCAATAATAATCTGATTGAGTTAATATAATATATTAGAGTGAAATTATCCTCCACATATACTCCTTTTACTTGAGAATAATCTTTATATACCAATAGAGATTTATTCAGATCTAATATATCATGTTCATCAAATTTATTATGGAAAACACATTTAATTTATATCGTGTTATGATGTTTGGGTTTCTTCACCAATTCCCAAGTCTATTTTTATCAATATATTCAACGTATTCATTCAATTATTTCACCCATGATTTACATTTTATGAAATTTTTAATGATGTAGGATCCATTGCGGACAATAGAGCAGTATGCTCTACTGAACTCATTCTTATTTTCTGATTTGGTTTAATTTTGTCTCCAATGATATTTGATAGACCAAACATCATCCTCATGTTGCCTCTATGGGATGTAGTAACAATCTTTCCAACCACATATTCCTCATCAAATTTATATTTTGATTCTTTATCTTTCAATGAACCTTGCATAACTTTTGTGATTTTTTTACTTTATCATCTTCTTCATATAATTAATTTGTCAATGGGATTCTAATTCTCCTCTATTCTCTTTCTTCGATAACCTTAACATAATTTTTTTAATAATATTTCCCATAATTTTTTAACACATATATAAGATTTTATCTTCATTTAATATCCCAAAAACACAACATCATTCATTACATCACTATATTTACCTTGGTTTCCTTCTTAATTTTGTATTTAATAATTACAAAAACCTATAAGTATTTCAATGATAGATTCATCCTATTCCAATATCATAGGGAATTTGACATTCTATAGGTCTTCAAAATTCTCAATTTTTAGTGAATACCAAAACCTAGACAACCTTTTTTTAGTAAATTCATGATACACCACACTTAATGAGTAGTGACTTAGTTGTGTTGTTTACTATACAGTTTTGAAATTAAAACATTCTATATTTATTTGGTGGGTATAATACACAATTGATGCCATATTTTTCAAGATGATTCTTTAATTCAATGGATTTATATTCAGTTAAATTTTTTTATTGAAGTGTCTTTCTAGTATGGCTAGTTTCATTCTTCACTGTCCTTCTATATCTCTTTATAAAATCTACCACCCATCTCCTACTATGTAGGAACATTATACCCACCATTCCACTATAATCATCAAATAAAATGATGAAATATTTTTCTACTAGTATTATAGATATATTCATATGACCACATATGTCTATGTGGACAAGGTCAATTGGGTTGGTTATTCTCTTTTTCTTCAATCAGTAAGGGTTGTGTATAATCTTACTATAAAAGCATGAATCACATGTTTTCACTCTACCAAGATTCAAATTCAAGATTAGTATTACACCCCTAGAAAAGTCTAACATAAAATGACTAAATCATATTACCCGTGTAAATAAGGTGAAAATTTATTTTTGTTAGCTTGACTAATAAGAATTCCATAGTTAAGTATACTTGGTTTGGAGTAGTGTCCAAATGGGTGTCCTGCTGAGAAATTTCCCAAAGTGTGTTTGATTGAGGAAAAGTCACACTAAAAAAACATGTTTTGTCCTATGGTAACATTCATTATTCTGATAAGTGACCCCAATGGTTAATATCCTATGGTGTTTTTGGAAAGAAACCAAATTATTACAAAAGACCCATGGGGTTAGATGACAATGCACTTGGTCTGATGTGGTTAGGTCATGAAAAATGGTATCAAAGGCAATATCCAGCTAAAAGTGGAAAGTAAATTTCTATTTTTATAGTGTGTGGTCTATAAAAATGTAATTTTTATTTAAAGGGGGATAGTATAACACCCCTGTAAAAGTGAGACATAAAAAGACCAAATGTTACTACCATTTCCACAAGATGTGCTTGTCTTGGAGTAGTGTTGGCATGGGTAACCTATTTGGATGTTTCTAAGGGTAAATGTGAGTGCAGAAGAAAACATTGAAAGAACATGTGTAGTACTATTGGGATAGTAATTAATCTGATAAGTTAATCTAGTGAGTAACATCATTTGTGTGATAGGAAGGTAACCATGGTGTTACAGGAGACCCATTGGGTCAAATGTCCAAGTTCATGGCCTAAGGTGGTCAGGTAATAACTGGATAAGGGTAGAATATCTTTCAACATTTTATTTTTACCACACTTATACACAAATAATGGGTAATTGTTTTTACATATTCTCTTAGATAGATGTTTATATTTCAAGTCTTAACATAACCAAGTGATGTGTGGGATATAATGAGTCTCTTTTCTCAGATGAATTTAGAGGTAAATGAAAAGAAGGATAATATGTTTCTTTATAGTATTCAATTGAAACCTTATCTCATAGAGTTTATTCATTAGGATAAATAGGGGGATGAGGATTTCCAAAGCATCATGAGATCTTTAAAGGTGGGGTGACCACTAGTGGGTGTTATTTATCTTCTAAATGTGTTATCTGTTTTAGGATCCATTTTGTGGTTTCTCTATATATGGGGAATTCATTGATAAAATATTTCCATCACTCCAAGTAATATTTTCATCTAAGAGCCACTAAAATATACTAAGACATGAAATTATAGTATTAGTATCCTATGATGATGTGTTCCATAACTATTTATTTGTTTCAATTATATATATGATAGCAGATTAAATTAGAGAATCTGATTCCTTCTAGGTTACTTTAGACCTTTACTATGGATACCTGGAAATGTGATGAGGTTTCCATGGATTTCATTGCAAGTGTAACTCATACCCCTAGAGTTAATAATTATTTTTTGGTTATAACTAATCAGATAAAAAATCATCTCTCTTTATTCTGGTCAAGTATAACACTAAGGTATAGAATCTTGGTATGTTGTAGGTGAAGAATACTGTGATATAGAATGGGTTTTCTTGTAATATCATTTTAATATATATCCTTATTCCACTTTCTAGTTTTGGAAAGTTCATAAATGGGCCAAGGGATCACAAGTGAAGCTGAGCATAGTTTGTCTTTTGTAAATGGATGGGAAAATGTAGTTATAAATCCAAATATTAGAGGATATGTTCTATGCTTGCATCCTAGATTTTGGTGGATCATGGTATACCCATCCAAAATTTGTTAGATTCACTTATAAATATAGATACCATTATTCTATTATGGATCAATTTGAATCATTATATGGTATACCATGTCAATAAACCCTCTTTTAGACTACGTTGGGTTAGACTTTTCTAGTGGTACTAAGTATCATACAATATATGGTGAGTAAGATTTGTATGATGTAACAATTACTAGTGATGGGTTAGGTTCTCCATAAATATTTCACTGATCATTATCACGTCTTTATATTTATTGGTCAATGAATAAGTTTTATTAAAAGTATCATTATGGTTAGGTCATCGACATCTTAGGAAGTAAGGGAAACTCACTTTAAAGGATATGGGACCATTTAAGATCACTAAAATAATTCGGAAGGTTTGTATCAGTTAAATTCACCTATCTAGTTGATGTAAATTCATAACATATTCTATGTTTCATAATTTAAGAAATAACTTCTAAATATCTCCCATGTACTGAATTGAGAAGAGCTAAAATTATAGCTATATTTTTTGAGGACTGATTTTCATACTTTTTCCAGGGTCGCACGTGACATGAGATTTTGTTTCCCTGCATTCCTTGATTCCAAAGGTAGGTATATTCTCTCACTTTAATTAGATATGTTTAATCCTTGATTGAAATGGGATGATGCGATTTCAGTTCCTCCTTCAATTTATTCCTACTTGGATTGCATCACCTATTCCATGTCTCCCTCATATATTTAATTCAAGTTCATGAAACTCATTATCGATGCCAGTTCGATGTGGCTATTAGTTAATTACACTAATTCTATCACAATAGGACATTATCCTTCAGTAAAAGGATGTAGTAACATTGGGAATTTCTGGGGAATTTCTAGATAGTGGTTATGTTGGGAAACTATTAAGTCTTCCCCTTTGAAGATGAAGGCATCTCAGATGAGGCATCACAGTCACAGAACCTAAGGCATCCCATGTCGGCCATGAGGTATTTGATTACATTGTAGTATATCTTTTGAATATTTTTACATCATGAATCCCATTTTTATCATATGGTATAGAGATTTTGGATCATGTCATAATTTTAACTTCTTTTGGAGATGGGTGTTTCATAGTTTCGACATCTTGTAGGGACAGATGGTCAAAAGACTAACATATTGTGTAGACAGATTGGTCATAGGTTTAACATCTTGTTGGGACATATGGGTCACATGTTTAATATATTTCAAGGATAGATGGTTTGTAGGTTTAAAATCATATAGGGATATATGGGTCATAGATTTAATGACTTGTGGGGGAAGATGGGTCACATTTTTAACATCTTGTGGGGACAAATGGGTCGCAGGTTTAAAATCATGTGGGGATAGATGGGTATTAGGTTTAACATATTGTGAGGATAGGTGATTGGTTTAGTGTGTCCCTTGTGGGGGATACTTCACATTTGTGATTTGGTTAAGTTCATCCCTAGGGGGAGGATTTCACACTTGGGTTTGTTGGATGATGTCCTACCATGGGGGTAGATTTCACACTCGAGGTTGTTGGGATGAACCTCATGGAGGAATCCTATGTACCCTATTTTGAAACAAGGATAAAAACCAACATAATTATATTCCATACTTTGAGGTCTTTTGATAGGACTGGTCCACGTAGTCTTCCATCATATAATAATTATTCTCATGTCATGGAAGGAGATTCCATGAGGTATGGTGTGGGGCATATGTGAATAAGCTTCCTAGAATAGGGGTATTATCCCATGGTTGGTGAAAGTATGGAATCCCATGATAGTTATACATGGGGAATCCTATGTTCATCAGATAGGGTAGGAGGCATGGGGTCTCCCATGCTAGTAATACATGGGGAATATTGTCTTCATTACATAGGGTAAGTCTACAGTTTTAAATCAAGTGTTGAGGAAGTTTTCTTTTTGTTTAACATCATACAACTAGGATGTCTATAGCGATTACACACTAAAGGGGTTGTTTCAAGGAAATATAAATATTTTGAAAAATAAATCTCTACCAAGATAGGTGTGTTGGTCCCCTTAGTGATGTCACCATTAGGGATTATGTGTCCACTACCCATATTCATGCACCTCCAAGAAGGGCATGGTGTAGAATATAATATAGAGGAGTGAAAATTATGAGGAATGATGTTAGGGTGAGTATTCTTAGAAGAAATACTCATTATGGTACCTATGGTTATGTGAAAAATGTAGATTTTGTGGCACCTCTTGTACAAATGTTTGAGGTGTGGTTGAACCGGTTTTGGATGATCACAGGGGACCTAGGAACTCAAAATTCATGAAGTGAGATTAGCTTAAAGGAGTAACTGTAGAGAGGCCTAGAGGATGGGTTTTGTGAAAGTTTAGGTTTCATGAACAATTGAGACTTTTTGAAGGAAATGGGTCTCACAAAAGTTAGGGGTCTCATGATAGAATGTGTTTTATGAAATCGGTTTACCCTACCTTTGGGCAATGTCTTTATTCCCATAGGGTTGGTTTTGAAAAGGATGACTATCTCAAAAAACCCCAAGTGCCACAAGGGGTTTTATTCTTAAGATACATACATGGACCTTCATAAAAGGCATCTCTACCATGGGTTTAGGTTTTCAAAAATCCATGGTAGGATGTTTTATGAAATATGGATACATTTGGAAATCCATATTCTCCCTCATTCAAAAATCTTTTGAGTTTTTTGAATTAGGTAATTTTTTTGGAAGATAAAAGGTCATGTCCTAATTTTTTTTTGACATATGGGGTTTTTAAGGCCCAAATGATGTAAGGGAATTGGTTTTGAAAAATATATAGGCTTTTACATAAGGTTATGAGCTTCACGAACTGGACTAATGGTGCATTAAAGTTACCGTCAATGCTACATGACATAGGTGACTTCCCTTAAATGGTGTTCTATAAAATATACCTATGCTTAATAAAGGTTATCATAAAATATCTATGAGGAAAAGGGCTTCCATGAGGTATTACAGTTCACAGAGTTCTAAAACTTCATGAATCTTATATATTGAGTGTGTTTTTAATCTTTTTTCACCTGAATTCACTTCAAACTGTCCATTAATTCCACAAACACACCAAATACATGTTCATTTATGCGTCAAAAAATTCCACCCCCCCCCCCCTCCCAGAATTGGATCCAATGAGGGAGAGGAGGGTCAAAATCTGAGGGAAACCTCTTAAAATTGGTTATTGTAGATCCATATTCATGAAAATAAGTCTGACTGTATGCTTATAAATAAGGTTGGGGTCCCTTAGGGGACCATGATATTTTCATGGAAGATATTCCAATCCACTCTTTTCATGAAACTCAACGCCTTCATGAAAATTTATTGATTCCAATCATCATTTCTCGAGAAAATAATCTCTTCTATGAATTATTGTTCTGTGAACATGATTCAATGAACAGACTTCGATGAACTCAAAATTCATGAGAAAAGCTCTTGAAAAAACCTCTACAAACCTGATTCTAAAACCTTTTAAATTATTTATTAATTTTAATTGAGGGTGTTGAAAATTTCACTAACCTAATAAGGGATAAGTCTAGAAACCTCATGATTGGGGAGATTTTCTTGACTAGGTCAAAACATAACACACTCACCTTACTACTGAAAGAGGCTCAACAAGAATAGTTATTGTGCAAGAGGATACCACTATATAGTTTCATACTGATAGATGATGTGTTTATCCCTAGTTTTATTGAGATGAACCTGCCTACTGGTTTAGAATAATGCCTAAGAATCACAAGTGGCATAGACATATTGGTGTCCACATCATGAAGTAATACACATCACTTACCTCAAACACCTATGTACCCACGTGAACAACATCAACAATGATGCATTATAAGTGGTGGTGTCTCCCCCTCAACATGATAACACTCTCAAGGTGGGTCTGATGGGCCATCTCGAGGGTTGAACTGATAAATGGGACCTATTCTAGTTGGATGAATGGTCTTAAGAATATTGGGTATGCCAGTCCTATCATGAATTTGAGGTGGAGCTGAAGTAGGTTGGGATTTATTAGGTGACATGGTCCTCATATTTCCACATCTACCATCACTTTTACATCATGTTAGATATATTGAGAAGGTGGTCACTGGGAACCAACACATTCCATCTGCACCATGCGGAGGTTGGAATCATCTTGTGGGATCTCTACCAGATTGTTGGGATCATAATACTAGGGGTTATGTATGATTAATTCCTCCCCATTGAGAATGTATGGGAGGATCGGGAGTAGCTTCTATCCACATAAAGGGTGTGGTTGCACTTGGAGCAATGGAAAAGTGAGAACAAACTAGGGATGAAGGACATCCCTTTCAATAAAGGTTTTGGGTATTTCTAGAATGAACCAAGGTACAAGATACCTAGAATTCCCTGCCAATTCCCTAAGGCATTCCATAAAGGCATGTAGAACTCATACTAGAAGACCCTAGAAGCAAGATAATGGAATTTCTTGGGATACATCATGAATCTTAAGTCTCTCATAGTCATGATATGATGGTTTATCACTACACTGATCTTTAGGTGGATTATTTTAGTGTGTTATTCACACATGGAGTTTTGGCCGAGAACCCTTGTCATGGAATTGATGCTCGAAATAAGGTAGTGTGTCAAGCTAGTAGTGTCAGTGATGGAAACTTTATCTAAAGTGTTTCCCCACATGTGCTAGAGGAAGACCTACCACCATGTGTGTGGTCCATTCCACTTCATGTATAGTTGGGTAGCCACACACATTGGGGGATATGAGCATCTCAACCTTATCTCTACTCCTAGAACAAATGTTTAGCCAAATATCTTCATCATTGTGGGGAGTCGGCCTCTCAAACTGAGCACAGTGGATGTTCTAGTGTGTACTAGGATAATAGGAAACATTATCTTTAATAAGTTTCCCCTTCTCCCAAGAATAGTGACCAATGATGGTGTTGGTTCTATTGAGTAGTATTCATACCTACTATCCTTTTGTGGTAGTTTATTCATGGATATGGTAGACTGCAAGGTGATATACGAACCGTACACCCCACATCACTTCATGAGGTAGTTCTGGCACCTCCAACATTTGACCCTAAGGGTGTACATTGGAGTGCACGGTGAACTCCACCCATCAGTCCTTAGATTGATATGGCACATGTTTTTCATGGAGGCAATAAGGGGTAGAATGAGTTTCCATGACCCACTATTTCTTATGGGTTCACCCATGTTTATGTACTGAGATGGGAGATCACATATCCTAAGGACATGTTAAGGAAACAATACACTTAGTCCAATCAGTAATAAGGGGTTCCACAACCATGGGTTCTTGTGTGAGTGGAAAGTAGGGAATGCCACAATGGTTGGTTAATTCTAGTGGGTGGAGAAATAGCTGTAGATCCATAAATTTCTAACCCTATATGGGAGTAAACTTTAGGGAGTAGAGAATAAACCAGCTCAAGAATCCCAGGGAAATGGATATGATAGGGGGGAGGACCCTATGGGCAGTCTTGAAGGTGAACATCCAAGGTCTGGGGAAGTGACTACACCACCCACAAGTTCTTAGAGTTGTTTTTATTCCAGAAACCTAAGAGTGTTTGGGAATACATAGGAAAATCACCAATCTATATGGGATATTTTATTTCCCCAACACTTATGGGATATTCCTCATCGGGTTGGTTCATGAAAGGGTAAGATTCCATGCCCCTCGATCTGAGGTGATGCAATACATGATGGACATAGAGTATTTAGTCCACCTTTTGGGAACTAATTATCCCCTAACCATCTGAGTAAAAGTGTTGTTAGGAATGAAATCTTCTTTAGATATCTTGGAAAAAGAGATGGATTCACATGCCCCTCTGTAAGACGGGTATATGGAAAAATAATAGGGAATTGATTCCTTTCAGGAATATCCTGGGGATGGTGGTATTTCAATTAATCAAGTAAATATTCCAACCATGAATGTCTTGGACACTACCAAAACATTAATATTGTTGTATAACTCCTTTTTAATTGTGTTGGAGTCCGTGATCACTGAGAAGGGGGCATGATGAACCATTATTAGAGGATGAGGGAACCCATCCCTTAATTGGTCGAGTTTGGGGACTCCCCCTAATATTGCTACAACAGGCATCCAAATATCAACTAGAGTGGTACTGGAAAATAAGGTGATGAATATAGGGATAATTCCCTTACCAGGGAGATTTCTTGTTTATCTCTCTAAGATCCCCACAAATATATACTATTCTAGTAGGAAATTTCCCCCTTTCCCCTTTTTCTTCATGTTTTTCCTCTCATAATTCATTCTTGGATAACCCTATGCTTCAAATGGCAGTTCAAACCATATTTGGAGATCATACAGCTATGAAAATTTTTGATCCTGTGAAAGTAGTAGAGGATTATGAAATATCATTGACAAAGTTGATTAAATAGGTTATGGTGGTTGAGCCTTCCATAGAATTTCCACAAGAGGTGACTTCTAGAGATAAAGCTTTGATGGAGTAGGTGGAAATCATGCTAGAAGCTGAGGTCATCAATGAATCTATGATGAATGAACCTATCTTGGAAACAATTTGAATGGTGTATGTTGGACCTGAATCCTCGTATAATTTGTTTAAGATCATTCCACTGAAGGATATGGTCTAGGAGGTTTGGGTGTTTGATCCTTCCATATAAGCACCACTAGAGGTGGTTGCTGGAGTCGAGGCCTTGGTGATGGTGGATGAGATCATGTCGCCAAAGGAGACAATCAATGAGGATGTGATGGATGAACATACCTCAGAGGTGATATAGGGAGTAGTTGGTGATCGTTTTTCAGGGATGGGTTCGGTGAGGACACGCTTTCCCTTTATTTGGTGATCATCCTACCCTATGATCTTCTTATTGATGATCTGGACACTGATGCTTTGGTAGTCTTCCCCAAGTACAAGAATACACTACCTAAGGTCTTCAAGGATTCTTTCTCAGATGTTTATAAGGATAACGAAGTCATCCAACACAAGGTAGGGAGGAGTGTGTATAATTTAATCACCCACACTCCACTGGTTGAATTCACAAATCAGGTGGGATCTCTTTACTATTGGATAATCATCCTGGAGACTGGAAGGGTGGACTCTAGATTCCTCCCTTAAATACCTAAATACTTTCTCATTAAGAAAGAATGTGGTGTGTGGTATGAATTTGACATATCCTATTATAATAAGAAGACTATAAGTGCTCAGGAATCTGGGTAGCTGAATAGGATATTAACTTCAAAAAAGTGTTGGAGTAAGATAATGCAGTCATCATCACTATTGAAGAAGATATCATTGAACAACTAAGGGATGAAGTTATTGGTCTCCAGGGATAAACCTTTGGTAAATTTTACCTTATCCTATAATAAAGTAGAAGCCTCAATATGTGGATGACCCTCCCAAACATTGGATGGTTTTTTTAATTCTTGTATTCTTTAAAAAAATTATTTTTTATTCATCTTAAAAACATTGAGGATAAAAAACAATAAACCCCTAATCCAATTTGAGTCATGATTGGTGTGGGAGAAAAGAAATTGAATATTGATCATCTGTGTGATAGTTTTAGAAATAGGATAAACACTCAACATCTAAAATTTCTTATTCACCACTGGGAACATCCCAATAAGAAAGACTATGTCTCGATAATAGGGTTCTCTAAATAGTTAACTTTATTTCTCAATGTACTCTAATGCACAAATGGGGTAAATCCATGTTCATTGAATTCTACTAAAAAAAGGGTGTTGAAGAGAGTGAATCAAGATACCAAGGATTTGTAACACAAAGGGTGTGGTGTGATGATGGAGGATAATTTCTGACCATGTTAAAAACACATAATCCATTATAATTTTTTCAATTATGGGGAAAATGGTTGTTGACTACTGACCATTTCCAAAACACAGGACCAATCACAAACTTTTCATAGTATTATTTCATAGCATTCTCTCGGGATGGTAGGTGATCTATTTTGTCCAGTCACCATTGTTATTGGGGGGGAATTCAAACATGAAAGTTTGATTGGGATCTATATAGAGGGAGATGTGAAGTGTAGGGATGAAATAATGGTATGTTTGTATGGTGTTTAAAAATCTTGGAGTAGAGTCACCATTTATTTTACCACATTGGGTAGGTGTATCAGTCTAAACAAAGTTTGGACTCATATTCCAAGAGTATAATCATCTTTTATGTCAAGTGATAGTTATGAATTATGAATGATGTGGTAGGTGACCAACACTGAAGAGGTAAATGGATATTTAGGAGAGGACCTAATATGATTCACGGTTTTACTTCATGTAATATGGATGATAGAAACATATTTTAACATCATATAGTGAGGATGATAGAAATTAATTTTAATTTCATATGGTGAGGAAATATGAAATGACGTAAATAACACTCGCTCAGCTAAGGTGATGGGGGTGTAAGAGGGTAACACAATGGGGTACCTCCAAGGAGAGCATGTGTGGGAATGGGAGTTAGGGATTTTGATCTAACATTTTACTAATCTGAGATGTTCATAAAGAAAATATAGATTTTTACTCTGGTTCATTGTGGGTCCCTACTGGCTTTTTACTTCTTCCTTTTTAACCCCTTATTTTTTCCCAAGTCATGGGAGTGACTGAGTGGGGGAATCTAAATCTTCATTAGGTTTCCCTTATGAATTTTCAACCTGATAGATGTTTGTGCTTATTTTAAATAGATTAAGATCATAATTATAATATCATGGGGTTGAAAATAGTTTAATGTCCTAATGCTCAAACCATAAGGTTGAAAATAGTTTATGTTCATAATGATTGAACCAAGACTCCTATTTTAAGGTCATAAATCTTGGACCAGGGTGTTGAAAATAGTTTAAGGTCTTAATTCTTAGACCAAGACTCCTAGTTTAAGGTCATATATCTTGGACTGTGGAATTGAAAATAATTTAAATTCTTAATGATTGGACCTTAGTAGGATCCCCCCAAAAAGGTTTTTTTGAAGTTGTAGGGTTCAAAACCAATAGAAAGAGTGTGCCTAATAGACCTTGTGATGAGAAAAAAATCAAGTTGATTCACACACAATTTAAGGACATGATTTATAGACCATGGTTTGTGTGTCTCAAAGGAATTTTTGTGGTGTAGGGGAGAGGTAACATGACATGAATGGGGATCCTTGGAGTCCATTCCATATAGATAATTTTTGAGACAATTTTATCATATTTTATGGTTGTGATGATAAGACCCAAGATCTTATTTTAAGGTCATATTGTTTGGACCAATTGATAATAGTTTAGGGTTGAAATGTTTATACCTAGAGGGATTTCATCTCAAATGAGTGTGAATGGAATGTAAATAAGGTGACCCAATGTTAATTTTTAGGATAAGGAGGCCTGGAACCACGTGACACACTCCTCAGATGACTTTCACATAGTTTAAAGTCATGATTATTACTATTTGTCTCATAGTTTATGGTCATATATCTCAAAAAAATTGCAAATATTTTAAGGTCTTAATTCTAGGGCCATGTATTGTGTTTCTTGAAGGAATAGGTGTAGAATTGAACAAAGGTTATTCAGTATGAAAGAGGGAATAGGAGGCCACCCTCTTCCACACAGAACATCTTTGAGAAAAATGTACATAGTTTAAGGTCATGATTCATGGATCTAGGATCCTAGTTTTAGTTCATAGTGTTTGGACCGATGGTGTACCCATGTGTCTTAACATTGAATTAGGAATATTCCCTCCTAACTTCTAATCTTGCATGATCTATTCTTGATGCAAGAAACAATGATCATTATGGTGATCTCACTTTTGATAGGGGATAACACAATAAGAGGAAAAGTGACCAACAAACCCCATGAGGGTAGATCGAGACTTTAATGACTTGGATAGTAATTGGGAATAAATAATGGTTTGGTAACTACGATTGACCACATTTTAAAAATAGGTTATACACCCATGTTGGTTTAGGATGAGTCAAACAAATGCGTGATCAACCATTGACTGAGTTTGATACATGGGAGCCACTATCTATTACTGAGGATCCTTTAAAGAATGAGCTCAATATGGTAGAAGAGATAGTGTGTCTAAGAAACATTTCCATTAGGAAGCCTATTTGGATTAGGAAGATGGTGATTATCTGAATCAAGTAAATAAAAAATTGTGAAAGTGGAAGTGGGGAATTCCCTAGAGGGGAGGTTTAGTTCCTTGCGAGATATTAAACCATGCACTCAAATGCGTTGGATGAAAATTTCTATAGGAAATGATCAAGCCCATACTAGATGAGAAATACCCTAAAATATTTCGATGGTAGAGATGGACCCAGGACATGGGATATGGGATTCACTATGTATCACATGGGAATGGAAATAAATCCATACGTAGTTATGGAATGTGGTATGGAAGAAGTCCAATGCTAGTAAGGGGTTGTCCTCTTAAATTAGGACATTAAATCATATCCTATTACAAGGAATCCTATGTTCATTACATGGGGTATGACTGCAATTTAACATCATGCGCTGAGGATGTCATATTTGGTCATCTCATACTTGTCATATGAGGCATCCCAGTTTTATATAGGGTAAGTCTACATTTTAACATCATGTGTTAAGGATTTTGGTTGTTGGTTCATCTCATATTTATCATATGATGCATAATATATTTATATGGTCTAAGGATATAGTTCAAAATTGTATATTGAGGATGTTAGGATTTTCAATTTAAAGACATATAAATCAGACTATGGCTTCTACTAGTTTAAGGTCGTAGAGCTCGGACTATATGGGATGTTGATATTTTAAGGTCATAGAGCTTGGACCATATAGTGCGGTTGTCTTAAGGAGGATTTTGTAGCATGAAATAGTGATAAACCTATGTGGAATGAAGGAAAAAGAGACCCTCTACAACACAAAATTTAATAAACCATACCCTAGATGACGTCATGATGCAAAGGAAGGAAAGACATTGTAACAAGTTGATGAAGGGGTTTTGACCTAGGACATGACATTAAGGCATCAATATATATCCCATGGGAATGGGAATCAAGAAAAACATATTTCTATAATGTATAATGGTATAAGACTAATGAAAGAGGTGAAATCCTCTTGATTAGGGATTCCATGAAAAAGAGAATGGGGAAATGGCTTGCTGAAACACCAAGGGTTTAGAAAACAATGTGTAGGTGAGGCTAACAAGTCTGGATAAAGATAGGTTAAGGTCATAATTCCAAGACCAAAACACCTAGTTTAAGGCCATAGATCTTTCACCAAGACTCTTAGTTTAGGTTTATATAGCTATGAACATGGGTAGGTACTTCAAGGGTGTTCATGTGGTGTCAAAGAGTTAAAATACAATTTGAATGGAGCCAAGGAGGCCCTACACCACTCAAAAAAATCATGAATCCAGTTTCACAAAGTTTAAATTTATATGGTTTGGACTATATGGAATCCTTAAAATAGTTTTTTCTAAGTATTTTCCAGATGAAAGGAGGTATATGCATCACTTTGTATCCCATGGGGAATTATAATCAAGCCACATGTAATTTCGGTACATGGCATGGTAGGAGAATGACGCTAGTAAGGTGGTGTCCTCTCTAAAAAAATGAAATAATCTTATAGTTTACATGGGGAATACCACATTTATGAAATGGGGTAGAATATAGTTTAACATTGAATTACGAGGAAATTTTAGGGTTTTGCACATTTATCTTCCCATTTATTTCATCTGTATGTGGGGACATGAGGGTATCCAAGTTCACTAGAGAGATGAGGAATATGATTGACACTTGTACCTGAAAAGGAGGACCATGAGGTCATTAGAGGAGAAATTTATAGAAAACCCAGATTATAATACATTGATATTGCATCATTTTTTATGAATATTATTTACATTACAAAAACACATGCCTAAGGAATATAATAGTTTAGTGTCTTTATAAACTTCAAAATACAAACAACTAGTCGATAGGTAAACAAAATCATCTCCCACTATGATCTTCATAACTCCAAACCTTATTAAAAATATCATATATAATGAATTTCTTCATAAAATAGGGAAATAAAACATAATAAAGGTTCATCTCAGATACTCAGTATGGGTAAATGAGGGAGATTCATAAGCATAACATTAACATAAGAAAAAGAGAACACAAACATAACATTTGAAACCATACCTTGCATATCAAAGATTATAATCGTGAGTCATGGAATAAAGATTGGTACTTCCTACAACATGAATAATAAGATAATCAAAGAACATGATCCATAAAATCATAATATTATCATAAGACATAGATTTGTGGAATATACATAGGCATAGAAAATCATTTCCATATTAGTCAAGACCTATTACTGAGGATGTCATAGTGAAATGGGTTCTCTCCACAAACCATTATAGTAGTCACATTTCACATCCAAGACCATTATAGTGTACAAATACCCTTAATGAACATGGTTATCTCCCCATTCCATTCTCATCGATCTCATGAGATATAAAGCATTACCCAATGCATTATAGGAAGATATATGTCTCACCCAATCTCATAATGAAAACCATATTTATGTGGTCCATGAGATCAAAAAACATTCATCATATCATAACCCATGAAATGAAATGGGTTTCATAATAATTTAATCATATCATAACCTATATAAAATATATAGGATTCATAATCATTTCTTCATTTCATCATAACATAACCCAAGAAAAAAGGAGTGGGTTTCAAAAAAAAATTATCTGGTTATAACCTGTGAAAGAGAACTGGGTTTCATAAAAATGAGGCCATCATAAACATAAAACATTAAGAGAATTAATAAGAATAATATACTTTGATAATATCCCCAATAAAGAATAGGTAACATCAACAGGTGTTATCTTGGATGGAAATTGATTTTGATTGATCATTTAAAATATTTCTTAAGAAAAATATCATATCCTATTTGCAAAACACTTTTTAAAAAATAAAAAATATTGAAAATATTTTTATTTAAAAATAAACGTGAAAACATTTAAAGTAATATTTATAGAAAATAGCGTTCATGATGAAGGGAAGTTTCATTCATACCATACACATTAAAACAAATATTCCTTTCAAATTTTCAGTAAAATCCTAATAGGAATTTTTTAGAAAATGATAGAAATATTCCTTTCAAAAAAATTGTAAAAAAAGGTAAAACATGGTTAAAATTTACTGTTAAAAATCATTGTAAATAATACATCTTTTTTTAAAACATTTCTAGAAAACATGGTTTTGGAATAAAATGGATTTCTCACTGAAGATAGAAATAAAGTCGAGTTTTATTAAAAAAGTATCAATTATTTTAAGTACCAAAGAGTGGTAAAATTGTAATATTACTTGAAAATATCATGAATAACCATAGTATAATAAAATTATTGAGTTTATTGAGATATTTATCATAATATTTTATCATTAGAAACATGGGTATAAATAATCATGATAAATAATGAGATTGTAACATACTTTTTTCGCAACTTTGGTAACCTTGAATCATATGTCCCATGAAGGAATAACATATAATGAAACTTAGAATATAGTTAGTACGAATAAATTCATTATATTACATGTCAAATGGGTTTTAAATACCCCTCATGAAAGAATATAGTTGCATACTATAATGTATGTCTCAAAGATGGAAAATTGAGAAAAAACCCCTTACATTACGTCTTGAATTCCATTATACTCATTCAAAATTCCGATATAATAAATCTAACATTATTATAAATCTATAAAAGAATGAAATTTATATTTATCATACCATATATTATTTTATTTTAACCTTTGATTACCCGTTTATTAACAATTCCATGTTAAAGTCGTGTTTCGGGTAATAATCGCTTTCCTTTTCATATAAGTGTCGATTTGTTATTTTTTGGTCCTATTAGTTTGATCATGATTTCATTATATTAGTAATGTTAACCAAGATAAAAATCTCATGTATATTCATTATATATTTATTTATAGTAATACATAAAATTTAGTGATAGAAAATGAAATACACAGTTCATAGAGACGGTATGTTGTACGTATGCATGAACGTTGTTTCCATTTTATTATTAGGTTGAATAAAAGTAATTTAAATGATATATTATCATTAAAAAATTTATAGCATATATATCACATATTTTTATTAAAAACGTCTTTAATACCTTCCATGTAAATCATGAACGAATTGTATCGCTTCACGAGGTAGTAGTCTGACATACACTTGAGCGATGTTATCGTATTCGCACAATATGAAGAGAATGAAGGTATGTGTGATATAGTAATTCCATAATAATAATAATATCATAAATAATATATATATATATATATATATATAATAAATCCATCATTATTTTCATCCTTGAGAGGTTGTAATGGAGAAATGAATGACATCAGTTCACAAGGCAGTAGTCTGCCCTACATATGAATGATGATTTCATAACAAATTTAATGGATTTGGAGATACTTGTAAGTAATTAACTTAATATAAAAACTTCCCATTATATTTAATATACTTATTTTCTCATATCAACTTGTTATTATTAAAATTGAAGTACTTGGAGGAATAAGTAAAACAAAACTTCTCATTGATGAATGTTAGTTCTTCTTTAGGTATCCTCATTATTTTTTCACCAAAAACTTCTTTGGTTGGCTTAATGTCCAAAATAAGGACTCTAGGATGATTTTAGGGATGTTGGTATGTTATTTAGGTAGATATTTTCTGAAAAAAAAATTGTTTGAAGGTGTGAAGATGAGAGGAGTGGGGTGGCCTTTTATAAGTGAGGTTAGCGGCACACTTTTAATTTTTGAAATAAATAATTCCACCCATGTCTTAATATTTCAGAAGGATCCAATAATGGACCCATATTGAGCCTATAATATATAAGTTCTAAATATTCTCATATAATGGGTGTTGGAAATTTTTTGGATTATTGTTAACCCTTATCATTTTAGTTTAACCGCCTGGTCAAACCATTTTTACCCTAACCATGGTAAATAATTTTTAATATTTTTACTATTAATTTTTGGTGAAAAATTATGTTTTTAACATCTTGGTTCTGGATACCACTCAAAAGTTCCTCATACCCAATTGTCCATATGGCCTCATGCGCATTTCCCAAACACAAGAGGCTACCGACTAGTAGTGAGGGCCTAGGTTTGATAGTGGGGAAACTATACCATCATTGGTAGAGTGTAACATAGAGGAACAATAATATAAAATAGATGAAGCAGTAAATACCAATAGGTGAAGTAAACAACTAAATACTAATAATAGAGATTACCAGAAGTCATAACATATGATAGATGATGCTTCATGTCACGTGTTCTAGGAAAGTATCCAAAACAAGATACAATGCAATCAAGGAAAAGATATAATACCATGGTACATAAATACAAAATAAAAATTTGAAGCATTGCAAGCCTCATATTAGTCTCATCCTCTCCTACTCCTAAACAGCATATCAATTACCTGTAGAAGGGTGATTTCCCTTATCGACACCTGCAATCATATAATCTGTTTGGGGCCAAAACATGACCCAAATTGGGAGTGACAAATAAATCCTAGTAAGAAACCACCAAAGATCTGTGATTATCTATCTATGAGTATATGCAATGGGTATTGTACAAAAATGAAATTCATAAACTAGGAAATAATTAGAAGTTAACAATCCTATAAGTACTGATTTTTATTAATTCATTTCATGTTCATTAGACAATTCAATTTTTTTGAATTATAAAGATCTTGAGATCCATCCTTATCCCATCAATCTGCCGTATAAAGTAATCATACTTGATGTCTCAAAATAACATCTAAATAGATATATGGGAAGAGTGAATCCAATTTTTTCTTTGGGTTGGAAGATGTGTCAAAAGTCATCCATTTTATTATTTAGTTTAGAACCTCACCCTCAGGAATAGAAAAAACCTCACCCATAGGCATAGAAAAAACTCACCCATAGGCATAGAAAAACCATTCCCATATGCATATAAAAACCTATCCCATAGGCATAGAAAAGCCTCGCCAGCAGGTATAGAGAAACCACACCCATAGGTATATAAAAAAATTCACCCATAAGTATTCTATCAATCAATCAGGGCCATGTTTGGAATATAATCATTTAGCATGAGTCAGGGTAAAACACGGTATATAGTCATTTCAGTAAAAAAACAACACATGTAATTTACACTATTACATGGTTAACAAAATAAAAACTTACATGGGCATCAAACATGTCACAATTATTTCAAGTAATCCAACCATTATAAGTCTTAACAATTATAAACTCATGTGGGAAATCCACATCACAATCCTAAAAAGTTAATTAAACTATAATAAGGTTTTAAAAATTATTTATCTCATGTGGGAAAACATTCAATTAACTAATTTCATTTTTAACAACCCTAAAAATGGAATCAAAGCATTCTAATAGGTATCCAATGCCAAATGGCTAAACATTGGTTATCTAAAGGAAACACACTAATGGGTGTCCCTCAATCACATCATGAAACCTAAAACATGATTTAATTCACATAATCAATTATGAAGTAAACATTAGGCAATAACATGGGTCAATTACATTCAAGGAGACACCCTAAAAATGGGCACATGGTACTCCAGAACATATAAACAACAAAACTATTCATGAAAGGCACAAGACCTCCTACCTCATTGTCGTACAACTCTCCACATCACGTGTTGACCTCTAATTCAACTTAGAATTGGGTAGATCTAAAAAATAGGTATAAATTCTCAACCTTCGACAACATAGTCGAGAGATGAAATCATGAATAATTGATGAATAGGAATCGAGAGCGTACTGATTGGGTTCCAATGTATCTAATATTGATTGAAACAGATTTCATATGGACAATCGAGATCCAAAACGAGTTTTGGTGTTGTTGCTCACGATACCCAGTTGAGGGGTATGTCCACCTAAAGGAAATGAGTCTAATACCCATTTTATCCAAAAAAAAGTACATGTCATGTAAATTAAAGTACACGGTGTGTATATGTTAGATCATCTTTTTTACCGACTACCACTTCCAAGTCATAAATGTGTCCTACCGACCTGAATACACATATTTTACTTGGAATACACGATGTGTAACCACAATGTCAATTTGTGCAAGGCCTAGAGCTAGAATTTGACCCATTGTTCTCCTTTTCCTTAAGTATTAACCAAAAATAAAATATTCATACCTCAAAAGTAGAATCGGGTTCTTACAAACTTCCCCATTAAAGAAATTCTTATCTGAATTTTCCTTCCAGGGGTTTTGAAGGAACAATAGAGAAAAACTTCAGCCACTGTGATCATACATCAGTCTCCCTATCCCAGACCTCATCATATACCTAGTCATGCTATCCTAGCACTCGTAACAAAGGAATAGACTATCCAGGATAACCTTCATGCTACTATCCACAATTTGTATTGGATGCTCCCCAAAAGACGCATCAACCTAAAGTTCAACCACCTCAGGTTGAAAAGAGTTAGATAGGTCTAGAAAGTAACATCACAACTGAGAAATGTGGAAGAATTATGTAATATCCATATACCTCTAAGGTAACTATAATTGATAGAAAACTGGCCCAACATTCTCCAGAATCTAAAATGGTCCGACGTATCTTGTAGAAATCTTACTCTACATCCTAATCCTCTTATGTCCCAACCTCAGTGCGACATGTAGGAAAATTCAATCCCGGAAATCAAACTCCAAATGTCATCTACGGAAATTGGTGTATGATTTTTAATGATATTGTACATTATACATCCTCTTCTGAATCAATTGAATCTTCTCAGTGGTCTCTTAGACTAGATAAGGTCACAACATAGCTGCCTCTCCTGCCTCTATCCAACACAGTGTTGATTGGCATGTCCTATCATACAAAGACTCATATTGAACCATCTTTTAATTAGCCGAAAATCTGTTGTTATAAGTGAAATCAACTAAGGGTATGTGTCTCTCCCAAAAAGCCCCAAAATCAAGGATGCATGCCTAAATCATGTACTCCAGCACCTGAATCATGCGCTCTGATTAACCATATGTCTAGGGGTGGTATGTCATACTTAAAATCACATGTGTACCCAACACCCTATTTATCCCTTTACAGAAATGATAAGTAAAATGAGTGTCCCTATTTAAAATGATAGAATGTGGTACCCCATGTAGTCGTAAAATCTCACAGATATACAACCTCCCAAGCTCCTCAACACCGAAGGTTTCCTTGATTGATAGGAAGATCACAACATTCATGATCATGTAAAGAACAACTCACATAGAATCATTACCATGTTACCTCCACCATTTGAAAACTCCACAAATCATGCCTGTTACCATTATAACAAAGCTAATAGCATGATTTTCCTTTAACTAGGTGAACCCGAACACAATTGAGGTCATAACAGCGGCCTCATAGAAAGGAACGATCAACCCATAATAAAAATGGTCATACAATATTCCATCAAAAGGTATTGTAGACTATCACTTCACATCCACCATAAATTGGAGCAGTGGTCAAACAGGTTTCCTTGAACTATACATGAGGAACAAGAATGATAATGATTTAACCGTCACTTGATGACTTATCTCATAAACGCTCAGCTAAGGAGGCCGATGTATTGTCACAGAAACACAATGCCTTATCCCAATGCACCACATGATCACAATGATATTGTTCACTGAATCCCATACATGTCTTTCAGTGACACTCCTCTGTCAAACCATCCCTTGATCATTTAGTAAGATCATGCCACATTACAAACAAAAACATAATTTAAGAACCATACCATAAGAATAATTAACTCCTTTTAAAGAATCATATCTAAGCCTGATAATAATTTTGAGATAACTTCATATTCACCAACCCGGAAGCTAATGAACTCACCAAGGGGGTCCATACTCTACGTTATAAGTGAGCCTTGGTAAAAGGACAAAATTCTTCCTAAAAACAATCACTAAACCTAGAGAGGCATATTCCTAGGGGTAACATCAAAGAAAGAGGCAGGAATCTAGAGTTCATCTAAGGTGTTCCTACATGGGACACCAAGTATTGCTTAGGATTAACCAAGCCTCATTTAAAACCATTCATCCATTGAAAAACTCAGTAAGAGATCACGAACAAGACCGAAAGTTTTCAACTATAGTGCGACGTATAACTGACACTCCCTTAGTGAATCTAGGATGATGTAAAGATATGGGACATTCTCATATCATAAAAATGATCACACTATGAGTATTTCAAGATAACCCAAAATGGATAGCTGAATCAATACTGTACGACCTTCTAAAAGAAACTCTACTACACTTTCTAATGCACCGTCATTTTACCAACCACAATGTCTTTATCCTAAGAAATTTCTATGATAGCTAATTCTTAACCACCGTGGTCCATCCATGATCATTGGTGCTTCATAATGGATTCACTCGCTTCCAACCGCAACAATTTTATGCTTCCAAGTAAGCATCAACATGAAGAAATACTCCAAAGTTTCAAAGGCATTCAAGTAGAATCAACCATTTCCAAATGGTCCCTGATTGTGATCCTTCTAAGGATAAATTTTCAACAGAACTAACATGACACTTCCTAACTAGGAGTGTCTTGTACGTCGAGAAGAAGAAACATCTTCTCTATAACATGCTAGTTCAAAACCAACTTAAATGAACGTGAGTTTTTCTACGAACCACGATCACTTAATCGTATCACTTTGTATAAAAGTCAAAATTAAACTAACTAACATGTCAAAATGCCCAAGTCCTTGAAAGTTCTTTAGAGTAGTGAGGAAAAATTGGTTCCACAAATATCAGGTCACTCAACTCTAGAGATAACTTCAGTACATACACAAAGGCTCAAATCTCAATGACTTAATCGAACTCAATGACTTGTTTTTTACATTTAACACTTGATGGGTACCGTGCATGTCAACATATACTGCCCTGAGTTTACAAGATCCAACAACACATTATGGGTACAATTCATAGGTTGTCCACCCTATGCATCCTCTTACTAGATGCCTCACATAGGAACTTGCTCAAAATCACATCATCTAAAAAATTATTTACATAGATGACGATGTACCAAGTTTCCTATCACTTAAGGAAGTAGATGTTCACACAACCTCCAAAGGAACTGACTATGCCTGAGGTATGTCTAACCTTCCAAACCGAGAATTCCTAAATACCCATTCACATATCAAGGGATAAGATACAAGGATCACTCATCTAAACAAGAGCTTCCTCTCTAAAAACCAAACATAATATGATGGACAATGGAACCTAAGCAGCACCAATGTCAGAAATATCATAGAAGAAAACAAGAAAACACTCTTTAAGGGTTCTACCAACCATTGTATAGACCCTTACAAAGCATAATTGTCGAATCCCAATACTAGGCCATGAAAAAACAGATTTACTAGGATAAAAATACTGTTTTATATTATACCAGTTCTAAAAGAAACAACCTGTGAATGACCGCTCACATATTTATTCCAAGGCATAACTCCAAATAGTTAAACTACCCTTACATGAGGATCTCTATGTGTAAGAAAAACTTACAACTCAAAATCCTTGATATCAAAATAGGATAGTTCAACACCTTCCTCTAAGCACTCAACCCTCTTCCTACCCCATGGGTTAGGTCTGGGTTTTAAAAAATGAGATATACTACCAAAATCCCACTACTATGGTTAGGTTGGGTCATGTCAATCACTCATAGAAATCCTAAATGGAATCCTCCAGATAAACATTAGTGAAGGCATCTTATAATAGGGATCCTTTTAAATAGTACACAGTAGAGGGATCCTAAAAGGTACTACCTAGAACAAAATAGGTCTAAAGTCACAACTTACAACTCATTTCAGATCAAAAGTATCAACTAGGTTGGTCTGAACACCCAACTGATCATCCAGGTCAAGTCTCGCTCTCAGGATATGAATGAAAATAGTAACCAGAGAAAGAAACTCTCCATTTAGATAGAATCGCCAAAAGACCCATTATGAGTCCTCAGAATGCTCCATAGGTTTCACCATTATGTTCTACGTGAAAAACTACAAAGAAAAGACTACTCACATGTCCCAAACAATCAAAGGGTGATTAAATGAGAAAATACCCCTAAAGGGTATCAAAAAAGAAGTACACGATGTGTAGAAACCAGAAATTGT
This sequence comes from Viscum album, assembly GCA_963277665.1. Taxonomy (NCBI): domain Eukaryota; kingdom Viridiplantae; phylum Streptophyta; class Magnoliopsida; order Santalales; family Viscaceae; genus Viscum; species Viscum album. The sequence continues at coordinate 829,313,434 of OY728165.1, forward strand.
GTGTACCCTCCAGATCTTACATAGGCCTGTACTCCTTCCAATATAGGCAGGTAAATATCCAAGGTACACAATGTGCCATCCTGACACATGGCGTGTACTCAAGTTCTACCTCATGGCCATGTACTTTCACATGGATAGGGTCACACAGGGTCCACCTATGTAAAACTACCCAGAGTGTATCTTCTATACACAACATGCACTAACAAAAAACCAAAAAAACAAATGTTATCACTCACATGGATGGACACGTACTCAATTACCACATGTAGAGTACTCATAGTACATAGTGTGTACTTAAGAAAATTTCTCTCTTCCCAAACAGAAGAATACATGGAATGTGGTAATAGCATCACATGCCATGTTGTCTGGATTTTAGGATAGTAAGCTTTAGAAACTTCCCTATAACCTCTATTTTTGTAAAATAAAGCTACGGTGTGCCAAATTACGATCTGTGGGGGGGCATACTTCCCAAAAATCCAATCTTGTAATCCATATATAGCACATAACTACACAAATTTAGCTTAGGGATGAAACATGATCCACCAAATTCTGATCCAAGAGGGCCCATACTCCTTGGGGATCAATTCTTGGCATCCATATAATTTGAACCATAACACATACCAGTACACCTATCACAATTTTAGGTATTTATATCACGGTACCTATCATGACATCATGCATATCTAGCACGACATCTATCACAATAACATGCAATCAGCAATGATCTCAAAATGTCAGGGCCAGAATGCATGGCATGTGATTTCTAAAAAGTGCCTATATGACGCATGAGATGGAATATCCTCATATCAATGGGTTTCAACACAATATAACCACAATAATATCAATAATAATTGCACAAAATAAGTGTGTCACCCAACATTGAAATTGAATCAATTGTAACAACTCAAAATCCAAAAATCACAAGTAAATTCGAGGCAATTTGGATTTTCCCAATATGCGGGTAGATACTCCCAGGAAAAGATTATTACCAAACTCCAGTTACTTCCAATCCATGTCTAATTTCCCAAAGCAGTAATTCAGACAAAAAACACCTTTGATAACACATTGTAACATCCAAAATCTAGATTCCACTCAAAAATTCCCTGTAACTGGTTGGCCACATGGCCTCAAGAGCATTTCCCCAAACACCAGAGGCTGATGACTAGAAGCAAAGGCCTAGGTGTGATAGTGGGGAAACTATTACCTTATTAGAAGAGTGTAACACAAAAGAACAATAATATACAATAGGGGAAGCAGTAAAAACCAATAGCTAAATTAAAAAAGGAGGACAAATAATAAAAACAAATATAATTCATAGTATAAAATAGATGATTCTTCGCGTCACATGTTCTCAAAAAGCATCCAAAAAAGGATACATAGTAATCAAGTAAAATATACAATACCAAGTTACAAAAATTCAAAATAAAACATAGAATCCTCACAAGCCTCAGAATGGTCGCATGCTCTTCTTCTCCTAAACCGCATATCAAGTACCTGGAGAAGGGTTCTTGCCCATATCGACACCTACAATCATATAATATATTTGGGACCAAAAACATAACCCAAACGGGGTGTGAGAAATAAATCCTAGTAAGAGCCCTTGAAGATATATTCCTATCTATCTATGATTATATTCAATAGGTAGTGTACCAAAATGAAAGTAGTAAACTAGGAAGTACTCAAAACTAAACAATCCTACAAGTATTGATTTCCATTTATTCAGTTCATGTTCATGAGATAATTCAATTTTATTGAATTAGAATGATATCAAGATCCAGCCTTAGACTGTCAATCCCCTATATAAAGTAAACACACCTGATATCTTAAAAGACCATCTAAAAATATATAACGGAAGATCGAATCAAATCTTGTGCTTTGTCTTGGTAGCCGCATCAAAAGTCATCCATTTCAATATTCATTTTAGAACCTTGACCTCGGGCATAGAAAAAACATCTCCTGCAAGCATAGAAAAACATTTCATGTAGGTATAGAAAAACATCAACCAAAAAAATATCAAAACCTTACCCATAAGCATAGAAAATCCTCACCATCATGGATAGAAAAAACTCACCCATATGAATATAAAAACCTCACTTATAGGAATTTCATTAATCAATCAGGGTCGATCCTTGTATATAAGAATTTCAGCATGTTTCAGGGTAAAACTTAGTATATAAGAATTTTAGTGTAAAAAACATGTAATTTACACTATTACATGGTTAAAAAAATAAAAACTCACATGGGAATCAAACAGGATGCAATCCATTCAACTAATCTCAGCATTACCTTGCTTAACAATTATAAACTCACATGGGAAATTCACATCAAAAGCCTAAAAAGTGAATTAAAATATAACAAAGATTAAAAATTATTTTTCTCACATAGGAAAGAATTAAATTATCCAATTTAATTTTTAACAATCCTAAAATGGGAAACAATGGCATGCCCATAGGAATCCTAGGCTAAATGGCTAAACATTGGTTATTCGAGGGAAACGCACCAATGGTTGGCCCTCAATCACATCCAGAAACCTAAAACATGCTTTAATTCACTTAATCAATTACCAAATCAACATTAGTTAGTAACATGGGTCAATTAAAATCAATGAGAGACCCTAAACATGGGTGTATGGAACTCTGAAACATATAAACAACAATAAAATTCATGAAAGGCACAAGACCCCCTGCCTTATAGTCGTACAACTCTCCCCGTCCAACTTCAACCTCTAATTAATCCTATAATGGGGTAGATCTACAAAACGGGTATAAATTATCAACCTTCGATAACATATCTGAGAGATTAAATCACGAATAATGGATAAAGAGGAATTTGGAGCATACTAATTGGGTTTCAACACATCTAACAGTGATCAAAACGGAGTTTGGATGGACAATCAGGAGCCAAATTGAGCTCTTTCATTGCAGCTCATGATACCCAGGTGAGGGGTTTTGTCCGTCTAAAGAAAATGGGGCTACTGACCATTTTATCCAAAAAAAGGAAAGTACACACCATGTACATGAAAATTCACTATGTGTATATTCCAGATCCTCTTTTCTAATGACTTCCTCCTCTATTTCATAAATAATTCCTACCAACATGAATACTTGGAATGTACTTGGAATACATGGTATGTAACCAGAAATTCAAGTCTTGAAAGGCCTAGATTCAGTATTTGACCCCATTTTCTCCCTTTCCTTAAGTATAAACCAAAAAAGAAAAGATTCATACCTCAAAAGAAGAATTTTGTTCTTACAAAGTTGAACTTATTAGAAAATATAAATTATTATGATTAAGAATATGAAATCCATTTTTCCATATTTCATTTAAAAAATTGAGAAAATATAATTTAAAATTAGTCCCTCAGATGCAATGAGAGTGCAGGTTTTTAAAGATAAAATGTTTAAAAGGTTATAATGTTTTGATATTGGGATTAAAAATGAAATACATTCAGATGACCTAAATTGGATTATTAGATGTATAATTAAACTAATTTCACTTCAAAACCAATTTAAAATATAATATAACATTATAAATAATTTTAAAAAATGAAATTTTTTATTAAAATTTTATAGTTTTCACTATTTGAAAAAAAATGAAACTTTTTAGGAAAATATTAAAAATTCACCCAAAGCTAATACTGATTTTATTATTTCAAAAATGAATTTTATTTTAACAAAATAATTTTTTAAAAGTTTCAAAAATTATTTTTATTATTGTCCATAAAAAGAAAAGAACATAATAGTTTTTTAGAAAATATTATTTTTGAAATATATAAAAATCTTTATTGTAAAATTAAGTACTTTTTGATCAATATGTTTTCATTATATAAAACCATTGTACATAATATTTAAAATTTATTTATTCCAATTTATGCTTATAATTTAACATCTCAGTAATAATGGAACTTTTGAAGAATAATATTAATTATTTATCACAGTTTTTAAAAACTCAGTGTTGTGTGTAACTCAAGATAAACATGGTGTTGCACATAATGCATGCTAAACCTAATGTTACGTGTAACACAATCCAAAATCATTGTTGAATTTAAGTAAAGAGAAAATCTATATTGTGTGTAACACAAACTAACTCAGTATTCTATGTGGTAAAAATATGAAAAAGCTTAAATTTATTTGAAAAAATATATTTCACAAAATATCAGTGTGTTACATTCTAACCCCCAAAAAAATATTTTTTTCCTCAAAATTTTTCACTCTGATACAAATAATTATACTTCCTCCTCATAATATCCTCAAGTTCCCATGTAGATTCCTAAAATTAGTGGTTTCACCACAAAACTTTGACCATGTGGGTGATCTTGTTTCATAGAACTTTCTACATAGGATCCAGAATCTCCACTAGTTGTACCTCATAAGAATGATCGTTCTCCAGTGGTATGAACTCTATTTCCAGTATATGTAAAGTTTTAGGTATTTAATTCCTCAGGAGATATACATGGAACACATCATAGACTTGAGATAGGTTTGTTGGAAGTGAAAAGTGATAAGCTATGGTCCCAATATAGTAAATAATTTAAAGGGATTGATACACAATGTGATAAGTTTCCATTTCTACCAAAATCTCATAAACTTTTTCCATGGGGAGATTCTTCAAAAAACCTTATCACCAAATTCAAATTCTAGATCATGTCGGTGATTGTCAGTATAAATTTTCTGCTAAATCTGAGATTCCTTGATGTTTTTTAAAATGGATTTAACATTCTCTACCATTTTATCAAATATCTCATGTCCTAATAGATTTATTTCCCCAACTTCATTCTAGCACATCTGAGCTCCACATTTTTTTCATATAGGGCTTTATAAAGAGTTATAAGAATTCTTTAGTGAAATATATTATTGTAAGAAAAATAAACAAGAGGAAGGTGTTCATATCAACCACATTTGAAATCCAAATAATAATATCTCAACATACCCTCTAGGGTTTTAATTTATCTCTTAGACTAACAATCAATATAAGGATGATATTCTATTATAAAACTTAACTCCATATCAATATTTTCCAAAATAATTCACCATAACATTGTGGCAAACCTGAAATCCCGATTAGACACAATAGAATCTGTTACCACATATAACCTTACTAGTTCATTAATATATATCCAAGAAAGATGATCCATAGATGTATTCTTTGACAGTGATTAAGTGTGTTGACATAATAAGGTGATCGACTACAACCCATATATCATTTTTTCATTTATTCATTTTGGGATTCCATCGATAAAATCCATGGTGATGTTTTCCTATTTTCATTCTGGTATGGGTAGTAGATATAACATCCCCATAGAATTTTTTCTTTCATCATTTACTTTCTAACATACTAACCACCAAGATACAAACTATGTGATATCTTTCTTTATAACATCCCATCAGAGGTACTCTTTAAAATGTATATACTTCTTAGTACTTCCTAGATTAATATAGAATAAATAACTATGATATTACTCTAAAAAATCCTTCATCAAATATGATATGTAAGGAATGAATTCATGATTCCTAAACCTTATGATTTCATCATGATCAAGGATAAACTAAAGTACATTTCTAACCTTCTTTGGAAACTCTACATCTTCCTTTTGTGCCTCTTTAATCTTAACATGGATAGATGGTTGAATATTCAATTGAAAAAGATAAGATTCTTCACCTTCCTTTAATATTTCCATATCTATCCTTTTCAAATCTAGAAAAATTATATTTTTTTAATCCTCATCATGGATAAGATATAATGATCCTTTTTACATAAATAATTGGACAACTTGTTCATTTTCCCAGGGTGGTAATGTATTGAGGAGTCATAATCTTTAATCACCTCTAACCTTCTACGATGGCACATATTCAACTATTTATGTGTGAAAATATAGTTTAAAATTTTATGATTGGTATAAATATCACACTTTTCTCCATAAAGATAGTGTCTCCATATCTTTAATGAAAAAATATTATAGCTAACTCCAAATCATTAGTTGGGTAATGTTTCTTATAAATATTTATTTTTCATTAGGCATAAGTTATAACCATGTAATTCTGCATAAGAAAATATCCCAATCCATTATTGGATGAATATCTATTATTATAACCCCATATCCACTATAGTGTAATGTAAGCATTGGTGCACTGAATAATATTCTCTTCAGTTCCTTGAAATTTTCCTCACATTCATCTATCTGTAGGAACTTGTCTCCATTTTGGGTTAACTTGGTTAGAGGATTATATAGTTTTGAGAAATTATCCATAAAATGTCTATAATATCAAGCTAAACCATAAAAACTATAGATCTCAGTTATCGTCATTAGTCTAGTCCAGTATTTAATATCCTCTGTCATTGATGGATCTATTGATATACCCTCTAATGAGATTATCTGGCCCAAAAATGAAACCTTTTTCATCCAAAATTCACACTTTGTAAATTTTTCATATAGTTTCTCCTTCCTTAGGGTCTATAGTACAATTATCAAGTGGAATTCATACTCTTCCTTTCTATTTCAATAGAAAATATTATCATCTATAAACACTACCATGAACTGATCAAGGAAATATATAAAGACTATATTCATTAAATCTAGGAATATGGTGGAGGAATTAGTAAGACCGAATGTAATCACTATATATTCATAATGTCCATACCTGGTATGGAATGTTGTCAAAGGTATATCCTCCTCTAGACCCACAATCGATGATGTCTAGAATGATGGTCAATCCTATAAAAGTATATATCTCCACACAGTTGATAAAACAAGTCATGAATATGGGGAAGATGGTACTTGTTCTTAATTGTGATCTTATTTATCTCCCAATAATCAAGTTAGAGTTGCATTGATCCACATTTTTTATAACTATAATAACAGGTTCACCCTCAGGTGACATGGATGGATGAATCAATCCATTTTCAAGGTTATCTTAGAGTTTCTTTTTTAATTTATGCAAATCAATCAGGTCCATTCTATAGGTACTCATTGAAATTTGTGTAGCATCAGATATGAGTTCTATTAAAGAATCAAATTCACGTTTTGGTGGAACATAAGGTAACTCCTCCAGATTGTAAGACCCTGAGATTTTAATGAGATATTTTTTAAAAATAATTTTATTTCTTTGATGTCGTGTGCCATACATTGCACCTGGTTAATTTTGTGCTACACACAACATCAGCATAGCTTGGTTTACTCGCAACATTGAGTTTTTACCAAATATAATTTTATTATTAAACTTATTTAAACAATAAAATTATAACCTAGCTATTATAATGGAATGTTTCAATAGGATTATCTAAATTATGAAATTATGGTTTACACATAATTTTCAAACCAGTTAATTATAAATGAATGTAAAACCATTTTTAAAATAAAAAAAATGTTTTTCTAAAAAAATATTTTAATATGCACAAGTGTTTTATTAACAATATATAAAAAAACTCTCTTATAGAAATATATAATGAAATATATATATATATATAATAAATTAAATCTAATTTTTAAAATTCAACTTATGTTTTTTCTAAATATGATATAATAACAAATCAAATTTTATGTATAAAAGATATATTTTTTCAAAAAGATAGTTTTATTTCCTTTTAACGGAACACTTTTTTTAAATGTAGTTATTAAAAATTTTATAAATTATATTTGAACAAATAAACTTCTTCATTGAAATGTGGATATTAAAATTTACCATGGGTGGACATTTCTAATTTTTTTGGGAAGTTTCATGTTTCAATTAATAGTGAAATATATTTATTTTTAATTCAAATCTACTTTTTATTCTAACTTATTTATAGAGTTAAATTAGGTTTTGAGTAGGTTTTAAATTATTATTAAATAAATTTTTATCATTTAATCCAATTTAGGTCATTTTAATTAATTTCACATTGAATTTGGATATAACAACATTTCAATATTTTGAACATTTTCACTTTAAAAACTCGTGTTCTCATTCCATCAACTGGATTAATTTTAAATTAATTTCTACCAATTATGTGTTTATAATTGTGGAAAATGGATTCCATACATGGAATTAGTAGGTATAAATTTTTTAATTAGGTTCATTTTATTTTTGGAAAATATGAATAGTAATTTCATTAAACTTTTTTACCACGGTTAACCATAAATTGGGTAATTAAGTGTAAAAATATATAATAAATATTATAAAACTACTCTAACAAATTCCAAAATGATATTTAGTGAATTTAATTATAACCTTAACACATAAGGATAAAAATTTATTTTTTAATGGAAACTTGTCCATGTAAATGACTTGTATATTATTAAAATCAAAGAGTGTGAAACAAATGTCACACTCTTACTTTTATAAAGTATAATATATTTAATATGGGGTTAAATGTAAGTTATTATAGACTATATATATTATCATAAAATAGATAATTATTATCTACATCATAGAAATTTATTTTTAATTTTTAGTGAAGAAATAATTTTCATAAATAATTACATAATGATGATGTTGTAATTATTCAATTAATGAAACAATCAATTAAATGATATTACAAATATTAAAAGAAATAAAATTTGACTTAATTAAAGTGTTACAAATGTTATATAAGTTAATATTAAATTTTAGGGTTGTATTAGATTAATTTTTTTCAAGTTATCTTTATTTATCTATTTTCTTAATGTCAATGCTATGAATGGTTTCAAAATTCACACTTATGATATTTTATGAAAATAATATTTTATTAAATTATTTAAAAATAATAAAAATATTAACTAAGGATAAGGGGATTATATATGCACTAAAATATCTTAAATAGTCCATTTAGGGAAAAATAGGCATTTTATATGTAAAAATTGCATCCTTTAAATATTGAAAAAATTATTACCATAGTTAAAATTAAAATGGATTAACTAAAGGTTAATAAAAATGATAAGGTTTAAAATTAAACCAAAACTTATCTAAAATATATTGGTTAATTAGATAAAAAAATTCATGTATTATCTTTTAATAAATGTTTTTTTGGTATTTGTGTTGATATTTAATTTATTATAAATTAATATTTTGAAAATTCCAGAAGTTCCCCTCCCCTATCTCATAAAATGACACCTCTCCTTCTCTTATATTTACACTTAAGAACCTATTTTAGGGAAAAAATATGTATAGATATTATCCCAAAATCCCTCCATTCATCTTATAATCCTTACTTTGGGAATAAATCCAACCAAATAAGTCCTTTTGTGAAAATCAAAAAAGATACCCAAACAAGAGGTAACGTTCATCAAAAAATGTTGTTGATTTATTTCTTCATTAAACCCCTTAAATTATTTTTATTTCAAGTTTATATAATAAAATCAGTATTGTAAAATATACAGAGATTTTTTCATATTAATTTTTTTATCTATACTCACACACACCTCTATCAAAAGGGTAACAAACTTACCGTTCTTGTGTATGATGAACTACTGCCTCATGAAATGATGTTGTTCATTATTCCTTTAAAATCTCTCATGGTTTGTAATTATGATGGAAAATATATTTTTATATGATATATATGGTATTTATGATGTCTTTATGATTCTGTAATTATTATATAAAGCATACCTTCATTATTTTCATTTTGTGGAAATACGATAACTTCATTTATGGACGTGTGGACAAACACCTCCTCAAACCGACGTGATTCATTCAGATTTTACATTGAATGTATTAAAAATGGGTTTAGTGAAATTATATGATATATATGAAATAATAATTCTACTATAATTATATTATATATATACATATATTCTATTTACTTTCTTTCATTCAATGCGACATGAAATATAAGAAGCGTTTATGCGTACGTACAGCCTAACGTGTCCCTAAAAAGTGTATTTCATTTTATATTTATTTTAATGATAACCATAAATACATATATAAAGAATATATATGATATTTTAATAATTTTTATCATTATGGATATAATGAAATCATGATCTATGTATTAGGACCAAGAATAACAAGTCAAAACATATATGAGAAACAAAATAGTCCTTACCTACATAACTTAAACATATAATTTTTAATAACTGGGTAATTTAAATTCATAATTAAATATTATATGATATTATATATATTAATATTTTCCTAAAATACATGTATAAAAACTTATATTTATTATACAGGAGGTTTTCATGAGTATGATGAGAGTCAATACATAAGGTAAGGGATTTGTATCTCACTTTAATATCTATGGGACACATGCCTTATAGACTAATTTTTTCTTATACATGGTGTATATACTTCCCAAGAATGTATTTTATGAGTCTCATCCCAAATATTATGGTATTTTAATATCCATATTATTTTCTTTCTTTAATGGTGAATATGATTATACTGATTATAATGTGACCTCTTCTTTGAGATTCTTTCGTTTCAAGTCTCTGTTGAGGAATCTTTCTTTTCCATGTCCATGTTTTCTATAGATGTTTTCAAAAGGATTTTTACTATTATCCTATGGATGTTTAAATTATTTTTTTCAATTTTCTAATTTTTAATAGACGTTTTGAATGGAATTTTTTTTCTATTTTCCAAATGAGGTACTTTGTGATTTTTCTAGAAAAAAGTATGAAAGTAATTTTTTATTTAGATTGTATTCCTTGAACATATATTTCCACATTAATGATTCCATAATTATTTGAAGATTACTTTACAATATTCCATGTTTTTTCTGAAGAATGAAATTATTTTAAAATTTCATGCAATTTTAATAAAATTAAATCTTTTCAAAGTTTAAAAATATTTTCCCTAGGAATAATTTTCAAGTGAACACTCAAAATTATTTTCCATCTATAATAAAATTATTTGAGGTTACTTATGATTTAATGGGGAGATTTTTCAAAAATAATAACCTTATTATTCCTATGGTTGGTTAATTTTTATGATGGAATGATATTTATGAAAACCATTTCTTTTCATGGGTTATATTGTGATTAAATAATGTTTATGAAACCCATTTTATTACATGGGTTCTAATATTATGAATAATTTATGTTATTATGGAACACATATGAATGGTTTTAATTATGTGATGTATGGGGAAAATATATCTCTCTAATTCATTGGGTAATGATTTATATCTCTTGAGATAGACATAGATGGAACGGTATGTGAACCTGTTTATTAAAGGACTTTGTCCACTAAGATGGTCTTGGGAGGGAACCTTGACTACTAATATGGCCATGGGAGTTAACCATGACTACCAAGATGGTATGGGTAATGTAATCATACTTCTAACATAGCTATGGAAGTTATTCATTCACTACTATGGAAAACAATTATGCTTATTTGTATTCCACAATCATGGGTCTTATGTTAGTGTTATGATCTCATGGATTATGTTCTTCGATTTTCTTATGGTTCATGTCTTATTAACTATCAATATTTATTCCATGATTCATGTTTATGATATTTTATATGTAGTGTGTGATATTATAATGTTATAATCACATTATCATACCATTATTCTCAAGTTTATTCTTCCATATCTTCATTGTTTACCCTTACTAGGCATTTGAGCTCACCATTTTCTTATGTTTCCATTCCCAGGGTTATAAGGAAAGGTTTTAAGTAAGAGTAATAAAGGGAAATATTTTTGTTGGTAACATTTAAGATCATAAATTAGACTAGAATATTGTGTTCCATGTTTCCAAAGGCACTAAAATAATATGGTATTTGGGTGTGTGTTTGTATAATGTATGAAATATTCCGCAAAAATGATGTAATATCCATGTATGAAAATCCTGGGTTGTTATAGTTGGTATTAGAGAAAAGGTTTAGTAAACCATTGGAAACTATGATTAGAAAATATTAGTGATATCCCTAGGTATATTTCTAAGTATATTTATAGGAAATTCTTAAAGGATAAGCCTATGGTGTCATAGATTTAAATGTAGGGGTCATGATTTAGGAATATGATACGTACTTTTTCATGATTTTGTGTTTTTATTCTATGATAGGTTCTTATTACACTATGATTTTTGTTCTTAGTCAATATAGGTAACTTTAATGAACATGGTTAACATATAATATTTTATATTTGTAATGTTTAAGAATTATGAAAATTGACATCCTAAGTGGAAATCTTATAAAGATAATATAGGAGGTGGTATGAGTATTAGTTATACTATAGAGGACAAAGAGATTTAAAATGAAATGTGAAAGGTATAGGATATTCTAAGAGTATTTTTTATATTAAACATAATAATAATTATTAGATTGAGGTTGGGGAACCTTAATACATGATTTATATTTCATATTCTTGGTAATGTGTACTAATAAATAAGATGATCAAGCATAAGTAACGGTTTAAGAATAAAGCTAGATGATTGAAGTGTTTATGTAATGGAATTAAATAATAATGTGGTAGAATTAATTTTATGGTATTTTGGAATAAGTTAAAATCTAATTATTGGTATACTATAGTTCTTCCTTAACGATTTGAGTGAATATTCTGAATGGTACTGGTAACCATGAATTGTGATTATGTAGTAAGGTGATATTCATAAGAAACACATGATTAAGTAAAAGATAACCCTTAATATGTTCCTAATGTTTAGATAATAATGTCTAGATAAAGATATTTTTTATATGAATAATTAAATTGGATGGTACTAGTCACCTTGTAAATTATTAATGATTTGTTTAAAAGGTGGTTTATACTATCACGGGTGGAGTTTATGACATTTTTTGACTTAATAAATATATCCAATAATATTTAAATTAAGAAAGAATGAATTTTTTTTCAATAATTATTTATTATAATTACCGTGTTTTAAGAGAATACATGATAAAGGTATCCACATTTTTGGTATGTGAAAAATATAAGCTACTTTATGATATAAGGGAGATCAATGAAAAGATGTTTTTGAGAAATTTAGGGACATTATTTGTAAAGTTTTGGAATTTTATATTTTGGTAGGGTTATAAGTTTAACCATTTGTGGAAATGTTTATGTTAATATTTATATAAGGTTTTATAGATTAAAGTATTATCACGCCATATGATGATTTATTCATATTAGATCATTTGTGTTAACCTTTTTTATTATGATAAGGAAAGGTGGAATGAACTATGATTCTATTTTTTGGATCTCATGAACTGAGAATCCTTTTGGAATGAAAAAATATCCTTCATTTCGTGGAATAATAGATGAAGTTTAAATATATCAAGGCGCAACAAAGGGTGATATTGTGCTAAAATCAAGTAAGTATATATTCTCACGAAAATTTATTACCTTTATAAAAAGTGTCTTGGAATTAAAATTGTGTCTTGTTTTCATCATTCTTGATGATATCAATGACATTTTTAATCCTCTTTAGGTTATGGATTTGTAATTTTTAACTTTCTCTGACCATTTTCTCTATCACTCTCTATCATAACATGATGGTTAATTTTTTTATATGTCCATGTTTTTATATTTCACCTAGGTTCTCCTATGTAGAAACCTAGTTATGTGTTACTTTGGGTAACTGTTAACTTTCTAACTTTAATTTTTTAAAGGAAGTTTTTGTATTCTTTTTAATGTTGTGGATTTCTATAAAAGAAACTTTCAAGTATTAAACCACCGATAACCTAGATGAATTTTTAGGACAAAATTCATTTTAAGGGGTGTAGAATGTAACACCCCAAGATTTTAAAGTGAAATATATTTTAAAAATAATTCTAATTCATTGTTTTCTTGTTTTATATGCTACACCTAGTTAATATTGCACTACATGAAACACTAGCTTAGCTTTCTTTACACATAATACCGAGTTTCTATGAAACATCATTTTATATTATTATACTTATTTAAACAAGACAATTATAACCAAGACATTAGAATGGAAGGTATTAATTGGAGTAAATGAATTATGAAATTATGATTTTCACATAATTCGTTGACCAATTAATTATAAATGAATTTGAAAGCCTTTTTAAAATAAAAGGAAATGTTTTTCTAAACAAAATTAAATATGCATAAGTGTATTATATACCGATAAATAAAAAAATCACTATTGTGGAATTTTATTAATGAAATATATATATATATATAATATTAAATAAAAATTTTTACATTCATATTATATGTTTTCTAGACATGATATAAGAAGAAATCCAATTTAACACATAAAAGATGTATTTTTCTAAAAATGCATTTTTTCAACATTTTTATGGGGAACTTATTTTAAATATAGTTTTTAGAATTTTTATAAATTATATTCTACAAAATAAACTTCTTATTTGAAATTGGGATATCAAAATTTATATCGGTGAACTTTTGTAATTTTTCTGATAAGTTTCATGTTTTGATGAATAATAAAAAATACTGAATTTTAATTCAAAACTACTTTTTATTACATCTTATTTATATAGATAAATTATGTTTTAAATTTATTTTAAAGTATAAATAAATAATTTTTTTATCATTTAGTACAATTTAGTTCATTAGAATCAATTTCACATTGAATTTGGATAAAAAAAATATATTTTGAACGTTTTCACTTTAAAAACTTGTTATCTCATTCCATAAATGGGATTGATTTCAAATTAATGTATACCAATTATGTTTTTATAATTTTGAAAAATGGATTACATATTTATAATATTAATTTCCAAATTTATTAATTAGGAAAATTATTTTTTGACAACATGAATAGTAACTCTAGAAATTTGTATTACAACGATTAAGGCTAAATCAGGTAATTAACGTTAAAAATAATATTATAAATATTATAAAACTATCATAACACATTATAATTTGATATTTTATGAATTTAATTGGACCCAATTATCAATATTTAATTTTTAATAGACATTTTCACATGAAATTGACTTTGATATTATTAAAATCAAAGACAAAGACAAAATGCCACACTCTTACTTTTAATAAGTAAAAAATATTTAATATGTAGTTAAATATAATATACTATCAACTATATATATTATTATGAAATATACAATATTTATCTACATCATATAATTTTTTTTTTAATTTTTAGTTAAGAAATAATTTTCATTAATAATTACACAATGATGGTGGAGTAATTATTCAATTAAAAAACAATCAATTAAATGATATTATAAATATTAAAAGATATATAATTTGAATTAATTAACGTTTTACACAAATTTTTAAGGAGAATATTATATTTTATGTTTTAGTATATTAATTTTGTCAAAGCTATCTTTCTATATGTATTTTATTGAAGTCAATGTTATGAATATTGTTAAAATTGACTCTTATGATATTTTATGAAAATAATAATTTATTAAATTATTTAAAACTAAAAAAAATATTTACTAAGGAGAAAAGGTATAAGATATGGTATAAATGAACTTAAATTTTTCATTTATGGTATAATTTACTTTTTTTTTGTAAAAATTACATCTTCTTAATATTGAAAATTTTGTTACCATGGTAAAAATTAAAATTCCTTATCTATTGGTTAACAAAAATGATAAGGTTTAAAATGATACCAAAACTTATCCAAAATATATTTTTTGATGATATTAAAAAATTATCATATCTTATATTTAAATCAATTTCATTTTGGAGATATTTTTATTTATATTTAATTTATTATAAATTAATATTTTGAGAAATTCCAAATGTTCACCTCCCCTCTCTTATAAATGTACACCTCTCATTCTCTTATATTTACACTTTATGATTTATTTGGTTCACCAAAAATATATCAAAATATCCTCCCAACATCCATCCACTCATCCTAGAATCCTTACTTTGGGAATAAATCTTACCAAAGCAATCCTTTTGTGAAAATCAAAAGCAGCTCCCAAAAGAAGAGGTAATTTTCATCAACGAATGTTATTGATTTATTTCTTCATTAAATCCCTTAAATTATTTTTATTTCATGTTTATATAATAAAATAAATATTTTAAATATCCTTATATATTTTAATATTAATTTTTGTCTCTAAACTCAAACACACATAGATCAAATGGGTAACAAACTTACCGCCCTTGTGTATGGAGAACTACTTCTTCGCGAAGCGATGTTGTTCATTTTTCCTTTACCACCACTCATGGTTGGGAATTATAATGGAAAATCTATTTTTATATTAGTATATGGTATTTATGATTTATTTATTCTTATATATTTATTATATTAAACATACTATTATGCTTTACATTTTTTGGAAATACGATATCTTCATTTGGGGACGTATGGACTACCGCCTCCTCGAAGCAATGTGATTCGTTCACAATTTACATGGAATGTATTAATGATGGTTTTAGTGAAATTATATTATATATATGACAAAATAATTCTACTATAATTATATTATATATATATACACATATATATTTCATTTACTTTTTCTCTTTCAATACGACATGAAATGGAAGTAGTGTGTATGCGTATGTCCGACCTACCATCTCCATGAACGGTGTATTTAATTTTCTTTTTTTTGTACATTATAGTTAACCATAAATACATTTATAATGAATATATGTTATATTTTTATCATTTTTATAATTATTTAGATAATTAAATCATGATATAATTATGAGGACCAAGAATAACAAGTCAAAACATGTACGAGAAACAAAATGGTTATTACCTGAAACATAACTTAAACATGGAATTGTTAATAATCAGATAATATAAAGTCATAAGTAAATAACTTATGATATTATATATATGAATATTTTTCTAAATATATTTATAATAAACATATATTTCTTATACATGAGTTTTTCATGAGTACGACAGGAGTCAAGACATAAGGTAAAGGATTTATGTATCACTTTTATTTCTATGGGCCACGTGCATTATACACAACTTGTTTCTTCTATGTGGAGTATATACTACCCTGAAATGTATTTTACAAGTATTATCCAGAATATTATAGTACTTTCATATCTATATTATTTTCTTTCTTTTAGGGGGAATATGATTCTACTGATTATAATGTGATCTCATCTTCAGGATTCATTCATTTTAAGTATTCATTAGGGAATATTTCTTTTCTATGCAGATGATTTCTATAAATGATTTCAAAAGGGTTTTTAATATTATCCTATGGATTTTTAAAGTGATTTTTACCAATTTTTTACTTTTTAGTAAATCGTTTTATAGGAATGTTTTATTATTTTATAAACAATTTACATTGTGATTTTTTCAGAAAAATTATAGAAGGAATATTTTTTACCATATGTTGCATGATTAGATTTTCCACTTTTATGATACCTTAATACTTTGAAGCTTACATTAAAATATTAAAAGGTTATTTAAAATAAATTTTTTATTTTAAAATTGCACGGTATTTTAGGAATATAATTTTTTTTTAAAGTAGAAAGGATGTTTTACCAAAGAATTATTTTCAAGTGAACTCTCAAAATTATTTTCCATCTATGATAAAATTCATTGAGGTTACTTATACTTTGTTCAGGATATTTCTCAAGTATGATATCCTTATTATTCATATGGTTGGTCTAAGTTTATTATGGAATGATATTTATAAAAACCATTTCTTTTCAGGGGTTATATTTTGATTGGGTAATGTTTAGGAAATCCATTTCATTCCATGGGTTATGATATGATGAATGATATATCTTTTTGTAGCACATATATGTTTGATTTTCATTATGTAATGGGAGGGACATATATCTCCCTCCAATTAATTGGGTAAATATTTATATATCATGGTACAGAAATGGATGGAACAGGGATTGAACTCAGTTCAGTAAAGGACTGTGTCTACTAAGATAGTCTTTGGAGTGAACCTTGACCACAAATATGGTCATGGGAGTGAACCATGACTACTAAGACGGTATGGGGAGTGAACTCATACTACTAACATAGCCTTTGAATTTATTCCTTGACTACTATGGAAATCATTTTATATTATTATGTGTATTCCATAATTTCATGTCTTATGTTAATGATATTATCTCATAGATTATTTTCTTTGATCTCTTTATGATCAAGTCTTATTAAATGAAAACATTTATTCCAAAATTTATGTTTATGATCTTTTATATTTAGGGTATGACCTTATGAAGTTAGGATAATATTCTTGTACCCTTTTTCTCATGTTTATTCTTACCCATATTCCTATTTTACCCTTATTGAGAATTAGAGCTCAACCTTTTCTTATGTTTTATTTCCCCAAGTTATAAGTAAAGGTTTTAAGTATTATTTATAAAGGTAAAGATCATTGTGGGAAATACTGAAAATCTTCCACCAGACAGGATGATGGACTGGTAAGTTTCCAAAGCCTCCAAACTAATATAGTCTTTGTGTGTGTGTTTTTATAATGTCTGAAATGTTCCAAAAAAAGGATATGAAATCTATGTATGAAAATCCGAGTTTGTTATAAGAAACTCATCAAAAAATTCCTTCACAATAGGTATATCATCGATGTTGAGTTTCTCCCCAACCATTTTAGATAAACACCCCTTCTAAATGGGACTTAAGAACATACAGTAGATGTAATATCCATAATAAGTTCATACTTATCATCACATTGATTATGGTCATTGGTTGTTTTGGAATATAAAACATGACTTATCTTCCTTGACAATTTATATGGGATTTATATAGATAAATCCAATCCATTCGCAAGATAACATCAAATTCAACCAGAGGAAAAATAATGAGATTTTTAGGAATCACATTCCCAAAAACATTAACTAGAGAATATTCATATACTTTATATGAAATAATCATACCATTAATGATTTTCACAACTAATTCCATATCTAATCATTTGGATGGAATCCTAATACCCTTATAAAATTATTTAGATATGAAATAATGGGTAGATTCAAAGTCAAATAAAACATTAATTATTTTAGAGTGGATGGTAAGTGTACCTTTCACTACATCGTTATTGCACCCCTCATAATAAATAGTGATTTCATGAGATTTCCCTTTATCTTTTTTCTTAAGAGGTTATTGACATCAATCATCATCATTAACCTTTGTATTTGGGCATTGGTATGAATAATGTTTTTACTCCTTAAATTTGAAACAAAGATGTGTGGGTGGTGCATTATGTGTATCATTCTATTTATTTTCATCATTATATAACTTCTTCTCATTGCTTTGGAAATCAATTACTTGATTACCTCCTCTTCTAAACTTAAAATAATATATTGATCCCCTTAATAAAATTTCTTCCATATTTCTTTCCACACATTGAGAATAAAGGATAATCTTCTTCTCTCTATATTTTTTATACTTTCCATTGAATTAAATTTTTCTCTTCTTATCAAAACTATGAGATTGGTACATAACTCCAACCTCCATTTCTACCTTGAACGTATATCAAAAAATCTCTTCATAGCTATTGAAGTCACATAGGGATAATTCCCTTAGGGTATTGGGTTTTAATACAATGAAAAATTTATCAACCTTACTTTCAAGCTTGATAAAAATACCAGAAGTGTACCTCACAAGTCTTCAAAAATTTTCCTCATAGGTACCAATAGATTTATCATCCTTTTTCTTTATCTTATGGAACTTTTTATCCATCTTAGTATGAAGAATACAAGGAATTTAATTTTTGAATATTATGTTCTTAAAATTGTTCCAATACATGGAGTTAATTTCATCTAGTTTCCTCATATTCTTGATAAGATTCTTCCATTGATCTGCTTCACCTTCAAAATGGTAGACATCCAAAATGAATTTTTCATGTTATTAACACTAGAGAATGGAAAATAAATTTTTAGTGGAGATGATCATTTTTTCAGAAACTAGTGGATCAAAAGACCCACTAAAAGATGGTGGATGTTGCCTTATAAAGGAATCAATAGAATTTTTTTCCCTCCTTTGTTAGTTTTTAAATCCAACATGATTCATATCTTGATAGAGATGTGGGATCATGGAAATGATATTTTGTATTCCAAATCCCATAATTTTTTATTCTCATCAGGATAATAATTTTATTTTCCATCACAGTTATCATTAACACATTTCCTTCATGTTCTGGTCATTTAATAAAACCAAAAATCAAAGTTTTTGAAATAATAATTATGATGGGGAACCACATAATCATGAAAAAACACTTATACGATATCTAAATCATGACACCTTATTATTTAATCTATGACACCTTAGGTTTATCCTACGTTATTAATAGTCATATTCTATTTAAATCCTTCATGATGGTTCATAAAGAGTTTGTGAATTTATAAATAATTTCACCCAGGAGTATTAAACCAGGTTGGTAGAAACGCTTATTTTCATGCACTAAGTGATGATCAAGTCCAACTCAGTGTTCCATTTTTTGAGTTATTACCCCTAGGAACCTCTCTTTCAGATCCACATCTACTAGTAGTAACTATACAGGGATGTAATTTATTGGAAAACACTTGCTCAATACTTTACCAAAATTAAAATTAATTTTCCTATACTTTGACTTATCCTTAGACTTTTCCTTAGAAATTTCCTTAGGGATATCAGTAGGTGTTCTCATCCCAGTTTCCAATGTTTAAGTAAACATATCCTCTAATATGAACTATAATGAATTAGTATTATAATATATTGATATTAAATCATTTGAGATGAATATTCATTACATTACACAAACACACACTTATAGACCATAATAGTTTAGTGTCTTAAGAAACATGAAAATAAAAAACAACTAGTCCATAGGTAAACTACATAATATAACAATATGATCATCCTAAATATTACCTTTATAATACTTATAATACATAATACATTTCTTCATAACCTGTGGAAAGGAAACATAAGAATGGGTGATCTTAAATGCTCAATAATGCTAAACAAGGGAGATGCATGAACATAATGGTATGATAACATTATAATAACATCTAAAAACCATAACTTGTATATCAATGATCATAATCTTGAGTCATGGAATAAATCTTGGTAGTTTATAAGACATAAATCATAATAGAATCAAAGAAAATGATCTATGAGATCATAACATTGGCATAAGACATATATTTTCAGTATACACATAAGCATATAAAATCATTTCCATATTAGTCATGGATTATTTCCAGGACTACCATAGTGGAATGGATTCACTCTCTAGACCATTATAGTATTCAAGATTCACTTCCAAGTCCATCATAGCATATAAAGTCCCTTACTGAACCGGTTTCTCTCCCCATTCCAGTCTTGTCTATCTAATAACATATAAATATTTACCCAATGTATTAGAGGGAGATATATGTCTCACTCATTTCACAAATAAAATAATATTTATGTGTGCCAAACTATTATAAAACATTCATAATAAAATAACCCATGAAATGAAATGAGTTTCAAAATAATTTCATCATATCATAACCTACAGAAAAGAGATAAGTTTCAAAATGATTTCATCATTTCATCATAGCATATCCCGTGGAAAATCGACCGGGTTTCATAATAATTTCATCATGGTATAACCCATAGAAGGGAAACGGGTTTCATAAACATTATGAAATCATAAAAATAAATCATTCAGAGAAAAACTAATGATGTTACCCTTGGAAAATATCCCCATTAATGTATAGGTAACATTAACATGTGTCATCTTAGATGGAAAATGATTTCTTTTGATAATTTAAGACATTTCTTGAGGAAAATATCTTTTCCACTTCGAAAAAAATATTTTGAATCACTAAACATTCTGAAAATATTTATCTTTCAAAATAAACATGGAAAATTATAAAAAAAGTTTCAGAGAAAATAATTTCCATCATGATGGTATGTTTCGTTCATGACATATATGTTAAAATAAATATTTCTTTTACATTTTCAATAAAAGCTAAATAGGTATTATTTGGAAAACAACATGAAGATTCCTTTAAAAAATTAAAAAAATTAAAACATGGGTAAAAATATCTTTTAAAAATCATAGGATAATAATAAAACATTTTAAAAAAAATTAGAAAACATGGTTTTAGAAGAAAACAGATTTATGTCCTAAGAGAGAAAAAAGTAAAATTTTATTAAAAACATTTTCTTAGTTATTATAAATACCAAAGAGTATTAAAAATGTACTATTACTTTAAAATATCATGAATAACTAGAGTATAATAAAATTCATGAGTTTCTTGATAGATGGATCATAATATTTTATTATCGGGAAAATAATTATAAATAGTCCTGCTAAACAATAAGATTGTAACATAAAATATTTACCACATTCGTAACATTTAATCATAATAACCGTGAAGTAATAACACAAATAAACATAAAATATCATGATTAAAAATAAAATCATTATATTATATGTCAAATGGGTTGTATATACACCTTGTTATAGTATATAAGTGCGTATCAAAATGTATTTCTCAAAGAAGTCAAATTGAGACAAAAATATATTACCTTAAGTATTGACTTCATAGTAAAAATTAAAAATTAATATATATTAATTATAATTTAATCATACATATTTTAAATAAACATATTTATATATATCATACCATATATTATTTTCTTATGACTTTTTATTACCCATTTATTAACAATTCCATGTTAAAGTCATGTTTTGGGTAGTAATCACTTCATTTTTTGATATGTTTTGATTTGTTATTTTTTTGGTCCTATTAATTTGATCCTTAATTAACAATATAAAGAATTTTAACCATTATATAAATATCATATATATTCATTTTATTTTTATATAGATTAATCCATAAAATTTAGTGATTCAAAATGGTATACATTGTTCATAGAGATGGTAGGTCGTACGTACACATGAATGTTGATTTGATTTTATTATTAGATTTAATGAAATAATGTTAAATGATATATTATAAATCAAGAAATGAATTTAGTTCATATATATCACATATTTACATTAAACTATCCTTAATATCCTCTATGTAAAGTTTAAATGAATCACATCGATTTGCAATGTGATAGTCTGTCGTACACACGAGTGAAATTATCATATTACCAAAATATAGAGAGTTTTAAGGTATGTGTGATATAATAATTTCAAATTTATAATAATATCATTAATATAATATATAAAAAAATCCATAATTATGTCCATCCTTGAGAGGTGTTAAGGGGAAAATGAATGGAATCGGTTGATTATGCAATAGTTTTCTATACACTTGAATAATGATTTCATAACCCATTAGATGGAATTTGAGGTGTTTATAGTTAATTAAATTAAAATAAAATCTCCTATTATATATAATATAGTTATTTTATTATATCATTATGTTATAATAATAATTTAATGAGGTGGGGGAAGAAATAAAAAATGCTTATTGATGAATGTTAGCTCTTCTTCAGGTATCCTATTTGTTTTGTACCAAAAGACTTCCTTAGTTATCTTTATATACAAAATAAGGATTATAGTATTATAGGATAGTATTTTTAAAGTTATTTGGGTAGTTTTTGGATAAAAAATGGTTTTAATATGTGAATAGTTGAGGAGAGGGGTGGCCTTCTATAAGTGAAGTGAGTGGCACACTTGTAATTTTTGAAAGAAAGAATTTCACCCATGTCTTTTTCATGTCACGAGGATAAAATTATGGAACATTATTGATTCTAGAACATATAAGGTCCAAATATTTCCATATAATTTTTATTTTAAAAGTTTTGGGTTATTTTTAACTGTTATCTTTTTAGTTTAACCCCCTTGTAGAACTATTTTTACCTTAACTATAGTAAATAATTTTTACTGTTTTTACTATTTATTTTGGTCAAAAATTAAGTTGAAATTATTAGAAAATATAAATTATTTTTATTCCAAATATTTAATCCATTTTTCTAAATTCCATTATCATAAGTTTAAAATTTAATTTAAATTTAATCTCACTAACACGATGAGTAAGTGGGTTTTTAAAAAGAAAAATGTTCAAAAGTTTACAAAGCTTTTATATCATAATTCAATATGAAATTGATTTTGATGACCTAAATTATATTAATGGTTTTATAATTGATCTAATTTTAATTTAAACTCAATTTAAAATATAATCTAACATTATAAATTATTTTTAAAAAATGTAATTTTCAATTAAAATTCAGTTTTTTAAATATATATCAAAAAATGACACTTTTCAAAAAAATCTAAAAAATTCACACTAAAATAATTTTGATTTTATTATTTTAAAAATTAAGTTTTATTATAAAATTCAATTTCTAAAATTTTATATAAATTTATTGCTCACAAAATATATATATATATATAATAATTTTTTATAATAAAAATTTTGAAACATATAACGAGTTTATTAAAAAATTAAGGGCATTTTTATCAATTAGTTTTATTTATATAAAAAATTATACATAATATTTAATAGGTATTTATTCTATTTATCTTTCCAATTCAACATCTTTATAATAATGGTCTTTTTTTAATATTAATATTCATTATTTATCACAGTTCGTTAAAACTCCATGTTGCTTGTAATGTAAGCTAAAATTCATGTTGTCTTTAAATAAATATATACTTGTTGATATGTGAAACTCAATAAAAACTCATTGTTTCATGTAACACAATTTAAAACAAATATTGGGTGTAAAACAGCCTAAACTCAATGTTACATTTAACAAAAAATATTGAAAATCTTAAATTCATTTGAAGAAAAATATTTCCTAAAAATATCATGGTGTTACAATAGTGTCATAGGGAATGGGTAGTTTTGTGATTAATTAATGGATATCCTCAAATAACTAAGGTTTAGGGATCACTATGTATCCCATGGAAATAGAAATAATGGCACATGTAGTTTTAAATATGTGGTATGGTAGAATACCAAGAACCAAAAATAGAAGTGGATTTTCTCTTGGATGGGGATGGGATATATGTCTTGTACTTTAAATGTTGAATAGAATAATGGTAGATATATATTTTAAGGACATGTATCTAGGACCAAGGGGAATTTTTAAAATAGTGTAAATTCAAAATTATTGGACTAGGGAGTGTTTGTTTCAAGGATGTTTTCATGGAATGAAATAGATAAAACTTGATGTGAAATGAGAGTGATGCAAGACCATTTGATACATAAACATCCTAGAACAAACTTCACATAGTTTATGGTTTAAATTATTAGACCATAATTTTTCCCAAAGGGATAAATTTTGGTGACCATAAATTCTCCCCCCCCCCCCCTTGGGGGGAAGGGTTTATGAAGAACTGGTAGCTAGACCTAAGCATCATAGAGTATGGGGACACCAAGGTGGAAACTTCTTATTGAACACTAATACTACCCTGTTATGGTGCCTCTATAAGTTATTCAAGGCATAATTTCTATATTACTCAAGGAATTTCAACTCATCAAGATGGACTTATGTCATTTTTTGAAGCATATAGTAGTCATAAATAGCTGCTCAAAGTGAGAAAACCAAACATCAATGGGTAAGACTACCCTTATCATGTACACCATGGTGTATGGGGTCACTTAGGTGGAATTCCAAGTTGTCATCTCATATGCCCAAAGGGCATTGTAGATCTTTTCAGGCCAACTCTTTTTATTCTAGACCACCATTTTCTGCAATATATTAGAGATGGTCTTACTGAATGCCTCAACCCACCCAGTTGTCTGTGCATGGTAGTGAGAATTATAGTTGGACCAAATAATATACTTGGAATATAATTTATTCATCTCGGAAGTCCATAAATTGGTACTGTTATCTGTGAGAATAGTGTGAGTCACTCCAAATTGAAGAATGATGTGGGATCACATGAATTGAATCGCAAATGGGGTATTTACTTCCTTCAGGGGAACCACTTCTTCCCATTTAGAAAATAAGTACGTTGTAGTTAAAATGATCTTTCACTATTGAGTTTTTAATGGAGGGTACAACCCCGCAATGTCAATCCACCATGCTAAAAAGGTCCGAGAATATTTAGTGGTGTGGAGAAGCTCCAACAGTCGATGTAAAAAGTTAGCATGGATCTAAATGAATAACACCTCTTGGAAAACTCAATGCAGTCATAGACCATGGTAATCCATAAATATACCAACCATTAAATTTGGTGGGAATGTTCCAATACTGGTTGATGGGAACCACAGGATCTAGCATGGACTTCCTGCATGACCTGAGGTATCGCATATCCATATATAAAATGAAGGATAATTCCTTCCAACCCACACCTATATAGGGTTTTCTCAAGGTTAGGCCCACTCTAGAGGGTAAAATTCACTACACCCAGATGGATTTGGTCATGCTTGGTTCAATATGTTGGGAGAATGTGATGATATAGATACTTAGAAAAGGGAGTTGTCCAATCATTCATTTACTATACTATGGGGGCCTAAGGGTCCTTGCACAGAAGTATGAATATTCAGATGACATATCTATTGGATTCCATTTTCTAAAGTTTTGGGGGAGATGACCCTATGGTGTGCCACAAGAAATGACATGTTCAATATGTTTGTGTTTTCAAAGGGATGTAACTAAACTTTCCAAAGAATTAACTCAACCATTATATGACCAAGTAACATGGGTAACCATTAGCTAGGAAGGGAACCAGTCCATTAGCTGATAGGTGCATTCTAGCAGGGGAATGAAATCTTGATTTCTGATGATGTATTCAACCTTGATTTATTTGATGACTAGCTCAGAGTCTCCCTTAATATGTAAACTCAGGACATCAACCTTGACGGATAACTCAAAACCTGTAATAAAAGAATGTGTAACGTCTCAGCCCAAATTACAACTAAATTGGTAGCCGAACCGGTCGCCACAAGACCTCAAGCGTATCTCCCCATACACCAGAGGTTGTCGACTAGCAGTGAGGGTGTAAAGGTTGTTTAGTGGAGAGATTATACCCTCATACTGAGAGTTCAAAATTCTAAATAGATTGAAAAACATATATTTCATCGAAAGTATTATATAGTAATAATCAAATCAACAGAAAAAAATTGTAATAACAAATTAAAAAAGAATACGGAAAACTCCAGTTATAAAATTCATTCATTCTAAATGATGATCTATAATCTAAAAGAGTAATATAAAACATGATTTACATTTCATTAT
The DNA here is from genome assembly GCA_963277665.1 of Viscum album. Taxonomy (NCBI): domain Eukaryota; kingdom Viridiplantae; phylum Streptophyta; class Magnoliopsida; order Santalales; family Viscaceae; genus Viscum; species Viscum album. Next base: position 829,340,354 of record OY728165.1, read on the forward strand.
AGAATAAGGTTAATATAGAAAATCCCAACGAGCTATCTCTACGAGCATCCTGATCTCATGTTCAGTCCTTTTCTCCCAACTTTCAGATACAAGAAATACAACCTAAGCAAGGTCTAAATCAATACAAACGAATAGGTCTAATCGAGCAAAAATGGTACCAGATTAGGGTGCGATATACAAATCTCAGTAGGCTGGTACCCACAGTGTCAATCCTAATCCAACCTATTATTTGAAAATGTAGTAGTGTGCAAGAATTTATATAATAAACAAGGATGCACTCAAAAGTAAGCAAAATTTAAAGTCCAGGATTCCAAGTATACTCAAATACATTAATAAAATTAATATAAGTGAGAGTTATTTAATTTAATAGTCTGACATATTTCATTTTACCAAGTTCAAATGAGGTTTCAACTCACTAATTAAATATGTCTTGAGACCCATCATGTAGCACGATATCCCACGTAAGATAAAATAATGATGCCTAACCAGACCATCTATAAAACATAATCAAGACTAAATCCAAGCTTGTTCTTTGTCTGGGAAGACATGTCACTTGATTCATTTCATTTGTTAATAAATTTAGAACATGAGTATTTCCTTGACATTCCTTGGTTGGAATTCAATAATCAATCTAGGTATAATTTCAACCAACACACTACACACCTATCCCTAGCGAACCTCTTAGGAACTTGATATCTCTATAGGTGTTGTATAAAGTCTATGTCATTTTAGTATGTCCTTGGTGGTCCTATATGGAAACCCCAAATATCACCCATTACATATATTATTTCCCCTTGAGTCTGTCTGTGGCATCCCTCATATAACTGGATCCATGTATCACTCGACATATAAGTCAAAATAATCTATGATTCCATCCATGGAATTCTAATATAAATCCATGTATCACTTAACACATAAGTCAAAATCCCCTACAATTCTATACATGGAATCCTAATAGGAATCCATGTATCACTTGTCTTATAAGTCAAACCTCAATGAGTCTATCTATGGAATCCCTCAATGGATCCATCTTTCACCTGTGGAATAAATAATCAATTCCCTTTGATTCCATCCATGGCATCCTATATGGGATCCAAGTATCACTCGGCATATAATTCAATCCTCAACGAGTCCATCCATGACATTCCACTATGAATTCATGTATCACCCAAGGTGATTTTCCATTTAACCAAAATCAATTTCATTTAAGCGAATAATATAACATGAAATTGTCAAATCCAAGAGCATCCTTGACAAACTCAACTCAAGAGGGTGATTCAAGCTTTGGAAAACCTCATAAGGCTTGTCTTTTCATTTACCCACATGGGCCTAATTCATATAACAAGCATCCCATTCATAACAAAAAATACATGTATTTAACATCATTTAACTCATGTGGGAATATCATGATAATGAGCTTCCCATTCTTAATAAATTCAATGAATAACATGGTCTCAATATAAATCCCAAGGGCTGTCAATTCAAAATCCATATAAATACTCACATGGCCAATTCCAACACAACCAGCCTAATAAGCCTATCAAGCTACCACATGTATTGGTTATCATTTATCTCACATGGAAAAATATTTATAACAAGCCTCTCAAGCTCAATAACCTACTACACAACATGGTAGTATCAACTCACATGGGCATATCCAAACAACGGAAATTATTTCTTAATCAAGAAATGGAAAAATATGGGACAAGGGCCATGGTCACTCATCCCATTCAAATTAATCCATTTAATTTACAATTCGTTATGCTAATCAATTTGTACATTTGACATCCCATGAAATGGAGTAAAAAGTCACACCTAAGGGTGTCCAAGACCAAAATCCAGTCAAGTTTCATTTAATAAGAAAACCCAAGGGGTGCTTTAAGATTAATAGTCTATCTCGTAGTATAGATTAAACATAACTCACGCAGGAAATAAGAAATACAATAAGAACTACTTTCTTAACAACAACTGCATGGATAAGTCCCCTATTAAGTCATGTGGGAAATATCATTCAATAATATCAAAGGTTTCATTAATTAACATACCATATTTCAATACCAACATGAATATATATGGAAATCTCAATCAAAAACTAATCATGATATAACAGTTATCACTACTTTTTTGTATGAAGGCACTGCACTGTCATTGGAGGGGTTTTATTATAAAATCATGACTTTGTTTCTCAAAAAAATCATTTATATCAAATAATAAATTCATCCAAAAAATTAAATTCAACTTATCAAGAATTATTAAATAAGAAACTAAAGCATTCTTAACTAAAAGCGTAAGGTTAGGGACCCTACCTCAAAATAAAAGCATGCTAACTTTTGGAACATGATGCTTTCTATCTCAATATTGATTTCCACTCACACGCACATGCATCCATATATATATACCCTTAACCGAATGTATGTATTCTTTGATCCATGAAGGAATATGTACATGGAAGATATATATATATATATGTATACATACCAGAGTACATGTGTGTACTCCTCCCAAAACTGATCAAAACCCACTAAAGAAAATTCTAAGCACCCATAAACACCTTAAGACTCTCTAATAAGGGGTGAGAAAAAAACAACGGGTTTAGAAACTTACTCTAATCAATGGTGGTGTTCCAAACTGAACCCATCTACCTCTACTTCAGTTGGGGATGCTGAAACATGAACCCAAGGGTCCTGATAAAACCTTTACACACCCAAAAACTGGTAGGGCACAAAAATCTGGATCAAACCATAACCTAGGGAATTTGGACAAACCTCATCAGGTGATGAATATACTGGAACACAATAAAAAACAATAAGGAGAGTGAAGGAGGAGTCCTACCATGAAAAAACGACCATGATTCCTCAATAAATTTGAAGAAATATTTACAAGATGATGAGACCGTGAGGAGGGTGAATCATGCGTCAAGAGGGAAGGGGGCTAATGCATCACGTGACCCGGGTAAGGGAGAAGAATCACTCAAATCCCTCTTTAAATTTCTTTTTCAATTTTATTAAAAATAATAATTTTTAAAACTGAGTCGTGGAACATGGTTTAGGCCACATGGTTTAACAAACTGTGTGCCACCCATGCACCCCTATACTGGGCACCAATCCACCCTGGATGGCTTGTCCCACGATGTTCAAAAAACATGCACTAATCATGCGGTGAATAGTCCTAACCTACTACCTCTACCACTAACTGTGTGGTCTAGGAGCATGGTTTGTATAACTATACACAACCCATGTGATGGCCTCTTTCTGACTGAAATAATCTACATGCTTACCTGCTATGGGCCACATCATTTCAAACAAACTGTGCACCCTCTATTGGTCCTTAAAAACCTTCTTTTCCTAGTTTGATGCTCCCAAAACACATCAAGACACCTGGAAAAGTAATAGGGCCATCACAAATGTCCAAAAAATCACTTTTAAGCATTCCAACTATTGGAATTAAGTTCCAATGTCTTGTTTAAAAAACAACTCGTCCAGTAATCACCAAAATTCAAATTCCCATGGAATTTTACCTGGTTCAAAAACACGGGCTCTTATAAACTCCCCACTTTAGAACTTCTCATCCTCGAGAAGCCTTGGGGAGACAATGAAGACATAAAACAATATAAAAGGGTTGTGAAAATTCATTCAAATAGTTGTTTCATGTTTCCAAATTCCCAATGCATCTCATGGTACCTTTTATGCACATGGAACTTATGCTATCAAAACTCAAGACAATAATCGATTTCCAACTAGAACATCAAATTAGTGCTTACCCAAGCCTACTTAACCAAAAACAAGATAATGTAATCATATTTTAAACATCTGACCAAAGGTCCTACCTACCTTAAGCTTTAACATTAGACACCAGACATGGTAGATCAAGGATTACGAGCAGACCCTCCCATAGAGCCTTTCTTGGCACCATCCATCATTCTAGAAATAGGTGTCAATGTATAGTTCTGAGAAGGATTCAAGAGTTTTATGCAGACCTTCCAGGGAGCACCGCATCCTATCCTATCTTTGGTAAATCTGACACAGGTCTTTCAGAAGTTGCATCCTCCTACTTTCTCAGGGGATGGAGGACCTTAGGCTGTAGAATCATGGTTAGAAGTCATGCTATCTATCTTCAAGCATTTAGTGATGCCTTGAAAGTGGAAATTGAAGCTTTCTGCTTATATGATTCTGGATTCCAGCAAGAGATAGTGGGATTTGATCTCGTAGGCAGGACACCAGTAGGTTGTGTCTTGAGATGAGTTCCAGCATACCTTCTATGACTACTTCTACCTAGAGACATTGAGGTTAGATCGAGCCCAATAGTTCATGAGTTTGGAATAAGGTACTCTCTTGGTCATCGAGTATTCTTCTCACCTCACATAGTTTCAGTGTTTCACACCAATTCTAGGGGTGATGAGCTCTTCCTAGTAATGAAGTTTGAGGATGGTCTCAGGAATGACATCTGATCTCAGGTGAACATCTTCAGATTGACTTCCATTTCTTATATCATCAACCAGGCACTGATCATAGAGTGCAACCTAAGGGATTCTAGAGTTGTGGGATAGGGTGGTTTGGCATCTAGAGTTGGTGCTTCTCTGGATAATAATAGGAAGATCCACAGGGAGTCTACATGTGGAGATCCGAGTAGGCGAGATACACCTTCAGGTAGCCAGGTGGTATGTTACTAGTACAGGAAGGGCAGGTATACATGGCCACAATGACTAAGAGACCTAGTTCAGTGCCAATATTGTAGCAATATGGGTCATCTTCAGCGCTTCTATCTGTTTTTATCACCAGAAACTGGTGACAGGGGTTCTTCTATGACTCCTCGTTTAGGAGAAACACCACCAATTTCTCATCAGTCTGGGAACTGGAGTTCTTCTAGCCGTTCAGGCCAAGGTGGAGGTCGCAGCCATGGTATTAGTTGCTAGACATTGTGTGGATTATCAAATGCTGAAATAGTTGACGGTCAAGAACTAATATCCCTTTATGATGATTGATTATCTCTTGGATCAGCATTGAGGATCCTGGGTGTTCTTAAAGATTAACTTGAGATATAATTATCATTAGTTGAACGTTAGACCGTTATATATATATATATATATATCTCTTATAGCCTTTCAGAGCAGGTATGGTCTATATGAGTATATGGTTTTGTCGTTCAGTCTCACAAACACGCCTCCAATTTTAATGGCACTGATGAATCGAGTGTTCCATCCATACTTGGATTATTTCATGGTAGTCTTCATGGATGATATCCTAGTGTACTTTCACACTCAACATGACCATTCTACCCATCTTGATATCATTTTGAGTACACTGAGAGAGCATCAGTTATATGATAAGCTCTCAAAATTCCACTTTTGGATGAAACAGATTCACTTATTGGGTCATGTTATCTCAAAGACAGGAGTATCAGTAGACCGAGAAAAAGTGAGGGAAATAGTTCCCAAGGAGCAGCTAAAGATCATATTTTAGGTGTGGAGTTTTCTTAGGCTGGATGGATACTACAATAATTTTATACAGGACTTTTCACACATAACAATGCCACTAACAGGCCTGACTAAGAAGGGTGTGAAGTACCTATAGAGAGATTCCTACGATTCATCCTTTCAAGAGATGAAAGGGAGGTTAAATTCAACATCTATACTAGTTTTTTCAAATATGGGAAAGAGTTATATAGTTTACTATGATGTATCAGGTATCGGGTTGGGAGCAGTGCTTCTGAAGGGAGAAGGAGTCGTTGTATATGGGTCTTGGTAGTTGAGGCCACATGAGAAGAATTACATGACGCATGATCTTGATTTGGATGTAATTGTTCATGCCTTAAGCTGTTGGAGACATTATCTGTTGGGAGATCATTTTTTGGATTTCACGGACTAAAAAAGTCTCAAGTATATCTTCACTCGGTGTGATCTGAATTTGAGACAGTGAAGGAGGGTTGAATACCTTCAGTCCTTTGATTTTGAGCTTGCCTATACACTTCAAAAATGCAACGTAGTAGCTGATGCATTGAGTTGGAGTACATAGATACAAGCAGTTCAGGAGGTGAAAAGTGAGTGGTAGCTTATGGATCTATTCTCTGAGATGAATTTGGAGGTTCACGACAGATAGGGGTAGATGATTCTTTATTCTGAAGATGTTACCTCTACTATACTTGATTGAGTGTGAATGTGGTAGCTATTAGATTCTGAAGGCTTGGTCTTAGGATAGAGTGTTTCAGGAGAGGACCTTATTTCTAGATAAACCATAAGTGATGATGAAATCATGTGCCTTCATGGATGTGTATGGGTGTCTGCAGACAAATGTGAGGAGCATATGTTGGACTTTCATTCCTCGGTTTGGGTAGTTCATCCTGGTGTCACCAAGATGTATCGAGATCTACACCTTCAGTATTACTATCCTGGTATGAGGAGAGACGGTTCAGGGTTTTTCATGTGGTGTTCCACCTGTCATCAGGTGAAGGTGGATCATCAGCGACCAGCAAGTCTTTTGCAGCAGTTACTCATTCCCGAGTGTAAGTGGAACGATGTTGTGATGGACTTCGTTATAGGTTTACCAAGGTCACCTCGAGATAATAATGAAGTACGGGTTGGCGTTGATAGACACATGAAGGCTTCTCACTTATTGTTGATAAAGGATACCTTCAGTGTTGAAGTGTTGAGAATGCTATACAACTAAGAGATTGTACATTTTCATGGAGGTCTGCACTTCATTGTTTCATAAAGGGACACATGTTTTACTTATTGGGTTTGGTAGGGACTATAGAGGGATTTGGGTACACAGGTACTTCTGAGTATAGCTTACCACCCTCAAAGAGATGGCTAGTCTAAGTGTACTATTCAGATGATGGAGGACACGCTTCGAGCGTGCATCCTAGATTTTGGAAGTTCTTGTGAGAAGAACATACCTCTTGTAGAGTTTTCCTACAATAATATATATCAATAAATATTTCAGATATCAACTTAAAAGGCTTTGTATGGTAGGCCATATTGATTACCCTTATGTTGGCTAGAGGTAAGAGAGGGATCTATTTTGGGACCTCGTCTTGTTTAGCAGACCACAGAGTAGGTGGAGTGGATTTGGAAGAGGATGGATACTGTATAGTCATGACAGAAGTCTTCTAATGATCAATAGATATGACCTTTGGAGTTTGAGGTCCGAGATCAGGTTTTTCTATGTGTCACACAAAGGTTGCGACATAAGAGGATTAGGAGACAGGGAAAGCCTTCACCGGGATATATTGGACTGTTTGAGGTTTTGGAGAGAGTTGGTCTGGATGCCTATTAGTAGCAATTACCCCAGAGGTACTGGGATATATATGATGTCTTCCAAGTCTCTCAGCTACTATGTTACTTCTCAGACCCATCTCATGTTTCTCAACCCAAGGATATTGAGCTAGAGGTGGACACATCATTCGAGAAGTATCATATCTAGATTATTTATCGCAATGAAAAGCTTCTATGTTTCTCGTCTGTTCCTTTTGTATGAGTTCTATAACAGCATGGGCGATTATAGGACAAGACTTGGGAGGGGAGGCTGAGGTATGATCGCAGTGGCCAAAGCAGTTTGAGGATTCTTCTTCTACGCCGCCTTTCTAGGAAAATTTGGGGAAATTTTTCTTTAAGGGGGGAAGTTTGTAAGAACCCAGACCTTCTTTTTAGGTATGGGTTTTTCTTTTTTGGTGTTTTTTAGAAAAAGAGGAGAATATAGAAATTTAAGGAGTACACATCGTGTACTTAGGAGTACACATCATATACCCAGTTTCCACGGGTGACCGTGTTCTATCTGTGTAATGGCTGAGTACATGGTTGTGTGGGGTGACCTAGAGACTACCTAAAGTGGGGCCTAGTAAAGGAATAGAAATTTCATGTACTTTTAAATGACACATCATGTGCTTATTTTTATTTGTTAAATCAGACCATGGTAGCATCTAATTGGAAGAAATGCCTTCTTCCCAACTCGTCTCATCTAAGAGACACCGTAGGGTGTGGTTCTTCTCTGAGCCCCCAATCGACCATCCATTCTCTGAATCAACTATCATTGATTGCATTGGAATTTCCATGGTGAGTTCCTCATTCTTCTAGAGTAACATTCCTTGATTTATCCTCATTCGTGATATATCCTTGGTTGAAATTTTTAGATGTTTTTTAAGATCTAACATGTTCTCGGTCGATTCAAGGGACAATGCCAGATTATATCGATCGTACAATGCCGAGATATAGGTTTTGTGCCTTTTCATAGTTAGTATTTGAATTTTATGTGAAAAGGTTCCCAATACCCTAGATTAGCATATTGCGTGTTGAGGGATTTTAACCTTGTTGATTCATGTTTTGCTTGTTTTCTTGAGTTAGGGATCTTTTTTGTAAATAGGGTTATTTTACCATGTTATGGAGGTGTTTTCCCATGTTTGATTTGATATTGACCATTTGGTCTAGCTTTGACTGTTAGGCTTCTTGGTTTCCATGCCAAGTATTGTTAGGATGGAGTGATTTTATCTAATGTTGTGGTATTCTTTGTAGCTATTTATCCAAGTAGTACTATTTGGTTTACTTTGGTTGTTGAACATTGTTTGTGCATGATTTATTTACACAAGTATGTGGGAACCTGGTGTAGTGATACCATATGGGGAATTGACGTTGATGGATTCCCTAGAGTGTCTATTATTTCTTTATCATGCTGTGAGACCATAGAGGGGATTTACATTGAGTGCTCCCTTAGAGTGTCTATAGTTACCGTTACGAGACCACAAGGGTAATTGAAATTGAGTGCTTCCTCATAGTTTTTGTAGTTTATCGTTAAAATACTATATGAGGAATTGATGTTGAGTGATTCCTCATAGAGTCTATGTTTTCATGAGACCAAAGGGTTTAGACTGTGTGAGCATAACCAGAGGTCATTATATCCTTGTATATGTTGAACCAGAGGGTTTAGGCTCTGAGAACTTACCCAGAGGGTCACTTGAGATTGATTGGTTGAACTATAGAGGATAGGCTATGAGAACTTCCTCGAGGGTTGGTTGTTTTCGTTTGGTTGAATAATTGAAGAAAGTAAATGAATGTAATTCAAATTGTAGGACTGTTTAATTTTGATTACTTCCTTATTTATTGCTTCATTTAGATTATTGCCTACCATATATATTCATTTACTATTTGGAACAAATCTTTGGGTGGTTTCCTACGGGGATTTTTCTCACACCCTATTTCGGCCATGCTTTTGGTCCCAAACAGATTATATTACTGCAGGTATAGATAAGGTAAAGTTCCCTTCAACTTCAGGTACTTGATTGTTGTGAAGCTGGGGAGCATGGGCCTAATATGAGGCTTGTGATGCAGTTGGAGTTTTTTACTTATTTTTCCTTGATACTTTGGTTTATTACTTTATTTCAGCATTGTTACTTGTTTGGATACTTTCCTAGACATATGTAACATGCATCATTTATATATGTTCTTCAGTTGTTTATTTACTTTCAGTCTTCCACTAATTACTATTGTATAGTATTACTACTACTTCCACAACTGTTATCTATTTCATTCCTCTTCATTAATCTACTAATTAGGGCATATTTTCCCCACTATCACATCCAAGGCCCTCACTACTAGTCAGTATCCTCTAGAGTTTGGGAAAATGTTCTTGAGGCCATGAGACCAATCGGGTACAGGGCACCTCTTGGCGGCACCCGGAACCGGGATGTTATACTATACACTCGTACTTAGAGTGAACGGTTGTAAACAGATAGAAAAATGCATATTTTAGTGAAAGAAGTATAAAGTAACAATCAAAACAATGGAAGACAATTATATAATAACTGAATAAAGAATATGGTCAATGTGAGTTAAACAATTAATTCATGACAAATGATGATGCATAATCTAAAAGAGTAACATATATCATGCTTTACATTTCAGTACATGATAAGGTAAAGGAAAAAATCTCCATGGAAAATATCCACAACCATCTAAATATATAGCTCAATCCTTTGCTCCCAACTTTCAGATACAAGCAATGTAGCATAAGCAATTTCTAAAGACCTACAAATGAATAGGTCTACTTAGGCACAAATGGTACCCAATTTTAGTGTGAGATTAAAATTTCAGTAGGTTAGAACCCATAGTGTCAATCCCAATCCAACCTATGAAATGAATATCTAGTAGTGTTAAAGAAGTTATATAACTTTCAAATAAGTACTCAAAATTAAGTAACCTTTAAATACCAGGCTTCCATGTATACTCAAATATGTTAATCAAGTTCATTTATGGGATAATTTTCAAGTTCCACAGTTAGACCTATTTCATTTTACCAAGTTCAATTGATTTTTCAAATCATTAATTAAATAAGTCTTGAGACCCAGCATGTGGCCTGATGTCCCCTATATGATACAATCATGATGCCTAACCAAATCATCTATAAATCATAATCAAGACTAAATCCAAGATTGTTTGTCTTTGAAGATGCATCACTTGATTCATTTCATTCATCAATGAATTTAGAACCTGATTCTATTTTTTACATCCCTAGGTAGTAATTCAAGTATCACTCGATGTATAATATCAACCAACACCCTACAAGAACATCCATGGAAAACCTCTCTGGAACCCGATATCTCTCTAGGTGAGGTATAAAGTCCATGTCATTCGATTCCACCATTGCAGGTCCTATATGGAAACCCCAAGTATCACCCATGACATATATCATTTCCCCTTGAGTCTATCTATGGTATCCCTCATATAACTGGGTCCATGTATCACTCTTCATATAAGTAAAAGGCCTCTATGAGTCTTTCCATGGAATTATAATATGAATCCATGTATCACTCAATACATAAGTCTAAATCCCCTATGAGTTCTTCCATGGAATTATAATTTGAATAAATGTATCAATTTTCATATAATTCAAACCACAATGTTTCTATCCATGGCATCCCTTAATGGATCCATGTATCACCTCTGGAATAAATAATAAATGCCCTTTGAGTTCATCCTTAACATCATCTATGGGATCATATAGCACTCAGCATATAATTCAAGCCTCAATGATTTCATCCATGAAATTCTAATATGAACTCAAGTATCACCCAAGGCTATTTACCATTTAACCCAAATCAATTTCATTTAAACAAATCATATAGAATTCTAGGGTCAAAACAAAGATCATTCTTAACAAAATCACCTCAAGAGGGTGATTCAAGAATTTTCCAACCTCATAATGCTTGGCCTTTCGTTTACTCATGTGGTCCAAATTCATAAAACAATCATCACATGCATAACCACTAATACATGGCTTTAATAACATTTAAATCATGTGGGAATATCATGATAACGAGCTTCCCATGCTTAATCAATTCATTGTATATCATGTTCTCAACATAACTCACAAGGGATGTCAATTCGAAAGCCATTTAAATACTTACATGTCCAATTACAAAATAACAATCCTAATGAGCCTATCAAGATACCACATGGCTTAGTTATCATTTAACTCACATAGGAAAATATTTATAATGAGCTTCTCAAGCTCAATAACCTACTACAAGGCATGGTAGTATCAACTCACATGGGCCTAGCCATACAAAGGCAATTCATGCTTAATCAAGAAATGACATACTAAGGGCCAATGTTCATGGTCACTCATCCCTTCCCAATTAATCCATGTATTTTACAATTTTTTATGAAAATCAGCTATATGTTTGACATCCCATGAAACAAGGTAAAAAGTCACACCTAATTGTGTCCAAGGACAAAATTCATTCAAGTTTCATTTAACAAGAAAACCCAAGGGGTACTTCAAGATTAACAACCTATATCACAGCATAGATTTAAACATTACTCATGTGGGGAACAATAAATATAACAAGATTTACTTTTTTAACAATAACTATATGGTTAAGTCCCCTATTAACTCATGTGGGAAACATCATTCAATAATATAAAAGCTTCCATGCATTAACATACCATATTTAGACACCAATAGGATGACATGTGGAAATATTAAACCACAACTAAGAATAATATAATAGTTATGGGTACTTTTTAGTTTGAAGGAAGTGCACATCCATTGGATGGGTTTTATTATAAAACATGAAATTTTTTATTAAAAAATCATTTATCTCAAATAGGCAGTTTGTCCCATAATTTCAATTCAACTTATCAAGAACCATTAAATATGAAACAAATGTGTTCTTAAATAAAGGGTAAGGTTAGGGACCCTACCACAAAAGAAGACCTAGCCAACTTTTGGCACTTGGAATTTTATAACTCGAAGATGTTGTCCACTCACATGCACATACATATATATATATATATATATATATACCCTTAACCCAATGCACGTATTCCCCGCACCATGAGGGAATACATACTTGAAATATATATACATACCTGAGTACATGCATGCAAACCTCCCAAAATTGATCAAAACCCACTATAGACAATTCTCAGCACCAATAAACACCTTAAGACTCTCAAATAAGGAGTTTGAAACAGAATTGTGGGTTTACAAACTTACCACAATCGACGGCGGTGAGCCAAACCAAACCCATCCACCTAACCTTCAGTAGTGGATGCTGGAACATGGACCCAAGGGTCCCAAGAAAGCCTTTTCATTCCCTAAAACTAGAAGAAAACAAAAATATGGATCAAATCCTAACCTAGGGAATTTGGAAGAACCTCTCCAGAGATTAATAGACCAAAAAATGGTGGGAAGAAATAAGGATAGGGAAGGAGGATACCTACCTTGATGATATGACCATGATTCCTCATGAAATCTGATAGAATCATCATAAGAGGAGGAGACCATAAGAAGGGGGCCCTCGTGTGTAGAGAGTGAAAGGGGTGGGTGCATCGCATGACCCGGGTAAGGGAGAAGAATCCCTAAAATCCCTCTTTAAATTTTATTTTTAATTTTATTTAATTTATTTAATTTGTAAAACTGGGTATCAGAGAAATGTTTAGGCTGCACAGTTTAATAGATCCTGCCCCACCTGTGCACCCTATTACTGGGCACCAAGGCACCCCACACGGTTTGTCCCACATGGTTCATCAACTGTTTACTGACTATGTGGGGAATTGTTCTTAACTACTTCCTCTTCCACTAACTATGAGGGCTAGGAACATGGTTTGGAAAACCATGTGTAGACCATGTGACAACCTCTATCCACATGAAATAATCTGCACAGTTACCTAATATGGGCCATATAGTTTCAAAAAAATGGGTGCCCTCTATAGGTCCTCAAAAACTTTTTTTCCCGGATCCAGCACTCCTGAAACTCCCCAATCCACACAATAATGTTCTTGGGACTTCACCCAATTCCAAAAACATAACTTCTAAGTTTTAAAACTCCCAAAATTAAGTTACAAATTTCTATTTTTAAAAAAACCCATCTAATAATCACCAAAATTCAAATTTCATTGGAATTCTATCCAGTTCAGAAATGTTGGTTCTTATTTCCTGGTACTCTGCCTCATCTTTGGTGCATCCTTATGATGATAGGAATGAGTATGGCATGAAGGCCTATGTTAGGGTGATTAAGATGACCCACAGTACTACCCTATTGATCTTGATGTCATTGATAATTCTATTGATCACACATTAAGAAGCACCATTGAAGTGAATATGTCAACATTGTACAACCTCGTTCACTGAGAGAATATATTCATATAAAAAATCAATATATAGAGGTATCTCTTTAGGGGATGGATGTGTGACTACGAAGTCTTCCAATTTTTGGACTTTGACATCCTTTTGTGGAAAAAAACTAATGTAAAACTGCTAAATAAGTATACCCTAGCACGCCAATCATCCCGTCAACATGCGGTGATTGAGGATATACTTTAGAGGGTCTACCTCGGATTTCTTATTTACCTCATGGTGCTAAAAATAATGTTGAATCTTCTAAACTACAAATACCTGCGGGAGGCAACTCTTATCCATCAGGGATTATTTTTTCTTCATCTTGAAAAGCTTTTGATTGAGATAGTATTTATTTTTTTCCATACCCTAATTGTTTTTATGGGCTACAAGGGTGCTTAGAAACCATTCCAATGTAGCCACCCTATTGGACCAAATGATTTCCTGAGATGAGTGGCATCAGAACTAGAGTCTATAGCAGATACCTCATGATATCCTCCAAGGAAGTCTGGTAGTCCTCATCCCATTGGTAAATGGAACCTTTTTCATTATACTCAAGAATGGATTACACATTCCATCTATATTTGTGATAAATCAGTATATATTATCCAAGTTGGCATAGAGGCCTCACAACTCTCAAATATTACTTGAGGGATCCATTTGATTGATATCCTTAATTTTATTTGGGTCAACCTTGATTCCCTTATATATTATGATAAATATGAGAAATTTCCAAGAGGTTACCCCAATTGCACAATTCCAGGGATTTATCATCACGTGTTGGGAGTGGAGGAATCCCAAACAATCTCTCAAAATCCTTGATATATTCCTGGAACTGATGGAACTTGACCACTAAATTTTACAAATCACACTCTATCAATGTCATGAGAATATTTTTAAAGATGTTTTGTATGGACCATTGTTAATTGTATCTATAATTCTTCAAGATGAATGGAATCACCTAGTAGAAAAAAGTTCATTGGGGTGCCTTGAAGAATGTGGAATCTTCATTCTATGGGGCCATCAAGATCTTATTATATCTGGAGTATCCATTCATAAAGGATATGTCTTAGAACCTATCCATTGAATCAATAAATATCCCATTCAACAGAAGAGGAAATAATCCTTTATAAAATGTAATTTGAGATCTCGTAAGTCAATATAGAAACTAATTTGACCATTTTTCTTCCTAACTAGGATAATGTTTGCTAGCCACCTAGGGTACTGGACTTACATGAAAAAATTGACTTTAATAAGCTTGTAAGATTCAGCATTAACCATAGCACCATGAAAGGGGTGTATTTTTATTGGAGGCTTTTTAATCCTGTGATGACCTACTAGGAGGCCAACATGATGAAAGGTTTTCTGAGGGCCTATTCATGGAACCTCATCATAGATCCAGGAGAATAAATCACGATGTTGTTTCAGGAAGACCACAGAATACTACTCCTCTTATGGACACATTCTTGAACTAATGAACATTGGTCACAGATCTTCCTCAGTACCAAGGTTCACCTTGGTTAATTTATCAATGGTGGTGGAGACACCCTCTTTAAATGCAGTAGGGGAATATTCCAAAATATCTTCATCATATAAGATAGGGGAATCAGAGGGTGGAAGTGGATCTTCCAGGCTAGCTGACCCATGGGAAGTACTAGTGTCTTCTCCTACATATATTAAATTCCTAATAATGGATTACCATTCTATTGAGATGGTAGAGATATAATATTTTGATTCAATTCCATCAGGTTTCTAGCTGTAAGGTTCACTTTTGATATCGAAGCAATGGTGACGATTCAACCTTCATCGAGTTAGTCTTTCTTTTTGGAACCTGTGGGAATGATGTGGATTGGTGGCCATGGGGAAAATTCTTAGTACTTTATAAGGGTAGGATCTTCCAATATCATCAAATCATATCCAGTGTAGTAAGAAGTAATCTATGATTGATCTTTTTTCATGGAGATAACAGAATAACCTCCCAGATCTAGCATTACGAACTCTAACTGATGAATTAAGTGAATAAAACTATCTTTAAAGTATACCCATAGATTGGCTGTAGTGGTTATTAGATTATTAGGGGGGTTTATATGCTCAAACCCCTTAGTATGGTCCTACTTTTTTTACCTTTTTTACTAACTATCATCCGAATAGCGGGCCTCACAAGATTCAAAGGGGTTGCATCACCCTAGAGTACCCTTACTCGACTATAAAGGGAGTATTTGAGGCATTAGTGGTATGAATAGGGGACTAATTTATAAAAATGAGGCTAGAGACTTCCCAGTAGTGCATTGTGTGATGTATCATGTAAGACTACCATAAATCCAGTGCTTGATATTAGGCCACCAAATTGAGTCTTTAGATTAATTTCTCCATGTGTCTTATTCTCACTCTTATATTATAACTAAATTTTCATGTTAGAGGCAACCATGACTACTTCTCTAAGTTCTAGCTTGTGGAGAATCTGTGTTAGGGTGTGGTTGATCTCATAGCTGGTATCTACTAGGCATAGGTAGATTTTCATACTGTTGAATTAACCTATTATATATAGTGGGAGTATGTTCCCTAGAATGATGGAACCCCTGTCTTCTCCAAAAATTGATATAAGGGATTGACATTCCTCTTTATTGGCCTCTTGAGATAGTAGGCCTTAGCGGCAGCTACCTCATCCTCAAACTGAAGGGGGAATTTCAATGATTTGGAAAGGGACTCTTACTTTTCCTTTAATAGGAATATATCCACAAGGATTGAGAGCATTGAAGATATGTTAGTGAGTTCATTTATCACATCATACTTCCTTTCCAAAGACATATTATTGCCCGTGGAAAGTTGTTCCATGAAATGGGGTGTAGTGGATGTTGTTGGTTAAACCATTGTGGTGTGGATAGTACTGGGAATATTTAATAGGTGGTTAGCTAGTCTTTTATGAAAAACTGAAGGATGGGTGTTAGTCAGCTAAGGTCAGGCCCTAGATGAACACAGTTGATCTTGGCACCCTCATAGATGAGTCACATGGTCAATCAATACATTCAGTATTAGGGTCATGCCTAATAGAGTAGACTGGGTGGATTGGTCTTGTTGATCTCAATGCGGAGCTTATTGTCTTGTCTCAGTCTTATTAATAGCCTTGTTTAAAGCACATACCTGAGCATTCTGATTGTTTGTATGTCCTATATCTGTCCTTTTATGGAATCAGTCATAGGCACCCAAGGGGTTTGCATAGTATTTTTCATTTTTTGGCATTATGAAGTGGTCTATTAGCTCAATAGAATTCACAAAGGTATATTCTTTATCTTCATCAATGGAGTAATCCAGAGCTGGGTGTACCCTAGGAACATTTCCCAATTTAGGAGGCACGAAGTCACCAATGGTGAGAGAAGGTTTTGGAACTGGAAGAGGACTTTAATTTCCTTGGCACAATCAAATTCATTTTTTATAATACTTGTAAGTTCGTGTTTAAGATGTGGAGGAAATGGTTGGAGGATGCACAACAACCACATGAGGTTATGTATTTCTCAAGAAAGCATTAATAATTCCATTTTCATGAGAAATTTACTTGTGATCCAAAGAGTCATCATACTTCTGCATCTCGTAGTTGGGAACCTATTTTCACTCGTCGGTGTCTTCATTGTCACTGTCAGGGTCAGCAAAAACATGTTCCACTAGCACTAGCATGTCACCCAATTTGACTAAGACACAATCCACATGTTCCTATAGCCATTATTTTAACACAAATCATTCTTTTATGGTGTGTCTATGAATCCTATGATATGGGAAATGTCCATATTTTCTATTGATTATGGCCTCCTAATATCTCTTGAATTCTGGAAACTATTGGATTCCCTTTTCCAAGGAATGGATAAAATATATTAGGACAGGTGAATCCATGAAGTAATAGGTCTTATTCCTTATTTATATGAAAGTCACCCTAGGATCCTAGTCTAGACTAGGGACTATGGAAACATCCTCTCATCAAGGAAGATATTATTAGTGAGGTTGTTCTTGGTGGGTATATATAGGGAGAGGCTACTCTTGGAGAGACTCGTATGGAAAATGGGCTAGTATGTGTACTAGTTCAGGAACCTCTGCATGAACAGTAACAATTTTTTCTTATTTTATGGGCCTTCTCATGAGAACTAGAAGGGGAAATAATAATTATTGTTTTTTAGTATGCTACAAGTCTTCTTCCAGTCACTGATTCTTTTCAATGAACTCTTGAAATCCACCTAGATTGTTTAAGGAGATAAGGGTATGGACCAGATCATTTATGACATTCTCCATTAACAATGTAAGTAGTTGTTCCTAGGAAAGTGTTATGTTGAGCGTGTATGTGAGTCCCTTACATTTGGAAAAGAAGTTGGTGACTCACTCATCAATCCCTTTTTACATTTAAATAGGTCAGCAATGCTCGTCTTTTTCATCGTCGAGTAGAACTCGTAGAAGAATCCTCTATGTAGGTCCTCTAAACTGAAAACATACTCTGTGGGTACAATACCAGATGAATGAATACCCTTATAAAGTCTCAAAAAATAATTGGATCTTGGAATATTCCTACTATTATGTTGTCCCCAACATTGGGCCACACCTTGAGGTGAATTGTTCTAGATGTTTTATTGGGTCACTCAAACCATTAAATACGGTGAATCTAGGATTACAAAACCCCAGGGGTGCTCAGACATGGTCCACACACACTGGGTATAGCTTTTTTTCTGGTCAAATTTCCTCCTGCCATGTTTCTAGAACCTCTATATGGGAAACAATAACATCTATCACATCATCTTGGTGAGAGTTTGTGGACACCAATTCATTATAAAGATCATTGACTCAAGGAGCAGTGTGTCATTGTTCTTGAGGTGGATAATCATGTGGCTCATGCGAGGTGGACAACTCATACCTTGTTCATTTACCATAACCTCTGGATTCTACCCTGGATGGGTGTACAAGGATGCAGAGTTCAAATCAGGGCATATGATCAAGGAGGAATGGTTTCCCCACTATTGGAGAGACATGGTCCCTTATAATGTTATTAGGGTTGGGTCACTACTCAACAATGATCTCAGTTGTGATATTTTTGTATTCCTTAAGATCCAGAAGTAGGACATCTATTCTAGGGCCTGAATCAATTTTAGTTGCAACCTCATGTGGGTCAGTGGGCTCATCATGTCCCTTTCCCTTATCAACAAATTGATGCGTAGGCAATAACATCTCATTTATGGGACTCTTGAGGCATAGTTTATGTCTCTTCCAATGAGTGTGGATACCTATCGAGGGGTCCTCTTATTACTATGTATCCCCTTTAGGTGTGTTTTAACTTCCATACCATACATTGGTGGACCTATTTCTCTAATCCTATGGAGGTTTAGTTGTAACAACAATGACTATGGCATTAGTCAAGGAGGAACCTTCACTATCTGTGAGATTGATGGCGTGATGGTCCTATCATTATTGTAAGATAGGGATGAAATAGTGGGAAGTATACCTCCTCCAAACTATGATATTCACATATGGGGATGTCTCTGTCCTGACCCAGTGGGTCATAATAGGCTCTTAATGAATGTTTTTTTAGAGATTCTCGTGGTATCCATATGACTTATGACACTGATATATTAGGATCATTATGATGTAAACCTTCATTCACAATTAATGGAAGACATTGAGCTTCTCATGGATCCCTAGGTTGGTCACTGATAGTAACATAGGTAGTGACGCATCACCTAGATATTCAAGAAAAACTAAACTATCTGGTCCTTAGTGAGGGACTCTAGGATGAAAAAATCAAGAATTGTCGGTGGCCAAAACACAACAGATAGTTGGTCCATGGCCAGGAGTTCTCACAAGTCCTCTTGTTCACTACTAGGGGTATGGTCATGATCTTGGTTATCCCAAAACCCAATTAGTGTAGTTTGAGATAATTAAGGCACCAATGAATACCTATTTTGCAGTTAAACTTCCAAAATAGGGGGTGTTTTGTGGTCAAATATTTGCTACAAGCCAGAATTTATCTCAGAGGTGGAATCTAATTTAAGATCAGATCCGTGTAGGATGTATTATTTACTAACCCCTAATTTTATAGAGTGTAATAATTCATTTTATGCTCATCAAATTTCTTACCATCATATCAATGCATCAATATAAACCCTGACATCTCACCAGCTTCTAATGTGGAGGTAGAGATGTGGGAAATTGATAAGGGAAGAGATAGTTGCACTATGAGTCCTTATAAGGAGGCCAAAATTTCCTCCACCTATAGAAATTTAAGGAGGAAACTAGGGATCTTATGAATCTCAGCTTCTAGTTTCATAAGCCTTATTTGAATATCTTCTTCCCCAAACTCTTGTTTTGGGGGTGATGGTTACCTCATCAAGTCATCTATCATCTCAGAGTCTAATTGGTTGATTGTGATATGATACTTCCCAGGGTCATTCCTCTGATAGTGATATATTTCTTCAAGTGTGGGATATTGGGAGTCACCTGGGTTCCCCCCATCCGTGTTGTGACCTACATTGTGAGCATGACCCCCATTATGGGTGTTCACTATCCTTCCCCAGAATGATTCTTTGGATCAAGGCATGTTTTTGGAATGGGGAGGAACCATGGACTAGTTGGTGGTGGAGTGGGGAGGACCTCTCAATTAGTTAGTTTTGGTGTGAGGAGAAATTCTTCATTGGTTTTTGATAGTGTGGTGAGGGCATATACATTGGTTTTCCTCATCAATGTATGGCCTATGATAGATTTTCATAGAGCCAATGATTGAGAGATTCAACCAGGACTACCTGAAAGGCGGATGGGGTATTAATACCAGGTAGGGGAAGAAAAATCTTGGTTGAATGGTTATGGGGATCTGGAGAGATGTATCTATAGTTATAAGGTCCACTAGAGTTAATGAAGGTGACTTCTATGAAGCCACATTCTAGGACTACCCCTGGTATTGGTACTAGGTGATCTAGATTTGAGATAGTGGAGCAGGAATGAAGCTAAACTACTCTTTTTCCTATGGGACCGGTCAGTTTTGGCATGCACGAAACTTGATGGAATCCCTCCTAAGAAGTTCCCAATTAATATTCACTATAGGTGTGACTTGAACATACCCTACCTCCTTGGAATAGGAGAGTGACCTATCAGAGCATTCCATGGAAAGGATCCTGAAGTGGTTTTCCATTAGAACAAAGGTGGTTTCCCCTACCCAATCCATGGGGTCAGTGGTGTCAGTAAGGTATCAATACCTTAAGGTCTTGTTGGGCCATATCCCTAGTGGGTATGACCCTTTTCTGCTTATATTGGTGAACAAGAACATCGATCAGCCTCTTCTAGATGATCTTGAAGGGTGAAACTTGGTTTGGAAACCTATTAGATGAAGATGCAGTGTATTCCATGTTAGTAACATAGTCATGTGTAATTATCACAATAAAATTTTCTTTACCCCTTCTTTGTTTAGTATTAGGTCACTGATTTCCTATAGCTTGAGTCCTATAAGGAATGTTAATTTATTCATCAATACATATAAAATGAAATTGAAGTCCAATACCCCAATGTTTTCCATTCTTACTGAAATAGAAGAGGGGTCCATACTAATGATGTGGTAGATTGAGGATTCCCAACGTTATATTCCCCAAGTCATAGGAATGTTTTATTCTTGGCCCACCACTACCCTAGTGGGACTTGGCATTGAATATCTAAATCTAATGACATGAAAATATATCAGTACCCCAATGAAACTAGTACCCATAGTTTAAGGAGAATAGTTTTACATTTGGTTCACCTTTTTTTCTTTTTGATGCTTTCATCAGGGACCCATGCCATAAGTTCTTTTGTTTCCCCATATTCCTACTTTCAAATGGTAGTTCGATTCCATCACTTTAATCGGTGATTTAAGCTCCTTGATCGAAATGGGTTTATGGTATATTGATTCTTCTTTCCATAGATTCCTTGTTGGATCTCTTATCCTTGTCTGAGTCTACTTCATTGATTTAAGTCATGTACGTGAAACTCGTTATCAATGTTATCTCGAGGTGGAAGTCGATTAATTATGTTGATTATATCTTGATAGGTCAACAACCTTTGGATATAGGAGGTAGTAACATTGGGAATGTTCGGGGAATTTCTGGATGTTGGGTGGGATGGGAACCTATAATGTTTACCCCTTTAATGTTGTAGGTATCACATATGAGGCATATTAGGTGTGGAACCTAAGACATACCATGTCATCTACAAGGTATTTGACACTGAGGGGTGAGTCTTCTAAGTCTATTTACCTTAGGAATCCCATGTTTATTGTATAGAGTATGGATTTTGGATGAAATAATAAGTTTAATGTCTTCTAGAGACGGTTTGGCCGTATGTTTAATGACTTTTAGGGACATATGGGTCAAAGGTTTAACATATTATGAGGATAGATGGGTTGTAGGTTTAACGTCTATTGAGGATAGATGGGTAATATTTTTAACTTATTATATAGACATATGGGTTTTAGGTTTAATGTCTTACGGGGATAGATGGGTCACAGATTTAATGTCTTTCAGGGATAGATGGGTTGCAAGTTTAACATCTTGCAAGGAAAGATAGGTTGTAGGTTTAACATCTTGTGGGGATAGGTGGATGGTTAAGTAGGTCTCTAGGGGGAGTATTTCACACTTGGGATTTGATTAACTGCATCCCCAAGTGGGAGTATTTCAAATGTAGATTTTTTAGAGTGTGTCTACCAATGTGGGAAGATTTCACACATAGGGTTGTCGATATTGAACCCCACAAAGGCATCCTACATACCCTATTTAGATATGGGGATTAAAACCCAGGTAGTTCTATTTCCTAGTTTATGTTCTTATGATAGGACCAATCCATGCAGTTTAACATCATATGGGAAAGACACTCGTGTTGCAGAAGGAGCGTCAAATAGGGATGGTGTTGTACTTACACATAGAAGCTTTTAATGTTGGGGTTTCTTCCAATGATAGGGGAAATGGTGGAATCCCATTATTTTTTTACATGTGGAATCTTGTATTCATCACACAGTGTAAGACTCATGGGTTTATCCCATTCCATCCATAAACAGGGCATCTGATATTCATCGCATAGGGTGAGGCTACAATTTTACATCATGTGTTGAGGATGTTTCCTTGCAGTTTAATTTTGTATAACTAGTACATGGTTATGGATTAAACCCTAAGGAGGACAATTTCATGGAAAAATTAAGATTAAAAAATGAAATACCAACCATGATAGGTAAGATGTTCCCCTCGGTGATGTCACCTTTAGAGATTATGTGTATACTACCCATGTGAATGCCCCTCTAGGAAGAGCATGGTGGAGGATTAGAAATTGGGATTCCCAATGTTAGGCCTTTTATTCTTAAGTGAAAATTGAATTAGGGTACCAATGTTTAGGAGAAAAGGTTATCATTTTTGGTACATGCTGTATGGAGGTTTGGGGTGTGGTTGAACCAGTTTTGGATGATCACAAGGGATATGGGAACTCAACTTTAAAGAAATGGGATTAGGTGAAAGGATGAACCAAAAAGAGACATGGGGGATAGGTTTTGAAAAAGTTTGGGATTCTTGAAAATTTTGGGCTTTCTGAAGGACAAGGGTCTCATAGAGGTCCGGGGTCTCATGAAATAATATGTTTCATGAAATAGGGTGACCTTTCCACAGGGTAAAGTCTTGATTTTTAGGGGGCTGGTTTTATGAAGGACAATTATTTCAAAAAACCCCAAGATTCAAAAGGTATTTCTTCTTATGTGAAGGCCATGTACCTTCAAAAAAGGCATATATACCATGTTATGAGGTTATTAAAAACCCATGAGAGTCTATTTTTCTAAAGATGGATACATTTAAAAATCCATCTTCTCTCTCACTTGTGAAGTTTCTAAGTTTCATGAATTCAAATATTTTATTGGTAGCTAAAAGGTCATGTATTATTAAATATCAGACATAGGGGAGTATTTACAGGACCAATGGAGGTAAATGAATTTGTTACATGATATATGGAGGCTTTCATGGAAGGTTATGAGCTTCACAGACTCACAAGTTTCCATGAATCAGAGTTACGGTGAGCGAAGGTTACCATCAAAGCTGCTTTCCTTTGGAGACTTTCATGAATTGAAGTTTTGAGAACTGGACCTACACTACACAGATGTTTCCATCAAATATCTTTATAACTAGATACTTTCTTGAGATACTACCTTTTTCATAGGTCTATACCTTCATAAATCTATCCCCTTGATTGAATTTTTAATCCGTTTTCCCAAAATTAACTTTGAACTAATCGTTCCTTCTTGACCTATCATATGACATGTGTATTTCCACATCAACAGTTACTGAGTATTTTATCTAGATTATTTACTCCCAAGATAAGGTGTTATGACGTAAATCCATTCTGTCAATCTATAAATTGTAGTAACATAGGGTGATTCACATGAGATATTGGAGTAATAATACTATATGAGGAAGTAATGGCCTCACCTGTTTATTGATCAAAATTGTTTAGGTTGAATTTTTTGGGGAAAAAGGTGACATAGTGGGGAGAATTGACACAACCATAATGTCATTTTAAAGTATGAATTTATTCTATATTGATTTTTATTATTTTTCTTTATTTTATGCCTTTTATCCTTTGAAATTTATAAAAATGTGGAATATGGATAGGTGTACACGGTTATCACATAGTTTGTAAGTATCCATTTCCCTAGGCCATGAAAGGGGTGTTGGGTGTTCCAGTGGAGTGTGAATAGATGATATCACAAACCAACCATATTCATACCTCCATCAAACACTTGGTACATCCTATAACATACTTGATGGACTTATTTGATCCCATCAAGATGATGATAAGAATCATTCATATAAATACAATAATTGGGGATAATTTAACCCATGAAAACATTTTAAAAGGGAATAGAAAATGAGCATGACAACTTTGTACATCAGAGGTCCATACACTACCAGGAAATCAACAATGCAACATAATATTAGTTAAATTATTTAAAAAATGAAATATCTCATATCACCTCCTAACTACTATAAATATAATATATCTTTGTCCCACTACTAACTCAATGTATATAAATCACCACTAATAACCATAATTGAAAATAGGTAAAGGAAAACATGTCAAATAGGATAAAGACAAATAAATAAAACAATACAACTGACATACCTCCATGTGACCAAGGGTCACAGTCCAAACCCAACCCAAAATTTCTCCATGAGAAAACAACAGTGGAACCAAAACCTATAACTAAAATTTAATGACACGTGTGAGAAAAGATCTTAGTAGGAATGAAAAACAACCACACCCCCACGGATATTCTTCAAATAAAGAATCTATATCATGCTAGATTAAAATAAATTATTAAAAGATTTTTTTCGATCTTAAGAACATAAGAACCAATGTTATTATCATATTCATTTTATAAACCTTACCTTTTAATTTCATTAAACGAAAACAATTACTTTAATAATAATTTTCAATATTGATCCTCCTTTATTAAAACACCCATTTGAACACTAGATTTTTATAATAAAATAGTTTTTTCAATACACTTTATAAAACCAATTTAATAAATAAAAAATGTGCCTAAGAATGAATAAAATAAATCATAGAAGTATTATTTCATGAGAAAGTAGGATAAGAAGTACCAAAATATCAGGGCCAGAATAAACCATACAATAATATTTCTATATAGGGAATATGGGAAATATACCCTATTATTTTAAGGGATATAGGAACCTTTAACCTATACAACCCTGATTAGGGAGACCCTGAGTTCGTGTGAATGTAACTATATTTATGTCATTGGGTAATAGAATTTATATGTCACTAGACTACTGATATGTGTATATCATTGCATATCTAGTAAAGGCGGCACCTTAACTAGTGGAATAGACCCTGTCTGGTCTTGGATTTCCTACCCAATTACCTAGCTTCTCATGATTTATAAATACTAATAGAAACTACAAAAAAAATCACACCATCATTAATCACTTTATCAAATATTATAAACATATAAAAATGAATAAACATGTAAGTGTAAATTAAAACATTCATCCAAATATTTTAATAATTAAGTTATAATAAAAACACCATGGAACTACTATTGAAAGTTAATTTAAGTTTTAAAAATATATTTTTAAGGTTTTAAACAGGACATAGAATTCACCTTATAAATCCACTTAAACTTTTATTGGAAAAATGGGTTTGAGTAACCAAATTTAGATTCCAAAGGTTTTCATTTAACATTAGTATCTCATATATTCACACATATATATAAACTTCTTATTTCAAAAATTCACATGTTTTCATGTGAATGTGTACATATGTGAGTTTGTGTGTGTTGGCCTGTGTATATGAAAGTAACTACCAAATATGTAAAAATACATTTGAAAATATTACTCTTTTATTCAAAACCATTCTTGGCATATTTTACAGATACTTGGAATTTTATGTATTACTTGAAATTATAAGTAAAATTACAATAACAATATATAATTTCATTTCAAAACCAAAAAAACCCTTTAAAACTTCAAGAATCATGAGAAAAATTATTTCAAGAAATTCATCAAACACTTGGTGTGGAAAGCAGTTTCCAAACAATGTTAAATCACACATTTTGAAATGAAAAGTTTATTTTATTCAATAGAAACCAAGTAGAACATGGTTCCCATTTCAAAGAGACTCATAAATATATTTATTATTTTCAAGAAACATCTAAAATATGTGTTTAGTATAAAAAAATTCAAGGGTCTCTAAAATTTAATCCTTAAATATGGGGAAATCTACCAAGAACAAACACATATATGGAAACCCATTCAAAGTAGAAGACGTGAAGACCCCTAGAATAATACCCATGCCCTAAAGATCAAGGAAATGTGAAATAAAATGAAAAACCCACTTCTTGTAGGGTTTAAAATGGTTCATGGGTCAAAAAATTTGTAATACATCATAGGGATGGGTTGGGTTGGGGAAAATCATAGCACCACACACTACGAAAAAAATAAGCGATGCCCAATATAAAATATTAACTATCATAATATCCCCAAAATTTTTTATTCCTACTAAGGTAATAATTTATCCTATACATAAGTCTATGAAAAAATTATCGTTGTGGATAACAAGTCACCATAAACCCAAAAAGGAATAACAAATCTATAATACTAGATTAAACTCTATAAAGAAAAAACAATCCAAAATGATGGTCACATGATCTTTTTTAAAACATCATAAGGGGATACAGAATTTAATAAAACTTAGATAAAAATCAACATGGACCTATCCTTGTGTCGAAAGTGAAAGAATTAGTAACCTAAGACCTCTATCTTAGAACATGAGCTCATGGAAAATCAAATTAGGTAAACAAAATAACACACATCTTAGTCACCCAAACTCATACCCAATACTCCCCATGTATAATCCCTCAAAAAAATACCACATAATCAGAACACCATCATTTAGAACCCAAAAATCTAAAAAAATTTACTAAAACATGAGTACTAAAAAATAATTATCTTTCTTAAAATAATTAATAAGTAAGAAATAAATGGAAAACATCGATATTAAAAATAATAAATTTTCTGTTACTTGAAATTAATAAGCAAAAGGATTCAAATGAAACCAAAATTGGAAGAATAAAATATCCCAAAACACGGTAAATCAAACATCCCAAACCATAATTCCAAAGATCAGGAGACAAAAAAGGACTCCAAACAAGGGGTTTTTACCCTCTACTTCACTTGGATCTCCATTATAATAAACAATTAGAAAGAATATTATTGATTCCAAAGAGGTAAAACTCTAATAAAACTCTAAGGAACTGAATTTTTATGACCCTTCAGGAATATTCTGGTAGGAATTCCTTAAATGATAGAAAACGTGAAATACCTCATCAAAATATCTAAAACCTAAACCCCATACAATCAAATTAAAATCCCAACTCAAATTGAAAACCCAAAATAATAAATCACAATCACTTAACAATTAAAAAATCCCCATTTTAAATAATTTGAAACTATATGATCTATTTTAAAATCAGTAATATATTATTTAAAATATTTTAAAAATACCAAAATTAAATTTTAAAACACTTGAAAATTTTCAAAACATTATACCCCCTACAACTTTACATCAAATAATACTTTATTAACTAAAAACCCCCATTCTTAAAATCAATGATAATTTTCAATGATATTTTATTGATATCATCATTAAAATCCAAAATATTTTCCTCATTTCAAAATGGTTCATAAATACACTTTAGTAACTTTAAAACCAAAATATATTCCTTCAAATCATATTTATACTTTAAGACTCGAACTAATATTTTCTAAATAAATTATTGAGACACTTTACATTAGTTTTAAAATTAACTCTTAGTAATTAAAATAAAGTTATGCTTTTATTTAGAAATTTATTTTAACAACCCATTTAACCATTAAAAACTATTTTTATAAATCTAAACCCCAAATTAATTTTCAAACAACTTTATAAAACACACTCACTATTTTGAAAACCCAAATCATCCCATTTTAAACCAATCTTTCAAAATTTTAAAAACACATTTCACTTAAATAGCATGAACATGACATAATAAAAATAGTTTGGAAATAAAGAAATCCCAAACATAAAATTAAATAAGATTAAGTGACCACAAGTGACAAAACCACATGGTTGGAGGGCCAGGTTCCAATCAACCCATGGTTATATAGAGTTACTCAGAACCATTCACATGGGATCGACATAGTTTTTCAGACCTAGTGAGCTCACCAGGTGTAACTGGTTCCACTCTCACTTCACCCCAAACATGAAATGTTTTATAAACATTCCACATATGGTTAATAAAACCCAAAACACTATTTATTTAAATTAAAAAACCCAACAAAAAATCTCAATACAAGTAACACATCCAACAACCCATATAATCTTTAACAAAATCAAAAACAAAACAATCATAAATACAAATACACCAAATATGGATATGGAAAACTCAAAACTCAAGGATCAATCCAACTTCCCATGTATGATTGAAGTTTATAACAAGTAAGAGATCAAAACACTATTCCATATCCTTACTCTCAAGTCCCAATAGTCCTATATTCATCTATCAGACACACCCAAATAAAAAAGGGTTCTTTAAAACATAGTCCTTCCTAGGAACCTAGGATCTGTTGTCATTTTTTCATGAACAAACTTCAGTCATCCCTTCATTAGACACTCAGTATAGACCATGACATACTCGAGGGTCATCACTAATCCCCTTAGGATGACAAAAAGAATCATTAGAATAAATTAAATCCTTGGTGACAACTTCACACATTAAATGATTTAAATATGTAGTAGAAAACAGGCATCCCCAATCAATATATTGGAGGTCTATACACTGACTAGAATGAAACAACACAATATAAAAGTAATTAAATGAATTAAACAAATAAATCCCTTATCTCACCTCTAAGTACCTCACATAGAATAACCCTTTGTCCCACTATGACCTCCACATATATAAAGTGTCACCAATAATCATAACTAAAATAAAGTAAAGGCCTACTTGGTTAATGCAATACAAAATATAAATTAAACAACACAACTAACATGCCTCCATATGACCAAGGGTAACCATGAAAACACATACCAGACGTATTCCATGAGAAAACTAGAGTAGAACCAAAACCTATGACTGATATGTAATTATAAGAATGAGCAAAGAGATTAGTAGGCATGCTAAATAATCACACCCCATGCATAGTCTTTAAATAAATGATCCATATAATTCAAGTATGATATTCATTATTTAAAGTTGTTTTTTAAATATTAAGCACATAAGAACCAATTTAATTTTCATATTAATTTTATAAACCATCCTTTTTAGTTTCTCTAGAATAAAAAAATCACTTTTATAACAATTTGTGGAAATTATCCTCCTTTATAAAAAATATAATTGAACAAAAGTTTTTTAAACCACTTGTTAAAATAAGTTTTTTAATACACTTATGAGAAATAATTTTGTAAAAATAATTGGGATAAAAAATAAATACAATAAATACTTGAAGTATTATAGCACGATAAAGTAGGATAATCAGTACCAAAATATCAGGGGTAGAATAAACCATAAAATAATATTTCTAAACTATCAACATGGGAAATATAGACGAAGGCTACCAAGGCTAGGGGACCCTAGATATTTTATGTTAATAATTAGGGACACTCTAAATTAGTATAAATGGAACTATATATATGTGTCTATGTAGTGGAATTTCTATATCACTATACCAGTGAGAAGTGAACATTGCTTCATCACTAGTAGATGAGACACCTTAACTAGTGGAATGGACCCCATATGATCTAATATTTCCTACCCAAGTACTTGATCTTCCCATTATATTTGGAAACTAACATAAAAAAAATAATGCATAACATCATAATTCACTTTATCAATTATCATAAAAATATAAAAATACATAAACATCTATGATCATAATCAAACATTCATCTAAATACTTTTAGAATTAATTTTCAATCCAAAATCCAGGGAAATACCATTAAAAGTTAATTTAATAATGAAGCATCTATTTTGAAGGTGCCAATTGGACCTTATAACTACCTTTAAAAATCAACGTAAAAACTTATTTTAAAATTAGGTTTGAGTGTCTAAAATTATATTCCCAAGGTTTCCCTCTAATTTTATCCTCATATATATTCTCACATATATATACCTTTTATCAAACAAATTCACACATTATAATGTGAATATGTGTGTGATTGTGTGTGTGTTCCCTTGTATATTAATTTAACAACCAAATAAGTAAAAATTAATTTCCAAACTCACACTTTTATTCAAATACATCCTTGAAATACTTTACCAAAAAATGTAATTTCAAGTATTACATGAAATAAAAATAAAAATTAAAAGGAAAATAAATGATTTAATTTGAAAACAAAAGCAATATTTAAAAACTCAAGACTCATGAGTAAAATTCATTCGAGTAATCTATCGAACACTTAGTGTATAAAATAATTTCTAAACAATGTTAAATCACACATTTTGAAATAAAAATTATATTCCATTCAATGAAAACATGGTGAAACTTGGTTTCCCTTTGAAAGAGACTGGTCGTTATATTTATTGTTATCAAGAAACATCTAAAATATGTGCTTAAATGGAAATAATTCAAGGTTTCATTAATTTAATTCTTTAAACATGGGGAAATATACCTGAAATATGAATCGATGTAGAACATTATTCAAAAATGAATAAGAGAATATACTAAGAAGAAGTATCATTCCTTATGGATCATGGTCACTTGAAATCAAAAATTGAATCCACTTAGGGTTCAACCTAATGGCGTGTGTACCAATTGATAAGGGAAAAATGAGATGTATGAGATAGAGGAAGGTAGGAAAGCCTAACTTTAGGAGATTTGAACTTGTAAACTTAATAAAAATCCTTAGCATATCCATGTAGTAGGAATAACATAAGGGATAAGTTGTGACTATGAGGGGGTTCTTGGCTTGGGTCCCACTAAATAGATAAGGGGGGTCTTTTCTTAGGGAAAAAGAATACGAGGTAAAAAGGGTAAAATCTATTTTTTAAGCATAGGAATTTTGTACAGTTTGGCCACATGATTGGACAAACCATGTACCCCCTACTTGGAGTCCTAGAACACCATATATGGGTATGACACATGGTTTTACAAACCCATCACCAATCATTCATATTGTATTTTTTAGATTATAGATTTATTTTCTTAGTGTGTGCATGGTTTCTACGAATTATGCTTTAACAGTGTTCAATGATGAAATTCTAAAATTTTCAAATTTCAAACTAGATCGACATGAAATTAGAGGAAAATATTAAAAATAATTAATTATATAAAATAATTAAGGCAAATAGGGTTGGGGTGTGATATTTGGTGCATGTTTTACCAAAACATCTAGCTAAACTATGTGGCTTCCTTAAGTATGTATAGTGTCATCCGCATGGTTGGTGCACAATTTGGTAAACTATATAGTCTTCCCAAATTCATTAAAAATGTGATTTTACTTTTTTTTACCCCTTAATCATTTTAACTCCTTTACCCTCATTCTTCCCAAACTCATTCTTCTAAGTCCCTAACAAATTGATCACATGTTCTCCCTTTCCCATTGGGTTGATTTTAAGTGGATTTTTACTATGTTTCTTCAAGAAATATCTTAGTGAGTGATCTTACTTCACTTCCTTGGATCTGTTATCTCTTTACCTCTTGGTTTTATTATTCCCCTATAGAAATGGTTAGTTAATTTTGGTGTTGGAAAAAAATTAATTAAGGGTGTTGTTTCATTGTGGATTCCTTTTAGATTCTAAAGGTCTTTCCCCATATTCTCAATTGGGTTCTCTCCATTTTCTAATAGTTTAATAGATAAAATGTAGGTGGTTTAATGGGATACATTTTTTAGGTGAATGAACTATTCTTCATTTATTTCAAAGGTAATTTTAAATTATTTGAAATAATTTTTCACTATACTTTTAGACTTTTATATGTGATATATTTTTTCCAATTTGTTCGTTATTAATATGAATATGTAAAGTGATTACTAAATCATGTTTTATATGTATAGAAACTGGTGACACATAACCTGTTTTCAATAAATTTCTTTTTTGAATTGAAATTTATTTTTATGATAAGGATAAACTAGTTTTTCTAAGTGGGATTTAGGGTTCTTAGGAGAGAACCTAGGACCAAAACTATTAGAAAATTATATAATCTCTCATGAATTGAGTTACATGGATAGGGTTCCACTTACCAGGGTGTGCCCTTTATTCTAGGAATTGAATATTCCATCCTTAGTGACCTATGTGATGTTTAATATGATTGGTTTGAGAATATGGTTGTATATGGATCTTAGAAATCCTTAACCTTGGATACTTTAGGTAATATACCATGATGATTTTTTTGAAAATTTGGTTTATTTGGATTTCACTTTTATTATATAATTTTTAAACAAATTTGTTACATGTTACTTGAATTTAAAGTGTTAAAATAATATTTTCATATGGTTTACTTTAAAACTAGCATGCTTGGATGTATCTAACAAAATTTACTCATTCAACACTTGGTGGAATCCTACTGGGCTATTTTTTCTCACACCCTACATTCACCCAATGGGTGTATATTGACATTGTTTGACAAATATAGTTAAATGAAATGTGGAACTTGTAAAGAGTGGATATTCATGTTAATAAGGATTTGGTGTAGGTGGTGACTTAGTGGGGAGTTATCCCTCATTCACACGTAGAAGAGTGTCCATCTTTTGGGTTAATTTTGGTCTTTATTATAAACATACACACTCATATCACCACTTCAGATTCCCATATCATTCCCTTAGTATATTTATGTTTATTTCCCATTTTTGGTTATGTCATGGATGATGTTTTATATCATTATACTTTGTTTTCATTTTTTTCCTACAGTTTTCATTTATGAATATGTGTTGTTGATGGTTTATCATTATTTATTTATTTATATGAGTACATGCCCTTAAAATATATAGTGAGTTCATGTTGGGTTTAAATTTGGATCCCTCTTGATGATATTTTAGATTATCAAGAAAAATTATTCACAAGTAATATTTCAGGATGATAGGGCACTTGTTTTCAGCATTGGGGACTTGAAACTCCCTTCAGGCCTTATCATGGGTTGGGTTGGGACCCCAGTCAAGGGTAACCTAGGTTGGTTATTGAATGATTTATATCAACCTTAGACCCAGTGATCAATCATAATATATTAGAAATATAGTTAAAAATAACCAATAATAATTTAATTGATTTTTAGAAACCCATTATTACTCTACAAACTCAATCAACCATTAAGAAACTCCCATAGGAGAAGCAATATTGTAATTACCCATTTCATTATTCCAAATTAACCCTAATAGTTAATTCCTTATTTAATATCCATTCCATTTCCAAAATCCTATAGTGAATAATTCATTGATCCATCCAGCATCTATTTTACCCTTGATAGAAGAATCACCCCATCCTTTCTGACTGATACCAATTCACTTATTAATTTTCCAACCCCATACCTTCATGTTTTGTTCCCTACATTTGTTTCTCAAATATCATTCATGCATAATCATTGGAATTAAAAGATAAATTATTTCATGTGGAAAAAAAGTAATATCCCTAGATAATAATGGAATATTTTTAATCAAAGTAACTATATAAGATCACTTTGATTAGAGAAATCAAATAAATATGATCAAAATGATGAAAATAATAGGTTTGTATAAATCGCTCCAAAAAATGATAAAAATAGATTAAAAGAACCATCATTATATTATAATTATTGAGGTATTGATAAAATCACTAACAGATAGAAAATATATTATGTAATGAAGAATAAAGGAAGAAATAAATGGAATTCCCAAACTAATATTGACCCCCTACTCCCAAATGAATAATAAAATCAATTACCTTTAAAACCCCCTTTAAAATCCCAAAAAACTCTACTTTTAAAAAAATGTGAGGTTGGTTTTATAGTTAAATAACCATACACCCAAATTTGAAACACAAACTTGACTGAGATTCATAGCCATATACCTTTGTACCCAAATTAATCATTTTATCTTGTAAACTATGCATTTCATCTTTTCATCCTAAAAGACCCTGATTTTGATAATTGGGTTTCGAAACTCTCCAAAATAAATATACAAATCAAAGTAAACATGAAATATATATGGGATATTTTTTTTGTTTATTCCTAGATTTCTCTATCAAATCACAATTTAAAGTCATCATTCTAATGTTTTCCCTTAATAAAATCCTATCAAATTTCATTAGTTCAACAAAATGATAACCCAAACCCATCCCAAATAGACTATAGGGGATTTCCATACTAACCCCTAACTACTAACATGGACTAAACAATTTTTTATTACCCATACCACCCCATTTTAATTAAAATAGATACGATAATACCAAATCAATTTAAGGAAACTTGAAATTTCAAGCCAAAATCACTAATCGTAAAATGTAGGGTGTTACATGTTTTGTCACTATTTTGATAGTGGGATAATAGTTTATGGTTATTGGTATATATGAGAATAAAAAAATTTATAAATCAACCTTAAAATAAATATTCAGGTAAGATTATGTTTTAATATGTCTGATAATATTCTAAGATAATACATTTTGTGATTATTTAATAATATCATGTGACATTTGTAATTGTTAGGTTGTTTTTTAAATGTTTTTTGATAATTTTAAATTTTCTCTTCCATATTTTAAGTTTTTGGTAACCTTAAAATATTAATTCATTTAAAATTTACTAATAGATGAAATGACTTAAGTAATATTATATGAAGTTATATTTTTTTCCATGCTAAATATTTTGTGAAATGGAATTTTCTTATTTAATCATTATTTATATACCATGAGGATGAAAATAATTTTTTATGAATTTTTTGTCGGTAAATAAATTTTTTATCATTGATTTGGGTACATATATTCATAATAATAATTTTTTAAATATTAAAGTCTTCTACAATTGAATTGAACTAAGATCTTTGTAGATATAAAATTTTTTTGGTTATGGAGTAGTATGTTATGTGTGGGAACGCATAGAATTTATGTTATGCAATAAATTAAATTAAATTAAAAAATACAAAACATTTAAAAATGAATTTTTTTATACTAAAAATATAAACATTATAAACATACACAAAACATAATTTTTTAAAACAACCTATCAGGCAAAACATAGTTTATTAATGAATAATAAAACATGTATTTAACAAAACATCTACAAAAAAAATTATTCCCCTAAAATGGCACAAAAAATTAACCCTGGTATTATATTTACATGTTTCTCTGAAAATATTCATGATACAAATAAAATTTGAATACAATTTACAATCCAACATATAAAAAATTATTTATTTCATTTTTGAATGTTACATTAACAAAACTTTCTACAACTACCACATAATATTTTTCCTAAAAAAATTTCAAAGTTAGAATGATTTATTATTTTCATTGGTCTCTAATATTTTTTATAAATAAATTAGTATATTCAATAAGTGAAATTTCAACTTCATCATCTTGTGTATTTGAAAAAAATACCAGCACAACCTCATCCTTTATCATTTCACATGTAAAAATATTTAAATAAAAACAATAATAAAAACAAAAATAATATTGTAAAAAATAATTGTTCTAATAAACAAAATGTTTTGTGGGACATATTCTTGATTTTATGTGGCTATAAAAAAATATTCTTGTTATGTTGAAGATGAAATGTTATATGAATAATGATGTTACACCATCTATATATAATTTTTTTATTTTTCAAAATAAAATTTTTTATGGCGGAAAATATATAACTATTTTGTGAAAGTAGTTATGTAATTTCTAGTAATTAAATGTTATATAAATAAAAATATATTTTTATAACCTTCTAAATGTTATTCAACTATAAAGGTATGTGTTATTTTTGTTTTATATAGTTGAAGGTATCATCTATTATAAGGATAATACTTGTTCTACAATAATTATCTAAAATATCAATATGTAAATATTATTTCCCTAAGTTTATTAAGTTTTAGATATCTTAATAAAATATTTTTTTCTAAAAATAAATAAAGGTTCTATAGATTATTTTGTGTAATTTCCAAAAGTTAAACATTTTTTGAACTTAAATATCTATGTTCCACCTTATAAATGTATTTCAACTATAAACTTATATGTTTTTTAGATCTTTTATAAGTGAATACATTAAATTTTTTTGATATAATACATATTCGGTAATAATTATCTCTTGTAGCTATATAAAATTATCTTTTGTCTAAACTTATTAAATTTTATGTGCATATAAATATTTTATAAATCATAGACATCATGTTATATGAATAAAGTGTTGTGTTTTTTCATGATATAATGTTATATGAAATTAAAAAATCTATATCTCGTATTGTATTTAAAATCTCAACATTCATAGAGAATAGGAATTGTTAATATAAAAAATCAACTATAGATTATATAGTTTTACAAAAACAAACATGCTTTATAAAAAATCAAACATCTCACTTAGTCCTCTATATTTTACATATGTGAAGGAGATATACCCTAAAACCTAACGTATATATGATATATATTATTGTATATCCTCGTGTATAATTAGGTATGTCGTATGGTATGGAATCTAGTTTATAAAAGATATATTTTATACTGTTATGGGTATTTAATTTTATATGATATATAATGTCGTGTCATATCTTCCTAAACTAAATCATAATTTATTTTTTCGCTATATTATAATAAAGTGGTGGTGGTTCATTTTATTGTATGATTAATGTATCATACGAAAATTTATTAAAGGAAGTTGAGTGATGAGTTTTAGAATTCAAATATCTTCCACATAAATGATATCATTATCATTTAATGTGGTGAAACATATAAGAGAATCTATAATACATTTATATGAAAAATCTATATCAGACAAGGGTTATAAGAGTTGTAACCACATGCTATTTAATCATACATTATTAATACATGAGTAAATTCATGGAGGATTATAAAGCATAATTGAGGCCTATATAAAGTGGTTTAAAGCTATGAAAATATAACTCAAACTATTCATGGTTCATTTGAATTCTTTTAATCCAAAACGTGTTTTATCCTTCTACCTTTACCTAGAGAGATACTAAAATATCATGGTATTGATAGATAATATGACCCAAAATGGTTAATTAAGGGATTTTCAGGGATATATTATACAGGAATGATCCCATTAGTTTATTCTAGATGATCTTCATCAATATCTTGGATGAATATGGGATGATAAAAAAAAAGTTGGTCTAAGGTACACACATGTTCTTTATTTTACTTTATATATGGTTTTGGTTTCAGGTCATGGAGATCTTGTTTATGAGTTTATTTATTTCATTACACCACATGAATAAGTGTTATTCAATCCTTAGAAACAGTTTAGTTATGTTAGAGCCTTATCATGCTTCTTTATTCACAAAATCATTATTCAAATGAAGAAGAATTAGATATTATATTGGATATTATAAGAAATGGTATATATTTTCCTTTGAAAAATTGATATCGTAATTGTTATTGTGAAATAAGATAAAGAAATTGAATTGTGGGTTATTTTATGATGTGTGATATCATAAGTTTGGATTGGTTCATCTTTTGTGATATAGAATATCACAACACACGGTCCAATTTAATTCCTTCAGTTTTCAACATATTATAAAGTATGACATATAATGGAACCAATATGAATTGTTCATGTGGATGAAAATAGAGAATATTATCATCATTATGACTTAATGGATATCGTAAAATAATATTTTCCATGTGTTGAAGGGTATATCGCAATCCATTGCACCCTTGTCGTAAGCCACAATATTAGTTTTTATATTATACCATGGATTATGATATTAAGATATAAAAAAATGTAATAGATGGTGGATGATTATTTTTTTCAATCTCTAGAATTTCAATTTTAAATCATGATATAGGTTTTTCACTCTATTTTGGATTGCGACACAGAACAGTTGTAAAATAAAATATATATAATAATTTATTTTTTCTATTTTTCAATTATAAATTGAATCATATAATTTATAATTTTCTTATAAATTATAGAAAATGAATTTTGAGATATTGATTTAATTTATATAGAGTTATTTATTTATAAAACATTTATAATTAATTATTAAATGTTTATGAAACATTTAATAAATAGATATCGATAATATTAAGTATTAAAACTATAATATTTTTTGAATTTAAACAGCATGACGTATAATTTGGATATAATTTTTATATATATAAATTATAATGGTAATTTATAAAATAATTATATATTATAAAATAAATAAAATATAAAAATATTTATATTAAATTATGAATTTTTCATAATATTTAATTTGAAATGTTCAAAATAAAGGCCTTGATTATGGAAATTAATTGAATAATATAAAAATGAATTGTGATAATTGATATTATCATAGTTTAAACAATATTAATTATGTGATATTTTGATAATATAAAATTTTTACATAGTGTATTTGAAATAGAATATGTTCATATTTCATATAATATCCAATATTTAATTAAATACCATATAAAAGATAGTATGAAGTAGTTCATGTTGGGAAAAAATATAAAGTGTTTATATTTATTTAATAATTGGATATCCATAATACAATAATAAATTATAAAGTGTTTATAATTTCATTAGTTATGGATTATTTATTAAATGTATTTCACATGTCTATATTTATAATATGATCATTTATTTAGTATTATTCCCAACTTCATTCACGAGTTTAAATTATTTATATTATGAATGGATTTCTTCTTAGTTTAAATTGTTAATATTATTTTATATATTATTATACATATATTTAAGAATTTTTTTATATGTATGATAATTTATGCAGCTTCCTTGATATTGCAACATGCCAAATTTAAAAATTATGACCTTATAAACTACTGTATAAGAGGTGATTAGGGTCAAACTATAAAGAGAATAAGCAGAGACACTAGGAATATCAACTTGGAATAATTTCTAGACAGATGAGTTTTTAATGTGATTAATGACTAAAAATTATAAAAAAACTAAATAAATATTTTAAAATGGTTATTTAAATTAACTGAAACTATATAAGAGAGGAACCAAGTGGAGAGATAGGTATTAGAGTTGTGGTGTTCATTAAAGTGCATGCTGTGAAAGTAATTTAATTCCCACATATAAATATTTATTTAATCAATTATCACAGATTCCTAATTTAATTATAATACTTTCAATTCACATTCATTGATGTTAGTTAGTACATTAATATTTTACACAAATTATTCAACATTTCATTCTTTGATTTGATGAACAATTATCTAGACATTCAAGAATCAAATCACTTGGTGAAATGCAATAACCCGTTTCTCACAAAGTCGAAGTATCTATATTTGTCAAGTTCTCTAGCATAAGATTACTTATTAGGTATGAACCATGAATGTTTAAAAGGTGAATCAAAAAA
Organism: Viscum album; assembly: GCA_963277665.1. Classification (NCBI taxonomy): domain Eukaryota; kingdom Viridiplantae; phylum Streptophyta; class Magnoliopsida; order Santalales; family Viscaceae; genus Viscum; species Viscum album. The sequence continues at coordinate 829,379,974 of OY728165.1, forward strand.
ATATTAATTTTCCAATTAATATATTTATTTATTTGGAATTCACTCATGTGTGATTAATGATTCTCTCTCTCATTACCGATTCTGAAAAAAATCTTTGATGATCTCCCATATGTGATTACTTATTAGGTATCATGAGAACTGAAAACAATGAATGTGTTTTAACCCCATATGAATTAAATTTTAAATATATTCAATTAAATAAATAAACATAAAAATAATATAAATTATTGACAATAAAAAATGGAAACAAAATAAGACATACAATTATCATCACATTCATCAAACTCTGACATAAATAAATCATCCACGAATCACATGAACATACCACATAAAATAATGAAACTAATTTACTATATTCATTTAGATGTAACTATCACAAAAATACTTTTTCCAAAATCATTGTATGAAAATCATCACCCTTTCGATCACTAGAACGTCAACCAAGAATTTCTCATAATAAATCACAAACCCAAAAAGTAAAAAAATGATGACCACTCTCTACTAAATATTTCATTTGTTGGAAGTATAAACTTGGTTTTCTATGTATGGAACCTACCTTCACTATTTTAGTGAAGGCTGATAAATTTTAATGATCACTACTAGACGTGTTTTCATTCGGAGGATTAAGCGGTACCTACTACACTGAATTTTTGGAATTGTATTTATGATTGTTTTCCCAAATTTGTTTTGTTATAAGTTGTATCCCTATAAATAGGGTTTGATGTAATCGTTATATGATCAATATGAGAAAATAAATAAAACCTAGTGTTTCTGATATATTTTAGTTCCTGTGAATTTATTATGATCACCTCAAGTGATCTTCATCTGTGTTTGCTGTTGCGAGACCCTCCATCAGTGGTATTAGAGGGTTTATAGGTGAGTTGCACTGAGGGTGATCTATGAGATCTACAACTGATCAACTATTGTAGTGTCAAAATAAGAATAAGTTGAATAGTTCACCAAATTCTCACTTCGCATGGTTGGTTTTTCCATTCAACCTTTTGTTTTTATCTATCTCACCATTTGTTATCCTTTGAAATTTGGAAAAGGCTTCTCTTTTTTATTCCCCATGTTGTTTTTTCCACTTTAGTATCATTTTATAACTTTACAAAAAAGTGATTTGTCTCCCATGTTACATCCTATTTCAAGTCTCCCTCTCCCAAATTATCATTTTTTCTTCCTTTGGTTTCCAAACACATCCCTTTCTAAAAAAGTAGACCACCTCATTTTCATCTCTCCCTTACCCATCTTACATTTAGATACAAATAAAATTTCCAATTATTTTATGACAAAATATATATGTGTGTGCGATACAAAAGAAATTACTACAATCTATAACATCCAAAAAAATAGTGTATAATTCAAAAAAAATATCATTATTCAATTATAAAAAAAACTATGTTTACAACTCAGAAAAAAAATTGTAATCTATACTATCCAAAGAAATGAATTTCATGGAGATCAAATTTTGATTCTTCTATTATCTCTTAAAATTTTATATGAACATTGATGATGATGATGGATGCCCCCTACCTTTATCTTTCTCCTCCCTATCTGATCTCCCAGAGAAGAATCCATCATCTCCACCTAAAGCTATCAAATTAATGGAGTTTCTATCCAATACAGATGCCTTCCCAAATTTCAAAACCTTTGTCGATGTAGTATCTGGTGACCCATTCACGGGTTCAAGCTTCTTGATGCATCAAAGCCTCATGTTTGTTTCTTTTGTGAATAATATAGGATCCTTATTCCATTGTGTCTGGGTCCCAATAAAGTACCCTAGCAAGGGGCATTTTGAATAACCCAAGGCAGAGGATTCCATGAATGATAATCTGATCCTAAAAAAGGAGTACACAGTGAAAGAATTTCATACTGATGAAATAAACTAGTATGTTTCCTTCTATTTCTGTATTTTTTTCTATGATAATCTCCAGTATTTTTCTTAAATGTTTCTGCATGAGACTTTAAATTTAGTACATCTAATCACTATGGTGAAGTGATTATATTTGTTTTTCATCCACCTTAATGTGATACAAATTCTTGGGTCATAAGGAAAACAAGTTTAAGGGGGGATTTGAAAAGTATAAACTTGATCTTCCAGGGATGGAACATACCTTCAATGTTGTGTTAAAGGGTGAGAAAATTCATTGATCATTGCTAGATGTGTGTGGCTTTGGAGGATTGAGCACCGCCTACTACACTAAATTTATGGACTTGTATTTTTTTTACAATTGTTTTGTTATAAGTTGTATCTATATAAATAGGGTTTTATGTAAGTGTAATATGATAAATCTGAGAAAAGAAATAAAAACTAGTGATACTGCTATATTTTTGTTTCTGTGAATTTATTATGATCACCTCTAGTGATCTCAGCCATGTTTTCCATTGTGACATCCTCCATCATCATTCAATAATTCTAATACGGGTGAGGGTATTGAATACTCATAGGAACTTCCTTTGAAGATAGCGGTGTGATGATCCAGTGATACTCATGTAAGGTTGTTATCCAAGTGATGTGCATGCTTGTAGGGAGAGTGGAGACTGATGGGGTTGGGTGTGAATGGAGAAGGTGGATTTGTAGATTATGGTTAGGGAGGTGATGTGATGATTGGAAATTTTAGTGGAGTAGGGTGAGGTCAGAGGTGGCTTGGTATAATGGCATTAAAGGGAGGTGGCATATGGTCTTGTATGAATGGTAGAAGATGTTCATTGGATAGTTTCACTATAGGTGTTTGGGAGAAGGAAAGAGAGGATGCAGATCACGACCTTTAGATATAGTTCCCCTTGTAGGGGTGGAATGTAATAGGTTACTCTAGATAGGGTTTATGTGTGATGATAATAGAGATGTCCCCTCTATGTGGGCATGATATTCTACATGAAAAATTGAATTTTCATATTTTAAAAACATGTTAATTGATTACCATCAATGTGGTTAAAATAATGAGAATAAATGTGAGATTAAAATAAAAAATAATAGTTATACAAAATTTATTCGATATTTATATCCATATATACAATTAGATATAATAATATAATACATAAAATATAGTGAGTAATTAGTAAAATTTATAATTTATATGAATAATGATAATACTACTATTAAATTTAAATGTAATTAAATAATAATAATAATAAACTAATAATATTAATACGACTAATCTTTATAATAATATAAAATTATAATATAACTTTCAAAAGAGTAATAATTAAAATAATAAAATACTAAACCCTAATTATAATTCTAATATTAAGATTAAATAATACTTCAAATAATATATATATATATATATATGATTATAAATAATAATGTTATGAGTGAATTAAAAATAAGTTAATTATATAATTATACACATAATAATAATAAAAAAATTAATATACAAATTAAATAAACATAAATAACTAATATTAATAAAAAATTTAGTTAAAAAATATATCAAAAGTTTGATGTTTTTCCCAAAGAATATGATAATTCAATGCCTCTCAAAAGTTTGATGTTTTTTCTATTTTCTCTCTCCCTCTCATTTTTCTTCTCTCTTTTTTCAGGGATACAACTCACTAAAATAAAATGGGCAGAAACGTAGGCCAGGATCAACTCCAAAACCCCATGAAATAAATATAAGAAAATATCCCAAAGAAAAGTATAATAAGTAGCTTATAATCTATAGATTCATAGTGAAAGTATGTCATATAGAAACTCTCTAGTTACTAGAGTAATAGGTGATCACTTTTATAGGCACACCTAATGGAGAGGGTTACCATATAATAACCAAAAATATACTCATTATTATAACAAAAAATAATTTATAGTCCTATATCAAAATAAAAGAAATGAATGGAGCTATTGTGATATGTGAAACATATCACATGATGATATAGTGTCGATCTATGTGCATCAAATGGATAGTTTCCCCTTAAACAATCCTCTACATGAATAATTCTCTCTCCCACACATAGATTGAAAATCATCATGTAAAATTTCAATAAATGGGAAGGTAAGGTTATCTTTTATCAGCTTATCCTAAATTTTCTTATTTATAGATTCTAAGGGCTACACAATGGAGAAACTTAATGTGTGGATCAATTGTTCAAAGGGGTGAATAAATCCAAAAAATTGTCTTAGTGATTTTAATGAAACATTCCAAATTCATATCACCATGATATAAAAACATGGAAGGTTCTAGAATACATATCCTAACTAAGATTCCCTCAAGAAATAGTGAAAATAAGATATGTGAAAGTGTTCCAAATTCCTCCTAGGTCTAAAAATATAATTTTGAAAAAAAAACAGATGATCATGAGTAAAAATAAGTGTCTCAAAAATAAAAATAAAAATTATGAAAGAAAATTCAATGAATGAGATGATATTAGAAATAATTTATGTTATGAGATCAATGACCAAATAATTTCAAATTGGAATCATGTTCTTTGACTGGATAGGGACACGAGTGGTATGTCCTAAATTGTAATACTATAGAAATATAGTATCTTTCATACAAATTCAATGATAAAAGAATGTTATTTTTTTATTTAGTTATATTACATGGCATTTTTTATGTGTAAATAAAATATGATAGATTATTTATCACTTTCATGAGTAATTTCATACAGACATGGAGATGTTTCATATATCCAATTAAGCTCTAAAAATGATGTACCTATAAAATCTATACGCAAATATCACATACCCATATCATATCAATTAAATAACACAAAAATAAAATTAAAATGTTGGAGGTAAAAATTTGTATGATTAATTTATCTCCACTTTAGTGTGAAAAGGAAATAGATTGTGTTAAATGATTACCATTTTATTACCTAAAACTAATTTAAGTAAAACTGAGTAAAGTTAATGAAAAATAAACTAATGATGGGTCACTCACTATTGATCACTGATTTTACATTATCTTCATCCAGAAATTGATGACACTCTACTGAGGTCAAGCAGATACCATGTATCTACATCTTTATCAGTAGACATGTTGCATTCATCTATGAAGAAGATAATTTTCCTGTAAGAAACACAATATATTGATAAACACTTGTTGATGAAATGTATGTGTGGAATGAAATTAAAATATCCCATCTCATAAAGGAATTAATATACATCAATTGAAGAAAAACTCGCCAAATAATTGAATCTTTTTAAAAGATAATCTGTAGGATAATCAAGAATATTACCTCTTTGATTGTGCATAAGAGAAGAAATTCCTCTACCAAACTCTTTTAGTGGCTGACTTATATCGATCACATCATTAAATACAGTATCTAGGACATTATGTATCCCAATTCATTTTCACCAAAAAAGTAATAGAATAGAGAGATCCACCAGTTTCCAAATATATTCATGCTTCATTATTTCTAGGATTTCTCATAATTAAAGAGTGTGGTTTACATTTGGGGATATTTATGTGGAGTTTTTTTAACCTTAATGCATAGAGTAGATTGGGTGAGATCAATTGGATTTAGTGACTCCATTATGTGTATAAATATTTCTTTATTAAAATTTTATTCTATATCTCCATCATCATATTTCTCCATTGGCACATATATCACTATGAACTTAGGATCCTCTTGGAAATCCCATTATTCTTATCTTTCTAGAAAATTATAAGTTTTTTCCACCACTAGCACTAACATATTTTCTAAATGTTAAAATGTTTTAGATATATACATTTTGGAAAATGTTTCAAACTCGTAAATATTTTTCTAAAATAGGTGATTTAGTTTCATTTGAAGTGATTTCTTATTGCGTGTGGTAATTCATGGTGTCTTGGCTCATTTATAACTCTACCATAGTAAAGAAGGGTCCCAGATCAATTCCCTATTCATCCTTGAAGTAATTTCCCTCCTAAAAAGGTGGAATTTGAAAAACATAAAAGGAATATATCCTCACTTTATGATGGAAGGGTTTTTAACTCACAAAATAGGGACATGGAATTTCATTTTTTTTGATAGACCATTATATTTTATGTTGTGCAATATGGAGCTCACATATTCTTGAAATGTTATTATATTGGAAGAATCAAATCGTATTGGAGAAGATTCATCGATGATATGATAAGAAGAATGATCAATCAATGTAGTCTCATTATTAAAATTAGGAAATGGATGTTATTTAAATAGAATCTCTAGTATACTTTCCATAAAAAAATTGTTCTGATTTTGAGAATCAATAGGTAGTGAGGCAGCTGATTAGACAATATGAGTCATTTTATTTTCTATATTTTTAATTTTGGAACCCAAATTTACATTTTCTTCATCAAAATATTTCATTGTGGAAACCAAATTTTTATTACATTCTTCTAGAAGTTTGAAAATTGTATTTACCTTATTTATTGAAACAATTATGTTTTGTTCTCATGTTGAAATATTTTATTCATATAGTGATTATAAATTGTTAGTTTCTTCCTACATTGGGCATTGTGGTCCATGTAATGTATGGTTTTGAGATTATGCACATGAGTTTTGAAAGTTTTAAAATATTTGTTGCAATCTAGATAGACAATATGAATTACCTTTAGAATTTTCCAAAAAATATTTACCTTGAGAATACTCAAATGGGGGGTAGTATCTAGAAGCAGAACATAAGGAACAATTCTTGAATGGATCATGAAATTGATTGGAATAATAATCATTAAAATAAATATAATTAGTTAGAGAGATCATATGTGGTGTAAAGTTATATTTCATACTATGAAACATGGGTGGGTAGGGCGAGTATGAGTTGTAACCATGTTGTGTGGACTAAACGATTTTGAACTTATGGGTGTCTTGAATTTTCTTATAGTGAAAAAAAAATACCCAGAGAATATCTGAACATTTTTTTTGTTTTTTTTTCTAAAAACAATTATACCTAAATAACTCCTTTTAAGGATCTATTGGTACTATAATTCTCCAAAAAAAATAGTTCCAAAAATTTGGAATGAACATTCATGACACACAAGATTTAAAAAATTATTTACCTATTAACTATTATAGAAGAAAGAAGTAGGGTTGAACCATAATGAGAATGCATGTAGACAATAGAAATTCCCTCTTCGAAGAATGTTTTGGAATATGAGTTCTTAGTGTGATTAACAACAAAAAATTATAAAAACTAAAAAACTATTTAAAAATGGTTATTTAAATTAAGTAAAACTATGTAAGGGGAACAATAAGTTTATATGGAAGTGTCAGATTTGTAATGTCCATTCAGGTGCATGCGATGACAGTTATTTTATTCCCACATTTGAATATTTACTAAATATATTATTAGAGATTATATATTTAATTAAAATATTATCAAGTCTTATTCTATGATTTTATACAGCAGACCAATATTTCACATAAATTATTCAAAAAAATTCTCTCTGATTTGATGAAAAATTATCTTGAAATTTAAGCATTGAATCACTTTGTAAAATAGGACAACCCGTTTCCCACAAAACTTAAGTATATATTTGTCCTAGGTTTTCTTTAATAAGTTAACTTATTAGGTATCACTCATGAATGTTTAAAAGGACAATTACAAAAAATAATGATTTTTCAATTAATAAATTTACTTATTCAATATTTAATCATGTGTGATTTATGATTCTCTCATGTGTGTGGACAAGTCTAAACTAATAAATTCTTTGATGATCTCCCACCTATGATTATTTATTAGGTATCACATGAATGGGAACTAAAGAATGTGTGCTGACCCCATACAAATTCAATCATATATATATATATAATTAAATAAATATTCTTCTAAATAATATAAAATTATTGGTAATAAAAAATGGAAACAATATAAAGGCATGAAATTACCATCACGTTTGTTACACTTTAACAAAAATAAATCAACCATACATCACAAATACATGCCATATAACATGAAGAAAAGAATTAACCATGTTCTTGTCAACAAAACTATCACCACAAGACTATGTTGATGATATATATATATGAAAATAATCACCCCACCAATCATTGGAATATCAATATAAGAGTTCTCGTAGAAAATAACACACTTCAACAGTCACTGAAATTTTTTCCACTCTCTCCTAACTGTTGCATGTAATAATGTCAACATGGGTGGGGTCTTGAATAATCATGGTAACTTACTCTGAATGTGGTGCTACATTAGTCTGTAAATGTTCATGTAAGGGTATTATGTTGGTGACATGCATGCATTTAGAGAGAGTAGAGGCCAATGGGGTTAGTTTTGAATGGTGAGGGTGGATTGTGGATGCAAGTTATGGTAGTGATGTGGAACTTAGTGATTTTTGTCAAGCAGAAAAAGATTAAAGGCATATTGGTGAAATTTCATGAAAGGGTGGTGGCATCTGGGCTGGTATGAATGAGAGTAGATGGTCACAAGGTGATTTCACTATATATGGTTGGAAATGAGAGGAATGGAGGTAGATCATGGATTGTAGATTTGGTGCCCTGTGTAGGGGTATAATGTCACAGGTCCCTCCATCTAGGGTTTCTATGTGATGATAATGGAGATATACCCTCCATGTATGTATGATATACTGCATGAAAAATAGAATTTCCAAATTTTAAAAACCAATCAATTAATGAAAATCAATGTAATTATAACAGTGAGAATAAATGTGAGATTAAAACTAATAATAATATATATGAAAAATAATTATGTTATATACTTATATATATACATATATTTGGATATATTGTATAATGAGTAGTCATAAATAATAATAATCAGTACACATAATGATAATACTACTATTAAATGTTACTATAATTTAATAATAATAATAATAATAAATTAATTATATTAATACAACTATTGTTAATACTAAAAATATTTAAAATAAGATACAATGCTAATATAAATTAAAAAGGTAAAAATAAAAATACTAAAACCTAGTTCTATTGCTAAAACTAAGATTAAATAATATATCAAATAATATATATATATATAAATGAAATTTGAAATACTAAGGTTGAAAGTTAATTAAAATTAAGATAATTATATAATTATACACTTAATAATAATAATACTAAAATTAATATATACTAGAAATAATATTAAATAACTAATATTAATATAAAATTAACTAAAAAATTAATATATCAAAGAAAATAAAAAAATAAAAAAAGAACCTAAAACACTAATTTTTTTAGAAAAATTAATTAAAACAATGTTGGAAATTTATAAAAAATGTCAGCGAAATCCATGTTCAACAAGTCCATCTTGTATCGGGTTATGAGCTTGAATTGAGAATTTAATTTTATTTTATACATATTAGGTGTTATAATTGTGATGGAATTTAGGTTTCTCTTGATTAAAGAACCATGGTTATAGGGACTTTAGTTTCGACTTCTCCCTATCCTAGGAGCATATACTATGTCTAAAAAAGTTGGGGATGGCTACCTGTCACTCCATGCTTGATCTTATGGGTTTTCTAGTTTCAAAAAAATTTAAGCCTTTGCATGAAAAGGTTTCAGGTACCATATTCATATGATTCATTTAGATGTATGTTAATATACTTGACTTTTAATTTGGTTTAGTAATGTAAGTTATGGTTTTCATAAAGAGTTACAAATAAATATGGATTAAATATATTTATTTGGTGGAAGGAATAAGATTTAAAGCTAAATCATTTAAAGCATTAATATATGTAAATAGAATACATGAGATAAGATGGAGAGATATTAAAAACCCCTTAAAAATATTCTGTTTTAAATTCAATATGAGTAGAAAACTTTTCAATACCACAATTGTCCAATTAGGTAGGTCAAGACAAATTTTTGTGCCCATGAATTATCTTGTTTAAGGAAAGTGGGTGGTGGGTGACACTAATAGGATTAGTTCCATGTATCTGGAATGATATTTAAAATAAACATAGCTATGAAACCCTAATTATATTATGATTTCAAATGTATAATGTTATGTACATGTTATGGATTAGGATAAACAGTTATTCACTAAAATAATGAATAATAATATATGATATGGTTGACATGATTGTATACCTAAATAGCTAAGTGATGGTATAAATGATAAAGTGGCCCAAATATTAGTGAAGTATGGAACTTTCTCTACTAATCAGTATGATGGATATTAAAAGGATTCATCATTTTAGTGCGATATCATTTAATAAATGTTCTTATTAAATTAATAGAAAACATCATACTTATTTATAGAAGCATTTTTTTAGATAAATGGAATCATAGTAATCGAAAATGGGCATGAGATAAATCCCAAAGAAAGAAAAACATAATGGGAAAAACTTTATAGACTGTTATAGGAACTTGAGGATCTTTCTTAAGTAAGAAGTAAAGTTATATATATTGGAACTAAAAATAAAAGATAATCCTCATACTATTTAAGTTAGTTAGAATAGAAATATGCTTATATTATTTTAGGAATAAAAAATGATTTTATTTTATTAATATTTAATTCATTTTATGCCCTGATATTTAACAATTCATTGAGTTCTAAGGAGTTATAGAATTTACATATCAATTAATTATAATTTTTTTATATTTTTTGAAATGGAAAATTTATAAATTTAACTAATTTATTTAATTTTTTAAATAAATGGGTCGTATGATTTTTATTTTCCTTTGTTTTTATGTTTTTTAGGTTAAGAAGTTTTACTGAAGTTGTGAAGAAATATTTGGTTAGGTGTTTATTCAGAAGATTAAACCCCAAGTTTATAAGAGTCATTTAAAATACTATGTAAAGAATTAGAAAATTAATTTTGAACATGAACGAGTAAAACAATACCTATAGAGAGTTTTTGACACCCACCAAATAAGAATCATCAAAATTAAAGAGGAATAAATAATTGTATATGGGTATTAGTTTTCCCACAAAAGAGAGGGAAGAAGTAGGAGGTTGAAGCTTGTGGGTCGCGTGAGCCTCTAAGGGATACACGATCGTGCAACCACCAAGGGTCGCACAAAAGAACCATGTGTAGTGCATAGCATGTGAAGGATCATGTTAAGACCCTTAAATAATCTGTTTTACTCCCACAAAGATGCCTTAGACAACCAATGGTCATGCAGCAGCAAATTAATGAGCTCCACCAAGGCACAGAGTTTTTCAATCGATGGATTCCTGGAAAAGCATCTGAAGATCCTTCAAAAGTGGGAGGAAAATATCCAAAAGGAAGAGGCCTCTTGTGGTTTTAAAACATATGTGATGTATCATAGATGAGGAGAATGGTTTTCCTCTATAATATTCAAGAAAACTCATGAGATCCATAAGCCTTTGTAAATAAACTAAAGGAAATAAAAGGGGAGGAGGTGGGAGCCACTCCGAGTCATAAAAGTCAAGTGACGCCCCTCTGGCGGTCTGCAAGACACCACAAGACTCTTCCAACATGTCCTCCTCATCTCACAAAAGATATCTAGCATGACATCCTCATCATATAAGAAGCCTCAGGTATTTCCATGAAACCTCATACTTCACCTTTGGCTCCCCCAATAAAAACGAATCAAATTTTCCATGAAACACATGTGTATCTACATAGCACTTTTATCGGTCACGCGATGCCTCATCAAGAAGTAAATTAATTGTCTTTGAAATTAATCATAAAATCGTGAATCAACCTAAAACTTAGAAAAATAAAAGAAGGAAATAAAAATAATAGGAGGCGAGAGACTCTCATGGTCATAAAACCCATGTGAGACACTAAGGATGTCTGCAACATGGTCTTATGAGACTCCTTGGAAAGCTGATCAGATTATGCAATGTGCCTCAAAAAACATCCATGACTCATGAAATATTCCTAGAAAGGATTAGAAAATCTCATTAATTCCATTTGGAAGGTATATTTATCTCATAGAGGCCCTTGGATATGTTAATATGACAATGTGGATGTCATTTAGCACGCCCACATAATTCAGCAAGTCCCCATTAATTGTAAATAATCCAAAAAAGGAGGCATTGATAGGATATACTCATGATCACTAAAAATTATTTGACTCCCTCAAAGAATATCTATATAAGAGAATATTGAAAATGTGTGATGCCAAATCCCTTCGCTAACTCAAGCCTGGACTCGTGCAATATGTGCCACACAAATTAGTGAACAAATAGGGTGGTGAGGCCTATAAATTCTACACCCTAATGAAAAAAATAGGGGATATTTACTGCCATGTGAACACTACACTTTGAATAATGAGTTTTCCTTTTTGATTCCAAATACATCGGTGCTAGAATGGTTTTATCGGAGCTACTGATCTCAAGACCAGCAATTTGTCTGCCAGGTAATATACTGGTGAACAACTGAAGTGATCATGTTCCATGCATAGATCACTTCATATGATCTTTCATAGATCATGTAAAGTAATTATATCACGACACACAAGGAACATCCCACACACCTTCTAGATCATGTGAGACTTAAAATAAATTGACACTGAATAGATCAATGAAATTTGTGATATAAATACTAAGAAAAAATAATAAAGGTGGAAAACATAACTGAAGAAAATGAATGATGATCCTAATGTTATTTTCATGCTCAGGACATGTGACATCACCAATACATGTTTCCTAGATCTCATGATTATCCTTAGGTAAACTATTTAGGTCATGAGGAGTCCTCCGGACATGTAAAATTAGCTACCATGGTGCCCTTCAAGCATGCCAACAAAGACTCCTAAAACCCTATGGGTTTGCTGTTCAAGTCTCATGATGCCCTTCAAACATGTTTCCAGACTCATATAATTAAAACTTCTCATGTCAGCTGAGTCTCATGATAGCACTTGTGCATGTCAACTAGCTCTCAGGACACCCACCGGGATGGTCGCCCAGGCCTCGCAATGACCTCTACACATGTCATCTGAGACATACGACACCCTCTGAGACATGCCATATTGACTCTCTTGATGTTCTCCATATGTTTCATCCAACTCTTGTGATGACATTTGGGTAGGTCATCTGGATCCTACCACACCCTCTGGAAAAATCAACCAGGTCATAAAATGGCTCTCGAGACTGACCATCCAGGTCCAACGATGTCTTCTAGACAATTTAGCCTTGATCATGTGACAACATTCGGATATGCCATCCAAATTATGAAATGTCCCCCAAAAAAGTCAACTGTATCATACAATTATCTTTATACATGTCAGGAAGTCACTCTCCAACATGTCAAGAAGACAATCAAGGCATGTCGGGTGGACAATCAACGCAAGACAGGCAGGCAAGCAGGCTTGGTCAACTAGGGAATCCCAAGGCTTGATAACTTTTTCCACCCTCATTGTGTAAGCCCTTACCGATGAAAAATACCAATTTATAAGCCCCAATCAAATTAACTACTATAAATATAATTCCAAGCATAACTGGGATATGTATGACATCTTTCTAAGTCTTGAGCTCTATATAATATCTTTAAAGGGTTGTCCCAATATGTAAGTCCCTCACCCAACAAGCAGTCAGACTGATCATTTTTCATCCCTTATTTCTCACACCGAGCATAGATCTTATGGGAATAGGGAGCTGCAATAATCATATCAAAGGTAAGGGAAAAAGTAGTATGTAATTCCTGACCAATGGAACTACGACGACTCTAATTCCTACCATAACTAGTACATGTAAGACACCTCCCTAAGGTTCGAGCTCTATATTAACCTTCCAAGGGAAGTCCAAGAACATAAGTTCCACATCGATAAACAATAAAAAATAATCATTTTCTACCCCTTGTTTCTCACAATGATCATAGATCATGTGGGCTTAGGGAGTTGTAATAATCATATCATTTGGATAATAAACCTCCATCAAGCAAGGGTAACCTTGGAGTGTAAGCCCTGATCAATGAACTACGACGACTATAATTCCTTCAATAACCAGGATAAGTAGGAAACCCTTATAAGGCCCAAGCCTAGACTCAAATAGGCTTCCACTTCAAGTGTAATCCCATTATTTATATGGAATTCTAACCATCAGGACCCAATCCTTCCCATGGGTTGATCGCTCCACCTCATCCATTAATATACTAAGAGATAAACTGAACTAAAATGAGTCGGATTCTTACTATAACCAAGATACATAGGGTGCCTCCTTGAGGCCCAATATCTATAGTAAATCTCTATGGGGTTGTACCATTACATAATTCATGCCTCTGTATATAGTTATGTTGATCACTTGTTATCCCTAGTTTCTCATATCGAGCATATCTGACATGAGATTAGTGAATTTTAGTGGTCATATCATTCATCTTGGATGTTCACCAGCTAGGGGAAATGTCAATATGTAGGCCCCAATGAGAGGAATAATATAAACATCTCCCATATAAGTACATCTACCTTGGGTATAGTCCCAAGGGTCTAAATGAACTATAAAAACTCTAATTCTCACCATAATATGGATATGTATGATGTACCCTTGGGACTCGAGCTTGAATACCTAGTGCCTCAGAGAACTCATATTTGTAATCTATATATAATGTTAAACTCCATGGGTTTAATGAAATACATGGGTTTTTATTTCTATAATAACTAGGATACATAGGAAGCCTTATAACGACTCAATCCCCTCCTCAGAATATCAACTGCCTCCTTATGTCATAGCATACTCCGAAGCTCTTGGTTATACAGCTTCAAAACATGCAGAGTTTCTCATTAATGGGAAAATAATGGAGAACCTCAAATACATACAGATGTATTCACTAATGATACCCTCATCTTTTTCACTTAAAAGATAATCAACCCATTACTGCTTTGTTAGGGTAATCGGTCTTTTATCAAGATTAGGAAGAGATTCATGAACATATCTTAAATCTATAAGAGAGCCCCATAGTAGGAAAAAATACCCCTAATATGATGATATGAGTCTGGCCTCTCATCCTCTCAACCAATGTGAGTCCCTAAGAACCATTGCGCCTGAAAGCTCAGATGACTATCTGCCTTTGGAAGGCGGGTCTATTCTCAATTACAGATGAGTGAACCATTGGGAGTTTCTGGTAGAATGATAATGGTAACTCAATTTTCATGATTTTGCATAAAATAAACCCCATAAAATCAATCATCCGGAAAAACCAAACCCACTATAATGAGGGTTCCTTATCACTATAAACCCCATTTTTTCCCAATGAAACAAAAATGGTGAACCCGGCATGAATCTCCCTAAAAACAAAATAATTGGGTTATTATCCATCATTCCATTTCTTTTTCACATTATAGACATGTAAAAATAGAAAACCTAATGTGTATCTCTCAAATGAAAGGTTTATCATGTGTCAGGACACATTGTTATGCATATCCTACACAAACAAAGCTAATACTGCTCTCAGCATCCTGATCTAAGACAATGTCTTCATCATCTAAAAAACTCTCTGGTAAATCACATATTGTTGCAACCTCTATGGGTTGAAAAATGATATCACATACTCCAAAGATCCAACATAATATGGTGAACATGATGTTCTAAGAGCACCAGTGATGAGGTACAATCATGACCTTTGAATCTACCCACGAGGCTCTTCAAGCTTGAAAATTGGTGAGTCCGCATTGCCCAGGGAAAGATGTAGCTAAGAAAATGACCCTCATCGCCAGAACTAACCGCTTCAGGATCTTATCCCCAAATCAAAAAAACTACCACCTTCAGTCTCTGATGAAGGTGGACCATGGAGTCAAATATGGATCCCTTCTAGTTCAAGTGCTAGTGAGGAGGGAACCTATCAACCTCTATCGCCAGCACTATCCCACTAGTACACATCTGTCACCTACTAAAGGTAACACCCCACACACTGCCATCTTTGATTAGCGTGCATGGGTAGAAAGGAAGGAGCATTGAATGAGGAAGGTGGTGGATATCCAGGAGTGTGCTCGTATCCCCACCCCTACTGAAGAAGTCTGCCAGTATATTCTAATAGTAACCATAGAGAAGGCGCATATTCATACTCCCTTGAGTTAAGTCTATGGACATATTCCTACAGTAGTAATAGGGGAGGAACATATTCATACCCATGTTCATGAATCCCATCAGTATATTATTTTGGCATAAGAAGGATAGAAGTGGGCGATTATCCCCACTTCAATCGAAGACATCTTCCACTATATAGTGGGGATGGAAAATGTGCAGGATTATATCCATGCACACACTATACTAAAATGAAAATATATTTTAAAAATAGATAGATAACTCTACCATCATATTATGGCACTGGTACAAATAAAGGGAAATGAACATATCCCTATCCCTACAGTCAGGTAAACACGACTCTATGATCATTATGAAAAAGTGGTCTTACCGGAGTAAGCACACATTCTTGCTCTCTTCCAGGAGGATTATTGGCATATTCAAATAAAGGAAGAGGTGTTAGACCATGATTATACTCTCGTTCTAACAGGGGATCACTAAGTGAGAGTGGAACATTCCTCGAGATAGGTGAACATGCCTATCCAAAAAGTCTGACGACATATGCTAAAGGCCTGGGATTAGGCTCATATCTCTGTTATGGATGAGGGTCACCAAATGATAGGGGAACAAGCCTCAAGATAGGCTCATATTCCTATCAAATTAGTCCAATGGAATACTCTTAAGGCCTAGGATCAAGAATATATCATCGTTATGTCCAGTACTAACCAAGTGATAATGGAATAATCCTTAAAAAATACTCATATTCTCATCAGTAAATATTCCTAGCATATTCTGGAAGATCATTGAAGCTGGGAACATATTCCTACTTCCTCTAATGCACAATTTCACCATTATCAATCAAAGGAAATATAGGAGGATCATATCCCATCTCCCATTTTGAAGTTTTATTGACATATTTTGGTGAGGAGTGAATTTTAGGACCTGACTCATATTCCTGTTCCAACCGAGGTTCACTAGGTGATAGTGGTTCATGCCTTGGAGAAGGCTCATATCCCTGCCAAGAAAGACCATTAGCATATCTCAAAGGCTTAGGATTGGTCTCATATTCCTAGATGGACTAAGGCTCACCAAGTGAGAATGGTACATTCATCAGGACCAGTTCACATTCCCATCAATAATGAGACAGAATATTGGAATATTCTAATAGCTTCTCATTAGCGAGTGCATATTCCCACAGCACCAGACAGTTATAAGAATGTTTTGGTAACCATCAGATAGAAAACTCATATCCCTACATAATTTCAAAAGGGAGGTTGGTATATTTGAGCCACAATTCAGTTCAATACCAATATTCTAATATTATTAATTCCAATTTACTTGAGGCCATTAAAAACACATTCCAAATTATACAAGGTTTCATCGACTCCTAAACTGAAGCATAATATGATCATTACTGTGATAGTCCTCCTTATAGTAATGTGGATATGGATCATAGGGACTTTAATAATAAAATCTACTATGGTCAACCTCCCAATAGTGATATCTCCCATTGATAGGAAAATAATCCCTTTTTTTAGACACCTCTATATAGAGAGGTGTTCAAAACTACAAAATATTCATATAGAGAGGTTCTCGAAACATCAGGGTCAACTACATAAGGTTCCCTATAAACTTCCAGAAAAAACTCCATTACAGTCAGCAAGCGACCCTTAGAAGAATCTTTATGGTTTGACTAGATGGAGGCATGTATGTAAGTTTTATGAGGATGAGTCTTACATTGACATATATAGATATTTCTCCAAAAATAACCTCCCCATCATGTTCTGGACCCTCGCCACCTCTGACGATATGATCCCAGAAGAGCTATAAAAGGAGTGCATGCCTTATCTACCAAAACATATGTTGGATACTTATCCGAAACTAAAGGTTCAACATCTTCATTATTATTGATATGAGTGTAACCTTTATAAAATCACGATAATTTGTTGTCTGCTAGATCTAACTGCTATCTTCATGGACCAGTATCTAAAATTGGAAAATCCCAGTGCAAATTTCCATCATGCTTGCCGCCATTGCATCAAAAACCATCAGAATCTAATCTCTGAATCCATGTTATGCATATTTATTCAAGTATGGAGAAAGTATAGAATGTTACACTTTTCCACCCCTTGGAAAAAGAATAACTCCTTAGACTTGATGTCAGGCAATGTTATAGCCTTCAATGAAATCAGGGGACTAGATAATTATCAGTCCAGTTGGTCACTACAACAAAATTCCCCTACTTTAATAATTTTAAGACATCATGAATGAAGGGAGAGGATTTCCAACATGACTTAAAACTAGGACCCTCAAAGAAATGAGAATAAATTTCATACATGGTGATCGAAGTTGTGATCATTCAGATAACCTCTCGTAGAGAATGGTTCTCATCATGGGCTTCCATCACACCCAGCTCCTATGTGAGAACAACTATACTGCATCAAACATTCCACAACAGTAGCTGACATAACATCAGTCCAAGAGTGGACCTATCCCATTGGTTTGGGAAAATATCTACCACCATCTTCATCTCTTGGATCATCAATTCCTAAGAGGATTCAAGACTTATTGGAAGAAACTTCAAACAAAACCAAGCCCATTGGGCTGAGGGAATTTATATCTCGATCATCATCCCCAGGTTAATCATCCCCTAAAAGGGTTATGGGGGCATCAATGATGATTCCAGATCAACCCCACCCCATTGTACTGAGGTCATTTCTATCTTCATGTCCATCTTGGGAATCATCAAATACCTGACTGGAATTATAGGATTCACATCAACAGGATCAGAAAATGCCAATTATGACCCTAAATAAACCCTAATACTCAAGTATAGGGGCATTTTCATTACCATAATAACCACATATAGAATCCATATTCTCTAGGTTTGGGGTACTAGATCAACGATCAGCCTCCTAGAAGTTCCTCCCACCACAAGATAACCCTTTTCAATCTGAGGTTCATTCAAGAATCATGATTGGAAAATCCCTCAATTCCATTACTCATAATCCAAGATTAAAGGAGTTTATAGAATGAAAATTAGACCCCCACCATGGTCACAAGCCAAAATGACTCAATATGGTCAAGGGTTCAAATAAAAAACCTAATGAAGGAAATAAAGAATCATCAGGTTGCTTTGAAAGTAATGGAACAACCACCATTTATCGATATGACTCTATAAAATTCATCACTATAAATATGGAATACAGTGATGAATAAGGCACAAATGAAGAGGGATGAAACACACAAAAACATTCCCCAATAGAATGGTGATTTGGATGCATCAATCGAGGATACATTCACCTAGAACCATAAAAGGATCCAAAACATGGAACCTCTAAATAACGAGGTGCCACCTCTATGACAGAATGATGCTAAATAAAAAGGGAAAGGTGTGGCCACATACCAATCACCACTCAAAAGAGTTTAGGTTCCACCTATGGAAGAACAACTATTACAATATGAGAGTGAAATAAAAACTCTTTGATAAATAAAATAGGAGATACTTGGGGGAAATATCCCTATGGGGTATCCTCTTCTGGCTGAAGAAAATATACCTCATCCCATAAGATCCGATCTTCTGAAAAAAGTTGTATATGAGCACTAGATTATCTTAAAATCTAGGCAGTTACTCTACATAGATGAGGAAGTTAAAAAAGATCATGAATTCCATCCATTTTGGTGATAGCCTCTCCCTCAATAGGGCAATAATTTAGTCCTAGGATGAATCTAGAATCAACAGGAGATGAAGGTGGGACCACTTCATTAGCCCCTGCCCACTCCCTGCAGATGGGAGATGACTTAGATGGAAATTACCGTAGATTTACTTAACATCATTGAGTCTCTGGATACTTGAATAGAAGCTATGGATGGGTGATGCATACATGTGTAGACAGAGAGGAATCCATATCCTAATTGGGTGGATAACACTTTTCCTTCAACCTATTTTGGAATTCTACCTTCTCTACTTTTGATTATGTAGGCGACCCCAAACAACATCTCACACACTTTGTATCCCAATTTGGTCTGATCAGGGCCCTTGAGATCAATAGGAGGTAACAAAGCTGAAGTGTTTTATAAAAACCCTGACAGGGACAACCTTTGTTTGGTACAATAGTATTCTAACAAGATCAATTATATGATGGGAAGAACATCATCATAATTTTCTTTACGAGTTCAGCTCCACGTTGACGAAAATGGCAGTAGTCAACCTAAAAACTACATGAAATGAAAAAATTAAAGGGTTTATAAATTCATAGCATGTTGGAAAGGTTTACCCTATTCACTCATCATCACTCTCTCATAAGAGAAACTGCTGTAAATATATAATGAAAATCACAGGGATGACTTGTAAATGCCTATGATTCCAAGGAAGCACCCAGGTGGATTCGTCTAGTTCGCAAAAACAACCCAAATTTTGGAAGAATACATTCAGTGAACCCGATCCAAATCTTGGCTCATTCCCCTAATATATGGAAAAAGGTTGGGTAAAGAAGAAAATACAGCTATCACTCTCTAGCTAGAAACAGTTCCCATACAAACGCAATAGTAGGTCCCAAACCACCCCTCACCGCCTATCGAGAAGTATCAACCATATAATCACCCTCATCCACAAGCACAGATAAATCAGGGTCACCTAGGATTTGAAAAACTGATAAACAAGACATACTCCTTCCAAAATGAGTGTGACCCCAATTATTTCTTGGCAACTATAGACAATAACCTTCTCAGGCTTCTATAGATTGAGAATCTTGATAAGGTCAACCTCAACGACCTTCCCAACTACTTACCTTAACACAGAATTCTGGTTCATAATATCCAAATATTACTGGAATGCATAACTGTTTTCTAGTCAAAAGAAGAAGATGGTTTCTAGAAAGTTTTCACCATGCATGTGAGAAAGTTCGACAATTGGATGACTTGGAAAATGGTTGAGCGAGCTCATGCCACCCTGAGAGAATAGTTGTATGGACCCACAATATCTCCACCACCTATGAAGGAGGCATAAAATATATCTCCCAAAGGTGGTCGTGACCACAAAAAGTATGAATAAAAATAAGAGGAAGAATCGTATTCTTCCCCAAAGAAATCTCCGAATCTTATAGATATTTTCCACGCAACATCCAAAACAAGGGAACCTCCCCACAAAATAGATTCCTTATCAAATGAAGAGCTCATATTTGTTTCTTTCAAGTTGATACACTTGGATGACCCATTCTATGATGATGAAAAAGCCTCAAAATATGATTTCCCTACATATAACCTGGGAATATGAGGCCATATGTGAATGAACCGAGGATATAGGGGGAATCATGGGTGTGGTCAGATCCAATATTTCAGTCACATCCCCCTAGAAGAAATATATATTGATGAGACTCATGGTAAGTCCCTATAGAGATCCCAATAGAGACATGGAGGAGTCTTAAAACCCTCCAAAAGTCATCCAAACCCAATTGTCCTACATGACCGCTTAGCAGGGGTTTGATTATCTGATCAGTCAAGAAAATAGGGTGGGTTGACATGACCCATGGAGCTAAAAAATATTCTCCCAAAAACTCTACACAACCACTAGGCCTATCTACCGCATATGACTCAGTTCCTAAGATACGTGTCCACGAGAAACCCCATAATGGTAAGCACCAACCTCTAGCACAAAAGTAAGAAATTATGAAATAACCAGAAATAGTCCCAGCTCAGCTATAAATATTGAATTCTCTCTATATTTCAAAAGATCTTTTGGAGACACTCATTGAATCCCTATGTATCCTACATGAGTTCAAGATATAATCCACTACATCTAAGGTATATCGAGTGGAGACTATATTAGTAAAATTCCATCTCACCATCACCTTCATTGACTAGGATTAGGAAGAAGATATTTAAGGGCATATTAGGCCCCTACATGTTTTGGGAAGACTCAATAATGTTGATATATAGAGGGAACTTATTGATAATGGCTCTGAGATCAATCTCATTTTAGTTTGAACCCTCCAATGATTGGGATATAGTGAAGTGAATTTTTCTCCCACAAAGCTGACCATTCAATGGTATGATATGCGTGAATACAGAAATTTTAGAAAGATAAAACTAAAATGTTGGTTTAGGGAACTCATAACTAGTGTTGCATTTATGGTTATCTAGAATGAAAATAGATGCAATTTCATACATGGAAGGACTTGTCTCCATAGCCACCCAACGAAACCTTAAAAATTCTATGCTTTTCTAAAGTACCCCATCAATGGAAAGGTCATCAAACTACATGGTGATAGTTCCCCCTTTGAAACATGTGAATCTACATATGTTGAAACAAATTTCTATAAGAATTTAGTCAAACAACCAATATCAGATGATGACATATATGTTGCATCCCCAAATGGTTTGGTAAACACCCCTATCAATCCCTAGAGTGTGATCGATAGTGACTATGTGATCCCCGTAAACCTAGTCGAGGTAATAGACTTGACCCCAGAGGTCCTAACCCCTTATTTCCCCAGTGATAGTGCTAAATAAAATCAGCTCAAGAATCTA
The DNA here is from genome assembly GCA_963277665.1 of Viscum album. NCBI lineage: Eukaryota > Viridiplantae > Streptophyta > Magnoliopsida > Santalales > Viscaceae > Viscum > Viscum album. The sequence goes on from OY728165.1 coordinate 829,402,313, forward strand.
TCTACAATGAATCAAGTTGAAGATGATGTTAATGTCTCTTCTCATGGCCTCCCTCACTCTGATAGTGATGAGGAAGCCCCCATATTTCTATCATCATCCAAAAAATTCCCCATAGAACCAGAATTGGGGGAAGATGAGGATAAACTCTGAACACCCCTACCTTATTCAATGAAGGTGTCTCAACCACCATCGATGAACTTTGGTAGATAAATCTAGGAATGAAAGAAGACTTATGGTCTACTATGATTAGTTCCACCATGTCCCTCGAAGTGAAAGAGATGTTTATTTCATTTTTGAAGTAGCATCGATATGTGTTTTCTTATAAGTACATAGAAATTCCCAAACTCAATCTAAAAGTGGCTATGAAATATCTTGAAATACTCGATGAGTATAAAGGATTCAATCAGGCAATCAGGAGGATGCACCCCTCTCATGCCACCAATGTAGAGTCAGAAGTTGAAAAATTTATCAAATAAAACTTTTTCCAAGAAGTGAAATAACCAAGATGTCTTGAAAAAATCATCCCTAATAAGAAAAAGAATGGGTAGATTAGGGTCTTCATTGATTTCAGAGTCCTTAATTGGCATTGCCCAAAAGAAAATTTCCCATTGTGGATCACAAAACTCTTGATCGATGAAACTATTGGATTCCAGTCCCTATCCTTCATATGTGGGTATTAATGGTACAATCAAATAAAGATGGTCCCTAAAGATGAAGAAGTCACTACTTTCAGAGGGCCATAATGGGTATTTTTCTTTTTGTTCATTCTCTTTGGCTTAAAGAACACTATCATCACATATCAACACATCATGAATCATATCTTTAATCAATTATTAGTAAAGATAGTAGAATGTTATTTCGAAGACCTGGTTGTTATGTCCTAAAAGAGATGTGATCACTTCACAGATCTCCAAACAGTCTTCAAAAAGCTACGACATCATAGTCTAAAGATGAATCTGCTGAAATGCGCTTTCAGGTAAAATCATGTAAGTTTCTTGGTTTTTTGTAATTACATTGTGGCATCAAGGCCGACCCAAATAAGACAAGTGTTATTATAGAAATGTCACCCCCCAAATCTCAAAGAACTAAGGGGGATCCAAGGTCACCATGCCTATATTTGGTCATTCATAGGAAACTTGGTTGGAAGATATCTCCCCTTCACTAGGATAAAGAAGAAGGGAATTTCTTATCAATGGTATGATGATTTTCAAGATTCCTTCTAAAGTCTCAAGTAGTATCTCTTATACCCATTGGTCCCAATTCCTCTAGTGGAAGGGATTCCACTAATCTTATATGTGGCAGCCATGGAATGCTCACTGGGCCTCCTCCTCTCATCAAATAATGATGTGTGGAGTGATAACAATCTCTACTACCTCAGCTGGACTATGCTGGGTACTAAGACCCAATACTTTTATGTTGAGAAGAACTTACTTTCACTCATATTCAATGTGAAAAGGTTGAGTCATTAATTGCAACACCGCAAAGTCCATCTGGTCTCTCATATCAATCCTCTCAAGTACATCCTTGGTGGTCCCATTTTGATAGGGTTCTTGGCCCAATGGGAAGTCATTCTGTAGCAATACGACATTCAATTTGTATCATAGAGGTCAGTAAAAGGGAAATCCTTGGATTATTTCCTTGTAACACATTCTTCCCCAAAGAATAAACTGAAGTACACTGATCTTCTAGATGTGGAGGTATTTTATGCCCATGAAACTCCCCAAACATGGGAGATTTATTTTTATGGTGAATCTAGAAGTCCTATCGGTAAAAGGATGGAAAATTCAAAGCACAATCAGGTTGTCTTAGGGATTGTATTTGTCTCTCCTGACAAAGCAGTTTTTCCCTACTCTTTATCATTGTCCAAAGGCTTCACAAATAATGAGCCATTTAAAGACTCATAATTTCCATAGAATTTTTTTTAAATTATTTGGTGTTATTACAAGACGAAGAAATCTGACGGCACGTGATTTTGAGGCCCAGAGTGCCTGGAATGATCCACCGAAAATCTGTTAAGAATAAAATAGTGTGCGTGAGTAGTTTTCCTAAAAAAGTGGAATAAATCTTATATGTCAGCCCAGATCAAAAATCAGAGGGCACTATTTCATTTAGGATGGTGGGTTTACCCTAGGTGTGACTTAAGTTTAGTCGGCATAGGCCTCTAGTGAGAAAAACCCCAAAATGGCATAACTATAAATAAAATTATTAAATAAAATTATTTTATTTTCCAAAATCTTTTAACTCACGAACGGTGACTCGAATTAAAAATATGAGACCACCAGTGAACTTGTGAGGGTATTCTTTCCTTAAGAAGATCCTAACTTTGACCGGCATGGGACAATAGTGGAAGTTAGTTTTTGGCCACAAATAAAATAATTAATCAAAAATTATTTTATTGTTAAACTCTTTAACTACTAAATGGTAACTTGGATTGGAATTATGAGAGTATCATTGAGCTCGTCAGGGATTTATTCCCTTAGTTAGATCCTAACCTCGACCAGCATGGGTTGCGGGTGACTGTTAATAGTTTTTGAACTATTTTAAGGTATGTTCAGTAAACGTGTGGTTGGTGTTTTCTATCTTTTGAACCAGTGCTCAGATTAAAAATATGAGGGCACCATTGAATCTGCAGTTTCAGGATTCGCTTAAGGTAGGCTTAACTTTGGCCATAGTTGTTCAGGTAAAAAATTTAGTTTTTGTGACTTTTAAAGAAATAATAAAGTAACAAAAAAAAATTTATTTTATTATTCTCCCTCCTATTGAGAAGTTTTGGGGGGACAAATGGGTTTTCAATCCATTTAATGGTTTTACTCTTTGGTTTGTAACCACACCGTTGAGAGATAAATAGGTTCATTCATTAATTAACCTCATTAATTTGTGTTAATAATCCATCCCCATCTATTTAAATGAGGTTAGAGCACGGGTTTTTGAGACAACAGTGAGGAACCTTTGGTGAAGTACCATGAAATCTTCCACCAACAAACAATGGAAGCTTGGGAAGCAATGATCTAGGATCGACGAACATTGACGGCTTCATCAAGCGATGACTCTTCTTCTTCCACAACTGTGACATCACCTCCAATTTTGAGGTAGGAGTTTTTGTTTAAATTCAAGTAAATTAGTTTTTCTCCCTTGTTTTAGAAAATAATGAAGAACACAGATCAACAAAAATGAGTTGATCCATGATTCGTATAAAACTATGGGTGGTTGTTTTGGGAAAATATTGAACGGGGTTTTTTATTTATCTTTTGATTATTGATTATCAGACCATTGTTATGATACTAATGAGGTGGGCATGGGCCAAACGAACAAGGCCTGGACCCTCCACCACTTATATCTTTTTTGCATTCTTCGTGATAAATTGGAAAGCAGAGTGGAAATATGATCTCGAGATCCATGCAGCGTTGCCAGCATCCCAGGAGGCCTGTAGGCGATTTCAGAAGGGAAAACGGACCAACGGAGCTCACTTGGTGGCCCGCGGAAGCCCTACTGGCGTGCAATTAGTGCGGAAATGTCGGTGACTGACTCCAGCTGATGATGGTGGTGGTTGACTCTTTCCATATGTGGAGGAGAGGTGTCACCCATAAGCACCGTGATGGAGAAGGGGGGTGGCTGGCCCTTGACCGGCCATGGGAGTATCTGGGCGGCGCGCTATTGTGTGTCGCGGAAGAAGGTCGCAGCGTTGATCCATGGCAGAGAATACAAATGCCCCATGGGTCCCACTAATAGGGGTGGCACCACGTGGCACCACCATTACATCTGAACAGACCTTTGGTCCCTTCGGGAGGGGAGCCGCTCGACCCCTATGCGGTTCGTGCCCAACCGGCAGGCCAGGCCGGTCCGCTGCCTAGTGGGCCGAGCCCACCGCGGCCCATCTGGTTCGGGCCATGCCGGGTCAGACTCGGGTTAGACACATACTGGGTCGGGTCTCCCCAAACTGAGTTGGGTCGGCCCAGGCTGAGTCGGATTGGACCTGGACCCTCTTTGGCCCAGATACACTTAAAAGGTTGTATCGCACAAACTTGAGGTCCATTTGATGAACTGTATGTGGATCTAGAATCCTTGGAATGAGACGGTCCTTTTGAAATACTCCAGTTAGGTTTTGGAGAAGTTTGGATTATAGCTGGGTTGGATCGAACCTATATCCAACCGATCCCTCAGCACTAAAATGCCTATAACTCACAGACCGGATGTCCGATTGACGTGTTTTCTATCGTGTGGGAACCCTTATGACATGGCAGTCCTTTGGGATTATCCTTTGTGGAACTTCATGTAAGTTGAGGCATTACCGAAATCTTGAGGAGTATACTCTATGAAACTCAATCACACCTAATGCGGGAATCTAGTGGTTGGCTGAGACGTGAAGAATGAATAGTGATCCTATGTGGATCAGCACCAAGTGATCCCCTATTGATCAGCACCTAGCGATCCTATATGGACCAACACCTAGTGATCCTATGTGGATCATCACCTAGAGATCCTATGTGTATCAACACCTAGCGATCCTGTGTGGATCAGCACCTAGTGATCCTATGTGGGTCAGCACCGAGCGATCCTGTGTGGATCAGCACCGAGCGATCCTATGTGGATCATCACCTAGTGATCCTATGTAGATCATCACCTAGTGATACTATGTGGATCATCACATAGAGTTTTTATTTGGATCAGCACTTAGCGATGCTGTGTGGATCAGTAGTAGAACCCCTTGAGAGGATAACATGATATAGCTTTAAGACTAATCATTTGTACATAGGTACTTAAGTTATACCTGGTTTGAGCTGAGTCTTTTGATTTTTTTCTTTTTGATTGAGATCATGATTTATGGTTTTCCATTGTGGAATTCTGAGAGACGTTCGTGGGTCTCGAGGTCCCTACTGAGTATTATTATACTCACCCCTGCATGGGCTTCACCCGCACCTTATTGTGTATTATGCAGATGACGAGCTGCTCGGTTGAGACCATATGAGCCTAGACCAAGCGGTACATAGAGGTGACTGGATAACATGGAGAGCTAAGAGGACAAGCTATACTGACCCTTTTGGTAGGATCCTTGGTGGATGATCTCAGAATTTGTTTTCTATTTTCTGTTGTATTGTATCTTTCAGTTGGGCTTGTATTTCGGCCCCTTTACTTTCAGTACAAACTTTTACTACTGCAGTTTTACTTCCTTGTTGCATATTATTGTGTTCATGGACTGTATGTTTGTAAAATTTTAAAGTAAATGCCTTATAGTTTTAGGAATACACCTTTCCGATGCTACTTTCCAACCCCTGTCCTATAGAAGGTGGGATTGGGGTAGTCACAACACGGGCCCCAGGGGATGAGTTGTGACAAAGTGGTATCTAAGGAGTCAGTTCTACTGAAGAACTAGGACTTTGATATTTACAATTAAGAAATTGTGTTAAGTGTTTTGAGTGTGTTTCTCAGTTTGGGGAGTCCAGTGTTGGTGCGGTGGATGACGTATCCATACACCAGAACCCTGAATTCTGATTTCTAATTTTGTGCACAAAAACACTGATTACGTGTGTTTTGGAAACATTTTACTTTGATCTCTTTTTGAGTCAACTCACTAGGTATAACTTATTGACCATGGTTCATCTTGATTCTCTTTCAAGATGCCTTCACATAGATAGCCAGCCAGAATTCCAATGTGTGACCATAATGATGGTCCATAGTGTGATTAGGCTTCAGTACAGAGACTGTTTCACAAGATGGTACCTTCAGATAGTGTCCCAGTGATACCACTTTATGTTCGTTAGCAGTTACTACCAGAGAAACTATTAAAGGACACTTATAGGCTCAATTCCTTACACGAGTTTCAGGGACAGATACCCCTTAGGTTTCATGGTGATCCCAACTCACCGGAATCTAAGGACAAGATTGAGGGGGTGAATGAGTTTCCATCTATCCAGGGCACCATTAGATCATATGGTGGTCCTGGAAGTGAGAATTCTATGTGGCTCAGCAGGGCGATGGTATGGTTTAGATTACCCCTATCTTATGATGAGGTGACTTTTTCCATGGAAAGATCTTGAGAACATTCCTCGGAGAAGGGGGTCTCTTTCCATAAAAATCTAAGGGGTATGTGTTCCCAAGAGCTTCTAAAACTTTAGCAGGATGAAATTTCGGTAGATGGGTATTCGTCGAGGCATACCGTCCATTCCAAGTACTCAATGAATATGATATGACAAATGATTTAGGTCTTGGACCTCTGAGTGAGATGTGTTTAGGGACATCCAAGCTAGCAATATTCTTCTATTCATTCCTACATATGTTAGGGTTCTAGAGAGAACCTTTGTGGTTGAAAATTCATTGGATGAGCAGAAATAGCTAGTGAATGTCAGTAGTTGTAAAGGAAGAAACTAACATCATTCTTGGAGACTTGGATGTGTAAAATGTTTTAGGAAGAGGAAGTGACAAGGATAGATGAATCTGCAGGTTAGCAGATGTAGAAGAGGATCTAGGAGAGCAGCAGGAGGTCGTATACATTTCGTTATGTTACAACCAGCACACCAATGTGGCCCCTATCAGGCTCAAGGAGCTGGAGTATAGGGGAAGGGAGTAGCTACATGCGGTCAAGGAGTGTGACCCCAGGGCTCTAGGAATGATTCGAAGTTTGGTATATGTCTACTAATAGCTTTCGTATTAATATATGTAGGTACTAATCATTCCTTCTTGTCACAAATCATGTTCAAGACCTAGAGTTTCTCGTTAAACCGTTTAATTGACCATTACAGATAGAGATGCCTATGGGAGGAGACTCAATAATCACACTTATGCTGACGGTGTGATATGACCCTTGAGGTGAGAGTTTCAGTTGGAACCTCTTGGTGGCAGTATCGAGGCCTTACGACATTAGTTTGGGTATGTAATGTTCATCCACAGTTCATGCTCAGATTGACTATTTTAGGAAAAAAGGTTGTGGTATATCTACAATGTTGGAATGGAGTTTTTCCTTGTTAGGTGAAAAAGGAAACCTAGAAATTATGTTTTAAACTCATGCATAGGAGGGTGAAACTGATCAATCTTTATCATCCAACCTTACCCTTGTGGGAGAAGGTGTTTTGAGTTATCAGTTCCCAAAAGTAATGGTAGAGTGTAGGAACATCCTCTCAAAAGATGTTTCCAAAATTACCTCCTTGTAGGGAGAGGGACTTCTTCTTTGACTTGTACCCAAGGGCGTCACCAATATCTACAAGTGCATATCGGATGGATTCTAAGAGCTCTATAATTTGAGAGTATATTTGGGAGGATGGTTTATAATCTACTTAAATCACAAGATTCTTAGGTATATCTTCTCCGAGAAGGACATGAACCTGAGATGGAAGTGATGGATATAGTTCCTCCAGGACTATGACTTTGAGATAGTCTATACTCCTCGGAAGGGGAAAATAGTAACAGCCACACTCATATGGAGGTATGGTCTACAACTACTGAGTGAGGTGACAGAGTAGCTAGTCACATTGTAGTTATCTTTTGTTGATAGTGATGGAGCATCTTACCTCTATTCCATGACAGTTACACCCCCACTCCTTAAGTGAGTCAGGGAGGTACAACTTGGGGACGTAGACATTGAGTCCCAAAATGCTCAGATGTCCTTAGGATAGGATCCTGATGTATTTTTTGAAGGTGGGGAGCACGTCATCCTTTTTAGAGGATGCACTATGGTATGAGTGACTCTACCCGAGGAGGTGTTGAGGGAGTTCCATAAACCTCCTTTAGTGGTACATTCTGAAGTGGTGAAGATGTACCCAGACCTCCGGCATTAGTAATGGTGGCTAGGGATAAAGAAAAAAGTGGTAGGGTTCGTATCACGATGCCTCACTTGTCATCAAGTGAAGGTCGAGCATCTAGTACAAGCGGGCTTAGCTCATCCACTTGAGGTACCAGAGTGGAAGTGAAATGGTATCTCCATGTACTTTGTGATAATTCTAACACGTACATACAAGGGCCATGATTCCATATGGGTGATCATTGACCGACTCACCAATTCGGACCACTTTTTACCCATCCGAGATCAGGGATCAGTAGAGAGCTTGGGTTTTCTCTATGTACAGGATATTGTACAATTCACAGGGTTCCATTGACGATTGTCTCCGATCGTGATGCCTGTTTTACATCCCATTTGTGGAAGGGATTATAGGAGGCTTTTGGGACTCAGCTACACTTGAGCCCTGCCTTCCATCCTCCGATAGATGGTCAGATGGAGTAGACTATACAGACACTTGAGGATAGTCTTTGTCCTTGTGTCCTTGATTTTGGCCATAGTTGGGAGGACCACTTGCCACTAATGGAGTTCGCTTTCAACAATAGTTATCATTACACCATTGGCATGGCTCTATTTGAGACCCTATACGAGTGACCATGTAGATCACCTCTATGTTGGACAGACCTAGGGGAGTATGCACTTATGGTTCCAGATGTTGGTATATTCTACCACAGAGAAGGTGTGGATCATCCAAGAGATGATGAAGATTTCACAGATCCGGTAGAAGTTTTATTCCAACATGAGATGGAGAGCCTTGTAGTTTGATGAGGGAGGATATGTATTCATTCATGTCTCACCCTGACAAGGATTACAGAGGTTTGGTCATGGTGGTAAGTTATCTCTGAGGTTCATTGGACCTTTCCAGATCCTCGGCAGAGTAGGTGAGGTGGCATACCATCTATCTCTTCCCCCATAGATGCATCGGGTGCATAATGTTTTCCATGTGTCATAGATGAGAAAGTACATGCATGATCCATCACACGTTATCGACTAGGGAAAGCTGGACATCGACGATGGGGAGACATTTGTAGAGTTCCCGATGGAGATAGAGGATCAATAGGAGCGGTTTCTTCATGGGCAGTTGATTCCTCTAGTGTGAGTTCGTTGGCAGCACGGGAATCTCCAGGAGAGCACATGAGAGTGGGAGGCTCAAATACATGATCAGTACCCCCATTTGTTCCCCTATTTTTGTTTCAGCTTTTGGGGATGAAAATCCCTATGGTGGAGAAAATTTAAAGACCCAAAATTTCCATATAATTTTTTTTAAATTATTTGGGATTATTATGAGACCAAAAAATCTAACGGAACAGGAATCTGATGCCTAGAGTGCCCAGAATGATCTATTAAAAAGTGTTAAGATTAAAAGAGCATGAGTGAGTAGTTTTCTTTTAAAAAGTGGAATTACTCTTAAAAGGGTGCCTAGATCAGAAATCTTAGGGCATCGTTGCGTTCAAGATGGCGGTTTTACCCTAGGCGCGACTTAATTTTAGTCAACGTAGGCCTCCAGTGAGAAAATACAAAAATGGCATAACTAAAAATAAAATAATTAAACAAACTTATTTTATTTTTTAATTTCTCATAACTCATGAATGGTGACTCGAATTAAAAATATGAGACCATTAGTGAGCTCGTGAGGGTATTCTTTCCTTAGGCAGATCCTAACTTTGGCTGGTGTGAGCCAACAATGGAAGTTAGTTTTTGGCCTCAAATAAAATAATTAAGTAACCTTTATTTTATTTTTAAATTCTATAACAACTAAATGGTAACTCGGATTGAAAATCTGAGAGTACCGTTGAGCTCGTTAGGACGTGTTTCCCTTAGGCAGAGCCAAATCACAACCGGTTCAGGTCAAGGGTGACTGTTAATAATTTTGTAACTTTTTTTAATTTACATTCAGTAAATGTATGGGTGGAATTTTCTATATTTGGAAATAGTTCTTGGATTAAAAATCTGAGGGCACCTTTGAATCTATAGAGTTGGGATTCACCTAAGGTAGGCTTAACTTCAACTATAGTTGGTCGGGTAAAAAAGTTATTGTTTGTGACTTTTAATGAAATAATAAAATAACATAAAAATTGTTATTTTATTATCCTACCTTCTATTGAGTAGTGGTGGTGGGACCAATGGGTTTTCAAGAAATTTAATGGTTTGACTCTTTGGTTTGTAACCACACTATTGAGAGATTAATAGGTTCATTCATTAATGAACCTTGTTAATCTCTTATTGTGTTAATCATCCATCCCCCTCTATTTAAATGAGGCTTGGGCATGGATTTTTGAGACATGAATGAGGAACATCTGGTAAAGTACCATGACATATTCCACCAACAAAGAATGGAAGCTTGGGCCACAACGATCTGGGATCGATGAATGCCACCGGATTCATCAATTGAGGACTCTTATTCTTTCACAACAGTGGTGTCACCTCTGATTCTAATGTGGGGTTTTTGTTTAAATTAAAGTGAATTAGTTTATTTCCCTCATTCTTGAAAATCATTATGAACGTGGATCAACCAAAACGAGTGGACCTGCAATTTTTATGAAACTGTAGGTGGTTATTGCGGGAAAAGATTGAATGGGGTGTTTTATTTATCTTTTGAATATTGATTATCACGCCCTTGTAATGATGCTAACATGGAGGGCGCAGTCCAAACAAACAAGGCATGGAACCTCTGCCACTTAGATCCTTGTTGTGTTCTTCATGAAAACTAGAATACATAATATCAATATGAACTCGGGATCCACGCAGCATTGGCAGCATCCCAAGAGGTCTGTATACTCTTTTAGAAGGGAAACCAAACCTACTAAAAAGTTGAGACCTCATAATATCAACAATCTCTCGAGAGTCATCAGTCCTTCTGTCCTTTGCTTCCAACCATTTAAAATCATAATCAATAGCCAATAATATTTATGCAAAGCCAAATGAATTTGGAAAAGGCCCCATGAAGTCAATTCCCCATCCATTGAAGATCTCACAAAATAACATGGGTTGTTGGGGTATTTCATTCTTCTTGGAGATATTCCCTGTCAATTGAAATCTAGTACAAGACTTACAAAACCGATTGAATTATCTATACAATTTTGGCCAATAAATATGTAAGTCAGGAACTATTAAAGCCGTATGTTGAATGCCAAAGTGGCCCCCATAGGCCAAAGTGTGGTAGAAGGTCAAAACAGAGGTGAACTCATGGTTAGGGACACACTGATGAACTACTTAATCACCAAAAATTCTCCACAAATATGGTTCATCCTAATTATAACACTGAGAATCATGCTTAAGTCTTTGGGATTGTGAAGTTCTAAAATAATTGGGGACCCTAGATGTTTCTAGAAAATTCACAATGCCTGCAAACCAGGGGTAAGGTCCATAACATCACAAAGGTTCTCATGAGGGAAGAATTATCCAAACGGAAGGGGTGAGTCAACATGATGGTCCAATGGTGGGTAAATCCCACTAATTTTGTATACTACCACTTTTTACACTCCTCTCTTATCTCTAATATCAAGGTCAAACTCCTGGAGGAGGAGTATCCATCGAATGAGGTGGGATTTAGCTTCAGGTTTCTTTAGGAGAAAACGAAGGGCTGCATGATCAGAAACGACAATTATCTTTGACCCAATAAGATATGAACGAAATTTTCCAAGGCAAAAACTATATAAATAAGTTCTTTTTTAGTGGTTGTGTAGTTTTCCTAGGCCATGTTAATGGTACATGAGGCATACATAATGACATTAGGACACTTCTAAACCCTTTGTGATAAAACTTCCCCAACCACAATATTTGAGGGATCACACATAAGCTTAAAGGGGAGATATCACCTTGGTGGTTGAATGATGGGAGGTGATGTAAGACTCCTTTTTAATGAATTGAAAGAATACTCACATTTTTTATCAAATGCAAACTCAGAATCCAGTTGTAATAACTGAGATGAGGGAAGTGCAATTACTGAAGTCTTTAATGAATCAACGGTAAAAACCAGCATGACCCAAGAAAGATTTCACCTCAAGAACACATTTTGGATATGTATGGGTTTAAATTAATTCAATTTTTTATTTATCCACTTTAATTAACTCTTTTAAAATAACATTCCCAATAACTATCCCTCGTTAAACTATTAAATGACATTTCTCATAATTTAATACAAGAACTTTTTCTATACAACAATGGAGGATTGAACATAGGTGAGCCAAAAAAATCATCAAATGAAGTTCCATAAACTGTGAAATAATCCATAAAAACTTCTATGCAATTCTCTAGGTACTTAGAAAAAATAATCAACATACATCGCTGAAAAGTACCAGGATCATTACAAAGACCAAAAGGCATTATTCTGTATGAAAATGTTCCAAATGGATAGGTAAATGTTGTCTTTTATTGATCCTCATCGGCTATATGGATTTGAAAATAACCTGAATATCCATCAAGGAAACAATAATTGGACTTACCAGCTAATCGTTCTAACATTTGGTCAATAAAAGATAGAGGAAAGTGGTCCTTACGTGTGGCTTGATTCAGTCGATGGTAGTCAATACAGACTCACCAAAAGTTTTTCACATGTGTTGGAAATAATTCATTCCTTTCATTTGACACAACTGTTATTCCTATTTTTTAGGCACAATTTGCACCAGGCTATCCCATTTACTATAATATATAAGATAAATGATCCCAGCAGCAAGTAATTTACTGACTTCCAATTTTACCACTTCAAAGAGAGTGGGATTCAACCAGCGTTGAGATTGTCTCACGGGATTAGCCTCATCATCCAAAAGTATATGGTGGATACAAATAAATGGGTTAATATTGGGAATATTAGCTAATGTACATCCTATTTTATTTTTACACTCTCTCAAAAGGTTGAGCAGTTTTGATTCTTACTATGGAGAGAGGTTATTGGAAATAATGACGGGAAATTGGTCAATACCCTCAAGATGAACATATTTTAAATTAGAAGGAATTGTTTTGAGTTCCAACATTGATGGTTTTTTTATTGAGGGAGGGGGTTAGGTGGGAGTGAGGTCCATGAAATTGTTTATGTGCTCATGTTTATTATCCAAGGAAAGAGAATCTATGGAAATGAGATTGTTAGAATCATCGACGGTCATGGGTACCATAAAATGAACACAGTCATCAATCAAAACACAAAATTTACATTTTTCAGAACCCACACAACACTCAAAACATGAATCGACACTCAAATCATACAAGGGTGATGAAGAGGAAAATGAGTCAGTGTATGGGTTGAGTAGATAATTTTTTGTGTGTTCATCTTTTTATAGAACTTCCATCGAATAGACAGGAAGAGTGGAGTTCTCTTCAATGGGGTGTTTCATAGCCTCAAAGATGTTAAAACTTACATTTTCTCCACCAAAATCCATGGATAACGTACCATTGTGAACATTGATGATTGTCTTTTATATTTTGAGGAATGGCCTCCCATTTATGAGAGGAGCATGTCCTTGGGTTCAGGTATATTCCATCAAAAGAATGTAGAAATCAGCAAGGAATATTAGATTCTTCACTCTTATATAGACAACCTCAGTCACTCCTCTGGGATGAGTTGCACTTCAGTTGGCAAGTTGCACGACAATTTCTGTTGGTTGAAGCTCTACATACTACAGAGAAGTATACACGGAGTGAGGCATTACATTAATTGAAGAACCTAAATCTAGTATAGCATCATAAAAGAAAGTCTCCCCTATGGTACACATCATTGCTAATGTGAATGGATCCTTGCATTTGGTTGGAATTGTTGGCTGAATCAAGGCCAAGACATTCCTCCCCATGTTTACTCTCTCATTCCCCTTCAACCTCCATCTATGGGTGCCAATTTCATTAAGAAATTTGGAATAATGGGGAATTTTCATGACTGCATCCAATAAAGTAATATTAACTTGAAATTTTTTAAATGTATCTATTATTTCATTATCAATCTCATTATCAGAATTTTTATTAGATTTAGAGAGTATTTGGGGTAAAGTAAGAGGAATGGATAGTTCATTTGAATCATCAATGATAATTTTATTGCACTTTTTGTTTTATTTTATTCATTGGAGTCTTTTATAGGTGGAGAATTATTGTTTTCAAGAGGGGTACATACATGTTGCATAGAATCAGTAGAAGAGAAACTTCTTTACCACTATGAAGTGTAATTGCACATACATTATATTTGTACTTCGGATTGGAAATGGGTTGGGATGGTAGTTTTCTATAACCTTGCATCTTAATCTCACCGATGGTGTTCTCCAATGGTTCCACTTGAGTTCGTAGGTCTTGAATTGCTGATTTTTTGGTCAGTTGGAACTGGAGGTTCTAGGTTTCTATTTTCTTCATCATATCCTTAAGGCTTTGTTAGGATTTGGGAGGAGGATGATTATTGTTTTGAGAAGTTTAAGGATAATAATGTTGCATACCTTGGCCTTTTTTATACCAATTATGCTTGGGGTAGCTTGAGTTTCCTCCTTGTCGGTACTAGGGTTGTACATGCCACCCAGGGTTTAGATTTGGCCTAAATGGTTCTTACTTGAAGTGTGGTGCTTCCTGAAAAGGACTCCCTGGGAATACTGCTGCACAAGACTCAGATTAATCCTAAAGTTGTGGTCACTGGTAAAAACATGACTGTTATCAGAACAAATACCACCATGTAATGGAATATAAGGAGGGTTTGAGTTACCTTGTGCTTGAGATAATTTCCTTATAAGGGTATGCATCTCATCAAGTTTATTATCTACCTTTTTTTCTAGGGTTGAATGACTTACCTCATGAACTCCTCAGGTTGGTGCAACTGTTCGTGTACCAAATTGGTGTGCATTTTGATCCGTGTTGGTTATTAAGTCATGAGCAGTGGAAGGATTTTTATCAATTAGGGAACTACCACCTACAGCATTAATCATTCCATGATCAATGGGGATAAGTCCCTCATAGAATTATTGGATTAATAGTTGTTCACTAATTTGGTGGTGGGGGAAACTTCAGTAAAGTTTTTTGAATCTCTCCTATTATTTAGGAAGGGTCTCTCCATTTGATTGCCTAATTACTCAAATTTTTTTCCTAATTGATGCAGTTTAGGGGGTAGGGAAGAACTTCTCTAAAAATAGTCTTTTAAGGTCATTCCAACCCCCAATCGTGGTAGGCAAATATTATAGCCAATATTTTTCTACACCGTCAAGGCAGAGAGGGAAGGCCCTAAACTTAATTAAGTCCTCAGAAACATTTTGGGGTTTCATGGTTGAGAATACTATGTGAAACTAATTAAGAGGTTTATGAGGGTCCTCAATATGAAGACCCTGGAATTTGGTAACTAGGTGGATGAGGTCTGATCTCAGGTCAAAGTTGGCTTCTTCCTTGGGATTTGGATGTACACAGGTTGGTACTACACAACCAAGGTGGTAAGTTCTTTTATGGTTTGATTATTTACATCCATGTTTTCCTAGATTTTATTGGGTTCAATTTCTGATTGGTTTATGTCAAATTGAGGTTCCAAAAGGTGTTACATAATGTTAATTTATTTACCTTCTCTAGATGCCTTTATTTGTGTGTGAAGTTTCTTTTCAATTTCAGGGTCAAATTCAAGCAGTTTTTCATTTTCTGATGGGGCATGCAAATAAATTGTGAAGTTGGTTTTTTTATTTAATATGGATAAAATAACTTAAGAATGGTTAAAGTATAATATAATGTTATACTACAGAATTATAGAAAGAGATATGGAGAATAAGAGAGAGAGAGAGAGAGAACGCACAAAAACCCAAAAATAGAAATAGAAAACTAAAACAAAATCAATCAAATGGTGGTGGGGTATTGAAAGGATTAATAATTAAGAACTAAAATAATTAAATAAAATTAAATAAAGAAAATAAATGATCTTGTATACCCTATAATGGTGCCAAAATTTGATCGTGTTGTCGAGCGCATCAAATTAGTAGTTTGATTTTATCTAGAATTTCTGCAGTATAACAGCAACCCTCGGCTGTCTTTCGATGGAGCCTTAGATAATTAATTGAAAAATAAGGTTTTTATTATAAAAATATAATGGGAATTTTATTTAATAAAACTTTGGGTTCTATGATTAAATATTACAATAGAAAAACTAAAGTGATAAAACAAAGTAGAAATGAACAAGATTAATTAAATATGATCAACTGAGGGGAGTATCATGATGCTCATCCTTCATCACTTCAAGATAAAGGGTATAAATATTTTAATAACTGGTTTTTTACACCTATTACCATAATTTTACTAATTTTATAATAGGATACCTCCTAGGGTTCATTCAAAAACACAAAATTATTCACCAGACACCGCTGATGATTGGGTGATTTGTGTTCGACTTCGTAACCGAAACTCACCAAGGCAACTCACAAAGAACTTGATGTGTTTTCCAAGTTTGTATGTTATTTCTTTTTGATATCGTGAAATAAAATTACATGGTCTTTAAAGTGATTACGTGAGTTTAATTTACCAATATGAACCACACAAACACCGCAATTGAATGAGGGGGGGGGGGAAGGGATGAGCAGTGTGTGAAACATCACATGAAAGGGTACCCGCAAACATGATCATTTGAGTTTGAGTATAACATACCAGTATATAACTAATTTAAATAAAAAGAGAGGATGAAGAAAAACAGAATAAAACTTGTAATTAAAATGATTAATCAAAATAATTTAAGTATGAGGCTCGGGATTACATCACGTTCCTCTTCAGGTGATCACAAGGGGTTTAGAAACCCATGGGAGGGGAGGAAGAAGAAGATGTTGAAGTAGCACTTATCATGGCCTCCAGAACTTCTAAAAATGGTGGGGAGACACCTTTGTGTCTCCAAAATGTCATCACATTTCCTCCTGGTCGAACTCCAAAATGGGGTGCCCAAGGTGCCAATTTATAGGCAAAGTGGGAAGTGGCTTTGCGCTCCCTGATTTCACGAATCCTCTTGGTCCATGGTTTTGTCTGGTCAGAATGTCTTAAATCACTATTCGCAAAACTAAATAGTTGTTGGAAGACAAATTTTATACCTCCATGTCAAATTTGGCATCCATATATGGAACATAATAAGAAATATTGATAAAATACAGAGTAAACGTTTTGACCCCAAACAGATCCACTTTATTGGACAGATCAGTTTGTATAGGCCTATTAATTGATGAATTGGGATTCTGTTACATCAGATGAAATAAATATAATTAAATTTATAACCAATACACAAATTTTCATCTGATTTTAAAGTAATATTTAGTATAATAATGCATTTTAGTCTACTGGGGTTCTTGGATCATGTGCATATTGGCCCATTTTTCTTGGACTTCATCATGGTTCCTCCAAATCACCTCCACCTACAATAAAATTATCAAAACAAGTAACATTGACCTTTTTAAAAGTGTTAAAAACAAAATAATTGAATCAAACATGGAGTGAAATTTGTTATTATAATTTTAATTTTCAATACAAAACAAGTTTAATACATTGGTATAAGGGTGAAATAAAACAGTGAATTGTGGTTTGATCACACCCCCATACCTAAAAATTTGCACTCCTGAGAAAAGTATAATATCCTAATCATGTCCCATTATGAAATCAATGGTGTGAAAACATCCAAGATTATTTTTAATTTAAAGTCATCATGTCTCTTTTATAGAATATTTGTCCTATCATTTTTCTTTTCTCACATTCAAA
The DNA here is from genome assembly GCA_963277665.1 of Viscum album. NCBI lineage: Eukaryota > Viridiplantae > Streptophyta > Magnoliopsida > Santalales > Viscaceae > Viscum > Viscum album. The sequence continues at coordinate 829,419,747 of OY728165.1, forward strand.
TTTGTTGAACTTCATTTGTTCACCCATGAAACATGTCGCAACCTACCTCACCAAAAAAAATTCCCTCTTCACTCAAGGAACATATGAAAGTGGAGTTATTCTCTTTTATCAGAGTTCATGTGATATTACCATATTCTTTCCAAGATTCTAAGTTCTCTTCTGGTAGAAACTAGTGTGGTAGTCAAGAGGACTTCCAAGAAGTTGTTCTAAGGTTCAAGGGTTGGTAGGATTAAATGTTTAAAAATGTGAGGATGAAGAGGAGTGTTTAATCTATTATGTAAAAAACATTTTAAAATTCAACAAGTGTTTACAATGAATTTACACACTCAACACCTCACAAAGTATATTACCTCCCACTCACTATCCCCATTGTTCATTTGTGTGGGTCACAACCAAGCGATTAATAATAATGATTAAACATCCTATTTTCTCCATTTTATTCTTTTGTTATGTGTTTTTTTCAGATGTACATAACTATATCTTTTTAGTTTTTTTATATAAAGAGGTAAACATGTATAATACAATGATTCAATATTGATAATGAACCCATTGCCCAAGGAAAATGTAGGATCCATTTATATCAACCTATAACAATGATTTTTTTCCCAGAATTAACATGGAAACACCCTCTCTCACACACTTTCTGAAAATAAAATAAAAATATACACAAGAGATGGGTAGGTAGGGGTAAATTATCGTGTAATGTGGCTACCTAACAGGCATTTCATGGTCTCTAAGGCTTAATAAGGATAAAATGTAAAGGTGGCAAAAAATATAGGATAATTTTAAAAAGGTATTTTTGATGAATGATTGCCTCTACCATTAATGTGGCATACCTGAATCTTATGGCTTCAAATAGAATCAAGGAAAGTTATAGTTTCTCTACATGACCCAAGACTCTCAGTAAAGTGATTAAAAGTAAGAATATTCAATAATGGGATTAGAATGTCTCTTGGGTAAGGTATTAAAATATTGGTCAGTGTTAATGAGGCATAGAATTCAAAAATCCATTAAACACCTAAGAATGATTTGAAAATACAAATTATAGAAAAATATACCATATCAACATTAATTTGAAAAATATTTTTCCAAAAACAATGTAATTTTCCACACAATCGATTCAAGCATGGAAAATGGTTTTGGATATTCTTTTTAAGATCAATTTTTATCTAAAAACGCAAAATAAAGAAAAAAAAATAAAAACAAAATTTTGTTGTTTTTTTGTTTTGTTTTTATTTTTTTTGTTTAATCCTAACTATGAAATTTCACCCCCCCCCCCCACACCTAAAAGTTACATTATCCTTAATGAAAGTATTTTAAATAAATATACAAGTATATAAAGGTAGGGAGAAGGGATAGCCTGCTATGTGGTGTCGTATGTGGCATCTATTAGTGGATTTCCTCTACGAGATAATTTAGAAAATCCTCATAGAAGTGTTTGAGCCTCTTCCCATTGACAGTAATCCATTTTACACTCTTCTCATGAAAAAAGTGTATAGCACCAAAAGGGTTAACATCAATAATGGTATAAGGACTGAGCTATCGAGAAAGAAGCTTACTTGGGTGGAGATTTAGCCTGGAATTTTACATGAGCACCTTCTCAACAATATGGAACTTCCACTTATAAATCATTATATCATGGATAGCCTTTGTCTTCTCTTTATATATTTGGGATTTCTCATATTTATCATGTCAAATTTCTCCCAACTCTTGAATTTGCAGCTTTTTATGTTCACATGCATCTGTAAGATTCATATTACATTGTTTAACGACCCAATATGCATGGTGTTCTACCTCCAATGGGTTGTGACAAGACTTTACAAACACAATCATGTATGGTGAAATTTTTATTGGGGTTTTTAAAGTTGTACAGTATGCCCAAAGTGCATCATCCAAGTGCAAACTTCAATCTTTCCTATTGGGTTGTACCATTTTTTTCAAGATTTGTTTAACTTACAGATTTGATATTTCTACTTTTCCATTAGTTTGTGGGTGATATGCAGTGGAGACTTTATGATCAACCCCATACTTATGTAGAAAATTTTTCATGTTGTGATTACAAAAAATATGAACCCTGATCACTAATGATGAATCTCAGTAAACCAAACCTACTAAAAATATGAGACCTCACAAAATCAATAACCACTCGATAGTCATCAATCTTGGTGGCCTTTACTTACACACATTTATATACATAGTCAATAGCCAATAATATGTACACAAAACCAAATGAATTTGGGAAAGTACCCATGAAGTAAATTCCCCATGCACTGAAGATCTCACAAAATAACATGGGTTATTAGGGAATCTCATTCCTCTTGAAGATATTCCCAATGAATTGACATCTAGTACATGACTTACAAAACTGATGGGAATATCTATAAAATATTGGCCAATAAATACCTGATTCAAGGACCTTTCGAGTCATACGTTGAAAGCCAAAGTGGCCCCCACAGACCAAAGTATGGAAGAAGGTCAAAACTGAGGTGAACTCATGGTCAGGGACACATCGACGAACTACTTAGTCTCCACAAATTCTCTAAAAATATGGGTCATCCCCAATGTACCATCGAGAATCTTGCTTAAGTCTATGGGATTTTGGAGTGTTGAAATTAGTGAGGACCCTATATGTTTCTAGAAAATTCACAATGTCCACATACCATGGGGTAAGGTCCACAACATCACAAAGGTTATCATGATGGAAGAATTATATAATGGGGAGGGGTGAGTCAACATGATGGTCCAATGGTGGTGAAATCCTACTAATGTGTCCAGCTACCATATTTTCCACTCCTCTCTTATCTCAAATCTCAAGGTTAAACTTTTAGAGGAGGAGCATCCACCGAATGAGGCGGGGTTTAGCTTTAGGTTTCATTAGGAGAAAATGATGGGAAAAATGACCCGAAAAGACAATGATTATTGACCCAATAAGATATGAACAAAATATTTCCATGGAAAAAAATATAAATAAGTTATTTTTTAGTGGTTTTGTAGCTTTCCTGGGCCGGGTCAAGGTTATGTGAGGCATACGCAATGACACGAGGAGCCTTCTCAACCCTTTGTGATAAAATTTCCCCAACCGCAAAGTTAGAGGCATCACACATAAGCTCAAAGGGGAGATCCCACCTTGGTGGTTGAATGATGATGGGTGATTTAAAACTCATTTTTAGTGAATTGAAAGAATCCTCACATTTTTTATCAAACACAAACTCAGAATCCTTTTGTTATAACTGGGACAATGGAAGTGTGATCTTACTGAATTCTTTTATGAATGGGCGGTAAAAACCAGCATGACCCGAGAACTATCACACCTCACGAACACATTTTGAATATAGAAGGTTTTAAATTAATTCAATTTTTTATTTATCCACTTTAATTAACTCTTTTAAAATAACATTACAAAGAACTATCCCTCGTTCAACCATGAAATGACAATTCTTGTAATTTAATACAATATCTTTTTCTATGCAATGATGGAGGATAGAACCTAGGTGAGCCAAAAATAATCAAAGTAAGTTCCATAACCTATGAAATCATCCATAATAACTTCCCTTAAATTCTCTATGTACTCATAAAAATACTCAACATACATCACTGAAAAGTACTAGGAGCATTACATAGACCAAAGGCATTCTTCTGTATGAAAATGTGCCAAATAGATAGGTAAATGTTGTCTTTTCTTGATCCTCAGGGGATATATGGATTTGAAAATAACATGAATAGCCATCAAGGAAACAATAATGGGACTTACCATCCAATCATTCAAACTTTTTTTCAAATGAAAGGTTCAGGAAAGTGGTCCTTCCATAGGGATTGATTCAGTCCTTGGTATTCAATACAGACTCACCAACTATTTTTCAAATGTGTTAGAACTAATTCATTCCTTTCATTGGACACAACTATTATTCCTATTTTTTTAGGCACAATTTGCACTGGAATAACCCATTTACTATCAGATATATGATAAATGATCCCACCAGAAAGTAATTAACTGAATTCTAATTTTATCACTTCAAGGAGAGTGGGATTCAACTAGCATTAATATTTCATCATGGGATTACCCTAATCATCCAAAAGTATATATTTCATACAAATAGATGGGCTAATCCCAGTAATATCATAAAATGTCCATCTTATTTCTTTTTTACACTCTCTCAAAAGGTTGAGCAGTTTTTATTCTTACTTTGGAGAGAGTTTTTAGAAATAATGACGGGCAATTGGTCAATACCCTCAAGATACACATATTTTAAATTATAAGGAAGTGGTTTAAGTTCCAACACCGGTGGTATTTTGATTGAGGGAGGGGGTTCAGTGGGAGTGAGGTCCATAAAATTGTTTATCTACTCATGTTTATTCCCTAAGGAATGATAATCTATGGAAATGAGATTTTCATAATCATTTACAACCATGGGTACCACAAAATGAACACACTCATCCATCAAAAAACAAAATTTACATTTTTTAGAACCAATGAAACACTCAAAACATGAATCAACACTCAAATCATCTAAAGGTCAGGAAGAGGAAAATGGGTCAAAATATGGTTTGAGGAGAGAATTTTGTGTGTGTGCATCGTTTGAGAGAACTTCCATAAAATAGATAAGAAGAGTGGAGTTCTCTTAAATGGGTTGTTTCATAAACTCAAAGATGTTAAGACTTACCTTTTCTTCACCGAACTCCATGGATAATGTACCATTTTGAACATTGATGATTGTATTTACTATTTTGAGGAATGTCCTCCCAAGTATGAGAGAAGCATGTCCTTAGGTTTGGGTATCTTCCATCTCAAGAATGTAGAAATCAGTGGGGAATATGAGATTCTTCACACTTATAAGGACATCCTCAATAAATCTTATTGAATTCATTGTACTCCAGTAGGAAAGTTACACGACAATTCTGGTTGGTTGAAGCTCTCCAACCAGTAGATAAGTATACACAGAGTGAGGCATTACATTAATGGAAGCACCTAAATCTAGCAAAACATCAGAAAATAAAGTATCACCTATGGTACACAGTATTGTGAATGTGCCCATATACTTGAATTTGGTTGGCATTTCTAGTTGAATCAAGGTTGAGATATTCCTCCCAAAGTTGACTCTCTCATTCCCCTTTATTATTCATCTATGGGTGAAAATTTCTTTAAGAAATTTGGCATAACAGGGAATTTTCTTGACATCATCCAATAAAAGAATATTAACATTAACTTTTTTAAATGCATCCATTATATCATTATAAATATCATTATTAGATTTTTTCTTAGATTTAGAGAGTCTTTGAGGGAAAGGAAGATGAATGGATTGTTCATTTGAATAATTAATGATAACTTGATTTCTCTTTTTATTTTATTATATTTCATTGGAGTCTTTTATGGGTGGAGAAAGAGTATTTTCAAGAGGGGGACATACATGTTGCATAGAATCTGTAGAAGGGGAAACTTCTTTACCACTACGAAGTGTAATTGCACATACATTACCATTGTCCTTTAGATTGGAAATGGGTTCGGATGGTAGTTGTCCAGAACCTTGTATCTTAAGCTCACGTATGGTGTTCTCCAATTGTCCCACTTGAGTTTGTAGGTCTTGAATTGCTGATTATGTGGTTTGTTGGAACTATAGGTTCTGGGTTTCCATTTATTTCACCATATTCTCAAGGCTTGGTTCATATTTGGGAGGAGGAGTGTGATTATTTTGAGAAGTTGAAGGATAAGTAGGTTGCATACCTTGGCCTTGTTGATACCAATTCTTCTTGGGGTATCTTGATTTTCTTCCTTGTCGGTACTGGGGTTTTTCTTGCCCCCTGGGGTTTGGATTTGGCCTAAATGGTTCTTTCTTGAAGGATGGTGCTTTCTGAAAAGGACTCCCTAGGAATACTGCTACACAAGACTCAGATGAATCCTAATGTTGTGGGCACTAGTCAGAAAAATTATTATCATCATAAAAAATACCACAATGTAATGTAATATAAGTAGAGTGTGAGTTACCATGGGCTTGAGATAATTGCATTAGAATGGTATGCATCTCATCAAGTTTATTGTTTACCTTTTGTTCTAGGGCTGAATGACTTACCTCGTGTACTCCACAGGTTGGTTCAATTTCTTGTATACAAAATTATTTCTCTTTTTGAGCCATATTATCTATTAAGTCACTAGCGACAGAAGGAGTTCTATCAACTAGGGAACCACCAGTTGCAATATCAATAATTTAATGATCCATGGGGATAATTCACTCATATAATTATTGGATTAATAGTTGTTCACTAATCTGGTGGTGGGGGAAACTTGAGTAAATTCTTTCTAATCTCTCCTAGTTTTCATGAAGGGTCTCTCCTTGTGATTGCCTAATTCCAAATATTTCATTCCTAATTGATGCACTTCGAGAGCTAGAGAAGAAATTATCTAAAAATATTCTTTTATGTTCATTCCAGCCCCTAATTGTGGTAGGAAAATAGTATATCCAATATTTTTCTACACCATAAAGGGAGAAAGGGAAGACTATAAAATTAATTATGTCCTCAGACACATTTTGGGGTTTCCTGGTGGAGCACACTATGTGAAACTCTTTAAGGTGTTTATGAGGTTCTTCACTAGGAAGAACATGGAATTTGGGAAGTAGGTGGATGAGGCCTGATCTAATCTCAATGTTGGATGGTTCGTTGGGATATTGGATGTACGTAGGTTGGTACTCCACATCCGGGGTGGTAAGTTCTGTTAAGGTTTGATTATTTGCAGGCATGTTTTCTTGGATTTGATTGGGTTCAATTTTTGATTGGTTAATGACCAATTGATGTTCCACAAGGTGTTAGTTAGTGTCACTTGATTGACCTTATCTAGATGCCTTGATTTTTTTGTGATGTGCCTTTTCAATTTCAGGGTCAAATTAATGTAGTTTTTCTTTTTCTGATTGGGTCATGAAAATAATTTGTGAAGTTGGTTTTATATTGAATACGGATAAAATAACTTAAGAAGGGTGAAATTATAATATAATGTTATACTAAAGAATTATAAAAAGAGAGATCTATAAGAATAAGAGAGAGAGAGAGAGAAAGAACGCACAAAAAAACCAAAAAATATAAATAGAAAACAAAAACAAAAACAATCAAATGGGGAGGGGAATTGAAAAGAGTACTAATTATGAAGTAAAATAAATAAATAAAAGGAAATTAAGAAAAGAAATGATATTTTCTCCCTGGAAATGGTTCCAATATTTGATCACTTTTTCAAGAGCATCAAATTAGTTGTTTAGTTTTAACTAGAATTTCTGCAGTATGGTAGGAACCCTTGGTCATCTCTCAACAGAGCTTTAAATCATTAATTGAAAAAGAAGGTTTTGATTATGAAAATAGAATGAGTAATTGGATTTAATAAAACTTGTGGTTTTATTATTAAAGATTACTATAGAAAAACTAATGTGATAAAACAAATAAGAAATGAACAGGATTAATTAAACATGATCAACCGAGGGGAGTATCGTGATGCTCATCCTTCATCGCTTCAAGAGAAAGGGTATTGATATTTTAATCCCTGGTTTGTAACACCTATTACCATAATGTTACAGAGTTTATACTATTATACCTCCTAGGTTTTAGTCAAAAACACATAATTATTCCCTGTACACCGATATTGATTGGGTTATTTGTGCTCTATTTCATAACTGAGACTCACCAAGGCAACACACGAAGAACTCGATGTGTTGTCCAGGTTTGTATGTTATTTATTTGTGATACCATGAAATAAATGTGCATTGCCTTGAAAGTACTTATGTGAGTTCAATTGACCAATATGAACCACACAAACACCACAATTCAATGAGAGAGGAAAAAGGATGAACAGTGTGTGAAACATCACAAGAAAGGGTACCCCCAAACCCGATCATTCGAGTTTGAGTATAACATACCAGTATATAACTCAATTAAATAAAAATAGAGGGTAAAGAAAAACATTATAAATCCTGGAATTAAAAAATATTATTCAAAATAATATAAGTTTGAAGATTGTGATTACATCACGTTCCTCCTCAGGTGATCACAAGAGGTTTAGAAACCCATGGGAGGGGAGGAAGAAGAAGATGTTGAAGTAGCACTTCACATAGCCTCTAGAACTTCTAGGAATGATGGGGAGACACCTTTGGGACTCCAAAATGGCATAACGTTACCTCCGGGCCAAACTCCATAATGGGGTGCCCAAGGTGCCAATTTATAGGCAAAGTGGGAAGTGGTTTTGTGCACCCTGATTTCACAGATCTTCTTGGTCCATGTTTTTGTCCAGTCATATAGTCTTAAATCACTTTGTACAAATCTAAAGAGTTATTGATAGACAACATTTATACCTACATGTCAAATTTGGTGGCCAAATATGGAACATTATAAGATATATTACCACAATACAGAGGAAATTGTTTGACCCCATGCAGATCTACTTTATTAGAAAGATCGGTTTGTATGGGCCTCTTAATAGATGAATTGGGCTTCGGTTCCTTCATAAAAAATGGATGCCATTAAATTTAGGACCAGACCAAAAAGTTTCATCCCATTTGAATGCACGGTTTAATAGAAAAATGTGTTTCAGGCAGCGTCGGACTTGGGTAGGACCTGGACCAGGTTGGGTGACCCGAACCGATGGGTCAGCCCAGGCTGGGTCGGTCGGACCAGACCTATACCCTCTTTGGCCCAGATATGCTTAAAATGTCATATCTCACAAACTAGATGTCTATTTGATGAACTGTATGAGGTGATGGATTCATTGAAATGATATCGTCCTTTTGTGATACTCCACCTAAGTTTTGGAAAAAGTTTGAGTACGGACTTGTTGGATCGAACCCAAATCCAACCGGGCCCTCGGCACTAAAATTCCTCTAACTCACATATCAGGCATCTGATTGACGTGTCTTCTTTTTCATTTGAACCCTTACGACATGGAGGTCCTTTGGGATTCTTCTTTTTGGAACTTAGTGGCAGTTAAGGCCTGACCGATATCTTGAGGAGCAGACTCTATGGAACTCAAGCGCACCGAGTGCGGGAATCTAGTGGCTAGCTGAGACGTGAAGAATGAATAGAGATCCTGTGTGGATCAGCACTGAGCAATCCTATGTGGATCAACACCTAGTAATCCTTTGTGAATCAGCAGCTAGAGATCCTATGTGGATCAAAACCTAGAGATCCTAGATGTATGGATCCCATAATCAGTTATCTCAAAAACATGACTCTCCCAATAGACCGAGCCGGAAGGGAATAGATTCGGCGTCGTGCAGAAAACTTCACCATTTAGGATGGTCCAAATGAACAAATATCCCTTTACAAGCATGGATTTGATGGAATACTCCTCAGTTTCATAGCATAAGGAGATATTTTTTCCATCATGGAGGAAGCACATGTGGGATCTTTGTGGAACACTTAAATCTCGGTCCAGGCTCTCCCACAAAATCAAAAGGTTGGGATATTACTGGAAAACCCTGATACAATACTGCATATAATTCACTAAGAAATTTCATGCATGACATATCCATAAAAAATTTATCCATCAACCACCAAAATTTCTACATACAGCTATGTATTTTTGTCCATTTTCCATTTGGGGAATTGAAGTTTTTTGTTCATATCCCCTATCCACAGCTAAGTAATTAAAGTAAATCCTTACTACTGCTGACTTATTTTCTAAATGGGCTGAGGCAATACCCCTCAAGGAATTGGGGAAAAATAATATCATCAACTCCATGAAGTCTTATATCATCACCAAGTTCGGGTTCCCCCACACAATATAGAAGAACAATGACACCAAATTCTATTATATGGAGTTGAAGAGATTGTATCAGGAGTATAATATATAGTCCAATCACTCATCAAACTACCATTAAGTGAAAAATGGATTGATAGAGGCCTTCAATAATACTCTATCGAATATAATCTAAAATATGGTGAATAAGTATAATATTTCTTGGACAGACAAGCTTCTCCATGATTTATGGGCCTACCATACCACCACACATACTTCCACAAAGGAAAATCCGTACTCATTGGTGTATGGGACCGAGGTAGTGTTACCCAAAGAGGTATAACTTCTTTCCCTCTGAATATCCATTTGCAGAATGTGTTTAGATGAGGAGAAATTTAAAAGGCATTTGGACGAATTGGAGAAACTCGATTAGAACATGTTGTGCACACTACACAACCTATAAAACCATACAAATCATATCACACAAGCCTTTAATAAAAAGGTTCACCTCCATTAATTCCTCCAAGGAGAATTTTTATTGAATCTGAGAATGCCATTGATATTTGGGAAGAATCCTCCAAAGCTGTAACCTAAATGTGAAGGTCTATGCATCATACCAAAGGTCTATTATAATGGATCATATTCATTGTACACCATGGATAGGGAGCATGTCACACCCCCCAAGAATGATATATTTCTCAAGAAATACTTTGCATAGATATCATCAAGCACATATCATCCTGGATACATGAAATTAAACTGTATGAGTCCATCCTGACCACATTACATTGAACTATACAGAGTTCATCCTAACCACATGATTTTAAACTATACTGATTTTTTCATGCCCACATGACATTAAACTTTATGGAGTTATTCCTAACCACATGATGTTAAATTGTACAAAGTTCATCTTAACCACATGATGTTAAATTATATGTAGTTCATCCTAAACACATGACATTAAACTGTATGGAGTTTTCCTGAACACATGACATTAAACAATGAAGATTTAATCTTAACCACGTGACGTTAAGCTATACAGAGTTCATCCTAGCTACATGAAGTTAAACTATAAAATCCCATCCTTGATACATGACATTAAACTAAATGATCTCATCCTTGTTACATGAAATTAAAATGTACGACTTCATCCTTACTGGATGATGTTATAACTATATATAAAAATTTCTTTACACATAATGTTAAACTATGAGGATATTCTATAACTATGTACAACTTGATTATCATTTTTTAGTGATATACATAGGGATTCATCGATCCTATATCTTGGTCTAGCCACTACATGAAAAATAATTCTCTTGTTGTACCATAAACTACCACTTTAAGGTGAGAAGAATCATTTTCATTCCTTGTTTATCACATCATACATAGCTCACTTGATATTAGAAATTGTAGTAAGAAATTACCTACCAAAAATTCATGAAAGAAAACAATAGGTCCATCAAGATCCTGAATGAAATACTATAAAAGGCACTCCATGAGTCCTTTCTGCATGATGTAAAACTTCACAGTCAATGTACTTGTAGCATGACATAAAAATGAATGGTTCTTTAAGAAATATGTGTGTCTTTATTAATGTCATCATCGGATATGTGGTGATACCCAGATATCTAATCTCAGGACTAATAACAACAATCCATAGAACCAATTTCTACCTCTTTGTATAGACTAGACTAGCAAAGAAAGAGTTTATCCTTTCAGAACTACATGTGGCTTGATTTTTTTTTTATCATAGGATATGTAGTGATTCCTAGATTTTAGACTTCGGTCCCAGTGACAACAAGTAAATATAAAAGTTTCCAAATCTTTGTGTATGGGTCAGACCTGTGAAAGGAACTTCATTGAGAGCTACATGTGGTTTGGTTCTCATTTTCATGAGATAAATAGTGATTCCCACCATTCCACCCTTGGTCCCAACTGCAAAATTATTTTTCTTCCACATCATTTCTATTCATCCTCACCACATGATGTTAAACTACATGGGATTTGAATAACTACATATGGATTGATTTCAATCATCCTAGGATACATAGTGACACTCAAATTTCCATCCTCAGGTCCAGCCATAGTTTCCATTTTTATAACGAGAAGCCCATTTACTTACCATATGATATTAAACTGTAAGGAAAAATTATTGGTCTCATGAAATTTAAATGGAACAACAAGAACTTCCTCACCACATGATGATAAAATGGATGGTGTATGACCTTTCTACATTACATTAAACTACACAAAAAATATACCCACTATATGATGATAAACTATGTAGGGAATCACCCATTTTTCATCCCCTATAAAAGAACAAAAAATCCTTTTCACAATTAGCCAGAGTATGGGGTGCTTCTAGAAAATTTTAAAGAATATCAATACATTGTCCACAATTCATACCTCAGATACTTTGGGTCGCTAAAAACCTTCCATGGACCTTGGAAAGGATACATAGCTTGAAGGGACCCTTTTTTTGACAATGCATGCATGCCTATGGTCATCAACCAAATGTGTCACTCGAGAAAATGGATATTATGATTCTTGTGAACCCTGAAATCATAGTGGAAGAACAAAACACCTTTGTTTCATCTAAAATACTCCTAGTATGACTATCCCATACCATTAATCATGATCTGGGAGCCTTGATCCATGATTTTCAATATTATCATCCTCTTCTCATAAATATGATAAGGTTCTCTCATCCTTGGGTATCTTAATTGTGATCATATGAACCATCCCCCATATTAGGTCCATTTTCATCATGAATTTAAATTTCCTATGCTTTGTTTAATGTTTTACAACCTTAAACTCTATCCTATAATGATATGAATTGTAAGACCTTAAACTACTAGGAAAAGTGGAATAAAAATTTTCAAGTCAAAACCCTACAAAGGGAGTCCTGAGACAAATTCAATTATTTTCTCACTAAAATATTTATCTCCAATGTTTAGGTAAAAATAGGGGCACAAATAAAGAATTAATACATCTCAAAGGGTCTACTTTTTAGCCCTATAAAAATCCAAGCTATGATCACTAAATCCCCTAGTTCAGGAAAAAGTTATAGTAATGACTTTTCCCATATTCTTGCCATGAAAATATGTTCTCTAGGTGATGACGAAACTTTTAGGGTGCTCAAACCCTTCTTGTATATTAAACTTTCTATAGATCACACTTCATGATTTGAGTGACTAAGATCATCAAAACCTTCCAAATCCCTTATAAAGGATACCCATCTTCAAGGAACTTTTTCTAAACTATGCATGTATTTCTATAGATCATGTAGATGCGCCTATGGTTTTCAACCAAATAAATCACTCTAGAAAAGGTATTTCTGATCCTTGTGATCCATGACATCACTACGGTAGAACCCAACATCCCAACATGTTTTGGGTGATTCCCAGTATGATTTTCCCATATCATCCTCCAATATCTAGCACTACAGACCAATATTTACAATCTCTATGCCAAAATATCCAAGATAATTTGACATCCTTGATGTTATATCACTGTCTCTTGTACCCTTTCTCAAAGTTGTAATGTGAAACTCCATTCTTAAACCATTTTTGACCCACACCTTGTTACTCAAAACCACAGGATATAGGGCCCAATATTTACAATATAAGATCTAATTTTTCTAGTGTAAAAAAATCCTCCCTAGATGGCTTTCCTTCCATATCCAACCTCATCGTCTAGATGTTTGAGACTTTGAAAACATTTCATGGCCCTCAAATAAAAATAAAAATAATGTTTTTCTTGAGCACGATACCTATGTGTAAGGGCCTTCACCCACAAACTAAAGGAATATTCTCCTTAAAAGAGAGGATATTCGGTCCTTGTGAGCCCTAGAAACACTACAACATAACCTAGCATCTCAGAGTGTTATGGGTCATCCTAGGATTGTCTTCCCCATACCAAATTCACAAAATCAATCATTTGGGTTATGATTTACGTCATCCATATTCCAATAATCTAGGTAGACCTAACATTTCCAATATTCCTCTGTCAACCCATATTACCTATATAAATCATTCAGAGCCCCTGGAAAGGACATTTGGCTTCAAGGGACCCTTTTCTTGACTATTCATGTATGCATATGGCTTTTTCATATATGCGTATGGTTGTTAACCAAATGTGTCACTCTACAAAAATGGATTTCTGATCCGCATGATCCTCTATAACACCACAGCAGAAACTAGAATCTTAGTATGTTTTGGGTCATTCCCAACATGTATGCACCATATCCCATGAGCATATATCAGGTATGAGCTAACCCTAAACTAAATAAATATCATGTATAATCTAAAAGACCCTGAACTAAAGCTATATTGTCTGAGATAAGAGACCCTAAAATAAAAAATATATTAGGTCCAAGCTAAGAGACCCTAAACTAAATTTGTATAAGGTGTGAGCTAAAAGACCCTAAAATAAAGCAATATTAAGTCCAATCTAAAAGTCTCCAAACTAAATCAATAAAAGGACTAAGATAAAAGACCCTAAACCAAATAAATAAAATGTCCAAGCTAAAATAACCTAAACTAAAATGATAAAAGGTTTCAGCTAAAAGACCCTAAAAAAAAGAGATAAAAGTTCTAAGCTAAAATACCCTGAACTAAAGAGATAAATTGTCTGAGCTAAAATACCCTAAACTACAACATATTATTATTTAGTCTGCAAGAGCTTACGAGGCCCAACAAATGGATTTAGAAAACATCAAGATTCTCTATCCAAACCTATCATATTTGAAGAAAGATAGAGCACTCTCCCTTCAGGACATATATCCTACCCAATAAATCCTTTTGTAAATTAGGTGATCTCAATGTAGCTGGGACAGATTATCAATAAATAATCTCATGTTGGTGGGAACTCATGATCAATTCTCAAGAAATAATTTGTTAGAATTTTATCATTAAAATCTATGAATTCATGTTTACTTGATATTGTTCAAGGGATGGGTATCATTGATGATCTATATAATATCATAGCAATGAAATTTCATGTATATCATGGATGGGAGATAAACTAGATGGAAACATGGAAGGTTTAGAAAATTTCATTAATAATGTAAAAAGTATGGGGATTCTCCACATGATGGAGTCTCTCCAAAAATCTCAAAAAAAAACAAAGTACATAAAATTAATATAAGATTTTATCTACTAAAATGGACAAGTCATCCAAGGTTTGGGGAAAGTATCAGTTGAATACTAGAGTCCCTCTCACCCCGAATCTTCCTCTTATACTCAAGGATGGAGAGCTTCGACCAAAGTTGGCATCTCCTCAACTCTCTTCTGATAAGTTTCCAATGATATGATGAAGTTGAAAGGTTTAACATCAATCATGATATGATTACCTCATGCCTCCATATTTGTCCAGTATAGGTGTCTATTTGATCTCACAGTTTAGATGTCAACTGACAACCTTACTCTAATACCAATGATGTCTCCCCCATCTTCCTAGAAAGAGGATCCTCATATGAAAGATCATGAAAATATTTTTCACTTCTGGATAGATCTTACTCTGTCAGAAATTTTTTATTCCTGATTTCATACAGAGGATGTCGATCAAAACCACATACCCCTAAGTCATGAAATAACTTATGAAGGCATTCCCCTTGGTCATGAAATACATTAAAGGGTATCTCATTAATCTAGTCATGAATATATTTCCATATTTTCCTACATTGTTCCTAAGACTCTATGACTGATGAAGCAGGTGTAACAGGAGGAGGAATAACTAGTTGAGATAATAAGGAAGTAGGAGAATAAGCCACATATTCCCTTATCTTGATAAGAATATCATCCATAGTCTGTGCTTGATGGATAATTTTCTCAACATATTCTATTTCATATTAGGGTAGTAATCACTAGAATGAGATCTCTTCCTTAACATCTTACCTATATCTTTGATCAACTCTATCATCTTCATTGAAAATTGGGTTGGTAAGGAAAAAGACATATCCAATAATGGACGAGCTAGATTATCACACCATATGGATAAGCTGCTAACCAAGCTTGGGAATAACCCTATGTAAGGAAAAAAGAGCATTGGTAGTAGGGTGTATGATATTAGCCTCAGTATGTTCACATGCCAGCATCATCCAAAATTAGCAGATGGATCTAGGATTTTGTTGTACTTGAATTCCATCCAAAGGAAGGGGATACCCTTTGGGTGTAGATAAACTAATGATCAAATCGATGGGGTGTGTAAGGCTAGAAGATAATTAGCTCATCTACCCTGTCTGCAAGAACCTCATCTCGAAGGGAGATCATGTATGACCTTTCATCAAGGGAATCACTTCAATTATCAATAATTTCCCTAGCCGGTGCACAAAACGGGGTAAAATAGAAGGTATAAAATTGGATCAACACATCCATTACCTTGGAAAGGATTAGAAACATGGTTCCAGCCCATGATATGTTCATAATTCTAGGATGGTATAAAGCATTTGGGATCTTAGTGGCATTATAATATTCGTAGAAATAGAAATTCTTCCCTATCTAGCCAAAAAAACTGGAGGGGACCATTGATCTTGTAAGGAGTGTTACCTTGTTAAATTTGGCCTAGGATTTTATACTCATTCAAGGACTAGTGATTCCAAATTGAGGTGTTTTCATCCTGCAAGCCACACTTCCATTACTAACATACTGATATGAATCCCTGAGCATGTATCCCCAACTGGGAAAACCCATCCATTAAAACATATGGCCTTAAATCCTACTATTCTTAGGTCTATAGAGTCCTTCAAGTTCACTCGATATCCCCATGAGGTATAGTCCCTAGCTTCTAGACTGGCCCAATATGATCCAGCACTTTCAAAGACCTATTGAGAAGGGAAACAGTGAGGGAGTATGGTAGTTGTCTTCACCCCACTGTAGTAAAGAAAAATATTGATCCAATCCTTGAAAGAAATGAGTGAGAAAATCATCAGCTCCCTCCTTATTTTCTCTTTAACGATGATAAGAATTTATTTATCAAAAATTTGAGTCTACAGGGGATCATGTCAAATATCCAAAGAAGGGTGGAATTCATCATACATCTCTCTAAGAGGAGGAATCCCACCCAACTTGTAAATTTCCCTTAAGATGATGTCCTCTTCACCATGGAATAAATGAAATGTGTTGGTACCAGGGAACCAATTATTAATCATTTCTTGGAGAATATTAGGCTATAGGTGGACAATGAACTGCAAAATACACATAGATTCATAAATATTAACCCTATATAACTGTACAGAAAACTCTATACATATTTCCCTAACCTAGAAAGGCCATGACCATTCATTAGAAAATTTACCTATAGAAAGGATATCCCATTTATAACTTCACCTTCCACTAAGATTATTCATATAGAATAAAAATATACTCAAGTAGGTCTGAGCGATAGGCTGGTGAGAAAATTCAAAACAATCTGGTCCCAAAGGAGAGTTTTCTAGCATATAAGACAAACCCAAGGATTGAACTATGACCAGCTAACCCTCCTCAAAAAAATTCATCTAGATTCATTGAGAAGGATTTAACACCCAAAAAGATGGTAGATTGAAATCCAAAGGATGGATAACATCATTCTCAAACAAACCAAACCCATATAGAGGAAGTTGATGAGATAGAGAATAGTCTAAAAGCTTGGATGAGAGAAACCTCTTCAAAATCTTGTTATCATAATACATGTGATATCGAGGGTCTGAGTTGTGATTCCTAATGATAATGAAAATTTTATTATCCATGGGTGATGGAGATCGATGACAACTAGAATCCATATAAATAAATGTAAGTTGGATATATCTGATATATAAAGATAAAATCTTATCAAAAGGAAAGACATAATAAACCATCATCATCATGCACATTTCATGGATAGATAAGGTATTGATATGCCTGATTTGTGTATACTTGTTTCATATATATTAACAGTCATAAAAAATTCTTTTTCAACAAATATCAATAATTTTCTGGGTAAAATTCTTTATATTGGTGATTATGATGATTTTCAGGTGTTTTCCATCCAAAGTCACGAATAGGGAAAGGACATAATAAAAATTCACATATACACGATGTGTACTTATTACACACATTGTGTACTTTTTCCATGACATGATCCGGTAGGACTAGATACACACCAATGTTTCTGGCCAAATCTTACATGTTGTGTGATTACCATATACACGATGTGTCATCCCTTCTAGAAGCGTTTGGTGGCCAATGATTGATATTACACGCCATGTAGCACGTCATGACATGTCGTGTACCTCCACATACCAGGCGGTGTTGTGTTCCAAGTCAAGGGTGGCGAGGTAGCTTACCCACCAAATGAGAAAATAGTTCCAAAATGGGGGGACCATGGTACATTCCATGTACTTTTTAGTACATGAAGCATATTACTAAATACTATAAATTGGAGGGTAGGCCCTCCAATTTTCGGACTGACTCATTCCAAGATAGACCAAGGGGGGAAATTCGATAGATGCCTAAGGAGAGAAGAAATGAGAGAAGGTTATTCCATTATACCTTCCCGATGAACTTCACTATGAAGTTTTTTTATGGTTAATTTATGTATCACAAGTAGTTTAGTAACTAGTTACTCCATTAGTAGCTAAATCCCCTATGTGATGGGGTTGTGGATGATTATGGGTTTTACTTTGTCAATTGTTATATTGTAATAATGTTATTCATTATTCTCTAATAATTACTTAATAATCCTATCTAAATATCACTATTAATATTGTATCCGACTAATAATGTGATTTCCGGGGATCTTATGAGGAATTACGATTAAAAAAATCCATGATAATTGGATTTTCTTATCGTATCAAAAGGGCTATAATTAATAAAATTAAAATAAATCAAATTTTAGACCAAGTAATTGTTTTATATTGATTTAAACAAAACTCACCTGACCAAGGTGGTTTTGTTACATTCATGACCCAAAGATTTGAGTTATTATTAACAGCACACCCTAATAAGCAAATTGATTTAATAACAACCTTAAAAATCCATAGCCACGTTGTATTATTCCCATTTATCATCAAGAATAAAAAATTTTGTGTTTTTATTTATCTTTAAAAGTAATTTATCAAGAAATTGAATGTTTAATTACTCTTCATTGAAACATTAAAACATTGACTCTAAATTTTAGCAAACATCACCTAATTAATTGAAAACTAGAAAAACAAAATACAGTAACTTCATCTACCAGTGGATAGATCCCATACATTCACTATACTAGTATTAATTATGGGTAATTGAATTTGGATTGTCAAAAGCAACACTTCAGAATAAATGATACAAAATTTTGGTGTCATTTCTAGGGAATACTGAAAGTTAATGGTGTTTTGCTTAATTAGTTTGTATTAATTAATGTGGAAATAAAAATAAAAAATTCTAAAAAAAATTGTTCTTAAACTCATTTTCATTTTTTTCATTATTTTATTTTTCCTCTTTTATTCTTGGTTTTTTATGTAGTTCATGATCAAAAGTGTATGAGTGGCTGAATCATGTGTTCCAAGAGCACCGAATCATCAGACATCCTTATGCTTGATCTAGATATCGAACGAATGATCTTGCAGTGAAGACAGGAACTTATGGATGAACCCAACTAGAACACCCCCATGGAAAACATAGAAGAGCGAGATCCAACTGTTATCCAAGGAGTTGGATAGCCATTTCTCCCAAATGACAATTGGAACCAACAAATAGCTGTGAAGAATGAACAAATCTGACTTCCAACAGAAAACTTAATGGAGTTCATACCATAGAACCAACAAAGGCAACCAGCTCCATTTGTTCCAGGGTATGGCCCGCAGTAACCCTAGAGGTCCCCACTAGAGCAGTTTCCATGCCTACATCCTATTTAGGGGCCTTATTTTTCTCCTGATCATCAATTTGTGCCCTCACCTCCTCGAGAGAAACTACCCCCACATCATACCCTTATAGAGTACTATATTCCTTCCATCCAAGGAAAAAATATAGAAATTTTCAGACCACCGATGCAGGACCAACATTTTGAGATCAAGACATCTATCATGAAACTCATCCAAAACATGGTGCAATTTGTACGATTACCCATTAAAGACCCCAACACTCATCTCTCTAATTTTATGGATATTTGTGATGCCTTTTGCTGCCATGGGGTGTCTGAGGACACCATTCTTCTTTATTTATTTCCCTTTTAGTTAAGGGATAAAGATAAGTAGTGGATAAAAGTACTACCTTAATACTCCATCCTTAACTAAGAGGCATTGGCCCAAGCATTATTATAAAAATATTTCCCACCCACCAAGACAGTGATGTTGCGGAACAAAATTCACAATTTCTAGCAACATGATTCAGAGTCTTTTTATGAATCTTGGGATAATTTCAAATAAATGATAAGGAAGTTCCACCATCATGGCCTTCCATTATGGATGAAAGTCCAAAAATTATATGGTGATCTCACAACGAACACCTAATCAATGGTGGATGTAGCTGCTGGAGGAACCTTAATGAAGAAATCATCAGAGGAACTCTTCGACTTGCTTGAATACATTTCTGAAAATAGATTCCAATGACACTCAGAGCAGGAAACTCAGAAGTGATTCATGAACAAAATTTATGCCACTAAGATTATTTTCTCTCAACACGACATCGTATCCAAGAAAATTGATGCACTAAATCTTAAAAACACATGTCAAGCTCAAACGGTGAATCACGTAGCATGGAGTGAATGTGGTAATAGTCACATCATGGGTGAATTTCCATTGACAAGTGTTGGTTCCTTGAAAAGTGAGGTAAATTTCATTTCCCAGAACAGAGTGCCAAATATGTACCCTCAGTACCAAAACTCATCCTGGAAAGATAACTCAAATACGGGCAGGGGACAACAACAACAAACTTCTCAACCCCGTCCCCAAAGGCCAACCGGTTATGGTAAACAACAATACCAGAATCCATATCCCAGACAATAGTAGCAGGGATCTTTCCAACAACAATGGTATCAAAAATCTCGTTCGGCGCAACAACCTGAGGCAGGAACAACCTCAGATAGTTGGACAACAACATCATTAATAACCCCCATCAAAGCTATAGGAGATGATGTCAAAACTCTTAACAACTGCCGAGACATGATTTCAGAATATAGAGGCCTTTATTCGGAGCCTTGATAATTAAATTGGGTAACATTACAATCAACTCTCTTCATATAAACCTAGTACATTACTAGGTAACACCAAGAAGAATCCACTGGAGGAGGCCAATGTTATCACCTTATGATGTTGTAAAGAGATACCTTAGAATAAAACTGCAAATCGAGGTGAGTCCAAAAATATATCTCAACTAATGTCCTCTTCCAAAAAGGAAGTAAAATTTGAGGAGTCTTCCTAATCTCAATAACTACCATAGATCTTACACGGTAAGGGAAAATAAGTGGTTAAACCTTTTTAACCCCCTTACCATTTCTTGCATGAATGATGCAAAGGAAGCTAGATCAGTAGTTCACGAAATTCATGGAGGTATTCCAGAAACTTTGTATAAATATTCCTTTCCCCGAAGCATTAACTCAAATTCCAATGTACACAAATTTCATTAAGGATATCCTCTCAAACAAAAGGATTATGGAATATTTTGGTACCATTCCTCTCACTAAGGAATGCTCAGTAGTGGTACAACATTCTCTTCCTCCTAAGCTCCAAGATCCAGGTAGTTTCAAAATCCATTGCACAATTGGATATTGTGAGTTTGGTAAAGAACTTTGTGACTTGGGGGGAAAGTTTTAACCTTATTCCTTATGAAGTATTCAAAATTTTGGGGCAAAATGATCTAAAAAAACTCAAGAATCCCTTCATCTAGTGGATTGATCCATCAAATATACTAAAGTGCTACTTGAGGATGTGTTCATGAATGTGGGACATCTTATTCTTCATGTTGACTTCATCATCCTTGACATAGTGGTAGATCAAGAGGCACCTCTCATTTTGGGAATACCCTTATTGGCTACTGGGAAGGTGTTGATTGATGTGCATCAAGGCAAATTGATATTCTGAGTGGGAGATGAAAATATATCTTATAATGTCCTCAAATTAGTTAAGCAGGTATCACTAATGGAACATGGGGATTGTCATGCTTTGACTACTATGAACAATCCTTTGGGTTACCTAGAAGATGACAGGTAATGTTATTCTACCACTGATGAACCATTCATCAACGACATACCATTTGAATATGAACTTGAAAAAGTTTCATTATTTTATCGTCCAGGGTAGTCATTATTGGCAATGTACAATCATTATAGATATCCTATAGAGAGACAAGGTAGAACCAATGGTGTCCTCAGTTCTAGAGGCCCCTCAAATTGAACTCAAACGTCTCCCATCATCCTTAAAATATGGGTATTTGGGTGATGATAACACTTGGACTGTAATCCTCAATGCTCCACTCAGAAAAGATCAATAGGATGAGCTCCTACAAGTTATGTGAAGAAGAAAACAGGCCATTGGGTGGATAATTTTTGATCTTAAAGGGATAATCCCAACCATTTTCACCCACAAGGTTTTACTTGAAGAAGGATCCAAGCCCTCTTGGAAACCACAGTGACGGTTAAATCCTCCCATGAAGGAGGTAGTAAAGAATGAGGTAATCAAGATCTTATATGTGGTAATCATTTACCCAATCTCTAACATCCCATGGGTAAGTCCTCTGTAAGTGGTACCCAAAAAGCAGTGTATCACTATAATCACTAATGATAAAAATGAACTTATCCCAAATAGAATAGTCATGGTATGAAGAGTATGCATGTATTACCAAAAACTAAATGAAGCCATATGTAAAGACCACTTCCCACTTCCTTTCACAGATCAAATGCTGGAGAGATTAGCTGGGCACGAGTTCTATTGCTTTTTGGACGGTTATTTTGGTTATAACCAAATATCTATTTCCCCTGAAGACCAAGAAAAAAAGAACCTTCACATTCCATTATGGAATCTTTTTCTATCAGCAGATGTCTTTTGGCATGTGTAATGCTCTGTCCACCTTTCAACATTTCATGTTGGAAATCTTCCATGATTTGGTAGAGAAAATTCTTGAAGTCTTCATTGATTATTTTTCCATATATAGGAAATCATACAACACGTTCTTTCAAATTATAGAATTAGTTCTAGAATGGTTTGAACACACCAATTTGGTTTTAAACTGGGAGAAGTTCCGCTTCATGGTACAACATGGAATCATCTTAGGCCACCAAATTTCTAAGAAGTCCATAAAAGTTGACTCGGCCAAGATTGAAATCATCTCACAATTGCCTATTCCCACTTCTGTCTAGGAAATCTGAAGCTTTCTTGGGAATGAAGGTTTCTACAAGATATTTTTTGTGATTTTTCAAAGATATCTCAACCATTAACCAATATTCTTACAAAGTACTCTATCTTTTAATTTGAAAAATAATGCATGACAAATTTCCAACTTCTGAAGAAAGAATTAGTAGAAGATCCTATCATGATTTCCCCAAATTGGGAGAAGTAGTTTGAGATCATGTGTGATGAAAGTGACTATACAATGGGATCGGTTATTGGGTAAATACTCAATCGAATCTTCAGACCAAAATATTATGCCAAAAGAGCCTTAAATGAAGCACATATTAACTAAACTACTACAAGGAAGGAAATGCTAGTCATGGTTTTCACATTTGATAGGTTGTGTTCTTATTTAGTGCTATCTAAAGTAATTGTATACACTGACCATGCATCACTTAAATACATGATGAAAAGGAAGTATGAAAAACCATGACTCATCCATTGGGTGCTTCTTCTTCAATAATTTTACTTGGAGATCCATGAAAAGAAGGTTAGTAAAAATATTGTTGTTGATCATCTCTCTAGGTTATAATTGACTCATCTGGAAAGGAAAGATGATAGAGAAATAACAGAGGACTTCATGGATGAAAATATTTTCTCTATTAGAGCTTCACCTCATCTGTAGTATGCTGACATATACAATACTTAGCTAAGTGAGTCATTCACCCTGATTTGACATTCCACCAAAATCAAAAAAGTCTATCTGAATTGAAAAGTTATTTTTGGGAAGACCCTCTACTCTTCTGCTCATGGGGATATGGGGTGATCTGATGTTGTATCTTAGAAGAAGAAATTCAAGTAGTTCTGGAATTTTATTATTCTTCCCCAGCTGGGTGACATCATGGGCCATACCAAACAATGGAAAAAAATCCAATATAGGTTTTTCTAGCCCACCATGCACAAGGATTCCATAAATATTTCGACATTTTGTGAACGATGCCAGTGGACAGGTAACTTGGGGAGTTAAGCTGAAATTCCTCAACACCCCATTCTTCAGGTTGTGGTCTTAAACGTATGGGGTATTGAATTCATAGGACCTTTTCCTCCATCATTTAGAAACTCTTACAAACTATTTTGTGTAGACTATGAATCAAAATGGGTGGAATCCACTGCCACAACACACAACACAGCAAAGGTAATTGTGATTTTCTTGATGAAGAACAATTTCAAAAGGTTTGGTGTTCAACGGGTGCTGATCAGTGATAGAGGAATGCATTTTGACAATTCATTGATGAAAAATGTGCTTCTGACATATGGTGTGAGGTATAACTAGAGGAATCCTTACCATACCCAGTCTAGTGTCCAAGTGGAGGTCTCAAACCATGAATTAATGCAAATCCTAGAGAAGATAGTGGGAGCTTCAAGGAAGGACTGGTCCAAGAAGCTTTATGATGCATTTTGGGAATATATGACCACCTTCAAGACACCTTTGGGGATGTATCCATTCTAGTTGATCTATGGGAAGTAATGTCATTTACCTGTGGAGCTTGTGCATAAAGCCGATTGGGCTGTGAAACCCTGAACTATGATCTCAAGGATATAGAGGAAAAGTGCAAGTTTAAACTGACAAAACTTGACGAGATTCAGAGGGATGCATATGAGAATGCCAAGATATATAAAGAGAAGACAAAGGTGATCCATTACCACATGATCTCTCAGAAATAATTTCATCTTGGTGATGAGGTACTATTATTTAACTCCCACATATGATTTTTTCCAAGTAAATTAAAGTCCCGATGGTCAGCACCTTTCAATGTGATCAAGGTTTTCCACCACGGTGCGGTGGAAGTTTCTAAAGAAAACGGTCAATAATTCAAGGTAAATGGGATGTGTTTGAAACCCTGTTTTCATATGGAAGATATGGTGGGTACAATCTCTACTATACAATTCGGTTATCTTGACACTTAGGTAAGATTGATCTAATAACATAAAACAAAGGCGCTTCCTGGGAGGCAACTGAGAGGTCACATGTCATGTTGCACCTATATACAAAGCATGTACTTACCTTTTAGTGTATGTTCTAATATTATAAATGTATATATTAAATAGTTTAATAATTAGGGATGATGTCATTACCAATGGTATGGTCACTGGAATATATCCAAGCCATCGCCAGTTCAAATCCCTCTATACCTACCTTCGGCACAGGTTTCATCATTTTTAAACTCGTGTTTAATTAAATGGAATGTGTGGACTTTTCAAAATACAATATATTTTTTTCCATATAAAAGAAAACCCATGATGGGGATAGACCGGCTATCCAGGGTCGTAAACCAGTTCCAAAATTCCCCGGTTTGAATCATGACAACCAGCCCATTTCCATCATTTTTCATATTAATCAAAACCATACGACATGCATTTCGATATACATCCTGTGCACTATTTTTTCAATAATAATTTAAAATTTTGTTGAAATAAGAAAATACATGCAGGTGAAGTTGGAATATTGGTAGAGTCTTGACCCTAGATTCAAAAGACCTGGGTTCAAACTCAACTAATCTCCCTGCTTCATCCCTTTTATTCAAATTAAAATCACATGTTGTACATTTTCTTCATCTTGTGTAGAACTGTACCGCTACTTTTAAAATTAATAGTAACTAAAAATGGACAGCACTACAACCTTTGCTCCAGTGGTTGAGGTCTTGCATTCAGAACAGCAGATCGATGGTTTGAATTGCACCCAAAGAACTGGACCAAAGGTTATAGTTATTTTTTTCAAAGTTTAGGACAGACATAATTTATTTTCCTAATACATTACGTGTATAGATTTATTTTTAGTAAATAATATATATATATATATATTTCTTATTATTTTACTTATAATATTAATTATTATATAGTTAAGTATAATAATTATATTATACATATATTCAAAAAAACATATACACGACATGTGGGTATTCTTACACACCATGTACATCGGCTATAAATTCCAGGACCCTACTCGACCAGAGCTCGTGTCACGTAACCCCCCTACCCATTTTCATCCTCCGGAATCCATAACACCTCCATTACACCAATCCACTGATTTTAGGTCTTTTAAGGCCTAATATTTTGTGAATTCTGATCCTCACATTAGGTAAAACATTCTACACTCCTTATTTCAAAGTTTACATAGCGTTTAGGGTGATTTGGGATCGGGGGACCGTTCGGGTTCCCCATGTCGTACACGGAGTGTGCGAAGAAAACCTGCTGTTTACATCTCGTAAAAGGCCACACACCCACACATTTATCATTAAAATTATATAAGTAATGTATGTTCAATAAACTCTATGTATCATGCCTCACCTAGCATTCTGGCCTAGACCATGTCCTTTGGGACACTGCCCCTTCAAATGTCACCACACACGAAGTGTATGTTCAATACATGTTAGGTTCTCCATCCCTTCAGAAGAATCTATGTGGGCAGCATACACGCCTTGCACACCATGTGGATCCACACGATGTATCCCCCTTTCCACACTACATGTGTGTTGTCTGATCCCCTACCCAAGTCGATCCATGTAGGGATCCTTACACAGGCCCCACTCTATGTTGTACTACATGACATGTACAAATTTATACACACAATGTACTTGTTTTTACCTAACACATGCCCTTGCGGAATGTCTATCCAGAGTACACAGGCTCTTACACAGATCATACTAGACATCGTGTACCCAGGATCTACACACCATGTTCTCCTTAATTTTTTTTCTCACATTTTCTTTCTTTCTTCTTTTTCTTCATTTATTTTGTTTTCTTTTATTTTCTTCAGATATGGAAGGAGACGATCCCATGACTGGGAAGTGACCCATTTTCACTACTGAGGGTGAGCGGCCCCCTCACCATCGGATTCGTCTTCGACATTCCGAGCGGCTGGCTTTGGATTTCCCAGTTTTCCAGCCCCTAGAATTGGCTGCTCTGACTCCTCTTTTGACAGTGCCTCCCTTCATGGAAATCATCAATCTAGTCACTTTTGTGGAACCCCTCCCTTCCCCCACTACTTCTCCACCTTCTACTATGGCTGAGAGCTCTGGTGCTACCATTCCCTCTTCTAGATCCATCCCCTTAGAACTACCCTCCCCACCAGCAGTGGACCCGATGGTTCTGCCTACTGGACAGATCTCTGAGCCATCTCAGGTATCCCCTACTCCACATCATACCACTGTGGTAGGACCATATGATCCATCACTAGTAGTTACACCACCACCTGCACCGGCTGCTACTCGCCCTCAGCCGCATCCATGCATGATATTTTCTGAGGTTCATCCTGTGGCAGACATATTGCAGTGATTCTCCCACCACACTATCCAGTTGAGAATCCACTACTTGGACGCCGGTATTCCCTAGAATGTAGGCATTTGGGAGGAGATTGAGGAGGTCCTGTGAAATACGCATCTACTTGAGGCATTATAGGTCCTCACTATTACTTAGAGGGATTTATTTTTGAAGTTCATTGAAACCTTTAAGTTATATGGGCTCGCCTACCATCATGTGACCACTAATACAGCCATACTAGTTAGATTTTGGCTGAGGGGTGCCTTTTTTCCCTTACCATGGAAGATGTTGGCTGATGGTGAGGCTTCTACCCCCATCCTGCCACCCAACATCCAGTTTCTACCCTTACCTTCCCTAAGTGCTCTGATCTCATTATCATGTGGCAGGAGATTGTTGGGCCTAGCCACAGGTACACCCCCACATCGCAGATGATCACACTCATCCTTTCTCCCCACCTTAATTTCTTCTATCAGTGCTTTAGTGCCATTATTTTTCCTCACCATGAGGATATGGGTGCCTAGTCTGGCCAGGAGATGGAGATCCTTACTTGTATTATCCAGCATGACTACCAGACCTCCTTTGCCTTGTTTCCACCTACTTCTATTATATCATTCATGACCATCAGGGAAACCTGAATGGTTCTTTCTATGCCACCTGCCTAGCCCACCATTTGGGATTCTTTTCCCCCTCTCTCCGTTACAAGACCTTGGGATCTCTTCAGTATCTTGACTTTATCATGCTTATTTGAATGAGGATGGTCAAGAAACGGGGGGGAGACTATGGGATTCTTCAGGATGCCCCTTCTCCTGTAGGGGTAAGAGATGACCCAACTGCTCCTGCTGGTGTTTCTAACCATGACCCACCCCATCCACTCATGGTTGTTCCCTCACCACCCACCCCCTTTCTTCTAGCCTTCCTTATTCTTCTAACTTCCCTCTTCTTCTATGACTTCCACCTCCCCACCTCTTCTTAGTCCCTCAGCTGATCTCCCCACCACCCTCCCCTTGGCTGAGAATGACTAGCATCTGGACCTTGTTCATCTCTACCAGGATTCCCTTGATCAGACCCAGAAACTGATAGATATTATGTTTCTTCTTATCCTCCAACACTTGGGTCTTTCACTACCAATGGCTTCCCCTATGTTGGTACCTCCATCTGCTCCTCCACCTTCTTCCGCACAACCACTACTGATAGCTCTGGTAACAGATTCTATTTTTCTATCTACTGTAGGCCCCGCTGTAACTTCCACTACTAAGCTTGTGTTTCCTACTATGCCTTCCACTCAGAGTGTTGAGCCCGTGCCTCCGATTTTTATTGTGGCTACTTCTCCTTTAGCGGATTCCACTATTGAAGATGATGCCTCTTCTGAAGTGACCAAGTGACTAGTTTTTGGAAAATTTATTTCCATTATATATATATATATATATATATATATATATCTTTGGTGATATTCATGGGATGTGATGATGTATGTATCTGCAGATTTCTTTTTCCCTTACCTCAACAGTCACAGGTCCTCTGGAGCACCTTGGCCATCTCTTTTTCAACTACTTCCATTTTTATCAATTCACCATGAGGGGAGTATTTTTCAATGTTACTTTTTTCCTTTATACTTTTGATTTACTTATTTCCTTTCCACCCCTCATATTTCACCCATTTTTTTCCAACTTTCTCTCCTCTTCCTAGGTATTGCACTTCAGGGGACCATGTGCTGTATTATGTTTGGGGGAGCGCATCTAACTACACTATTATTTGCCTTGAAATGATTTAGGAGACATCATTAATAATTTAAATATGTTAAAAATGTGGAATTTTTTTGATTAATTATAATTATAAATAATAAATACATAAAAGGGGATTTTAAAAATTACATGCTTATTTCAATTTTCAAATTATTTTTTTACATGATTGTTGATATATTTTGATTCGGGATTTCAAGTCTTGTACATTTACATTTATTAGACTGAACATTTGTACTCATGTCATGACCTGATTGACCTTTTATTTTTACTCATTACCAATAGTTATTATAATCCTTTTTTGATATATTCTTTTTTATACCCTCTTTGTTGAGAGATTCTTGGGATATGTATAACTACCAGAACATTCTAGTTTTTCTCTTCAAAACAGGAAGATTTTTTAATAACATTAAAATGATTGAGGCATTTGATTTTTTTATCCCCTTTAACCTTCAGACCAAACCTACATCTGATCTTCATAAAACCCTTAGAAACCATGAACTTCCTTGATAGGAACCTACATTATAAGCCTATTTTTGATTCCTACCCCAATTCCTTTATAATTTTTCATGATTATTCACTTGAACTTTAGAGAGGGATTTTTTTCCATTTATGGTATATGTTGGTGAGAAACCATACATTTAAGTGTGGGGGAGTTTATCAATTGTTTATTTGGGAAGAAGGGTTTCCAAAACAACTATTCATTGTATTCTTAGTGGTACCTATTTAATATATATATATATATATTGAAATATGAAAGAGAGGGAATAGATTCATTAATTACATGTTATTTATGGTTTATAGGCCCATATTGTCCAAGGAATATCATGCTGATGCTACACTTTGAGAGATATTGATTGGGGGTACATTTTCATTATGATTTATTTTGAATATCATGCATTATTGTTTAATAATTCAGCCTCCTTTTCAATCCTCTAAGATTAATTTTCATAATTACTTATCAACCCTTAGCCTTTGAAACTTTTAAAACTTATTGAAACCCCTCATTATTTTTATGATTTGACTTCTAAAGTAGATAATGAGAACACTTTCAAGCCTATGGATAGAGTGAATATACTTAATATTGAGCATAACTATGATTAAATAATCTTGAGTGATGAGTGTGATACTTTTTGGTGAGGTAAATCATCAAGTGGAATGTTTATTTATGGAAAGTTAAATAATGTGGATAAAAGGTGATGCAAATTTTTAATTAAATTATATATGAGGCATGATTATAATATCTTTGGAATTGAAATATTTTTTGTGACTTTTAAAATATTATGTTATGGCTATAGTATTTACAATTATAATAAGTTGAATGCTTTCCTTTTTAGAGTATGGATTCTTCTTATTTTATGTTGAGATTTTTCTTGAGGGCAAGCAAATGACTAGGTGTGGGAGAGCTTGATGTTCCTGATTTGTGTATACTTTTTCATATATATTAACGAGCATAAAATCTTCTTTTCGCCAAATATAATTTTTTGGGGGGATCAAATTATTTATATTGGTTATTATGATTATTTTTATGTGTTTTCCATCCAAATTCAAAAAATATGGAAAGGATAGAACACAAATTCACATATACAAGGCGTGTACTTATTACATACATCGTGTACTTTTTCCATGACATAGATCGATGGGACAGGATACACACCCATGTTGTCAGCCAAAGCTTACATTCCATGTGATTCCCATATACATGCCATGTAGTCCCTTATAGAAGTGGTTGGTGGTCGATGATTGATATTACACGCCATGTAGGGCGGCATGACATGCCATGTACCTCCACCTACCAGGCGGTGCTTTGTTCCAAGTCAAGGGCAGCGAGGTAGCTTACCCACTGAAGGAGAAAATAGGGCCAAAACAGGTTGACCCAAGTACACATCATATACTTTCTAGTACACTTAGTGTATTCCTAAATACTATAAATAGAAGGGAAGGCCCTCCAAGTTTAGGACTGACTCATTCCAAGACAGACTAAGGGGGAAAAATTATGGAGACACCCAAAGAGAGAAGAAATGAGAGAAGGTGATTTTGTGCTACCTTCCCGACAACCTTCACTTTGAATATTTTTTATGGTTAATTTAGGTATCATATGTAGTTTAGTTACTAGCTACTCCATGAGTATCTAAATCCCATATGTGTTGGGGTTGTGGATGATTATGGGTTTTACTTTTTCAACCATTATATGGTACTCATGTTATTCATTATTCTCTCATAATTCCTTAATAATACTTTCTAAATATTTCTAGAAATATCATATCAGACCAAGAATGGTATTTCTAGGGATCATCTTAGGAATTACAATTAAGAACATCCATGGTCATTGGATGTGCTTATCATCTCAAAAGGGATGAAATTAAAAAAATTAAAAGAAATCAAATTGTAGACCAAGGAATTGGTTTCTATTGATTTAAACCAAACTCACCAGACCAAGGGGGTTATGTTACATTCATAACCCATATATTTGATTTATTATAAACAATAGAACCTAACAAGAAATTTGATTTAATAACAACCTTAAAAATCCATATCCCCGATGTATTCTTCCCATTTCTCATCAAGAATCAAATTTTTTGTTTTTTTCTTTATCTTAAAAAGTAATTTATCAAAAAATGAAAATTTTAATTACTCTTTCATTGAAACATAAAAATGTCAACTCCAAATTTCAGTAGACATCACCTAATTAATTACAAACTAGAAAAACAAAATACAGTAACCTCATCTCCCTGTGGATAAATCCCGCAATTTCACTATACTTGTATTAAGTTTGTGTAATTCAATTTGGATTTTAGAAAGTAACACTTAGGTAGAAGTGATACTAGGGATTCACAAATCAAATAAAGAGTTCATAAATTGAATAACTCTAGAAGGTATCACAAGTTTCATAATCCTATAGGGAATCACTCAATTGCATGACCCCTTGGATACTTGTGATCATGTGACCTCGACATGGTCATGTGAATCACAAGATAATAAATTGATCGTATGATCAAGTCAACAGAAATCATGAAACCCTCATGAAAGCCTCTATACTCACACCTAAAGTTCAAAAAGTTATCAAAATATAGTTCTCATTTTGTTAGAATGGGTGCTTGAGTGAGAGCGGTCTTACAGAATAGTCCTCACAAAAGTAGGTCTCATGGAAGGGCCTCGCGACGAAGGCATGCAACGGAGGTAGGGAGAGAGCACTCTAGAGAAGTAATAGCTTGTGAAATGAATGTATCTCCCCCTATATATAGGTAATTCCAGGGAATATTAAGCATCACCCATCAGACTAAGCATCACACCAAACACTAATTTTTGATATCACTAAAGGCTTAGGTGGGTATTTACTCTCCTTGAAATTGAGTCCTTTTCCCCATAGAAATCACTCCTTAGGGGGGGGGAATTGTTAACACCTACAAAATAAGAATCAAAAAAATAAAAAAAGGAGAAATACCTAGATATGGAAATTATTTTCCCCACAAATTAAATGGAAGAAGAAGGAGGCATAAATTTTCCGGTCGCATGACCCTCCAAGGGATATGCGATCGTGCGACCACAAAGGGTCACATAAAGGAACCACGTGTAGTGCATAGTCTACGATGGATCTTTAAAATACCCTTTAACAATCCCTTTTACTCTTGAAAAGATACCTCAGACAACCAATGGTCACATATCACTGAATGAGCTCCCCCAGGTCACATAGTTTTTCAATCAGTGGACACCTAACAACACATCCAAAAATCCATAAAAACTCGGGGGAAATGTTAAAAAGGATGAGGCCTCTTGCGGTAGTAAAATATATGTGTTGTATCACTAATGAGGAGAATAGTTTTCCTCGACAAAATTTAAGAAAACTCAAAAGACCCCCAGTCCATTATAAATAAAATAAAGGAAATAAAATGGGAGGAGGAAGGATCCACTCGTGGTAGTAAAAGTCCCGCAATGCGTCCTTAGTGGTGTGCAAGACACCACAAGACTCTAGTGACATGTCCACATCATCTCGTATAAGGACGTCAAAATGAAATCATCATCATATGAGAAGCATTAGGTATGTACATGTAGCCTTGTGCTTCACCCTTGTCTCTCTTAATTCAAATGAATGAAATTGTCTATGAAATGCTCACACATCTCTATAGGACCTTTATTGGTTACGTGATGCATCATCAAGAGGTAAAGTAATTGTCTTTTACATTACTCATATAATCTCGCATGACCCCCAAACTTTGAAAAATAAACAAAGTAAATAAAAAAAAGAGGAGGTGGGGAGCCTCTCATGATCATAAAACCCTTGAGGCACACTAAGGATGTCTGCAGCACGGTCTCGTGAGACTCCTTGGAAAAGTGACTGAATCCAGCGAAGTGCCTCTACATGGCATCTTTACTTCACAAAATGTCCTGGTCAAGGATTATATTATCTCATGAACACCATTTGATAGACATATTCATCTCACAAAGGACCTTGGATATGTCAATATGACAATTTAGAAGTCCTTTGGTATGCTTTAATAATTAAACAAGTCCTCATTAATTAGAAATAATACAATAAAGGAGGAATTGATCAGATGGACTCGCGTTCTCTGAAAATTAGTTGATGCCCTCATAGAAGATCCGTCAAAGATAATCATGAATACATATGATGATAAAGCCCTCAGATAACCCAATCTTGGACTTATGTGATCTGCGTAACGAAAATTAGTGAACAACAGGGGTAGGGAGGCCTATAAATTCCTCCACCCTAGTAAAAAATAGGAGAGGAGAACGACTAATACATGAGAAATACCCTCTAAATGAAGAGTTGTGATTTTTTTATTCTAGATGCACCAGTGATGGAATGGGTTTTTTAGAGTAGTTGATCCCGCAACCGGTAAGTCTTATGTCAGGTAATATACTGGTGAATAGCGGGAGTTGTCATGCTCCATGCATTGATCACTTCACATGATTACTCATAGATCATGTGAAGTACTTCTGGCAGGACACATGAGGAACATTTTACACACCTTCTAGATCTTGCGAGATTTAAAATAAACTAACACTAAATAAATCTATGGAATTTGTGATTTAAAGGAAAAGAACAAAGAATAAAGGTGGAAGACTTGAGTGAAGAACATGCACATTGATCCTCATGTGCTTCGCCTGAACCACTCAGGACACACAAAAACACCATGACATGTCACCCAGATGTCATGATGCTTCTTAGGTATACTATTTGGGCCATGTAGAGTCTTATGGACATGTCAAATAAAGTCACATGGTGCACTCCGAGCATGCCACCGAAGAATCAAAAAACCCTCTAGGTTCACTATTTAAGTCTCACGATTCCCTTCATACATGTTTTCCAACTCATATAATGACACATGCTCATGTCATCTAAGTCTCACAGTAGCACCTAGGAATATCAATTGTCTCTTGTGACACTCTCAGATCATACTAACCATGCCTCATGATGCCCTCCAAAAATGTTAGCTGAGACATGTGAAACCCTTCGAGACATTTCATATTGACTCTCACAAAACCCTATATCTGTGACATCTGTCTCTTAAGATGAAATTTGGAAAGTTCATTTGGATCTTACCACACCCTCTATATAAATAAACCAGGTCATGTGATGGATCCCAAGATAGACTGTTTAGGTCCTGTGATGTCTTCTGGACAAGTTGACCTTGATCACATGACAACATTTAGACATTCCATCCATATTATGAAAACTCCCCTGGACAAGTCAACTGGATCATATAATTTTCTTTAGACATGTTAGGAAGACACTCTCAGACATTTCAAGAAGACAATCAAGGCATGTTGAGAGGAAAATTGACACATGAAAGGTAGGCAAACAGGCTCGATCAACTAGGGAATCCTAAGGCATGATAACTTTTTCCACGCTTGGTGTGTAAGCCTCGACCAAAGGGAAACATCAGTGTATAAGCCCCAATCAAATAAACAATGAGAACTCAGATTTCATTTATAATCAATATATGTAGGACACATTTCTAAGGCCCAAGATCCATATCAAATCTCCAAAGGGCTATCCCAGTATGTAAGTCCCTCACCCACCAAGTGGTGAGATTGACCATTTTTCATCCCTTGTTTATCACACCGAGAATAGCTTAAGTGGGCTTAGGGATCTGAAATAATCATGTCAAAGGAAAAGGAAATGTCAGTATGTAATCCCTTAACAAGGGAAATATAGTGACTCAGATTCCTACCATAACTAAGAAATATAAGACACCTCCCTGAGGTTCGATCTCTATATTAACCATCCATGGGAGGTCCAAGTACATAAGTCCCACATCCATAAGAAAAAAAAATGATCATTTTTAACCTCTTATTTATCACAATGATCATAGATCATGTGGTATTTGGGAGTTAAAATAATAATATCATTTTCACAATAAACCTCCACCAAGAAAGAGAAACCTCAGAGTGTAAGCCTTGATCAATGAACTATGAGGAATCTGATCCTTCTATAACCAGGATACGTAGGACTCCTTCCTAAGTCCTGATCCCATACTCAAATAGAAATTCACTTCAAGTGTAAGTCCCATTATTTATATGAAATTCTAACCATCAGTAACTAATCATTCCAATGGGTTAATCACTCCAACCCATCCATTAGTGGACTAAGATATAAACTTAACTATGATGAATCAGATTCCTTCTACAACCAGGATATATAGGACACCTCCCTGGGGCTTGAGATATATAGTAAATCTACACAGGGTTGTCCTAATACATAATTACCACTTTCATATATAGTGATGTTGATCATTTAATATACCTTATTTCTCATATCGATAATAGATCACATGATCTTAGGGAATTACAGTGGTAATATCATTCATCAAGGATCTCTGCTAGCCAGGGAAATGTTAGAATATAATCCCCAATGTGCAGTATGATATAAACCTCCCCCATATGAGGACATCAACCTTGGGACCAGTCCCAAGAGCCTGAATGAACAATGAAAACTAGGATTCTCTCTATAATTTGAATACATAGGACATCCCTCAAGACTTGAGCTTGAATACCTGGTGCCTTAGAGCACTCATATATATCCTCTATGCATGATGTTAAACTACATGGGTTCAATTAAATATGTGGGTTTCTATTCCTATCATAACTAGGATATGTAGGATGCCTCATAATTTCTAAATCCCCTCCTTATAATATCAACGGCCTCCTTGTGTGGCAGCATACTCCAATGATCTTAGTTATATGGCTTCAACAAATAAGTAGATGCTCATTACTAGTAAAATAATGGTGAAACTTGGATGCATATAGATGGATTCACTAATGAGACCCCCATATTTTTAACAAAAAATATAATTAACCCAAGGACACTTTGTTAGGTTAACCGGTCCCATATCGGGATTAGGAAGAGATTCGTGAACATATACAAAATCTATAAGGGAGTCTTGAAGTAGGAATGAATTCCCCCCAAAAAGGATGAAATGATCCCAACCTATCATCCTCTTGACCAATGTGATTCCATAAGAGATATTGGACCTGAAACCCTAGTTGACCACTAACACGTGATTATCAAGAGGAGTGTAAAAAACAATTAAATCCCCTTAAGGGTATAATATAAGTGGTAACCACAAATTATTTCTTCCAAAAAGAAGACTTTTAATATATGTTTCACTTAAAAAATATCAATATTTAATGATTTAGTAAAATAATATATTTTGGTGAATTTGAAATGAGAGAAGTGATTAGATTCAGGTTGGGTTTTTTGTTTTATGACATCATCGTTGTTTTTGACAAAAAATGATTTTTTTTATTTTAGATCAAAATAATTAAATCAATTAAATAAAAATTATTTAATTTACCCACATTTTATTTAATTATTTATCATAGTATAGAAATTTTAATGGGCTTAATTTTAATCACTCAAAAAATACCAAATTTGGAATTAATTTTCCTGAAATAACTAAATTATTCTATCTTAATTTCCTCACATGTTTTAGTAATCACTAAAACACACCCTTACCTGATTTTCATTAAAGATTAACAAATTGGTGTAAAAAATAAATAAATCATAAAAGGGTAGAATAATATTTAAATCAAATAAATTTAATATTTAATAATAAATTAAAATAAAATCATATTTAATTTAAATTCAAAATTAAATTAAATTTTAAACCATTCATTTAAAAGAAAATAATTATCTTGATTGAAAACTTTTAGAAACTCAAAACATAAAAAAATGGGATCCCAATTCCCTTCACCCAATCACTAAGGATTCTACACCTCCACACAAGAAGGGGTCATAGAATATGAAAAAGTAAGAGACAAGGGATAATAAAAATAAAGAGAAAAGGATCAATGAAGTAGAAGGCCTCCTATTCTTGGAAGTGGGTAGTGGATTTATTTTTCTCTCTAATGATCATTGGTTCTTGTTCCAAGATTATTTGTAATGGAGAGGTTTACCTCCTTTTATAGTAAAGGAGGGAGATTTATTTGGATCCATAATTCTTCCTCCAAATTTTTTCTCATTTTTGACCAATTAAATGGATAAATTATGACATGGTGTCCTCATAAATTATTTTCCCAATTGTATTTCTCATTTTCCTCTAAATTTCTTCTTAATCATCCATGTGTATGAGAAGCTATAAAAAAATTAATCTAGGTTTTTATTCTAGCTGAATGAATCTGGAATCATCCTTCAATATTGATCATCCAATAACCACTTTATTGAGTGAATAACTACTTAAATTTTAATGAGAAAACTAACCTAAGAGTCCTCTTTCTAATAAACCTATAATCACCATAATTAGAGGCGTTTATCATGATTTATGCCTCTTTTCCATAGTAGGGTTTAGTCTATCCACCCAAAAAATTTCTCAGATTGATTGATTTTTTCTAGCCTTTAATTGTTTGAATCACATATTAGTCTAGAATAAAAAGTTATATCACACAAATTAAGGACTCCTAAAAAAATAATCACATAAATTGGATCTATAATTTAAGATTTATGATCCAAATACCAATGTGATAAAAATATTTTAAAATTATTGGATTAATCAATTTTCATATTTTAGCCCATTTTCATTCTAAAATTCAAATTAACCATTATTTTAATAAAACATTGAAATACATGGGTTTTATCATTTAAAATAAGGAATAAATCATCATAATTTTAATATAAATTTGCACATAATTTTGGTCTATCAAATACCCCCACACTTAAAACATTCTTGTCCTCATGCATAAAATCTAAACAATGAGTTAAAGAGGGAACCAATGTTATTAATATTCAAATATTAATACCATAAAATTAAAAAATTATCAATTTAAAATAAAATTATCAAATTTCACATTAAATATCAATTTAATTTCTCAATTTTCAACGAAATAATAAATTCGAACATTTTACTTTACCACATTGAAAAATGATGGAACTTATCCTTTCATTCATTAAATCTCCTCAATTAATTAGTATTAAAAATGTAATGTCTTGATATTACTCACTTTTGAATCCTTTCTCTCATATCTCATGATACAATTCAAGTAGAGTTTTATCAAAACATTAGAACATGCTCATTATCCATAAGCTTGTAAAAGAACTAATTTCTCCACTTTTTGAAGAATAAAACGATATAAAATCTTGACGTCTTGTAATCAAGGTTCAAATTTCTCTAAGTCTCAAGTTTGGTAGGACATAATGTTAAAAACTAAATCTCAAGGAGTAGGTTTATCTTTTAAATCATAAATAATGATATTCAAAGTAAAGGTTTAATGACATTATCCCCTTTAATTTATATCAACTCTCAAATTCCCCAAAATTCAAAAGTAAAGATTATGACCAGTTTAAGCATAATGAACTATTTGTTCCCTCTCTTGAATATATATATATATATTATTATTTTTATAATTTTTTTCTTTCTCAAAGAACCTTTCCTTTTTTTCTTTTTTCAAAATTTATTATTAGAATAAACCTCACATCCACTACCTAACCACGCATGATAAAAATCATAGGTATAGTAATGGTTATTTTTTGTGTACACAAACCACAACACATTTTTATCATTTTTTGGTTATTTTTTTCATTTTCATTTTTTATATTCAGTAGGGGAAAACAATAGAGTACAATGAATGATTCCACAACATTTTACAATTCCCACAATAATCACTCCCACGCTTCTTCCTTATAATGTAAATCATCCCATTTACCATGATTACCTTCACCTCCATAGTTAAACATTAAAATATCATGAAAATAATAAGAGGAGGGTAATAATGGATAAAAATAGCTTGAAACATAGCTCATTCCTATAAATTTTATTCATGGTCTCTATGGGATAAATAAGGATTGATATAAAGGTGGTATTTTAGGATAATTGGTTATAAAAAGATGCCTCAAACATTTTAAATATGTTTTTTCATAGTCATAGATTTGAAAAGTTAAAATTCCAGTTCTAATAGGTGGCATGTCCCAAGATCACTCAATAAATATTCTCAAGAAATTAATATAAAGTACTTGGTCTAGAAATCCTCTCAGGAATGAGAAATATGATTTGGGAAATCATTCAAGCCATGATTAACAATAATAAATCAATTCATATAAATTTCAGAAATTCAAATCATGAATAATTTTTGGGAAATTTCATTTACCTGAAATAACCAATTTCCTCAAATCATGAGTCTTTAGATTAATATTAATTCTTCACTTTAAAAATAATATTCTTTATTTTAATAATTTAATCTCATTAACAATGAAATATAAAACATGTTATAATAGTATTTCTAAGAAACTCATGTCTCCTAGGAAATTCAAGTAAAGCATAAATTCAAGTGTGGGCTTTAAATTTAATCTTTTAAAGTTCAAAAAAAGTTTTTTTCACAAAAACTGTGGGGATTTTAAATAATAATCATAAAAAGTGAACTCTGTATTGAAATTAATATTTTGGTCCCATTCCCCCTCTTCTTGGCCCTAGTTTAAGGTTGTTTACAACTATGATGGTCCTTTGAAAATCAAAACATCTCATACTAGTGTAAGAATCATTCAATTTAAGCTCAAGGGGGTGATGCAGGAGGTAACTGAATCATAAATCTTAAGAAAATAGTAAAACATGGGTTTCATACCATAAGTGATTTTGGTTAACATCATTGTATTGACCTCATCTCATGGGAATAAATCATTGGATGTGTTGGGAAATTTTGAGCTCCTCCATTGGTTCTTGAGGTAAACTTCTATGGAACATCTTCAACCTTTTACCATTTATAAGGAATGGGTTTCCTCCCTCTTTTTTCTCAACCTGAATGGTACCAAAAGCATATAAATTAGTAATAATAAAAGGTCCTTCCCATATGGAATGAAGCATACCTACCATTAACTCAAGTATATAATTTTATAGTAGAATTCAGTCTTTAGGTTTAAAGTTCTTTGGTGGAATCAACTTTTCATGTGCCGTCCTGATTATTTCTTTGTAAATTCTTGAATTTTCCAAATATTATCTTTTGATTTCTTCCAGATATTATAGAAAGTTTTTTTCTCTTTTTCAGAACACTATAAATCCAAATTCACCCTTTTAATATCCTAGTATGGTTAGTGCTCCAATTTCACTGGATGAAGAAAGCTTTTTCTATAAATCAACTGATACAGGATCATACCAAAGGGTGTCTTGTATGATGTCCGGTATTCTCATGAATTTTATTCAAGAATTTGGATCCAATATTTTTTGTTTTTCTTGACTTAATCTTAAAATATATCACTACTTTATCCATGTGAAATTTCAAATATGGAATGGTTGTATAAAGGGTTTATTTTTGAGTCGAGAACATTGAAATTCACTTTGATATCTCTTATCTCCATGGTCCGAGTTCCTTTATGCACATTGATGCTAATTTTGCCTTTTTTTAGGAATGGTCTTCCAAAAAATTATGATTTAATTCCCTAGTGCATTATCTTCCTCCATGGGAGTATATAAAAGTCTGTTGGGAAAATGAGTCCTTCAACTCCCACTAGCACATCTTCTACAACTATAGCTGGAAAAATAGTAGATCAGTTTTATAGTTGGACAACCACTCTGGTGGGATTAAATTCACTTATTTTCAAAGAAAAAATATATAATTAGATATTACAATTATAGAATCATTGAGGTCACACAAATCATCATAAAAATTAAAATAACCCATCGTGTAG
This sequence comes from Viscum album, assembly GCA_963277665.1. Classification (NCBI taxonomy): domain Eukaryota; kingdom Viridiplantae; phylum Streptophyta; class Magnoliopsida; order Santalales; family Viscaceae; genus Viscum; species Viscum album. Next base: position 829,460,912 of record OY728165.1, read on the forward strand.
TGAATAGAAAATGTCCCTAGATCTTGAAATTTTTTAAGTAACGGTGGGGTGATCATGGCTAAGACACTCTTTACAAATCTGATTATTTCATACCCATCATGATTATTTCTCTTAGTAGAAATGTCTTTAAAAACATTGCATATTTTTGGATTTATTGGATTACCTCTAGCAAGGGAATGTTGATTTAAACTTTTTGGAAGGTTTCCTCGATCTATTTTTGAATTTATCCTTCTTCATCCTTTGAAGATTGAGTCAATGTATAAGGGAATGGTACCTTGTTATCCCTTTTATCCCTTTATTAACTTTACACTTGTGTTTCTATATTATTATTGGGGTGGGTGATTTTTTTCTTTAATTTTTTTTGGGAATCATCCAACTAACTTAGATCAAGTGGTGGAAGCTCCTTGCTACTTTGAGTGATGATTTCACTATATCCTCCTTGATATTTGGAATAGTTTTTTTGGGAGACTACGTTGATTATTCATCAGAATTTCCATAGGGATATCAAATTTATTGTACAAATTTTTCACTATCTTATTCATCTCTTAAATCTTCATTTCTTGGTGGTTCTTCTGGGAAATTATTTAGGGCTCTTTAAAATTATTTTGATGGAAAGATGGCGGTTGAAAATTATATTGTTTCTAGAATATATGATTGTAAGGTTGTTATAATGGTTTCAAGTTCTGATATTAATATTTAAAAGGTGTCCTAGATTGGTTCTGTTGACCTTTGAATTGTTTTTGGGTTTTCCCTTTTCTCCATTGTTGATTCTGTGGAAATTTACTTTACTGAAATGCAGTTGCACAACTTTTTATTCCTTGTATCTCTACACATTAATCAATATAATGATTAGGTGATGGACATAATCAGCATATTTGAGGTGGATATGGTTTCTCATTTACATTATTAAAAACCATTTGTCTTACAAGGATTTTTTATTATTCAATTTGGGTTGTAAGGAGAGGTGATGAATCAGAATCCCTTACCTTATGTATACCTTATGAACCAGTGCCTCTTATTTTGAAAAGTTGTAAATTTTGAGTTATCTTCTTTATGATACTCCTATATTATGTGGGTGATTTTTCAATTAAATCTCATCCAGATCATATATCCAATAAATTTATATAGTTATCTAGTAATCCTTGGTAGAAGAAGACTAGGAAGTGTTTCTACTCTACTATTTGATGTGGGAATCTTGAACAATTCTTCTTGAATCATTCCAAATACTTATAAAGAGTCTCACTAGAATCTTTTCAAATGGAATATATATTCATTTTAATTTTTGTGCTCCGAGAGGCCGGGAAGAACCTTTTCATGAAACCTTATTAGAGATTATCCTGGTCTTGGATCTCTCTGGGTTGTAAGGTATAAAAACACTCCTTAGCTACTCCCTTAAGTGAGAAAGGGAATGAAGACCACTTGAATTACTCCTCTTCTACTCCTCTCAATTTGAAACTTGAAAAAAAATAACTGAATTCTTGAATATGTCGATTGGGATCCTCACCTAAAAGTCTATGATATTTAGGTAGAACATAAATCATGTTAACATGTAACTCAAAATCATTTTGTTTCTCATGCATGGTTAATCGATTTTGCTAGTTATCAAATTGTGGGGTACAGAGGTCCATCAAGGTTTTTTGTGGGTCTAGTGCCATTATTGATGGTTATGATTAGACACTTGACTCTTCTAAATTCAATTCTTCAAACTTGTTTTCAGGATTAAAGTTCATAATCCTTTTTAAAAATGTTCTTTCTATTTTAGGTTTCAAATTGAATGGTTCCTCATTAGAGGACCTATTCATAGAAATTTAGATTTAAAAATGCTCCCAGATAGTGGTTCTAGTTTTGGCACACTCTTGTCGTGAGGTGTGGAAAAAAAAATTAAATCCCCATAAGGGTGTAGTATGAGTGGTAACTAGAAAGTAATTATTCCAAAGAGAATTATTTTAATCTAGGTGTCACTTAAAAAATATCAAGATTGAAATTTTTAAGAAAACAAGATATTTTCCTGAATTTAATATGAGAGAGAATTTATTAGATTCATTTTGGGTTTTCCCTTCTGTGATGTCATAATTGTTTTTAAGAAAAAAATGAATCTTTTGGTTTCAGATCCAAATAATTAAATGAATTGAATAACAATTGTTTCTTATATTTACATTTAATTTAATTATTTATCAATGTTTATAAATTTTAATGAACTAACTTTTAATCACTTAAGAAATTCAAAATATGGTATTGACTTTCCCTAAACAACTAAATTAGTCTATCTTAATTTATTCACTTGTTTTATTAATCACTAAAACACTCCCTTACTTGATTTTATTTAAAGATTAACAAATTTATATAAAATAATAAATAAATAAATAAAGGGTAGAATGATATTTAAATCAAAGAAATTTAATATTTTAGAATAAATTAAAATAAAATCGTATTTAATTTCAATTCAAAAATAAATTAAATTGGAAACCATTTATTTAAAATAAAAGAATTCTCTTGATTAAAAACTTTTAGAAACTCAAAACATTAGAAAATGGGATCTCCCTTCCCTTCACCCCATCACTAATGATATTACCCCTCTATGAAAGAAGGGACCACGGAATATGAAAAAGAATGAGACATGGGAGAATAAAAATAAAGATAAAATTATCAAGGTGGTGGAATAACTCCTCTTCTTGGAAGTGGGTTTTGCATTATTTTTTTCTTTGGAAGGATCCTTGGTGCCTGTTCTGGGATGATTTGGAATGGAGGGGTTCACATCCTTTTATAGACGAGAAGGGATATTTGTTTGGCTCTAGAATTATTCCTCCAAAATTTTGTGCATGTTTTACCCATTAAATGGATGAATTGGGACATGGTTTCATCAAAAAAGTTGTTTCCAATTTTATTTATCATTTTTTATTTAAATTCCATCTTAATCAACCATGTTTAGAAGAAGTTATATGAAAATAACTATAGTTTTTTATTCTCGCTGAATGCATCATGAATCATCCTTTATTTTTGAAAATCCATTTTCTAAATTAATGAGTGAATAACTACTTAAAATTTAATTGTAAAACAAATCTATGAGCCCTCTTTTGAATCTAGCTGGAATTACCTCAATTGGAGGTCTGTATCATGATTTATGCCTCTTTTCCTGAGTGGGTTCCACTCAATCCAACCAAACAATTTCTAAAACTGAATTATTTTTTCAGGACTCTTAATATTTGAATCACATCATGGTCCAGGAGTAAAATTTGTAGCACAAAAATCAAGGAATTATAAAAAAATAATCACATGAAATTGATTGATAATTTTAAATTTATGGTCAAAATACCAATGTGGTTAAAATTTTTCAAAATTCCTAAATTAAGCAATTTCCATAATTTAGCACATTTTCATTTAATAATTCAAATTACCCATTATTTTAATAAAATAGTGAAATATATGGGTATTATAATTGAAAATAATAATTAAATCAATATAATTTGAATAAAAATATGCCCATAATTTTGGTTTATCAACCACCTACCTTTGGAAAGTAGTTATGTTCTCAATTATAGATGAAGGAACCATTGGTATTTTATAGTAATAATGATAATGGTAACCCAATGTTCATGATTGTGTACAAAATAGACCCCCCCATATTTGATAATTATGACAAACTAGAGCCACTAAAACTATGGTTCTTGATCACCATATACCCCCTTTTTTCTAATGAAACAAGAGTCCCAAAGGACTTTCAAAGGGAAAATATCGACTTTGAAAGAGTCACAGGTGACTTCATAAGAGTAAAAAGACTTTAAAAAAATAAAAAATATACTTTAGAAGAGTAAATATTGAATTGATAAAAGTCTTAGGAAACTTTAGAAGATTAAATCCACGTTTGGAATAGTAAAATTTAACTTTAGAAGAGTCATGACCTTTAATAATTTTGGATATCAAGAGGAAGCATAGGGTAACTTCATAGGAGTAAAACTCAAACTCCATGAGGTTCATCAAAGATGTAACTTAAACATATGAGGTGACATATAATCATTCCTGAAAACCAATAATATGAAAACATGTGTATTATAATAAATAATATCAACCCAAATATAGTATTTATAGTCTAGTCCAAAATAATAATAATAAAGTTGTGGATATTTTGGGAGAATGTACTCCACCCTACAAATTATATTACAAGGAAGAAGAAAATATTTAAAATTAAAGGAGTAAGGATCTTGGAGTATTTTACTATCCAAATAAAAAGTGAAGTAATATCATTTAAAAAGAATTGAATTCGTGGGATTTGGGATTGTGTTGCTATTACTATTTTCAATATTTAACTGTTTTATTTTCTACATTTTTTAATTTTGTTATACATTATCATTTATCATTCACCACTATTATCCCTCACATTGAGGGGTAAAACCTTGGGTCTTCAGGGAAGGTAAGGTATTCTAGTTGTAATTATTTATTTTTTAAAATTCAAAGAATAAATCTCTTTCTTTAGTTAACTGATTTTGGTGTCCAGTGGTAGTTTAGATTTTTTATTGTGATTTTTTTTATTTATTCATGTTAATTGAGTGATTACTTTGGTTAATGAACATTTATATCCATATTATTAGTGTTTTATATATATTATTTAATGGGTTAGGTCAATTGGTCATGTTTTTGGTTATTATTTGACACATGGATTAAGGTAGAGGATTTCCCTTGAGTTACTTAGAAACACCAAAACCCGATTGGCTATTTACTAGGTAATTTAATTGTGGTTCACTTTTTTGGTGTCATTAATGCATATTATATCACATAGATTGAAGTAAACTCCAATTATAGATTTATTTTAAGTTAATATTCACCAAATTCATTCAAAAAAGGGTGAGAGGGGAAGCGATTATAGAACCTCTTATCCATTAATTAATTAGAAAACACATAATCTACTTAAACACTAAGATAGAATTATAACTAGATAAACAACTTTAGACCATCAATTTTCATTATCTTGATTTTAAACTCTAGTTTTAATTTAATTTATATTTATTTTTAAATATAAAACAAAAAAAACACCATTTTTATAGCTAAAAAGTGATAATTGATTATGATAACCACTCTCTAGAGACATCTCTAGGTCACCACGATACTAAATTATTAACATATGTTATAAAATATTTTTTCACACTCATGGAAGTGTTGTAAAAAAATATTCTCTTTGTAATGGAGGTGCTTCCAAATTTTATAATTTCTAAATTAAATGATGAGGTATAATACTAACAAATTTATCTCTCTTAATCCATAAATGAAGATAAATTTACTAATAAGACTTTGGAATTTACACTTACTAACTGATCTTGAATAAATCATCTTTAAAAACATTAGTGATACTTTTATTATTCACTATAAACTTCCTACCATATAAAAGTATCCTCACCAAACATTGAGGAACTTATGTGCACCATACTTTATAAATCCCAATAATCAAATATCCATGTCTGGCCTACAAATTTACTTCAAATTGAAAACTAGAAAAATAAAATTGCTAGAATAATTTTTATAGTTTTATAGGTGAAGACTAAAAAACACATCAATGATTTCATGCTATCATGCTACAGACTCAATCCATGATTAGTGGAAAAAAATTAGTTTAAATATAGTACTATATCATTATCACATGAGGGGTGGCAAGGGAATGGATTTACTATCTAAATCCAAGAGAGGTAAATTATTGGGATGATATTCAAAGTATCTTTCTCTAAATATTCTTCCTCGCTTCTATAATCACAACAATCAAAATATTGATTTATTTTATTATAAAATATTTTGGAAAGAATTTTTATGAGTACAAAGAGTTCATAAAATTAGGTTCTTGTTTCCCACATCAATTCATATAAAAATCTCATTTTATTGTATTTTTCTATCATGTTTTGTAAGATAGTAATAGAACATGTTAGACACATCATCAATAGGATCACTAATTAATAAACCATTACTGGAGACCAAAGGACTCATTGAGAATATATCAAAAAATTACCTAAAATTTGGCACAAAAGGTAGTAGTACCAGAGGCCTAAATTAGGTAAGAAATTTTGATAAATTACCTTCAGTAAAGTATAATCTTGAAGAGTTAACCATTTTAGTTAGAAAAATGGACCTAAAAATCCTATGAATAGTGGTCACTAATGAAGGTATGTGGATTATTTTTATCACCTAATTATTATATTTATCTGTGTGTTGAGGTGAAGGGAACAAAAATTTGTGCAATAGCATACCAACAATGGAAATTTTATCAACCTTCTTAAGTATAGAGAGATAATTCCCAAGTCTAATATAAATTTTTGAATCAATAAAACGAAAAATATACCACCCTATCAAAACCAATTTAAATAATGAACACCTTTCACATAGTAATACTAATAAGACCCACCCTTCCAAAAACTAAACAAACCACCCATTAGCCAACCATATTATTAACCCCATCATTAAAATAAAAAATGACCTTCATGAAACCCTAAAATAGTGTTCAAGACCTAATGTAGTATCAGAAAGGTTCTAAAGTTAAGGATTTAAGGAATGAGGTGATGGAGTTAAAAAATTAACATGGAAGTCTTGTGGGAATTGTATCCAAGAATCCAGGAACATTGTCAACTCAACTAGTTCCCAATCCAAAAGTAAATTTGAGTATATTGACTGTCATAAGTGGAAAATTAATTCTTCCATTAGTCACGCTTGAGCATGAAAATATCAACCTATAATTGGGGAAATTTACCCCAAAAAATCTTGAAAAAACCCTAAAAACTAGTATAGGGAAGAATAAAGTAAAGGAGAGGAAGAGAAGACTGGAAAAAATAAGAATAGAGTTGAGAAACCCTAACAAAATAAATAAGGTAAGAATAAGTATATTCCATTCCCATTAATCTCCAAAATAATAAATTTGAGAAATATACAATAGGAATAACTTCAAAGAGAAATTCTATAAACATTACAGAAAGTAGAGATTAATATTACCCTCTTATAATCTATCAAGAAGATACCAAATTATGTTATATTCCTTAAGGACCTGTGTACCAAGAAAAGTAAACTTTAAGGGAATGTGAAGATAAATTTAGGAAAAAGTGTTTCAATCCTTATCATCCCAAAGTTTCCCAAAAAATATGAAGATATATTGAGAATTTATATCCCTTATACTATTATATCTATGAATTTTTCAAATTATTTTGGTGATCTAGGTGATTCAATAAATATAATGCCTTATTTAGTATTTACTTTTTTAAAAATGGGAGAACTAAAGACCACATTAGTGGTAGTTAAACTTGAAAATAGACGTATAACTTTTCTAATGGGAGACAAAGAGGATTTCCCAATTAGATTATATAATTTAATATTTCTAACTGACTTTTATGTACTAAACATGGATGAAGTTAGAACCCCAAAGTAGTCACCCATCATCTTGGGTATACCTTTCTTGAATACATCCAAAACTATCATCAATAAGAAATAAAGAACTATCACTATGGAGTTCAGTGAGATAAATATCCACTTCAATATATTTTACTTAATGATATACCTTCAAGAGGATAATATGCTCCTTATATTGTTACACACCAAGGAGGTGGACCAGATTTTTTGCATGAAATTTTATATTTAGGAAAATAATTGATGGTTCAAAAATTTATAAATAATGATGTACATTCACAGTTTAAAAAACCTTCTTATATTTTAGAAGAATATGTATCATATTAATTCTTTGATGAATTTTATTGTTTATTTAATTATGAATAATATGATATGTCCACTTTTGTAACATCCCAATTAATTAAATAATTATGTTTTTTCATATCTATGTCTATTTATGAATTAGATAGTGTTTTAGAGTCTTAAAATGAGAATAAATCCAATCTTAAGCATTGGATTCTCTAATATTTTTAAAAGATTGTTTTACCGCCTTTTGATGGTGACCCATTTTTAAATCTATATTTTGATAATTTTATAAGATCTATTTATCGAAATAAACTAATTATTTAGTATTGGTACATTGAAATTTACTTTGGATAATTTTTTGGTATTTTTCTGACAATGTTCATTTTTTTAATGAATAGTGAAAAATAGTGCATGTTACTTCAAAACTACTTTTTCATATAACTTAATTATATGGTTATGTTGTCCTTTTAATTGGTTTTAAAGCTTAATTAGAATATATTTTTACCATTTAATCCAATGGTGGTCATTTTAATTAATTTCACTTTGAAATTGGATATAAAAAATTGTCAAACTTTTGATAGATATTGTATCTAAAAAACCCACTATTTGTTTTGACAACAGGAATTATTTTTAAATTAATTACTACAAATTCTGTGTTTGGAATTTGGTAAAATGGATTCCATATTTGGAATCAGATGTTCCAAATTATGTAATTAAGACTCTTTTGTTTTTTAGACATTATGAATAGTAATGACGGTAATTATCTTTAATTATCGGGATTAATTAGTAATCGGGTAGTTAATGGTAATAAAATAATATCATAATTCCCCAAAATGTGTCCTAATGCTACTGGTTGTGTCATGTCCAACCATGGTATTCCTTGTACCAAACTTTGGGACCCCATCGAATCACTTTTGGGTGATAGTGACATTTTATTATATTATTTTTTTAAAGTGAAAGTATAACCAAAGTATGTATCACCCAAGTAAAACAATTTTAGTTTTTTATATGTAAATGATCTATTATCTTATAAATAGTCATTGGAAATCTATAAATATTTCCTACGTCATGATATTTTTTTTAATTTTTAGACATTAAATATATTAAATATTTTTGACACATGATGATGCAGCGATTACCTCATTAATGGACAATATAAATAAAATGAAGATATAATGTAAAATCTAAAACTTAAACATGTAAAAAACCTATTGTATGGGTGGATTTCTAACCCTTATCACCTTATCCTAGAAATATATCATTATGGGACCTTTAAAATCCAAAACTCGTTATATAATAAAGTAACATTTCTTGAATTTCCAAGAGTGCACCTCCTCCTTCTTATAAAAGGTCCCCACCTCTACCACCTTACCCATAACTCTCAAGCCATTGTCTGATCATTTTATCTCTCTACATCCCTCTCTTCATCCTAGAATCCTTACCTTAGGCAGAAATCTCTTCAAAAAACCCTTTTGGTTCAAACCAGGAGGAGTTACCCGATTTAAAGATAATATCTTCACTTGTGTTCTTTGGTTTTAATTTTCTTCTCAAACCCCCTAAACTCTTTTTATTACTTTATTTAGTGAAAACACCAGTATATTCAATATTATAGGATGTTGTTATGAGATTTATTTTATTTACACTTACACACACCACCGTCCAATGGTTAAATAACATACTGTTTTTGTGGTTGGAAAATTTATACCTCACGAAACGATGATTGTTCAATATTCTTTTAAAACCTTTCATGGTGGCCATTAAGATGTCACTATATTTATATATGATATATATATTATGTTTATTTTTTCCATATACTTCTGTATTTTTCTTTTATGGAATACCTTTATGGTTTCCATGATGGGTAAACACGATATCTTCATTTTAGGAAGTGCGGACTACCGCACCCTCAAAATGATTTGATTCGTTAATTCCATATGTGGGACATATAAAGTATGGAGTTAATGATATTATATATGATATTATACTGGAATTATAATATACCTTTATATCATTATTATTTTACTCCATTAAATACGAAATAGAAATGAAAGTAGCGTTCATGCGTACGTACGGCTTATCGTCTCCATGAATGGTGCATTTCATTTCTTACCTCTAAATGTTATGTAATATTATAAGTGCATGTATATACTGGATATATATGATATATGTGATATCTGCATCATGAATATAATTATGGATATAATGGACATTTTACCACATGAACAACTTGTAATTATAAGAAGTTTATTTTTGGCTCAAGTACCAAAGATCGACAAAACGACCGTTATTAACATAAATAATTACATAATGTTCATAACATGGTAATAAGTGATATAAACGAGATAATGAACTTGAAAATGGTTCTTAATCAAGTTGAAATAAACTCTAGTTTATTATTCAGGAGATTAAATAACGATCGAGTCAAGTCGGACCTGAGGTATGGGACTTTGTCTCAATCTCCTTTCATTGAGGCATATTTTTTTTATACACAACTTTATTTTATATGGTGTATAAACCCCTTTTACTTTTACTTTTATTCAAAAGGAATCTTTTTTATATGAATAATTTTACTAAACGAAAAAAGGGAATGTTTTTGTCGTACGTATGCGGCGACAACGACTTCTCCGCCGCTATAACCATTATTTGAGTTTCGGCTTCCTCTACAAGCCATAACTTTTTTTTAAATGAAAAATAAATACCATGTTTTACTTTTCATTTATTTTGGTATTGAAAATGGTTTTGATAATGTTTTTGTTATATCAATGTGTTGTATTGATATCTTATGATTGAAATGTATAAATTCTATGCTTCCCTTATGCATGTTTTATGTGATATGATTATGTTATGGTTCTTGGGAACTGTTTATGAAGACGGGTGGTTCTATGATAAACTAAGTGCGGGTGATCCCGATATAGCTCTCCAATGGATTGAGTAACGTGAAGGAGTTAAATTCAAAGGTTTCTCCGAAGATATTTAGGGAATATACTGTGATGGGTATTCCAAACATAACCATGATGGTTACTCCCTACGTAAGAATGTTATGAATGCCTCAAGTTACCTTTATGTCTTATGTTTTCTATGAGTTATTCATAAATCTTATGATTTCATGAGGTATGATAAAGTGCTTATGTTTTATGAGTAAAGTATTATTTCATTAATTATTATGTATGCATGGACTAATATTTTCATTCCGTGCTTTTATATCTTTTACTGAGCTTTTTATGCTCATCCCATATTTTTGAAATGTTTTTCACAGGTCAAGGGAAAAGTACATTATGTGATGATAGTGTCGAGGAAGTGTCAATAAAGAATCCATGTTTTATTCAAATATGTCTTCTTTGATGTGAAAAAGGAATATTGACTTTTATGTAACCACCTTGTTGAAATGTGGAATGTAATGCATGATTTATGATCTAATTCTATAAACTCTAAACCTGAAAAGATCTTCAATGTGTATTCTTGTAATAACTCAAGATTATGTAATGTTTAAGGCTGGGGCCTTATAGTTGGTATCAAAGGTTAGTTTAGATAACTTTAGGAGTTAGAATTCTATTAAATGATTATCCAAAAATATTTTTTTATGGTCAAATTGAAATGATATTGCATTTGAAGATTACCATGTTGCTTCATCTAAGACAAATTTGTTCAGAATGGTTTTCCGCAGAGGAAACAAGGAAGCAGTTCTGGGAAGGAATACAGAAGGAAATGACCTTCCGAATCAGCATCTTGAGATGGTCGGAATTGGAACTGAATAGTTTCTTACAGTAATGGAACAGTTGACTCAAGCAATAAATGGTGGTGGTATCCATGCACGAGATCAGCCAGATCAACCATAGATGAACATGTCAGTGGTGGAACATTTTATGAGGCAACATCCCCCATCATTCAGAGGATCATCTAACACTGTGCTAGCTGAAGGGTGGATTAAAGCACTAGAGAATATTTTCAATGTCATGGTGTGTTCAGACAATCAAAAGGTTAGTCTTTCTATTTACCATTTGGAGGGTGAAGCAGATCAGTGGTGGTTGATGGTTAAAAATATCAGGGATGCTGATGAGATTGATTCTCTTGACTGGGATAAATTCAAAGGTATGTTTCTTGAGAAATATTTTCCTAAAGCTGTTCGACTTAGGATGGAAAAAAATTCTTGGAATTGAAGCAAGATGGCGACTCAGTGGCTGCTTATGAATAAAGGTTCACTCGATTGGTAAGGTATGCTCTAAATTTTATCCAAGACCTTGATAGTAAAATCAATCGTTTTTACTCAGGATTAAAGCCAAAATACTGAAGTGCTTTAGCTTCTCATGAGTTCAAAATTTATGAAAAGCTTGTTCGATGTGCTGAGAAGGTTGAAATGGAGTTTTTGGATGATCAAGTGTTCTATAAAAACCAATAGAAGAAGAGACCAAGGTGGCAGGAGAAAGGGATGAATCCTTCAAAAAGGTCTGATGGTAAGAAAACTAAGTTTTTAGTTTGGGATAAATGTGGTAAAAGGCATGCTAGGGAATGTATTCTGAATTCTGGAAAGTGCTACCAATGTGGTAAGATGGGACATAAGGCTCGTGATTGCACTGAAAAATATCAGGGTGATGGTAAGACCAAATTTGATTTGCAGTTAGTGAAAAGTTTCAAGTGCAATGAGATGGGTCATTATGGAAACGAGTGTTCGACAAAGAGCTCAAATGATGGGAAGCAGTCAGACTACAAGCAGAAAGGTGTGGTGAAATCCTTTGTAACTACTTCATCAGATGTTGGTCCATCAAATGAAGTGGTATCAGGTACCTTTTTTTTTTCTCAGATTATTACAATGTGTTGTTTGATTCGGGGTCTACACATTCTTTCATCTCATAAAAATTTTCTAGTAAATTGGGAATTCCATATCAAGAAATGACTCCTGAACTTTTGGTAAAAACACCTGGGGGAAATGTTGAGGCAAGAAGAATTTATAGGAATCTTATTATCTTTATCCGTGGAAAGAAACTAATCAAAAACATTATTTTTTTAACTCTAGTAGAGTTTGATGTTATTCTGGGTATGGATTGGCTCTCTGTTTACCATGCTAATATTGATTGTAGAGCTAAAGAAGTTTCTTTTCAGAAAGACTTTCAGTTTGTGTACAAGAATGAACCCTTACTGTTGATAACATATCAAGAGGCTGAGAAACTTGTAAAAGATGGAAATGAATTTTACCTTGCACATATTTTTGAAAACAAAATAACCGTTCAGATTAATGATGTGCCAGTGGTAAATGAGTATCCTGATATTTTTTATGATGAGTTTCCTAGAATAATACCAGATCAGGAAGTTGAATTTACTGTTGACTTAGTTCCTGATGCTAAGCTAATTTCAAAACCCCCTTATCGAATGGCTCAAATTGAACTTTTAGAGTTGAAGGAGCAATTGTAAGATTTATTAGAGAAAGGTTTCATTCGACCTAGAACATCACCATGGGGTTCTCCTGTCGTATATGTTAAAAAGAAAGATGGTTCAATGAGACTTTGCATTGATTATAGAGCTTTGAATAACATCATTGTTAAGAACAAATATCATTTTCCTCATTTCGATGATTTGTTTTATCAGCTCCAGGGAGCTCAGTATTTTTCAAAGATTGACCTAAGATCGAGGTACCATCAGTTGAAGGTAAAGGAAGAAGATATTCTGAAGACTACATTTCGTACAAGATATGGCCATTATGAATTTTTAGTAATTCCTTTTGGGTTAACCAATGAACCTACTGTATTCATGGACCTTATGAATACAATTTTCCATGAGTTCTTGTATAAGGTTGTGGTTGTTCTCATTGATGATATTTTTTTGTTTTCTAAAAGTAAATAGGATCATAAAAGTCATTTAAGGGTTATTTTGAAAACCTTAAAAGAAAATAAATTGTATGGGAAATTCAGCAAGTGTGAGTTTTGGTTGCAACAAATTTCTTTCCTTGGTTACATTGTTTCTAAATATGGAATAACTGTTGATCCTGCAAAAACAAAGGTTGTTGGAGAATGGCCAAGACCCACAAATGTAACCAAGATTCATAGTTTTCTTGGTTTGTCAGGCTATTAACGAAGGTTTTCTAGAAATATTTAATGGTTTTCTAGTCCAATGACTAAGCTAACTCAGAAGGGTGTTAAGTTTATCTAGAAAAAAGAATGTGATGATTGTTTTCAGTAATTGAAAAGAAGATTGGTGAATTCTCCAGTTTGGGAACTACCTTCCAGGAATGGTGAGTTTGTTATCTATAGTGATGCTTCATTGAAAGGACTTGGTTGCGTCCTAATGCAGAATGATCAGGTAATTTCTTATGCTTCACGTCAGTTGAAAAATCATGTGGTAAATTACCCTACACATGATTTGGAATTAGCTGCTGTTGTTTTCGCTTTAAAAATTTGGAGGCATCATTTGTATGGTGTAAAGTGTGAAATATATACCGATTACAAAAGTTTAAAGTATATATTCACTCAGAAATAATTGAACATGAGAGAGAGGATATGGCTAGAATTAATCAAGGATTATGATCGTATAATTCATTACCATCCGGGAAAAGCAAATAAAGTGGTTGATGCTTCGAGTCGAAAAAGTAATGCTTCATTAACCATGTTTCATTTGGAACATGATCCTTTGGTTAAGGATTTGATGAAATTTGGCATAGAAGTTGTTGGTGCAGGATGTTCTTCGGTTTTGTTTTAGGTATCAGTGAAATCTTCTCTATTAGACAGAATTAAGCAAGCACAGAAGCAAGACAGTGAGTTGCAGAAAAAGGTAGAGCTGGTTCAGAAGGGAAAGTTTCCTGAATTAAACATTGATAATGATTGTGTTTTGAGATTTGGGAAGAGGTTGTGTGTGTCGTGTGATTCACAGTTGAAGAGAGAGTTGTTATGTGAAGCTCATAGTTCTCCGTTTTCAGTTCATCCAGGCAGTACTAAGATGTATAGAGATCTTTGAGAGTATTACTGGTGGGATGCAATGAAAAGAGATATTTCTGATTTTACTGTGAAGTGTTTGACTTGTCAACAGGTTAAAGAAGAGTGGCAGTTACCAAAGGGGATGATTCAGCCTTTACCAGTGCTAGAGTGGAAATGGGAGAATATATCCCTGGACTTCAATGTGGGATTGCTGAAGACACCTCGATGTAATAATGCAATCTGGGTTATTGTTGATCACTTGACTAAATCTGCACATTTCCTTACTATACGAGATACTTTTTCCCAAGATCAACTTTCTTGTTTGTATCTTAAAGAGATAGTTAGGTTACATGTATTTACCCTCTCCATTGTATCTGATTGTGATCCCAGGTTTACTTCTAACTTTTGAAAAGGCCATCAGAAGTCGTTGGGTACTGAATAAAATTTTAGTAGAACTTTTCATCCTCAATCAGATGGGCAGTTAGAATGAAAAATTCAGAATTTGGAGGATATGCTATGTGCTTGTTCGATGGATTATCAAGGAAGTTGGGACCAACATCTTTCTTTGGTTGAGTTTTCTTATAATAACAGTTTTCATTCTAGTATATAGATGTAACCATTTGAGGCATTATATGGGAAGCGGTGTCGAACTCCAGCTTTTTGGGATGAAGTGGGTGAAAGGAAGTTGATGGGACCAGAATTAGAAGAAGAGTTGGAAGAAAAATTTCAGCTGATACAAAAACGCATGAGAACATCTCAGAGCAGGCAAAAAAGTTATGCGGACAATAGGAGGAAGGATCTCTCTTTGGAGGTAGGTGATCATGTATTCCTCAAAGTTTCACCATGGAAAAGTGTGATGTGATTTGGTAAGAATGGAAAGTTCAGTCCAAGGTTCATTGGACCATACGAAATTCTGGAGAGAGTTGGATCATTTGCATACTGAGTGGCTTTACCTCCGATTTTATCTCAGGTACACAATGTTTTTCATGTTTCAATGTTAAGGAAGTACATGCTAGATCCATCTCATGTTTTGAGTCCAGAGGTAGTTCAGCTGGAAGAGAACCTATCTTATGAGGAACAACCGATCCTGATTCTTGACCATAGGGAGCAAGTATTGTCGAATAAGGTGATTCATCAAGTAAAGGTTTTGTGGAAAAACCACATGATTGAAGAGGCAACATGGGAATCTGAAAATGAAATAAGGGATAAATACCCCCACTTATTCGATAAGTAAATAATTTGTGGGGATGCAATTTTCTAAAGGGGGGAAGGATGTAACATCCCAAGTAAGTAAATAATTATAGGTTTTCATATCTATGTCTATTTATGAATTAGATAGTGTTTTAGAGGCTTAGAATGAGAATAAATCCAATCTTCAGCATTGGATTCTCTAATATTTTTAAAAGATTGTTTTACCGCCTTTTGATGGTGAACCATTTTTAAATATTTATTTTGACAATTTTATAAGCTCTATTTTTCAAAATAAACTTATTATTTAGGATTGGGACATTGAAATTTACTTTGGATAATTTTTTGGTATTTTTCTGACAATGTTCATTTTTTTAATGAATAGCGAAAAATACTGCATTTTACTTCAAAACTGCTTTTTAATCTAATTTAATTATATGGTTATATTGTCCTTTTAATTAGTTTTAAAGCTTAATTAGAATATATTTTTACCATTTAATGTAATGGTGGTCATTGGAATTAATTTCACTTCTAAATTGGACATAAACAATTGTCAAACTTTTGATAGATATTGTTTCTAAAAAACCCGCTATTTGTTTTGACAACGGGAATTATTTTTAAATTAATTACTACAATTTATGTTTTTGTAATTTGGTAAAATGGATTCCATATTTTTAATCATAAGTTTCAAATTATGTAATTAAGACTATTTTGTTTTTTGGACATTATGAATAGTAACGACAGTAATTATCTTTAATTATCGTGATTAATTAGTAATCGGGTAGTTAAGGGTAATAAAATAATATCATAATAATAACAAATGACCCCAATATGTGTCCTAATTCTTCTATTTGTGTCATGGACGACAATGGTATGCCTTGTGCCAAACTTTGGGACCCTATGGAATCACTTTTGGGTGATAGTGACATTTTATTATATTATTTTTTTAAAGAGAAAGTATAACCACAGTATGTATCACCCAAGTAAAACAATTTAAGTTTTGTCTGTGTAAATTATCTCTTAGACTATAAGTATTCATTGTAAGTCTAAAAATATTTCCTACATCATGATATATTTTTTATAATTTTTAGACATTAAATAAATTAAATTTTTTATGACACCATGAGGATGCAGCGATTACCTCATTAATGGACAATTTAAATAAAATGAAAAGATAATGTGAAATATAAGGCTTACACATGTCAAAACCTATTGTATGGGTGTATTTAGAACTCTTACCACCTTATCCTTGAAATATATCATTGTGGGACCTTCAAAATCCGAAACACATTATATAATAAAGTAACATTTCTTGACTTTCCAAGAGTGCCACCCGTCCCTCTTATAAAAGGTCTCCATCTCTACCACCTTACCCACACCTATCAAGCCATTAGCTCGGCCAAGATCTACTCATTTTATCTCTCCACATACCTATCTTCATCGTAGAATCTTTACCTTAGGTAGAAAGCTCTCTTCAAGAAACCCTTTTGGTTCAAACCAAGAGGAGTTACCCGATTTAAAGGTAATGTCTTCACTTGTATTTTTTTGTTTTATTTTGCTTCTCTGACCCCCTAAACTCTTTTTATTAATTTCTTTTGTGATAACACCATAATATTCAATATACTAGGATTTTGTTATGAGATGTATTTTATTTACACTAACACACACCTCCGTCTAATGGTTAAAGAACATATTGTTTCTGTGGTTGGAGAAATTCTGCCTCACGAAATGATGATTGTTCAATCTTCTTTTAACACCTTTATTAGTGTCCATTAATATGTCACTATATTTATATATGATATATATATTATGTTTATGTTTTCCATATGCTTTTGTATTTTTCTTTTATGGCATACCTTTATGGTTTCCATTATGGGTAAACACGATATCTTCATTTTATGAAGTGCGGACTACCACCCCCTCAAAGTGATTTGATTTGTTAATGCCATATGTGGGACATATAAAGTATAGAGTTAATGATATTATACATGTTATTATACTGGAATTATAATATACCTTTACATCATTATGATTTCACTCCTTTAAATACGAAATATAAATGAAAGTAGTGTTCATGCGTACGTACGGCTTACCGTCTCCATGAACGGTGCATTTCATTTCTTACCTATAAATGTTATGTAATATTATAAGTGCATGTATATACTAAATATATATGATATATATGATATCTACATCATGAATATAATTCTAGATATAATGGATATTTTACCACATGAACAACTTGTAATTATAAGAAGTTTATTTTTGTCTCATGTACCAAAGATCGAAAAAACGGCCATTATTAACTTAAATAATTACATAATGTTCATAACATGGTAATAAGTGATATAAAAGGAATAATGAACTTGAAAAAGGTTCTTAATCAAGTAGAAATTAACTCTAGTTTATTATTCAAGAGATTAAAGAACGATCGAGTCAAGTCGGACCCGAGGTATGGGACTTCATCTCAGTCTCCTTTCATTGAGGCATATTTTTTTGTATACACAACTTTCATTTATATGGTGTATAAACCCATTTTACTTTTAATTTTATTCAAAAGGAATCTTTATACGAAGCATTTTACTAAACGACAAAAGGGAATGTTTTTTTCGTATGTATGTAGTGACAACGACTTCTCTGCTGTTGTGACCATTATTTGAGTTTTGGCTTCCTCTACAAGCCATAACTTTTTTTAAATGAAAAATAAATACCATGTTTTACTTTTCTTTTATTTTGGTATTGAAAATGGTTTTATTAATTTTTTTATTATATCAGTGTGTTGTATTGATATCTTGTGATTGAAATGTAGAAATGTTATGTTTCCCTTATGCATGTTTTATATGATACGATTATGTTATGGTTCTTGGGAATTGTTTATGAAGAAGGGTGGTTCTGTGGTAAACTAAGGGCGGGTGAGCCCGATATAGCTCTCCAATGCATTAGGTAACATGAAGGAGTTAAATGCTAAGTTTTATCCAAAGATATTTAGGGAATGTACTTTGATGGGTATTCCAAACGTAACCATGAGGGTTACTCCCTACGTAAGAATGTTATGAATGCCTCAAGTTACCTTTATGTCTTATGTTTTCTATGATTTATTCATAAATCTTATGATTTCATGAGGTATGATAAAGTGCTTATGTTTTATGAGTAAAGTATGATTTCACTAATTCTTATGTATACATGGACTAATGTTTACATTCTGTACTTTTATATCCCTTACTGTGCTTTTTATGCCCATCCCAAGTTTTTGAAATGTTTTTCATTGGTCAAGGGAAAATTACATGATGTGATGATAGTGTCGAGGAAGTTTCAAGAAAGAATCCATGTTTTATTTAAATATGTCTCCTTTCATGTTAAAAAATAATAATATCTTTTATGTAACCACCTTGTTGAAATGTGGAATGTAATGCATGATTTATGATCTAATTCTCTAAAACTCTAAACCTGAAAAGATCCTCAATATGTATTCTTGTAATAACTCAAGATTAAGTAATGTTTAAGGCTGGGGCCTTAAAACTTTTGTGGAGGAAACTCAAGCTATATAGGAAATAAAGCCTATTCTTATTTCATCTTTAGAATAACCCCATAATATGTAATTGAAACATTTACCAACTGAACTTAAATATGGGTACCTCATTAAAAGATAAAAGTTTTCAATAATAATTTCTAGAAAACTATACTTAGATAAAGAAAAAATATTGATTGAAATTTTAAGGTAAATTTTATAAGAAATATGCTGGATTTTAGGAGATATTACTAGAATAAATCCCAAAATATGGATGCTTATAGTTCTGCTTGAAGATGATTCAAAACCTGCTTAGAAGACCTAAAAAGGATAAACCCAACCATGATTGAGGTAGTAAAGAAATAAATATAGACTTTGTTATTGGGAGGAATAATCTACCCCATTATTAACTCAAAATGGGTCAGTATCATTCAAATTGTTCCTAAAAAACTATATTCACCATAGTGAGGAATACACAAAATGAATTGATCCCTATTAGAATTAAAAATAGTTGAAGAGTGTGTATATATTATAGGAAGTTGGGTCTTTTCAATAGAAATTATATTTTAATAATTTCCTTTATTGAATATATGTTATAAAGATTGGTAGTAAGAACTCATTGTTTCTTCTTATATGGATTTTCTAGATACTTTATGGTGCCTATTACACCTAAAGATCAGTAGAAAACAACCTTTACCTATCCTTATGGTGCCTTTACTTATAAGAGGATTCCATTTGGGTTGTGTAGTGCTCCAGGTATATTATATATATATATATATATTTGGAAATTATCTTTTCTGATTATATTGAATACTTCCTAGAAGTTTTTTTGGAATACTTCACAATTTTTGGAAATTCATTTGATCATTTTTTGAAAAAAAATCGATAATGTTTTAAAAAAATTCATTGAAAATAACCATGTATTAAATTTTAAAAAATTCTATTCTATTGTAGAAAGAGGAATAGTACTGTTAATTTTATTTCAACAAAATAAATTAGGGAGGTTAAGTACAAAATTTAAGTGATAAGTTCATTTCCCTATTCAAAATGTGAAAATTTGTTAGATCTTCTCTAGCGCATGTGGGGTTTTATAAGAGATTAATTAAGGATGTAAGTAAGATTCATCTTACCTTGTATGAGTTACTCTTAAAATATTATTATTTGATTTTTTATTTGGATTGTAGGAAAAATTATATTAATTATATAATAGTTTTATTACACCACCATTAATATAATCATCAAACTGGGAACACACCTTTGAGATATTGTTAGATGCATCCAACCATGTATTGGAGGAGTGTTGTCCCAAATAATTTAAGTAAAACATTGAGTTATTTTATACAATTAAATACCATTTTATGTTTACTATATTCATTTAACAATCACTAAAAAATAATTCTTATGAGTTGTTTTTGTTTTGGATAAATCCAGATCACATTTACTTATAACTAAAGTCATTATCTTTTCAAATCATATAGATATTAGGTACTTAATTAAAAATTAGTAATCAAATACTAGTAGTGTGAGATGGATGTTTTTATTTAAATAGTTTTATTTATAAATTAGGGATATAAGTTAGATGATAATAAAGTACAAGATCATCTAATTAAACTTTCAAATACAACATAAGAGGAAATTCCAAAAAAATACCCCTTGAATGGATTAATTCTAGGAGATCGGTTTTATTTAATTGAATGAGAGGTATCTTTATATATTGATATGGTCAATGTTTTTTTTAATTTCTCAATTCCTATCTCATTTCAACCACAAAAAAGTTTTTAGGCTCAAATATAAATAAAATTTTACATTTGGTAAGATCTGTACCTATGAAAAACGTATAATTATCAAATGATAAGAAGGTATTTTTCTAAGAGTGAGATCCAATATATTATTTAATTTTACCATACTCTAGATTGTATAGGACACTTTGGACCTCAAAGTGTAGTTATGAAAGTTTTATAGTTGGGAATATATTGGATTACCTTATTTAAGGATGCATATGAATTTCATAAAAGATGTAAGAAATTCCAAGTTACTGGGAACATATCCAAGTGGTAATAAATTACTCAAATCCCATAATATTCAATTAATTTTTTTTATTTTTTCAGAAACTAATTCATAATATAATTCTTTATTTATTTTTGGAACTCCTACATTCTATTAGAAATTGTTTTTTTCAAAATTAGGGGAACCAAATTCCACAAAAACTAATGATGTTGATGTTGTTTATGCTTTGGATAGGGATAAAAAAATTATTTTTGGATTTATAAGGGAAATAATTTGTGTTAAAAGGATTAATTTCTAAAATAATATCATGGAAACTGTGATGAAAAAGTATGGAGTTAATCATAAGACATTAACACCCTACCATCCCCAAACTAATGGTCAAGATAAAGTTTTAAATAGAGAAAATAATTTGATCCTTGAGAAAACAATTAAGAAAAATAGAAAGGATTAGATAAAAAGGTTAGAATTCACCTTATGGTATTTCCTTAAATCCTATAACCCCCCCCCCCCCCCATGCCACCCCACATTTTAATGATCCCGTATGGGTTGATTTATGTAAATAGTTGTCACTTACTTGTGGAAATGGAACATAAGGGTTACGAGGCAGTTAGCGAGATAAATATGGATTTAGAAAAAGTTGGGGGGAAGTAAACTATTACTATAAGATATTGAATAAATATGAAGAGAATATTTTTTGAGCTCATGAATTTAATATAAAACAAAAGTGTATTGTAGAAAATTAATTCAGAAAAAGGAATTCCATTCATGTAAATAAGTGTTGCTTTACAACTCCAAACACAAACTAATAATAGGTAAAATTAATTCCAGATGAGAAAGGAATTTTATAGTCATAAATATATACCATTTTAGTGTTTTTTAGATAATTAAATAAAAATAAAAACTATTTATTTTTAATGGAATAAGATAACAAAATACTTTGGAAATTGACCCCAAGAACTAGTGGAGGAGATCACACTCCTCTAACCTATTCACCAATAAGAACCCATAAAGTTATACCATTCCTTAAAAATTAATTTATTACTTTTATTTTGTTAATATGCATTTAAAATACTAAATATATTATAATACATTGAGGATACTTCATCATTTATGTGTGGGTGGGGGCCTCTATAGTTTATGATTATAAATGTTTTTTTATTTTTCAACATTTTATGTGTTTATTTTCATTTTTTAGTATGTTTTGAAACCTTTTGATATAAATTTGAAGACCCTTGAAATTTTTTAACCTATTCTAATATTGAAGAACGAATTGTACCAATTAAATTAACTTATATAAATGATGAAATAAACTTCTTTTTGAACACTAAGTTAGGGAAAATCATGAAATTACCACTAATTTTTGAATATCATACCATGAAATACTTACCTAAATTTAAATCACTTATCTGGGAGGCCTCTAAACCCATCTTTACATCAACTTTAAAATTCCCTCATTTCTTGATATAAATAATTCTGGCATGAATAACCAAAACTTTTTGACTAATCTATTTGAAATATTTGATCATTAAAGACCTTATGTTATAAGTAATTGAGGAATTATTTTGAATAAAAAAACCTTTTTACAAAGAACTATATTTTTGGATTACCTTGACATTTAAACCTTATATTCCTTATCAACCATGAATGACATTAATAAAAAACCATATTACATTTCAAATAATCATTATCTACCTTTCTTTAAAAGTTAATTCATGATCTCAATTGAATTAAATGATGGGGAATAGAGTTTTCATATCTATATTTAAGTTTAATGAACACTATAAATTACATATTATGTTTATTTTTTGGTACTATTGGGAATAATTTATAAATATTTTTTGGATAAATTCTTGTGAAAAAATTAATATTAAAGAAACATATCTCCTAAGATGGGGGGAAATAAGTGTGAAAACATACAAAATAATAAAAAGTACTTATTTTAATTCAAGATAATATATGAGTATAACACAAAAAATAAAAAAAAACTGATAAATGAAATAGAGATAAGGTATGTTTTTTCTACTTAAGGTTTAGGTATAAAATTCTCTTTCAAAACTTCAAGAGCATGGAGAAAAATCAAGGTAGTAAGGAAGAATGTGAGTTGTTTTAAAGAAATTTTGATCAATATATTTAAGCTTTAATATAATAAAATAGTTTCTAGGGAGGAAAAATAAATCTTGAAAGATGTGAATAGATATAAAACATCATTTAAAGATGGTCATGGGAGTACACCACTATGTGAAGACCAAAATATGCCTCTCTTTCCCACCAAAATATAATTCTACACAAAATTCAAGATTTTAAAATCTAAAACAATGTTGCTATAAAATAAGGAAATAAAAAATAAAATATGGTTTATACTGATATACTGATTTTTTAACTTCCCAAGAAAATCAAGAGGTGTTTGGATATTAATTTTCACAAATTGGTGGGTGAGAATTCCATTCTTGAAGGAAACTATAAATCATGAATTATTCTTAAAAATATATACAAACCTTAAATAATTCCTCATAATTTTCTCAAAATAAAACCTACCATCCCTTAATTCAAAAAAAACCAAAAAACTACTTCCTGATTTGCATAAATATTTGACTCATTAGGTGGATATGTATAAATTCATAAATCTTATGGTGACCCTTTCATTATCTTGTAATGAGAAAAACTAGGATTTAAATTCATACTTAATTGATGAGTGGAATATTTCTAGAAATATTAGTATAAATGAGAATGGGATAATGGAAGAAGTGGAAATAAATTGGATGAACTTAATGAAGAAATTATAACTAAGAACACTAAATAGGAATGAAAATATTGAGAAACATGGTTTTAAAAAAGAAATTCGCATTAACCAGTAATTTGAATTTTTATTGGATAATATTTTTGAGGATCACTTTACTAATAATCAAGGTTTAAGTGTGGGGTAATTAAAGTAGGTAATAAATTCATTAAATTTTTTAAATATTCAATTCATTTTATTCCCTCATATTCATTAATTTATTTATATCTAAGGTGTTCTAGAATTTAGGTGTCAATTCATTAGATTTTTTTAATATTGTTTAAAATGAAAAAATTGTGAATTTAACTTATTTATTTAATTTATTGAATAAATGGATATCTATTTTTTCATTTTTTATTATTTTTATGTTTTAAAGGTTAAGAAACCTAGTTGTAATTGTGGAGAAAATTAATCTAAGCGTTACATTGGATGAGTAAATCATGAGTTCATAAGAACTATTTTGACTCCTAAATAAATAATTAGAAATGGAATTATTTCATAATAAGTTTCATGTGAAACTTTTAAAGAATAAAATAGGACATCAAAAGAGTTTTAAATGACTTCATAAGAGTAAATATTTACTTTTTAAGAGTCATGGATGACTTTGTAAGAGTTAAAATGTACTTTGGAATAGTCAAAAGGGACTTAAGAATAGCAAATATTGTAAGAGTCATAGGTCACTTCAGAAGAGTGAATCCATGTTAGGAAGAGTAAAATTTCACTTTTAAATTGTCTTTTCCTTCATGGATTTTGACCATCGGGAGGAATCATAGTGAAACTTCAGAAGAGTAAAACCTGGATTCCATAAGCTTCATCAAAGATGCAACCTAAAGCTCTGAGGTGCCACATGAACATTCATGAAAATTAGTATTATGAAACCACATGGATTATATTAAATAATATTAATCATAATATATTATTGATAATATATTCAAAACAAATAAGAATAATGGTGTGGATTTTTTTAGATAATGAACCATAAGGTGTGAAGTAGATTTCAAGGAGTAAAGAAACATTCAAAATTCATGGATTAAGGATCATGGAGGATTTTACTAGAAAAATAATAAGGGAAGTAAT
Source organism: Viscum album (assembly GCA_963277665.1). NCBI lineage: Eukaryota > Viridiplantae > Streptophyta > Magnoliopsida > Santalales > Viscaceae > Viscum > Viscum album. The sequence goes on from OY728165.1 coordinate 829,486,026, forward strand.
ATTCTTTATGAATTAGATAAGGTTGAATGAGGATGGGAGTTGGAATCAAATTTCTACTAATGTTTTCAAGATTTATTTATATTATTTTCAAGATTATTTAGCTGTGACATTCCTTCTATTTTCTCAATCACCACTTTTATCCCTAATATAGGGGTAAAAACATGGGTGATCAGGAAAGGGGAGGAAATTTTTCTGTAATTATTGAGTTTCTAAACATTAATTTATAAATATATTTCTTCTATTAATTGATTTTGGTGTGCAATATCATTTTATAGTTTCAAATACTATTATGTTTGATTTATTCCTATTAATTGAATGTTTCCTTTGGTTGATGATCATTTTTCTCCTTCCACTCACTTTAGTATGTATATTATGGAGGATTCAAGGCTAAGTGGTGATGTGTTTTTTGATTTATAACATGCATATGAAGGTGGCAGAGTGCCCTTGAGTTTCTTAGAAACACCAAAAAAATAGTGTATTTCTTGAGTAATTTAAGATTGGTTCACTATTTGATGTCATTAACACCAATTTAGTCACATAGGAAGAAGAAAATAATAATAATTTATTTTTTTAAGTTAATATTCACTAAATTTATTCAAATAATGGATATAGGGGATGTAATTATGGAACCACTTATTCATTCATTAATTATTAGAGGAGTAAACTATTTAAAAATTTGATAACATTATAAGTGGATAAACAATCACAAACCATTAATTTACATTCTCTTTATTTCACACTATAGTTTTAAATTGATTCCTAGTTCTTTTGAAATGTCAAACAAATAAAAATACTACTTTTTCCAATTGAAAAGTGACAATTTATTTTTGATCTCCTCTCTCTGTAAACAAACCTAGGTTTCCAGGTTTTAATTGATTTTTCCACACCCATGTATGTGTTTTCAGTAAGCATAGTAAAAAATATCTTGGTTCCATTGTGTTGATTATTATTTATATAGATCCTTTGTTTTTAAAACAACATGAAAATATAGATTCTTTTGGGATAATAGACTATCTAAAAATGCTCTATCAAGAACAAGTTAGACATGAGAGATATGAAATTTAAAAATATCTCTTTCAGTGTAAGATAGATAATAGAACTTATGAATTCACTCTTACACTCAATATGATTAGTTGCATTAATGACTTAATGTTTATAGGTTCACCTTTAAGACATGATCTGGCTATAGACTTCATTCTTTAATCATTGATGGAAAGGTTCTTATAGTTTATTATTAATTACAATATGAATGAATTTAAAAAAAGGTTAACTAATCTCCTAAATATATTGAGGATTTATATGAAAGGCATGCATGGTCCAAGATAGAGTTTTCTGTTCACAATATAACAAATTAAAAGTTCATACTAAAAAAATAAATGGTATGTTGAAATTATAATAATGTTTCATTGTGTAGCTTGTCAAAGTCTTTGAAATCTATAGGATAAGTTAAGAAGAAAGTTAATTGTTTCCAATATAGAAAACTTGTTCATTAGAGGATGTACTTGAAGGGTCAAAATAAAATAGTGGGGAGTCCACATTAGGTATAAAATTATAGAAATAAATTCTTATACTTGGAGGGAATATCATAACAACTATATGTTTTACTAGTTTTTTATAAAAGAGTCATAATTAATTGAGATTTTATAGATTAAGATTAAGATTTTCATTCAAGGGATTGAGAAATGGGTTTCTACGTTGAGGAGATAAATTTAGTTGATCATTTTAAATCTCTACTCAATTTTAATTAAGGATGTGTATTATAATACTGTTTTTTCTTTTATGTGATAAGAGGTGTTATTATAAACATCAGTTGTTTTCAATAAAGGATATGATGTTTTTGGTATGAATGATTTATTAATGATCCGATTCTATAATATGCTTGAAAGGAAGATAAGGATAAAATGTGTTTTATCTAGTATAAAATATTTTATCCAATATATTTGTTAAAATATGAGAAATCAATATTCCATTAGTCATAAATGATATATTTTAAAAAACAAATTATTATTTTTATAATATTTATCCAAACACATAGAATATCATATGAGATATAATGGTTAATATTTTATTTATTACATATTCTTTCTAAAAGGAAATAAGTGTTATTTTATAAACACAAAATATTTTTTGTATCTTAAAATGATATTCTAAAGAAGAATGTAGTTTCTAAGACACCAGTGGAAGAAATTTTGGACTTAGATAAATTAAAAGGTTAACAAATAAAATATTATACTAGTTAGTATTGAAAGTAAATGTCACTTAATATCTTAAAGGATTTTAGGGTATGTTAGTAAGGAAAAAATGTAAATAGTTACATGTTGTTACCATGACGATCTCAGATAAATGTTATGAAAATGTTCCAAAATATTAGGATTATGAAATTAAAAATAGTTTTAAGTAGACAATAAAAGTAACTAAAATCATAGAATTTGGTATTATGAAGTAAAGTATTGAACATGTGTTCAATGAGTTAAACACTAGGAATATGATTCCTTAGTCTCGCCATTATCTCAATAATATTTCATTATAAATGTTACACATTAAAATATTTTAGTGGGTGGTTTTTATTAGATGGTCACATAGAGTTGTAGTAAGATTTATATAAAGATATAATAAGTTTAAAAAATATAAAATTTAGCAAACATAGGGCAATATTTCAATCCATCATATGAGATATGATTCTTATTATTATGTATGGTTTTTAAGTGTTCTAAGAGGATTTAAGAATATAAAATGTTTCATGTTATACAAAATTAGTCTATATTTAATAATTTTTTCATGTTTTTTGCATTTGAAACTTGAAGTGAAATGATAATTAAGCTCTCAGAGTATGACTTTGGGATATCCCTAACTGATGTTCTTCGTAGATTATTATACACTACTAGATGAAATTGTTATGACAATGTGTGAAAATTGTAGTTTTAGGTCTGATGAATGTGTTCATAGCCTATTACCATGAAAAATAAGGTCATGGGGCCTATTAATGTGGTAATGGAACCAGAGTCTATTTCCTTGATAACTACTTCAAGTAGACATAGCTCATGAAATTTAAAAAAAAAGGAACTTATTAACTATACCACAATTACATTAACTACTATATATATATATATATAATTACATATATATATATATATAATTACATATATATAAATATATATATATACATAAAATATAATATATATAATTAAATATTTATTCTATAATATAAATTCATAGGACAGGCTACTTGTGCTAGTAGCGGGTGCTCCATGGAGCATATTACAATGATCTACATGGAGCATGGAAGTATGGGTTCCCCGTTGGATCTATTTTCATGGGAAAGGTGGCTTGTGGTAGTTGGGGGTCCCTAGGGGGACCTATTGTCACGAGAAAGGTGGGATGTGGTGGTTGGGGGTCACCTGGGGGAACTTATTCCCACAAGGTGGATCATAATGGTAGGGAGTCCCCAGGGGGACCAATGGCCATGAGAATAGTGGCTCATAGCAGTAGGGGATCCCCCAGTGTGATATATATATATATGTGCCTCATGGAGGTAAGGGATCCCCCAATGTTATATATAGACATGTTCTTTGTGGCGGTAAGGGATCCCCTAATGGGACACATAGTTATATGCATTATGGCCTATGATTATACAGTCTTCCCATTCTTTTACCATGATTTTCTCATATCATTCTTGAACTACCTCACCATTCATGCATCAGCCTATGGTTATGGTCAAATTCACGTATAGTTACTGGTAGGCCTATGTCCATAGTCAACATATACCATGGTAATAGGGGATTTTGTAGACATAGTCCCTTTCTGTATATGGTCATACACCAATCTATGGCCATGGTTCTATAGACCATGGCTATAGATCCATAGTCATAGGAAATTCTTTTAATGGTGATAGGTTTTGATGAAATTTTAGGGACATTTTGAGTAGGATTTTTTATAATGATATGAAATGTGATCATAGATCAGAAAATGAGTTTTGTACTAGATGAACCACAAACTATAACACACAGATTGTCATACCCTATGTCTTTTCTATACACTAGGTGCATGTTTCATATTTTACTTTCCCCATTACCTATGGTTAGTAAGATACCTATCATGAGAAGCTTCTTATTTTGATAACTTTCATACTCTAACCTTAAGGCTAAACAATTTAGGCGAGGTTGGGTATGTTGTTGATCATGCCATCAATTGAGGCTTACCAAAGATAGGATTTGTCCTCTCATATAATAAATATTAATTTTTCCATTAATTGAGATAGAATTAATGACTGTATATATTTACTTTGATAAGTTTCATATAAGGTGACTATCTATTTGTAGGAGGGGTATGTGACATCCTTGTAATGTCCAGGGCCTAGGCCACTTTCTAGTTCCCAGAGTAAAGTCACTATGAAACCATAGGAATGCCTCCACATTCCCTAAATACCATTGACTTGCTATGAGGGTCTAAGTTGTTATTATGGGGAAACTATACTCTCATATCACAGTGTCAAAACAACAACAAAAACTAAATATCATCCAGGATAAGATAATCAAAGTACGCATGATAAATAAACAACAAGCATGCATTAAAAAAAATTAAATGTTGCATGCAGTCATACATCCCAAATGGATCACCCATCCGTAAAATCATATATACAAGATAAACTAAGAAAATAAAATATAATGAGGTTCTAATACCATCTTTGATCCTCATCACATTCATATCCCAACATCTTCTAATCTATCCAGGTGAATGGTCATTCAACACTAACCCTCTTCCCAACCTACACATGATAACGATGGGTGTATGGCCGTGTACCCAAATGTCATGTCTTTCTAAGAATTATGTGATTAAAACTCAGTATGGTATCACCAATGGGATCATAAACATAACTAGTAAATATATTATATGAAAATATGATATGATGAGAAATTAACATACAATATAGAAATATAAATAAAATAACTATCATTGATCCTTGGGTTCTAAGGTGACACATGGGATTGACCAAACCTACTTTAAAAAATTTATTATTTTCTATAATAATAAATCATACCAATCCAAGGGTTGGGTAATTCCCACCCATAACTTTATCATTAGTGTATATGATCACTCAGATGGTAGTGTGTACCACTCAGATCATCCCATAATACACTTAGCATAAACTAGGCATAAATATTGGATACTAAGAAGTATCCTAGGCATCCCATATAGTAGTTGGCATAAATTTTAGATCCTAATAAGTATCTTAGGAATCCCATAAAATAGAAAGTACAAGAATTAGATCCCAAGATGTATCCTAGGTATCCCATATAGTATCAAGTGAAAATTCATCATATCATAGATAAAAATCTAGGAATCCTATAAGCCATCAAGTGTAAAGTCTGGTCCTAGGAAGTATCCTAGGTATCCCATATTCATTAGGTTTAAACCCCAAATCCTAGGATGTCTCCTAGGCATCTCATTCATAAAAACCTGAGGGTATTTCATCCCTTCTGTAATATCCTATGTCTTTTCTAACAATCATGGGTTCTTCTAATACCTAAACCCAGCACACAATTCCTTATTTGGTATCCAAAGTAGACAACCCATGATTGTATATATATTTACAATAGGCTCCCAACTTCAAATCTCATATTTTAAGGTGACACATGAGAACAATAACACATGTCTCTCTACACTAACCCTCATTAGGGCCAATCATAACACTAGGGAACCCATTGAGATCCCTTGGGTCTCATAATAATCTAGAAAAAATATATAGGATCCTTTATCCCATTCTCATATATCAATACAAGCTTATCACTTGGAGTTCATAATGTCCATCTGCATTATCATAATTGTATTATGACCCCTCATTTCTTATATAGATAACTACACTAGCATAACTCTAGAGAGATGTCATAATTCCCATCTCATTTCCCAAGTCATATTAGTTCAGACCACTCACTTAACCTATCCTAAATCTTCCTTAGGAATTCGCACTTGGGAACTCACATGATAATGGGGGAGGAATAATCACCCCACTCTCTACTCAACTAGCTTAATGGTTCTAAGATATCTCACAGTTCTTCCATGACATAACTGGGGAAATCATTCTCATTCAAGCATTCTCCCCTATAATTAGAGGTCTAAGGGAACCTATAACAAGGTAGAATATGATATAACCATTTAATTTATACCCCTCATGGTGTTCGAGTATACCTTAGTACACTTTTTTAACCAATACATAGGCCATCAGCAGCCAAGGAATCCAACCAATGTTCAAGGGTTCATCGAGTATTGTGAAACTTTATTCATTTTATCATAGTTTAATTCATTCATTCATTTAATTTACAATTGATTATCAATTTCTCTTACTTGTTGAGATCACATATCACATGTTTATATTAAATACAAGAACTATAGGTTATATCCAGGGACCAAAATCCTTATATGAAGTTACTTCCTTTTAATCAAGCCTGGCCACTCTCTCCCAAGTCTCCCAAGTCCTACTCAAACTCATATCAAATCCTAAGACCTTATATCAATCCATGTGTAATAATTAATTAATTATAAAAAATTATAATTAATTATTAAAAATTAACACAAAAATCCATAATCTCTTAAAACCTCACTGATTCACCTCACCGCACTAACACTTCAACCAACCGCTCATTGAAGGCCTATGTTGTACCCCTGACACCATCCCGAGAAAATTCTTTATCACACAACACCTGATTAATCATAAAGTTTTTAAAATTAAAAAACCTTAAATAAATTTTTGGGGTTTCGTATCTCTAACAGAAGAGTATATAGTAACATATGCTCATCCTCTCAGGGCATCATTTATCCATGCTAAGAAAAATCCCCATCATAATGGTACGATTCAACCATGATTTTGTGGAATAATCTCAATAAGCCTAATCCAAATTTCCATAAATCATAATTCTACTAAGTAGATTAATTAGGGAAGAATAAAAAAGGGATAAATCAATTTGATCATCAAATAATTGTCCGCAAAACAACCCAAATCGAGGGGGAACCAAAGGAGACAAGGGGGCAGGGACCTCCCCGATCTAATACTCATAATTGGGAAGAAGGAGGGGTTAGACCCAAAAGAAAGAGGAGGAAAATGGTATTCTCCACTCTTTAATGAAATAAGGGAAGTCATATGGTTTTCCAAACCATGTTCCAACCATTAATTCTTTAATGTTTAAGGCTACACATCTTATATGATATAGCATTGCGGTTTACCAAATTGCGTTCCAACTATTCAAAACCCTCTAAAACCAAAATTGTAGGTTTTCATGGTTTTTCTGAAATCATTCAAAAACTATAAACCATACACATAGGAAAAACCACCTTTCACATTTCACTCACATGGTTTCCCATAACCATGAGGAAAAAGAAAAAAACCCTTCAACTTTCCAATTTTATCCCAAAGTGTATGAGATTCACCCGATCACCCAAGGCACATGTTATCTATTGATCTATATCCAAAAAAATCTACATGAGATGTTCCATCTCTTGGAATTTTTATAAAAATCAGGTTTCTCAAAACAACTCCAACTCAAAAAGTCCAAAATTTATATAGTAATTTATAACTCAGAAAGACATGAGGTTTCACAACCTACACACCATAGAACTTATTATCCCTAAGAAGCCTCAGTGGTCCTTTAAACTTTGATCATAACCTACCCCAGTCATTGATTCATAATCAATTCATCATGTTCTATAATAGAACACCAAATAAGATTATATTATGCAAATCCAAACATGAGGCACATTATTCATCAAACCCTAATCCACAAGCTCATCACCATTACAAAATCCAAGAAAATTTTTAACTGTATCCATCGATCCCAAGACACAATAGTGGTATTAAAAGAATCATCTTTAGGCTTATGTTTATCCCCACTATAAGACATAGCTCATTGAGGATGATCCCAATCCATGGTTCTCCTCACCATCAGAAGCACTTACTAAAACGTAATTCTAGAAATATATTGACCCAATAAGTATTATTTTCAATTTACCACACCCAATTACACACAACAACATCTTCTAATACTCCTCATAATTATTATTCCCAAAAATTCTTGGTCTCACATACCGGCATGTTATCTCATCACCCGATCATGATACTTAAACCACCGAATGCATCCTGGGATCACCCAACGCCTACACTGATGTCTAACCCCAACACTTAGTGAAATTTTATGTTTTGATCACCAATAACCTACACCAACCATCGTGATTTCACCCTGGGAACTGGTGTACCATCAATCTGAAACATGCTCAGATAACATCCAAATCCATCCCGAGTTCAATTATAACACATTGACTATATCCAATGTTGTATGGAACTCTATATCTAGAATTAACTAAGGAACTATAGGAAATCAATTATACCATCACACTAAAATCTTAGTACCACTTTGACCATATAATGACCAGTCTCATCACACCCAAAACACTACACACATGAGGTTCATTTCTCCATGACCTATGCTATATCTATTACAACATGTAATAACTAGACAACGTCTTCCCTCTCATACTAGAGCGTTAATGAAAAATATTGATCACCACCCATTCCCAACTCACAAAAACATCATCCATGGTATCCATTTAAATTATATCTATAAAAAAATTTATGACCACCAATGCTTAATGGTTTACTCCCTACCATATGGATTTCCCAACACCATTCCTAGAGTGTAATTTAAATAGGTTCCAATATGACATGTGTGTCACTCCTCTTGAGCTACACTCATCCATCCTGATAATTCCTATCACCACCCATACATGGTGTCATTATCATAGAGGAAGAACCTATTATACTCATAAAAACCAAAAGAAAACTATGCTTGTAATCATCTCATTGAAACCTTCAGTCCTTGACCTCCACACAACTGCTCATTGATCCATGATTCAATGGGAAATGAAAATATTTGATTGCATACTACCTTGATCCCATCAAAGAATTATAGGTGTACACTCCTATAAAACTAAAATGCATAACTCAACTCACAATACCATGAATCACACATCATAAAATCTATGATCAAGCACCTAAAAAACTTCTCATGCTCCCCTACATTTCAATCACATCAATACAGAATCTCCTTACTGCATTCTTTAACTAGCCTAAGGCATGACACTCATGCCATGACCAATAACATTATCATCCACCACCAAACTGAAAAATTGTTTGAAGAAGGAGCTCAAGTATGCTCGAACCAATTCTGCATGAAGAAATATAAACTATAACCTAGACATTTGAAGTTGATAGATACAAAAATTAAATCTTAGGATCACAGATTGAAGTTAAAGGTGGCCTAAACATGGTTGGTAGTCAACTCAACACTACCAGAGTGCACTCATCAATGATGATACCTGATAGTGAATAATTTAGTTTTATTATTATAGGCTATTATTGATATAAATATTTCGAACTATTATGTATTTTAACACCCCAAGATTCCATGGTACGCTTCTCTTTGAATAATAAAATAGCGTGTGTTATACGCAACTTCGAGTTCTAACACACCACAACCAATCAAACTAGCTACTATGAATAGTAATACCCACTTTTTGAAATTTTATAAATTTTATCTTTCAAAATGGACTTCATTTTTGGATTTTGAAGTATTGAAATTAGATTAGGGTGAATTTTTGGTATTTTTATGAAAACTTTCAATTTTTGATGAATAGTGAAAAACACTAAGTTATAGTTTAAAACTGAATTTTTATTTAAATAATTATTTATTTTATTTAAATTTATTTTATTTAAATTTATTTTAGGTAAAAATAGATATATAATACTTATATAAGTTAAATGTAATTCATTAGAGTCAGTTTATAATAATTTTATATATATATAAATTCTATGGAACTTTTTACCGTGTTTTACCCACCTCCTAGAAGAATTTGCAAATTTACATAAAACTTAATTTTACCACTTCTGTGAGTTTAATTTCAAAAATCCAAGAGACACGGTTGATATCATTAAGTAAAATTTGGTTCAATAGGATGGAAATAATTTTTTTTGAATGGTAACTTTTTACTTTTATTTAACACAGTTAAAAGTATTTAGTGTAATTAAGGGAAAAATGATATTATTATTACCGTAAAACATGTCCTAATTCTATTGGATAAGTGAAATTAGACCAAAAACAACCTTAGTAATAAAATATGATCCTTTAGGTCCACTTGTATCAGATTATGACATTTATTATTATTTAATTCAAAGAAGAGTTAAACAAGTTAAAATCAAAGTTTAATAACTAAAAAAAATTTAATATAGGATTACACATAAGATAAATTTGACTATAAATATTAATTAGAAATAAAAAAAATATTTCATACATAATAATAATTTATTTATATTTTTTAGACGTTAAACAATTAAATTTATATATGACACAATGATGATGTAGTAAATACTTAATTAATGAAATATTAAAATAATTGATATTATAAATATCCTAATAAATGTAATTTTAGGATTTTTGAAAATTCCACTAATTTTATAGGTTAAAATGACATATTAGGGTTGGTTCGATGAATTTTTTTCGAAGTAATAATGCTGTTATGAATTTAGGAAAAACAAAATACCAAATAGTGTCAAAATTGTCATAGAAGAGTTTTTAAAACAAATATTATATTATTAACTGATATTACATTCCCAAAAATATAAGGCTTATCCAAAAGACTTATATAATTATAGGTGTATTATTAATGAACCACTTGGGGTTCTCTTGTAATCATATAGTATGTTTATTAACCATATAATATAAAAATACAAAGAGACATGGTAAATGTCAAACTATGTAACCAAGAGTTAAATCTAAAAGATAAGGTTAATATAGTGACCCAAACCTATCTAAAACCTATTGGTTGAGTGGTTTTAGACCCATACCCAACTTAGCCTTTAAATAATTAATTTTTTAGCCGTTAGAAACCAAAAATTATTTTATTATAAAATAATATTTCTAGCTTTTCCTAAGGTGCCCCTCACCCCTCTTATAAAAGGGCACTCCCCCTTCACTCAAATTCACACCTTAAAAGCTATTTTTCTCGGCCAAACCCTGCCCAAATACCCTCTAAACTGTCCTCCCTTCATCCTAGAGTCATTAATGTTGTCATAAATCCAACCAAGGATCCCTTTTGATCAAATCAAAAGGAAGAACCCTAAAAAGAGGTAAATATTTCATCACCTCTTTCAAGTTCCTTTCTTCTTCCACTTCCTCTTTCTTTGTTGTTTCCATTCTAAAATAATAAATCCAGTATATTATATATATTTTGATGTTATTATAAATATGGTACAATCGTATTCATTATTATATCCATCCTTTGAATGACATGTCACCATACGTGTGTACGTACGACTTACCGCCTCCACGTCGTGGTGTAATTGTTATTCAATACATTATTATTTGGATGGGTATAATAATGATGTGTAATTTATGTAAATAATAAATATAACATGATAATAATTATTTATATATGATATACTATCCAATTATATATTATTTTAATATCAAAAGAATGATATTGTCGCTCGTGCGTACGTACGGATTACCGTCTCCACAAACGCGATGAGATTCATTCCTCATTATATCCATTCAAGACTAATTTTCATTTTATGATTAAAAATAATGTTTAAAGACTTAATATAATTCTGGATATGAATAAGATACATCCCATCCATAACAATATGACTCACATAACAAAGAATATAGAGGAAAACGAATCTGTTAACACCTGAAACGACGATAATACTAAGATATTATTAACAAAGCAATGTTAAAAGATCATATATGATATAATATTATTGTATATGATTATTGTAAAATTTAATAACAATTATTTCACCATTATACAGTAGGTTAACCTATCCTTGACCAAGGAAAATTACAAGGTAAGGGTTAATTTCACAATCTCTTTTTTATCTAAGGTTACGTAATTATCTACTGGGACCTCTTTATCATCCACATCCATGTTTCCAAAAAAATGTATTTCAAAACATTTTTACTAATTACTAGAAAATGGGTCAAAGTCATTTATACATTTATTTGACATTATATGTTTTGAAGGAATCTTTTCGTCATTTTCCAAACAAGTTACTTTATTGACCTTTTCAACAAAATTAAGGTAAGAATGTTTTTTTAACTTATACGACGGGTGTGGCTATTTTCCTCCATTATAACATCGCCAAATCTTCCCTTAAAAGCTTATAAGAATATTTCCAAAATAACTTTTTTCCTTTATAATTATATTAATTTTAAATTATTTCAAAATAGAAAGAAATATTTCTCTAAAAAAGGTTTTGATTTCATCTATGTCAATATCCTTTGATGAATTTTAAGCTTATTTGAAGATGATTTATTATGATACAAAAATTCAATATTGTATTGAAGGTTTTGTGATATGTTTGACTATAGATGTGTTATTTCATACCAATCATGGTTTATGGATAAAGTATTTACATTTCGTATACCAGTTTTAATACGAATGTTTATTTTATGTTTAAACCTTTTCATATAAGGAATGCATTGGACTTAGTAAGTGATGGGTGGAGCCCACTATAACTCCTCAATGCATCGGTAGGTCTCATGAGACAAATCAGTGTCTTGGAACATGGCCTTGACAAAATATTATTTGTATTCTTGGTACAAGGCCTTGACTATGTGGTTATGAAAGTCTGGCATTATGCATTCCATCATTATGAAAGTGGCTATTGATATTGCATGTGATTATTTGACTAGTAGAATATCCATGTGAGTAAGTAAATGGAATTATTTTGATTTATATTTTCCATATTATGATGAATTTTATGTTGAAAAGGATTTTGTTTTAGTTTTATACATTTCCTTAAATGTTTGTGCTTATTTATGAAAGCTTTCGCTATATTGTTATCCTTACTGAGCATCTGAGCTCACCCCTTTCTATGTTTTATTTTTTCCAGGATGTGAAGAAGTATATTATGACTGACTTGCAGGGATAGTATATGGGATCTCAGTGTTGTCTATGGAAACAATGTTGTTTTAGTTTTCCATTTTATGATGTAATGTAAACCTTATGAATGTATCTAGTACTTTCAAGGCTACTAAACTAATCGGTCTTTCGAGACTTGATCTTTTGTGATCATGACAATGATATGTAATAATGCACCGAATCTAGGCTTCTGGGGTCTGGGTGTTATAGTTGGAATCAAAGGAAGTTTAGTACAAACCTTGGAAACTAGATTTAGATAAACTCTGATTAGAGCACATAGCCCTAAGATATAATTTCAGGATTAGTACATAAGAACTTCCTAGAATTTTGGTATTGTAGAGATTTTGTGAGTTTTCCAAAAAATAGATCCATGTCTGGATGCGAGTAGATAGAGGTGGATCTAGCACAGTTTTACCAAGGGGTAAAACCTAAAAATACCGCTTTGAGCTAGAATTGAACGGGAACTGGTGCACGACAACGAGCCTTGCTGCACTCTTAGTTGCGACACTCCCATGGGATATGCTTAGGATAATTCTCATTTTCTTTAAAAACCATTATTAAGGGTTTATGAGTATATACTTCCTCAAAGAATACATTTTTTTATGATTATGGATTATATCCATAAACTGTTCAATTTATGTTAAGTATTTTACTAGTTTGGAATTATGTATTTCGATTCATAAACTAATCTAGTCTATGACATTGTTTAGAAATGGTGCCTAGTGGATGGAATGGAAACTGTATCAATTCCTGCACTCCATGTAGGGATTTACCTCCTACTCAAGATAATTGTAGTGGAGCTGGTGATACAACTGGTGCTGATCATCTTATCACCATACTAGGACAACCACTCAAGTTATGAATAATAACCTTACCCGTATGGAGCACCCTGATCCACAGCATGGAGGATCAATGTTAGACTGCTTAATGAGGAAAAAAACACCAACATTCAATGGGAGTACAAATACATTAGTAGTTGAGCAATGGATAAATTCCATAGAGAAAATATTCCATGCCTTGGGGAGTAGTGAAAGGGAAAAGTTGTCATGGAAGTTTACCGCCTTACTGGAGATGCTGATCAATGGTGGTCATTGATTCAAAACACAAAGGAAGATGATGAAGTATAAAATATGGAATGGAGGGAGTTTAAAGAGATTTTATTAGAAAAATACTTTCCTCATGACCATCTAGGAGATATGGAAAGGTAATTTTTGAGTCTGAGGAAAAAGAAGGATGAGAATGTTGCAAAGTATGAGGCTAAATTTACAAGGTTAGTGAGGCATGCTACATATTATATACATAACCCAAGAAGCAAGATTTATCATTTCTTTGATGGGTTAAAACCATTTCTTCGTCGAGCATTAGTCTCACAATCCTTCTCACCGTACGAAGATATTGTCTCATGTGCTATCAAGATAGAGAAAGAATTCCCTAAGTCTTGTGACTTTAAAGAAACGAAAAAGAAAAAGAGATCTATTTAACACTCTATAAATTAAAATAAAGGGAAGAATGGAAAAGTTGAATATCCATCCTGCAGTAAATGTGTGAAGAAACACCCCGGTACTTGCATGAAGGGAATGGGAGTCTATTACATGTGTGGTTAAAAATGAAACCAATCTCATGGTTGGAATGGGAAGAAAGAGGTTGTCGATGTTGAATGATAAAATTTTAGATAAAGGGGGAATTGTGTGAATGAATGTCCTAAGTGTCAGGGGAAATTACCTCAGAAAATGCCAAGGGATCAAGGCCAAGCTTATGTTATCACTACTGCTAAGGTTGAATCTCCAAAATATGTTATGGTAAGTAATTTAATGGTTTCATCAAGTTTAGAAAATGCTTTATTTGATTCCGGATCATCACATTGTTTCATATCTTCTCATTTTTCTAAGAAAATTAGATATTTCCAATTTTATTTAACAAGGGAGTTGTCAGTCAAAAATCTTAAAAGAAGTTTCATTATAATAAATTTTTGTGAATTAGTCCCCATTAGGGCATATAAATTTTCTTTATCTTATGATCTCATCATCATAACCATGATTGACTTTGATATAATCCTCAATATGGATTTGATTTTGGACCATGATGCAAAAATTTATTGTAAGAAGAAGGAGGTTACTATTTTTGATGACAATGATAAAGAACACCTTATCTTTAGAGCAAAATTGTCACCACATAATTCTTATCTAGATCCACCCCCAGTAGCTCAACTAAATTCAATTATTGGGGAGAAAGAGAATGAAAAAACTATTAGTTAGGGAAAGAATGTTCAAATAGAGGATGTACCTATTGTGAAAGAATATGTTGATGTGTTTCTAGAATATTTACCTGGACATCCACCAAAAGGAGAAATTGATTTTTCCATTGATTTAATTCCTGGATCAAGGCCCATATCGAAGACCCCTTATAGAATGGCCACTGTGGAATTAGTGGAACTAAAGAAAAATCTAGAGTAATTTATTAACAAGTTATTTATTCGACCTAGTGTTTCTCCATGGGGAGCCCCGTCCTTTTTGTTAAGAAGAAAGATAGATCTATGAGGTTGTTCACTGACTATAGGGATATCAATGCTATATCAATAAAGAACAAGTATCCTCTACATCGAATTGATGATTTATTTGACTAACTTCATCAAGCTCAATACTTTTCAAAGACTGACCTTCAATTTGGATATCATCAGTTTTGTGTGAAGAAGGAAGACATTTCGAAAACAACATTTCGAACCAGGTACGGGCATTACGAGTTTAGAGTAATGCCTTTTGGATTGACTAATACACCCTCTATCTTCATGAATCTAATGAATAGAATTTTCAAGGAATATCTTGATGAATTTTTAGTGGTATTTATTGATGATACCTTGGTATACTCCAAAATCTATTAAGATCATGAAAATCACTTGCGCATTATCCTAAAGACTCTTAGAAGACATAAATTATATGGGAAGTTTAGCAAGTGTGAATTCCATCTTCCAGATATTTCTTTTCTTGGCCATATTGTCTCTAAGGATGAAATATTTGTTGATCCTTCAAAGACCAAGGAAATACAAGAATTTCCAGCACCGACGAGTATAACTGAGGTATGCATTTTTATTGGTTTAGCAGGTTATTATAGACGTTTCGTCTAGAATTTTTCCCGATTGGCTAACCCATTAAGAAAGCTCACCTGAAAAGGGGTTAAATTTGTTTGGAAAAAAGAATGTAAATAATGTTTTAAATAATTGAAAAGAGTATTATTAAATGCTCCTATCTTGACTCTACCATCAGGGAATGATGGGTTTGTTATTTATAGTGATGCATCGAAGAAAGGACTTGGTTGTGTCCTTATGAAGAATGATAGAGTTATTGACTATGCATCATGACAGCTAAAAACTCATGAGAAAAACTATCCTACTCATGATCATGAGTTGGGAACTATAATCTTTTCTTTGAAGATTTGGAGACACTATCTCTATGGTGAAAAATGTGAGATTTATACTGATCACAATAGTTTTAAGTATATTTTCTCACAGAAAGAACTCAACATGAGGAAAAGTAGATGGCATGAACAACTCAAGGATTATGATTTCACAGTACACTACCACCCGGGGAAGGAAAATAAGGTGGCAGATGCTTTAAGCAGAAGGGATCATGGAGTTTTGAACAAGATGAGAGTTGAAAGGGATCATATGTTCACGGATCTAGTAAAGATAGATATGGGAATAATCCTATAAGGTGAAACATCAATACTTTTTCAAATGGTTTCTAAACCATCTTTACTAGAAAGGATAAAAAGTTATTAGACTGATAATGAGGAGTTTCAAAAGAAGATTAAAGCTGTGAATAATGGGAGATTGAGTGACTTCATATATGAAGATGGAATTTTGAAATTTGGGAAGAGACTTTGTGTTCTTGTTATACCTGATCTAAAAAGAGAATTATTGGATTAGGATGATAGCTCCAATTTCCCTATACATCCTGGGAGCACCAAAATGTATAGATATTTGAAGGAACATTTTTGGTGGGACAACATGAAGAGGGAGATTGCTGATTTTGTGTCAAGATGTATGGTTTGTCAACAAGTGAAATCTGGAAGGCAACAACCTGGAGGATTCTTGCAACCTCTTCCCATACCTAAGTGGAAATGGGATAATATTACGATGGTCTTTGTCATGGGACAACCAAAGAATCCTAGAAGTAACGATGCAATATGGGTCATTGTTGATCATCTTACAAAGTCAGCACATTTTCTTGCTATAAGAGAAGATTTACCACTTGAACGATTAACAAGACTATATATTAATGAAGTTTTAAGAATTCATGGAGTACCACTATAGATTTTTTTATCGTGATCCCCATTTTACATCAAGATTCTGGAAAAGTCTTCAGAAAGCCCTAGATACTGAACTTCGTTTGAGCACTGCCTACCACCCCCAAACTGATGGGCAATTAGAATGGACTATTCAAACCTTATAAGACATGTTGAGATCATGATCACTTGACTTTCAAGTTATGTGGGATCAATATTTACATTTGGTAGAATTTTACTATAACAATAGCTTCCATTCAACTATTCAGATGGCACCATATGAAGCGTTATACGAAAAGAGATGTTGCACACCAACCTGTTGGGATGATGTTGGTGAAAGAAAACTTGTAGGCCCAGAACTGGTGGACGAATCGATGGAAAAGGTGAAGGTAATCGAAAACCACATCAAAGCAGCTCAAAGTAGGCAGAAGAGCTATGCCGACAACAGAAGGAAGAATTTAGAATTTTAGGTAGGAGATCATGTTTTCTTGAAGGTATATCCATGGAAGGGTGTTATAAGTTTCGATAAGAATGGAAAATTGAGTCCCATATACATCAGACCTTTCGAAATTCTAGAAAGAATTGGGGCTATAGCTTACTGTTTGGCAACCCCGCCAAGTCTCTACAAAGTTTACAATGTATTCCACATATCACTGTTGAAAAAATACATAACTGACCCAACGCATGTACTCACATATGAGGAATTAGAACTGGAACTAGATATATCTTATTGTGAAGATCCTGTCAAGGTTTTTGATACAAGAGAACAAGTGTTGAGAAACTGGACGACTCGTCTAGTAAAATTTCTATGGGGAAACCATAAGATGGAAGAGCCAACGTGGGAACCCGAGGAACTTCAGATGAAGAACCACCCAAGTCTTTTTACGCAGTAATACTCTAGAAATTTCTAAGGAAAAAATTATTTTAAGGAGGGGAGAATGTAACACCCCATGCTTCTATGGTACGCTTCTCTTTGAATAATACAATAGTGTGTGTTGTATGCAACTTCAAGTTCGAGCACACCACAACCAATCAAACTAGCCGTTATGAATAGTAATACCCACTTTTAGAAATTTTATAAATTTTAACATTCAAAATGGACTTCATTTTTGGATTTGGAGTATCGAATTTTGCTTAGGGTGAATTTTTGTTATTTTTTTAAAAACTTTCAATTTTTGATGAATAGTGAAAAACGTTGAGTTATAGTTTAAAACCAAATTTTTTTTAAATAAATATTTGTTTTATTTAAATTTATTTTAGGTCAAAATAGATACAAAATACTTATATCAGTTCAATGTAATTCATTTGAGTCAGTTTATAATAATTTTAGATATATAAAACATTTATTGAACTGTTTACCGTCTTTTACCCACCTCCTAGGAGCATTTGAAAATTTACATAAAATTTAATTTTACCGCTTCTATGAGTAGAGATTCAAAAATCTGAGAGATGCGGTTGATATCAGTAAGTAAAATGTGGTTCAATAAGATGAAAATATTTTTTTGGTGGATAGTAACTTTTTACTTTTATTTACCACGGTTAAAAGTAAATAGGGTAATTAAGGGTAAAAATGATATTATTATTATCCTAACACATGTCCTAATTCTATTGGATAAGTTTAATTCGACCAAAAACAACCTTAGGAATAAAATATGATCCTTTTGGTCTACTTGGATTAGATCAGGACATTTATTATTATTAAATTCAAATAAGTGTTAAAAGAGTTAAAATCAAAGTTTAATAACTAAAACATTTTTAATATAGGGTTACACATAAGATAAATTAGACTATAAAAATTCATTAGAAATATAAAGGTATTTCCTACATAATGATATTTTATTTATATTTTTTAGACATTAAATAATTTAATTTATATATGACACAATGATGATGCAGTAATTACCTAATTAGTGAAATATTAAAATAATTGATATTATAAATATCCAAATAAATGTAATTTAAGACTTTTTATGAATTACACTAATTTTATAGGTTAATATGACATATTAGGGTTGGTTAGATGAATTATTTTCTAAGTAATAATGCTTTTATAAATTTAGAAAAAATAAAATACCAAATAGTATCAAAATTGACATAAAAGAGTTTTTAAAACAAATATTATATTATTAATTGATATTATATTCATAAAAGTATAAGGTTTGGACAAAAGAATTATATAATGATAGTTGTATCATTAATTAACCACTTGGGGTTCTCTTGGAAGCATATATTAAGTTTATTAACCATATAATATAAAAATACAAAGAGACATGGTAAATGTAAAACTATTTAACTAAGAGTTAAATCTAAAAGATAAGGTTAATATAGTAACCCAAGCCCATATAAAACCTATTGTTTGAGTGGTTTTAGACCCATCCCCACCTTATATTTTAAATAATTTATTTTTAAGCCATTATAAACCGAAAATTAGTTTATTATAAAATAATATTTCTAACTTTTTCTAAGGTCCCCCTCACCCCACTTATAAAAGGGCACTCCCCCTTCTCTCAAATTCACACCTTAAAATCAATTTGGCTCAGCCAACCCCTGCCCAAATACCCTATCAACTATCCTCCATTCATCCTAGAGGAATTACTTTAGTCATAAATCTAACCTAAGGAGCCCTTTTGATCTAATCAAAAGGAAGAACCTGAAGAAGAGGTAAATATTTCATCATCTCTTTTAAGTTCCTTTTTTCTTCCACTTCCTCTTTCTTTGTTGTTTCCTTTATAAAATAACAAATCCAATATCTTATATATATTGTGATTTTATTATTAATATGGTACAACCATATTCATTTTTCTATCCATCCTTTGAATGACATGTCACCATACGTGTGTACGTATGGCTTACCGTCTCCACGTCGTGGTGTAATTGTTATTCAATACATTATTATTCTGATGGATATAATAATGATGTGTAATTTATGTAAATAATAAATATAACATTATAATTATTCTGTATATATGATATACCATCCAATTATATATTATTTTAAAATCAAAAAATGATATTGTCCCTCGTGCGTACGTGCGGATTACCCTCTCCACGAACACGATGAGATTCATTCCCCATCGTATCCATTCAAGAATAATTTTCATTTTATGATTCAATATAATGTTTAAAGACTTAATATAATTATTGATATGAATAATATACATCTCATCCATAACAATATGACTCACATAACAAAGAATATAAAGTAAAACGAATCTGTTAACACCCGTAACGATGATAATACAAAGATATTATTAACAAAGAAATGTTAAAAGATCATATATGATATAATATTAATGTATATGATTCTTGTAAAATTTAAAAACAATTATTTCACCATTATACAGGAGTTTAACCTAACCTCGACCAAGGAAAAGTACAAGGTAAGGGTTAATTTCACAATCTCTTTATTATCTGAGGTTACGTAATTATCTACTAGGACCTCTTTATCATCCACATCCATATTTCCTAAAAAAATATATTTCAAAACATATTTACTAATTACTAGAAAATGGGTTAAATTTATTTATACCCTTATTTGACCTTATATGTTTTTAAAGTAATATTTCCGTCATTTTCCAAACAAGTTACTTTATTGACCTTTTTGACAAAATTAAGGTAAGAATGTTTTTTTAACTTATACGGCGGGTGTGGCTATTTTCCGACGTTATAACATTGTCAAATATTCCCTTAAAATCTAATAAGAATATTTCCAGAATAATTTTTTTCTTTTTTAATTATATTAATTTTAAATGATTTCAAAATATAAAGAGATATTTCTCTAAAAAATGTTTTGATTTCATTTATGTCAACATCCTTTGATGGATTTTAAGCTTATTTGAAGATGATTTATTATGATACAAAAATTCCATATTGTATTGAAGGTTTTGTGATATGTTTGATTGTGGATGTGTTATTTCATACCATTCATGGTTTATGGATAAGTTATTGACATTTAGTATGCCATTTTTAATACGAATGTTTATGTTATGTTTAAACCTTTTCATATGTGGAATGAATTGGACTTAGTAAGTGATGGGTGGAGCTCGTTATAGCTCCTCGATGCATCGGTAGGTCTCATGAGACAAACTAGTGTCTTGTAACAAGGCCTTGACAAAATCTTATTTGTATTCTTGGCACAAGGCCTTGACTATGTGGTTATGAAATTATGGCATTCTGCATTCCATTATTATGAAAGTGTCTATTGATATTTCATGTGATTATTCAAATATTATAATATCCATGTGAGTAAGTAAATGGAATTATTTTGATTTATTTTTGTCATATTATGATGAAGTTTATATTGAAAAGGATTTTGATTTAGTTTTATACATTGCCTTAAATGTTTATGCTTATTTATGAAAGCTTCCGCTATATTGTTATCCTTACTGGGTATCTAAGCTCACCCATTTCTATGTTTTATTTTACCCAGGATGCGAAGAAGTATATTATGACTGACCTGCAGGGACAGTCTATGGGATCTCAATGTTGTCTATGGAAACAATTTTGTTATAGTTTTCCATTTTATGATGTAATGTAAACCTTATGAATGTATCTAGTACTTCCAAGGCTACTAAACTAATCGGTCTTTCAAGACTTGATCTTTTGTGATCATGCCAATGATACGTAATAATAGACCAACTCTGGGATTTTAGGGTGAGGGTGTTATATGTATATTCAATTAACTCATTGAAGATAAGTGTTTTTCATCAATAGGTTTGATGAATTATTGATCAACCCTCAATATTTAAGAATGATAAATCTATTCGAGTCTGCATTATAGATCTTGAAGAAGATGATTTGAGATTCTCCGAAACTGAATATTAATGATGGATGAATCAAGGTTTGCAAACCTGGATGAACTTAGAGCCTGAAAGAAAATAGTATTGTTCGGGCATTTTCAAATCTTGAAGATGGTTTGTTATTTGAGGTAGGATGAAGTCGAGGGGTTTCATTTCAATACAATATAAAGATGTTGTTTCATATTGGATTAGTGTAGCTCAATCTATTTGGATGACATTGTACTGAATGTTAGGGTCCCATAATACACACAAGACCACAAATCACATGGTTTGAACTCCGTGGTGAAGTCATTTAGGTTTTCAGGGTACAATGAGTCCTTACCTAAGGGGTTTGGGGTATCAAGGTCCATGATACAAATTTTTGGGAACTATAGAAACTTTGACCAACTATAGTAGATCTCACTAGGAAGCACTGACAAGGCACTATAGCAGTGTGGACTTTGACATGGTTATTGTAGCATCTCAGACTTTGTAAATAGTGTTATTGTAGCTTCGAGGACTTTTGGCCGCCGACCACTGTAGCAACGTAGACTTGGGTGGTCGTAACACTACAGCAGTGCAAACATCCAACCACCATTCACTATAGCATAGTGGAATTACTATTCAATAGGTGGAATAGTGTTTATTCTTTTTATTAGCTCATTCAAGATAGGGTTTTGGTGTGTGCATGTGTGAAACTCTAAAACCACCCTGTAATCCTTCTCTTGTTTTTAGTGAAGTGATTTTTCCTCTCTATGAATATAGGGATTATTCCTAAACCACAAAAATCATTATATCTATGTTCATATTCTTATTCTTCTTTTGTTTCTATATTTTCTTCATCTGCAAAACTCTATTGTTGTGACTCCTAAATTTTCTACAATAGTTTTCTAGAATTTATTACTTCTATATAAGTTCTAATATTTCGATGGGAGCCTCTAAGTACCCCATTGATTCATTATAAAATACATGTTTCAATGCACATAATGTGCTTGACCAATTTTTTAAAAGAATTCTATTTTTCCTTTTTAAAAATTGAGATATTATTAGATAATATCATGTTTAGGAGGTCGCACCCTTCTTTTATTGGTAAGTTTTATATGAACTAGTTTGATGAAGCCAATATTGTATGATCTCAACCAAATTATGGTTGATATTCAAAATTAAGTAGGTGTTCTATCCAGTGATCCACTGTGTGTGATCAAGTGGGGGATAGATCTTGAGGAATCAAGGGTGAATGACTGATTGATATTGGTAAAAACAATTGTCTATCAACATTGATGAAAAATACCAAGTTCATTCTGGAGAATACTATGAAAACCAAGGCTACATATATGTAACTTGGTTACACTACACAATACTCAAAAAATATATTAGGCAAGGGATCAAGGTTGAATTAAAACAAAAATTGTAATGGATCATGCCTTATTTGCTAGTTAATTTTCCTTTTCTGGTGATTGGAGATTTTCAGGGGAGGTTTTAGGAATTTTTGGTGGAGGCTGGAGGTGAAGCACTGCTTCTGTAGGGAATACACTCTGTGTATTGTTTACTTGATGTGAAATGGTGGTTCACAAATTTTGTAGTCCACTGGTTCACAGGGATAATGGGTAATTCATGAGATGGATTACACATTGTGTAAGTGGAATACATGATGTGAATTAAATAATGTCTGAGGTGAAGTGTTTTTAAGTGAAAGATGTAAATTTTCATAAACCTATGGATTACACGTTATGTAATGGTTACACGACATAAAATCGGTGAGATTCAAGGTTTTAAGTTATTTTCCCAGCCAAAATCTAATTTATTCGAACACACATCCTTATTTTTCATTTTGTATGAGCCCTAGGTTCTCAAAGAAGATCTTCTATCCCCCTTCCTCGTGCTTTAGTTTGTTGGTTTTGATGGATCAATGTTAGTGATCTGTGTTAAGTTCTTTTTCTTTCCGCGTTGTTTTATTTCATTATTCTCTTAGGTATTCAAGGTGGCAATGTTTTTTTTTGGTTTTGGGTGTGACTTGGGTTGTGTTTTTATGATCTTTGGGTGCATTGTAGGTTGATCCACGGTTTCACATGTGTGTTTGTGGTTCGAGGACATTTCTTCTTCATCCTACGGTGTGCAGTGATTCGGTACAGATTCTTTAAGATAGGTAATCCCTCATTTCTCTTAATTGTGTATCATGTAGGAGGGGTTTAATATTTTTCATCTCTGTGTTATGGTGGTGTTGTCTTAATAAAAGATAAATAATTGGTTAATTTAAATTGAAGTCAAAAAAGGGAAATAATTCACATGGTTTTATAGCTTTGTTATTATTGTGATATTTTGAATTGTACAGGCTTGATTCCCTACGGATAATTGTGGCCATTGGGGGATTTTTTTCCCTAATTGACATGTTATATGGAACCCTTATTGAGTGGTTGTTGTGATATCACCCTAAAATGAAAAATTTACTTACCAATTATATTTGGATAATGAAATGTTTTACCCAGGATTATGGATTGTGTGATAACACCCCTAAAATAAATTTGGATTTGATAAAAGTCCCTTTTGAAAAAATGTAAAATTATCTTGATATGTTGTGATATGTGTTCATGCTTTTGGGATGGCTATGTGTGTTTTTTATTTGATGTAGGGTCGATGGGGGAGATGTGGATATGATATTTTAGTAGAGTTGTGGTGGTTATTTGGCCATTCTTTTGGGTGGGTGGGGTGATGGTTGTTTGGTTGTTCTTTTGGGGTGGTGAGGTGGTGATTATTTGGTTGTGATTTTAGGGTGGAAAGGTGGTGGTTGTTTTTCCATGCTTTTGGGGTTGTGAGGTGTTGGTTTTTTGTCCATGATTTTGGGGAGGTGATGTTATGGTGTGATGAGGATGATGAGATGCTTGTGATGTGTGATTGCTTTGTGCTAGATTCCTAGGTTGTGATGGAATAATTAATTGGTTGATGATATTTGAAATGGATGGGCATTTGTTTGTTAAATGGAATGGAAAAGGATAATAAATAAATAAATAATGAGTTATGGGGTCATATGTGGATGATTCTTAATAATGAAATGAATTGGCTATATAATGGGAATCAGTTAGCAATGTGAAATGTGGCTTGTGGCTTGTGTGCTGTTATGCATTTAGAGGTGGAAGAATAAGTGATGATGTCAGATCCCATTTATTCGGGTATGTCTATCTCTGATTTTTTTCAGTAATATTCCCTTTTAGTTGTGTTTTCAATGTTAAAGTATTATGTTTTAATAAACATAGTATTGGGTTGTACGGAAACCTGATAAGGATCAAAGATTATCAATGAGGAGAGCTTTATTGGAGAAAATGACAAAAAAATTTGGGATGTATGATTGTTTGAATTAATGGAGTCTGGATATAAATGGGCTAAGAGTTTCATGGGTTCTTGGTGAGTGGAAAAACATTAAATGAGGTTCGATTTGTATAAAAGTGAAATGGGCTGAAAAAAATTGCAGAACATTTACACACCATGTAAAGGGATTACATGGCATGTAGTTGTTCGTGGGTTTTAATAAAATAAATATGAGGTGATGTATTTTTCATCATATTCAATTCAAAAAATTACAAAATGTGTAATAACATTACACACCATGTAATACCTGATGTTTTAAACATTCTATGAGGCTGAATTATCATTTTTTCAGCTAAATCTATTCTCCTCTTGACCCTAGGAATTTCTATATACAATTTTGGGGTGCCAACATCACTTATGGATGTCTTGTTAGTGTGAGAAATCCTTGGTAAGTCTTTTTGGATAAGTTTCATCATTCTCTTCCTTCTTCTCTAATCATTGCGATGAAATCCTTTGAACAATTATGTTTTTTATTTTTATCTTGAACAGTTTTGATCCAGGAACCTATTTTCAATCATCTATACCTTCTTCTTCATGGGAGTTAGCCATTAGAATCATTGTAGGATCATCATTTAAAGGTAGTGGTCTAGATATTAACCCTATGGTTTTATAATTTCAAAGTTTATGCAATATTATGATTGTTCCATCATTGCGTGCACCCAAATTAATTAAATAAACAAATGGAATTATTCCTTGAAGCCCTTTGGTTTCAAATAGATTTTGAATTGGCTCATGGCTGCCCATGGGGTGAGAAAACCGGGATTATAACTAAATTGGAAAATTTATTAAAGTAATTTTAGAATGACATGTGTCCTAGGGTGATTTATTGTTAAAGAATTCCTAAATTGTGGCATATTTATTATTGATATAATTGTTAATCAATTTGAATTAAATTTCAAGTGGAATGTGAAAGAATAATGGTAATTCTCATAATTAACCATTGATAATTGTGATGTGATATTGTGATAACCTTGTTATATGATAGGGATATTATTCCATGTTTTAATGATTATCTATTGGGATTGGCCCTAAAACTTTCAAACTTATATGTAGTAATGCTGATATTGAGTATTCTCAGCCCAATCCCATACTGTAATTCTTATAGAGAGCAGGCTATGCCCAGTCCCATGTTGTAATTCTTATAGAGATTTTCCCCTAATGTTGTAATGCTTATAGAAATTTTACCACGATTATTATGACTATACCATGGTTATATAGTTGTGGTTGTCAAGGTCGTAAGACATGCTTAGATATATTCTGACATGGAACCAAAGTAGGTTATTTTACCTTGGTTATATGGTTGTGGTTGGAATGGTCGTAATACATGCTCAGAGATATTTCTACTTGGATGTGACGTAGGTTATTTTACCTTGGTTATATAGTTGTGGTAGTCATAGTCATAATACATGCTTAGATATATTCTAGCATGGAGATAGAGTAGGGTTTTTTGTATTTTATTAATTATTAAATTAATTAATACACCTGGTTGTCTCTTTATTTCATACACTTCTTATCTTGATGGTTTTATTTAGACATGGTGGTTCCAACCTATTGAGTTATAATCACACACTACATAGGCCTTTATTTGGTACTCAAGTAGATTTCATGGATGCAGGTTTGGACAAGGTAAAGGTACCTTGTTATGGATTGATTGTTTGTGGATAGGCTAGAGTTTGGATATGGGACCTACATGGGGTTCATTACCCAGGACTCTGAGAATTTCATTTGAGTCTAATAGTATTTTTATTATTGTGTAATATTGTGAAATTTAGTTACATTATAGCAACCCGAGCCTTTTACATATAAAAAATCATTATTTCAAGAAAAATTAATCATCAAAGTACAAGCCAAGGATTGTTAAGTCTAGTGTCTTGGAAGACTAGGTACATATAACATAAAACATGCGGCTAAAAAAATTCTTTATTTAATCTCCATAAAGAGCTTCTAACTTGCTTTGAGCTCTTACATCTGCATAGGGTACCCTGGGGAACACATCAACAAAGGGATGAGCTAAAAATGCTCAGTAAGGGATTGAACATAAGGATACATCTCAAGCACATGAGTTAGAAGGCATGACATAAAGATATCCAAAGCACAAAACATATAAAATCATTTAATATAATCATGGGATCACATAAACATGGAATCATATAAATTTGGAAGAATCATAAATCATATCTTTATTATGGGTCAAGGCTAACCCCCAATCTCGTTTCCCATTTCAGTACGGGTCAAGGCTAACCACCAATCCCGTTTCACATCGCATATCATGAGACTTAACCTTACCCAATGCATTGGAGCGCTATCTGGGCACACCCATCTCAACATATTCATGAATATTCTTGACAATTAAATAATATTTCCATATAAATAATCATACATAATCAACCATACATAAATATAAGGGTACACATGGAAAGAATTGGGTACCATAATCATGACATAAAACATATCCAATGGGCGTATCACGAAAGTTTCCATGAAAGGAAGGGATTAGAATATACATGGAAATTAATAGGGTAAAATAGGAATATAACATCTGAAGTGGTGTCAAATAAAAGTGACAACATATAAAAAATGTTTTTTAGAAACATTAGCATTAAAACATTTTTGTGCGGTTTTAAGGAAAACACTCTAGAGCTTTTCAAATAGAAAAGAGGAAATTATTTTATATAAAACCAGAATTTAACCAAGAAGGTTTTCATAATAAAAATACTGATTTTATAAATAAAATTTTATTTTAAAACATAGGATAGAGTGCACTTTAAATTTGGGTAAAAATTCAGGAAGTCCCCTTAAAATAGGTTTGCTTATCGGAAAGTTCTAAGGAGGGAATCTTACAAAATCATGTATATCCCCGAAAGAATGTGATGGAAGTGTCTTGAAATAAGAATCATTTACAACTAACCATAAGTCATAATAATCACATAGATAGATAAGATAACACCATTTTGAAATAAATATAAGGCAACCCGAAAGAACAAAGAAGGTTCGGGTAGAATTCGTTACGATTTTATCCGCATGGTGTCGGGTGTGACCAAGAGGGATTGATGAGAGAGAAATGGGGTTTCTCATCACTTATAAATCCCAAATTAAGTATGTGGAGGTTCTTAAGAATACCCCATCATTTTTTAGTACACATATAAAGTCATAGTATAGAGGACAATCTTGATTAATATAGAAAAGGAGAGGATCCCTTACCTTGAATCCAGTGGTGTTCTCCACCTGTTATTAATGACCTGAATAAACAAATTAGGCTTATTAATTAATAATTCCATAACCTCTTATATATTTAATTTATTTATTATGACCCTTTTATTTCATTCAAAGTATTCTTGATTAGTTATAATGTTCAATTTCATTGTTCGGCTCGTTTGTTTACTTGGCTTTAAAAGATTCGTTCACTTATATTCAATTTTGGATTATATGAAAGATGAAAGTGGTTGTACAGAATTAAAGTTATATTCTTTAGTTCATATCCAGGAGGATACATGGTTTTAATTTTAATCAGGTTACTTAGAGTGAGGTTGAATTATTATATATATAACCTTAGTGGTAACCGTTTTTGTTAATCAGTGGATTTGATTACAAAGAATGTGTTTTTCATTATAACTTAATTCCATTTGTACCAAAAGATTACAGAACAAAAAATAGGATATATTAAATATATAATAATATGGTTCAAAAATAACACAAATGGTTTATGACCATAATTAAAGAAAATAATAGAAATTGATAAATCGTTGTCCTTGAATGTGCTAAATTAGCACATCTCAAACTATGATTTCATTTCTTTCAAATAAAAAAGGGGTGGGGAAAGGGGAGAAGATAATGAAATATACCACTAGTATGAAGACATTCCAGTACATGTATGTTACTGGATTTATCATACTATTATTTTTAAGGGAGGTGAGGAAAGAAAATAAAAAATAAAAGAACTTAAAAGAAAAGAAGAAATTTGGGAAGAGGAATTTACCTCTTGAGACTCCCTCCTTTGAGAACCTTTTAAGGGGAGAGGTTTTGGTATTTTGAGGAGTATTAGAGCTTTTAGACATGGGATAGGACCTTGGGGAGATATTTGGGCAGAAATTAGAGAAGTCTTGGAGATTGAGAGGAGTGGAGAGAAGAGGGAGTGAGGGGGGGGGGGTTATAGTGGAGGAGAGGAGGGATTTCATGGTACTATAATCAATAATTTATTATTTATTCCCAAGACAAGGAATAGTAAATATTCCATGACCAAGAATAGTAAATGGGTCATGTGAATTCGAACCAAGTGGTATTACATCAGCATAACATCATCCATAACTCAATTAATCCATTATTTAGCATTTATTGTGAATTATTGGATTCTACTATTCATCAAAATTTCTAGTATTTCAGAAAAATCCCAAAAATTCACCCTAACCATTTTTCAAAAATAATTTTATAAATATGATTATATTCATATTTAATTAAAATCATAATTTATTATCAAAAACCAGATTTAAAACATGCATTAACTCATTCTAAAACATAGGTATATTGTACTTCCAACTTGAATATTATTTTTTTACTATCATAGGTGAGGATAATATTCATTAGGGTATATCACTATTCATAAGGGTATGTTACTATTCATTAGGTTAGGTTACTATTCACCAAAAATTATTTTTGTTTTATTAGACACCAAAAAACATCTTTAACACAACCGTGTATGCCGGATTTTAGAAATTCCAAACACATAAGTGAAAAAATTATGTTTAAATGTCACTTATCACTTAGTAGTTCATTATGTTATGTTTTAATGTGATTTTATGACATAAATATAAGGTAATTTCCTTTGAAAAACTTTGAGTCGTTACATTCTTCCCCCCTTATAAAATTTCTCCCTCGAAATTTCGTTTTACATACTAAGACAAAAACAGGTGCAGGTACTTTTCCTTCATTGCTTCCTCCAATTCCCATGTTGTTTCCTCAAACTTATGGTTCCTCTACAACACTTTGAAAAGATGGGTTGTCTTATTGCGTATAACCTTATCTCTCTGATCCAGAATCTTTACTGGATGCTCCTCATAAGAGAGATCATCTTCCAACTGCACCAGCTATGAGTTTAGTACATGTGAGGGATCAGGTATGTACTTCCTCAATAGTGATACATGAAAAACATCATGAACTAGAGCCATATTCAGTGGAAGTGCAAGCCAATAGTCCATCGCTCCTATGCGGTCAAGGATATCAAAGGGGCCAATATACCTTGGACTTAGCTTCCCTTTCTTCCCAAATCACATGACTCTCTTCCATAGAGATATTCGAAGGAAGACTTTATCTCCAACATTGAACTCCAAGTCCCTTTGAAGGTTGTTAGCATAGCTCTTTTTCTAACTTTGAGCAGATTTGATTTGTTTCTGGATTACTTGAACCTTCTCTGTCATCTCTTGGACAAGATCGGGTCCAAGTAGCTTTCTTTCTCCATCTTCATCCCAACAGGTTGGAGTTCTACATCGCTTTACATATAGAGCTTCATATGGATCCATCTGAATACTCGAGTGGAAGATATTGTTGTATGATAACTCAACCAATGGGAGATGTTGATCCCAAAAACCTTTGAATTCTAGAGAGTATTCTCTAAGTATATCTTCAAGCATCTGAATAGTCCTTTCAGATTGGCCATCGGTTTGGGGGTGATAGGCCGTGTTGAAATTTAATTCAGTACTCAAAGAATGTTGAAGGCTCCTCCAGAATTTAGATGTGAACCTTGGATCACAGTCAGAGACAATTGAGAGTGGAACACCGTGCATTCTCACCACTTCCTTCACATATAACGTTTCCAGTTATTCAAACGAGAGATCTTCCCAAATAGCAATGAAATGGGATGTCTTGGTGATTCGGTCAACCACAACCCATATCGCATTATTTCCCTTCGACATCTCCGAACCCGTGACAAAGTCCATAGTAACATTTTCCCATTTCCACATGGGTATAGGAAATGGCTTCATCATACCTTTGGACTTTTTTCACTCATCTTTAACTTGCTAACATACCAATCACCTTGATAAATAATCTGCAATATCCTTCTTCATGTTATCCCACCAGAAGTGTTCTCAGATATCATGGTACATTTTTGTACTCCCAGGATGGATAGAGAAGGTTGAGCTATGTGCATCATTAAATAGCTCCTTCTTTACCTCTAGATCATATGTTACACATAATTTTGTCCCAAATCTTACAACTTATTCCTCATCAATTTTGAAATCAGAGGATTTCCCATTTTTAACATCTTCCACCCTTTTCTGAATTTCCACATCCTTTCTTTGAGCAACCTTTATTTTATCCAAGAGGGATGGTTGAGAAATCATTTGAGAAAGGATTGATGATGTTCCACCCTTAATGATTCCCATTTCCATCCTTTTCAAATCTAAGAAGATTGGATCCTTTTCAATTCTCATCATTTATAAAGATGCAGGATCCTTTCTACTTAGAGCATCTGCCACCGTGTTTGCCTTACCGGGATGGGAGTGGATTGAGCCGTCATAATCTTTGATGAGATATATCCATCTTCATTGGCGCATATTAATCTCTTTCTGTTTGAATATATATTTGAGACTCTTGTGGTCAGTATATATCTCACATTTTTCCCCATAGAGATAATACCGCCAGATTTTCAACGCAAAGATCACAACCGCCAACTCCAAATCATGCATGGTATAGTTTTGCTCATGGATTTTCAGCTGCCTTGAGGCATATGCTATCAATTTATCATTTTTCATTAGCACACAGCCTATGCCTTTCTTAGAATCATCACTATACACCACAAAGAGTTCTCCACTTGAAGGGAGTGTGAGTATCAGTGCAGTGATAAGCCTCTTTTTCAACTCCTTGAAACAGTCTTCACATTCCTATTTCTAGATGAACTTTACTCACTTCCTTGTCAGCTTGGTCATTGGGTTTGAAAATCATGAAAAGTTCTTCACAAATCATTCATAATACCCATCTAGACCTAAAAAGCAGCAGATCTCCATTACAGAAGTTAGCATCGGCCACTCTTCAATTGCCTTCATCTTGGAAGGGTCCATAGATATCCCTTTCCTAGTGATAAAATGCCTCAAGAATGATACTTCCTCCATCCTGAACTCACATTTACTATAATTTTCATACAACTTCTCCCTTCACAAAGTCTTTAAAACAATTTCCAAATGCTCCTCATGTTCCTCCTTGCTCTTGAAGTATATCAAAATATCATCAATAACGACCACCACAAATTTGTCGAGGTAATCTATAAAGACTCTATTCATTAAATACATAAAAATTTCTAGTGAATTATTGGGTCTCAAGGGCATCACTATGAACTCATAGTGTCCATACCTCATTCGAAAGGTAGTCTTGGTAATATCTTCCTTCCTCACCTTTAGTTGGTGATATTTTGACCGAAGGTCCACCTTAGAGAAATAATTGGCCCCACGAAGCTGATCGAACAAGTCATCTATCCGTGGAAGGGGATACTTGTTCTTTATAGTAATTTTATTGAGCTCACGATAATCAACGTAGAAGAGATTGATCCATCCTTCTTCTTGATGAAGAGGACTGAAGCACCCCTCGGTGAAGCACTCGGTTGTATAAAACCCTTCTCCATATTCTCCTATAACTGCTTCTTCAGCTCTTCTAGCTCTACGATGGCCATTATAGAAGGTGTCTTTGAGATTGGAAGAGATATAGGGATATGTTCAATTGAGAACTCAACCTCTAGGTCAGGGGGAAGACCAGGAAACTCTTCAAGGAATATATCAATGTAATCCCTCACGATGGGCATGTCTTCAAGCATGATTCTATCCTTTGTCTCAATCATTTGATCTAGGTATGAATGATCATAAGGAAGCCATATCCAAACTTGAGATGAAAATTCTAAAAGAGACTCATCTTACTCCTTGCACTTGTAAAGAATCGGAGGATGCTTCGGGATGTGATGAGTAATCTCCCTTTCCTGGTAGTTGATGTTGGCCTTATACAAAGATAGTCAATCCATGCCCAAGATAGAATCAAACTCCACTAAAGGAAGTCTAACAAGATTTGATGGGAGTTTCAGTCCACAAACATTAACCGGGGAGGAGTTATAAACCATGGATGCAATAATTTCCCCATTTACTGTTCTCACAGATAACTTTTCCTCCAAATTTTGAGGTGGTGTTTGAAAAGTTCTACTAAACTTAAAAGATATGAAATAATGTGTAGAACCATAATCAAATAGTAAATTCACTATTCATGAATGAATAATAAGAGTACCTAACACCACATCATTTTCCGGCTCCACCTCAGCAGTAGTGATAGAATAAGACCTTCCTTGTTGCCTTGGAGGTTGTTGCTGATTGCCTCTGACAACCCTCATCTTAGGGAAATTGTTCACATAATGCCCTAGATCCTTGCAGTTAAAACACTGCACTGCAGGCTGAGTGTTGATATGAACCTTCCGTTATTCTTCAATATTAGTGGGATTTTTCATATCCCTTCAGCAGTTCTTGGACAGATGACCAAACCTTCCACATTTGAAGCAATTCCTGGTTCCCTTGAGATAGTCACCAAGATGCTTCTTCCCACAATTCTTGAAAAGGGGAAAGTGAGGCTTCTTTACATCATGGGATTTTTTTGATGAACCACCCATGTTGCTCTACATTTTCCGCTTCTTATTACTAGGGCCATGAGACCACTAAGAGTCTCCCTTTCCATTTCAACCTTGAGGTAAAAACGGACAATCTCCTCATAGTTGTTAAATTCTCGAATTTCCAATAATTTTTGTAGACTCGGCTTTAGTCCGCTAAAGAAGCGATCCACCTTGATTTCGGTGTTCATGACAAAGCCAGAGGCGTACCTTAAAATCCTTGTAAAGTTCGCTTCATATGCCCTGATGGACTCATCTTCCTTCTGCTTGAGTCTAAGGAACTCTCTTTCCATCTTGAGATAGAGGGTTCGAGGAAAATATTTATTGAAAAACATACTCTTGAATTCCTCCCAATCTATGGAATCAATTTTCTATTGGGACTTCGTATTCATGATCAGTGTCCACCACTAATCAGCTTCCCCATCAAAACGATAGACTGCCAGTACAAATTTATCTTCTTCCGAGCACTTGAGGAAATAGAAAATATTTTCAATGGAGTTAATCCATTGTTTTGAGAGGATGGGATCAGAAGACCCGCTAAACATGGGAGGCCTTTTCTGCATGAAGGATTATATGGAAACTTTCTCTTTCCTTGGAGTAGGGGGACATTCCACCTGATTCAAGTTATTATTCATAACTTGTGCCAGCTGAGCAAGTACTTCCATGAAGTTTTGATCACCCGCTTCCATCACATCAGGCATTTCATTAGGACAATCATCACATTTCCTATCACATTGGTTGTTGGAACGTGTTCTTCTATTTCCCACCATTAACTAAGAAAAAGAACGTATAATTAAAGGTATTGAATACTTAGCTATTGAGTATAAAAAGGAAACTTTGAACATTAAAGGATAAACTTATAAAGAAGAAGTGCATCCTAACTTGTGATTCCTTAGGTTTATATCTTGGTTATCCTCGATCTATTTCTCAACTTATATTCTTATGGGCTTTTTTCCCTTAATAATGGTTTGTACTAAGCTCATGAATCTACCGAAGCATATAACTCGGGAGTATCGAACCAAGAGTGTAGCAAGGCCCGTTATCGTGCACCAGTTCCCGTTCGAGTTTAGCTCAAAGTGGTTTTTTCAGGTTTTACCCCTAGATACATCTATGAAAGAGCCGCCTCTACATGCCCATATCCAGACAGGGATGTATTTGCTTGATAAACAACTTACTCTATACTCACAAAAATTTAGGATTGGTTTCTTATACTTAGTCTCATCCTTAAGTTTCTCACTGAGGTTCTCTATTCCTAACTTCCAAAAATAACTAGACCATCGTCTGATACCAACTATAGTGACCCGAGCCTTTTACATATAACAATTCATTATTTCAAGAATAATTAATCATCAGAGTACAAGCCAAGGATTGTTAAGTCTAGTGTCTTGGAAGACTAGGTATATATAACATAAAACATGGGGCTAAAAAAATATCTTTATTTAATCTCCATAAAGAGATTCTAACTTCCTTTAAGCTCTTACATCTGCATAGGGTACCCTAGGGAACACATGAACAAAGGGATGAGCTAAA
Organism: Viscum album; assembly: GCA_963277665.1. Classification (NCBI taxonomy): domain Eukaryota; kingdom Viridiplantae; phylum Streptophyta; class Magnoliopsida; order Santalales; family Viscaceae; genus Viscum; species Viscum album. The sequence goes on from OY728165.1 coordinate 829,521,573, forward strand.
AATGCCCAGTAAGGGAATGAACATAAGGATACATCTCAAGCACATGAGTTAGGAGGCATGACATAAAGATATACAAAGCACAAAAATTATAAAATCATTTAATATAAGCATGGGATCACATAAACATGGAATCATATAAATGTGAAAGAATCATAAATCATATCTTTAGTACGGGTCAAGGCTAACCGCCAATCCTATTTCCCATTTCAGTACGGGTCAAGGCTAACCACCAATCCCGTTTCACATCGCATCTCATGAGACTTAAACTTACCCAATGAATTGGAGCGCTATATGGGCGCACCCATCTCAACATATTCATGAATATTCTTTCCACATAAATAATCTTTCCACATAAATAATCATACATAATCAACCATACATAAACATAAGGGTACCCATGGAAAGAATTGGGCACCACAATCATGACATAAAACATATCCAATGGGTGTATCATGAAAATGTCCATGAAAGGAAGGGATTAGAACATACATGGAAATTAATAGGGTAAAATAGTCATATAACATGGTAAGTGGTGTCAAATATAAGTGACAACATATAAAAATTTTATTTTAGAAACATTATCATTAAAACATTTTTGTGCGGTTTTAAGGAAAACACTCTAGAGCTTTTCAAATAGAAAAGAGGACATTCTTTTATATAAAACTAGAATTTAAACAAGAAGGTTTTCATAATAAAAATACTGATTTTATAAATAAAATGGTATTTTAAAACATAGGATAGAGTGCACTTGAAATTTGGGTAAAAATTTTGGAAGTCTCCTTAAAATAGGTTTGCTTATCGAAAAGTTCTAAGGAGGGAATCTTTCAAAATTATGTATATCCCCAAAAGTATTTTATGGAAGGGTCTTGATATAATAATATTGTACAATTAACCATAATTCATAATACTCACATAGATAGCTAATATAACACCATTTTGAAAGAAAGATAAGGCAACCCGAAAGAACAAAGATGGTTCGGGTAGAATTCGTTACGATTTTATCAGCATGGGGTCAGGTGTGACCAAGATGGATTGATGAGAGATAAATGGGGTTTATCATCACTTATAAATCCAGAAGGAATTATGGGGGAGGTTCTTAAGAATACCCCATCATTTTCTAGTACACCTATAAAGGCAAAGTATAGAGAACAATCTTGATTAAGAGAGAAACGGAGAGGATCCATTACCTTGAATTCGGTGGTGTTCTCCACTTGTTATTAATGACCTGAATAAAAACATTAGGATTATTAATTAATAATTAAATAACCTCTTATATATTTAATTTATTTATTATGACCCATTTTAGTTCATTAAAATTCTTTTTGATTAGTTATAAGGTTCAATTTCATTGTTTGACTCGTTTGTTTACTTGGCTTTTAAAGATCGGTTCACTTATATTCAAGTTTGGGATATATGCAAGATGAAAGTGGTTTCCCAGAATTAAAGTTATATTCTTTATTTAACATCCAGGAGATTTCATGGTTTTAATTTTAATTATGTTACTTAGAGTGATGTCGAATTTTTATATATATAACCTTAGTGGTAACCGTTTTTGTTAATCGGTGGATTTGATTACAAAGAATGTGTTTTTCATTATAACTTAACTCCATTTGTACCAAAAGATTACAAAACCAAAAATAGGATATATAACATATATAATAATCTGTTTCAACCATAAAACAAATGGTTTCATGAACCTAATTAAAGATAATAATAGAAATTGATAAACTGTTGTTCTTGAATGTGTTAAATTAGTACATCTCAAACGATGCTTTGATTTCTTTCAAATAAAAAAGGGATGGGGAAAGGGGAGAAGATAATGAAATATACCAATAGTATGAAGAAATTACAGTACATGTATGTTACTATATTTATCATACTATTATGGTGAAGGGAGGTGAGGAAAGAAAATAAAAAAGAAAAGAACTTAAAAGGAAAGGAGAAATTTGGGAAGAGGAATTTACCTCTTGAGACTTCCTCCTTTGAGAACCTCTTAAGGGTAGAGGTTTTGGTATTTTTAGGAGTCTGAGAGATTTTGGACGTGGTTTAGAACCTTGGGGAGAGATTTGGGCAGAAATTAGAGAATTCTTGGAGCTTGAGAGGAGTGGAGAGAAGAGGGAGTGAAGGGGGGGTTTTATTGTGCAGGATAGGAGGGATTTCATGGTATTATAATCATTAATTTATTATTTCTTCCCAAGACAAGGAATAGTAATTATTCCATGACCAAAAATAGTAAATGGGTCAGGTGAATTCGAACCAAGTGAGCTTACATCAGCATAACATCATCGATGACTCAATTAATCCATTATTTAGCATTTATTGTGAATTATCGGATTCTACTATTCATCAAAAAATTTAGTATTTCAGAAAAATCTCAAAAATTAACCCTAACCATTTTTTGATGTGTAGAATCCAAAAATGAAGTCCATTTTTGAAACATAATTTTCTAAATATGATTATTTTAATATTTAATTAAAATCATAATTTATTATCAAAAATCATATTTAAAACATGCATTAACTCATTCTAAAACATAGATATATTATACTTCCAACTTGAATATTATTTTTATACTATCATAGGTGAGGTTACTATTCATTAGTGTATATCACTATTTATAAGGGTATGTTACTATTCATTAGGGTAGGTTACTATTCGCCAAAAATTATTTTTGTTTTATTAGACTCTAAAAAACATCTTGAACACAACCGTGTATGGCGGATTTTCGAAATTCCAAACACATAAGTGACAAACTTATGTTTAAAGGTCACTTATCACTTAGTAGTTCATTATGTTGTGTTTTCATGTGATTTTATGACATAAATATAAGAAGGGAATTTCCATTGAAAAACTTTGGGTTGTTACATACATTTCATCTTATCATTACATTATTCCTTATTTTTTTATTGGATTATTCAGTTTGATTTTGTTGTTATCTTTTGTTATGTCTTTATTTTGATTATTTTTGTTCTATTTTGATTTGTTTCTACTATAAAACATCATACTAGGGGGTATATTCTACCCACTATACATTTCTCACCCCTGCTACTAGTCAGTAGCCTCTAGCGTATGAGGACGTGCAATTGAGGTCTCGTAACCAAACCTTTCTAGCCATGTGAGAGAGTTTTATATTAGGGGGAATTACAAAGTGGTGTCAAAGGATCAGGTTTTATTTTCTTTTAATTTACTATTTAGTAAAGGTATAAAGTATACTAGGATGTGTTGAGACTTGTTAATGATCTTGTACATTGGATTAGCTAACCCATGTATAGGGGAAAATCTGAGTGCCCATAGATGGGATTGTTGTTTTGTTGTGTACTTGTTATAGTTGATTTTATTTCACCTTGGGTGATTCCCATGTTGTGTGACATTATTGTTTTATGATATTATTATCTAATGATATTTGTACTTGTGGCCCAGTATGGCATGAGATAATAATAAATGCATCGTAATAGCCAAATTAGAACATATTTACATGCATTGTTCATGATAGGGGCATATATATTTTTTCATGTGATATATACTTGTATGTTGAACTATGAAATAAGATGTAAGTTTCGCTGAATAAATGAAATGAGTTTTTGTTTCATGCTAAAATACTTGTAATCCATGACTAGAGATACCAAGAGTTAGTGGTTCCAAATTGTAGTCACATGTTGGGGTTGATCATGTTTCAAGCCAGTTCGCTAAGCTGTGTGTTTGTCTTGTACAGAAAATGACTCCTCGTCATATTCAAATCAAGCATGAGAAGAGTGGAAATCAGTAGGCTCCTAACACAACTGAACCAGAGCTTCCTGTAGTTTCTGAGGAGTAAATGAATATTCAGCTTCATGAAAACTTCTTGAGGGTTATGCAGACAATGGAAAGGGATATTGTTTGTATCATTCCTTCAATATCTAAGCTGACAAGAGATTTTCATCTATAGAATACACCTATGTTTACTAGGGAATGGGTACCCTAGGTGGATATGTTTTGGATTGAGTTAGTCCAAATTATCTTCAAGCATCTCAAGACACCCACATATAGGATGGTGAATCTTTCTATTTACATGATTCATGGACCTTCCAAGAATTGGTGTGATATTATGGTGGAAGATAGGAAAAAGGATGAGCTATCTTGGAAGGAATTCATGAGGAAGTTACTGAACTATTTCTATCCTGAGACCTTGAGGGATGAAAAAGATCATTATTTCATTCATATGATGTAGGATTGTTTGTCAGTATTGGACTATGTTGGATGTTTTACTAACCTACAATGCTTTGCACCATCTTTGGTAGATAATGATATATCTAGGGTGAGATGTTTCTAGGATGGTCTTTGTTATGAGTTCAGGTATCCATTAAACATTTTACATTTAAGTATATTTGAAGAGGTGGTGAATCATGCACTCATCGTAGAAGGGAATCTAAGAGAGGACTCAAGCAGCAGTCAGGCTATTTTCGCAGGGTGATTTGGGAGTTCTTCTTCGAGTGGTAAGAAGCATCGCTATGAAAGTTTATGCCAAATAAGTAGTGGGTAGAGGAGTTAGGTCAATGGAAAAACATCTCAATATCATTTTCTATTCTAGTGTTATTAGTGTGGAACGTTTGAATAGAAGCACCCATAGTTTCCTTACCACATAGTCGAGTGTTGTATTTGTGGTAGACTGGGTCATCTGCAAAGGTTCTATGTGAGCTTTCTATAGAATACCAGTGGAAGAGGATCGAGAAAGTCATTGGAATCAAAAAGGGGCACAAATACCCCTCATCAGGTTGGTAGTTGGAGTTCCACAAGTCGTTAAGGCTAAGGTAGGGGATGTGGTACCCCAGTGCATGCGCAATAGTACTAGGAAAAGAATATATCTCAGGGTAGTCATACTAGATCCTAGGGAAGAGGGAGAATTCAGTTATACGTTATATAGACTACTCTAGCTAACATAGGTGTAGGATCGTCAACTGTTAGAGGTACAATTCTTGTATAATCTACCTTAGATTGTCTTTTTTATACAAGAGCATCACATTCTTTTCTATCTTCTCTTTTTTAAAATGGTTTGGGATTGCATTATTCTATCTTATGTGTAGATTATTGGTGATAAGATATTCTCAAAGATTGAATTGAGATTAGGATATCATCAGTTAAGGGTGATATTATTTTACATACCCTAGACTACTATTAAGATAAGTTATAGATTTTATGAATTCATAATGATTCTGTTTGGGTTGACTAATGTTATCGAGGTGTTCATATCCTTAATGTATATGATATTTCATCCTTTTCTGGATCAATTTGTGGTGATTTTTGTCGAAAATGCCTTAGGGTTCTCCCATTCAGAAGACGATCATGCTAAACATCTTGACATCATCCAGAGTACATTGAGAGAGCATCGGCCTTTTTCTAAGATAACCAAATAAAGTTTTTGGATTAATGAATTTCAATTCTTGGTCCATGTCATCTCAGATTCAGGAGTCTTAGTGGACTCATAGATAGTCACAACCAAGATATCTTGGTAAAAACCCAAGAATGTCTTTTTAAATTCAGGTATTTTTAGGATTATTAGGTTATTACCGACGTTTTATCCAAGATTTATCCATTTTGGAAGCACCAATGTCTAGGATGAAAAATAAAGTGGTGTAGTTTTTTTGGTCTAATGATTATGAGAGATATTTTTAGGAGCTGAAAGGCAGGCTAACCTTCGAACCTATCCTGATTTACCTATTATTGGTAAAGCATATACCATGTACTGTGAGACATTTGGGGTCAGACTCAAAGCAGTTCTGATGATGGAGGATTGAGTGGTTGCTTATGGATCTAAGAATCTAGGACCACATGAGAGGAATTATTCTACTCATGATCTATATTTATAGGCATTGATACATTCCTTGAGATTTTGGAGACACGATCTCATGGGTGATAGGTTTGTGGTATACATGGATCACAAAAGCCTCAAGTACATCTTTTCTCAGTGAGACCTAAACCTTCAGAAGAATAGGTGGGTCAAGTATATGTAGTCTCAAATTTGAATTGTCTTATACACCAGGAAAAGTAAAATTCATTGTTGTCACTTTGATCCAAAAGACACAGATAGAGGTAGTACTAGAGTCTTGTGATGAGTGGCGTATAATTTCCCTCTTTATAGACATGCATATGGATGTTCAAGAATCTAAGGTATGAGTAGCTCAAACTTCGATATCAATTATACTTATGATTTTATATTGAATTAAGGACAAGATGTTGTTTAGTCCAGAGGTCTCAGTTCTAAGAGAAAAATTACATGGTGGGGAGAAAGCATCAGGATAGTCTCTCATCTATAACAATTCTATTCTTTTCCATGTCCATGTATGGATTCCTATGGGATTATACAGGGATATTATGTGGGAGTTTCATGCTTCAAGATGGGAGGTGCATCCTAGTTTAACAAATATGTATTGTTATCTATGTAGATAGTACTAGTGGTCAGGAATGAAGAAGGAGGTTGTAAGCTTCATGGACAGATGTTTCACTTTTTAGCAGGTGAAAGTTGGGCATCAGAGGCTAGTTGGGATTTTGTATCCTTTTCCCATTATATAGAAGAAATGGAATGATGTCATGATGAGTTTGTTTATAATACTACACAGGACAACCCATAAGAAAGATATTTTATGGTTTTTCATGGATCGACTAACTAAGGTATCTCACTTATTACCTATTAGGGAATCCTTCATAGTTGATGATCTAGGAAATCTTTGTGTGTGTGTGTGTGGTTCAGTTGCATGATGTGTTCCATGTGTTTTAGATATGGAGATATCATCTTGACCCTTCCTATGTGATAGATATATCATATGTTGAGATTTTTTTTATGCTTCCTTTCAGGATAATATGATACGGGTTGTAGATAGTAGTGAGAAATATTTTTAGAGTAGGACTATATCATTATTTTGGGTAAAGTGGTGGCATGGGAGATTTTATAAGGAGACCTAAGAGAGGGGTTATGATATGCGAACATAGCAGATGGACTTGTTCACTAAGACCTCATGGTGATTCTTAGAGCAGCTCGGAGATGAGATGTTATAAGGTGGGGAGGTTGTAAGATCCTTTCTTTTTTCAAATACATCTCTCTCTGAGTTTTTTTAATCTTATATTTTTATTGTGCTTTCATTATGAATGACTTTAATTTTTGATAAATTCATTCTTGGGTTGTAAGAAAACTTGAGAAGGATTGGTGAGTATCTGTGAGGGGATCCTTGTGAGATAAAATGACTTAAAGTTTAGAGATGTATGCTTGTTTGAATTAATGGAGTCTAGATATAAATGGGTTAAGAATTTCATGGGTTCTTGGTTATTTTAGAAACTTTAAAATAGGTTCAATTTGTTAAAAAGGAAAATGTTCTGAAAAATCTACTGCAAAACATTTACACACCACGTAAAGGGATTATATGTCATGTAACTATTTGAGTGTTTTAATAAAATAAATATGAGGCAATGGGTTTTTTTATATTCCATTAAAAAAATTTACATGATATGTAATAATGTTACACTCCATGTCAATTTCCGGACTACTGTTTTGAACAGTTTATGTGGATGAGTTATCATTTTTTTTGCTTTATCTATTTTCCTCTTGACCCTAGGGATTTCTCCAGGTGATTTTGGGGTTCCAACTTCCCCTATAGATGTCCAGTTTGTTTGAGCGGTCCTCAGTATGTATTTTTTGTTAGGTTTATTCTTTCTATTACTTCTTCTCTAACCATTGTAGTGAAATTAGTTGACCAATTGATTTTTTGGTTTTGATCTTGATCATTTTTTTTTCTATGGAACTCTTTTCAATCATATGCACCTTCTTACTCATGGGCGTTGGCCATTGGAAGAATTGTTGGATCATCAATTAAAGGTAGGGGGACTAAATCATAATCCTATAGTTTTATAATTTACAATTTTATGTAATATTGTGATTTCTCCATCATTTCATGCACCCGAATTAATTAAATAAACAAATGGAATTATTCCTTAAAGTCCTTTGGTTTCAAATGGATCTTTAACTGGCTCATGGAAATCCATGGGGTGAGTAAACCATGATTAGAAATGAATTGGAAAATGAATTAAAGTATGTTTATCATGACATGTTACCTAGGGTGATTTATTGTTATAGAATCTCTAAATTGTGGTGTATTTTTTGTTGATATAATTTTTAATCAATTGTGAATTAAATTGAATGAGGCATATGAAATAAGAATGGTAATTTGAATAATTAACCATTGAGAATTGTGATGTTATATTATGATATTCATGTTTTATGATAAGGATTTTATTCTATGATTCAATGCTTATATATCAAGATTGGCCTTGGAACTTGCACACATATATGTTGTAATGATGATATTGAGTTGGCTCAGCCCAATCCTATGTTGTAATTATTGTCGATATCAAATTATGTCTAGTCCCATACTCTAATTCTTATACATATATTTCATGGATATTGTAATGCTTAGAGGTATTTGACCTAGATTGGTGTGACTATACTGTGATTATATGGTTGTAGTTTGAATAATTATAAGACATGATCAGATATATTCCAGCATGGCACCAAAGAAGGTTATTTTACCTTGGTTATATGGTTATGGTTGGAATGGTCGTAATATGTGCTCAAATATATTCCAGCATGGAACTGAAGAAGGTTATTTTACCTTCGTTATATGTTTGTGGTTGGCATGGTCATAAGACATGCTCATGGATATTCCAGCATTGAGCCGAAGTGGGTTTTTTTATTAATTATTAAATTAATTAATACACCTAGTTATCACTTTATTACACACAATTCTTATATGATTGGTTTTTTATACCCAATGATGTCAACCTATTGAGTTATACTCACACCCTATTCAGGAAATCATTTGGTACTTGAGTATATTTTGTGGATTCACATTTGGACAAGAGTAAGGGACCTTTCTGTTGATTTCTTGTTTATAGATGAGCTGGAGTTTGGAGATAGGACCAACTTGAAGTTTAGGACCCCAGGACTTTGAGTCTTTTAATTGGGTTTTCTTATCTTTTTCTTTTATTATTCTAGAATGACTTTTAGTTACATTTTGGAATGACATTACATTATTCCTTATAATTTATTGGATTATTTAGTTGGTTTTTTATTGTCTTTTGATATTTGATTACATTGATTATTTCCATTCAATTATTATTTTTTCCACTATTATGACACTTCATACCAAGGGGTATAGTCTCTTTACTATTCATTTCACATCCCCACTGCTAGTCAATAGCCTCTAGCGTATAGGGAGGCATGCTTGAGGTTTTGTAACCAGCCCTTTCCAGCCACTTGAGAGAGTGATAGAATGGGGGACATTACAGATGATGTCATGAGTCAGTTAGTGTTTTGTTGTGAACCCTTAGGTTGGGATTTTGTGTGGATATTTATATATACTTGTATATTCCTTTTTATTTTTATATGCACCCCACCCATGTTGAGAACTAGGTGATGACACCCACATAGTCACCTGGGGGTGTTTTTCCGGACAGTCGGTGAGAAGGACAAATGGTTGGGTACCCTCTCTTTCCTGCTCTCTCTTCCATGTGAGGTAGGTATTTCATAGGTTTTGATGGTAGGAGGTTTGATAGTTCACTAGATAGTGATTGAGATAGCTCATGTTTCTTTGGGTGAGATTTTATGTGATCATGTTTGTGGGGTATCAAGCCCTGGTGTCTTTGACTGAGATGTGATGTAGATCAGGTGTCTGTTGGAAGAATGAGATGGGATGAGGTGGATTACAGTGGGGGTTTTTCATGGTATGAGGAGGGAATTATTTTTATGTACTTCATGTTCATGATACCCAACTGCTCTGGTTATGGTTGTGGACTTGTTATGGCCCATGTGTTTTCGGGTGAGATGTGGTATGGTTATACTTGTGGGGTGGCAATCATAGGTGTATGTGGTCATGATGTGATGTGACAGTGCTTGTGGTTGGTGTGGTATTCGAAAGATATGGGAGCATGAAGATGTATGATGTTAGAGTGTGGGAGTGGAATACTAGAAGGAAAGTGGTGGGGGTACCCTTCATTGATGTGACTCATGTTATATTATATTACATCGATTGAGTTATTTGGTGAGTGTTCCTTAGTGAGGTTGGGATGGATAGTTGACCTGTTTAGGTGTTTTTGGTTCTTCTATTTACTCATAGGTGCATTAGTATACTTCTTTTTCATGTTCACAAGAGACTTTGGTTTTCTTACTGATTATACTTTTATTCTTACCTTATGTATAGAAACTAATTTTTAGGTTTCTAGGAGAACTATGTGAACCATGATGGACATTACTTTATTGGATCATTAGATATTTGTTGTGTTGGTGATTTAGATTTTCTTTTGGGTATTTACTTTTGGAGACTTTTATATGTACCTATTTTATTTATACATAAATTGTGGGATGGTTTTTGTTTCTTTTTATATTATTTCATGGTGTTTCTTGTGGATGATTTATCTTATCTCCCAATCATATTTTTTTATAGAGGGTAATGCCTCTAATTTAATGAGATTTTTATACCCTCGGTGCTAGTCACTAACCCGGGTCCTATGGGAGGCAAGACTTGGGGTACATTATCTCTCTCCCCTCATTGTGGTATATTTTGAGGGAGGGTGTCATGTCATAGTGGTATTAGATGAATAGTTGAGAGATATGATGGAGTTTGGAGTTAGGCACAATGAAGATTGCATGGGTTTGTATGGAAGTAGTGTCAATTGACCTTAGAACATGTCATAGTCTAGGGTGACCAGCTTGGACACTGTATTTTAGGGACCCCCATGATCGAGTGCATAGACTTTGAGATTATTGAATGACCAAGTGAGGTGAACCTTTTTTCATAGTAGAGACCTAGGAGAGGAACAAACATCATGATGACTTGTGTTTTTGTTTGAATTAGGTTTTTCTAGGATGGTTTGAAAGACTAAAGTGAATAAAAATTAATCTTAATAAAATTCCATACTACATGGGATTAGGATAACTTTTTTTATCTTTCATTTATGGATTCTATTCAATATCCACATGTGGCTCGGATAGTTAAGGTTTAGAAATCCAATCTGGTTGATTGTTATAGGGTTGATCTGGAAGATGTGGATGAGGCTTAGCATAGGGAATTTCAAGCTTTTCATCCATAGTATTTGGGGAAATATGAGTTAAATGTTTCATATGTTGAGAAAAAGAGATGGATGAAGGAGCTTGAGAACACTTTCAATTTGATCCAATCCATGTGTGATATTGGGTCCCTTTGGTAGTCAATCAGATTTCGGGAGATGTGCATCAGTGGTTGATTTTGTATCTGGGAGAGCAGAAAGAGGAAGATGTTTCATGGGTAGACTTTCAAAAAGAGTTCTGAGTAGATTTATTTTCATCGAACATGAAGGCAGTAAAAAGGTGGGAGCTTGTTTCTCTTCATAAGGGGGTTATGTTAGTGTGGGAGTTGGGAATCAAGTTCAAGGACCTTCTGTGATTTACCCTATATCTTTTTTCAGACGAGGAGTCTTCTGAAAAACATCTTGAGGAGGTACTCCATCCTTCTATCTAGTATGCAGTTACATATTTTATATTACCAATATATCAATTGGTTTAGAAGAAGGAGGAGGTGATCAAATGGATGCACTCATGATGAGGTTTAGCATGAGAGGTGAACTAATAAGGTTCATCAAGGATCATAGTTTTCATTGGTTGGTCTAAAGAACCAAGAACTTTGAGGTTTTACCTAGTGGGGAGTAGAACTTGGAAGCTTCCTTTATGGCCTTTTGGGGATAGTGATGTAGATACTTGGTTTTTTTCTTATAATAATTTGAAATGTTTCTATATATATTTTCAGATCCAATCACTAAGATGGTGTGATATTATGAGGCCCAATATGCCTAGAATTAATTTTATAAAAATATTTACTATATTTTATATTTTTCACATGTAGTTTATTAAATAAAATAGGATAACTCTTAAAATGAATCTTGGATCAGAAATATGAGACTATGGTAGAGTCCATAATGCATTTTTTACCCAAGGGGAAGCCTAAAATAGGTCGGCGCAGGGCGTTCGGATATCTCGCTTGCTGGTGGTATATTCAGTTGGTTAATTAATTATATTGATTTAATTAATTTATTATTTTAACCAAACTAAAATTTCTATAATAATACTTCTATATAGATTTACCCAGGGTTAGCCTCATAATCATAGGATTATTGAGAGCTTATTCTTCCACCTTTGTTAGCAAATCGCACCCGATAAAGATGAAATTATGGATTGGATAAGATCGAGACATGATGAATGTAATGAATTCCTTCGATCATTAGAGATCATGTTCTTTAAAGACAAATTATCCAATATTTAGGTAGGAATTATCAATTTTTGTTTTATTCCCATTTTTATTAAATCAATTGAACATATCAATCTCTTCCTTTGATCTGTGCCATTTTTGGCCTGATCATGTTTCTGTGTATTCAATTTTGAATTGGTTATTCTTGTTTTCTGACCCGTATATCCCCATTCTTGATCATTAGAAAAAAAACTTTTCCAATGATGTTTAAACATCTTTTCATGTACCTTTCTCCCTCAATTTCATCGCATTCTTCACCAGTTGGACTTCGTGGTCTCAGTTCGACATTGTCGGGTGGTACCGATCTTGATTGAACCCCCAAAGTCATGATGAAATCATTTTCTAGGGATGGATAAATGAATAAATGATAGATCTAGGTTGTTTTTGGGTTGTGGAAGATCATTTTAATGATTGGAGATCAAATCATAAATGCTAGTTGAAACTAAGGTGTGAGGGATCGAGCGACAAACCACTATTGCGGAGGAAACTAATTTTCAGCCACCGGATGGCAAGAAACAACAAATTTAGAATAGATCCACTAATACTAGGAAGAAATGAGGTGATATATATATAAAAACATCCATATTCAAGGTTTGGAACACGAATTTGGTAAACTTTAAAAATCCCAACTACACGCCATGTATCACGATGAACACATAGGGTGTAGCCCTTGGCTATGGTAACATGGGTTTTTGGGTGAGGAAAGTATCACATTCTATGTGATCTATGCACTGGTGAATGGACATGTACTCTGGGAGTACACAGGAATGGACACGACCATGAACACGCCATATTTCTAAGTACATGGGTGGGACCCCGTATGGAAGTACACAGCCAGGCACATGGCAGTGTACCAAAGTACACGGACATGGGGTAAAGTACATTGACATGGGGTGAATACACGAACATGGCCAAGCACATGGGTAGGACCCCGAGTAGAATTGGAATGCCATGTATATCTCCTACATGTCATGTATCCCTACATGGTTGGAGAGACGTGTACCTCTAGGGACATGAACAAATGACAGAGTTGGACCACATGCCATGTGTGTCCCCTCACATGTCATTTACCCCTTGGTTCCTTTAATAAAACTTCAATCTTCTATATCTCTTTCATTTGAAATCAGATATTGACTTACAAGTATCATATCCTAAGTGTTTTTTCATTTAGAACGTTATGGTTCTCTTGGATGTGAATTTTGATATATGATGTGAAATTTTCCAAGCATGGTTCTTATTGAGGTGGCTCTCAATGACAACAATGATTAGGTGGATCACCAAAGGCTTCCTATAAAGTGGACCCCCCCCATCAACATTGGTGTGGGTACTATATCAATACATAATGAGTGTAACCCCCAATTAGATAGTTCATGGTTCATGATGACCCCATAGTGAACCCCCCCCCCAATCAACTTGGGAATAGGTCCTCTACCTATTGAGTGGAACCCCCTGTCGGATAGGGAGCAGGTCCGCAATAACTAAAGTGGACCCCCCCCCCCCAATCAGATAGGGTGTGGGTCCTCATGACACCAGAGTGTAATCCCCTATCATCTTAGGTGTGGTTCTTCTAAATATTGAGTGGAAGCCCCCTATCGGATAGGGCATGCGTCCTCGATGACCAGAGTGGAACCCCCTATCACAATAGGGTGTGGGTCCTCAACCTATAGAGTGAAACCACCCATTAGCTTGGGTGTGGTTCCTATACCTTCTGAGTGGAACCCCCTATCAAATTGGGAATGAGTCCTTGTGGTACTAAAGTGGACCCCCCCCCCCCCATCATCTTTGGTCCAGGTCTTCTATGGATACATATAGAGTAGAACCCCCCTGACACACTAGGACATAGGTCCTCTACTTGGATTTTGTGCCCCCTCATCTATGTGGAACAATGAAAAGGCATGGGTTTTCACATGGTTACTTATGGGAAGATGTGTGTGATGTTGGGAATCATTTATGGACATTTTGAATTGTTGGAAACTCTTTTTCTTGGGTTGAGCTATAAGATATTGATCCCCTTTCTCTCTAATTTGGGCTTATTTTGATTGATCATATATATATATATATATACTTGTATATCTATACCTTTGGATTTCGTTATTCTCCTAACATGGGTTTTGAAGATGGAAAAGGTATTCCTTGTTGTTTTCATACAGTTAGATTTGTTAACTCTCCTACTATGGGTGGAAAGGACTCGACATGTAGTTCATCTGCACACCGTGTTTATCCCCCTATGCTTGGATGAGGTTACTCTCTCTATTGCTTTGGGTTGAGTTGCATCCTGTTTTCTACCTACAATATTTCTATTCCTATTACATCTCTTACTACTCTCCCTTCAGATTTCATGGAGTCCTACTGGGTATGTATATACTCACCCCTGCATGGGTTTTCCCACACATGTTGTATCTTATACAGATGACAAATGGGTCGACAGTGACTACGGAGTAGCTCAGGGATACCCCGGTACTTTGTACCACATATAGTGGTTGAAAATTGGAGATCAAGAGATAGGTTATGTCAACATTTTACTTTATATTTTTGTCAATTTGGACATATTTTTTGTTGGGAATGTATTTTACCCTTTACTTTTCATTTTTCACTACTGTATTCTTGTACTTTCTAGAGTTTCTACATGCATAGTTATTCCCATAGTATTTTTTCTTCTTTTATGATTATCCCTCTACACTTCTGCATCGATATGTCTATGTTTGAATATATAGATACTTAAGAAAAGACCTTCCCAGGTTATTTATGCCTTCGGTGCTAGCCGCCACCCCCTAGCCTATGGCGGAAAGATTGGGGTACTTGTGACTCGAGCCTTGATTAGGGTTGGTTCATGAAATATTGGTCTCAATGGTGGTTTGATACATGGTATAGTTTTTGGAGTATTCCCCTTACATGGATTTGGTTGGGATTAGTTAAATAGTGTCAAAGTGTTTTGAGTGTGGCTATCAGGATAGAGAATATAGTTATGGTATGGGAGGTCAACATATTCATTTGCTAGGACCTTGAACACCTACTTTTTGACTCGTCATACTGAGGCATTAGTTGAAGGGATAAATGATACATGATTAATATAGGATTTATTCTTTTTTTTTCTTCTTGATTCAGCTCCCTGTTGTTGTTATATATATATTCTCATTTGAATGTGGTATGTCTCAATCACTTTTGAGATAACTCTATAAAGAATGCCATCTAGGTTATTGATTTCTAGACCATGAAGATGATCTGATGAGTGAGGAGGCCTCAGTTATGGGTCCATCCCATGATCTTCTTCCTCCAGGTGGGTAGGTAGTAGCACCTCCACTTATTGAGTAGCAGATCATCCTAGCTGAGAAGGATGAGGATGTGTGCAGTATTAATACACCCTGTGAGTTTTATAACTTTAGACCACTGGGGTTATGCGATGAGACAATTCCCTACATAGTGTAGGTTTGACTTGAGTCGATGATCTAATTTTTCATACTTATGAAGATCCCAACCAATCATATTGATTCACTCATAAGTGGTTCTCTTCATAGATTCGTAGTTGGTTTTGGTGGTACTAGTAGATAATACACCTATATTGAGTTCCCATTGCAGGTTTTGGAGACAAGGATTACTATGGTTTTGTGTTGAGTTAGACTCCCTTATCAGGTATTTTAGGTCAATCTTGATCCTATGGTTTGGATATCCCACTCAATTAGGATCCTTTTTTATGGTGATCCTCATGGTGATACCTCTCCAAGACGACGTTGGGTGTTGGTAGAGTCATGTGATGGATATGTTTAGTGTGTCTCTATATATGTAAGAAAGAGGTACACTTTCCCCACATAGACATGTTCTTTTGATGCGATCTAAAACCAAGAGGGTGATTCAGTTCCACTTAAAGTGGATAGTTTAAAAGTGAGGTGGATGAGTCCCTTGGACTTATGTGTTCGGGATTTGTGGATATGATGGGGTTCAAAGTAGGCCCTGGTTGAGGAGGGAAAGAAGGAAAGGGAAAGGATGAGTTCTCAACATATGATGCTTCTGGTCGGGAGGCTCGAGTGTGGTTCGAGGTACAACCTATGTCACTACTTCTCCATCTGTAATTGTTATAATAGATTCATAATCCACATTTATCTACGTGTATCCCCTATTCGAGACCTAATGATACCAAAAGGATGAACTTTTCTTCAACCCTTGTGTTGGAGTCTCTTTTGATCAACACTTGTGTTAGAGTCCCTTGCAGATAGGATCAGTGGTTTCACATTCCCATCGATAGGGTAACCATACTCTGTAAGGATAGATAGAACTACACATGATATCTTTATATAGCAGTAGTGAGACCCTATTATGTTTTCCTCGGTATGGATTGGTATATGACCATCCAATCCCAGATGATTACTACCCATGATTATGGTAGTGCTTCCGGGTTGTGGATGGAGTTCTTTTTACTTAAAGAGGATTAATCCCTATATAAACCAGGTTGAATCACCATCATGGTATGGGCCTATGTATAGACTAGCACTAGGGATGGCCCGATGTTTGTGTTAACACATCGAATGACCTTGTGGGGATTCAATATCCAGTGGTGTGGTTAGAGTGTCTACATAGGTAGGGCTTCATAAGACCCAGTGTGTTCACCTGGGAATCCCTATATTGTTTATGAAAATTGTTAATGGAAGCTTACTGATTTTTATGTATTATCATCACTTAAACTGGGTAACGATAATGAGAAAGTACCCCTTATTGAAGATTGGAAACCTATTTTACTAGTTACGAGAACTAGATGGTTCTAAAAGATAGATCTTAGGTCTCTCTAACAGTAGTTTAGGGTTTATGAGGCTGATATTCCGAATATATCATTCCGATGTCACAATGGACACTATGAGTTCCTAGTGATTTTTTTTTGGTGTGATGAATTTTGATATTGTGTTTATAGATTTGAGGAACCAATTTTTATATATATACATGGACTAGTTTTTGGTTGTCTTTATCAATGAAATACTCATCTACTCTACATTAGAGTAGGAACATACAGGGCACTTGAGGTTGGTTCTAGATTTACTTCGGGAGAACCAACATTATGGTAAACTCTCAAAGTTCCAGTTCTGGATTCCTGAGGTTCACTTCTAGGGAATATCTTATTTGAGAATGGTTTATCCATGGACCTAGAGAAGATCATTGCAGTGCTTACTTGGGATCCACCCAAGATTTTTTCATGGGTGTATAGATTTATTGGTTTGGTGGGGTACTATAGGAGGTTTGGGGAAGACTTATCCAGGATTTCATCCCTTCTCATTTCCCTGATGTCGAAAGGGAACCCATTTACCTATAATTAGTAGTTACATAGGGCCTTAGAGGAGTTGAGGATGAGGTTGATGAGTGCTCTTATATTGAGACTACTAAAGGAGGGTGTAGAGTTCTTAGTGTATTACGATGCCTTGGGAGTTGGGCTCAGTTGCGTGTTGTCGCAGTGGCAGGCATTAATTGCATACGGGTCGAGGAAGTTCAAACACCATGAGTAGAACTACATGAATAAAAAACTAGATTTGGAATTAGTAGTCTTATCCCTAAGGATGTGGAGTCACTGCCTTATGGTGGAGCATTTAGTAGTTTACTCATACCATTAAAGTCTCAGGTACATATTCATGTGGAGATAATTGAACCATAGACAACATTGTTGGTTTGAGTTCCTACAAGACTATTACTTTGAGATAGTCTATAATCCTGGGAAGGGAAACATATTAGCAGATTCCCTTAGCAGTAATTCCTAGGATTTCTTGGTGTTGGAGGCTTCTAATAAGTTAGCTTCCTTGTAGCTGACTCTGGTGGAACAGGTGGGTATATCTTTTTTATAGTCGGTGGTGTTGAATCCTCCATTGATTGATCATGTGGGTGAGTCCCAGCTGGGAGACATCAAATGTGAGGACTTACTTGACCATATATCCATAGGGGGTTCACTAGATGGATATTTTGAAGGAGATAATCATGTCATATTTTTTTAGGGAAGGATGGTGGCTCCAATCATGATGTAGGATGAGGTTATGCGAGAGTTGAACACTTATCAACTAGTTGTACATCTTGGTGTGGGAAAGATGTACAAAGAACTTTCGTGGTAGTTTTGGTGGTCCGGAATGAGATGGAGTGTTGTCGATTTCTTCTCTCAGTGCTTCACTTATAAGTAGGTGAAGGTTGTGCACCAAGTTCTAGTATGTTTGTTGCATCCCCTTGAGATTCTAGAGTGGAAGTGGGATATCATATCCATGGACTTCATTATAGGGATTCCACCCATAGTGAAGGTCCATGAGAATAATTGGGTGATCTTTGATGACTCATGAAATTTTCATACTTCCTTTCTATCAAGGAGTAGAGATTGCTGGATAGTTTGGGGAATTTGTACATATGGGAGATCATTTTCCTCCATGGGGTGCCCTTGAAGATTATCTATAATCGTGACATGTGGTTTATGTCATGATTATGGAGAGGCCTGAAGGAGACATTCAGGACCCACATGAGGATGGGTATAATCTTTCACCTCCATAAAAATGGGAATAGTGAGTTTATTATCCAATTATTGGAGTATATTTTGAGTTCTTGCATGTTAAACTTTGGCCGGAGCTAGGAGGATCACTTACCCTTGGTAGAGTTTGCATAAAACAATAGTTGACGCTCTACTATCATCATGGAACCTTCTTAGGCCCTATACATGAGACCTTTTAGGTCACCCTTCTATTAGAAAGTGATTGGTGAGACATCTATTGTGGGTCCATATTTGTTACATGCAACGATGGAGAAGAAACAGGCCATTCATGAGTGGATGAGGATTGTTTTTAGAAGGTATAAATCTTATGCAGATTGTCATCATAGGCCCATGGTGTTTGAGTAGGGAGACCATGTTTTCCTAAGAGTATCCCAATAATGAGGATTGTGGAGGGTTGGAAATGGAGTTAAGATATCCCCAATGTTCATTGAGTCATTTAAGATTATGCCAAGGGTTGGTGAGGTTGTTTACCACCTCACCCTACCCCCATAGCTGGAGTAGGTGCATGAATTTTTCCAAGTGTTGCAGATCATGAGATATGTGCATCACCTTGCTCACATCATCAACTAGGGAAATTTATAAATCAAGAATGGAGAAACCTTTGCAGATCACTTGGTATATATTTAGGATTAGAAAAATAGGACCATGAATGGATGGACCATCCCCTAGGTTTTCATGTTGTGGTAGCACAGGAACATGTAGGAGATCTCCTAAGAGTTGTAGATTTAAATGTGGGATCAGTATCCTGAGTTTTTTGTTTAGTTTTTACTTTTGGGGATAAAAATATTGAAGGAGTGAATGATTTAGAGTCCTTTGTTTTTTCTTTTAAGACTTTGAAATATTTCTACATATATTTCCTGATTCAGGAACTAAGACGGTATGTGATTTTAAGGTTTGATGTGCCCTGGATTAATTATATGAAAATATTAAATATATTTAATATTGTGTGTGAGAATTTTATTAAAGAATATGGGATAAATCTTAAATGTGATCTCAAATTAGAAATCTTAGACCATGTTAGAGTCTGAAATGCGTTGTTTACCCTAGGTGTGACCTAAAATAGATTACCATGGGGTGTTCGGATATCTCACCCATTGGTGGTATGTTTAGTTGGTTAATTAATTATATTAATTTAATTAGTTAACTATTTTAACCCAACTGAAATTTCTGTAATAATACTATTATAGTGATTTTCCTAGGGTTATCCTCATAATTCTGAGACTGTCAAGAGCTTCTCCTTTCTCCTTTCATTGGAGAATCACATTCGATGATGATGAAACTCTAGATTGGATAATACTGAGACATAGAAAACATAACAACTTCCTTTTATCATAGTAAAGTGTATTATTTAATGAAAAATTTTCCAATCATTAGGTCAAATTCATCACTTTTTGGATTACGCCCATTTTGATTACATTGATTGAGCAAATCAATCTCTTCCTTTGATCTATGCCAATTTTGGCCAGAGAATGCACCTGTGTATTGGTTTTTTAATAGGTTATTATTATTATCTAACTTGGATATCCCTATTTTTGATCATTTTATAAGAAATCTTGGCCAATTTTGGTTAAACATCTATTCTTTTCTCTTTCTCCCTCAATTTATTTGCATTCTTCACCAGTTCAAACCTGTGGTCCCAGCTTAATGTCTTTGGGTGGTATCGAGCCTGATTAGACCCCATAATTACAAAAAAAATCATTTTAAAGGGGAATATTGACAAATCAAGGATAGATATGGGTTTTCTGGGTTTTATAAGATAGTTTAATTGATTAAAGTTCAAATCATCAATATTGGTTGAAACCGAGGTATGTGGGATCGGGTGACAAACAAAAATCATGATGGAAACTATTTTATAACCATTTAATGGCCATAAATGATAGATCTGGACTTGATCCACTAATATTAGGAATCAATGAGGTGATATCTATGATATAATGGCCATATTAAAGGCATGGAACACAAATCTAGGAATCTAGGAAAACATTGACTACACGTTGTGTATCACAATGAACACATGGAGTATATACCCTGGAATTGGGGGCACGAGTTTATAGGTGATATAAGTATCACATGGAATGTGTTACCCCCACACTCCATGTGGGACCTCCACATGTTGTGTGATCCATGCACTGGAAGTGGACCATGTATTCTGAGAGTACACGGGCATGGGCATGACCAGACAAACACCATGTGCCCGAGTACATGGGAAGGACCCCATGTGGTAGTACACATCCCGAAACACAGTTGTGCACCAAAGTACACAGAAACATGGTAAAGTACATAGACATATTGTGGATGCATAGACATGGCCAAGCACATGGGTGGGACCCTGAGTGGCATGGGAACACTGCGTATATTCCCTACATGTCGTGTATCTCTACATGGTTAGTGATCTGTGTACCTCCAAGGTCATGGCCAAGCAATGGAGTGGGACCACACGTCATGTGGGTCCCCTCACACGTCGTGTACCACCTTTTTTATTTTAAATAAACTTAAATCTTCTGTATCTCCCTCATTTTAACTCGGATTTTGGCTCACGTGTAGCCAATCCTGAGTAGTTTTCCACCTAGAACAAGATGGTACCCTTAGTTGTTCCTTTTGAGATATGATGTAAAATGCTATGTGCATGGAGCTTATTAAGGTGACACCCTAATATGTAAGTGATCAAGAAGGATCAACAAAGGCTTCTTATAGAGTGGAACCCCTAGAAGTATGGGAACGGGTCCTCTACAGATACTTATAGATTGGACCCCCCCCCCCACCCTCTATTATATAGGGTGTGTTTCGTCATGAAATTAGAGTGGAGCCCCCCATTATCTTTTTTACGGTTCATATTCTTATCTATTTGAACCCCCTATCTGATAGGGTTCAGGTCCTCGATGACCAAATTTAAACACCCCCCTCCCCCCCATCATATTGGGTGTGTGTCCTCATGAAACCAGAGTGGAACAACATGTTAGCTTGGGTGTGGGTCCTCTAACTAATGACTGGAACCCCCTTATCAGATATGGAACAAATTCTCGATGACCATAGTGGAACCCCCCTATCACACCAGGGAACATGTCCTCGACTTATAGAGTGGACCCCCCAATCATCTTGGGTGTGGGTCCTCTACCTTCTATGTGGAACTCCCTATCAGATAGGGTTTGGATCCTTATGAAAATAGAGTATAACCCCATGCCCCTATCATCTTGGGTGTGGTTCCTCTATGGATACTTATATTGTAGAACCCACCTAACACACTAGGGCATGGGTCCTCTACTTGGAGTTTGTTCCCCCTCAGTTGTGCACCATAGTGATGAAGTGTGTTCCTTCACATGGTTACTTTTGAGAAGATATAAGAACCTGGTTCTTATTTTTTGGTACAGGTTTCTTCTTTTCTCTTTTCCTTAAGTGTTTTTATGAAAATATGTAAAATTGGAAAAATCCTCAATTTTGGAAGTACACGCTGTGTACTTTTTCCACATGTGGTGTACTTCTGGCCATGTGGAATGAGTACACATGGCGTGTGGCCATGTTGGCGGTGAAGGGTGTAGGATCCGACTACACGTCGTGTAGTGGTCCTTTACACGCCATGTAGTTAGTCGATAGGAAAATAGTAAGGCGATGGCCAGCTGTGCGGCAGTACACGTCGTGTACACATGAAGACACGTCGTGTAGTCATGTCGGCAGGTGAACAGTGTCGCGCTGGTGGGAAGCCGTGAGGGGAACAATTTAAAAATGGGAAGTACACACCGTGTACTTGGAAATACATGTCGTGTAATTTGTTTTTTTCACTTAAAATGGGAAGTATCCTCCCATGTTCACAGGGAAGGCTTAGAATCAGAGGAAGAAGCGGGAGGGGACGGCTGAACCTTTGAAGATCTGCCGAGTGTTTGTCTGGATCCATTTCTGCCTCGGGTGATCACATTGGAACCGTGCGGGTAAGCCCTCTCTTCTCATTGCGTGTTGTTTACCAATTATTTCCCTAACGAGTGTTATTTGAGGTTGAATAAAAGTTTTCTTACCTCAGATATACATCGTTCTTGGGTGTTTCTGGGATTGACGTTCACGTATATTGATCGTTGGCGTTTAAGGTAGGTGGCTTGGTGTTTATTTTTCCAACTGCTATGTGTTTTGTGTATTTTGGTACCACGAACCCATAATGGGGTGTCGTGTGGCTGAGGTCGTGACTAATTTTAACACCTAGAATTGTGTAGGTGATTAAATAGATGTAAAACTGTTTTTTGGGATCAGTTCTTGGATCTAGGACCACCCCAGGGGTGCGTTCCTCTGTTTAGCTGTTTGGCTAGGATACCCGTGGGTATGCCTCTAAAGTGATGATTGTAGAATTTCCTTGAGAGTAATTTCTTGCGAATGTTTATTTACATGTTGGGCATGGCCGGATTACCTATTTAGCCTGTGGGCAGTGTTGTGTTTAGCCTGTGTGAAGTGTACTACTTAACCTGTGGGAAACTTCTTCCGTGCCTGTGGGCAGCTGATTCTGTGCCTGTGAGTGACACTATTTACGCCTATGGGAAATTTTTGTGTGCCTATGGGTAGATTATTGTGTTGGATACTCTTTACCTAAGGGTAAGGGTTTACGTGTCTGAGGACTTTTGGATATTTACTTAGAATATTCATTGTGGTGATATTTTAAATAAAATGAATAAATGATATTAAAATGGCAATATAACTGGTTAAGTTAGTTACTTTTTAGTACCGCTTACTTTATTTCAATTTAATATTGCACACCGTTGTTTCATGATTTCACACAGTTGGGCACTGGCCTTTGGTGGGCACTTACTAGGAATTTATTTCTCATACCCTGTTTGGGTCACATTTTTCAGCCCAAAAAGATTATGTTTCTGCAGGTGTAGATAAGAGCAAGGGCCCTTATACAGGTACTTGATTGCTGCTGGGGTGTAGGAGAGCATGGGATTGAGCATTGGCTCATGATGTTGCGGGCTATTCTGTTCTTCCTTCTGTAATTGTATTTCAGTTATAATGTATTGTATTACAGTGTAACATGTTTTGGATATTTTCATATAATAGTGACATGCTGCATCTTCATATATATATATAATTGCTGGTTTCCCTTTTTTTGTTATCAGTTATTCATTTCAGTTATATATAATGTTGTTGCTCCACTGTTGTTGTATGTTTTATTCTTTCCGCTGCGCTATACTTTGACAAATGAGGGCATAGTTTCCCCACTATCAGACCTGGGCCCTCGTTGCTAGTCGGAAGCCTCTGGCATTTGGGGAAATGCGCTTGAGGTCACGTGGTGAACCGGGTTCGAGGAACCTGTTGAGTGGCACCCGGAACTGGGATGTTACAAAGTGGTATCAAAGGAGGTTCTTTTCTTTGACTTACTGTTTGGAGCCATAGTCAGGGATAGGACGAACGGTAGTTGGTAATAAGTTGTGCCCGGGCGTAGCTAACTCACGTATAGGGAAAATCCAATTTACCTCATGTTGCAATTTTACTGATTTTGCGATTTACAGTTGATTTGATTTCACCGTTGGGTGACGCACTTGAGATTGTGCTGGTTATATTTTATCTATGGGTTCTATTTAGTTGCAAACTGATGAGATGAGGGTATGCCATCTCATGTATCATATAGGAACATGCTAGAAATCACATGCCATGCATAGTTCCATGCCATGTAGGTGAATTATAATTTGCATGTTTTTGTGATAATTGTT
Organism: Viscum album; assembly: GCA_963277665.1. NCBI lineage: Eukaryota > Viridiplantae > Streptophyta > Magnoliopsida > Santalales > Viscaceae > Viscum > Viscum album. The sequence continues at coordinate 829,546,064 of OY728165.1, forward strand.
GTGCTAAAAAGAATGTTGTTGTGATAGCTGTTTGATAAATACCTGCTATGTGATAGGGTATTGTTGTGTAAGCTGGTTGAATGAATGGATGCCAAACTTTGGTTTTTGGGGAGTATGGTCCCCCTTTGACCAGAATTTGGTGGATAATTGACTGATTATGTTGTTATAATATAGATAAGATGTCAAACTTTGATTCATGGGGAGTATGGGCCCTCACAGATCGGAATTTGACACTTAGGTGTTGTTTTTCAGTGTTTTCTGGGTTCCGGGGTAGTTTCTGAGGCATATTGTCCGGAAGCCCAGTATACACGCTGTGTAGTAATTTAAACATGTCGTGTATGACCTTTTGTTTGGAAAGCAAAATAAAATTTTTGAGTACACGCCGTGTACCCTAAGTACACGCTGTGTGGTCTCTTCTGGTGTCACAAACCGTGTTGGCGGTGACACGGGGAAGGGAAGAGCATGGGGAGAACACGCCGTGTAGCTTTTGTACACGCCGTGTAGTAGCTTCCTGTGTCACAAACCGTGTGGGCGGCGACACAGGATAGAGAAAGACTTGGGTGAAACACGTCGTGTACCTTATGTACATGTTGTGTAGTGTTGACCCGGAGTCCAGCCATGTAACTAACAACACGGGTCGGTGAACACTTTTCTTGAACACGCCATGTCAATGATGGACACACCGTGTAGTGTGAGCCTTGTGTCTGGCGGTGTAACTAACAAAACGGGTCGGCGAAGCTCATTTAGTACATGTCGTGTACCTGTGGGACATGCCGTGTAGTCTTGTCCGAGGACAGACCGTGTGGACTTAGCCGTGTGGCTGGAAAACGGGGTGGTGTACACTCCATGTGTGGGTGTAACACGCCGTGTAGTGTCAATTTGAGTATTCGGTCGTGTCACAAATGAAACGGGTAGTTGGAAAATAACACCATACACGCCATGTAGATATTATACACGTCGTGTAGTTTTGTTTAACGGAAGTCGTGTGGCTTAGCCGTGTCGAAGGACCCGGGAAAGGGAAGGGAAGTCAAGTACAGGCTGTGTAGTAATTGTACACATCATGTATTCTTGTTTTGAAAATTTTGAAATTCCTTCTTCTTCTTGTTACCTTTGTGGTTCCTTCGTTTTCAGTCTCATTAATCTTGAATCTATGGTGTGTTTTTGACCTTGTAGTGTCATGCCGCCTAGACGACCGCCCGTTGTTCTCCAGGAGAGTGGTGAAGACTATACTCCAGAGATGGTGGGCCATGGACTACCAGTTGATCCTCCAGTAGAGCCAAATGTGGAACCATCCATTATACCGGACACAGGCGTGGACGTGCAGTTCCGTGAAGGCTTTATGCGGTTTATGAAGAGCTTTTAGGGAGCACCACAGGCTGCTACATCTATGGCCGAGCTGACATAGATCTTTCAGCAATAGCATCTGTCTACATTTTCAGGGGATGATGGACCATAGGCTGCGGAGTCTTGGCTGGGGTCGATGCAGACTGTTTTTGAGCATCTTGAGACGCCTCCAGGGTGAAGGGTCAAGCTCGCGACTTATATGATGTGTGATTCCGCCAAGAGGTGGTGGGATGTTACCACCCAGTCATAGCATCATAGAGACATGGCGTGGGAAGATTTTTAGGCAGTCTTCTATGAATTATTTTTCCAAGAGACACTGAGCGAAGACAGAGCTTGAGAGTTCATGAATCTGCAGTAGGGCGCTATGTTGGTGATGGACTATTCTTCTCACTTTACCGAGCTTCAGCGTTTTTCACCTGTTCTGGTGGGAGATGAGATGCTGAGAGCCAGGATCTTTGAGGATGGTCTCCGTTATGAAATCTGAGTGATGGTGAATGTTTTCAGGTTGCCTTCAGTACATGCTATTATGAACCAGACGGTGATTACAGAGAGGAATATGTGGGAATCGAGTGGTGTGGGCTAGGGTGGTTCAACACCAGTTACCGGTACTATTTCTGCTGGAAAGATGAAGAGACAGATAGACTTATCATAGGGTGGTACTACCAGTCAGAAGAATGCTTCAGGTGGCCAAGCCATGTGCTACCAGTGTGTTAGAGAGGGGTACAAGAGGCCACAGTTTCCACAAGACCCATTGGAGTGCCGAGCTTAAGGCAGGATGGGTCATCTGCAGCGCTTTTGTAGGGTGTTTCCACCGATGGCTAGTGAGAGGGGTTCTGTGCAGACTCCGCGTGCGGGAGCAGGACCAGCAGCTTCTTACCAGTCAGGGAACTGGAATACGTTAGGGCGTACAGGTAGAGATGGTGGTCATGGCCGTGGTAGCCAGACACCAGGATCTCAGAGGTAGCAGGGCAGGACAGCTCAGGGTAGCCAGGTTGTGTCGCAGGGCCATGGCACTAGGCAGGCATATGCTGTGCAACAGACCCAGCAGGAGTAGGATCACGGACCTTCTACAGTCAGAGGTACTATTCTAGTAGCTTCTATCTTATCTTCAGTACTTTTTAATATGGGTGCTACACATAGTTTCATATTTGTGCCCGTTTTGGAGAGTCTTGGGATCTATGTTTCTACTTCTTCTGATATCATGACACTAGACACTCCGTTGGGGACTAGAACGGCTGGTGTGAGTCAGTGCAAGGAGTTCCCCCTTAAGGTTGGTGTGTGTCACTTTATTTGGAACCTCTATGTCTTAGAGATGATATCTTATGACATCATTCTCGGGATGGACTGGTTGGTTCCCTTTCGAGCCTTTGTAGACTGCTATCTTCGCAGGGTGAGTTTCATGTCACTAGAGGGCGGAGAGTTTTTATACAAGGGTGAATGGGATGTTCAGGCGAGTTGAGCTGGACCAAAGAATCATGGGTAAGGTGGAGTCATAGCCCAGATTGGAAGATTATATCTGGATGATCAGGGGACATGTCAGATAGATTTCCCTCCAGTGGTTGATCGTTTCAGGGATGTCTTCCCGGATGACTTTTCAGGCCTACCTCCAGAGCGAGAGGTGGATTTCTCTATTGAGATTGTGCCAGGAGCAGCACCGGTGTCTATTCCTCCTTATAGGATGGCCACACCTAAGTTACAGGAGCTTAAGAGGCAGTTATATGAGTTACAGGAAAATGGTTTTATCTGACCCAGTACTTCTCTGTGGGGTTCTCCGGTCCTTTTTGTGAAGAAGGAGGACGGTACCCTCAGAATCTGTGTGGATTATCGGAAGATGAACCAATTGATGGTTAAGAAACTATATCCCTTGGCAAGGATTGATGATCTTTTTGATCAACTTCATGGAGCACGAGTGTTCTTGAAGATTGACTTGAGGTCAGGATATCATCAGCTATACGTGAGACCATTGGATATATCACTTATAGCTTTTCGGAGCAGATATGGTCTGTACGAATACTTGGTTATGCCGTTAGGACTCACAAATGCGCCAGTGGTTTTCATGGATCTAATGAATCGTGTGTTCCATCCGTATCTTGATTCTTTTGTGGTAGTATTCATGGATGACATCTTGGTGTACTCGCACACTCGACACGACCATGCCACCCATCTTGAGGTCATATTGAGTACACTGAGAGAGAATCGGTTGTATGTTAATCTCTCAAAGTGCCACTTTTGGATGGACCAGATTCACTTCCTGGGTCATATCATCTCAGAGGAAGGAGTTTTAGTAGACCCAGAGAAGGTGAGATCCATAGTTTCCTGGGAGCATCCTAAGAATGTGTTTGAGATACGGAGTTTCTTAGGGTTGGCTGGTTACTACAGACGCTTCATACAGGACTTCTCCTGCTTAGCAGCACCATTGACGGGTTTGACTAAGAATGGTGTGAAGTTCATTTGGTCGGAAGCTTACGAGACAGCCTTTCAGGATCTGAAAGGAAGGCTGACATCAGCACCAGTCCTGATACTCCCAGAGTAGGGGAAGAGCTATACAGTTTACTATGATGCATCAGGTATTGGGTTGGGAGCAGTGTTGATACAGGGCGATCGAGTCGTTGCGTACGGGTCTCGGCAATTAAGGCCACATGAGAGGAATTACCCGACGCATGATCTCGAGTTGGCTACAGTTGTGCATGAGTTGTGCTGTTGGAGACATTATCTATTGGGAGAATGTTTTGTGGTTTTCATCGGTCTCAAAAATATCTTTACTCAACGTGACTTGAATCTAAGGCAGCGAAGGTGGGTTGAATACCTTCAATCCTTTGATTTTGAGCTTTCCTATACACCTCGTAAAGGTAATGCAGTAGCTGATGCACTGAGCAGGAAGACTCAGACACAGGCAGTGCAGGAGGCCAGTGGTGAGTGGAAGCATATGGCTTTGTTCTCTGAGATGCATTTGGAGGTGCACGACAGTTAGGGGAAAACCAATCTTTCATCTTTAGCTGTGACTTCTACCCTCTTGGACAAAGTGAGGATGAGAAATCTATCTGATCCTGAAGGCCTAGTTCTACGAGAGTTGATGTCAAGTGAGGACCCTCCTCCTGGTTGGACAATAGGTGGTGATTAGTTTCTACGTTTCCATGGACGAGTATGGGTTTTAGGGGATATACGTGAGAAGCTGATGCAGGAGTTTCATGCTTCAACCTGGGCAGTTCATCCCAGGGTTACCAAGATGTACCGTGACTTGAGACGTCAGTACTGGTGGCCGGGTGTGAAGAGAGATGTGGCTGGTTTTGTTACGAGGTGTTCCACCTGTCAGCAGGTGAAGGCAGAGCACCAGAGACCAGTTGGTCTGTTACAGTAGTTACCCATTATGGAGTGAAAATGGGATGATGTCGCGATGGACTTCGTGACTGGGTTGCCAAGGTCACCTAGAGGCAATGATGTCACGTGGTTTGTTGTAGACATACTCACGAAGGTAGATCATTTTTTTCTGATCAAGGAGACCTTCGTAGTTGACGAGATCGAAAGGCTGTATATCCAAGAGATCGTATGTCTTAATGGGGTCCCTCATTCTATCATTTCAGATAGGGATGCCCGCTTTACATCTCGTTTCTGGTAGAGTTTTCAGAGGGCACTGGGTACACAGGTGCTTCTGAGCAAAACATACCACCCTCAGACCGATGGTCAGTCAGAGCGTACGATTCAGGTTCTAGAGGACATGTTGCGTACATGATTCCTAGACTTTGGTGGCTCTTGGGAGAAGCATATACCCCTAGTAGAGTTTTCCTACAATAACAGTTTCCAGGAAACTATAGAGATGGAACTTTATGAGGATTTATATGGTAGGCCATGCCGATCACCTTTGTGCTAGTTAGTGGCAGGTGAGGCAGCTTTACTGGGACCATGTCTCATGTAGGAGACTTCTGAGCAGGTCCAGTTGATTCAGAAGCAGATGGCTACCACACAGTCTCATCAGAAATCTTATGTTGATTGCCACAGATGACTTTTGGAGTTCATGGTTGGGGATCAGGTTTTCTTGCATGTTTCACCGAGGCTGGGACACAGGCAGATCAGAAGACAGGGTAAACTTTCACCGAGGTATGTGGGGCCATTTGAGATTCTGGAGAGATTTGGGCTGGTTTTCTATCGGTTTCAGTTACCTTATAGGTACCGGGCCATGCACGACGTCTTCCATGTATCTCAGTTGCACCGCTATCATTCAGACCCGTCTCACATCTTTCAGCCCGAGGAGTTCGAGCGTCAGGTGGATGTGTCCTTTGAGGAGTATCTGATTCGTATCATTGATAGGATCACGAAGGTTCTCCGAGGTCAGTTAGTTCCTCTCGTACGGGTGCTATGGCAGCATGGCCGAGTGCAGGACGAAACCTGGGAGTGGGAGACCGACGTACGTGCTCAATGGCTAGAGCTGTTCTGAGCTTTATCTTTGCCACCCTGGGAAGGGAAATTCGAGGATGAATTTCTTAAAGGGTGAAGTTTGTAGGTTCTTATTTTGAGGTACGGGTTTCTTCTTTTCTCTTTTCCTTAAGTGTTTTTATGAAAATATGGAAAATGGGAGAAATCCTAAATTTTGGAAGTACACGTCGTATACTTTTTCCACACGTCGTGTACTTATGGCCGTGTGGAATGAGTACATAGGGCGTGTGGCCATGTCGGCGATGAAGGGTGTAGAAACTGACTACACACCGTGTAGTGGTCCTTTACACGCCGTCTCGGCAGTCGGCATGAAAATAGTAAGGTGGTGGCCTGCTGTGCGGCAGTACATGCTATGTACTAATAAAGACATGCCGTGTAGTCATGTCTGCAGGTGAACAGTGTCGTGCTGGCGGGAATCCGCCAAGGGAACAGTTTAAAAAAGGGAAGTACACACTGTGTACTTGGAAATACACGTCGTGTACTTTGTTTTTTTCACTTAAAATGGGCAGTAGCCTCCCCTGTTCATAGGGAAGTCTTAGAACCAGAGGAAGGAGAGGGAGGGGATGGCCAAACCTTTGAAGATCTTCCGAGTGTTCGTCTGGAATCTGTTTCCACCTCGGGTGATCACGTTGGAACTGCGTGAGTAAGCCCTCTATTCTCCTTGCATGTTGCTTACCAATTCTTTCCCTAAAGGGAGTTATTTGAGGTTGAATGAAAGTTTTCTTACTTCATATCTACTCCATTCATGGGCGTTTCTGGGATCGACATTCACGTATATTGATTGTTGGTATTTAAGGTAGGTGGCTTGGTGTTTTTTTTTCAACTGCTGTGTGTTTTGTGTATTTTGGTACCACAAACCCTTGATGGTGTGTCATGTGGCTGAGGTAGTGACTAATTTTAACACCTAGAATTGTGTAGGTGATTAAATAGATGTAAAACTGTTGTTTGGGATCAGTGCTTGGATCTAAGACCACCCCGGGGGTGCGTTCCTTTATTTAGTCATTTGGCCAGGATACCCGTGGGTATGCCTCGAAAGTGATGATTGTAGAATTTCCTTGAGATTAATTTCTTGAGAATTTTTATTTACATGTTGGGCATGGCCCAGTTACCTGTTTAGCCTGTGGGAAGTGTTGTGTTTAGCCTATGGGCAGTGTACTACTTAGCCTGTGGGAAACTTCTTCTGTGCTTGTGGGCAGCTAATTCTGTGCCTGTGGAAGACACTATTTACGCCTGTGGGCAATTTCCGTGTGTCTGTGAGCATATTCTTGTGTTGGATACCCTTTAACTGAGGTTATGGGTTTACATGTATGAGGAATTTTGGTTGTTTACTTAGAATATTAACTATGGTGATATTTTAAATAAAATGAATAAATGATATTAAAATGGCAATATAACTGGTTAAGTTAGTTACTTTTCAGTACTGCTTACTTTATTGCAATTTACTATTAGACACTGTTGTTGCAAGCTTTCACACAATTGGGCATAAGCCTTTGGTGGGTGCCTACTGGGAATTTATTTCTCACATCCTGTTTGGGTCACGTTTTTCAGCCCAAACAGATTATGTTTCTATAGGTGTAGATAAGGGAAAGGGCCCTTATACAGGTACTTGATTCCTACTAGGTTGTAGGAGAGCATGGGACTGACCATTGACTCGTGATGCTGCGGGCTGTTCTGTTCTGCTTTCTGTACTTGTATTTCAGTTGTAATGTATTGTATTGTAGTGTAACATGTTTTGTCTATTTTCATAGAATAGTGACTTGCTGCATCTTCATATATATATATATATATATATAACTTTTGGTTTCCCTTTTTTTGTTATCAGTTATTCATTTCAGTAATATATACCGTTGTTGCTCCACTATTTTTGTATGTTTTATTATTTCCACTGCGCTACACTTTGATAAATGAGGGCATAGTTTCCCCACTATCAGACCTGGGCCCTCGCTGCTAGTCGGCAGCCTCTGGCGTTTGGGTAAATTCTCTTGAGGTCACGTGGTGAATTGGGTTCGGAGCACCCGTTGAGTGGCAGCCGTAACCGGGATGTTACAGAAGAAATGTGAGATGTTGGGCATCATTGATGGATTTTTGGAACTATGGGTGACTATGTTTCCTAGGCTGAGCTGTAATATGGATATCACCTTTCTCTATCATTTGGTATTCTTTTGACTGAGCATATATATATATATACACTTATGTATCTATACATTTGTATTTTTTTACTCTTAATTTATGGGTTGTGAAGATGTATGGGGTATGCCATATGATTTCTATATTTATCTTATCATGGTTGGATAAGTTTTCTCTCATGTTATGGGTGGAAAAGACTTGACATGTAGTTTATCAACACACTGTGTTGAGCCCCCTGTGCTTGGATGAGGTTACTCTCTCAATTTATTTGGGTTGATTTGTATCATGTTTACTACCTATTATCTTTTTATTCATATTGTTTCTCTTACTTATCTTCCATTAGTTTTGGGGGAATCCTACTGGGTATGTATATAATCACCTCTGCATGGTCTTTTCCCTCTCATGTCATGTCTTATATAGATGATGTAAAGGTCGGTGGTGGCTACTGAAGAGCTTAGGGATACCTAGTACTTTGGACCGCGTATAGCGGTCATAGCTTATAGATCAGGAGTTGGGCTCTCACATCATTTTACTTTCCAAAATTTTCAAGTTGGGATATATTTATATTAGGTCATGTGTTTGTATCCTTCACTTTTCAATTTTCATTTTCATACTCTTATATTGTTTAGAGTTTTTACTGTCATGGTTGTTCCTATTTCATTTTTTTCATCTTTTTTTATCCCTATACACTTTTGTATCTAGATGGATGTGTGTGTGCGCATAGAGGTACCTAGGAAAATTCCACCCCATGTTAGTTATGCCTTCAGTTCTAGTTTCCACCCCCTAGCCTATGGACATGAACTTGGGGTAGTTCTAGCACGAGCCTCAATTAGGGTTGGGTCATGACAAGTGGTTTTTGTGCTTTTATAGGGAGATTTTTGGTAGGGTGTTTTGGTTTCGGGGTCCATTTCCATCACCAAAACCAATACCTAATGGTTCCCTGAGCTTAGTTTGGTAGAGGTAGACAGATTCCGCACTAGCCTCAGCAGTAGTTCCTATTGATATTGTTTCAGCAGCATGGGCAGCTAGATTATACTCATATGTGGGGTTATGGGGAAGGTAGAGGCCAACCCCAGGATGTTACTCATGATTAAGGACCTCGACCAAAACATGGTCATGGAGATGGTCGTTAGTAGAGATTTAGAGGATCTGGGTATGGTTAGTTGCACACAGTGGACATGGAAGTGTCAAAGGGGCCATAGATCATCAGAGGTATGATTAGATTGTTTAGTACCCTATTTTATTCCTTGTTTGATTTAATATATTCTCACTCCTTTGTTTCACCAACTATAGTATGTTATTTGGGACTAGACATAGAGTGGATTTCCATACCCATGGTTTTGACTACACTAGTTTATGGCTATATTATCTTATTTGGTGTGTGTTGGGGGTGTGATCTTATGACGGGCCCATATCGATCACATTGAGATATTTTATTTCTATAGATGTAGTTATACAATGTTATCCTTATAATCAACTAGTTTTATTCCATACATGATGCTATCAAAAGATTCCATAGGAAAATCGTTTTTTCATATGTGGATGGATAGCATGTGATTTTCATTGGAGAGTGGCTTATTAGTTGGGAAGTCAGCATATAGAGCCCCTTTTTTATTTATTGGTTGAGTTTTATGTGGAATCATCTTGGGTTGGGATGCTAAAGGTCCCCAAGGTTTTTGGGGATTTTTTGGATGCTTTTCCCAAGTATTTTGTGATGTTACACCCTTAATGTGATGTTGAGTTTGGGATTGAATTTAATTCTGGTGCTTCATCAATTTCGATGGATCCTTATAAAATGGAACCTTTTGTGTTGTAGGATATGAGGATTCAGGTTGATGATATGATACAGAAGGGATTTATCAATCCCAGTGTGTTGTCACTAGGTTCACTAATGTTTTTCACCGACAAGTGGTAATTTGAGGTTTTGTATAGACTATTGGAGCTTGAATTTAGTAACAGTCAAGAATCATTACACTCTTCCAAGGATAGATAGTCTTTTAAAACAACTTATATGGGAGAGTTATTTTTCTAAGATTGATCTATAGTTTGGATATCACTATTTGAGGGTGAAGGAGAGTGATATCCCAAAGACTAAATTTAGATGCAGGTATAATCACTTTGAGTTTGTATCTATGTTGTTCGTTGTTATGAACACCCTAGTTGTGTTCTTGGGGATTATTAAATCCATGTTCTAGGAGTTCTTAGACTAGTTCATCATCAAATTAATCAATGATATCTTGATCTAATTGAGGTAAAATGAGGATCATGTTGAGTATCTCATATTTAACTTATAGGTTCTTTGATTCCACCATCTCTATGGAAAGTTTTCCAAGTGTAAATTTCATACATGAGAGATGCATTTCCTTGGGCATGTGGTGTCTCATAAGGGCATGGTAGTAGACCCATTGAAGGTCGAGGTAGTTTTTTCTTGGGGAGCACCCAAGAGTGTGGAGAGGTTTGTAGTTTCCTTGGTCTCATAGTCTATTATCAAAGGTTTTTTTCCAAATTTCTGTTAAGTTAAATCCATGTTGATAGTATTGACTAGAAAATACCAGGCTTTTGTGTGCACTGATCAATGACAAGAAGCAATTGGTTTCCTGAATGGGATGTTGGTCAATGCTTCAGTTTCCTATAGAGTGAGTAATGTTTGAGGTGTTTTGTGACACTTCCCATATTGGTTTGGGATTCATGATAATTCAAAATAGAGCAATTATATCTTACTAATCTAGGAATTTACATCCCTATGATCATAACTATTCCACTCGTGATCTGTATTTGGTAGTAGTGTTTTTTCTGAAATTTTAGCATCATTACCTCATTGGGGAGCACTTTTTGTTATTCATGGATCAAAAGAGATTGAGGTATATATTTTCTCTGCATGATCTAAATTTTTATTATTGGAGGTTGATATATCTTCTTAAAGATTGTGATTTTTAGATCACCTAATCCTTGATAAAAGGGAATTTTTTGGCCGATGCCTTGGGTAGGAAGTCGGGAAGGGATGTTGTTTGGGTGTCTGGGGATGCTTTGAGAGTAATGGAGGAGTTGTAATCCTTTCACTTAGATATAGGAATGGATAATGGTAGAGTTTGTTTGTTTCATGTGATTGGGTAGTCTTCTCTGATGTATCAAGTGGAGGAGTCTCAGTGAGGAGACTCCGAAGAAAAGGTGATGTGTGATTGTGTTGTGCATAGTGAATCTCCGGGTGGATGGTCAGAGGATGGCCAGAATTGAATGTTGTATCATGGGAGTTTATTTATTCTGTTATTGATGCATGGGGTTACTTCAATAGTTTCATATATCACCTTTTTTATTACTCCCAGAAGTTTCCAACATATACCATGGTTTGAGGATGCAGTTTTGGTGGCTCGGGATGAAATGGGGAGTGGCCGAGTTTGTGGAAAAGTGCTTGGTTTTCCAGTAGGTAAAGGCTGGGTATTATTTTATTTGTAGTTTATTTCATCCATTGGGTGTTCCTAAGTGTAAATGGGATGAAATATTTATGGATTTCATCACATTATTATCCTAATATCAGGGAGGTTGTGATGTTATCTGGGTGATCTTTGATCAATTGACAAAATCATCCCACTTCCTAGCAATCAAGGAGCCGGGTGTAGTGGATTATTTAATCAAGAGGTATGTGAATGAGGTGTTGTGTTTTGATAGAGTTATGAGATCCATTGTCTCATATCAGGATTCACATTTTACCTCAAAAGTATGGAGGGGATTGAAGCATGATTTTGGAACTCAATTATGCCTTAGAACTGCTTTCCACCCTCATACAGATGAGAAAACGGAACGAATTATCTAGATGTTAGAGGATATGTTACAGGTGTGTGTCATGGACTTTGGTGTATATTTGATATGAAACATTCCCTTGGTTTAGTTTTATTATAATAATATCTATCACTCTTATATTCGCATGGCTCCATTTGAGGATTTGTATAGGAGATCATGTCATTATCCATTGCGTTTAATAGAGGTTAGGGAGGTAGTAGTTCTAGGTCCTGATGTTGTGGAGAGAACAACAGATTAGTAATGAACATGTGATCTCTTCATTGACCACAAGAAGAGAATCAATTGTCACTTTATTGGCCAAAAATAGGAAGTAAAGTGGTTGTGGAAATCAACTTTATGTTGGGAAGAATTGGTCATGCAACCAGTGGATTGACTATGGGAATAAATGTTGTAATGTGTTGAAAATACCATAAGTGAAAATTTCAATCAACCATCTCAAGATAAAGTGGATAATTTATTACAAGATCAAAGTTATACAGCATGAACAAATCCATGATTCCATGAGCAGATATTTGTTAATCGACCATGAGTTCAATCAATCAATCAATCATGCTTGTATATTGAATCAACCACAAATAGAAAACTCAATCATCCATTATAATTTATTTTTCAAGCTACCAAAAGACTATAGGAGATGAAATTTGGATAAAATGGGGGGGTGATATTTCACCTGGAAAACCAAAATGATTTTTTCTAGATAATAACTATTTTAAGGATATCCAACAAAATTAGGGTGATGATGTTGAGATTGAAGATCAACCCAGAATAATTTTGGATGTCCCAAACTGAGAAAGTATTTGAAGAAGCAACTAGAGTTCACTTGAACCGAGTATACACAAAGTGATATAAACTATAACCTAGACAATTGAATATTATAGATACCAAAATTGAATCTGAGGATCAAATATTGAAGTTAAAGGTGGCCTAAACATGGCTGGAAATTACCTCAACACTACAAGAGTGCACTCATCAATAAGGATACCTGATAGCGATGAATTTAGTTGTATTATTACAAGTTATTTCTTATAGATATATGTTGAGATGGATGAAGTATATTCAATGAATGAATTGGAGATGAGTTCTTGTCATCGATCGATTTGATTAATGATCAACCAAACAAGAATACTGAAAAATGCTAAATATATTTGAGTTTTTACTATAGATATTGAAGAAGAGGATTCGAGATTCTCTGAAACTGAATATTGATGATGGATGAATCCAGGCTACCAAACCTAGATGAACTCAAATATTTAAATAAAATATGATTTTCCAGGAATGTTCAAATCTTGATGTTGGTTGGTGATTCAAGGTACGCCGAGGTCGAGGGGTGTCATTTCAATATGAGATAAAGATGTTGTTTTGTATTAGATTGATGTAGCTCAATCCATTTGGATGATGTTGTACTGAATGTCAGTGTCCTATACTACACACTATACCAAAACTCTCATGGGTTTAACTTGTTGGTGAGATCATTCGGGTTTTCATGGGACAAAAATCCCTTGCATTAGGGGTTTGGGGGATAAAGGTCCCAAAAAAATATAGGGAGTTGTAGCAACTCTTACAGACGATAGTAGATCTCACAAAGAAACACCAACATGGAACTATAGCAGTGGAAACTTTAGTCTATTTATTATAGCATATTTTACTTTGGATATAGTGTTCCTATAGCTTCATAGAATTCTAGCCACTGACCACAATAATATCTTGGACTTTGGTGGCCACAGCACTATAGCAGTGCAAACTTCTAACCACCATTCACTATAGCATAGTGGATTTACTTTGTGGTTGGTGGAATGATGCTTCATATTTTTATTATCTCATTAAATATTGGGTTTTGGTGTGTATTATTGAAACTTTAAAATATCCCTATAATTCTTCTCCTGTTTTTAGTGAAGTTATTCTGCCTCTCTTGAACATAAGAATTATTCCCAAACCACATAAATTGTTATGTCCATGTTCATATTTGTCTTCTTCTTTTATTTCTATCTTTTATTTATCTCTAAATCTCTATTTTTGTAATCCAAAATTTTATACAATAGTTTGATATCATTTCATCTTTCTATGTAAGTTCTAATATTTTGATGGGGGCCTCAGAGTACCCCATTGTAGCCGTAGAAAATACCTATTTGAATTCACATAATGTGATTCACTAATTACCTCAAAGGAGTCTATTTTTTCTCCTTGAAAATTGATCCATTCAAAGATAATATTACATTTAGGACATAGAACCCTTCTTTTATTGGAAAGTTTCATATGAACTAGTTGGATAAAGCTGAGATCATATTATCTCAATCAAATGATTGTTTATATGCATCATGAAGAAGGCGGGCCATCCAGTGATACACCGAGTGTGATTGAGTGGAGGATAAAGCTTCATGAATCAAGGGTGAATTACTAGTTTATATTAGTAAAAAATGGTCTATCAACATTGATGAGTAATCCCAAGTCAATTCTAGATAATTCTATAAAAAATAAGGCTACATAAATGTAAATGGTTCATACTACACAATACTCATAAAATGGATTGGGCAAGGGCTCAAGGTTGCATAGAGACCAAAATTGTAACATCCAATGCCTTCCCAACCCATTAATTTTATGATTTGTGTGGTTGGAGGTGTTTAGGGAAGGTTTTTGGAGTCTATGGTGGAGGCTATAGGTGCATAAGGGACACTGTAGGGAATACACATCATGTATTGTTTACACGATGTGAAATGGTGGTTTACTGGTTGAGTAATCAGCTGGTTCACAGCTTGTGAATTGTATAAGGTGGAAGTCTTGAGATGGATTACACATCATGTAAGTGTAACTCATGACATGTATTAAATAAAGGATGAGGTGAGATATTTTTTAGTGAAAGATGGAAATTTTTAAATACCCAAGTATTGTGCATCGTGTAATGGTTACAAGATATGAAACCAAAAGGATTTAATGTTTTAAGTTCTTTTCCCAACAAAAATTTCATTTATTCAGCCTCACCTCCTTATGAATTGTTTTTTATGATCCCTTGGTACTTTGATAGGATATTCTAACCCCCCTCCTCCCTCTTTGGTTTTTTGGTTTTTATGGATCACTGTCGTTGATTTTTGGTGAGTTTCTCCTCTTTCCTCGTGGTTTTATTTCATTATTCTCTTGGGGATTTTCTACAGAATTTTTTTTGGTTTGTGGTGTGAGTTGGGATTTTTTTATGATATTTGTGTGAAATGTATATTGATCTATGGTTTCACATGTCTATTTTTGGTTTGATAATATTTTTTATTCACCCTACAGTACGCAGGGAGTCGGCAAAGATTCTTTATGTTAGGAAATCCATGGTTTCTCTTTATTTTGTATCATGAGGGAGGGGTTTAATCTTTTTCATCTATGGGTTATGGTTATTCTAGATTAATAAAATATAAATAATTGGTTGATTTAATTTAAAGGGGAAAAGTTGTAATGATTCGCATGCTTTTATAGTTTTGTTATTATTGTCATATTGTGAATTGTATGGGCTTGATTCCCCACAGATAATTGTGGCCATTAGGGGATTTTGTTGTGTTGATTCAAATGTGTTGTGGAACCCTTGTTTTGTAGTTTTTTTGATATCACCCTAAAATGAATAATTGACTAACCAATTATATTTTTCTAATAAAATGGTTTCCTTATGATTATGGATTGTGTGATAATACCCCTAAAATAAAGTGGAATATGATATAAGCCCCTTTTGAAATTTTGTATAATGATCTTGATGTGTTTTGATGTGTGGATGTGCTTGTGGGATGGATGTGTGTGTCTGTGATGCGATGTGGGTCTGATGGGTGAGATGTGGCCATGATTTTTGGGTAGTGATGTGGTGGTTGTTTGGAAATTATTTTGGGGATGTGGGGTGATTGTTGTTTGTCCATGCTTTTGGGGTAGTGAGGTGGTGGTTATTTGGTTGTGGTTTTGGGGTGGTGAGGTGGTGGTTGTTTTTCCATGATTTTGGGGTAGTGAGGTGGTGGTTGTTTTCGCATTCTTTTAGGGTGGAGAGGTGATGGTGTGATGGGAATGATGGGCTACTTTTGATGTGTGGTTACTTTGTTCTAGATTCCTGGGTAGTGATGGAATAATTAATCGGTTAATAATGTTTTAAATATTTGGGGACTGGTTTGGTTAATGGGATGGAAATGACTAATTAACAAATAAAATGGATTTTGGGGTTAAATGTGGATGACTCTTAATAATGAAATGAATTGTCTGGATAATGAGAATTAGTTGGTAATGTGAAATATGGCTTGTGGCTTGTGTGGTATTATGCATTTAGAGGTGGCATAAAAAGTTATGATGTTGTGAGTTATTAGTGTTTGGTTGTGAACCCATAGGATGAGATTTTTTGGGAATATATGTATATACTTTTATATTCCTTGTGATTTCTTTATGCACCCGCCCACATTGTGAACTATGTGCCAACACCCGTATAGTCATGTGGGGGTGTTTTTACCAACATCTGATGAGGAGGATAGATGGATGGGTACCCACTCTATACAACTCTATATTTTAGGAAGAGGTTGGTATTTCATAGGTTGTGATGGTTAGAGGTCTGATAGTTCACTAGATGGTGGTTGTGATATCTCGGTTTCCTTTGGGTGAGATGTGATGTGGCTGTGTTTGTGGGGAAGCAAGCCCAGGTGTCTTTGGGTGAGTTGTGATGTAGCTTGAGTGTCTTCGGGTAGGAGGAGATGGGATGAGGTGGCTTACAATAGGGGTTGTTCGTGGTAGAAGGATGGGATGAGGTTTATGTACTTCATGTTCATGATACCCTACTACTCTGGTTATGGTTGTGGATGTGTTGTGGACTATATGTTTTCAAGTGATATGTGATGTGGTCATGCTTATGGGGGGGGAATCTGATGTGTTTATGGTCATGATATTATGTGATTTTGCTTGTGGGTTGGTGTGTTAATCAGAAGATATGGGAGCACCAGGACATATGATGTTGGGGTGTGAGAGCGGCATACCAGCAGAAAAGTGGTGTGGGGTACCCTTCATGGATGTGACTCATGTTATATTATATTACTTGGATTGAGTTATTTTGTGAGTGTACCTTGGTTAGGTTGGTATGGATAGTTAACATATTTATTTGTTTTTGGTTATTTTTTTTACTCATAGGTACATTAGTATACTTCTTTCACATGTTCACAGGAGACTTCGGTTTTCCAACTGACTATATTTGTATTCTCACCCTACATATATAAACAGATTTTTAGGTTTCTAGGAAGACTATATAGACCATTGTTAACACTCCATTTTATAACATGGATGAAAATGAGACAAAGGGAAATACCTTAAGGATAAGAGGAGAAGATAAATAAAGAAGGTCAAGGATTGAAAAGGCCTCAAAAGGCCATTTTCCCAGGTACCCCAAAGCATCAGCATCACTGAGGGTACCTACACGTCAGTTTGTGTGATCATCCTGTGTGATAGCCTACACAAGCCACCTAAGTTAGTTATCCCCTTCACCCAAGGTCCTATATTTTCTTATAAATAGGTCCTTGTGTTATTCATTTGAATGAATGGAAATTTCTCAAAGGCCTCCTAAATATTTTCTCTCCCTGGTCCTTCATTCAAGCCCTAAAAACCCTTCTGGGCAGCTTTCTATAACCTGAATAAGAGGGAATTAAATGGGGATAGTGAAACTAATGTCCTTCTAGGTTTTAAAATAAACAATACCTGCATGATGTACTCACTCACCCCATGGTTAGAAAACTCTAGCATGAGGTCCCCTTCCTTAACCAGAGACCTACACGAGCCACTTCTAGGAATACCTGTAGAGACACTTTAAGGATTGATCATGTTATTTCCCAAGTGTAGTGGTCTAGGTGGTCCATCACCCAGGGTAACACTAGCTTGCCTAGGAATACCAATGTGGAGCACCCCCTACATGAGCCTCCCTTATCTCACTAAAGCATACATTTGCAACCCTATTGGTTCGCCCTAACCTCCAACATACATGAGCCACTCATCAAGACTTATTCAAAGACATTCATAGTAGGTACTCTCCTCCTTTGTCTCCCTTTTTGGAGTGGGGACAAGTTGAAACCACCACTAAAGCTTTCGGACATACCCAACCATGGAAAGTGGCACACCAGTGTGTCCCCCATTTGGGTGTGTATTCCTATAGTCATAGGTTTCCTATAATATTTTGACTAAATAGTCAGGGTCTTCGGGGTGAATGTGAGTGTTTATCCCCATAGTCATGAGTACCCATACCCCAGGGATAGTGTCAGGAAGTTCCCAATCTTAGAAACAAGGGATAGTACAATGTATTACCCTTTTCATCTCTAAGACCCAAAGCCTCCAGTTCCTGGCTAGGAGGGTAAGGATTACACTTGATTTTCCATTCAACATGGAATGAGATCCGCATAACTCACTATGAGACTAATTTTAGAGAATCCCTCTTAGATTAATCCCCTAGACTTTCTTGAAGGAGGTTCCAATTTTTCTCCTCTCTTCCTCCTAGCCATTGGTTCAAAGAAGCAATGGGCACCAGAGTCCTCTCCCCTCTCTCCTACTTCCCTCATTACTCATTTTTTCACACCCTGAACCCATTCTCGGGTAAAGTGAAGAGAGGTGAGTTTCATACCCTCATCTTCTTCCACCATCACCGTATCCTATTCTACTAGAGGATGAATAGAAGTGTGTTTTATTCCAGATATTCTACTTCCTTATTTTCCATCACATTCAATCATGAATCATCTTAACTCATGTGGAAACAATGGATAGCCAAAATCTTGTAATCCACTCCATCAGGTGCATGTTATGGAAGGGGGTCATCCTTTGAATATTTTTCTCTCTTTCATTTAGATTGCATCCATAGGTGTGAGTCCTCAAGGCCATGTATCCAACTTAAGGAAAATGGATCATGTTGTTTCCTAGATATTTAGTTCTGTCTTGTTTCTCACACTGATCATGAATTGTTTAGTCTTAGATTTTGATGGTTGTCATGACATCCACATGATCCAAAACCTTGTGGGAATCCTCCTCAAGAGTAATCCCCAATTGTATCCCCATTTAATAGGGTAGCTTCAGTGCGTAGTCCTCAAGTAATGAACTATGATAACTCTGATTCTTCAAAGAATAAGGATACATATGATTTCCACCCAGGGATCGAGATCAATGGGAATACTCCTTATGAGAAATCCCCAAACATAATTCCCTTAATCTGGGAACCCTCCTTAGGAGTAAACCCTGAAAAAAGTCTCAAAATAACCATGAGTTCGTACATTCCTCATGGTACCTTTTACATGGCATCCTCTTTAGGAGTAATCCCCAAATTAATCTTTTCAAAATTACATAATCCCCTACAATACATAGCATAGGGCCTCCATAGGCATGGCTCCTCACAACCAAACTACATGGGCTTTGATTCCCATCCAAATGGGATGTGTAATAAGCCTCCATGAGGTCCAAACCCAATACCCCAAATCAACCATGTTCTATCTAGGACTCATTCTTGATATAGTTTAATTCAACATAGAAGTTCATATCAATTCTGGGTTCCCAAGGCTTCTTCAGCATAAGTCCCACACCAAACCTTGACTAGGAACCTTTTTCCTAGACGTCCTTATAGCATGGTGCTAAACTACATAGTTTGGACTTTATCACATAGCCCTAAAAGATATGATGTTTCCCTATTAAGTGGAACCAAACTATGTGGATTCGGATTCCTTTCATGAGGATATGTAGGAAGCCCATCACATGGGATCGATCCCAATATAAAAACAACTCTTGTCTCCTTGGATGATGATACACCCCATAGTACCCCATTGAGTTCCTGGAAAACCAGCATTGTTGTAATAATAACCAAAGAATCTCTAAGTTTTATATAAGAGGATACCATTAGTGGAGATCCTCAGATACATATAGATATCTCCATTGATGAAGAACCTCAGATACATATAGATTAATCTAAATTTTATGCATGTTAATAATTGATTGTTAACTGTGGGATGGTCTAAATCATACTTGGGAATCAATAAAGGATTCATGAACATATCTTAAATCTATAGGAGAGTCTTGTATTAGGAAATAATTCCCACAAAAGGGTTTTATGAGCCTAACCTTCCATCCTCTTAACAAAAGTGAGTTCTTAAGTATCATCATCCAAAACTTCCAAATGAGCACTTTACTTTAGAAAAAAGGACCCTCAAGGATATATAACTATTGGGTGTTTCTAGTTCCATCAACAAGACCATTGAAAACTGTTCATAAAAAATGGTGAACTCGACATGAATGATTTCACATGACTCACCCCCCAACAATCAATCATCAGAAGAATTGATTCTGAGGGAAACAAAAAATGGTGAACTCGGTGTGAATGATTTCACACAACTCACCTTATTACAATCAATCATTGTGAAAATGTGATTCTGATATAAATAAAAAATGGTGAACCTGATGTGAATCCTTAACCAAGATTATAGAGTCACCCATTTTTCAATCACCTTTCGCTAAAATTAAATAGGCCCAGATAAGACAATGGATCTTGCATGTGTTCATTAAAATGAGATGCTTCTTTGATAGGGTTTTCTTTTTTCATATATCTAGGAAATTTCTTCTAAGAACAATCTTCAATCTAATGGCATCCCTCCATATTTCACCAACACATTCCCTAGCTATAGCTCAGGCTGGTTCTTCATCCATGCAGAGGACGGTATCACCAACCCAACATCTTTAATGCTCGGTCTCAAACTCATTAGTCTGGTAATACCATAAAAAATTTATAATACCAACCCTAGAGGCCACTTGATAGTCCCTTTAGCTCGTAAATCCCCACCCATCATCCAGTCGATGACCGGTGGTCCTGAAGTAGACAACACCAACCATGTATTAAACCATTTGGGGAGCTTATCCCCAGAACTCAATAACCATTACCTACCATATTTCAAAAAGGTAGATCAAGATGCCACATATGGACCCGTCCAAAACTCATAGGGGTCCTTCTCAAGGTCTCCTTCTAGTAATCACTGCCACCAACTCCATACGGTAGTGATCCCTCAACATTATGAGGGTTTTGTCCATGGTTATCCAACCCAGATCCTTTAAAACTGGGCATGAAAGAAGGTCCTCCATGGGAAGAGACTGTTCACCAGGGAGTAGGCCCACACCCCTCTCCCATTTGGAGAAACCCACCATCCCAATTTGGTGTCAAATTGCGAATAGGCACATATACCCGTCTATATTCATTCAGCATGTCAGCAGACTCATCTGGAGGCATTCAAAGAAGATCTCTAAACAAATATGGTAAAAACCTAAAATAAAGTGAAAAAACTAAATGTATTCCCCAAGACATATATAATACTCATATGGAAACACCCAAATAGGTCATTTGGAAAGTCATTATAACAAGTAGGGAACATACTCAACTATCTACCCCCACACACAAGTACTGTAAGTATCCACTAGTTGGAAAGAGAGGAAAATATTAGGAACATAAACATAATATAGATATAGAATGGGAATATATATTAGTTATATTCACTGAATTCACCAAACATATCCTGAAAATGGTGAAGGGGCATACGTAAATCTCTACCCACATCCTACAAACTTGCCAAGACATCATAATGATGATAAGATTAGTGCTTGAGTGGAGGATACATAACTCTATCTCTAAAAATGGGGTGGATATTCATCAGGTCACCCAAGAATATACAAGCACCTATACTCCCATCTAGTAGGGTCATGGGGAAAACTTATAACACCCCAATATTTTGAGAATTATTATTTTTTAATTAATTTATCTTTTCAATATTTTTTTCATTTCACATCACACTAGAAATAGTTCTTTATATATATATATATATATATTAAAACACTAAGTCAAAAATTCCTTTCACACTCAATACCAACTTTCATTTCTCTACACACAATACCTACTTGGTTTGCACTATAAGCAACGCCGACTTAGCGTTCGATGCACGCAACACTGAGTTTCTATAAAATATATTTATATATATAGATATAATTAATTAAATGAGATAATTATAACCTAAACATAAAAAATAATTATTTTAATATAAATAAATACTCTCCAAATATTTTTTATAATTGTTTTATATTAATAAAACATATTGATAAGGAAAGATTAGATTTTTTTGTAGTCTTTTTATATAAAAAAATATCATTTTCGTAAATGGACCAATTTATAATAATAAAATTAATTTTAGAAACATTAAAATTTTAATTTGATAAAATAAAATTTATTCTTATATTCAGAATGTCAAAATTATTCGAGAGTAAATTTTTTTTATTTTTCTAAGAAACTTCATTTTTTTATAAATAATGAAAAATACTGCTTTTTAGTTATAAACTTATTTTTTTGTCTGATTAATAATTACTGATAAATTATATTATAAATATGTTTAAAGGTCACATTATATAAATATTACATCAATTAATAAAATTTAATTCATTATAATAAATTTCACTTTGAAACTGAATATAAAATCTTAACAAACTTTTGAACTTTTTTCTACTTTAAAACTCCATTATTTCATCCCTTCTATAGGATTAGCACTAATATAAATTTTTACACATCTATGATTTAAATTTAAAAAATAAAAAATAAAACATTTTATTCAGTATAATATATATATTCTAATAGTACCATGTAAATTTTTTACCAAAATTATTAGTAAATGTGATTAAAATTAATCACAGTAGTTATGTCCAAATTAAGCTTAATTAGGGACTGAACCTTAAAACTAAGGCCCAAATGACCTAGACACTTGTCAAAAACCCATTTTTGTCCATATTTTTTCCAAAAACCTTCCATTATTTAGTTTTTTTAGTTTTTTATTCCTTTTTTATGTAAGAACATGTGCACACCTAACTTGTTTCTATAAATTCTAAATGAGTCATTTTTCTTCCCTATAAAAGGCCACCACCTCTACCCTTTTCTCACACCTCTCAAAACATTTAAGTTATTCCAAGATCTACCCAATTAGACTCCCAAAAATCCATACATTGACTTTAAATCCTCCCTTTAGGCATAAATCTTCTCAAGGAATCCTTTTGGTATAAACCAAAAGGAGTTACCCGATTAAGAGGTAACGTCTTCTCTCAAGCTTCTTTCCTTTATTTTATTTCTCCACCCCCACCCCCTAGTATATTTATTACATTATTGTGTGAAAACACCATTATAATATATATAATATGATTTTTTTTATGAAAAGGGTCTAAACAACACTTATAAACACCTCCATCTAATGGATGTTGAACATATTGTTTCTGTGTATGGCGTACTACTGCCTCACAAAACAATGATTGTTCATTTCTCATTCACCATCAATCATGGTGGCCATTATAATGGAAACTCTATTTATATATGTCATATATTATATTTAATATTTATTTAGGATTATTTATTCCTTTTACAACACGCATCTATTTACTTTCCATTTGATGTTAATAGGGTAATCTCATTTGATGAAGTGTGGACTACCACCCCCTAAAAGCGATGTGATTCGTTCACACACCACATTGAATGTATTAAGGATGGTTTTAATGAAATTATATGATATATATTATATATAAATGATAGTTTAATAATGATACATATATATACATACATATATAAACATATTTCATTTACATACTTTCTTTCAATACAACAATAAAGACGGAAATAATGTTCATGCGTACGTACGACTTACCATCTCTATGAACGGTGTATTACATTTCATAATCATATATTATATAGATTATTATAATACACATATACCATATATACCTGATATTTATATCATGTTTCACATTCTGGAATCATGATATAATTATAAGGACTAAAGATGTAATAAATTAAGACACATGCAAAGAACAGAGTGAATTTTACCAGAAGTGAAACTTTAACATATGATCATTAATAAGCGTGTAATATAAGGTCATAATAAATCAATATATGATATTATGTACAACAATATGCTTCTATAAAATCTTTATAATAAACTTATATTTATTATACATGAAGCCTATATGAGTATAGAGAGAGTCAACACATAAGGTAAGGGGATTTCATCTCACTTTAAATTTCTATGAGATACAAGCTATGTTTTCCACTCTTTCCTTTTGTGTGGTGTATTTAATTCCCATGATTTTATTATATTTATATTTTACTTAAATTATTGGGTATTCATGTGATTATTTTATTATCCTTCTTTCATGGGGTTTAAGTTTCAAAAGTTACCAAATTGGTAAAATAATTATCTCAATTTGCCTTCTCTGAGACTCGTGTTTTGTTATGCACATAAACTCTTTTTTGAGGTGCATATACTTCCATTTTACATGAAATATCAGGAATATAAATATTTTTATGTTATTATATGCTTCATGTAATTTCCTTTCCTTACATGGAGAGCATGATCCCAATATACCAACTTATAAGAGTTTATTGAGGCAATCTCATTACTTTTCGAGATTGTTTATGTTTATGCTTCCTTTGATGAAATATTATGATCCATCTCTCAATAATATTCATGAGTTTACTTATCCTATATTATTTAATGATATAAGCTTGTATTTTTACCATTTTCTACTCTTTGGTATATAAGATAGTTAAAAAAGTGTTTTTCGGAAAGCCTGACTTTATCCTCTCTTCGGTAGGAAATCTATGTTCTCTAAAAAGGGTTTACAAGAATATTATAAAATTCCCCTATAATATCTAAAATAAATTTTTACCATTTTTTATTTTACCAATCTATTCAAGGGAATATTCTTTTTTCTTTATGAACAAGTTGCCTTTAAATCCTTTTTACAATGCAAAATGGATGTTCTTTTGACATCGTACGACATGTACGGATTTACCCATTATCATTTCCCTGATTCTCCCTTTGCATTGTTAAAAAAATTAATCTTTAAGAATAAAAATTTAAAAGAAATTTTCAACGAAAATTGCTTTCGAAATGGTTTTAAAATTATTTTATATGTTCTCATGTAAAATTGTTTTCAAAATGTTTTTTAAGTGTTATTTACAATTTTTCAAACTTATTTCTAAGAAATGTTTTTCAAAACGTTTTTAGGTTTCTTTTATAATTTTTTAGGAAAAATGATTTTCAAAAAAATTTCTATTTTTCTTTATAAGTTTTCAAATTATTTTAAAAGAAATTTTTTTCGATATTTTTTTAATCTTTCTTTAAAAGTTTTAAAGTGTTTTCAAATAATTTTTTTTTAAATGTTCTAAATCTTATTTTAAAAGTTTTCAAGGAAAAAGGTTTTCAAAATGATTTCATGTCTTATTTATAAGTTTTCAAGTTATTTTATAATAAAATGATTTTTAAATGGTTTTATGTATTAAAAATCCCATTTCAAACAAGAAATTATCTTTTCACCAAGAAACATTTTTAGAGGATATTTAAAAATTATTTTTCATCTAAAATGGAATCTATTGATGTTACTCATACCTTCTAGGAAATTATCTAAATGTTCCATTGATATCCTTTCTATTAATTAGTTATGATCAATGTCATGGTATTTATGAAAACCATTTCTCTTTTATGGGTTATAGGTATATGAAATCTGTTTCTATTTAATGGGTTATGATTTTTATGAAATGATTACGAAACCTATAACTCTTTCCATAGGTTATGATATGTTTACATGTTTTTTATACCCATTTCATTTTATGGGATATGATATGTTTTCTGGTACATGTATGTATGATTTCATTATGATATGGGTGAGACCTATATCTCCCTCCAATGTATTGGGTAAATATTTATATATGATGATATAGACAAGGTTACAATGAGGGTTCACTTGGTTCAGTAATATAGGGGTGGAACGAGGGTTTACTCAATTCAGTAATATAGGGCTGGAAAGAGGGTTTACTCAGTTCAATAATATAGGGTTGGAATGAGGGTACACTTTTTTCAGTAATATAAGGTTGGAATGAGGGTTTACTCAGTTCAGTAATAAATGGTTTGAATGAGGGTTTACTTAATTCAGTAATATAGGGATGGAATGAGGGTTCACTCGGTTCAGTAATACAGGGCTAGAACAGGGGTTCACCCGGTTCAGTAAAGGAATTTTTCCACTAATATGGTCTTGGAAGTGATTCCATGGCTACTATGGAGATCATATTATATGCTTGTGTGTTTTCCATAATTCCATGCTTTATTCCTATATTATGCTTTCATGGATTATTATCTCTATTTCATTATGATTTATGTCTTATGAACTACCAATATCTATGACATGATCTTGGTTATGATCTTTGATATGTAGGGTATGATCTTCTATTTTCATGATTACAAACTCATACCCTTATGATCATGTTTAGTCTTACATGTCTCTCTTTTTTACCCTTACTGAGTATTTGAGATCACCCCTTTTATGTTTTGTTTCCCCTAGGTTATGATGATATGTACTACATTTGATATGTATGAGATGGGTGTTAGTAAAGAAGAACCTAGTGGTAGATGATGCAACTCATATATATAACGATGTTTATGTTTCCATGTTTCCAAAGGCACTATACAAACTATGGTCTTTGGGAGTCTGTTTGTATAATGTTTAAATATTCTCCTAAAGTTATGTAATGTTAATGTTTATAAAATGGAGGGTTGCTATAGTTGTTATTAGAGAAAAGGAATAATTAACCTTTGGAAAATGATATGAGAAAACCTGAGTGAGATTCTTAGGTATATTTCTAAGTATATGTCAAGGGATATATCTAAGGATAAGTATAAGGATGAGTTAATGTTTATGAAAATGTCCTAGAATTTTGGTAAAGGATAGAGTGAGTGGTTTCCTTGAAATATATCTATATCTAGATACTATAGGTGGATGTGGCTCTATCGTAGATGTACCTAGGGGTAAAAAATCTATAAATATGTTTCGATCTTGGCTCAAGGTAATCTGGTACATGATAATGTTCCTTTCCGCACACCTGGTTTGACACTCTTGGGGGATATTATTTGAGAATTCACAAAATTTTCATGAATCATTATGAAGTATTTAAATATAAGTTGTATATGAATGACCTAGGATGAGCCTATGGTATCATATATTAAGGAAGGTGTCATGATTTAGATATGTTATAAGTAATTATTTTTATAACTATGTATTTTTCTTCTATATTAAGCAATGATCACACTATGTTTATGTTTTTAGTAAATGGGAGGAACCATAAGGAAGTAGTTTAATGTTGAATGTGATGGAAGATTTTATGATGAGAAGTTAAGTCGGACGATCACTATAGTGAAATATGTTGTGATCATGCCTAATCATTTTTCAAAAAACATGATTAGCAATGTTTACCTGAACCAACTCTTGGACTCATCAAGGAAGAGAGAGAAGGATTTCGTCGAGATTTTGGGTAATAGAGACCATGGAGTAAAGAAGATTTAGTTTAATTTGTGTCAATAATGTGGAAATAATCAACTAAGTGAATGTCTTATAGGAATAAGAAGGTATTTTTATTGTGGAAAAGGACACCAAGTAAGTGACTGCACGGAAAAAATGAAGAGTGTAGTTAATGAAATGGATGAGAAATATATCCTCCCTAACTCTTCATCAAAGGTTAAGTGTTTTAAGTTTAGATAAAATGGTCATTATACAACCCAATATTCCAAGAGGAATGTTCTTGAAGATAATTAGCAAGGTGGTGCGAGTAATGGTTACATTACTGATGATGAAGACATTGTAGATGAAATGTAAAAGCAAAGAGGTATTATGTAATAGGATGAGGTATCATTATTAATGGATTAACGATGAATTAATAAAATTATTTTTTTATTTTCATTCAAAAGTAATGAATGATGAAATATATAAGGATTTTTCTACTTTTTTTCTCAGTATTTACAAGTTTATGTTGGCTGGTGAAGTTATTTAATGACAAGATGATATTTTCACTAAGCGAAGGTAACCCTTAATATGTTTCTTATGATAAGATAATGTTGTATGGATAATGATTAATTGGATATGAATAAGTAAATTAGAAAATATTTATTACCTTGTAACAAATTAAGGACTTGTTTATAGTTGGTTTATGCTATCACTGATGAAGTTTACAAAATTTTTGGATTTAAGGAGTAAATCAAATATACTTTGGAATGACGAAGCATGCATGTTTTCCAAAAGTATTTATGGTAATTTAGGAGAATATATGATGATGGTATTCACATGTTTTGAATGAGATAACCATGAGCTAATTTTTGATATATAGGGGAATTAATGTTAAGTTGATTTCATGGAACTCTTTTTAAAGGTTTTGTTTTTCATCTTTGAGAAAGGTTATAAGGTTAACCGTTCATGAAAATTTTAAGTTGAACTTTGGAGGAATTATTTGTACATTTAGTTTGTATTGAAAAACTAGGTTCAAATATTATTTAGTGATTAACCTTATTTCAAGGATGTCCGTATTTTATATTTTCTGAAAAGGACATCATATATATCGGGTTACAACCAATCATGTTCGACAAGGCCACGGTTCTTAAACCCATGACCGAAGGATGACAAGGGTTTCCCGCCTACCACTGGCCTACACGATATCCTGGTTAATGTATATTTATTTTAAATGAATAAATATTTATGATTAACCATTAGTGTTAATTTTTATATTTATATATTAATGCATGTTGAGAGACAAATAGTTGGAATTTTCATTCTTTTATGATTCTTAAGATCTGGTAAAAGAGTATTTTAGTTATTTATGAATCAAAATTAATTTCTAGACATTAATTACATGAGGTAATTGTTGTATTATAAATTTTTAAAAGAAAAACCCAAGAATGAATTTTTTTTAGAATTTATCAAGAATTACTCAACATTCTAAAAGTGAACAAAAATTTTTCTTAATTCCTTAATTTTTATTGAGCCGATGGCCTTTTAAATCATAAAAAAATTTATGAATTTTATTCCCTAAACTTTAATTTGATCATTCACTTTTTTATTATTGATGACCTCAATCACTCCCTATAAATATTTATTCTTTTCCTCCATGTCCAATCTTGACTAACAACCTATGTTCTATGATATGGAAAACTAGTTATATGTTACTTTGTGTAACTGTTACGGTTACGAATTTCCCTTTTTAAGGGAAGTTTTAATATCCATTTTTATGATGTGGGTTTATATGAATGAAACTTTCAAGTATTAAACCTTTTATAACATAGAAAATTTTGGAGGTTGAAATTCATTTTAAAGGGGGCAGAATGTAACACCCTGATATTTTGAGAATTATTTTTTTCGAATTAATTTATCTTTTTAATATTTTTTCATTTCACATGAAACTAGAGATAGTTATATATATATATATATATATTAAAACACTAATTCAAACATTCCTTTCACACAAAATATCAACTTATCTTGCGACACATGAAATACCAACTTGGCTTGCACTATAAGAAATACTGACTTGGTGTTCGATGCACGCAACACTGAGTTTATATGGAACATCATTTTGTATATATATATAATTAATTAAATGAGATAATTATAATCTCACCATTAAACATAGTTATATTAATATTAATAAATACTTTAAAAATATTTTTTATAACTATTTTATATGAATAAAACATATTGATAATGAAAGATGAGATTTTTTAGTAAAGTCTTTTTTTGTTAAAAATATTGTTTTCTTGAATGGACTGATTTATAATAATAAAATTGATTTTAGAAACATTTATAAGATTAATTTCATAAAATAATCTTAATTTTTTTAATTCATAACATCAAAATTATCTTAGGGTGAATTTTTTGGATTTTTCAGAGAAGCTTAATTTTTTTGTGAATAGTGAAAAATATTTCTTTTTAATTAAAAACTACCTTTTTTCAAATTAATTATTAATGATTAATTATATTATAAATATTTTTTAAGGTCGAATTAGATAAATATTAAATATATTCATACAATTTAATTCATTATAATCAATTTCACTTGGAAACTGAATATAAAATCTTAATAAAATTTTGAACTTTTTCTTACTTTAAACCTCGTTATTTCGTCCCTTCTGTAGGATTAACAATAATTTAATTTTTCCACTTCTCTGATTTTAATTTAAAAAATATAACATACACCATTTTATTCAGTCTAATATATATATTCTAATAGGACAATGTTAATTTTTTACCAAAATTATTAGTAAAAGTTATTAAAATTAATCACAGTAGTTAAGGACAAATTAAGCTTAATTTGGGACTAAACCTTAAAATTAAGGGCCCAAATGACCTATAAACTTTTCAAAAACCCATTTTATGTCCATAGTTCGTCTATAAACCTTCCATTATTTAGTTTTGTTTTCTTTATTCCTTTTTTATGTAATAACATGTGAACACCTAAATTGTTTCTATAAATTCCAAATGAGTCATTTTCCTTCTATATAAAAGGCCGCCACCTCAATCCATTCCTCAAACCTCTAAAACCTTTTAAATTCGTCCATTACCTACACAAGTAGCCTAAAAAAATCCTCCATTAGACCTTGAATCATCACTTTGCTTAGAAAGATTCTCAAGGAAGCCTTTTGGCATAAACCAAAAGGAGTTACACAAATAAGAGGCAACGTCTTCTCTCAAGTTCCTTTATTTTATTTTCTTTATACACCCCATAAACTCTCTTTATTTCATTATTTTGTGAAAAAACAAGTATAAAAAATATACTATGATTTTTTTTATGCAAAGGTTCTGACCTACACTTATACTCACCTTCATCTAATGGATGTTGAACATATTGTTCCTATGTACGGTGAACTACTGCCTCCCGAAATGATGATTGTTAATTTCTACTTTACCACTAATCATGGTGGCCATTATGATGGAAAATATATTTATATATGTCATATATTATATTTAATATGTATTTTTTATTTTTTATTCCTTTTACATCACACATCTCTTTACTTTCTATTCGGTGTTAATATGATAATCATGTTTAAGGAAGTGTGGACTACCGCCCCCTCAAAGCAATGTGATTCGTTCACACACCACATGGAATGTATTGAGGATGGTTTTAATGAACATATTTGATATATATGATATATTAATGATAATTTAATAATTATATATATATATACATATATATACATATTTCATTTATATACTTTCTATCAATACAACAATAAAGATGGAAACAACGTTCATGTGTATGTATGGCTTACCGTCTCCATGAACGGTGCATTACATTCCATAATCCTATATTATATAGATTATTATAATACACATATACTGTATATAAATGATATTTATATCATGGTTTATGTTTTTGAATCATGATATAATTATAAGGAGCAAAGATGTAATAAATTAAGACACATGCAAAGAACAAAGTGAATTTTACCCGAAGTGAAACTTTAATATAGGATTGTTAACAAGTGGGTAATATAAGGTCATAATAAAACCACATATGGTATTATGTATAATAATATGATTCTATAAAATGTGTATAATAAACTTATATTTATTATACAGAAATCTTTTACGGTTATAGAGAGAGTCAAGACACAAGGTTAAGGTATTTAATCTCACTTTTAATTCTATGAGATATAAGTTATGTTCACCACCCTTTCCTTTTATGTGGTGTATGTACTGCCCATTATTGTATTAAATTTATATTTTACTTAAATTTAAGATTATTCACATTCCTATTTTATGATCCTTCTTTCATGGGGTTTATGTTTTAATAGTTACCAAATCGGTAAAAATGTTTTGTCTCAATTTTCCTTCTTTGAGACTCATGTATTATTATGCACATAAACTATTTTTAGAGGAGAATATAATTACATTTTAAATGACATATCATGAATATAAATATTTTCCTGATATTATATTCTTT
This sequence comes from Viscum album, assembly GCA_963277665.1. Classification (NCBI taxonomy): domain Eukaryota; kingdom Viridiplantae; phylum Streptophyta; class Magnoliopsida; order Santalales; family Viscaceae; genus Viscum; species Viscum album. Next base: position 829,577,553 of record OY728165.1, read on the forward strand.
ATTTAATTTCCTTTTATTACATAGAGATCATGATCCCAAGATACCAAGTTATAATAGTTTATTGAGACAATCTCATTACTTTTCGAGATTGTTTATGTTATGCTTCCTTTGATGAAATATTCTAATCCATATCTCAATATTATTCATCATTTTCCTTATACTTTGTTATTTTATGATATATTCATGTATTGTTACCAGTTTCTACTCTTTAGTACATAAGATAGTTAAGAAAGTCTTTTTAGGAAATCCTAACTTTACCCTCTCTTCGATCGGAAATAAATGTTCTCAAAAAAGGGTTTCCAAGAATATTATACAATTCCCCTATAATAAATAAAAGAAATTTTTACACTTTTTATTTTACCAATATATTCAAGGTAATATTCCTATATCTTTCGGAACAAGGCACTTTTCTATCCTTTTTACCATGCAAAAGGAATGTTCTTTTGACCTCGTACTTCATGTATTGATTTACCCGCCATCATTTCTTTGAAGCTACCTTTTAAATGTTAAAAATATTAACCTACAAGAAAATGTTATTAAAAGAAATTTTCAAGAAAAATTGTTTTAAAAATGGTTTTAAACTTATTTTATATGTTTTCATGGAAAACTATTTTCAAAATGTTTTTAGGTGTTATTAACAAGTTTTCAAAGTGATTTCAAAGAAATGGTTTTCAAAACATTTTCAAGATTCTTTTTATAAGTTTTCAAAAAAATGATTTTAAAAATGTTTTCAAGATTTTATTATAATTTTTCAAATTATTTTCAAATAAATTTTTTAAAAAAAAATTCAAGCTTTCGTTAAAAGTTTTCAAGTATTTTCAAAGAAATGGTTTTCAGAACATTTTCAATCTTTCTTTAAAAGTTTTCAAGTGTTTTCAAATAAAAAGGTTTTTAAAATGTTTTGAAGGTTATTTTAAAAAATTTCAAGGAAAAAGGTTTTCAAAGTGATTTCTGTCTTCTTTATAATTTTTCAAGGTATTTTATATGAAAAATATTTTCAAATGGTTTTATATATTAAAAATCATTTTTCAAAAAAGGAATGCTATTTTATTCAAGAAACTTTTTTAAATGATATTTAAAAATTATTTTCCCTCTAAGATGACATCTATTGATGTTACTCATACATTATAAGAAATTATCTAAAGGTTCCACTCATATAATTTCTATGAAGGAGTTGTGCTTAATGACATGGTATTTATGAAACCCATTTCTCCTTTATGGGTTATACGTATATGAAATATGTTTCTCTTTTATGAGTTATGCTTTTGATGAAATTATAACGAAACTTATAACTCTTTCCACATGTTATTATATGTTTACATGTTTATGATAACCATTTCATTTCATGGTTTATGATATGTTTTGTAGAACATATATATATGATTTAATTATGATATGGGTGGGACCTATATCTCCCTCCAATTCATTGGGTGAAGATTTATATCTCATGAGATAGACAAGGCTGGAACGAGGATTTACTCAGTTCAGTAATATAGGGATGGAATGAGGGTTTAATAGGTTCAGTAATATAGGGATATAATGAGGGTTTACTCAGTTCAATAATACAAGGATGTAAGGAGGGTTCACTCGGTTCAGTAATACAGGGCTATAATGAGGGTTTACTCAGTTCAGTAATACAGGGTTGGAACAATAGTTTACTCTATTCAGTAATATAGGGTTGGAATGAGGGTTCACTTGGTTCATTAATACAAGGCTAGAATGGGGGTTCACCCAATTCAGTAAAGGAAATTTTCCATTAATATGGCCTTTTTATTGATTCCTTGGATACTATGGAAATCATATTATATGCTTATGTGTTTTCCACAATTCCATGTTTTATTCTTATGTTATGCTTTCATGGATTATGCTCTCTATTTCATTATGATTCATGTCTTATGAACTGCTAATCTTTATGCCATGATCTCTATTATGATATTTGATATGTAGGGTATGATCTTTTATTTTCATAATCACATACTCATACCCTTATGATCATGTTTATTCTTACATGTTTCCCTTGTTTATCTTTATTGAACATTTGAGCTCACCCCTTTTATGTTTCCTTTACCCCAGGTTATGAGGATATGTACTATGTTTGATATATATAAGAAGGATGATAGTCAAGAAGAACCTAGTGAGAGATGATATAGCTCACATATTTATCGGTGTTTATGTTTCCATGTTTCCAAAGGCACTATACCAACTATGGTCTTCGGGCATCTATTTTTATAATTTTTAAGTATCTCGTAAAAGTTATGTAATGTTAATCTTTTAAAAAGAGTGGGTCACTATAAAACTCCCCCGCATTATATGAACAACCAAATTGAGAACATAAACTTGATCCTGCTGGAATTAATCAGTATATTATAATGGCCACTCCAATGTAGGAACAAACACCTTCCCATGAAGGCCAAATCCCCCAACATGTGTCCCCAGTAGCTCACAAGAAGACATCTAAAAAGAAGCCTCACCTAAGAAAACTGTAAAATCAAAAGTAGATCTACGATCCCACTTCACTTAATTCTGGAGTTCTTGAAGCCCTCAGACACTTATTTATGGCGTTTCAATATCCTATTTCCCATTACCAAATTACGAGAGTAGTAGTAGTAATTCTGAAGGTCCTCTACAGACACTTCACCATGAATACTTACTTCATGTCTACAATATGATCGATCTCAATAGCCTATATCCTAATGAGAGTTTTGGTAGCCCTCTGCATAGCTAGAAGATCAAGGAGTAAGAGGGTATTCCCCTTGTTGTATTCCACTATGGTGGTCCTCCCCATGATGGTGTTCACTTTTAAATTTCTCTCTGTAGTAGTATTTCATATTTTCAAGAGAATTATTCAATTAGAAGTGTAGTGGTGAGAAATCCATCCTATCATGACGCACTTTCAAAAACAAGGCCAATCATTTTTGATGTCTTGTCATTGGCAGGTGAAATCCTTTCTCAATTAGAATACATCCCAAGGTGATGGTCATTCTCTGAACCTCCTTTGGATCTCCTTCCTTACAACATATCAAAGGAAACCCCAACCAATATCACTGCTTATAATAAAGTATTCAGGAAGCATCCACTCTAGTTAGGACAGGTAGAGGAACCTCTAGTGAAAGATGAAGAAGAAATGCTAAACATAAGGAAATAGCTAGCTAAGGATGACATACCGATCATGTTTCGTCCTTTATCCACCACTCAATATAGCATTCCAAAGGAATTTTCGGAAGATTGGGTACAGGACATCCACCTAAACATATGGAAAACTCTTCATCACATAAAATAAAAGGTATTATCTCATGATGAGTATCGAAGTCACATAAAGTTAATAGAAGGGTTGCAATTCCAAATTGACCTGGTGTCCCTCCTGGATTCATGAAACCCAAAGATCAAGAAACAATAAGGATCCATTAAATGTCTATGCCTCAGCACATTAATGAGATTGTGATAACTAATTATTAATACCCTATCTAGTGTTCATATAAGAGGATGGGGTGCACATTGAGCTCTATATTTTCACCATGTTCCCTAATAAGAAAATCCCACCAAACATGGTGTCATTCAACTTCATAACTTTAGATCAACTCTAATAAATAGAATATGTTCATAACCAAAGACATGCTCAAAAAATTAGGCCTCGAACCACTCTCACCAACATCAGGCCAGAAGATAGTGGTCTGTTTAAATACTCTTTCATCAGGAATCTGAGAATATTGAGAAATCCTATCATTTAAGGGAAATTATCAATTACATAACATATATGTCATAAATAGAATAGTAATTTTTAGAGATGGGGGATTTAAGTGTGTGCTGAATGATCTATCCAGCCCACATTTGGATAAAACTCTATAGAATCATAAGATCATCCATAGTAGTATCAGCCATGACATTTCCATAGAAACCCCAACCCACAGGGATGATGTATTTTTTAACCCAACCCTCGAGGTCTGTAAACTAGGCCCGAAGGGTTTTGAAAGTAGAATGAGAATATCCCCAGCCCTTGGGGATGGAGGATTCTACACCTCAACAATCCTATTCTCAATGGTAATAAGTCTTCTCCTGATGAGGGGAAATGTATCATAATAGATCCTCCTAGTTCATCACATTTTATTATTCAGTACCATCACTTTGAACACGCACAACTGAATTATCTAGAAATTCCCTTCGGATTAATTTCTACTAAGAAGTTTCCAAAAAAATAAACAAAGGAGAGGACAAGGCCACATTGGGGTGAAGAAGAAGATAGTCTCACAAAGACACTGGTAGAGTGCCTTCAATACATTTCTTATCAGTGAATGTCATCAATGCCACCCTCACAGATTCTATAGAAAATGAGACCAATTCAGAGGGGTTAGAAGAGGAAGTTTTGGTTCATAATGTGGTCCACACTAAAACAAATTATGGAGGTGTGTTTATTCGAAACCATAGACTTTCCCTAAATTTGGTCACTCCCTTGAACAATCCATCATTACCTCTTATGAAGTCACCCAATAGGGAAAAATTTAAGGGTCAAAACTGTGCCTCACATTCCTTTAGGAGAGGTTAATGCCCTTTCTCTAGAGGAAATATTTTCTCAGCAAGAGTAAGATATGAAAGAATTATTAATACTCAATGAAAATCTACTATGAGACAACCTTCCTACTAGATATGATCTACAAGTAGATCCTCAGTTGACACTTCCATCTAGAACACCTCAATAAAGAGGTTTTTCCACAACAACTAAAGTAGATCTAGAACATCCATTCAATGTGGGATACCAACCACCAAAATATTTGGATTCTATAGTAGCAGACCAAGAATTCCCTCCATTGGATAGACATTAAAAATAGGGCTGAGCACATCCTTACCAACTTACCCTTATGGGATACCCATGGAAGATACCAGGAGTACTCATGTCAAAGAACCTACTGGTTGCCTCACCTATTCAGGCTTCAACTGCTACACCTTCCCATTCTTCGGCTCAACCAAACATTCCTCAAATTCTTATGAACACTATTGAGTCACTAATGTCTCGATTAAAACCCATAGATTAATTACATGTTACAATACTACTGAAAAAGAAACCTTATCCTAAATTTGTAGATCCAACTCTTCCCCCACCAAACTTTGGAAACCCCACATTCCAGTTTTTAATGGCTTGGGAGACCTAGATCAGCATTGGACACATTTCATCTCTCACTATGATTCCATGATGGGTACTCCTAAACAAAAGGAGGTGGTAAAAATCGGGTGCTTCATGCAATAAATACAAGAACCAACCCTTGTATAGTATACAAGTTTTCAGTCTCAGTCAATCATGGTGTGGGAAGACCTTCATCATAAGTTTCTCTTTTAGTTTATATCAACACTACAAAATAAAATAGTCTTCGATATCAAAAATTACAAACAATGGTATAATGAAAGGGTTTAAGATTTCATTACTTTGTGGAAAGGATTGAAATACTCTTTAAACCTACCACTCCCCCAATAAGTGTTGTTTCCCATCCATATAGTGAATCTTCATGATGATTTGTGCATGCTGGTTATCCCTATGAAATATTCAAGAGTGTTTTGGTACCCTTATATAATTTCTAAAAATGTATAATACTCCGTTATAGAGACTAATTTTAAGCCCCAAGTAATTCCATCAACTTGGGGAAAGAGAACTAGAAAATAAAATGTTGTTACTATTACACTTAAAAATCCCATGTACCCACTCCAACTTCAAATCCCTTACTATATCATGCCACTCAACCTACTAAGAGTAAGAAATAATTCCCGGCTCACCAGGATGATCAAAGAGATTAGAGGGAAAATAGTTTTAGGAGATGAAAAACAAGATCTATTCTTTATAAAATGAACAATTCCCTAGATACATCATCTTGGCATTAGAAAATAACTTGGTTAAGTTTCCAAATCCCAGGAATCCCCGAAAATAAGGTGATGTATAAATCCCAAACTATTTTTCATTCTTTAAAATGTTGGGTAACCATATCTAGGATTTTTTTTCAAATAATTCCTATAAAAGATGGTGTACTCTGGGAAAATGAAGCTAAAAATTTCTCCTTCTCAAGTTGTGTATGTTTCTACCACTAATCCAGAGGAGGAAAATTAATGGAAATAAGTAAAGAGAAAGAGTTTACAAAATTTCAGTGATTATTTGGACAAGAAAATGATCAACTGAACTCATTTTATCCTCTAAACATAGTTTTAACAGCTGACTGTGCCTTCGACCTCTTTCGCTACAACACATCCAACTTTGTTAACTACATAGTCTTTTAAAAGAAAACCCTATAAAAAGTGACATGGTCATAAGGGTAAGTAGAAAAACATAGTAATATGATCATGTTTCAAAGAAAAATATGTCTTTAAAATTAGTGGACTTCATTCCTATAGTCCCCAAAACATGGGCACCACCCCGCCAAATGGAAAAATAAGAATTGACCCATCAGAAAGAATCTTCATCATATGAGGATTTTATCTTCAATTCTATTAATTTTATTCACTTAATATATACCTTAATATATTATTATCATGATTATGAACCTAAATTCTCCACACATGATTGGGGAACTGGGGAAGAGGCTTTTAGAGTCGAGGATATAGGGGAAGACGCGGTCGTTCTAGGATTCACTAATTCAACCACGCCCATGCTCTAACCTTATATGCGGACAAAACTCATGGGAGATCTATCTAGGGATATAAAAAAACAAGGTAATTCCCTCATTCATGAAAGGGTCTTCTCTAGTGAAGTCATACTATAATATCTATTAGAGGATATTTCATCACCTAATCAACCCTGACGTGTAGACAGACCCAGCTGACCAAACCTGCTAAAAGTGAAATCACTTTCAACTACTATTCTAAGGGACAATCTATCTACATCAAAAACATTAGATCCCAAAGAACATGTGAAATAACATCCCCATGATAGGAAGTTCATACCTATGGATCATAAGTATGATGTTTTGAAGTAATTATCCCAAGTTTCAGCCATGTTTTCAATCATGGATGCTTTGAGTATATCAAAAGATCTCTAAGAAGCACTCATAGAGGCCTTATCGAGCCCTAGGGAGTTAGAGTTGAGGTTTAAATGTTTAAGTATATCATATAGATAATGATTCTGTAAAATTACATGTGTTCATCTACTTCACTGACCATGATGAGGACACTATCATACAAGGACATGTCAAACACTTGTATATATCAAGAAAGATAAATGACATTGATATCTGGTGAGCCTTTATTGAAAATAGATTAGGAGTAAACCTTATTATGGTATGGACACTTCTCCAATTGGGTCTCAATGAATATCACTTTTTCCCTCCACTCTAATGTTATAGTGTTGTGAAAAGAATGAGAAAGAGCCTCTTAGAAAGATAGCACTCAAAACTCAGTTCAAGGATCTCATTACCAACTCATAATTCATGGTTTTTCAGTGGGATACAGCCTTCAATAACCTACTGGGAAGACCTTGGCTACATCAGCATATGGCTCTTCCTTCTTCACACCACCATTGTCTCAAATATTTTTTCAATTGTCAAATTGGTACATTTCATGGTGATAAATCCCCATTCAAATCCTATAAATCACAATACATTGACGTAGGAATCTACCATAAAGAAGGGAAACATTACAAGGCTGATAATGTCACTCAGATCAATTCCCCAAATGTCTTGGAGATTATCTAAGATAACCCTTTCAAGAAAATCAATGTGTATTATGTTCTACACATTAATCAAATTGAAGGGGTGGGATGGAATTAAAGCACTCATTCAGTGACCTCTATAATATTAGCCATGAAAAATAAACCCGAAAGCATGAGAGAAGTCATTAACTCTCCAAGAAGTAATGAAATCCTGGATGAAAATGTCTTCATTACATCCCCCAAGATTCAGTAGATCCCTATTCTATTATCTAGTTTAGAATAATGTTTCAAAATAATGGAGAAAAATAAAAATACTCATTCCCAACCCATCGTCTCCTCCACAGAGATCTAGAAAGGTTTCGTTCCATCATTTGAGCCAGAAATGGTTGATTCTTCTTCCAGGTGTCCTAATATTGACTCCTCCCCTACTTCTAGGAATCTTGCTTCATTAACTACCTCTCATAAAAAGATGGAAGAGGTAAGGCATAGAGAAGAGGAAGAAGAATAAAACCTCGGGGATGCCCCTATATCATTCGAGTAAGGTTTCTCCACCACTATTGATGATCTTAGAGAAATAAATTTGGGTATGAAGGAAGATCCACAAACCACTCAGATCAGTGCGACCATGAATTATGAAGAACAGAAGGTATATACTTCCTTTATAAATAACAATCAGGATTTTTTTTCCTGGAACTACATATAGACGATATTCCTCGACCTCAAGGTGGCCACCCATCACTTGGATTTTCTATAAGATCATTGGGGACACAAACAAGCATCTAGAAGGACTCATCCAACTCACACCTCCAAAATTGAGGCTGAAGTGGAAAAGCTCATCAAGGAAAACCTCATAATAGAGGTAAAATATCCAAAATGTCTAGACAATATTTTCTAAATGAATAATAAGAATATGAATATCATAGTTTTCATTGACTTTAGAGATCTCAACTAACATTGTCTGAAATATGGCTTCACAGTTCCGATCACATAACTCTTAATTAATGTGATAGATGGTTATCAATCTCTCTCCTTAGTGGAAAGATATTTAGGGTATAACCAAATCTGGATGGCCTTAGAAGATAAAGAAATTATGGACTTTAGATCCCCCTAAGGGGTATTCTACTATAAGGTAATTCCTTTTGTCTTAAATAATTTCAGTTCCACATACCAAAATTCCATGCATCACATCTTCAAACCCTTCTTGGGAAAGTTTTTTGAATGCTACATTGATAATATATTGGTCAAGTCTTGATAAAATTATGACCACTTGGATAACTTAGAAACCATATTCAATAAGTTGTGATAACATAGCTTGAATATGAACCCCATGAAATGAAATTTTGGAGTAACCTTAGGGAATTTTATTAGCTTTATTGTATGCCATCATGGCATTGAAGCTGATTTGGAGAAAATGAAATCTATCCTTGGAATGGAACCTCCTAGAAACCTCAAAGAGTTGATAGGACTTCAAGGACACTTGGCCTACATCCGGTTCTTTAGAACCAACCTTGCAAGAAAGTTTTTTCCCTTAACCAACCTATTGAATAAGGGGGTCACATATCAATGGATCAATGACTATTAGGAATCATTTTATAACCTCAAGAAATATCTATTGAGTCCACTAGTATTAATTCCACCTATAGTGGTAAATCCACTCATTATTTATGTGATATCCTTGAAGCAATCATTGGGGGATTTCCATGCACAAAATAATGATACTAGGGATGAAAAAAATTTTATTATCTTAGTTGAACCATGATTGATGCAGAGACTTGTTATTAAGGTATCGAGAAAAGATGTTTGGCATTGATATTCATGGTCTAGAAGATAAATAATTATCTACAACACCATGAGTTCTACTTGGTTTCTCACAATAACCTACTCAAACTTATCCCTAGTCATCCTATACTGACAAGATGTCTGATGTGATGGGTAGTTATTCTGAAGTAGTTGTATATACAGTTCATGCCTCAGAAAGTAGTGAAAGTTCAAGCCTTAGTATATTTCCTTGACAATCACCCAACTAGATAAGAGATTCCATTTAATATTAAACTATCAGATGAATATATATTCTATTTTTAATGTGGTCCCCAAACATGGTAAATGTATTCTGATAGTGTATCCAGGATCCAAACGGGGAAGAGTATGGAAGACCCTAAGCTCAACAAAGCTGGGTTGGGGGTTGTGCTTGTTTCCCCATAGAATTTAGTGTTTTTGTACTTCTTCATATTATCATAAGGTTGTACCAACAATGATTTTGAATATCGATCTGTCATTGCAAGCATAGAATTGGTGATCCAAATACCATTAAATCACCTAGAGGTGAAAGGAAACTTAGAGATTTTAATCAAACATATCCATAGGGATTACTACATCATAAAATAAGAGTTTATTTCCCTTATTGACTATGTATAAGGGTTCATGGTAGAATTACCCTTGGAGAAAACATTAACTCACATACTTCCATCACAAATCACCTAGGAAGATGCATTGAAACATACACCAACAACACTGGCAGATCCAAAAAGGGATGAAAAAGTCATCAGCATCTTTCATCGCCAAATTGTTTCACCTTTTATTCCAATTAAAGAAAAATAGATTAACAAAGTCCACCCCATCCATGAATTGTATGGTATTACTACTAGGTGGATGACAACCATCATGGATTTCCTCCAAAATGGAGTACTCCCACTAGATAGAGTTGGGAAAGAAAAAATATGATGGAGAGAAAAAAACTTAACCCTCTATGATGGACTAAATCACTAGAAAGTCCTCTACAAATGAGGATTAGATGGAGTCCTTATATGCATTGATGTATTAGAGACTAAAACTATTATGAATGAAGTACACATTGGGGTCAGTGGTTCCCATCGGTCTAGATACAAGATTTTCCACCAAATCTGAAGACTTGGGTATTACTGGCCCATAGTGACACAAGATTTCATAGAATTCTCCAAGAAATTTCATTCTTATAAAGTTAATTAAAACCTCATCCATCAACCCCCATAGTTTCTACATATAGATAAATACTCATGGCCATTATTCATATGGGGAATTGATGTTGTGGTGAAATACTCTCTAGCTACGAACAAGCAGTTCAAGTACATCCTTACTGCTACTGATTTCTTCTCTAAATGGGATAATTCGACACACATCAAAGAAGTCGAGGCCAAAATAATTTTCATCTTCATGAAAGACAACGTCATTATCAGATTTGGTGTCCCTCATGCAATACTGGTAAAAAAAGGTACCAAATTTTGATATGCTAAGCTGGAATATATATATCAGGAATATAATATCAAAATCAACCATTCATCTCACTATCATGCAAAAACTAATGGATAGATATAGGCCTTTAATAAGACCTTATAAAACATACTATAGAAGATGGTGGATAAAGATAAAAAGTCTTGTCCTGACAAGATCTTGAATTCCTTATGGGATTACTGGACAACAACTCGTACAGCTACTTAGGAAACCTCATATTCATTAATATATGGAACAAAAATAGTCTTTCCCATTATGGTTTAGTTTCCATTTATATGTGTTCCTATATGTGATCAGCTATCTGCAAATGAGAAACCCCAGAAACTACTAGATGAATTGGAGTGACTGGATGAAGAAAAAAAATTGCATACCTAACATCACTTGACTGTCTACTAGAATAAAATTTTAAAATCTTTTAATAAGTTGGTATGCCTCCATTAATTCCTCCAAGGAGAATTGGTGTTGGTCCTTAGGAATCCAATGATACCAAGAAAGAAAATTCCACAGCTTGATCCAATGTGAGAGGGAACTTACTCCATACATAAGGTTCACTCTAAAGAAGAATATTCTGTGATCTAAATGGATTGAGAGCTCATTAAAACTCCAATAAATGCAAGGTTCCTGAAGAAAGATTTTGTATAATCACATGAAATTCTTCCTAGTTGTAGGATATTAAACTATAGAGTACCATATACGTCCCAAATGAAAGATGTTAAATTGTGTAGTTGGTCTTTGTCACACAACCATAAAATTCATGACATAACATCCATGTTGCACAATGTTAAACTATATAGCATCATCGTACTTATCAAATGAAGATAAAATTCAGTAAATAAGGTCCTAGTAACATGACTTAAAACTATAATACACTCTTCATCCTCGTCGCATAATTTTAGACTGTATGATCTGTTCAAGAACTATGTGTGGCTTCATTCTCATCCCAATGGGATACATAGTGACACTTGAATCTCCAGTCCTAGTTTCAGCCACAATAAAATATGTATTACCAATTTTCCATGTGTATGAATCTGATTGACATAGGGGACCTTTTCAAGAACTACGTGTAGCTTGATTCTTTCTCTAACATGATATGTAGTGACACCTAGGTCATATCCCCTAGTCCAGCTCCAACATGAATTTCATGTCATTTGACCCAATATCCTTACTACATAACATTAAACTAAATGTTTCTTAAAGAACTAGGGGTGTATTGATTATAATTCCAATTAGATATGTATTAATTTTGAGATCTCTGATCTTGGTTCTAGCCACAACCATAAATAAAAATCCCCCCTTTACTGGTTTACAAACCAGATCTGCATAAGGAATTTTATTTTCTGAACATATGGCTTAATTCTCATTACAATGAGATACATAGTGACCCCTAGACCTCGTGTCTTAGGCCCAACCACTATTCTGGAAAATATTAAAGCCCCATTTTCTCACTTCAAATCCTAGTTGATGTGGGAAAAAAAATTTCAAGCACTACATGTGGATTGATTCTTCCTCCCGCAAGATATATAGTGATGCCTAGATTTCCATACTTGGGCCTAGCCACAACATTTCAGTTATTTCATGAAAATTTACCTATGTCCTTACCTCATGATATTGAAATTAATGTGATTTCAAGAACTACTTATGACTTGATCTTCATCCTAATTAGATACCTGGTGATGCATGGATCATATCTCTTGTCCCAGCCACCATAGAATCTAAATTCCCTTATCCTTCATTTGTGTTGCCTTTATGTCATGGAAGAAACTTTTTACCCTCCTTGTTTATCATAATGAGAATATCTCACATGGGATTAGGATAATTGGTAAAAATATCCACTGTATAAGTAAGGCATATCAATTCACATTGGTGGTTACCATGGTCCTGGCTATAAGACCTTAAAAGGCATAATAGATCTCCTCATCGCATGATAATAAACTACACAATATCTTCAAGAACTACATGTGGATTGATTCTAATTATAATGGGATATGTATTGATGTTCATATCTTCAATATTAGGCCCATCTGCATCAGAATAAGGTGAATTCCCTAATTCTTCCATGTATGAGTTAGATCTACATGGCGGGATCTAATATGAGTTCTCATCCTATGCATGAACCCATATCCAAAACCCCCTATGTCCTCCACAAATAAATTTAATCAGGGTGGGGGATTTTATTTTAGAACTATGCATGTCTTGATTCTTGTTTTCACACGATACGTAGTGATTCTTGGTTTCTATTCCCTAGACCAGCCTCAGTATTCCCTCACTCTTCATGTTGATACGCCTTCATCATTACCATATGAAGTTAAACTAAATGCCTAATGTTCCAACCTTACGACTTTAAACTGAATGGTACCTTCGAAACTACATGTGGCTTAATTATCATTCTAATGATATATGTACTGATTCCGAGTCTCCATGTCCTAGTCCTAGTCATAGGCTAAAGAAGAACTACCCACTCTCCTATGTACGAACAAATATATATGTAGGAGCTCTAAATTTTTATCCCTTCATTAAAGGATCCATTGAAAAAATAGGGATGTACCCCTTCTATATTTGAGTCAAATCTAGGTAAGGGACTCTACACATCATGGCCCAAATCATTCCAAACGTTTCATCTATGCTCGGATATATCCCTTTTCATGTTATACTCCTAATCTTGGACACTTTTGGATCTCCATAATCTTTCTCCAACTCCTTGTGTTAAAATTTCTGATGCCTGAGGACTTTTTTTCTTGACTATGTTGTAACATGCCCTATAAGGCTTTTCATAAGATGATCACATATTTTAGGCCATATCAACCAAGGTATTCCATTATTTAATATGTTTTATGTGCCCTATTTTGAATTTTATAAAACATCTCACAAAATAGGTTTGTCAATTAGTGGTAACTCCATCCTCTAGAGAAGCCTCTTTTGTCACCATCATCTTTGAAGAAATTATATTGGAACCCATGATTTGAATTCGGTATATGGTCATGTCCCATATAATTATCACATATTCTTTCTCTCGATCCAAGAACCACTAATACAATGGTTTAGAATTTCATCCCTCATTCCATAAGCATGCTGAAACAATCTTGGTTAGATAGGACACATGTCACCTATTGTTTCCATAATGTTATTGTCCTAATAATATGGCCTAAAACTATAGGTACCTTATCTCCCTTCACCTAGTTCGTACCTACATAGAAAACATATTCCCCTAACTCTTTGAAATTTTGACTTGAAATTACCCTTTCGTGTTTAGGTACTTTCCTCCCACCAGCCAAAATTTGTGCCTTGGAAAATCCAAATCTTTAACAACATCCATCATCTTTTAGTAATAAAATTTTATAATTCTTGAAAATATCTTTTATTGAATATTTTGTAACATTCCCCAAATGTCTTTACAAAAAACAACCCATAAAATGGGTTTTTCAACCAAAGGATATCACAATTGACTATGCTGTAAAATGCCCCGATTAACTTTGCATAAAATATCCCACATATGGGTTTTCCAATCCATGGTAACTTTATTCTGAGGAGAAACCTCCTCTAACACCATAACACCTTTTTACTCATACCACTTTTAAGATCTGGAGATCCCCAGGTTACATCTTACGATAACTTCCTCTTCTAAAACCTAAATATGGTAGCACATTTCTAGATAAATTACCAAGAATGGGAGAACCATAAACCTTTTGGTAAAATATAAAGACCTTAAATTATATCCCCCATAATTTCCTTATTGTATGACTTTAAACTAAAGAGCATAATTTCATTGTTTTATAACATTAAACTTCATAGAATAATTTCCTAGTCAGAAGACATTAAACTGTACAACAATGTTCTCACCGTAAGATGTTAAACTACATGGTCAGTGTCCAGATCGCATGACATTAAACTGCATTATACTTTTTCCCTTGAAAAAAGGGGTATTCTCCCCGAACATAAACCATATAAAAAATACACCCTCCTTCACTTGAGATAAATTTGTATAGGAGTGGTTTCCCATTCATGGATAATGCCAATACAAATATTCCCTTAATTCTTAGACACCTTCCTTTAGAAAAAAACACCCATCATGGTCTTGATAAATATGAATCTCAATAAACTCCTTTCAACCATAAGTAATATAAATTCATAATTTTTGAGAAATTATTTTCCTAAATATGTTGCAATACGCCCCATCTGTCTCTATATAAAGGAGCCTACAAATGGGTTTTTCAACCAATGGTAACTTTTTCCTCAGAAGAGACATCATATATTATCTAATATCCTATTTTAGATTTAGGAACCAAAAAATCATGGCTCAATATTCTCTAATAGATATCTAAAGAATGTCAAAACATTCTTATCCCACAAAACCCTATTTGGGTCATTATTTCAAAACTTATGTTCAAAGATGTTCAACCTAAAACACTAGCCTTATTAGTCTGATTTGCATGACTTTAAAATTCCCATGAAATAAGATTTAGAGCTCACCAAATTAAAAATACATAAAGGGAACTATGAAAAAAAAGTTGAGTCTCAGTTCACTAAACATGTGTTATGCATGGTTTAGACAAAATATCGAGGGATAAAAATATAAAAGGAACAAAACATATTAGATTAAAAACCTAAAAAGGGTAGCCTAAACAAAATCTCATTCTCACCTACTAAGTCTTCCTTATATCAATATTTGAAAAAAGTTAGGGAAATGACACAAAAATACACAAAGTTTTTAGGGTTTTCCATATAACCCTATAAATAGTCTGACCATGCTCATTAGTCCCCATGGATTAGGTAAAAAATAAGATCATTTACCCATCACATTTATTTGGTTATAACTAGCTGATACAAATATAATTTCTACTATGAAAATTTGTTTCAATGTTATGTTATGATCATAGGAGGAAGACAAGGATGAAGAAATAGATGATTAAAAACAAAATTATTTACATTTATGAGGTAATAAATAATAGGAGCATCCACAAGATGAATTATCTGTGTCATAATTTACAAGAGACCATCAACATAACTCTTTATCTGTTGAATGGCCTCCTAATCCCAATTAGCTTCTTGTTGAATCCTAGTAAATCAAATGGATTCTGTCTCCTTGTCCTAGTGAAGTGTGTCTTTTGCATCTTCCATGATAGATTACCCTTCAGTTTGTGATTCTTCTAAAGATTGGTGGAGTTTTGTGAGCTCCCCTTGAGCGGCATCCAACTCCTACTAAAGTAGTGACACTTGAATGGTTTTATCATTAATTCTAAATTTACATTTCATCATATTATTGATATGGTTAGCCTCTACTTGGGATAATGCAGCCTTGAGATCATCAGCATTACCTTTATGATTTCATTTTTAATCTTGTTCTCTCATGCCCATTTGCGAAAGATCTCCTTCACTGGGAATGAATCATGTGGTAATCAAATCGTCCATATCCCATCATACTAAAAAAAGAATAAAAATCTATAGATTCATGAAGGTAGGTATTTAAGGGGATTCTTAAGGACCATTCTCCATATATCCCTACAATCCTCACATAATGTGATAAAAAGTGCATTTTCAGCTCCAAATTTGACTTGGATCCACTGTTAGAGGGAGAAATGTACTCCAGGATCAGTGCACTTATTAAAGCACCCCACCCCATCCCCTCCTGGATAATAATGGTTTTTTGTTCTGGTAATAACTATATTGGTGTAGAAGCTTCTCCCTCAAACCCAACTATGGGTATTTATGTTGCTAAAATTTTTTCAAGACTCATTATTAACCTCAAAAGAGATAATAGAAAAAAAATATTGGAATGATTAAAGTAATCAGGGGAACTTACCCAGTAATGGGTAAGTAGCTGGTGTAGACTTCTCCCTAGCATCCCTGACTTTGACGGTTTGAACCAGAACCTCTTATTGAAGGGAAATATCCTAGTTCTTATCAAGATTTTCTAAATGTGGCTTAGAAAGACTAATCATTTCAAGGACCACTTGAGCTACCCCCCCCCCCCCCCCTCAATAGTGGGACTGAGATGGACTCAACTTCTTGTTCATGATTCACCACTGTGACATTCTCCATGGATGGAGTTGTGAATTCTAATCAATCATGATTAAATAATTAAACATAAAAATATTTATTGCACAAAAAATAAAGACTCATATCCATTCAATTTCCAATTAAGTGCCTCAAATTCTTAAAAAGTAGTAGGAATATTAATATGTTCTGGTATTTCTTGAAAGGTCATACCCAGATTTCTCATGTAATCTATTAACATCCCAAGACCCATGGTAATCTCTCCCATGGATACGATTGGAATATTTGGCTTGGAACCCAGCACATCACCCTCCAACGATGAATTGAGACCCTGAATACCTTCCTTAGTGATAGTTTTATGGTTATCATTAGTCATCGCAGGGTTCTCCAGTATATGGGATGAACCTGAAATATCATAAGAACAAAAGTCAGTAATCATCCTATAACACCTTATGATATACCTTTGACTTTATCAAAATCCTCCTACCTTTATACAACAATAGGAATGGTGATAGAATAAAATAATGTATCCTTGAGCCTTGACATTTCTTCTGTTGAGGGAGCTGACTTGCTAGTAGTAATCGATGCTTGGTCCAAATCACCCTCCTCAGTTCTTGGAGGCTCGTTTGTAAGCCCCTTGAGGGAGGAGAGGGATAGATATTATACAACATGAAAAGGGTTATACATTTGTTTCAGATAAAGAATAATTTAACGATATCATGATGAATTACAACTATTGACGAGGTGCTTAGCCAAAGATTTTATCCGCCAGTATTATTTCATTTTTTTAAGGAGGGGTAGCATCAACCTCTTAAAAGGTGTGTATTACATGTACAATCAAAAGTTTTCCCTCCATATAATCTTCAATAATATGTTGACCTGGATATAGAACTCTCTATTTAGGAGATGAATCTTTAATCCCGATAAGAGTAATAATTGGGCCATATTTTGGCATGGGAACCTCAGTTGATTTCCCCCTATCCCATTTCAAATCAAAATAACCTTCCCCTTAGCAACATTTACCTATTTTAGGTAAAAAAATGAAGAATAAAAAGATGTGATGAGGAAAGGAGTTATTACATACTCGGTATTAGTATGATCAATCCATTCATTAGAAGATGAGTGGTAAATCCCTTCGGCATCCCCCACCTCGTCATGTCCTTCACCCACCTCGTGGCTAGGATCTAGTTGTCATTTGAATAAATGAGCATCTTTAACTCCTGTATGTGAATCCTCACTTTAGTGGGATTGTCCTCAAAGAGAATATTTATAGATCATGAGCATCTCTTATCTCTGTAATCCTCATCCTAGCACGAAGGAGTGCCCATATGATTTCAACATTAGAGGATGTGCTTTTTCGAAGTTACAAAACCTCCAGTCATATGAATTTTGAATTCATCCCAACCTTCCTTGAATATGATTAAAAAACCCTATATTTTATAGGACTACTAAACCTTTATTCCATAGATGAAGGATGATAAAATGGAACTTGGGTCTCTTCTTGGGGGTGACAACTGGACTGTTTGGGTGAAATCTCAATTGGAGTAGCTCTTTTTGATTCTAGAAGGTGGACTAAACCTAACATGAAGTTGTTTGGGTGAACTTGGGACCTCATCATCTGCATCCTCCAAATAGGATTAAGCATCATTTTGGGGAGAAGAAACATTGTATGTTAGAGAAAAATCCATTCCACTTCTCTTTCTAAACATGGAGGTTGGTCTAGTCCCGATTTAGGGAATATATTTTCCCAACACTTCTTCGAGGAATAATGAAATCCATTCATTATCATACCATAAAGTTAATCCACTGATCACATTTTATATAGGTGGGTTAATCACCAATTGATTCAACTCCATGGATGTAAGAATCCATAGTTTTTGGGCTACCACTGGATGATTTTCTAACGAACAAGCATTGTAGGAGATATAGTTATTTTTTGAGTGAACTTGAATTGGCATGAAAACCTATATAGAGAATAGGCCTTATATATAACCTCTCAATCAATATGCTTTTCCAGAACACCATCTCTAAAAGCCATCATATATGACCATAACTCAGTTATAGCCTTCCTGTCATCGGTAAAGTTCCTAGTAGGAAATCCCCCATATGGGAAGAATTTGAACTCCTTGAATATGCTCATACTCAATAGGATCTCATCGGGTTTTCAGAGATAAGGGTAGAATACCATAAACAACCTGAACATACGATAAAAATAGGCTCCCAGGAATTCCAACCCTACTTAACATGGTGTAGGACCCAAATTGAGCCTCTAGTCATACCCAAAATACTTGGAACAGTCCTGAAATTTGGAATGGGGTCTTCCGTATATGAACATGAAGTAGGCTTTAATAAATTTTCTCTAGGTTGGGTATTGCTAACCCTGCATGGTTCTTCTCATCCAGCTTGGATTCCAAGAAAATTTTCCCTAACCTTATGTCACTATTAGAATCATGAATAGGAAATAGATCAGCACTTAGACGCATGGCTAAAAATGTCATGATGCATGTCTTTTTAGGAACACTGGACTTAGGCTTATACCCCATTTTTCATACTCTCCCTTCTCCAAAGTCAGCCAAAATGTACCAGGAGTGCTTCCCTTCACCATCTTAGGACATCTAGTCGGAAATTTACAAGTAGGATCTTTCCCATATGGATTTAGGAAGGAACCCATCCACACCTCGAGATGTATATCCCCCTTTAGGTGAGGGTCTTCCTTCATGATACCCTGATTATTTTCAACGGCTCACATGCCATAGGTGGAATCCTCTCAGCATCATCCCACATCACCCTATGTGGTATAAACTCATCATAAATATCTCCCAAGAAAACACATCACATAGATAGATACATATCATGGTTGTTCGAATGATTCATTTAGAAAAAAGAAGCTTTTGTGGAGGATATGACCGGGAGACTTATGCAGCGAGACCTAAAATCACAATGTCATGATAGTCAGCATTTGAAATGAGGACCCTATTTATAGGCGAGGAAGTCCCCCTGCATGGCCTGTATATGTGCCCCACCTATATGGTAGACATAAGTAGACTACCAATGTGAACAACCAATATGGAATACTTGTATGATCCATCCACCCTTTTATCCCTTTACCTTAGGATTAGACCCTCTTTTTTCAATCAAATCCAATCCTGAGGGGTGATTTTGTTGAAACTATATTTTTTTCACATGGATGAAAAGGAAGGAAATTGAAATACCTTAAGGATGAGAGAAAAGGATAAATTAAGATGGATAAGGATTGAAAAATCCTTCAAAATCCATTCACCCAGGTACCCCAAAGCAACAGTATCGTTCAAGGTACCTATGTGTTAGCCTGTGTGATTGTCTTGCATGAGAACCTATACATGCCACCTAAAAAAGATATCCCTTTCACCCATGGTCCTATATTTCCATATAAATATGACCCTGGGGTTTTCATTTCGACATGCATAATTTCCTAAAGTCCTCCCGAAGCTCTGCTCACCCCATTCCTTTTCTCAAACCCTCTAAAACCTTTTAGGTACCTTTTTAAAACCTGAATAAGAGGAAATTAAAGGGGGATAGTGAAACTAAATTTCTAAAAGGGTTTAAAATAAAAAATACCTATGTGAGGTACTCTCTCACCCCATGTTTAATGAACTCTATCATGTGGTACCATTTCTTAACTGGGGACCTATGGGAGCCACTTCTAGGAATACCTACATATACCATTGAAGGATTGAGTAAGGTCTCTCCCAAGTGTATTTTTTTAGGTGGTTCATCATCTAGGGTGCTTCCATATTTCCCAGGCATACCTAGGTGGAGAAACCCCTATGTGATCCTCCCTTGGCTCACCAAATCATACTTGTGAGGACTCCTTGGTTTGGCCTAACCTCCAGCCTGTAGGAGCCACTCATCAGGCTTTTTTCAAATCCATCCATGGTAGGGCCTCTCCTAATTTGGATCCCCTATCTAATAGGGACCAAGTTGAAACCTCCACTGAAGCCTCAAGATTTACACAACCATACAAATTGGCACACCATCATGTCCCCCATTTGGGTGTGTATTCCTATGGTTAGAAGTTTCCCGTAATTGTTTTATTAGTCATTTAGGGTCCTCGAGTTTCATGTGAGTGTGTATCCCCATGGTCACAAGTACCCCTACCCCAAGGACAGTTTCATGGAGTCCCTAGTCTCGAATACAAGGTCTAGTACAATGTCCTTCCCTTATCATATCTAATACTCTTAGCCTCTAATTCCACGTATGGAGGGTAAGGATTACGCTTGATTTTCCATTAAACATGGAATGAGATCCTCCTCCCTTACTACATGACCAATTTTAGGGCATCCCACCTGGAGTAAGCCCCTATCCTTTCTTGGTGGAGTTTTTACTCTTGATCCTCTATTCCTCATGCCTATTGGGTCAGAGAAGGGATGGGCACTAGAGTCCTCTCCTCTCTCTTCTGATTCCCTCCTTCCTCGTTTCCCATACCCTAGAACTATTCCAAGGTAAAGTGAAGAGGGGTAAGTGTCATAACCTTGGACTCTTCAACCTTCACCCCATCCTATTCCACCATTAGAGGAGGATAAGTGTGTTTTATGATAGATATTTTGCTTACTCCTTGACTATCACATTCAATCATGACACATCCTTACTCATGTGGACACAAAGGATATCCATGATCACGAAATCCACACCATATGGTTCATGTTTTGGTAGGGTTCATCCTTTAAATATTCCTCTCACTTTCATTTATATTGATTCTAAAGGAATCATTACTCAAGGCCATGTATCTAACTCATGGAAAAGTGGATCGTGTGGTTTCCCAAATCTTTGGTTCCCTCTTGTTTCTCACACCAATCATGACTCGTGTAGGATTATAGGTTGATGGTGGTCATGATATACACATGATCCCAAACCTTATGGTCATCCTCCTCAGGAGTAAGACCCAATTTTACCCCCATTTACTAGGGAAACCTTAGTGTGTAATCCCTAAGTATTGAACTATGAGAACATTGATTCCTGCTACAATCAAGATATGTAGGACTCCCACCTAGGGCTTCAGCTCAATGGGAATCCTCTATAGGAGAAATATGTATATATAATCCCATTAATCTGGGAACCATCCTTAGGATTAATCCCCCCAAAAAGTATAAAAATCACCATGATTTGATACATCCCTGATGGTCTCTTTTACAGGGCATCCTTTTCAGGAGTAAGCCCTAAATTAATCTTCTCAAAGGGTCATACTCCCCTGTGAGAGAAACCTAAGGTCCTCCATAGGCATGGCTCTTCACAACAGAACTATGTGGGATTTGATTCCCATCCAAATGGAATACATAGAAAGCCTCCATGAGTTCCAAACCCAACACCCCAAATCAAACATGTTCTCTCTAGGCCCCATTCCCTATAGGGTCTAATTTAACTTAGAAATTCATATTCCTTCAAGGTTCCTAAGGATGATTTGGAGTAAGTCCCACACCAAACTTTAATTAGGCACCTTTCATCTATATTTCCTTACCACATGATTATAAACTACACAATTTGGTCCTTATCACATGACCTTAAAATCTACGATGTTCCCCATTAAGTTTCATCGAATTGTGTGGGTTCTAATTTCTTTCACAAGGATATGTAGGAATAATGTCACATGGGTTTGATCCCAAGATCAAAATAACTCTAGTCTACCTAGATGATGATACACTCTAGATTGACCCACTGAGTGGCTAGAAAACAAGAATCTTCATAATAATGACCAAATAATCTCTAAGTATTATACAAGAGGATACCATCAGTGGAGAACCTTGGATACATAAAGATATATCCATTGATGAAGAACCTCATATACATACAGATGATTCTAAATTCCATGCATGATAATAATTTATTTTCAAGTCTGGGATAGTGCACATCATACTTGGTAATCAATAAAGGATTAAGGAACATATCTTAAATCTATAAGAGAGTCCCATAGTAGGAAATAATTCCCCCCAAAAGGGTGTGATGATCCCAGTTACCCATCCTCTCAACCAATGTGAGTTATTAAGAATCATTGGCCAAAACATCCTGATGAGAACCTACCTTTGGAAAGAAGGACCCTCAAGGATATAGGAACATTAGTTGTTTCTAGTTCTATGAAAAATCCTATTAGAAATTGTTCATAAAAAATGGAAAACCCAACGTGAATGATTTCACACAACTCAACCCCCTGAAATCAATCATCAGGCCAATGTGATTCTGAGGGAAACAACCATGATAGACATTACGTACTAGAATATTTGGATAGCTATTGTGTCACTGATTTATCTTTACTTTTTGGTATTTACTTTTGGAGACTTTTATATGTAGTAGTTTTATTTATACATACATTGTGGGATTGTTTTGGTTTCTTTTTATATTATTTCATGGTGTTTCTTATGGATGATTTAACTTATCTCGCAACCCAATTTTGTTATAAAGGGTAATGCCTCGAATTTTATGATATTTTTATACCCTCGATGTTGGTCACCTATCTGGGGCCTATTAGAGGTAGTAATTGGGGTCATTATCTCTCTCCCCTCATTATAGTATCTTTGGATGGAGTGGGTCATGACATAGTGGAATCAGATGAATAGTTGAAAGATAGGATGGAGTTTGGAGTTAGAAACAATGAGGATTGAATGGGTTGGTATGGAAGTAGTGTCAATTGACCTTGGAACATGTCATAGGATAGGGAGACTAGCTATAAAATGGGATTTTAGGGCCCCCCATGATCGATTGTATGGACTTTGAGCTTATTGAAGACCAAGTTAGGTGAACCTATTTGTAGGATACAGACCTATGATAGGTATATACATCATGATGACTTGTTTTCTTGTTTTAATTTGGTTTTTTTGGAAAGGTTAGAATGAATAAAGTTAATAAAAATGAATCTTAATAAAATTTCATACTGCATGAGCTTAGGAAATCTTTGATTCCTCTTTTAGTTATGGATTCTATTCATAGTATTTATGTGGCTCATATAGTTGAAGTTCAATAGGCTAATATGGTTGATCGTTGTAGGTTTGATCTGACAGAGGAGGATGAGGCTTAGTAGAGGTATACTTTTCATCCAAAGTATTTGAAAAAATATGAGTGAAATGTTTCAGATTTGGAGACAAAGAGTAGGCTGGAGGAGCTCGAGAACACTTTCAGTTTTATAAAATCCCTGGTGGGATACTGGGACTCTTTGGTGATCAGCCAGATGTGGGGATTTGTGCATTAGTGGTGGATGTTGTATCTGGGAGAGTGTAAGGATGCATATGTTTCATGGTTCTACTTTCAAAAATAATCCCAAGCAGAGTTTCTTTCATCGACTATGATGACAATGAAGAAGTATGAACTTTTTTCTCTTCAGAATGGAATTATGTCAGTGTGGGAGTTGGGAATCAAGTTCAAGGACCTTCTAAAATTTTCCCAAGATCTTTTTCTAGATGAGGAGTCATGTGTGAGACATCTTGAGGAGTCACTCCATCCTTCTATATATTATATAGTTACTTATTTTATATTACCAACATATCTAGAGGTTCAGAAGAAGGAAGATGTGATCAAATGGAGGCACTCGTGAGGAGGTTTAATATGATAGGGGATCCAATAGGTTTCATTGAGGATCAAAATTATCAGTGGAAGGTTTTAGGCACCTGGACCTTCATCGTTTTAAATAGTGAGGAGTAGGCCTCAGCAGCTTCTTTTCCAGCCTTCTAGGGTTAGTAGTGTAGAGACCTGATTTTTTCCTCAAAATAATTTGAAATATTTCTATATATATTTCTAAAACCAAGAGATGATTCGAAATGATATTCTAAGGTCTGATGTGCCCAAAAATAATTTTATAAAAATATTTTATATATTTTATATTTCTAAAGAGAACTTTATTAAAGAAAATGGGATAACTCTTAAAAGGAATATTGAATCATAAATCTTAGACCACGGTTGAGTCTAAAATGTGTTTTTTACTCTAGGCGTGACTTAAAATAGGTTGTTGTATGGAATTTGAATATCTTTCCCATTGGTGGTACATTCAGTTGGTTAATTAATTAAATTAATTCATTATTTTAACCTAACTGAAATGTATATAAGAATACTTCCATGGAGATTTAACTAGGGTTATCCTCATAATCCTAGGACCATTAAGAGCTTCTCGTTCCTCTTTCATTGGTTAATCACATCCGATGTCTAAGAAACTCCGGATTGAAAAAAATTGGGATGCAGCAAATGAAATGACTTCATTTTATCATGGGAGAGAGTGTTATTCGATGATTAATCATAAAATATCTAGGTAAGACTCATAAAATTTTGTATTATGCCCATTTTTATTAAATTGATTGAGCAGATCGATCTCTTCCTTTTATCTATTCTAATTGTGGCATGAGCATGTGCCTATGTATTGGATTTTTATTTTTTTATTCTTGTTTTCTAACCCAGATATCCCCATTATTTATTTTCATCCAAGAACAGTTGGACAACGATGGTTAAACATCTTTTTATGTGCCTATCTCCCTTAATTTTTTTGTGTTCTTTGTCAGTTGGACCATGTGGTCCTGGTTCGACGCTGTTGGGTGGTACCCATCCCAATCAGACCCCCAAAATCATGATGAAATCGTGTACAAGGGAAGAAATGAAGAATAAAGGGTAGATTTGGTTTTTTTGTGTGTTTTTGAAGATCATTTAAATTTTCTAATATCAAATCGTCAACGTCGATTGAAACTGATTCATGTGGGATCAAGTGACGATTTACCATCATGGAAAAAACCAATTTTCAGCCACCAGATGTCCAGAAATGATAGATTTGGACTAGATACACTAATCTCAAGAGTAAATAAGGTGTGATAAGTGGTAGAATGGTTTTATTCATGGAATATAACACGAATCTTGGAAACTATGAAAATCTTGACTACATGTTCTGTATCACGATGAACACACGACGTGTATCCCCTAGTTACAGCAATGAGGGTTTTCGGGAAAGATAAGTATCACAAGCCATGTGGGATCCACACACATTATGTGATCCATGCGCTGGTATCCAGTCATTCACTCTGGGAGTACACAGACATAGGCACAGCTAGGAACACACCATGTTCTATATTACATGGGTGGGCATCGTATGGCAGTACAGGGCCATGCACATGGTCCTGTACTAAAGTACACAGAGAAGGGGTAAAGTACATGAACACAGGGTGGATACATGAACATGTACAAGAACATGGAAAGGAACCATATTGGCATGATAATTCCATGTATATCCCCTACACACTGTGTATCCTTACCTGATCAGTGAGTCGTGTACCTCTAGGGACATGGCCAAATTATAGAGCAGGACCACACATTGTGTGAGTCTCCTCACACACCATGTACCCCTTACTTCCTTTGAGGAAAATTCAATATTTTATATCTCATTCATTTGAACTCATATTTTGGCCCATGATTGTCCTATCTTGAGTGTTTTTTCGAGTATAACCTGATGGTTCCCTTGGTTGTGACTTTAAAGATATGATGTGAAATGTTTAGAGTATGGAACTTATTAAGGTGACATTCGACAATGTTAGTGATTAAGAGGGATCACCATAGGATTCCAATAGATTGGAACCCTCCATCAGCTTGGGCTTGGGTCCTCTATAGATACTTACTGAGTGGAACCCCACTATCAAATATGGCATGATCCCTCATGACTCCAGATGGGAACCCCCTATCAGATAGGGCACGAGTCATTGTGACACCAGAGTGAAATCCCCTATCTTCTTGGGCGTGGGTCCTCTAACTACTGAATGGAACCCCTATCATGTAGGGTATGTTCCCTTGGCCTATAGAGTGGAACCCCACATCATCTTGGGCACATATCTTCTACCTTATGAGTGGAACCCCCTATCGAATAGGGTGCGGGTCCTTGTCACTATAGAGTGAAACATCCTAACACACTAGGGTGTGGGTCCTCTCCTTGGAGTTTTTTCCCCCGCAGCTATGCGAAATAGCAATGTAGAATGGTCCTTCACGTGATTAATTATGGGAAGATTCATGTGACACTAGGTATCATTGATAGAATTTTGGAACTATTGGTGAATCTTTTTCTTAGGATGAGTTATTATATGAATATCACCTTTCTCACACATTTGGGATTCTTTTGACTGAGAATATATATATACATCTATATCCATACCTTTATATTTGGTTACTCTACTTACATGGGTTGTGAAGACATGTAGGGTATGCCACGTACATTCTATGTTCATCTTCTCATGGTTGGATGACTTTTCTCTCCTACTATGGTTGGTACAGACTCTATGTGTAGTTCATCTACACTCTATGTTGAACCCCCTATGCTTGGATGAGGTTACTATCTCTATTTATTTGGGTTGTCCGACTTCCTTTTTACTACCTACTATATTTCTATTCCTATTGTATCTCTTACTACTATCCCTCCATCTTTTGGGGAATCTTACTAGGTATGTATATACTCACCCCTACATGGGTTTTAGCGGTACATGTTGTGTCTTATGCAGAAGACAGATAGGTCGACGGTGAATATAGAGGATCTTAGAGATACATGGTACTTTGGACCACATATGGTGGTTATATCTTGGATATCATGAGATATACTCTCTCAACATTTTAATTTCTAGTTTTTTAATGATGGGACAACTTTCTGGTTGGTCGTGTATTTTTTTCATTTACTTTTTAGTTTGAACTATAGTGATCTTGTACTATCTAGAGGTTTTACATGCATAGTTGTTACCCTAGTATTTTTTCATATTTTATGATTATCCATATGCAATTATGAATTTATATGTCTATGTTTTTGCATACAAGTAATTAGAAAAAGTCCTCTTCATATAAGTTATACCTTCGGTGCTGGTCACCACCCCATGGCCTTATGAGTATTTGGTTGGGATTAGGGAAATAGTGTTAAATTGTTTCAAGTGTAGTTCTCAAGATAGGGAATCTAGGGATGGTATGGGTGGATGATGTATCCATTCACTAGGACCTTGACCACCTACTTCTCGGATTGACATTCTAAGACATTAGTTACAGGAAACAATGATACATGCATCATATAAGATTGACTCTTTGAATCTATTTCTTGAGTCATCTCCTTGTTGTTGTTATATATATTCTCATTGGTCTATGGTATGTATCGATCACTTTTGATAATCCTCTGAGAAGATATCCATATGGTATATCAATTTCTAGATCATAATGAAGATTCAATGAGTGAGTAGGCCTTAGTTCAGGGTCCATCTCGTAAGATTATTCCTCTAGGTGGGAAAGTAGTAGCACATCCACCTATTGATAATTAGATCATCCTGGCAAATAATCATGAGTATGTGTGTAGTATTAGCTCACCCCATGAGTTATAGTGCTAGAGACTGATGAGGTCCCATGATGAGCCAATTCCCTAGGCAGTGGAGGTTTTTCTTGAGTTGATGATCCAAGTTTTCAAACATGTGAAGATCTTGACCAATTAGATGGTTTCACTCACAAATAGTACTCTTCATAGAGCAGTAGTTGGTTCTGGTGGTACCAAGATATGATGTACCCATGATAATTGTGCATTGTAGGTTATAGAGATAGGGATCACCCAGGTTTCATGTTGATCCAGACTCCCTTATCAGGTAGTTTAGGTATGTCCCAATCCTATGGTTTGGATATCCTGCTCAAATCCCTTTCGATGGTAATCCTTGTGGTGAGACCTCTCTACGATGATGTTGGCTATTGATAGAGTCATGTGATGGATTTTTTTAGTGTGGCTCAAAAACATTCAAGGAATAGGGACACTTTCCCAACTGAGAAACATTCTTATGATGCGGTGTAAAACCATGATGGCGATTTAGTGTTTCCTAAAGTAGAAAGTTTCAAAGTGTGGTTGATGAGTCCCTTTGACTTGCATGTTTAGGATGTGAATATTTTATGGGGTTTTGAATTAGGCACTGGTTGAGGAGAGAAGAAAAGAAATGGAAAGTATGAGTTCTCGATATATGATACTTCTAGTCGGGAGTCTCGAGTGTGGTTTAGGGTATGACCTATGTCACTACTGCTCCAACGGCAGTTGTTAACATGGATTCGAAAGACATGTTTCCATGTGTGTAGCACCTGTTCAAGACCTAACGATACCATATGATCCCTTTTTATCAACCCTTGTATTGGAGGCTATTTTTCTCAACCCTTGTGTTGTAGGCCCCCGTATATATGATCAGTGGTCACATGTTCCCACTGATGGGGAAACATTACTCTTCGAGGAGAGATAGGGCCTCACACCAGATCTTTCCGTAGCATTAGTGAGACCCTATGGTGTTTTCCTTAGTATGGGCCAGTATTCAACCATCCATGCTTATATTATTGATACCTTTGAGTATGGTAGTGCTTTCGAGTTGTAGGATAGATTTTTCCTCCTTAAGAAGGAGTAATCACTGGATAGATCAAGATGAATCACCACTGTGAGATGAACCTCTATATAGACTTTCACTAGGGATGTCCCAATGTTTTAATTAGCATATCAGATGACCCCATAGGGATTATAGATCCATTTTTGTGGTTGTAGGTTCTACAAAGGTAGGGCTTCGTAAGACCCAGTGTGTTCACCTGGGTAGGCCTATGTTGTTTGTGGAAAAAGGAGAACATAAGCTTATGGATTTATGTGGATTATCAGCACCTAAACTAGGGCATGATAAGATAAAGTATCCCTTTATAATGATTGGAATCATATTTGACCAGTTACAAAGAATAATATGGTTCTCAAATATCAATCTCAGGTTCATCTACTACCAGTTGAGAGTTCGTGAGGCTAATATTCTGAAGCTGGTATTTCGGTGTTGTTATGGACACTATGAGTTACTGGTGATGCCTTTTGGTGTAACGAATGCCTCCTAAATGTTTGTGGCTTTGATTAACCAGGTTTTATAGTCATATTTGGACCGGTTTATGGTTATCTTAATCAATTACATACTCATCTACTCTACATCGGAGTAGGAACATGTGGGTCACTTGATGTTAGTTCTAGATTCTCTTCAGGAGCACCAGATTTATGGTAAACTCTTGAAGTTCCAGTTCTAGATTCATGAGGTTCTCTTTCTAGGTAATTTCATATATGAGAAAGGTTTAGCTATGGACCCAATGATAATTGATGTAGTGCTTTCTTGGTATCCACCCAAGAGTGTGTCAGAGGTGTAGAGCTTTCTTGGTTTGACAAGGTACTACAAGTGGTTTGTCGAATAGTTATTCAGGATTTCATCCCCTTTGATCATACTTATGTGGAAAGGTAATCCTTTTAACTAGCCTAAGTATTTCTAGAGGGAATTTTGGAGTTAAGGCCAAGGTTTAAGAGTTCTTCTATATTGAGAATACAAAGGAGGGTGTGGAGTATGTAGTGTATTGAGATGCCTTAGAAGCTGGGCTCAGCTTCATGTTGATGCAGTGGTAGGGAGTTATCACATATGGGTCGAGGAAATTGAGACCCCAAGAATATAACTACATGACTCACAACATATATATGGAAATGGTATTCTTCTCTCTAAGGATGTAGAGGAACTACTTTCTGGGGGATCACTTTTTGGTTTACTTAGACCATCAGAGTCTTAGGTACATCTTCACACAAAGAGACTTGAACCTAAGAAAAAAATGATGGTTGGAGTTCCTATAGTACTATGATTTCGAGATAGTGTATACTATTGGGAAGGGAAATATAGTATCATATTTCCTTATCAGTAATTATTAGGATCACTTGGTATAGGAGGATTCTGAGCAGTTAGCTTCCTTATAAATAAACTTGGTGGAACAGGCAGGTACAACTTTCTTACAATTGATAGTGTTGAATCATTCACTTATTGAGTGTGTAAGAAAGTCCCCACTAGGAGAAATATAATGTGAGGTATTACGTGGCCATATATCCATAGTGGATTCACCATAAAGATATTCTAAAGTAGGTAATCATGTTATCTTTTTTCAGGGTCAAGCGGTGGTTCCAGTCACGATGCAGGATGAGGTGATGTGAGAGTTCCACACTTCTCCCCTAGTTGTATATCATGATATGGGAAAGATTAATGGAGACCTTTATAAGTAGATTTTGTGGTCCAGAATTAGACATAGTATTGCTTATTTTATCTCTTTTTGCCTCATTTATCAACAAGTGAAGGCTGAGCACCAAGTTCTGACATGTTTTTTACAGCCCCTAGAGATCTTGGAGTGGAAGTGGGATGGAACATCCATGGAATTTGTTATAGGGATTCCACACATAGTGAAGGGTCATGATTCCATATAGGTGATATTTGACTGACTCATGAATTTATAACACTTAATTTCTATTAGGTAGTAGATTTCTATAGAGAGTTTGCGGTAGTTGTATGTACGGGAGATTGTTTTCCTCTATGGGGTGTCCTTGAAGATTGTCTCTGATCATGACATTTGTTTTATTTCATGATTATGGAAAGGACTATAAGAGCCATTAGGTAACTAGATGACGATTAGAATAACATTTCACCCTCATAATGATGGGAATACTAAGTTTATTATCCAGATGTTGGAGGATATGCTGAGGGCTTGTGTGTTAGACTTCAACCGGAGCTGGGTGGATCACTTTCCCATAGTAGAGTTTGTGTACAACAATAGATACCATTATAATATCAACATGAAATCTTTTTAGGCACTATAAAGAAGACTCTTTAGGTCACCCTTGTTCTATAAATAGATTTTAAATACATCTCTTATGGGTTTAGAGTTGTTGTAGGAAATGATTGAGAAGTTTTAGGACATTCTTGAGTGAATCAGGATGGATTAGAGCAAGAAGAAATCTTATGTAGATCATTTTCATGGGCCCTTGGAGTTTAAGGAGACCTGTTTTCTTGAGATTCTACCCATGATTAGGATTTTGGATGTTTGGTTAGGGAGGTACGGTATCCCCAAGGTTCATTAGGCTATTCGAGATCATGCAGAGGGTTGGTAAGGTTGCTTACTACCTCACCCTACTCCCACAACTAGAGAGGGTGCACAAAATATTCCATGAGTTGTAGCTGAGGAGATATTTTCATGACCCTATACACAATATCAACTTGGTAGATATGTACAATGATAATGGATACACCTTTGCATGTAACTTGGAGGTGATCAAGAATCATAAGGAGAGGACCATGCATGGATGGACCATCCCCTTGGTTCACATGTTGTGGTAGCATGGGAACATGCAGGAGAGCTCATCAGAGTGGGTGATCTATATACAATCTCAATATATAGAGTTTTTTGTGTAGTTTTTCTTTTTAGGGATGAAAATATTGAAAGTGGGAATAATTTAGAGACTCTATTTTTTCCTCATAATGATTTGAAATATTTCTACATATATTTTCAGAGCCAGCACTAAGACAGAATGCGATTCAAAGGCCTAGTGTGCCCAGAATTAATTTAAAAAAATATTAAATATATTTCATATTGAGTTCACATAATTTCTTAAATAAAATGTGATAAATCTTAAACTTAATCTCAGATCAGAAATTTGAGACCACAGTTGAGTTTGGAATTCATTTCTTACCTTAGGTGCAACCTAAAATGGATCGGCATGGGGAATTTAGATATCTCACCCGTTGGTGGTACATTAAGTTGGTTAATTAATTAAATTAATTAAATTAATTTATTATCTTAACTTAACTGAAATATCTATAATAATATGGCCATGTTTATTTTCCCAAGGTTAGGCTCATAATCCTAGGACTTTTGAGAGCTTCTCCTTCCTCCTTCCATTGGAAAATCGCATCCGACGATGATGAAACTATGGATTATAGTAGACCAGGATGCAAAGAATGAAACGAATACCTTTGATAATTCATGAGGAAATTATTCAAAATATAATGATCCAATATCTTGGTAGGACTCTCCATTTTTTGGATTACTCCCATTTTGATTAAATTGATTGATCAGATCGATCTCTTCCTTTGATTTGCACCAATTGTTTCTAGAGAATGCACCAGTGTATTGAATTTTTAATTGGTTATTCCTATTTTCTAATCCAGATATCCTTTTTATTTATCATTAGATTAGAACACTTGGTCAACAATGTTTAAACATTTTTTCTTCCACCTTTCTTTCTCATTTGCTTCATGTTCTTCATTGATTGTACCATGCGGTTCCGGTTTGACATTGTTGGGCGGTACCGAGCCTGATCTGACCACAAAAATCATGAAGAAATCACATGCGAAGGACGGATTAATGAATAAGGGATAGATGTGTTGTTTTTGGGTTGTGGAAGATCATTTGAATGATCATATTTCAAATCATCAATGTTAGTTGAAATGGAGGCATGGGGGATCGAGCGAAAAACCACCATCACGATGGAAACTGATTTTTGGCCACTGGATGGTCGAAAATGATAGATCCAAACTAGAAACACTAATCTTGAGTATAATTATATGAGATATGTGGTGAAATGCCCGTATTTGAGGTAGGGAATACGGATCTAAGAAACTGTGAAAATCATGACTATGCATTGTGTATAATGATGAAAACACGGCGTGTATACCCTGTTAGTGATGGCTAGGGTGTTCAAGTGAGATAAGTATCAAATTCCCTATGGGACCCCCACACATTGTGTGATCCATGAACTAGCGGTTGGATGTCTACTTCGGGAGTACACGAGCATGGGCATGTCCAGGAACATACCTTGTGCCTCACTACATAGGTGAGACCATGTGTGGCAGTACACGGATAAACACACGGCCATGTACTAAAGTAAATAGACATAGGTTAAAGTACACGAACACGATGTGGACACACATGCATGGAAAATCACATGTGTGGGACTCTGAGTGGCATGGGAATGTCATTTATATCCCCTATATGCCGTGTATCCCAAAATGGTTGGGAAGGCATGCACCTCGAGGGACACATCCAAGTGATGGAGTGGGACCACACACCATGTGGGTCACCTCACACACCATGTTCCTCCTTGGTTCTTTTGAGGAAACTTCAATGTTCTATATCTCCCTCGTTTGAACTCAAATTTTACCTTGCAGGTAGCCTATCCTGAGTTTTTTTCATGTACAACACGATGGTTCCCTCAGTTGTGCCTTTTGAGATATGATGTAAAATGTTCTGGTAATGGTTATTTTTAAGGTAACTCCTGGTGATGGAAATGATCAGGCAAGATCACCATAGGCTTCCTATAGAGTGGAATCCCCCATCAGTTTGAGTGTAGGTCCTCTAAAGATACTTATTGAGTGGAATCCCTCTATCAGATTGGGTGTGGGTCCTCATGACACCAAAGTGGAACCCCCATCAGCTTGGGCATGGATCCTCTCCCTATCAAGTGGAACCCCCTATTGGATAGGGCACGGATCCTATATGACCATAGTGGAACCCCCTATCAGATAAGGTGTGGATCCTCATGACACTAAAGTGGAATACCCCCATCAGTTTGGGAGTGGGTCCTCTAACTATCAAGTGGAACCCCCTATTGGATAATGTGTGGTTCCTCAATGACCGTAGTTTAACCCCCTATCACACAAGGGCATAGGTACTTGACCTAAAGAGTGGACCCCCCCCCCCCCCACCCATAAACTAAGGCATGGATCCTCTTCATTCTGAGTGGAATCCACAAATCAGATAGGGCGTGAGTCCTTGTGACACTAGATTGGAACCCACCATCATCTTGGGTGTGGGTCCTCTATGGATACTTATAGAGTGTAACCCACTATTATCTTGGGTACAGGTCCTTTACTTTGATTTTTTCCCTCTTATGTTGGTTCTGAGCACAACAGAAGCATGCATAGGTGGGTGATATATTAAAATTTATTTTAATAACTATTTCCTGAAACCAAGAGCAAGGATATTGTACATCAATTTTATAATTAATTTATTTAATATTTGAAGAAATAAATACCTGGTCTTAGGAACTTTATTTATTGGTGAATGTTTATCATCCGAAAATACCCTTTCGGATTACCTTTATTGCATTGTAAGGATCCAAGGATAGGATCCCTCTGGCAGTGATCCACATGTGCTCCAATGATCTCTGAGCAACGCCACTCGATCTTCAGGTGCTATTATGGCTATTTGAATGTCTTGAGTTGTTCATTATTGATCTCTCATTCTTCGATCTTGAATAAATCACTCTTTCACTTCTCATTATTGAGCAGGAGAGAGGAGGAAGATTTAAGAGAGAATTCATTATGCATAGTAATTCTCTATTATCATTTTTGGATTCTCTACACAATAGACATAGCCACCTATTTATAGAGTTTGGATTTAAGATAAAATATTATTTAATTTCATATCGGCCATTAAATAACATTTATTACCTTCAATAAATCTTATATCGCATAATAATAACTATATAATTATTATTTTGTGGTGCACGCCAACTTTCATAATAACATGTATTATATAACGGTCCTGTTAATTAATATTTTTCAAGAGATTTGGTCTTGGTCAATTCAAAATCCTCTAACATTTATTAAACAATCGAATAAATATTTTATTCGTAAATAAATATTTTATTCACAATATAGTGAATAAATATTAATTAAAATATTTTATTCACATGTTGTTGAATAAATATTTATTTAATTTATGTGATCAATATAACTTGAATAAAGTTATTCCTCATATTTGAGAATAATATTTATTCCATTAATTAAACTCAAATAGAATTTAATTGAGATCAACAGAAACAATTAGTGTGTGACCCTCTAGGATTATTTCTCATTAGCATTAGGTGGGCTTTCCTAAATTCCATGATTACTATCTAAAAATGGGTCAAGGAATCCAAGAGAAAGAACTTAATGTCACAATTTCAATAACCATATACAAACACTCACTGTGTAATATAATCCCTTTGTCACAATATCTCATCAAGCAGGTTGCACATCTATGTCACCAACCTATATGTTGTATATGTATTTATTTGACTATCTGAAATATACATGTCATTATACAATGTCCATATAATTTAATGTGAGGGTTCTATTCCAATCAAAGGATTGTGATATCAGCTTCTATAAAGATGGAAGGGAAAATTTCTTCATTTTCTTATTCATTAATGACATGTCACTTGTGACACACCCAACTTATCCAACTTCTCCCGGAATTTTTATTATCATGGTTTACAAAATACATTTAAGTACATGAGTTGTAACATGCATTAATAATAATCTTAAATTATAATGACCATCCCACACGCTCGTAGATAGGAATACATGATGATGCCAAAACATGTGAAATTCCCACCAGTGGGTTTTTTCTTATAATCTCTCATATTAGAGATTACCAAGTGTAAAATTCATGAGAACAATCCTCATCTTCTTATGAGTACTCGCACCTAAAAATCTTTGTACTATGTGTCCAATCATAGTATGTTATCCAATTACAGAACATTATTTGAGAATATCGTCAGAGTACATCAAGGTTCTCATCATAGTGGAGAACTGTTATGACCTTATCAATCTGATGTATACTCTAGGAAAATATTATATTAGAGTCATGAAGAATAACAAAAAAAATATGTAGTAATAAGTTTTATTAATATTCAATACATAAAAATTTATTTAATCAAAGTAAACATAGTTGGTCCTATCACACCATCTCTAAAAAACTCCCACTTGGCTAAATCCAACTACCTAGAACCTTTATTATAATAGATCTCACATGATAGTCATGTTTAGGCTGAGTCAAGGATTTATTCAAGGGGTCATACACATTGTCTTCCATGGAAATACTACTCAGTGAAACTTCACCTCTCTGAGAAAAATCCCTCATGAGATGATACTTTTGAAGTATGTGTTTTTCCCGCTGATGAGACCTTGGATATTTTTCAAGAACCGCCACTACAATATTATCACAATAGAGTGAGATAGGATCTTTACTGTTAAGTACCACATCAAGATCTTGGAAAAGGTTGTGCATCCATATTGCTTCTTTAGCTGCCTCAGAAGTTGCAATATACTCAAACTCTACTATAGAATCTACAACTGTAACCTTCTTTGAGATCTTCCAGCTCACAACACCTCCATTCAAAGTGAAGATGTATCTTTTTTGATACTTCATGTCATCTTGATCAGTTTGGAAACTAACATCTTCATATCCTCTAATGACTAGTTCATCATCTCCTCTATAAACTAGTAAGATATCCTTAGTATGCCTTAGATACTTAAGGATAGTCTTGAATTCCATCCAACAATGGTCACCGGGATCATCTTGATATTTTCCTACCACACTTAATGCATAGGCAACATCTAGACTAGTACATATCATAGCATAAATGACTAACTCAATCACTAATTCATATGGAACCCTTATCATTATAATTCCTTTCTTGTGTGTCTGAGGACACATTTTATGAATTCCATGTAACGTTGGCAACAATCCCCTATTGGATTCTTCCATACTTAATCTCTCCAATATCTTGTCAATGTATATACTTTGACTTAGGTTTAGAAATATTTTGGATCTATCTTGATGGATCTTGATCCCAAGAACATATGATTCCTCACCCAAGTCCTTCATATAGAATCATTTGTTCAACCATGCCTTAACAGACTATAAGACTAGTATTTTGTTTCCAATGAATAATATGCAATCAAAATATACTATTAAGAAAAAGACTTCACTCCCACTAAACCATTTATAGATACATGGATCACATTTTTTCTTTATGGAAACAAATTCCATTATGGACTCATCAAAATGAATTTTCCATGGCCCGGATGCTTTGTTAAATCCATAAATGGATCTTTTCAACTTTTATACCTTGTTATAATCCTTTTGAGTCACAAACCCTTCAGGTTGTGTCATAAAAACATCTTCTTGAAGGTTCCTGTTAAAGAAGGTTGTTTTGACATCCATTTTATAAATATCATAATCATGGAAATCCATAATGGAAATTATAATTCTAATGGATTTTATCATTACAACCGGTGAAAATGACTCATTATAGTCAATGCCTTGATGTTGTTTAAACACTTTTGAAACCAGTCATGCCTTATAGGTACTGAATTGTACTTCCATATTTGGTTTCTTCTTGAATACCCATTTTCAACCAATAGGATTTACATCTACTGGAGGGCCTACCAAAATCCATACTTTCTTTTTAGTAGATAGAATTCATTTCATAATTCATGTCTTCATTACACTTGGAAACATCTGTACCACTTACTACTTCCTTGTAGGTTAGAGGATTGTTATTATCAACTAAAAATGAGTAACCGTCCTCAGTGGCTAGAAAACCATACCATTATGGTTATCTAACCTCGATAGTACTCCTATGTAGTAATTGTGTCTTTGGAATAATTTCTTCATCCATAGGACTTTGTAGAAGTTATTCATGTGCCAACTCTTTTGTATCTTGGTCCTAGACTTCATAAAAGGCTATCTTTCTCCAACTATCTCTTTTAGAGAGAATATCCTCCTCAAGAAATGTGGAACACATGTCTGTTAGGTTTTGAGGCCCGCAGCGGAAGTCAGTGGGTTGGGGATTTTAAAATTTTCATCGGCGGATCAATGGTACTTATCGACACCGACGATCCGAGCCCCGAAGAAGTCTGAGGATCTCGCATAAATTGTTAAGAGCACAAAAAAAATGAAAATGCACCCATTTCAAATCCAAAGCCGTGGTCGACTGTAACTAGTCGATGGAGATTGTCACTTGAAGGATCCAAAGCAGGATCCCTCTAGATCATCCACATGCGCTCCAAAAATCCATTGAAATGTTGATCGTTAAATTCCAGGTGCTAGTGCGGCAATCTGACGATGCTTTCGATGTCTTGATGACCACCACATCGACATGACTTTGATACTGAAGAGAGATCTTTATCTGAACATCTTGAATCGAGAGTGTATCTCTCTAGAGAGAGATTCTCTCAACATTCATTCCAAGAATGAATGAATAGTGATTTTCACACCAAGGGAGAGAGCCTCATCTCTTATTTATAGTGTAATTCCAAAAGATACCCAGTTGGGTTACCCTGCCCCTGTTTATTTCAATGTCCACTAAATAAATAATTTTGATGAACTAAACTACACCAATATTATTTATTATTTTATCACATACTTGTAATATATATATAATATATTACGTGACAAAATCTGAGCAATTTTACTCAACTCGCTATCCCACTTGATATTAAATGAATCTTGAATATTAAAATAATATTAGTTCAATTAATATTTTTCTTGTATTTACTAAACTTGTAAGTACATTAAATAAATTGAATCCCAATTATTCATAACTTGAATAATGATGAATTTGTTTAATTCATCGGTGATCGATAACTTGGACAATGCATGGACCCCATGGCGGGTCCCACTATGTCTATATACCTATTCAACTGAATATGGAGAATTATTGTATACGCTATTGTGTGTGACCCTCTAGTCCCTTGCCTCGATAATAGTGAATAAAATCCACAAACCAATAGCGGAGTCTAGAAACCCATCATGGACCCTAAAAAGATAAGGAAAGTCATAGCAATGAATACCATCCTATGAACACAGACTGTGTATTATAATATCTTTGTCATTAAATATCTCATAAAGCAGGACACATTCTTGTATCATCATCCTTATCTTTATTTATTATTTGTTGATCTATCCGGATGGATTTACCTTTGGACTGATTTGGCCAAAGACTTGTGAAGGTAGCAACATCCTGATCAATCAGGCCTGAGATATACAACTTCCTAAACTTGGAAGCGACAAATACTTTCTTGACCATTCAATAAATGTCATATCACCAACGACGCACCCAACACAAAATACTTTTTTGTGATTTCAATACCATGGTTTTCTCCTTGTATTAAAGTATGTAATCAAATGGTATACATTGGTAATGGTCTCAAGTGAGGAGACCAATACACATGTCTGTAGATAGGAACAACCAATGACACCAAAACATGTGGTGTTCCTATTGGTGGGTCTATCCTCATGATATCACTAATAGAGATTACCAAGTGATATCTTCATGAGAGGAATTCTCAATGCTTATGAGACCCCAGCAACTGATAGTCAAACATCTACTATGTCTAGTCAATAAGATGTATCTAGACTATAGAACATATATTTAAGATTAATGCCATAGTATCTTGAGGTTCTCATTATAGCCTGGGATCTGCTACAACCTCTCGATATAATAATTAATCTTTGGCCATTACCATTATAATAATGGATGTAGAAAAGTTTACACTATAATGGTAAGATTACATCATGCATAACTAACTGTAAACATGATATGGTAATCAAAAGTATTTCATAGTTGGGTCTAGGGAACCCACTATTTCAACACTCCAACTTGCACTAGATCCAACTTGCTAACCCAACTTTTTTGCTAATCACATGATAAAATCATGCTTCTGATGAGTAATGGCTTTAACTTTTGGGCCTGTCACATTTTTTCTATGTGGCATATCTGTTGTATGTGACCTCATCTCCTTGAGTAAAACTTCTCAACATAAGGTATCCCCGAGTATATCACTTTTAATTGTCATAACATGACAACTTGGCTAGTAAGAATATCATAATACACATTATGATAATACATTTCTCACTAGGTGTGATTCCAAGAACTGGAACAAATTGTTGCATTTAAATACTTCTTGGCTACCTTAGAAATTGCTACGTACTCAGAATTTGTAGATATGGCTACAACTAGAATTTATGAACTTAACTCACTCACAATATTTTATTAACTGTGAAACTATATCAAATTATTATAAGGATTACTAGTTTGTGTCCCAAAAAAACTAGTATACCTTCCTCTCCATATTCCAGGTACATATCATTTGTACTTTCTGAATTTCAAGATGATAGTTCTAACTACATTCACTTTCAATTCTCCTGGAAGCAATTGATATCTTCCTACAATAAAGTATATCCTAAAAATATCAATTATTGTACATAACATGGCATATGTGATTGATCCATCACTGAAGAATATGGTTTCAATTCGCAACATTAATCTCTTCCCATGCTCTGAACATGTTAACCTAGAGAGATTAATCCATGTGATATTAGAAACAATTCTAAACTTGAATTGTTCCAACTTGTATTTTTCTATACAATGTCACTATATGTACGATTGACTAAGACCAAGAA
The DNA here is from genome assembly GCA_963277665.1 of Viscum album. Classification (NCBI taxonomy): domain Eukaryota; kingdom Viridiplantae; phylum Streptophyta; class Magnoliopsida; order Santalales; family Viscaceae; genus Viscum; species Viscum album. Next base: position 829,618,474 of record OY728165.1, read on the forward strand.
ACCATTAGATCTACCTCAGTAGTTCCTGTTCCCTAGAACATAGGTTGCTACTTTAAGTCAGTCATTGGAGAATTACTTTTAATCTGATCTTATCTAACTATAAGACCAAGATCTATTTTCCATATGTTTCCGAACATATTTCACGTGGAAAACATTGGCGCTCCCACTAACCTTTGGTAGACATAAGACAAAAATTCATTTGAAATTATTTCTCTAAGATCTTGTTGCTTACATTAATCCAGGATTGGATTTTAGTAAATTGCAACCCTTATTGGCATCATATGATGTCATCATCCCTTTCAGGTTGCATCGTATAGACACCTTCCATGAAATATGATCTTGACATCTAATGAACAATAAAATGATCTTAAAAGTTTATCTATGATAAGTAAAATTCTAATGGATTTAGGCGTACCGAATTGGTATAACTAATCGAGCCTTATTGGTAACATGATTTTACCATCCATGTATCTTATCATTTGAATGCTCATCTCAATATTCAATTTATAATCCCCTTTGCAATTTGATACATGGAATCCATTATTGAATTTTAATTGATCTTATAAATCTTAGCTAATTTCCATATACTGCTTTCTTGTAGGATTTATTATTCACAATGAATAATTTATCACCAGCCACGGTGAATATAAAACCATCACCATGGTTTCATCCTTCCAACGTAGTATGTGTCTCTAGAACAAGCCTATTCCACATGTACTTGTGGAAGTTGTTACTATTTCAACCATTTGTGCATTTCAAGAATTGAATAAGTCCAAGTCAATTTAGATCCCACCATCTCTAATAGATATGTGCACCCTTCTACAGAAATGTAGTCTAATACTTGACTACATCTTTTCTATCTTAGGGATTTAGGTAATATCTTAAGCAACTGTTAGGATAATTACCTTAGATGCACAATGTGTTTAACTTGATGCATGTTTGGTTAAATCTTGAAAAATGATTTGCATCTAAACACTTCCTATGACATAATGGACTTTCCATCATACTATGACTCATATGATATCCATTTATCATTTTAGTTGGCATGGTGGTTATGGGTTTATGCTGTTATTTTCAAAGTACATCATGAAATATAATGGAAGTTACTATAGGGTTTGACATTGATATAACTTACATCATGACTTTGATGTATAAAATGTGTGTTTAGGAATTAATCCACACTACATTTTTTTAATCAATGTTAACATGAAAGACTTCATCATTGTTCTTCCTTAGGAACATCAATACTGTGATGTAGATAAGGTAACATGCATTTAGGAATTACTCTACACTACATTATCATGATCGATGATTGTTAGGTCAAGATATTCTTTGGAATGCTGATCCAAAGAAACTCATATCTTCTTACCAAACATATACTTAACTATTATTTAATAACTTAAAGGAATCTTATGAAGTATCTTTACCTCTTTCTTTCTTTGGAATAGTTCATACTCCCTTGTTGAACTAATCCTCAGAATCTTTGTGGCATACCTTTATTTCTAAAGGTTTCTTTGTCTAAACTAAGGATGTCAATAATTCCAAAGTTGTTTAGTTGTGCCAAGCCTAAATACCATACTAGGTATATTCATGACTTCCACTTTTAGTTTTACATGACAAAGAATTATATTACCACAACTGGGTAGGTCTTACATTTTATATTCATCATGTATTTCCTTTGAATCAAGTAGCAGTGAACTATTTGTTGAGTATGTTACTACAAACAACATTCATTCCAAAACATGGAATAATGTCTCATCATGTACAAAAGGACACTTGAGATAAATGTTTTGTTTATACTCTACAACTTGTTCAATTTGAATCAATCACTTGGCAATTAGAGGTTATGTGTTTCTCACCGCTAACTGAGGAATCATCCTTTCCCAGTTGCTTGGAGAATGAACTTTACTTCTAGTAATGTTTCTCTACTCACTTGGTTGTTCTATTTCAATATATATATGTGAAAATCATATTGTATTTAATACACAACAAGTATGTTAGAAACAATACTTTTATATGATGAATATTAACTAAACGAGAAGTGGGTACTTGCTTCTAGTATCTCAGTTTATTTCATTTTTAACTTCCATAAATTTATTTCAGTATGTGATGCAAATAACCTCTTGTTAAGTAACCATCCACTTTTCTTTGAAGGACATGACGAAGGTTCCTTTGGCATAAATTTCCATAGGCCTTTTCACCTTGTCATTCATTTTATTCTCAATAAGAATAAAATATGGTGTTATCTCTAATATTCTTATTACTTAGAGAATGTTACCTTAACAGTAATGAAGCACTTACTCTATACCATTAATTTTTATCCTTAAACGAAACAAGAGTAATTGGGTGTAAAAGGTATAAGAATGGGATGGCATGAAAGATTGTGAACTGTCTTTCACTTTACACAATCCGAGTGGTATCACTACATTCATATGTTGCTTAGCTTTCTCCTCAAAAATTTTATAGAGATGAGACTACATGTGATCATCATCTAAGTCATGATGTAGCGACCATAACAAGCATCAGATGTTGATGATAACATTGTGATAGAACCATAATATGCTTGATTCATGAGTCTCATGTAAGTAGTTTTACATCCTCACTTCTTGAGGTGGCTTAATAGGTTGGCACACAAGCACCATGAATTTCCGATATAGTAGTAATGTGCACGAGTGCCTATAATACTATTTGGAAATTTGTGCTTAGTTTAGACATTAACTTTGTCTAATAATTATCGCAGTTTTACTCTGGTATTTCTTGCCATTCTCTACAAAAAATCTTTAGCAGATTGTACTTTAATGTTGATTACCAAATGTGACATTATTGATTATTTAATCATTAAATGTCTCCCACTAACTTTTGGAATTCTAGGAACCTTCTGTACTAGAATCAAAATACTCTTGAGTATTCTAGTGACAAGGATCCCTGAACCTCCCTCATAGTCTACAAGCTATGGCTACGCTACTACTCAAAGGTTCCAAGGTAGGATTTTGAATTTCCAACTACATTAACTCGCGGTTCCTTGATCTGTTGAGTGAATTCCTAGCTTAAAAAATCATCACTAATTTACTCAACACTTGCCTATAAAATTACAACAAGCTAGCTATGGTTATTTATTTGCTGCAATTTTAGTTAAGTCGACCCACCATCCTAATAAGAACTCCCCAGTAGTAAGAGGCACGCTCAGTTATGGCATGACCAGCACCTCGAACACCCGATTTTGTTCAAAATTGAATGATGGAAGGCTGTTGTGACTTAATATTTTCTTTGAGGGTTTTATTGGTTTTTCTCTCAAAATCCATTTCTATTAAACTTGTTCATCTATGTTGTCGTGCTCACAACTGAACTTTAATAGAAAAACATATGTTGGTTCTTTATGCATATTATTATCTATTATTTTATGTATTTTCCCGTAGTTCTAAAATGCATAAAATAATAAATAAATGCATAAAGGTAAACTACTACCCGACTGGTCTTGACCATCTAAATGATTTAAGGGCATCGTACCTGAGTCGAAGTTTGACTCATGATGCAGCTTGCCCTCTGTCTTGTATGTTCACTTCTTTGAAGTATCACCTCATCTTGGTGGAGTCCACATCATGTATAGGAGTATCACCTCGTCTTGGTGTAATCCACGTGTTGTCTTGCATTTATGTGCACCGCCTCATCTTGGCATTGCTCGTTGTCTTCATCCGATGTACAATAATACGCATGTGCAGGTGAGGGGGACTAGTGAGATAAAATTACATCAGGTAAAATTTGGGCACACAGGCCCTTATACATTTTAATCGAAAAAGAAATATGATACACAGACTATCTATTTAATTAATTACAATCATCACACACAGTTAAAATACTTAATTAAATAAAAAGCAGCATACACGGGTCGATTCTCAAGACCAAAATACTGGTAAAATAAAGCACGATAAAATTAAAATTCATTAATTAAGTACGAGGGTTATCTAAATTAAATTAAATGAATTTAATAATTCAAATAATTTAATTATTTATCGATCCACTAATTAATTTAATTTTTAATATCAAAAATTAAATTGATTAATTAAATTAATTCAATTTAATAATTAAATTGAATTAATTTTATCTGGGTATTAAAAAATATTTATTTTCAACCACAATTAATATATTAATTAATTTAATTTAATTCTGTAATTAAATTAATTTATTATATTAATTGAAATATGACTCGGGTCTCGAAACCCCACTCCGACCCATCTCGGGTCGCGCTAAACATGTGCAGACCCGTAACGGGTAGAGAAAATCTCGTGCTTGGCTTATCTGGGCCAGGCAGGTCTGCTCAAACCCAACTTGATCAGGCATATATTCCCGGTCTAGTTTCGAGGTAAAACAGAAACCTTCAAAAGGTGACAGAGGTTACCTGCACCTGGGTCCATCATTGCGAGGGCAGCGGGGAGCTGTGCTGGCACCGGGTGATGGTAGCGGTCTGCTACGATGGGCTATGCGATGTGAGAAACCAGGTGCATGGCATCCGGGCAGCTGCAGACAAGCTGCGGTGGAGCAAGGGCGAGCAAGGTGCGCCTCCTACGGTGGCGGGCAGAGCCTAGTGTGGGGTTCGCCTGCGGGACGAGCAGAAGCAGGAAGCTATTGAGATCGGAGAGCCCAGCTGGGTTAAGGCTGGTGAGGGCTGGGTAGCGGCATCGTTCCGGCCTAGGCAAGGGTAGTGTGCAGGAGGCTGGTGTGTCGATGGACTCCTACATTGCACGGTGTGCCCGGAATGGGTAGAGGATGCGGGGTCCAACGGGAGTCAGTGGTGGACCTCAGGACATAGCATGAGATGGCATGAGGAACTGACCTACAGAGGAGAGGGGGTGGGACAGTTGTCCAACACCAGGTCGATCGTGAGGCATCGTGGCTAGGGAGGTATCCTGGGTCAGGGGCGGTGCTATGTGTGGAGTGTAGGGTTGGAGCGGGATGACCGAGCTTCATGAGGTGGAATGGAGGGGAGCCAACTGTGGCGCACAGGGAAGGGATGTGGCCTTCTGTGAAGTCCGGCGGGGCTCCGGTTGCACTGTCCTGGGAAGAGGGTGTCCGCTCGGATCCCTTGCAAAACCCTTTTTTTCTTCGTTTTCTTTGCTTGACCCATAAAATCCAGCCCCCTCCCACTTTTTCATTTTTTTAATAAAAATTAAGACTTCTTTTAAAGTCTATTCCCCTAATTTTAATTTTATTATTTAAAATTGAGTCAAGTGTACCCACAAAAAAACGTTTCCACACCCAAAAATTTCTAAAGGCTAATAGATAGCCTTTTTAATTTAATAATAATAAAATTATTATGAAAATTATTAAATTATAAAATTATAAATTGAAAAATTAATTTTATTTCTAATGAACTGATTGAAATTTAATCAGTTCAACATGATGAAATAAAATTAGAACCCGAGATCAAACCGCATATTCGATTCAATCTGAAAATTTAAAATGGCCATAACTTGGTCGTTCGGCATCAGATCGATGCACGGTTCAAACTGTTGGGAACATCTTTGAACCCTCTACTTAATTTTATGCAAATTAATTTTATTTGGCTCAGAAAATTTATGTGATCCCTCTGATACCAATGTTTGGTTCTGGGGCCCGCAGCAGAATCCGGTGGGCTGGGGATTTTAAAATTTTCGTCAGCGGATCGATGCTATTTGTCGATGCTGACAATCCAAGCCCCGAAGAAGTCTGAGGATCTCGCGTAAATTGTTAATAGAACAAAAATAAAATGAAAACATACTCATTTCAAATATGAAGTCTCGGTCGACTGAAACTAGTCGATGGCGATCGTTTCTTGAACGATCCAAAGTACGATCCCTCTAGATTATCCACACGTGCTCCAAAAATCCACTGTAACATCGAACGTCAAATTCTGGGTGCTAGCGCGGTGATCTGATGATGCTTTTGACATCCCAATGACCACCGTATTGAGATTCTGTCGATGCTAAAGAGAGATATTGATCCGAACATCTTGGATCGAGAGATTCTCTCTCTAGAGAGTTGGAGGAGAGAGAGTCTCTCAACTTTCATTCCAAGAATGAATGAATAGTGATTTTTAAACCAAGTGAGAGAGCCTCTTATCTTATTTATAGTGAAATTCCAAAATACCCGGTTGGGTTCCTTGGCACCCATTTATTTCAATGTCCACTAAATAAATAATTTTGACGAACTAAACTGTGCCAATATTATTTATTATTTTATTACATACTTGTAATATATATAAAATATATTACGTGATAAAATCTGAGCCATTTAACTCAACTTGTAGTCCCGCTTGATATTAAACGAACCTTGAATATTAAAATAATATTCGTTCGATTAATAGTTTTCTTGTATTTACTAAACTTGTAAATACATTAAATAAATTCAATACCAATTATTCATAACTAGAATAATGATGAATTTATTTAATTAATTGGTGATCAGTAACTTGGACAACGCTCGGACCCCGTGGTGAGGCCCACTATGTCCATATACCTATTCAACTGAATAGGGAGGATTCTTATATACGCTATTGTGTTTGACCCTCTAGGCCCTTACCTCAATATTAGTGAATAAAATCCACAGACTAAGAGCGGAGTCTAACAACCCATCATGGCCCCTAAAGAGATAAGGATAGTCATAGCAATGACTACCATCCTACGAACACATATTGTGTATTATAATCTCTTTGTCATTAAATATCTCATAAAGCAGGACACATTCTTGTGTCATCATCCTTATCTTTCTTTATTATTTATTGATCTATCCAGATGGATTTACCTTTGTAAAGTTTTGGCCAAAGACTTATAAAGGAGACACCATCCTGATCAATTAGACCTGAGATATAAAACTTCCTAAACTTGGAGGTGACAAATCCTTTCTTGACCATTAAACAAATGTCATATCACCAACAACGCACCCAACCCAAGATACTTCGCCATGATTTCAATACCATGGTTTTCTCCTTGTATTAAAGTATGTAATAAAATGGTATAAATTGGTAATGGTCTCAAGTCAGGAGACCAATACACATGTCCATAGATAGGAACAACCAATGACACCAAAACATGTGGTGTTCTTATTGGCGGGTCTATGCTCATGATCTCACTACTAGAGATCACCAAGTGCGAACCTCATGAGAAGAAGTCTCAATACTTATGAACCCCTAGAACCTGATAGTCAAACATCTACTGTGTCTATTTAGTAAGATGTATCTAGACTATAGAACATATATTTAAGATTAATGTCATAGTATTTTGAGGTTCTCATTATAGCCTGCGATCTGTTACAACCTCTGGATACGACAATTAATCTTTGGACATTACCATTATAATAGTGGATGTAGACAAGTCTACATATAATGGTAAGATTACATCATGCATAACTAACTATACACATGATATGGTAATAAAAAATACTTCATAGTTGGGTCTAGGGCACCCACTATTTCAACAATTTCAACCACAACCTTTTTGTCTGAAGGATTTTTTAGGTAGTATCCCTTTATTTCTCTGTGATATCCTATAAATATACACTTTGTTCCTTAGGGTTCAGGCTTGTTACCTGAATAGGCCTTAACAATTGATTTTCAACCCCACACATGTAAGTAAGACAACACAGGTTTATTTCCATTCCATAATCGATATGGTATACCATCTGTTGCTTTAGTTTGCACTTGGTTTAGTTTGTATACTATTGTTTTTAATGAATATCTACAAAAGGATAATGGAAGACTTTCATAACTCATTATTGATATTCCCATGTCCAACAAGTTGTAGTTCCTCCTTTCACTTACACTATTCCACTGAGGCATATAAGGAGGAGTGATTTGATATAAAATCTCAAACTCCTATAGATAATCAATGAAGTCTTAATTTAGATATTCTCCACCATGTTCTGAGTGAATTTTATTAATATTCTTACCAAGATGGTTCTCAACTTCATTCTTGTATTCCTTTAATTTTTAAAAAGAATCCAACTTATACCTCATTAACTAGACATATCCATATCTACTAAAATCATTAGTAAATATTATGAATTATGAGTACACACCCCTTTCTTCAATAATAAATGATCCACACACATTGGTATAAACTAATTTAAGAATCTATTTAGCTATTTTACCTTTCCCACTAAATGGGTATTTGGTTATTTTTTCTTGTAAACGTGTATGACATACACCAAGTGGTTTCAGTTCAAAAGAATCTAAATATCCATCTTGATGTAATTTAGTCAATCACTTTTAATTTACATGACCTAGCTGATGATGCCAAAGTTGGGTGTTCTATGAGTCATGTTAAGTAACTTCATTATTGATTTCCATTATTTGTTTTGTGTAATCCAACACATAAAGACTATTATTTAAATGTGTCTTAACATAAAAAATCTATATTTATAAAAGAAGCAACCTTTATTCCCAAATTTGAAAATAAATCCATATGTATCAAGTTTGGATACAGAAATAATTTTTTTAGTAACAGAAGGCACATAATAACAACCCTTTAAAACCAAGATCATTCTGATTGGAAATGTGAGGTGGTAGTCCTCGATAGCTACAATAACAAGTTTATCTCCATTGTATTATTGAAGATATAACTCTCCTCAGTCAATCTTTTTAAATATTATTTGTTCCTATATTTGAATACATATGTGAGCACCATAAGCTATATCTGATACACAATTTTTATAAAAAGATAAATTGAACTCGATAACAAATGCACCTAAATCTTACCATTGCTTCTTTGGATGGGTTCGATTTTTCTCCCAGTGGCCCTTCTCGCCAAATTTGAAATATACAGAATCTTGTTCCCTTGCTTTCCCCATGATCTTACTCTTCTTAGAAGGGCATGAATAATCTTTGGGATTAAATCTCTTTTTTCCCTTTCTTTTTGTTCACCATAAGTATAGAAGTTTTTTCATGCTTTATATCCTTATATACTAGGTGAAGAAGAGTAAGAAGATCTGTAAAAGACTTATCAATGTTATTCATATTAAAATTCACAACAAAAATGGATAATCTCTAAGGGAGTGATGCCAAATGAGGTAAGTGACTAGTTATTTGGGGAGTTTAAACCCTAGAACCTCTAAGTGCTCAATGTATCCAACAAGCTTGACTACATGAGGCCAATCTTGGGAACCCTCTCTAAACGTTATCTAAAAGAGAACCTTTGAAATCTAAAACCATTCCTGTCTAACTCTCTCCTAGTAAAGACTAAAGAGGTTCTCAAGCATGATATATGCATCCATGTTTTTGTGAGAATTCATTAGTTCACTATACATCGATTAAAGCATCAAGAATTTAACATCAAACATGTCACTATAAATTTTTTCATAGAGAAGTAACTATTCATCACTCATCTCTTTAGCAGGTAGATTAGAAATTAAGGAATCTATCATGTAATATTTCCATTCATGGCATAGTACAACCCAAAGGCATCTAAACTACTCTTGGAAGTTACTACCAGTTAGGAGGTTAGGTTTCTCCACTATTGATCCTAGGGATAGTGTGGTTGATGAACTTTCCATTTTATTCTAAAATTAAAAAGAGAAGATTATTAGTAATTTTTTTATTATAAAATAAGTGATATAAAATAAATTAAATGTTTTTATTTATTTATTTATTAAATATCCCACTATTTTGTCAAGTCTCAATATCCCTCACCATTGAACACATAATGTCTAGTTTCTTTAACATTTTAATGACAAGGATACTCATTACTTTTGTTAATGATCAAGAATTTGTCCATGAAAACCATAATAGAGTAATTAGCTAGCCAGTCTTTCCAACTATGGACTTGCAACTCCTTGATCCGCTGAGTGGATTCTCCTATCCTGAAATACTAACTTGGATTTCCTCAACACTTGCCTTAAAATTTGTATTTAATGGACATTGTACATTAAACTCAATACAATTTTGGTTAAGTCATCCCAAAAAAACTCATGAGAACTTCTTGATAAAAGTAAGTGTCCAGACTTTGGCTATGTACTACACTTAGTTATGTGGTTTCATTCCCAATCAAGTAATGGAAGGCTTAGTATGACTTAATATTTAATTTATGGATTTAAATATATTATGCATAATGATATCTTTTTTTATCATTTACACATCTTTTTAATATTAAGTGGATGTTACTTAATTAATTAACTATGTTGGATAAAACATTTATGCATAACTCGTATATTTATTTTCCATATTTTCAGATTAATCCATTTATTTATGTGATCACGACCTTACATCCATAAAATAAATAATTACATAGATAGAAATAATTAATTAAATAAATTACACATTCCTAAGCTTTATCTAATGGTTGATTTAATGAGAAGACATTAAATCAACATTTTTCCTAGGGAAAATAACTCATATTATCGATCTTGGCATGAGTTACATCATTCCACCTGTCTTCCTATGTATCACCTGGGTTGGCATCATTATGGTTCTGTCTTGAATCACCTTCATATTCCTTGGGAAGCTCCATTAATTAAAATTATTTATTACTCACACGCAGGTGAGGGGAACCAAATTATTGCTTAAAGGGTATTACATAAATATCGTTGGACACACATGTCCTACATAATAATGGAGAGAGGGATGACTCACAGAACATCATTTAATTTAATATTAAATAATTGAAAAATTATTAATAAATTAAATTAAAACATTAAACACATACACAGGTTTTTGTCAAACTCATGAGTAATCATACATGCAATGAATATGAAAAATTAAACATCTAGCATTCATTTCTTTATTTTTTCTTTTATTATTTAAGATAAACATTCTTTCACTAATTAATTAATTAATTAATTAATTCCCTTTAATCTAAATGATAATACAATATTATTTAGAGATACCCATCATTAATGGCATTCATTATAAATAAATAGTAGAACCAATAATGAAATATTAATTACAATAAATAAATTGACGATTTAAAATTATTTAAAACCATTATTAAATTGTAAAACACACTATGGTTTTCCAATCAACAAAATAAGGTTTTAATGCTACAATTTAAAATTTAAAGTAATTTTAATTTTTTCCATTAATGGGAGACTACATGGATTTTACATGCATCTACACACCATGTACCTAGGTTGTCGTATATCATTTCACACGCCTGGAGCTTCAGCATGTTGACTCGTCCGGACTACATGGTGTGTACATGTTAGCTACACACCATGTATCCACTTGATGTGTGTCAGGTTGGCCCAATTAGCACACAGTGTGTAGTAAAATCACCGCATGTAATTAATTACTCATAACATATAGATACAATGTGCATGGGTATATGGCATGTACTCTAGTCGCAGGCCATGTAACCCATTTTTACCATCCAATAATTTGTCACTTCCCAATGGCATCTCTAGTTGTTATTCATTTGTTATTAAACCTTTAATAAAATAAAACACTGAATGAACATGATTAGTATGTTGATAACATGTTAATTCAAATAGTATTAAAGAATGAATAACATGAAATGAAAATCTAACCACAATTGAGAATAGATCAACAATCAAATAAATAATTATAAATTTAAACATGATTGATTTAGTACTACTAGTTGGTTTCAGGTGCTGTGAGAGCATGTGGAGGTGTGTGATGTATTAAATTTTATTTTAATGATCACTACCTAAAACCAAGAGTGAGGATATTTCACATCAAATTTATAATTAATTCATGTAATATTTGAAGAAATAAATACATGGTCATAGTAAATTCATTCATTGGTGAATGTTGATCATTTGAAAAGACCCTTTCAGATTACCTTCATTGTGCTATAAGGATCTAAGGATATGATCCCTCTATCTGTGATTCACATGTGCTCCTATGATCTCTGAGAAACACTACTCGATCTCTGGGTGCTAGCACGGTAATTCTAATATCTTGTGTTGTTCATTATTGATTACTCATTCTTCAGTCTTGAAGAAATATCTCTTTCATTTATCGTTCTAGAGAGTAATATAGGTGGAGGAGTTGAGAAAGAATTTTTTGTGTGTAATAATTATCTATTATCAATTTTGGATGCTCCGCACAATAGACATATTTGCTTATTTATAGAGTTGGGATTTAAGTTAAAATATTTTTTAATTGCATACCATCCATTAAATAACATTTATTACCTTTAATAAATCACATTCCACATAATAATAATTATATAATTATTATTTTTTGGTGCATGCCAACTTGTATAATAAAAAATATTATATAATGGTCTTGTTAATTAATATTTTTCAACAGATTCGGTCTTAGACTATTCAAACTCCTCTATCATTTATTGAATAAACGAATAGATATTTTATTCATAATTAAATATTTTATTCACAATCTATAGAATAAATATTTATTAAAATATTAAATAAATAATAAAATATTTTATTCACATGCCAAAATATAAATATTTATTTAATTTATGTGGTCAATATAACTTGACTAATATTATTCCTCATATTTGAGAATAATATTTATTTCATTAATTAAACTCAAATATAATTTAATTTAGATCAATGGAAACACATAGGGTGTGACCCTCTAGGATTCTTTCTCATTAGCATTAGGCGGGCTTTCCTAAATTCCAAGATTACTATCTAACAACGAGTAGAGGCACCCAAGAGAAAGAACTTAATATCAAAATGTATACAACCACATACGAACACTCATTGTGTAACATAATCCCTTTTTCATAATATCTCTTCAGGAAGGTTGCACATCAGTGTCACCAACCTATATGCTCAATATGTCTTTCTTTAACTATCTAAAATAAACACTTTATTACACCATGGCCAGGGAATTTAATGTGATGATTCTATTCTAATAAAAGTTTTGAGATATAAGATTTCATAAAGGTAGAAGGGACAAATCCTTCCTTGGATTATTCATTAATGACATGTCACTCGTGACGCACCCAATGTATCCAACTTCACCGTGAACTATTATCATCATGGTTTATGAAATACATCTAAGTACATGAGTTGTAACATGCATTAATAATAATCTTAAAGTCTAAGGACCATCACATGATCTCATATATAGGAATATTAAATAACCCCAAAACATGCGGAATTCTTACTGGTGGATCTATTATCATAATCTCCCATATTTGAGATTTCCGAGTTAGAACTTCATGAGAAGAATCCTCATATTCTTACAAGTACTTTTTCCTGAAATTCTATGTACTATGTGTCCCATCATAGTATATTATACAACCATGGAACATTATTTGAGAATATCATCATAGCACATCAAGTTTCTCATCATAGTGGTTCCTCTACTTGGATTTTGTGCCCCATCAACTATGTGGAAAAGTGACGAGGTGTGTTCCTTTACATGGTTACATCTGGGTAGATGCGTGATATATTGGGTATCATTGATGGAATTTTGGAACTTTTGGTGACTATTTTTCTTAGGCTAATTTGTGATATGGAGATCCCCTTTCTCTCTTGTTTTGGATTCTTTTGACTGTGCATATATGTATACTTTTGTATCCATACCTTTGGATTTGGTTACTCTCCTACCATGGGTTGTGAAGATGCATGGGGTATGCCACGTTCTTTCTATTCTTAGTTTCTCATGGTTAGATGAGTTTACTCTCCTGTTATGTGTAGAAAAGATTCAATGTGTAGTTCATCTACAAACTGTGTTGATCCCCCTATGCTTGGATGAGGTTACTCTCCCTTTTTTGGGTTGATTCTTATCCTATTTACAACATAATTTCTTTCTATTCATATTGTATCTCTTACTTCTCCCCCTTCTACTTTCAAGTCTTTCTACTGGGTATGTATATACTCACCCATGAATGGCCTTTGCATGCACATGTCGTGTCTTATGCAGATGGTGGATAGGTTGGTGGTGATTACAAAAGAGCTTAGGGATATCTGGTACTTTGGACCATGTATAGTGGTCCCAACTTGGGGATTAGGAGCCAGGCTATCTCAAAGCTTTACTTTCTAGTTTTTTTAAGTTGGTACATCATTCTGGTTGGGCATGTATTTTTCCCATTTACATTTCCATTTTCACTACCATACTCTTGTATTGTCTAGAGGTTTTATATGCATGGTTGTTCCCCTAGTATTTTTGCATCTTTTACGATTATCCTTATGTACTTATGCATTGATACAGTTGTGTTTGTGCATACAACTACTTAGGAAAAAGCCTCCCTATGTTATTTGTGCCTTCAGCACTGGTCGCCACCCCCTAGCCTATAAAGGTGGGCTTGTGGTAGTTTTAGCTTGAGTCACTGTTAGGGTTGGGTTGAGAAAAGTGTTTTATATGCTTTTCCTAGGGGCATTATTTCAGGGTGTTTTGGTTGTGGGGTTCGTGGACATCACCAGAACTAGTTCCCAATGGTTCCCTAAGCCTAGTTTGGTAAAGTTGGATAGGTTCAGTGCCAGCCTCAATAGTATTTTCCAATGAGACTATTTCAATGGCATAGGAAATTGGATTATACCCGTCCATGGGGATATAGAGTAGGTAGATACCAACCCCTTGATGTTCCTCATGTTCAGGGACCTTGACCTGAGCATGGTCATGGAGGTAGTCGTCAACATAGAGGCAGAGGATATGGGTGTGGTAAATTTCACACAGTAGAGGTGGCAGTTCTAGAGGGGCCAGAGATCATTAGAGGTATGATTAGTTTGTCTAGTACCCTTTTTTTCCTTGTTTGATTCAGGAGCTTCAGACTCTTTTATTTCAAACAATCTAGTTTGTGCTCTTGGACTATACATAGAGATTATTTTTGTACCCATGGTATTTATTATGCCAGTATAAGTCCATACTATCTTTTTTGATGTGTGTCAGAGTTGAAAACTAATGATGTCTCCACATCAGTCTTGGGGGGATATTTGCTTACTATAGATGAATCTATACAATGTTATCCTCGTCATCGACTAGTTGTATTCCCTAAGTGCTATTATCAAAATCTTTCATAAGAGAGTTGTTTTCTCATATATGGATGTCTAGCGTGTGGTTTTCATTGGTGAATATGGTTATCAGGTGGGTATTCAGTGTATGGAGCCCCTTCTTTCTTTATTGGTTTATTTTGATGTGTAATCAACTGAGGTTGGGATAGTAGAGGTTCCAAGGGTTATTTTAGAGTTTTTTAATGTTTTTACCAATGATTTTTTTATGTTACACCCTTAACGTGATATTAAGTTTGGGATTGAATTGAATTATGGTGTTTCTTAAATTTTTATGGATCCTTATCAAATGGAACCTTTTGAGTTGTAGGAGTTGAGGATTCAGGTAATTGATCTAATACATAAGGGATTTATCCAGTCTAGTGTGTCACCTTTGGTTGCGCTATTTTTTTTAGCCAAGAAGGAGGAGGTAGTCTGAGGTTTTGTATATACTATTCGAGGTTGAATCAAGTGAAAGTCAAGAACCATTACCCCATTCCAAGGATAGATGATATTCTTAAATAGATGATAGGGTATAGTTAGTTTATAAGATTGATTTACGGTCTAGATATCACTAGTTGAGGGTGAATGAGAGTGATATCCCAAAGACAACCTCTAGATACTGGTATGGTCACTTTGAATTTGTATTCATGTCATTCAGTGTTATGAACACACTAGTTTTTTCTTTGGGATTATGAACTATGTATTCCATGAGTTCCTGGACCGGTTCCTCATTGTATTCATCAATGATATATTGTTCTACTCAAGGTTATAGGACGATCATGTCAATCATCTTAGAGTTATCTTGTAGGTTCTTCAATGTCACCATCTCTATGAAAATTTGTCCAAGTGTAAGTTCTAGACATTATAGGTTCATTTCCTTGGGCATGTGGTGTCTCGTAAGGGTGTGATAGTAGACCCATAAAATGCCGAGGTAGTTTTTTCTTGGGGAGAACCCAGAAATGTGGGAAGAGGTTTGTACTTTACTTGGTCTCGTAGGTTATTATTAGAGGTTTGTGCCCAATTTATCTTTAGTTACATCTCCATTGACAGCATTGACTAAGAAATATTAGGCTATTGTGTGGACTGATCAATTCCAAGAATCATTCAGTTACCTAAATGGGAATTTTCTTCGGTGTTTCAGTTTCCTAAGGATGGGGAGATGTGTTAGGTGTTTTGTGACACTTCCCATCTATTTTTGCGATGCATTTTGATTTATAATAGATAATTGATCTCTTATGGGTCTAGGAATTTATTTCCCCTTGAGCATAACTATACCACCCATGATTTGGAGTTGGAAACAGTGTTTTTTTGCTAAAAGTTTGGTTTCATTTCCTCATTAGGGAGCGCTTTGTGGAATTCATGGATCATAAAATCTTGAGGTATATCTTTTATCAGTGTGATATGAACTTAAAGCATAAAATGTTGATAGATTTTCTTTAGTATTGTGATTTTTAGATCTCCTACACCTGGTTAAAAGGGAATGTTTTGGAAAATTCCTTGAGCAGGAAGTCAGGGAAGGATGTTATTCAGGAGTCTGGGGATGCTTGGAGAGAAATGGCGGAATTGGAATCCTTGAACTTAGATGAAAGGGTGGATGATGGTAGAGGATGTTTGTTTCATATGAATATGTAGTCTTCTCTGATGTATAAGGTGGAGGAGTCTTAATGGGTAGACTCGGAGGCAAAGGTGATGTGAGATTGTGTTGGCCATGGTGGTGCTCCAAAGGGATCATTGGAGGATGGCCAGAACCAGATATTGTTTTATGGGAGGTTTTTTATTCTAGTAGTGAGGAATTGGAGATTCCTTCATTAGTTTCATAGATCACCTTTGATAGTACACCAAGAAGTTTTCAAGATGTACTGTGCTTTTAGGATCCAGTTTTGGTGGCCCAGGGTGAAACGGGTACTGGTCGGTTTTATGGAAAACTTCTTGGTTTTCCATCAGGTAAAGGCCAAGAATTGTGTTATCTATGGTTTATTATATCCCTTGTATGTTTCCAAGTAGAAATGGGAATAAATATCAATGTA
The DNA here is from genome assembly GCA_963277665.1 of Viscum album. NCBI lineage: Eukaryota > Viridiplantae > Streptophyta > Magnoliopsida > Santalales > Viscaceae > Viscum > Viscum album. The sequence goes on from OY728165.1 coordinate 829,635,396, forward strand.
TTTCTTCATAGTGTTACCCTGATCTCTAAGAGGCTCTGATGCTATCTGGGTGATCTTGGATCAGTTGACAAATTAAGCCCACTTTCTAGTAATCAAAGAGTTAGGTGAAATGGATTCCTTGATCAAGAGGTATGTGAATGATGTGGTGTGGTTTTATGAAGTTATGATGTCCATTGTCTTGAATCATGATTAATAATTTACCTCCTGAGTTTGAGGGGATTACATTATGATTTGGTACTCATTTATTCCTCACAACTACTTTCCACCCTCAGGTATATGAGTATAAGGAATAAACTATCTAGATTCTATAGTATATGTTATAGTAATTGTAACGACCCAATCTTTTTGAGTAGTATATCAACTTACTCTTATTGATTTAATAAGATGTTAATGGTTAATACAGAAAGAGGAGTCGATGGCTTCATCCAGTAGACTCAACCCTTATGAAGCCCACTTATCAGAGCTTGGGAAGGAGGTAGCATCTGTGGGCTTCGCTTTGGACCAAGCCCAAGCCGAACTCCAGCGTGTCAAGCTTGAACGGAAACGCCTGCGGGAGAAGTTCAAGTTAGTAGAGATTACTACTAGGGCAATGTTATCTGAGCCTCCCTCAGATTCTCTCACCATAGCACACCTTACACTCAGGTCTTATGCCGGTGTTATAAGGGGCTATGTGACGAGACCCTAGCTTCCTTGTGTAATCCCTTCGGGTGAATAAATTGAGATTTCTCCCTTTAGTGATGTTTGTGAAATTTCAAATGTCCAGATAATTTTAGAATGTATTTTATTGATGAATTTTGAAAAAGGGATATTTTGAAATATTTATGTAAACCCTAAATAACTAATGATGTGTAATTATTTTCAAAAAATGGTCTTCTACAAAAGTGTTCATTAAGGAATTTGGAGTCTAATAAGATCAACTTAATTTTTGATGAATAGTAAATAGTGAATAGTGATTTTACGCTTAGGATTAGTAATGTGACCAAATGGATTAGTAATCTCACTTAAAGAAAGTTTTAAAATAATCTAGGCACCTTGATTAAGTAATGTGATTCAATAAAATGGGTAAATAACGGTTTCATAAATTATTAGTCAAGTATTAGTTTTTTCGGATGAATTGTTTTTTTAATTAAAAATTTAATTAAAAATAATTATAAAATTATTTTTATAAAATGGATTTCATTTTTGAAATAAGAGCATTGATATTTGGTGAAGGTGAAATTTTGGGATTATTCTGAGAAAGTTGAATTTTCGGTGAATAGTGAAAGTATAGTTTTTAAGTTACGGGTGTTTAATGACATCATTAAATGATGTATTAAGTATATATTCAATATGGTCGAATTATGAATAGTAAGATAAGGTGTTAGGTGTCCCAAGTGGCCAATACCATGAGAAAATACCATGGGCAAGCCCATGGTTTTTCCAAAACCACTAGTGAGGTGTCCCTTGGCCATTAATGCTTTGTCCCCTCACTTTCCCTATAAATACCCACCCTTTCCTCCTTTATTTTTCACTCCCAACTCTCTCCCAACGAAGTTCTGGTCTTCTTACCTTCCAAATAGTCCTCCCAAGGTGCCCCCAAGCCCTCAAGGTCCAATCCTTTGAGTTTCAAGAATCACGTTTTAAGGTAAGGGATCTGACCCCTCTCTTTCTTTTCATGTAATCTCTTTTATGTCATTCCTTTTCTGCTCCATGTTCTTATGTGAGAGGATGTTCTTTTATATTACTCTTACTTCCATTTCATGTTTATATGATGAGAGATCCCGTCTTACTCTCATCATTTCGTTTTATGAAAGTTTAAGTGACGCCGTTAGGCTGCCGAATTTTTAAGGGATTCTTTCACCCTTCTCATTTTTCAAGTTCGATTTTCATGTCAAGTCTTTCAAGTTCTTTTTTTTATGTTGGGGTATGATCTCTATATCTATCATACTAATCTCTTATGATCATATGATGAGAGACCCTATTTGATCTTTCAAATTCATTTTTATTGAAGTTTATGTGACGCCGTTAGGCTGCCGAATTTTCATAAGAGAAATCTAATTTTTGTCTTCCTTCCATGCTTTTCTTTTCAAATGGTATGTCCTCCAAATTTCATTTCCAGGTCCATATATCCTTCTTATTCTTTCACCCTACTGTTTTATGGATCATTTATGAGTGGGTGACCCATGTCCCCTCTCATTTCAATGTTTTCTAAAACCCCGAAACTTAGCCGTTATGCTGCAGAATTTTCCCCTCAAAATGCCTCTCTCTTTTCTCAAAAATTATTTTATGTTATAAAGTGAATACTCAAAGCTCTTATTTATACAAGGGTATTCACATATATATCAAAATGTTCCATTTTAAATTCTGGGATTTACATACATGAGACCCACTTTCCCTTTCTGTGGGTTTAAAGTGACGTAAAGATCATGTCTTTAAAGCAGTTTTTAAAACGTTATGATTATGAAATGAAACCCATTTATTTTATGATATATGGGTTATTTATGAAATTTTTGATGATGAAATATGTGGCTCACATGATAATAAAGGCAAATTTAAGGGTGCGCCCTGATAGCGCTCCAATGCATTGGGTAATGATGTAACCACTAGAGATTACAATTTTCATGATACCTTGGTGAATAACCTTGGTAATTTTCAAATGACACCTTGGGGATGGACCTTGGTGATATGTTCATGATTGTCTATGTTAAATGATGTAGCCACATCTTCAAGTTATGGAAAATGTAGTTTTTATTATGAAATGCCTCATGATTTTCTTTCTCATACCTTAAAGTTCTTTTCATGTCCTTATTGAAGTATATCAAGTTCACATGTAAAATGTTCCTCTTGTTTCCCTTACTGGGCCTTCTGCTCACCCTTTCTTTTGATGTATGTCCCCAGGTTATGAGATGCAGTAATGAACCTAGGATGAACTTAAGGAGAAGCCTTTCAAGTGTTTAAGAAGAATGCTTTATGTTGTTTTCATGTTTTATGTTCCTGGTTTCCAAGACTCTAAACCTTAAAGATCCTCAGTTGTGTGTAATGTAATGAAAGTTTAAGTTATAAAATGGCGGGATGCTATAGTTGGTATCAAAGTATGGTTTAGTTATTTGTGGAAATTAGGATATAAAAAAAACATTAGGAAGAACCCTATAGAAAAGTTTAAGTATAGGAAAACTTCCTGGTATTTTGATAAGTATTGAGTAAGTGGTCTATCAAACAAATACATCCCTGTCTGGATATGAGCAGGTAGAGGCGGCTCTGGCACAGATGTACATAGGGGTAAAACCCGAAAACACCGCTTTGAGCTAGACTCGAACGGGAACTGGTGCACGATAACGGGCCTTGCTGCACTCTTGGTTACGACACTCCCGGGGGATATGTTTGGTTAATCACATGCTTTTTATGAATCATTATGAAGGAATTATAGAGAACTATAATTGTCTAAGCACGAAGTCTTAGTTAAAAGATTCATAAATGAAATAAGTTTCTCACTAAGGTTTTATTCTTTTAGAAAATGGCGGGCAATAGGAGAAACCGTGCCGATGGTGACCGCAATGCACCATGTGCTGACGGCCCTCCGATGGAAGCCGGAATGGAAACATTCATGCGAATGATGAACCAACTGACTCAAGTTATGAGTAATAACTTGAATCAAGCTGAGAGGCCGACCTCACCACGAAGGGAACAACTTTCTGTTGAGTCCTTCATGCGTCAACGACCGCCAACATTCAGTGGATCTACTGACCCATTGGTTGCGGAACAATGGATAAGCTCCATTGAAAAGATCTTTTCTGTACTTCATTGTTCGGAACAAGAAAAAGTCACCCTTGCTGTTTACCGCCTAGAGGGAGAAGCTGATCAGTGGTGGTCACTGATCAAAAACACAAAGCCACGATGAGAGATGGAAGCTATGGAGTGGGAAGAATTTCGGGGGATTTTCTTTAACAAGTATTTCCCTCGTTCAATGAGAATGAAAATGGAGAAAGAGTTTCTCGAGCTAAAGCAGAAGGAGAAAGAATCTGTCGGAAGCTATGAGATGAACTTCACAAGGCTTTCCCGTTATACCTCAAGCTTTGTCATGGACCCTAATGGGAAGGTTGATAGATTCTTTGGTGGACTACGACCACATCTGCGGAAGAATCTAGCCAACAGGGACTATGATAGCTATGAAGAAATTGTTCGAAGTGCTATGAAAGTTGAACTAGAGTTTGGGGAGACACAGTGGTCTCACAAATCTAATGAGAAGAAGAGAAATCTAGAACCGAGCTTGGGAAGGAGTTTTGATCAGGAAAGAGGTGGAAAGCATATGCAACATGCCACATGCAATAAGTGTGGGAAGAAGCATCCGGGGAACTGCTTGATCGGGAGTGGTAAGTGCTACAGGTGTGGAAGAGAAGGCCATATTTCTCGGAATTGTCGTAGTGATGTGAAGCCTCAACTTCCCAACACTAACGACAGAGGAAAGATGGTTCTGGCCCTACCTGAAGTCACATTCTTCAAGTGTGGACATCTTGGGCACTTTGCTAATCAATGTCCAAATCCGAGGGCGGTGGGGGGGAATCACCATCAACCTCAGCAGAGGCCAAGGGAGCAAGGTCGTGCTTTCGCTATCACAACAGCCGAAGTTGAAGTCCCGAACGATGTGGTAGCAGGTACTCTTGTTGTCCTCTCAAAACTAGCAAGTGCTTTATTTGATTCTGGTTCTACGCATTCCTTTATTTCCTCCAAGTTTGCAAGGAATATAGAATCCATCCCTAAACTGCTAGAGGTAGAGTTGTCAGTCAAGACTCCAAGTGGGATTATCCTTGCATCAAAAGTATTTAGAGACTCTAGTGTTTACTTTGGTGAGCTCAATCTTATCGCAAATCTAGTAGTCATTCCCATGATGGAATTCGACATTATACTAGGGATGGACTGGCTCTCAAAGTATAATGCTAAGATCAAATGAAGAAGTAAGGAAATCTCATTAGTCTTGAAAGAACGACCTACAGTTATCTTCCAAGGAGAGATATCCCGAACTGATCCCTATCTAGAAGCACCTCCCATATCTTTCTTTATGGAGTTAATCGGTGATGATGAAGAAGGGAAAGGGAGCATACAAATTGAAGATGTTCCGATTGTTCAGGAATACATGGATGTATTTCCTGAGGAGTTACCTGGACCTCCCCCAGAAAGAGAGGTAGAGTTCTCCATTGAACTCGTACCTGGGTCGCAACCGATATCAAAGACTCCGTATAGAATGGCAAATGTGGAGCTAGAAGAGTTAAAGAAACAACTCCAAGACTTGTTGGAGAATGGGTTTATCCGACCGAGTGTGTCTCCTTGGGGAGCACCAGTTCTCTTTGTGAAGAAGAAGGATGGATCAATGCGGCTATGCATTGATTATAGAGAACTGAACGGGATTACAGTGAAGAACAGATACCCTCTTCCAAGAATTGATGATTTATTTGACCAACTTCGTGGGGCTCAATTCTTCTCTAAGATTGACCTTCGATCTGGTTATCATCAACTGAGGGTGAAGAAGGAAGATATTCCAAAGACTGCCTTCCGATCAAGATATGGGCATTATGAGTTTACTGTTATGCCCTTCGGCTTAACTAATGCTCCTGCTATTTTCATGGATTTGATGAATAGAGTCTTTAAGGACTACCTTGATAACTTTGTGGTAGTTTTTATTGATGATATTTTGATATATTCAAAAAGTCGTGAGGAGCATGAAGATCATCTGAGGGTTATTTTGAAAACTCTACGGAAGGAGAGGCTCTTTGGGAAGTTCAGAAAGTGTGAGTTTTGGTTACAACAAGTGGCTTTCTTGGGGAACATCGTAACCAATGAAGGAATCTCGGTTGACCCTGCAAAGACAATGGTTGTGGAGGAGTGGCCTCAACCCACAACAGTAACTGAGATTCGTAGTTTCCTTGGTTTAGCGGGATATTATAGGAGGTTTGTGAAAAACTTTTCACGGCTTTCTAATCCACTAACCAAGTTGACTCGAAAAGGGGTTAAGTTCATCTGGACAAAGGAATGCGAGGAAAGTTTCCAAGAGCTGAAGAAGAGATTGGTTACTGCACCTGTGTTTACACTACCCTCTATCGGAGAAGGATTCGTTATTTTTAGCGATGCATCTCTGAAAGGGCTTGGGTGCGTCCTCATGCAAAATGAAAAAGTAATTGCTTATGCATCTCGACAGTTGAAGATTCATGAGCAGAATTATCCTACGCATGATCTAGAGCTGGCGGCAGTTGTTTTTGCTCTAAAGATATGGAGGCACTATCTTTATGGGGAGAAATGTGATATATACACTGACCACCAAAGTCTAAAGTATATTTTCACTCAGAAAGAATTGAACATGAGACAAAGGAGATGGTTGGAGCTTATTAAAGACTATGATTGTTCAATTCATTATCACCCTGGAAGAGCAAACAAAGTCGCGGATGCGTTAAGCAGGAAAGATCCTGTTGTTCTGGAAACAATGAGGATCCTGGGAGATCCCTTGATTAAAGATCTAGTAAAACTGGACATGGGAATTATAAGGAAAGGGACATCATCAACCCTATCCCAAATGATTTCTCAACCTTCATTACTAGTGAAGATCAAGAAGGCTCAAAAAGAAGATCCTTTGTTGCAGGAGAAGTTCGAGGCTGTAAAGGATGGGAAGTTCCCTGATTTCAATATTGATCAAGAAGGTGTATTGAAATTTCGTACAAGACTATGTGTTCCATCTATTCCGGAGATAAAGAAAGAACTGATGGATGAAGCTCATAGCTCTACTTTCTCTATAAATCCGGGAAGCACTAAGATGTATAGAGACCTTCGTGATCATTATTGGTGGGATAACATGAAGAGGTAGATTGCCGATTACACTACAAGGTGCCTGGTGTGTCAGCAAGTAAAGGCAGAAAGACAACTTCCTAAGGGGGTATTACAACCGCTACCCATACCAGTATGGAAGTGGGATAATATCACCATGGACTTTGTAACTGGTCTCCCAAAAACATCCAAAGGAAACAATGCGATATGGGTTATTGTGGACCGTCTCACCAAGACAACCCATTTTATCTCTATTCGGGAAAATTTCTCTCTGGATCAGCTTTCCAAGATATACGTGAAGGAAGTGGTAAGGCTGCATGGGGTACCACTATCCATCGTATCTGATCGTGACCCAAGATTCACATCAAAATTATGGAGAAGTCTTCAGCATGCTCTGAATACTGAATTGAATTTTAGTACGGCCTATCATCCTCAAACTGATGGCCAATCTGAAAGGACTATTCAGACACTCGAAGACATGTTGAGATTATGCTCAATGGAATTTAAAGGTGGATGGGATCAACACCTCCCATTAGTGGAGTTCTCCTATAACAACAGCTTCCATGCAAGTATTCAGATGGCACCCTATGAAGCTCTGTATGGAAAGTGGTGTAGAACTCCTACTTGTTGGGATGAAACTGGTGAGAGGAAGCTTCTTGGGCCTGATCTCGTGCAAGAGATGACGGAACAGGTTCATGCCATCCAACAACACATAAAGGCTGCTCAAAGTCGGCAGAAGAGCTATGCTGACAATCGTCGAAGGGACTTGGAGTTTGGTGTTGGTGACAAAGTCTTCCTTCGAATCTCTCCATGGAAGAGAGTCATGCGGTTTGGGAAGAAAGGGAATCTCAGCCCTAGGTACATTGGCCCCTATGAAATCCTTGATCGCATAGGAGCAGTGGCCTATCGTCTAGCACTTCCACCGAACCTAGCTCAAGTTCACAATGTCTTCCATGTATCTCTCTTGAGGAAGTACATACCCGACCCTTCACATGTACTGAACCCAGAGGTGGTACAACTGGAACATGACCTCTCTTATGAGGAGCAGCCAGTGGAGATCTTGGACCGTAGAGACAAGGTCCTACGAAACAAGACTACCCACCTTGTGAAAGTGTTGTGGTGGAATCATAAATATGAAGAAGCGACTTGGGAGCCTGAGGAAACGATGAAGCAAAAGTACCCTCACCTTTTCGACTAGGCCTCAAGTATAAATTTCGGGGACGAAATTTCTTAAGGGGGGAAGAATGTAACGACCCAATATTTTTGAGTAGTATATCAACTTACTCTTATTGATTTAATAAGATGTTAATGGTTAATACAGAAAGAGGAGTCGATGGCTTCATCCAGTAGACTCAACCCTTATGAAGCCCACTTATCAGAGCTTGGGAAGGAGGTAGCATCTGTGGGCTTCGCTTTGGACCAAGCACAAGCTGAACTCCAGCGTGTCAAGCTTGAACGGAAACAGCTGTGGGAGAAGTTCAAGTTAGTAGAGATTACTACTAGGGCAATGTTATCTAAGCCTCCCTCAGATTCTCTCACCATAACACACCTTACACTCAGGTCTTATGCCGGTGTTATAAGGGGCTATGTGACGAGACCCTAGCTTCCTTGTGTAATCCCTTCGGGTGAATAAATTGAGATTTCTTCCTTTAGTGATGTTTGTGAAATTTAAAATGTCCAGATAATTTTAGAATGTATTTTATTGATGAATTTTGAAAAAGGGATATTTTGAAATATTTATGTAAACCCTAAATAACTAATGATGTGTAATGATTTTCAAAAAATGGTCTTCTACAAAAGTGTTCATTAAGGAATTTGGAGTCTAATAAGATCAACTTAATTTTTGATGAATAGTAAATAGTGAATACTGATTTTACGCTTAGGATTAGTAATGTGACCAAATGGATTAGTAATCTCACTTAAAGAAAGTTTTAAAATAATCTAGGCACCTTGATTAAGTAATGTGATTCAATAAAATGGGTAAATAACGGTTTCATAAATTATTAGTCAAGTATTAGTTTTTTCGGATGAATAGTTTTTTTTAATTAAAATTTTAATTAAAAATAATTATAAAATTATTTTTATAAAATGGATTTCATTTTTGAAATAAGAGCATTGATATTTGGTTAAGGTGAAATTTTGGGATTATTCTGAGAAAGTTGAATTTTTGGTGAATAGTGAAAGTATAGTTTTTAAGTTACGGGTGTTTAATGACATCATTAAATGATGTATTAAGTATATATTCAATATGGTCGAATTATGAATAGTAAGATAAGGTGTGAGGTGTCCCAAGTGGCCAATACCATGGGCAAATACCATGGGCAAGCCCATGGTTTTGCCAAAACCACTAGTGAGGTGTCCCTTGGCCATTAATGCTTTGTCCCCTCACTTTCCCTATAAATACCCACCCTTTCCTCCTTTAGTTTTCACTCCCAACTCTCCCCCAACGAAGTTCTGGTCTTCTTACCTTCCAAAGAGTCCTCCCAAGGTTCCCCCAAGCCCTCAAGGTCCAATCCTTTGAGTTTCAAGAGTCATGTTTTAAGGTAAGGGATCCGACCCCTCTCTTTCTTTTCATGTAATCTCTTTTATGTCATTCCTTTTCTGCTCCATGTTCTTATGTGAGAGGATGTTCCTTTATATTCCTCTTACTGCCCTTTAATTTTTATATGATGAGAGATCCCCTCTTACTCTCATCATTTCATTTTATGAAAGTTTAAGTGACGTTGTTAGGCTGCCGAATTTTTAAGGGATTCTTTCACCCTTCTCATTTTTCAAGTTCGATTTTCATGTCAAGTCTTTCAAGTTCTTTTTTTTTGTTGGGGTATGATATCTATATCTATCATACTGATCTCTTATGATCATATGATGAGAGACCCTATTTGATCATGCAAATTCATTTTTATTGAAGTTTAAGTGACGCCGTTAGGCTGCCGAATTTTCATAAGAGAAATCTAATTTTTGTCTTCCTTCCATGCTTTTCTTTTCAAATGGTATGTCCTCCAAATTTCATTTCCAGGTCCATATATCCTTCTTATTATTTCACCCTACTGTTTTATGGATCATTTATGAGTGGGTGACCCATGTCCCCTCTCATTTCAATGTTTTCTAAAACCCCGAAACTTAGCCGTTATGCTGCAGAATTTTCCCCTCAAAATGCCTCTCTCTTTTCTCAAAAATTATTTTATGTTATAAAGTGAATACTCAAAGCTCTTATTTATACAAGGGTATTCACATATATATCAAAATTTTCCATTTTAAATTCTGGGATTTACATACATGAGACCCACTTTCCCTTTCCGTGGGTTTAAAGTGACGTAAAGATCATGTCTTTAAAGCAGTTTTTAAAACGTTATGATTATGAAATGAAACCCATTTATTTTATGCTATATGGGTTATTTATGAAATGTTTGATGATGAAATATGTGTCTCACATGATAATAAAGGCAAATTTAAGGGTGCGCCCTGATAGCGCTCCAATGCATTGGGTAATGATGTAACCACTAGAGATTACAATTTTCATGATACCTTGGTGAATAACCTTGGTAATTTTCAAATGACACCTTGGGGATGGACCTTGGTGATATGTTCATGATTTTCTATGTTAAATGATGTAGCCACATATTCAAGTTATGGAAAATGTTGTTTTTATTATGAAATGCCTCATGATTTTCTTTCTCATACCTTAAAGTTCTTTTCATGTCCTTATTGAAGTATATCAAGTTCACATGTAAAATGTTCCTCTTATTTCCCTTACTGGGCCTTCTGCTCACCCTTTCTTTTGATGTATGTCCCCAGGTTATGAGATGCAGTAATGAACCTAGGATGAACTTAAGGAGAATCCTTTCAAGTGTTTAAGAAGAATGCTTTATGTTGTTTTCATGTTTTATGTTCCTGGTTTCCAAGACACTAAACCTTAAAGATCCTTAGTTGTGTGTAATGTAATGAAAGTTTAAGTTATAAAATGGCGGGATGCTATAGTAATGTTTCATAGACTTTGGTGGATCTTGGGTATTAAACTCCCCCTTTTTGAGTTTTATTATGATAATATCTATAACTATTCCATTGGTATGACTTTGTTTGAGTATTTTTATAGTAGATCATGTTATTATTTGTTGTGCTAGATGGAGGTTGAAGATGCATCAGTTCTTGGTCTTTATTTGGTGGAGAGAACAATAGATAAGGTTCAACTTATTTGTGAGAGAATGAAAACATCATAGGACCAGAAAAAGTATCAGGTCAATCATAGGAGGAGACCCTTGTATTTTGAGGTTAGAGACCATGTGTTCTTGAAGGTTTCCCATTGATGTGGCCAGTGAAGGTTTGATGGGGAGAGTAAGCTTTCTCCCAGCTATGTTGGTCCCTTTTTGGTTTTGGGGAAAGTCAATGGGGTGGCATATCAGTTGGTGTTTTCATTGTGGTTAGAGAGTATCCATGATGTCTTCCACATATCTCAACTTCATTGGTATCTTCACGATTACTCTCATGTCATTGACTGGGGGATTTGGATATCAAGGATGATGGGACATTCAAAGAGTGGCCAGTAGAGATCCAGGATCACCAAGAGAAGGCACTGTGTGGACAGACCATTCCATTGGTTCATGAGTTTTAGAGTTATGGTGTCTTGGAGGAGAGTACTTGGGAGTGAGAAATGTAGATGTGTTCCTAGTACCCAGAGTTGTTTTTAGTTTTTCCCTTTATTTTTTTCTTGTGATGTGATGTTTGGATCTTCTTTTATGGTATGAGATATTTTTTCATGTTTTATGATGTATGATGTGTGATAAATTTATAAAATGTGAAAAGGGGAGGACCTGATTCCTAATCAATATGCATTATACCATGATGCGATTAAACCCGTATGGGTGAGTTAGTTCCACCCTTAATAGATATTATCTTGACATTGAGGATGTAATTCCCAAATTTGTATGTTTGGGGAAGTGCAGTTAGTTAGTTGTGATGGTTGTTGGTTTTTTCAATATAGAGGATGGATGGTTTTTTTGTGATGATATTGTGTGAGATGTATTATGGACACTTATTTTGGTGTGTTTGGATGGTGATATCATTTGAGGTATGACAAGATCCTTGAGAGGTATATTATGGGGTGGTTGTTTGGACCCCATTCCTTATGGGATTGGTTTGGATTCTCAAGGGTGAGAATCATTTGTGAGGTATCTAATGTAATGGTCCATGCCTTCCCAACCCATTACTTTTCCTGGTTTTTTGGTTTGAGGTTTTAGAGAGAGGTTCTAGGAGTTTTTGGTGGAGTTTGGAGGTGAAACAGAGCTACTATAGGGAATACATGTTGTGTATTGTTTACATGACATGAAATAGTGGTTCACAACATGTGCAGTTAGCTGGTTCATGACTTATAAATTAGCTAAGGGATAATCTGTGAGATGGATTACATGTCATGTAAGTGTATTTTACAAAATTTAATAAATAAAGGCCATAGAAAAGTGTTTTTCAGTGAAATTTGGAAATTTTTAAAAACCCTAGGATTACATGTTGTGTAATGGTTACACGATGTGAAACCAGTGGGATTCTAGTTTTTATGTTTTTTCCTAGAAAAAAATTCTTTAAATCATACACACCTCCTTATCTATCATTTTGGATGATTACTTTGTTCCCTAAGAGGATATTTTATCCACCTTCCTACTGCTTTGGTTTGTTGGTTCCAGTGGATCCCCATTGGCAATCTGCAGTGAGTTCTTCTTCTTCCCCCATTGTTTTCTTTCGTTCTTATCTTATGGATTCATTTTGGAAATGTTTTTTTGGTTTGGGGGTGTTATTTGTGATATGTTTTTATGTTATTTGGTTATGGTGTAGTTTGATACATGGTTTCCCATGTTCAGTTTTGGTTTTTGGGCATTTCTTCTTCACTCTATAGTGCACCAATAATTGGAAAAACTTCTTTGAGGTAGGGAATCTCTCATTTCACATTATTGTGTATCATGTGGTAGTGGTTTACTCTTTTTAATCTATGATTTACAGTTTTTATAGATTAATAAAATATAAATAATTAGTTAATTTAAATTTAAGGGGAAAATGGGGAATGATTCACATGATTTTACAGCTTTGTAATTATTATGATATTGTGAATTGCACAGGGTTGATGCCCCGCTAAGAATTATGTCTATTTGGGGGATTTTTTTATTCTTATTGACTTGTGTTGTGGAACCCTTGTTGTAATAATTTTTCTATGTCACTCCAAAATTGAAAATTTAATAACTAATTATATTTGGATAATTAAATGGTTTCCCCAAGATTACGGATTGTGTGATAATTCCCCTAAAATAAAGTAGAATTTGATAAAATCCCTTTTTGAACATATGTAAAATTATATTCATGTATTTTGATGTGTTGTCATATTTTTTGGATGGTGATGTGTGTTTTAGATGTGATGTGGGGATGATGTGTGATATTTTTTTCATGCTTTTGGATGGAGAGGAGGTGGTTTTTTGGATTTTATTTTAGGGAGTATGGGTGATTGTTGTTTGGATGTGCTTTTGTAGTGGCAAGGTGGTGGTTGTTTGGTCATGATTTTGGGGTGGCAAGGTGGTTGTAGTTTAGTCATTATTTTGGGATGGTAATGTGGTGGTTTTTTGGTCATGCTTTTGGGGTGGTGAGACGATGGTGTGATGGGGATGAGAGATGCTTTTGATGTGTGGTTTCTTTATACTAGATGCCCAAGTAGTGATGGAATAATTAATTGGTTAATGATGTTTTGAAATGGATGGGTCTTGGTTTGGTTAATGGGATAGAAATGAATAATTAATAAATAAATGGTGGTTTGGGGGGTTAAATGTGGATAATTATTAATAATGAAATGAATTGGTTGGATAGTGGGAATCAGTTGGTAATGTGAAATGTGGTTTGTGACTAGTGTGGTGTTATGCATTTAGAGGTGGTCAAAAAAGTGAAAATTTTGTGAGTTGGTTAGTGTTTTTTTTGAACCTATAGGTTTTTATTGTGTGTGGATATAGGTATATACCTATATATTCCTTGTTATTTATATACACACTCCACCCACATCAATCAATATGTTTCAACACCATCAAAGTCAAGTGGGGGTATTTTTTCAGACATTTAGAAAGGAGGATGGATGGTTGGGTACCTTCTATTTTTATTTTCTCTTATAGATGAGGTAGGTATTTCATAGGATGTGATGGAAAGAGGTATGATAGTGCACTGGATGGTGGTTTTGATAGTTCAGGTTTCTTTGGGGGATATGTGATGTGGTTTTACTTATGGGGTGGCGAGCCCAGGTGTGTTTGGGTGAGATGTGACATAGCCCAAGTGTCTGCGGGAAAGATGAGATGGGATGAGGTGGATTACGGTGGGGGTCATTCATGGTAGGATGAGGGCATGAGTTTTATGTCCTTATTCGGGATACCCTACTACTCTGGTTATGGTTATGGATGTAACTCCCCTAGATTTTGTGAATTATTTTTTTTTGAATTAATTTATATTTTTGATATTTTTCATTTCATGTGACCCTGAAAATAGTTCTTTGTATATATAAATCTATTAAAACACTAAGTCAAACATTACTTTAACATGGAACTGACTTGGCTTACACTACACGCAATAGCAACTTGGCTTGTGCTACACGCAATATCGACTTGGCTTGTGCTGCCAGTAAGACCGACTTGGTGTGAGTTACACACAACACAGATGTTTCTACAAAACATAATTTTATTATTATAATTATTTAAATGATATAATTATAACCTAGAAATTAAACTTAGTTAAATGAATATTAAAAAATAATTTTCAAATATAATTTAAAATTGTTTTATATAGATAAAAAATATTTATAATGAAATATATGATTTTTGGTAAAGTCCTTTTATGTTTAAAAATATTGTTTTCTCTAATGAGCTTCTTTTAATAATAAAATTTATTTTAGACACATTTATAAATTTAATTTTAGAAAATAAACTTCATTTTTTAATTTATAATTTCAAAATTATCTTATGGTGATTTTTGGGATTTTTTTGAAAAACTTCATTTTTTGACAAATAGTGAAAAATAATGGTTTTTAGTTAAAAAAAGTCTTTTCGTTTAAATAATTATTTATGTTAAATTATATTTTAAATTTATTTTAAGGTCAAATTAGATAAATAATACATATATTAATAAAATTTATTTCATTATAATCAATTTCACTTTGAAATTTAATATAAAAAACTAAATAAACTTTTGAACTTCTTTCTAATTTAAAAACCTGTAATTTCGTTCTGTTTGTAAGATTCGCATTAATAATAATTTTTCCTATTATATGAATGGAATTTTGAAAAACCAACATACACTATTATAATCAGTATGGTATTTATATTCTTATTAGATCATGTTGATTTTTTGACCAAAATCATTAGTAAAAGTGATTAAAATTAATCACAACAATTAAGGTCAAATTATGCTTAATTAGGGAAAAAACCTTAATCTTAAGATCCCAAATGACCTAGAAACTTTTCAAAAACCCATTTTATGGACTTATTTTGGTGATTAACCTTCCATTATTGATTTATGTTGGTTTGGTATGACTTTTTTTAGGTAATACCATGTTTACACCTAACTTTTTTTCAAAGATTCCAAGTGATTCTTTTTCATTCCCTATAAAAGGACACCACTTCTCCCACGTCCTCACACCTCCCAAACCTCTTAGTTTTGGACAAGATATACCCAATACACTTCCCAAAATCCCTACCTTTCTCATATAATCTTTCCTTTTGGATGAAGACAATCTAACTAAGCCTTTTGGCACAAACCAAAAGGAGTTACTCAATTAAGAGGTGGTTTGAACGAGTGTGATGAGTGTCAAGACACAAGGTAAGGGGATTTCTTCCCACTTTTTACCTCCATAAGATATATGCTTTATTCACCACTCATTCCTTTTATATGGTGTGTATACTTCCCATGGATTTAATAAATGATTATTATATTTAAATTTATTGGTATTTATATATCCATTCTATGACATTTATTTCATGGGGTTTAAGTTTAAAAAGTTACCAAATCGATAAAATAGTTTTATCTCAATTTGACTTATTTGAGAATCATATTTTGTTATGAACCTAAATTCATTTTGAGTTGTGTATACTTACATTTTACATGATATATAATAAATCTAAATCTTTTCATGATATTCTAAGCTTCATGTAATTTTCTTTTCTTAAATAGAGAGCATGATCCCAAGTTACCAAAGGATAAGAGTTTATTGATACAATCACATCGCTTTTCAATATTGTTTATGTTTATGATTCCTTTGATGAAATATTAAAACCCATATCTCAATAAATTCATGAATTTTCTTCCCCTCTAGTTATTAATTCTATACTCATGTATTGGTACTATATTTCTACTATTTGGTACATAATATAGTTAAGAAAGTATCTTTAAGAAAGCCTTACTTTACCCTCTCTTCGGTCGGAAAACCATGTTTTATAAAAAGGGTTTCAAAGTATATTCTACTAATCTCCTATGATCATTAAAATAAATTTTTACCCTTTTTTCTTTCACTAATTATTTCAAAGTAATATTCTTGTCACTTTTTGAAAGATTCATTTTTATTACCTTTTTACCGTGAAAAAGGAATTTTTTTTTACCTCATACGATATGTATGGATTTATCCATCGTCAATCCTTTGAAGATTATTTTCATGTTTAAAGGATAATTTTTTAGAAAAAAATTTTAAGAGATATTTTCAAAGATATGATTTTCAAAACATTTTCAAGCTCCTTTTATAAGTTTTTAAGGATTTTTTTTTCAAAATGTTTTCAATTTATCTTTATATTTTTTCAAATAAAAAGGTTTCATAAAGGTTCCCAAATATTTCTTTATAATATTTAAAGTTTATTTTCAAGAAAATTGTTTTCAAAAGGCTTTATGTTTTAAAGATCATGTTCAAATAAGAAAGGATATTTATCTAAAGAAATGTTTTCAAAATATCCTTTCTAGCTATTTTCTATGTAAGATGAAATCTATTTGTGTTAATCAAGCCCTGATAGGAAACAATCCAAAGGTTCCATTCATATTCTATCTTGAATGTTTTTTTGTTTTGATGGATTTATACTTATGAAACTTGTTTCCCTTCCATGGGTTATATTATTTTGAAACCATCTTCCTTTCATGGGTTATGCTTTAAAGAAATAATTATTTTGCCAATATCTTTTCCATAGGTTATGATGTAATGAAATATTAATGATACCAATTTAATTTCATGGGTTATGATTTGATGTTTATAAGACTTATTTATTTTTGTGGGCCTTGATATGATGAATGTTTTATTTTCTTGTGTTACATGAATTAGTGATCTTATTATGAGATGGGTGGGACCAATATCTCCCTCAAATGAATTGGCTAATGATGGATGAATCATGAGTATAAATATTATGAATGAACCTGATTACATGTTCACAATGTTATGAATGGACTTGTTTGCATTTCTATAAGTTTACATGTGAGCTTGATTACATGTTCACAATTTTATGAGTGAACCTTATTGTGTGTTCAAAATGTTATTCATGGACCTAGTTGCATGTCTATATGTGTATACATGAACCTCACTAAATGTTCACAATGTTATGTGTGAACCTGATTACATGTTAAAATTTTTATGCATAGACCTAGTTTCATGTCCATAAGGTTATGCATGAACCTGATTACAAATTCAAAATGTTATGCATAGACTTGGTTGCATGTCCATAAGTTGATTATGGGGCCTGATTTCATGTCCATAACTTAATGAGTGATCCTATTTCTATTTATACATGTTTAAAACATTATAAACCAATGTGCATGCCAAAAATATCATGTCTTATTCCTATGTTATTCTTTCATGATTTATGATCTTAATTATATTATGATCTATGTATTATAAACTACCAATCTTTATTATAATCACTATTATATAGGGTATTATCTTCAAATTTTATGCTCAAATTCCATACCATTTTGTTCATGTTATTCTTACAAATTTCCTTTATTTACCCTTACTGAGCATCTGAACTCACCCCTTTATTATGTTTCCTTTCTATAGGTTATGAAGAAAGGTTTTAGGTAGAAGTAATAAAGGTGGAGATCTTCATGGGAGATTTTGAAGATCATTCACCATGTTAAAAGATTTTGTTTCCAAGTTTCCAAAGCCACTAAAATATTACGGTCCTCAGGAATTTATTTTTATAATTTATCAAATATTCATCTAAAATAATGTAATATACATGTATGTTAAGCCTGATTCAGTAAATTTGGTATCAAAGGAAAGGTTTAGTCAATGCTTGTAAACTAGTATGAGAAAAGTTTAGTGATATACCTAGGTATATTTCTAAGAATATGTCTAGGGATGTTTCTAAGGATAAGTAAAAGGATGAATTAACATTTAAGAAAATTTCCTAGAATTTTGGTAAAGGATAAAGTGAGTGGTTAACTATAAATACATCCCTATCTAGATATTACAAGTATATGTGGCTATGGAATAGATTTAACTAGGGGTAACAACTCTGAAAATATGTTCTGAGCTTAACTCAGGGTAATCTGGTACACGAAAATAGGCCTTGCGGCACACCTGGTTTGACACTTCTAGGTGATATGTGTTGGGAATTATCAAACTTTTCATGAACCATCATGAAGGATTTAAATATAAGTTTGATATGCATAACCTAGTATAAACCTAGGGTGTCATATATTAAAGAAGGATTCATGATTTAGATATCATATAAATAATTCATTTCATGACAATATGGTTTTCTACTATGATAATTAATGCTCACACTATGATTATAGTTTTAGTCGATGGTAGTAAATGGAAGTAACTAGATTATTGTTGAATGTGATGGATGATTTTATAATGAGTAATCAAGTGGGATGATCACTGGAGTGAAAGATGTTGTTATCATGACTAATCAGTTTTCACAGAACATGATTGACAATGTATACCTTAACTAACTCTTGGACTCCCCAAAGAAGACAAAGGAGTTTTCTGAGAGTTTGAGTAATGGAGACCTTGTAGGAAAGAAGATTCTGTTTAATTTGTGTCAAGAATGAGGAAAGAATCACCTAATTGGATGTCTTAGAGGAACAAGAAGATGTTTTGACTATGGAAAAGGAAAAAAAGAAAGTGACTGCAAGGGAAAAATTAACAATTCGGTTAATGAAATGGATGATAATGTTAGCCTCCCTAAGACATCAACAAAGGTTGAGTGTTTTAAGTGTGGAGTAAATAGTCCTTATGCAACTCAATGTAACAATATTAAATCTTATGAAGGGAACTAACATGGTTAGGTGAGTAATAGTTACATTACTGATGATGAAAATACTATAGATGAAATGTGAGAGGAAAGAGGTATTGTGTAATAGGATGAGGTATCCATATTAATGGAATTGAGATGAAGTGGAATAATCAATGTTTGTATGTGTTTGGAATAAAAAATTATGTTATATGAATGATGAAATATACAATTATTGTTCTACTTGTGTTTTTTTCTCAGTATTTACAAGTTCATGTTGAATGTTCCTGATGGAATGGTGAAGTAATTTAATGAAAAGATGATATTTTGACTAAGGGAAGGTAACCATTAATATGTACTTTATGTTATGATAATTTTGTTATGGATAATTAAATTAGGCAGTACTGATTACCTTGGAACTAATTAAGGATATGTTGACAAGTATTTCATGATATCATGGATGAAGTTTATAACTTCTTAGAATTATGGAATATATCCAGTAATCTATTGAATAAGGAATCATGCATGTTTTCCAAAAGGAATTTATGGTAATTCAGGTTGTTACCATATTCCAATAGAATTTACCATGAGGGTATTCACATGTTTGAAATGTGACAACCAAGATTTAATTTATGATATATGGGGGATCAATGTTAATATTGTTTCATAACTTTATTTCTATGGTTTTGGATTTTCATATTTCAGAAGGGTTATAAGGTTATCCATTCATGAAAAGTTTAAGTTAAACTTTAGAGGAAGTATTTATGTATTGAGATTGTATTGAAAACCTTAGTTAAAATAATATTTAGTTATTAACCTTATTTCAAGGATGTCCATCATATTTTCGAAATTATATTAGTATGGTTTTATAAAAGGACACCATGTATGTCGGGTGATAACCAATCAAGTAATACAAGTTCACGGGTCTTGAAACCATGACCGGAGGACAATAAAGGTTTCACACCTACCACTGGCCTATGAAATTTCTTGGTTAATGTATACTTTTTTTTGATGAATAATTATTTATGGTGAAATATTAGTGTTACTTTTTATTTTTATAGATTAATGTATTAAACATCTTCATTTTTAAGAATAGTTATAGATAAATGGTTATAACTTTCATTCCTTTATGAGCCTTAAGATCTACTAAAAGTTTACTTTAGAACTTTGGGCATAAAATTTAATTTTTTACATCCATTACATGATGTAATGTATGAATTAGAAATTGATAAAAGCACAACTAAAGAATGAAATTTTGTTTATAGAAATATTTTAAGGGGGTATATTTCTTTATATTATTGGTCAATAAAATAATTACTTGATGTTAGGATAATAATCATTATAAAATGTGTTCTCCTCATACCTTAATTTGTTGAACTGATGGCGTTTTAAATCTTCATAGATTTGTGACTTTGAGACCCTCAAATTTTCTTTTATCATTCAATTTTTTGTGATTGATGACCTCAATAAATCCTTATAAATATTTATTATTTTCCTCAATGTCCAATATTCACTCCCAAACTATGTTCTCCTATGTAGAAACCCAGTTATATGTTACTTTGGGTAACTATTATGGTCCCAGCTTTCCCTTTTAAGGGAATTTTTAGTATTCATTTTTATGATGTGGGTTTCTATGAATAATACTTTCAAGTATTAAACCTTTGATAACCAAGAATAATTTCAAGGGATAAATTAATTTTAAAGGTGGTAGAATTTAACACCTTGAGATTTTGTGAATTATGTTTTTTCAAATTAATTTACATTTTTTATATTTTTCATTTCACATGACACTCAAAATAGTTATATATATATATATATATATATATATATATTAAAACACTTATTTAAACATTCCTTTTACATGGCACCGATTTGGAATGTGATTCACACAATACTAACTTGGATTTCACTACACGCAATACATACGTGGCATGTGCTACTCATAACATCGACTTGGCATACGTTACACGCAACACATATGTTTCCACGGAACATCATCTTATTGTTATAATTATTTAAATTAGATAATTATAAAATAGTCATTAAAATTAGTTATATGAATTTTAATAACTAATTTTCAAATATTATTTACAATTTTTTTATATAGAAAAAACATATTGGTAATGAAATATATGATTTTCGATAATGTCTTTTTATGTTTAAAAATGCCATTTTCTCAAACGAACCAATTTTAATAATAAAATTAATTTTAGACACATTTATAAATTTAATTTGAAAAAATAAACTCAATTTTTGAATTTATAGTGTCAAAATTAGCTTAAGATTATTTTTTTTATTTTTCTGAGAAACTTCATTGTTTTTATGAATAGTGAAAAATACTGCTTTTTAGTTAAAAATTGCCTTTTCATTTAAATAATTATTAATGTTAAATTATATTTTAAATTTGTTTTATGGTCAAACTATATCAATTATACATAAATTAATACAATTTAACTAATTATAATTAATTTCAATTTGAAATTGAATATAAAAACTTAATAAACTTTTGAACATCTTTCTAATTTAAAAACCCATAATTTCGTCCCTTCTACGGGATTAGCATTAATCTTAATTTTTCCGTTTATTTGAATGAAATTTATAAAAATTGACATAAACCATTATAATAATTATAATAATTATATTATAATTATATCATTTTTATTTTTGACCAAAATGATTAGTAAAAGTGATTTAAATTAATCACATCGATTAAGGTAAAATTGAGCTTAATTAGGGACAAAACCATAATCTTAGGAACCCAAATGACCTAGATACTTGTACAAAACCCATTTTCTAGACATATTTAGGCCATAAATATTCCATTTTTTTATTTATTTTGGTTTGGTATGATTTTTTTAGGTAATATCATGTGTACTCCAAACTTGTTTTCAAAATTTCCAAGTGAGTCCTTTTCATTCCCTATAAAAGGACACCACCTCTCACACATCCTCACACCTATCAAACCTCTTAGGTTAGGCTAATATCTACCCAATTAACTTAAAAACATCCATCCCTTCCTCTTATAATCCTTACCTTGGGAAGAAGGATATCTAATTAATCCTTTTTTCACAAACCAAAAGGAGTTACCCGATTAAGAGGTGGTTTGAACGAGTACAATGAGAGTCATGACACAAGGTAAGGGGGTTTATTCTAACTTTTTATTTCTATGAGATGCATTTTTTATTCACCATACATTAATTTTATGTGGTGTGTATACTTACCATGGATGTAATAAATGATTCTTATAGTAAAATTTATGGGTATCTATATATACATTCTATGACCATTATTTCATAGGGTTTAAGTTTCAAAAGTTACCAAATCAGCAAAATAGTTTTGTCTCAATTTTTATTCTTTGAGACTCATATTTTTCTATGTTCATAAATTCATTTTGAGGTGTGTATACTTATATTTTTCATTTTATATCATGAATATCCATCTTTTCATGATATTCCAAGCTTCATGTAATTTTCTTTTCTTACATGGAGAGCATGATCCCAAGTTACCAAGTGATAAGAGTTTATTGAAACAATCTCATCGCTTTTCAAGATTTTTTATGTTTATTATTACTTTGATGAAATATTAAAACCCATATCTCAGTAAATTAATGAATTTTATTCCCCTATGTTTATTCATGCTACACTCATGTTCTGGTACCATATTTTTGCTCTTTAGTACATAAGATAGTTAAGAAAGTTTTTTTAAGAAAGCCCAACTTTACCCTCTCTTTTCTCAGAAAACCATGTTTTCTAAAAATGGTTTCCATGTATATTATAATATATCCTATGATCATTAAAATACATTCTTACCATTTTTATCTTTCACCAATTATTTTAAAGGAATCTTCTTATCACTTTCTGAATGAATAAATTTTCTAACCTTTTTACCGTGCAAAAGGAATGTTCTTTTTACCTCGTATGACATGTAAGGATTTATCCAACATAAATCCTTTGAATATTTCACTTCATGTTTAAATGTTAATTTTTAAGAAAATTTTTTTAAAAGTTATTTTCAAAGAAAAGGTTTTCAAAACGTTTTCAATCCCCTTTTATAAGAATCTAAGGAAAATGGTTTTCAAAATGTTTTCAAGATCTCTTTATATATTTTGAAATAAAAAGGTTTCATAATGTTTTTCAAATATTTCATTATAATATTTAAATTTTATTTTCAAGAAAATGTTTTTCAAAAGGTTTTATGTTTTAAATATTCTTTTCAAATAATAAAGGATGTTTACCTCAAGAAATGTTTTCAAAATATCCTTCCAAGTTATTTTCTATCTAATATGACATCTGTTGATGTTACTCAAGATATTCTAGGAAATGATTAAAATGTTACATTAATATTATATATTTATATTTTTTTTATGTAATTATGATTATGACACCCATTTCTCTTCCATATGTTATATTCTTTTGAAACATGCTTCATTTTACAGGTTATAATTTTATGAAATGATTATGAAACCTATCTATTTTCCATAGGTTATGATGCGATGAAATGTTAATGATACCAATTCAATTTCATGGGTTATGATTTTATATTTATAAAACTTATTTCTTTTGTGGTTCATGATATTATGAATGTTTTATTATCTTGTGGCACATGTATGAATAATTTTATTATGAGATGGGTGGGACAAATTTCACCATCCAATGCATTAGGTAATGATGGATTACTCATGAGTATAAATATTATACATAAACCTGATTATATGTTCACAATGTTATGCATGGACCTAGTTTCATGTCCATAAGTATATGTGTGAAACTGATTACATTTTCACAATGTTTTGAGTGAACCTTATTATGTGTTCATAATGTTATGCATGGACCTAGTTGCATGTCCATATGTTTACGTGTGAACCTGATTACATGTTCACAATGTTATGCATGAACCTTATTACATGTTCACAATGTTGTGAGTGGACCTAGTTTCATGTCCATAAGGTTATTCATGAACCTGATTACATGTTCACAATGTTATGCATGGACCTGGTTTCATGTCCATAAGTTGATGTGGGGGCCTGATTTCATGTCCATAACTTAATGAGTGAACTTTTTTCTACTTATACATGTTTACAATGTTATAAACCAATTTGAAAGCCACAAATCGCATGTCTTATTCCTATGTTATGTTTTCATGACTTATTCTCTTAATTTTCTTATGATCTCTGTCTTATGAAATTCTGATCTTTATTATGATCTCTAATATACAGGGTATGATCTTCAAACATTATTCTCAAGTTCCATACCCTTTTGTTTATGTTATTATTACACATTTCCTTTATTTAACATTACTGGGTATCTGATCTCACCCATTTCTTATGTTTCCTTTCTCCAAGTTATGAATAAAGGTTTTAGGTAGAAGTACTAAAGGTGTAACGCCCTGACCCTAGAAGCCCAGAGCCGGTGCATTATTTTATTACATTGGCATGATTACAAGGAATAAAATCCAAAATGAACGAGTAGTTTTGTAGTTTTGTAAAATTAGATACATACATAGGTTCAACATTACAACTTGAAATGAAATACAACACATATGTTATATTGGTAGCATCCACAACTATAAGTTTATCCCAACAATTCATTCATAATAAACTTCTTTATGTCATGAGAAAATGAAACATAAGAAAGGGGTGAGATTAAACGCTCATTAAGGGTATTAAATATAATGTAAGATATCATAAACATAAACATTAGGCATGGTGAATAACTAAAAACACATGCCTTTAACAATAAACTTGAACACATTATGGTAGGAATAAGAGTTGAATAAATAATTCCATAATAAAACATAAACATGGGTATTCTGCTAGTCTAATAATTACATGAAATTTCAATTAATAGTATCATAATGATGGAATTCATAATTCAGTACATCATAACCATATTGTCAAAGCCTCATGCCAAGACCATAAATATCCATTTTTTCAAGGCCTCATGCCAAGACTATATTTTGTCTCATGAGACCTACTGATGCACTAAGGGGCTATAGCAGGCCCTACCCAACACTTACTAAGTCCAATTAATTCCTCATATAAATGGGTATAAACATAAACAACATATACATTCATATTGGAACTAACATATGAAATGTAAATAACTTTCCCTGAACATTAAGCATAAACACTAACCATTCGAAGTAAATTGGTGAATGGTTTTAAGATAACACATCCATAGTAAAACTAATAATAAATAATTCAATTAAATATGGTATATGATATCATAAAATATTAATCCCAATAATACATAAGAATCAACAAGAGTGTTGAAATAGATGAAGATACTCTTATAAAATCCTCAAGTAATTTTTAAGATAAATACTCTTTTTGAAAAGAAGAGTTCTTTTGGAAAAGTATTTCTATAAAACAATAAGTTAAGTAAGAAAGTATTTTCATAATAAAATTATTGATTTTATAAAGATAATGGTTTCTAAAAATAGATTATATATTTACCTTGAAAATAGGTAAGAATTTGAGAAATTCCATTGGATTGGGCTTGTATTTTGGGAAGAATTTTTGAAAGATCCTTTTAAAACATATAACTCCCCATAAATGAAAGTAGTATTATGGTTGGTGAAAATATATAGAAAATTAATACTTAATTTATGTGTGGTACATAAGAATAAATAATAATTTTATTGAGGTAAGTATAGAATATGAGTAACTCAAATGAAAATGGAGGTTCGAGTAGAAAACTCTTACCTTAAATCCGATGGTGTTCTTAATTTGATCTTAATGACCTCAATAATCAAATTTAAGTTCATTAATTAATAACTCCAGAACCTCTAATACATTTATTTGATTTAGTATAACCTTATTAATTTCATTAATGGAATTTTTGATGGGTTAAAAGGTTCAATTTCATTATTCGGGTCTGTTTGTTTCATGATCGGTATACTTATATACATGAACATAGAATCGTGTAAAATGAGAATTGCTTTCAAGAATCTAAGTTATATGTTATTAGTGAACATACATAACGTTAAATGGTTGTAAATTTCATTTGATTACTTGAAGTGAAGATGAATCTATATATAAATTATTTAATGATAATCATTTGGGTTAATTGGCAGTTTTTTAACACAACAAACTAATTTTGCTTTATAAATCAAAAAAATGTGTAAAAACAGATTCTAGAACCATATATGAGACATAATACATATATTATATTCTGATTCAACAATAATAGTGGTTTCATGACCATAATTTAAGACAATAATAGAAATTGAAAACTCATCGTCCTTGAATGTGATAAATTAACACATCTCGGATGGTGTTTTCATTTCTGGTATAAAAAAAGGGGAAATGAGAGATGATGAAGAATTATTAATTTATCATAAAAAAATTCCAATACATGTAAGGTACTGTATTAATCACAAAATTTGGATGAAAGTAGGTGAGGAAAGAAAAAAAAAGAAAAGAACTTGAAATAAAAGAAATGAAAAGAGGAATTTACCTCGTAAAGTAATCTACTTTGAGAACCTCTTTAGGGGAGAGGTTTTGGTATTTTTATGAGACCAAAGGATGATGGAAGTGGGAGAGATTCTTGGTAGTATATTTGGTCATAATTTAGACAAGTAACAAGTCTTGATATGAGTGAAGAGATGAAGGAGTGAGGGGGGTTTATAGTGGAAGAGAGGAGGATTTTCTCATTGTTTTAATCATTATTTTATTATTTTGTCAAAGAAAATCAATAGTGTTTATGAATGTGACCAAAAATAGTAATACATTAATGTGAGATCAAACCAATGATCATTTACATTATCCATGACTCAAGAATGAAAATTATTGAATTTTACTATTCACCGAAAATTCAAGTATTTCAGAAAAATAC
The DNA here is from genome assembly GCA_963277665.1 of Viscum album. Taxonomy (NCBI): domain Eukaryota; kingdom Viridiplantae; phylum Streptophyta; class Magnoliopsida; order Santalales; family Viscaceae; genus Viscum; species Viscum album. The sequence continues at coordinate 829,662,244 of OY728165.1, forward strand.
CAGAAATTCACCAAAACCATTTTTCGACGTATAAAATTCAAATATGAAATCCATTTTTTGAAAATATTTTTCTAAATATTTTTAATTTCATTTATAAATAAAATCATATTTTATTTCAAAAAACAACTTTAAAACTATAACTCATTTTATAACACCTTGAGAAATTAATCAAGGTCCCATAAAATTATCTTATAACCATAAGAAAATAAAGTAACAATTTATGATTACATTTTATAAAAATAAATTTCCATTTTAAATTATTAAATTAATCATAAATTTGTAATTAAAATATTTATGACATACAAAAATACCAACACTTATACTATAATCATTTTTTTCACTTTTAAGATGTCTAAATTGTATTTATACATTCATGGGTGAAGTTTCTATTTTTTTGGCCAATTTACTATTCATTACTATTATTTACTATTCATAAGGGTATGTTACTATTAATAAGGGTATGTTACTATTCATAAAAAATTAAGTTTGTCTTATCAAACTCTAAATATCTTACTGAACGCAACCGTGTATGTCAGTTTTTCGAAATTCAAATCACAGAGGTGGAAAAATTATGTTTAATGGATAGGTTATAACAAAGTGGTGTTTTGTAGAGACTTAGTGTTTTATTCATTCAATATTAAATTTATTTGAAAAAACTTGGGGTGTTACATTATAACCTCCTAACAAAAATTTCATCCTCAAAATTTGAAATTGAACTTCGAAAGTTGATAGTTGATACTTGAAAATTCCTCTATGGGAAACCCACATCAGGAATATGGTTAAAATATCCTCTTATTAAGAGGAATGGGAAATGCATCAGTTACTACAAAACAACTCATACTAATTAGACAACATGGTCATGGATGAATAATCAAACCTTCATGTTCTAATGTAAACTGATAAAGAACATACTCAGATGAAAGATCATTACCACAAACCTTAAACTAAAGTTATGAAAAATTTCATTAATATCAATGAAAAAAATAATGATAGGACAAAATTTTTATTTAAGAATCTTTTTTAGAGTTTATGAATTATTCCACTCTATAAGAGTACAAAAATACATTTCTATTTCATAAACACAATCTTATCCTTTTTTGTGCCTTGAACTATCTATAATTCATCTCTTAGCATAGGTTGCATCATGTAGTGACATTAAACTCTAAAACCTCATACAATGATAAACTTAAACCATTTCAAAAATGGTTTAACTTTACAAAATATCATGATCCAATACTTTAGAATCATTCTCATATCCATCCTTTCAAGATCCATGTACACGGGGTCCTTAAAAATCCTCATTTTGTTTAGAACTCCATGATCTATCACGCTCAATGCATCTGCTACCTTATTTTTCTTTAATCAACATGAAGCAACCCAAAATTTACATTTTCTAAACTTCTGAATATCTTCATCATGTGTCCTCTTAAAATATGGTAATAACACAAATTACTATAAAACCATATTGGAAATATGCATTCATTTATACACATGTTATTGGATATATTCCTTATATCCAAAAATGTTATAAACTCTATCAATGATAGCATAGACCAGTTATCAACAAGTCAAAATTAGTTTTGAGGTAGTCATTACTTATCCAAATGAATCATTTCTTAATCATTATCTTCATCATTAAAAATATATTAATGGTTTTCTTTCTCTTAATCGTGTATTTTCCAAAAAGTTTCTCTTTCCATTGAATATATTTTCTTGGTACCATTCAACTTATGGTTTCAAATCCTTAATGAAAAAGTATTGTAGTATAATCCTTATATATTCCATAATTCTTATAACTAGTACATTGCTGACAAAATATTCAAATGACATGATTATTGAATAGGCATATTAATCATTCTATTTCATCTGTGGCAGCATCATAACTTGATCATTATCCAAAATCATCATTTGGGGTATATTCCTTTTATGCTTGCGACATTGATTCGCATAGTGTCCCATATCCTTGCAGTTGAAGCATTATACATTGGAAACCTTTTTCTTACCCTTGCAATCATGAACTTGGTTTCCTTTTTCTCTACACTTATAAAAAACACCCATTCCCTTCAATCATTTACCAGGGTGATTCTTTCTACAGTTATCACATGTGGGAAAACCCTTCTTTCCCTTATTCACTTTAACCATATTTTTCTCTACCATCCTCTTCTTCTTTTCCCTCCCTTCAAATCCATAGGAATCAGAGAATTCTTAACATGCCTTGTTAACACATTATATTATTTTCTCATATGATGAGGACACATGGGAGTCTATCTTCCTTTGAAATGATTGCTTGAGACCATGAGAGATATAATCCTTCTTACTATTTTCATCATGTGCATTGGTGATGTTCTCATTCCTTATGCTAGGAACCATTTCTAATCAATTATATATGCTATATTGGCTCATAAAATTAGTAACTTTCTATAACTCTAAACATGGTATAGCACATATCATAAATTTATGCATAGTAAATCTTAAAACCATATACTTTAGTTACTTTGGAAGAATAAATACATCATATTAGTATGTTAGAAAAATGTGAATTATCCTAAGAATATCCCATAGGAGGGTCAAACCACGTGCACAGTAAGGTTCATTTTTATATACCTGGTTACCTCGAGTCAAGCCCAAAACACCTTTTCAGAGTTGTTTCTCCTAGATTCATCTGTTCCAGAACCACGTACACTTGTAGTATCCAGATAGGGATTTATTTTCTAGTAAGATCCAAATAATCTATTCCTTACAAAAATTCTAGAATGTTATTGTATGTGCATCAATAATTCTATCTTAAGTTTTTGTTCCCTAATCTAAGTTTTCTAAATCTAGCTTCCAATTTTTATACTAAACTTCCTCTGATACCAACTGTAACACCCCAACCCCAGAAGCCCAGAACTAGTGCATTATTTAATACATTGGAATGATTACAAGGAATAAAATCCCGAAAGACCAATTAGTTTAGTAGTTTTGGAAAACCAGATACATACATAGTTTCAACATTACAAATTGAAATGAAATAAAATGCAAAGGTTGTATTGGGAACATCCATAACTATAAGTTTATCCGTGAAGGTCATTCATAATAAACTTCTTCCTATCCTAAGAAAATTAAACATGAGAAATGGGTGAGCTCAAATGCTCAGTAAGGGTAATAAATACAGAAGAAGATATCATAAACATAAATATTAGTCATGGTTAATAACTAAAAACATGTGCCTTTAATAATAAACTTGAACACATTATGGAAGGAATAAGATATTAATAAATAATTCCATAATAAAACATAAGCTTGGGTATTATACTAGTCAAATAACCACATGAAATTTCAATTACTAGTTTCATAATGATGGAATTCATAATGTGGGACATCATAACCATACCATCAAGGCCTTGTGCCAAGACCATAAATATCCATTTTGTCGAGGCCTCATGCCAAAACCATAGTTTGTCCCATGAGACCTATCGATGCACCAAAGAGCTATATCGGGACCCAACCAACACTTAATAAGTCCAATGAATTCCTCATATGAATGGGGATAAACATAAACAACATATACATTCATGTTGAAACTAATATCTGAAATGTAAATAACTTTTCCCGAACATTAAGCATAAACACTAACCATTTGGAGTAAATTGGTGAATGGTTTTAAGATAACACATCCAAAGTAAAAATAACAATAAAACATTAAATTAAATATGGTATATGGTATAATAAAATATTAATCCCAATAATACATAATAATGAACAATATTGTTGAAACAGATTAAGATACTCTTATAAAATCATCGAATAATTTTTGAGATTAAAACAGATGAAGATACTCTAATAAAATCATCGAGTAATTTTTGAGATTAAAATTATTTTTGAAAAGAAGGATTATTTTGGAAAAGTATTTATATAAAACTATAAGTTAAGTAAAATAGTATTTTCATATTAAAATGATTAATTTTATAAAGATAGTTGTTGCTAAAAATATATTATATAATTCCCTTTAAAATAAGTAAGAATTTGAGAAATTCCCTGGGATCAGGCTTGTATTTCGAGAAGAGTTTTTGAAATATCCTTTTAAAACATATAACTCCCCATAAATGAAAGTTGGATTCTGTTTGGTACACATATATAGAACATTAAGACAGAATTTATTAGGGGTAAATATGAATAAATAATAATTTTATTAAGGTAACTAGAGAATAAGAGTAACCTTAATGAAAATGGAGGTTCAGGTAGAAAACTCTTACCTTAAGTCTGGTGGTGTTTTAATTACTAGAATAATAAAATTTAAGTTCATTAATTAATAATTACATAACCTCATATACATTTAATTTATTTATTATAACCTTATTAAGTTTGTTAATGACCTTTTTTATGGGTTAAGAGGCTATTTGATTGAGGTAAGTAGAGAATAAGAGTAACCCTAATGAAAATGGAGGTTCGGGTAGAAAACCCTTACATTAAGTCCAACGATGTTCTTCACTTGATCTTAATGACCTTAATAATCAAATTTAGTTTCATTAATTAATAATTTCAGAACCTACTATATGTTTAATTGATTTAGTGTAACCTTATTAAGATTATTAATGGCTTTTTATGGGTTAAGAGGTTCGATTTCATTGTTCGGGTTCATTTGTTTCATGATCGGTATACTTATATACATGAATGGAGAATCATGTAAAATGAGGATGGTTGTCCAGGATATAAGTTATATGTTATTAGTTAACATTAATAAGGTTACATGGTGGTAAATTTAATTTGATTACTTGTGTTGAAGATGAATCATTATATAAATTATTTAATGATAACTATTTGGGTTAATTGGCGGTTTTTTAACACAAAAAACTCATTTGGATTTATAAATAAAAACCATGTGTAAAAAAAGATTACAAAACCATATAAGAGACATAATACCTATATTATATTCTGGTTAAACCATCACAATTGTTTCTTGACCAGAATTGAAGACGGTAATATAAATTGAAAATCCGTCATCCTTGAATGTGATCAATTAACACATCTCAGATGGTGTTTTTATTTCTAGTATAAAAGAAGGGGAAAGGAGAGATGATGAAGAATTATTCCTTTATCATATATATTATATTAAATATAAGGTACTATATTCATCACAACATTTGGATTAAAGGATGTGAGGAAAGAAAAATAAAAGAAAGGAACTTGAAATAAAAGAAATAAAAATAGGAATTTACCTCTTGAAGTAATCTTCCTTGAGAGCCTCTTTTGGGGAGATGTTTTAGTCATTTTATGAGACCAAAGGCTTTTGGATGTGGGGGAGAATATTGGTAGGATATTTGGGCATAATTTATACAAGTAAAAATTCTTGAGGTGAGTAAAGAGAAGAGGGAGTGAGGGGGGGTTTATAGTGGAGAGTAGGGTTTTCCCATTATTTTAATCATTATTTTATTATTTTGTCAAAGAAAACCAATAGTGTTGATGCTTTTGGCCATAAATAGTAATAAGGGAATGTAATTTCGAAACCATGGTCATTTACATTATCCATGACTCAATCATGATGCAAAAATTAATTTATTTATCATATTTCGTAAATTATCGAATTTTACTATTCACAAAAAATTCAAGTATTTTAGAAAAATACAAAAAAATCACCCCAACCATTTTTAAACGTGTAGAATTCAAAAATGAAATACATTTTTTTGAAAATAATTTTCTAAATATTTTTAATTTAATTTATAAATAAAATCATAATTTATTCCAAAAATCAAATTTAAAACTATAACTCATTTTATAACACCTTGAGAAATTAATCAAGGTCCCATAAAATTATCATATAACCATAACACAATAAAGTAACAATTTATGATTACATTTTATGAAAATAAATTTCCATTTAAAATTATTAAATTAATCATAAAATTTTAATTGAAATATTTATGACATACAAAAATACCAATACTTATACGATAATCATTATTTCACTTTTAAAATTTCTAAATTGTATTTATACATTCATGGGTGAAGTTTCTATTTTTTTGCCAAATTTACTATTCCTTAATATTCATAAGGGTATGTTACTATTTATAAGGGTATGTTACTATTCATCAAAAATTAAGTTTGTCTTATCATACTCTAAATATCTTACTGAACACAATTGTGTATGTCAGTTTTTTGAAATTCAAATCACAGAGGTGGAAAATTTATGTTTACTGAATAGGTTATAAAACAGTAGTGTTTTATAGAGACTTTGTGTTTCATTCATTCAATATTAAATTTATTTTCAAAATCTTGGGGTGTTACAAAAGGTATATATCATCATGGGAGATATTGAAGATCTTTCACCAGGATAGAAGATTTTGTTTCCATTTTTCAAAATACACTAAACTATTACAGTCCTCAGGCATGTATTTTTATAATGTATCAAATATTCATCTAAAATGATGTAATATCCATGTATGTTAAGCCTGGGTTGTTATAATGGATGTTTTTTGGACCAGGTGTTTTAGGGTGAGATGTGATGTGGTTGTGCTTTGGGGTGTGGATCCTAGGTATCTGTAGCCATGATGTGATGTGACCATGCTTGTGGGATGGTGTGGTATTTGGAAGACATGGGATCACTAGGACGTAAGACATTGGGTTGTGAGAGCAACATACGAGCGGGAAAGCGGTGCGGGGTACCCTTCATTTATGTGACTCGTGTTATATTATATTGCTTGGCATGTGTTATTTGGTGATCATGCCTTGGTGAAGTTGGGATGGATAGTTGACCTATTTAGGTGTTTTTGGTTCTTCTATTTTCTCATTGGTGCATTAGTATTCTTCCTTAACATGTGCATCAGAGACTTTGGTTTTCCTACTGAATATACTTATATACTCACCCTAGGTATATAGACTACTTTTCATATTTCTAGGAGGAATATGTGGACCATGATAGACATTACTAGATCAAATATTTGGTTAGTTACTATATCGCCACATTATCTTTACTTTTGGGTATTTACTTTTAGAAACTTTTATCTATACCTATTTTATTTATACATGCATTGTGGGATGGTTTTGATTTATTTCTATATTATGTCATGGTGTTTATTTTGGATTATTCATATTATCTCCCAACCCTATTTTGTTAAAGAGGGTAATTCCTCTCATTTCATGATATTTTTATACCCTCAATGCTAGTCACCAACCCGGGGCCTACTGGAGGCAGGAATCAGGTGTAAGATATTGGGTTTTACTATGATGTTTGGATATCTTTGTGTTTAAATTATTTTCTATAACCTATTAATGATTCTTAATGAATTCATGGGTGTATCAGGAGTGTCGGGGGCTTGTTCAGAGCCTAAATACTGGCTTTTGGGGAAAAGTATGCAAGTTGTATGGTTAGAAGAAACCATGTGGGATAGGTCGAGTGGTTACTCATAACCATGAAAATTGTTCCAGGACTTTTTTAGGAGGAACATGGTTTGAGGAAACCATGAAACCTCATGCACACACACATTAAAAATGCTACAGACCTTGGACAGTGGTTGTAGGAATGGTTTGTGCATTGTTAGTCAAGCCATACACATGAACTGTGTGAGGTTCCCCTTGAGACAGTTAAGGGTGCATGTTTTAGAAAACCATGCGGACAAACCATAAAGACTAGTAAATATTGGAGAAATGACCAATTTACCCTTAAAATATTTTAAAACCTAAATCTATTCTTCTTTCTCCAATGTTGGATAGCCTTGGGTTCTTGGGAGCTTCCTTTGAAGCCAAAGTGTAGCCTTGGCTCCTATTTCTCCATCTGAACATGGAATTGAACATCGTCGGTCTCATTGGATTCACACCGGTAATTTATATGATCATATTGTGTCTTTATTCATTTGACTTCGTATAGATGGAATTATTTAGGTGCAAGCTAATATGACCTATTTTCAGGTTTTTTTCTATTCTTCATTTTTCTTTTGATTTGGAATATATCAGAGCTCGATACTGGATGAGTTATCTACTATAAATCTATGGTAGGTGGTTTATACCTCTCCCTTAGGTTTTGGTGTTTTGTAATAATAGTTTCAATTGTGTCACAAGATGATGATTCTGGCAGTGCGCCTTTAATTATTTAAATGCTTGAATTGGACTAATTGGGACGTATTAAGGATGCCCACTAGTTCCTTTAAGTTTTTTGGTAGTTGTTTCCCCAACCTAGGCCACCCATGGAGTGTTCCTTTTTAATTGTCTAATGTTATACCACCCATGGGGTGTGTGTGAGATTACCTAGTAAGAGGAATCCCATTTATAATTTAATGGAATTAAATTGAGATGATTATAAGAAGGATTTCCATCTTTTCTATGTGATAACATGATGTGAACTATTTAATTTTTTAAATGGATTTTATAGAAATTTTTATATGAGTGGGTAAACTCATTAAATTTCAATGTTATGAATGAGGTGATGAATTTAAATAGTAGCGTATGCCTTGGTTGGTATACCATGGATCCTGATTCCAATAGATGTCATGGACATTTCTCTCATGGATCTTGATTATTGTAATGGATGCCTTAGATATGTTTCCTCCTTGGGTATTAATTCCATAGGATGCCTTGTGCCTTACTAACCCTTGGATACATCTTGCTTGGACTCACATTTTACATGTTCTATTTACATTCTCCTTAGACTCTACCAAAGTATTTACCGAGTTTCCATTGAGATGCTCCTAGGAATCGAAGAGGATGCCTTGGTCTTCTATACATTGGATCCATCCCTTTATAGTCTGAAATTTTTTATTAAATGAAGAGGCCATTGTGAATGACATGATTATATGGTGTGGTCATGGTGAATTTTTTACACTTGGTTGTATGGTGTGGATATGGTGGATCTCTAGGCATGTTTCACAAATAGCTTAAGTATGGGATCGGATTATAGTTATTAGACTAGACATGGTGACTCATTGATTTCTAATTTTATTTATGACCTTGTTTATGGGACCCTGATATTTATTCCAGAAATCCTTGTTTGTCTTGATAGTATTACTTTATAGCTATTAATTTTTCCATGGGAATTTCACTTGTATTACTGTTATATCTGTTATATACCTTGCACATTACTTTAGCTTGTTATACTCATCCTGGATTTGTTATAGAAAATGTTGGTGATGGCCTATTGAGTTTTATCTCATGCCTTGTTCAGGACATCATTGGGTACCCAAATAGACTATATGTATGTGGGTAGGATCAGGGAAAGCTCCCACAGTACAATGCTTTATTTGTGCTATGCCTTGGAGAAGGGGAGCACAAGAACGAGTTGAGGCTTGTGATTCTATATGGGATAGTTCCTTTTTGGTTTTTGGGTTTTTTGATTCAAGTATTATATTGGATGCATGCATACCTATTTTCTATCTTTATAGAGACATGACATGACATATAATTTTTTATATGAGATTGCTTCTAGAATTGTTTATTTATTTTTGTCTTGGATATTTATATTTTGTCTCGATGTTTTACTACTTCCGCTATTGATTGCTATGATTTCTACCATTTTGATACACTCTTACATGAGAGAATATCATCCTCATAGATAAACCCTAGGCCTTTTTTTCTAGTTAGTAGCCTCTAGAATTTAGGAAGATGAGCTCGAGGCCATATGACCCACCAGCTTGAGGCACAGTTTAGTGGAATTTGGGTTGGGGTGTTACAAAGTGGTATCAGAGGGATTTTTTTCTTTTATGGTTTTCTTACTATTTTGAGATAATATATGGGTATTATGAAGGTATTAGAATTTGGAAATGATATTTTTATGGGGGTATCTAACCCATGTATAGGAAAAATCCAAATTCCCACTGATGGAAATTGGTGTTTTCTAGATTTTTTCTATTACAGTTGATTTGATTCCACCGTTGGTTGATGCACTTGTGTTTTAATATTGATTCTGATTCTTGATTTTTCCTATTTCTTGATGATTTTAGGGTAGGCATATCATGCATCATTTTAGGCACTATATAGTATTTACATGTCATACATTATTCCATTCCATATATGATGAATTACTTGACTACATGACTTTGTGATATGTGCCTTGTGTGATATATTTGTTTTTGTGATGGGTGATTTGTATAATATAATTGTAAGACATGGTCAGTACTTCGAGTTTATGTCATAACCTATATAGTTTTTTCCTTCTTACCCTACATCAGACACCCTAAGTGGTCAATTATGGCATGTTGATTCACAGACCATTGGTCGCATGGACTAGAACATGTTATGGTATGGATTAATTAGATGCCATATTTCGATTCATAAGGTGTATGGGCCCTTATGGATCATAAGTGGTGAACCATTTGGTTCAACTATTTAAATATAATTTTGATATAAACATGAAATTGAATGAAATGGGAATTCTGAAAACATAAAACTTGACCTAGATCCAGCTTTAGAGTGAGAAGTAGGCAGTGTCTCTAGTGATGTTATGGCCATTTCTGTTTACCTAGTCCAATATTTAGGAGTAAGAAGAGGGATGTGTCTTGATTATAAGAAGGTTTTTACCAACACTACACTTTTAACTATGAATATTTTATAAAGATCTTTTATGAGGCATGTATTTCTCATTGTATAGGTATCCCACCTTAATAAACTATAGTCATACACCAGGAGTATGGTGATGACTAGATATAGAGGTAGTGGTCCATGGGATACTAGTAGATCCTCTAGTTATTTTAGTTAATGGACCATTTTTTTACCAGAAATAAGTGTTGAGTAATAGTTATGTAAAGGATTTCTATGCTTTAAGCAGACTTTTCATGGAGCATTGTTGCTTGCCTCATCTATGGAAAAGCTGACACTAGTGTTCCAGTAGAAACATCCGCCCATGTTCTTGGGGGATGGCGGTCCATGGGCTATTAAACTATGGCTTGAGACAACCTTTTATATCTTAGAGAATCTAGAGACACCTCTTAATAGGTGAGTGATTCTCGCAGATTGTATGCTTTGAGGAGAAGCAAAGCGCTAGTGTAATGTTTTGAACTAGGATGACAGGTTGTGAGATATAGTTTCGAGGGATTTCCAATCCATATTCTATGATTAACTTTTTATTGAGACTCTGAGAGCTGAAAGGGATAGTGATTTTATGCATCTAGAGTAGGGCATGATAACTATTATAGATTATTTTGAATGATTTACAAAGCTTAAGTATTTTTCATCAATATAAATTTCTAATGAGCTATCAATGGTGAGACACTTCAAGGAAAGTATCAGGAATGTCATTCGATCATAGTTCAATGTTTTTAGGTTGATGATAATTACTGAGATAGTGAATTAGGCACAAATTATAGAGAAGAACCTAAGGTAATCTAGGGTTGTAGAGCGGGGTGGTTCAGTCTCTCGACCTAGTGGTTCAGCTTCCAATGGATGGAAGTGAAATTTTGAGGCTTCCCATGAGATGAGTACTATCCAGGCTTTTAGTCCCAATTGCATAGTTTTCTATCATAAGTGCGGAAGATGGGGACACATGAGGAAACAGTTTGATCAAGACCTGGTCGAGTACTAAGATAATGACATGATGGGCCACATACATAGTTTTTACAGGACCTTCCCTCCAATAGTAGAGGAAGGGGGGTAGCTCTGACTCCAGGTTCATAAGTAGGTTTCACAGCTCTACATCAGGTTGGGAGTTAGACTACTGCCAATTTTTCAAGACAAGGTGGTGGTCATGGCCGAGGTATCCAGGAAATAGTTTTACCTAGATAGCATAGTGGACCTACTCTATGTAGTGAGGTTGTGTCATAGGGTCATGGTTTAGTTTAGATATATTCTATACATCCAACACCCAAGGAACAGACTATCTCTATAAGTATGATTTTATTAGTCTCCATGTTATCATCTGCTCTTTTTGATATAGGTGCATCTCATATCATTAAATATAAACCTTTTGTGGAAACCCTTGATCTTTTTGTTCAGTTTTCTGATGGTGTGATGATGCTTGAAACTCCATTGGGAATCATAATGGATGATATATGTCAGTGCAGGGAGTGTCCCCTTGGGGTTGGTGGGTGTCACTTTGGATGGAATATTATTTTCTTTGAGATGATTGGGTTTGACATCATACTCGGGATGGATTATCTAGTTTCTTATCGATCTCATGTTCATTGATATCATCAAAGAGTGACATTCACAACATCATATGGTGGATCTTTTATTCACAAGGGTGAATGGAATTTCTAGGTGAGTATAGATAGACCAAGACATCATGCGATGTGAGGGATGACATCCTGGATTTCTATTTTATATCCAGATGATTAGGGATCACATCAGGCAGAATTCACTCCTATGGTTGATCGCTTTAGGGATGTTTTCCCGGATGACTTTTTTTGTTTACCTACTGATAGATAGTTGGATTTATCTATCAATATAGTGATAGGAGATGCATATTTATCCATTCTATTTGCAGGATGTCTACAATGGAGTTTCAAGAGCTTAAGAGGTAGCTAGGGGACTTGGAGGAAAGGGGGTTTATATGAACCAGTAATTCTCTGTGGGTTTCATCGGTCCTTTTTGCAAAAAAGGTGGAAACTTCAATTAGGATATATATATATTATTATAAATTGAACCAATTTATGGTTAAGAACAGATATACCTTTCAATGGATAGATTACCTTTTTGATCAACTCTAAGGAGCTCGGGTTTTATCAAAGATTGATTTGAGATCTGGATATAATCATGTATGTGTTCGACTTGCAGACATACCTAATAAATATTTTCATATAAAGTATGGTATATATTAATATCTGGTTATTACATTCAGTATCATGAATGCTCCAGTAGTTTTCATAGCATTTATAAACTGAGTTTTCTATCCTTATCTAGATTTATTTGTGGTGGTATTCATGGATGATATCTTGGTGTCTTCACATAATCGAAACAACTATTCCAAACATCTTGAGATCATTTTGGTTAAACTGAGAGAGCATTAGTTTTATTTAAATATCACAATGTTCCACTTCTAGATGGATAAGATTCACTTTATGGGTTGTATTATCTAAGAGATAGAAGTATCAGTTGACCTAGAGAATGTGAAAGCTATAATTTCTTAGGAGTATCCCAAGAACATCTTTGGCATGTAGATTTTATTAGGGATATGTGGATATTATAGAAATTTTATATAGTACTTATCATTATTAGAATAACCTATGATGGGTTTGACTAATAATGTTGTGAAGTTTCTATGTAAAGATATCTATGAGACTACCTTTCAGGAGCTGAAAGGAAAACTGAATTCAGTGCTCATCTTGATTCTTCCAGAGCCAGGTAGGAGCTTCACTATGTATTGTGATTCATCAGGTATTGGGAAAGTAGAAGTTCTCATATATGGGTATAGATTCATGGAATATGGGCCTCATCATTTTAGGCCACATGAGATGATTTTTCCAACACATGATCTCAATTTAGCTACAGTTGTTCAAACTTTGTGTTGTTGTAGAAATTACTTACTGGGAGAGAATTTTATGGTGTACATGGACCATAAAAGACTAAAGTATATATTTACACACCATGATATGAATCTAATGAAGTGAAGGTGGGTTGATTTACTACAATATTTTGGCTCTGAGATTTCATATATATCTAGAAATAGAAATGCAATGGTTGATGCACTGAGAAGGAGGAATCAGATACAGGTAGTTCGAGAATCCAGTAGTGAGTTTCAGCTTATGGATTTGTTTTCGAAGATGAACTTAGAGGTGTATGATAGACAAGGGAAGAGTTTTATTTCATCTTTATCTATGGAATCTACCCTTCTATATAGAGTGAGGATGAGGGATCTATTGAATTCTAAGGGTCTAGTCCTATGAAAGAGTGTGAAAGGTGAGAACCCACCTACTAGTTGGACTATGGGTGAGGATGAGTACCTATTTATCCATGTCCATGTTTGGTTTCTATTTCACACACATGAGGATATGATGTACAAGTATCATGCTTCAGTTTGGTAATTTCACCCCAGTGTCATCAGGATGTACTGTGACTTACATTTTTAGTACTGGTGGTCAAATATGAAATGTGAGGTGGCTGGTTTCATTATGAGGTGTTCCACCTACCAATAGGTGATGGTGTAACATCAGTAATCAACCATAATTTTATAGTAGTTACCCATTTCTAAGTGGAAATGGGATGATTCCCTAATGGATTTCATGACTAGTTTATCAAGGTTTCCTTGTGGTAGTGATTCTATATGGATTGTTGTGCACATGATCATAAAGGTTTCTCATTTCCTGCTGATTATGGAGACCTTTGGTGTAAATGAGTTTAGGAATCTGTATATTTGTGAGATAGTATGACTCTATATGGTCCCTTTTACTATCATTTGAGATAATGATGTATGGTTTACATCTCATTTATGGAAGATTTTTCATTGGGAGTTAGGTACAAAAAGTGATTTTGATCACAATATACCACCCTTATACTGATGGCTAGTTAGAGTGCATAATTCAGGTTCTTAAGATTATGTTGAAAGCATACTTCCTATATTTTGGGGTCTCTTGGTAGAGGCACATTACCCTAGTTGATTTTAACAACAATAATAGTTATTAGGTGACTATACAGATGGAACCCTATAAGGATTTTTATGGTAGGCTATATTGATCACCCTTGTCATAGTTATAGGCAGGTGAGGTAGCTTTACTAAGACTTTGTCTCATGTCGAAGACTTCTAAGAAGGTCTAGTCGATAAGAAAGAATATGGATACTATGAAGTATTGGTATAAATATTACAATGATCACCATTGATGACCTCTAGATTTTGATGTCATGGATCGAGTATTTTTACATGTCTTTCTGAGGTTAGGACACAGATGGATTAGGATATAAGGAAATATTTAACCATGATATGTCAGACCATTAGAGATTCTAGGTAGAGTCAAGCTGGTAGCCTATCAGTTGTAGTTTCCTCAAATGTACCAAGCCATGCATGATGTCTTACATGTATATTAGTTGGGTCATTATCATTCATAACTATATCATGTTTTTTAACCCAAGGAAGTTGAGTTATAGTTTGATGTTTTATTTGAGGAGAATCATATTCATATCATTAATAGGAGTACAAAGGTTCTCTGAGTTAAGAAGTTCCTCTAGTATGGTTGTTATGGAAGAATGGTCATTAAAAAGATAAGACTTGGGAGTGGGATTCTGACATATGTGATCAGTGGCCGAATTTATTCTAAAACATTTCTTGACTACCCTTGAGAGGGAAATTTGAGGATGAATTTCTATAAGGGAGAAGATTTTAAGATCCTGGTATATCCTAAAAGGTATGGATCTTTTGTTTTTAAGTTTAAATTCTTTTTTATGACATATTAATGATGCCTAATGAGGTCATGGGTGCATCAGGGTGTCTAGGGCTTGTTCGAAGAATAGAACCCATCTTTTTTGGAAAAAGAAGGTAGGTCACACGGTTAGAAGAAACCATGTGAGACAAGCTGCACGGTTACTCCTAATTGTGCGAGGTGGTCTAGGACTATGTTAGGAGGTTCACTATTTTATGAAACCAAGAAACCTCAACTAAATGACCATGTGAAATACTAAAGACCTTGGATAGTGGTTTTAGGCATGGTTTTTTCATGGTTAGTCAAACCGTGCACATGAACTGTGTGAGGTGCCCCTTGAGATGTTAAAGGGCACACAGTTGGCACATAGTTTAGAAAATCATGTGACCAAACTGTGTGTCCCAGTAAACATTGGGGAAATGACCAATTTTCCCTTAAAATTTAAAACCCAAAACTATTATCTTTTCACCTCCATTGGATAGCCTTGGGTTCTTGGGATCTTCCTTTGAAGGCAAAGTGTAGGCTTGGCTCCCGTTTCTCTATCTGAACTCAAAATTAAACATCATCAGACTCATTGGATTCGCACTGTTAAGTTCTTCAATCATTCTATGACACTATCTGTTTGACTTCATATCAACAGAGCTATTTAGGTGAAAGATAATATTCCATATTTTCAGGCTTTTCATCCTTTCTTTGTTTTTCTTCTAATCTATATTGAATCAGAGATTGATATTGGATGAGTGCTCTACTACAGACCTACAGTGGGTGGTCTATACCTTTCCCTCGAGGTTTGGTGTTTTATAAGCATAGTTTTCATTATTTCATGCACTGGAATTTCCAATAGTGGCCCTAAAATTAATTAAATTCTTAAACTAGATTAATTGGAACCTTTTAAGGATTCCCACCAGTTCTGTTGAGTTTTTTTGGTGGATTTTTCCTTAACTTAGTCCACCCATGGGGGGTGAATTTATAATTACCTAATGTTATACCACTCATGGGGTGTGTGTGAGATTTTATATTTATAGGAAGAACTTTTATAATTGAATTTAATTGAATTGAGATGATTAGGATAAGGTTCTCCTCCTTTTCCAAGTGATAACATGATTTGAATTGTTTAATTATTTAAATGGATTTTATATAAATTGTTATATTAGTGGGTAAACTCATGAAATGTGAATGTTATGAATAAGATGATGAATTGAAATGGTAATGCATGACTTGGTTGGTATACCAGGGAACCCGATTCTATTAGATGCCATGGTATTTTCTCCCATGTATTTTGATTGTGGTAGTGGACACTATGGGACTATTTCATCTTTGGGTCTTGATTTTGTAAGATTACTTGGGCCTTACTACCCCTTGGATCTAGATTACTTTGACTCACATCAAACATGTGTTATTGACATGATCCTTATACTCCACCCAAGTATTTACTGAGTTTCCATCGAGATGCTTGTGGGACTCGATGAGGATTCCTTGTTATTCTATACCTTGGATCCGACCCTTTATGGTCTGACATTTTTTATTACATTATAAGGTAATTGTGGATGACTTGATTATGTAGTGTGTCCTTGATGAATGTTTTACACTTGGTTATATGGAATGGTCAGGGTGGATCTATTTGCAAGTTTCAAAGATATCCCAGGTATGGGTATCGGATTACAATTTTTAGAATGGATTGGGTGACTCATTTATTTTTATTTTTACCGATTCCCTTGTTTATGGGAGCCTGATTGTTATTGTAGGGAGATTTGTTTCAATTTACAATATCACTTTACAGCTATTAATTTTTCAATTTTCATTTAAATTTTAATACTATTATATCTGTTATATACCTTGAACACAACTTTATCTTGTTATACATAGCCTGGATTTGTTATAGGTATCGTTGGTGGTGGCCTACTGAGTATTATCTCACACCCTTTTTGGGTCATCTTTGGGTACTTGAATAGACTATATGGATGTAGGAAGGGGCCAAGGAAAGCTCCCATAGTATGATTCTTGATTTGTGTTATTCTTAGGAGTAGGGGAGAACAAGGCTAAGTTCATACTTATGATGTTAGCTGGGGTAATTCATTTTTGGCCTTTTAGTATTTTGATACATGTATTGTACTGGATTTTTGTCTACATGTTTTCCAGATTTGTAGATACATTATATGACATGTCATTTTGTATATGATATGACTTCTAGAATTGTATATTTATTCGTTTCTTGGATATTTATCTTATGTTTGGATGTTTTAATGTTTTTTCTATTGAATTCTATGTTTACTTATGATGTGACACACTCTAACATGAGGTAATAGTATCCCCACAGACACACTCTAGGCCCTCGATTCTTGTCAGCATCCTCTAGCATTCGAGGATATGTGCTTGAGTCCATGTGACCCATTGACTTGGGGGTCCATTTAGAGGAATTTAGGTCAGGTTGTTACATAAGGGGTCATTATCTCTCTCCCCTCATTATGGTATCTTTAGTGGGATGGGGTCGTGAAAAAAAATAAATTCAATTACTTAGGGAGCCCATGAGATTAAATATAATTTTTCCAAATCATTTCATCTCCTATCAAAGTAAACTTTTCATTTTTTTTATTTTCTGGGGAAAAATGATCACAATTAAAGAAAATGAGATCATGGGAACCGATGAAGGATTTGGGTGATAAACACCTCAAAAATCATGACTCTTGATCATTCCAAATATATAGCATTTGGTATTGGGGTCATGGTCACTAATTGGCATGGAAATAAAAGGGTATGTACATTTCGTTAGAGGAGTTTGGCTATTCTCAGTAGAACTTCACCAGGAGAAGATAACAAGCACCTCAAATCTTGTCATGTGGATATTTTATTCCATGTTTATCAGGATATCACCACTTTTTGTTTTCATTTTCTAAATAATAGGAGTATTACCTATTCTATTTTTTCAAATCTGGAAATGGGAACTTATTCTAACCCTTATCTATCATTTCTTTATATTATAAGTTTTATTATATTTATAAATAATGTTTTTTCATTCTTTTTCCTCCTTATGTTGTGATATTTAACCTTTATATATAAAGTTAGAATCCACAATTAAAATCTTTTAATTAAAGATTAATACTTCTTAGATATCTATACATCATACTAATAATTGATTCTTCCTCTCTCTTGGAAAATCATGATGGTGGAGTGAGAATATGACATCACTAGAGAGTGTTTTCTACTCTCTCTAACTTGATCTTATTCTCCTTATTATCACAATTAGATGAAAAGAGTGACTGGGTGAGGTTGTGTGATTGTTGATCTTATGAGGATCACTTCATTAGGAAGTGATTTTTCACTAGAGTTTTTTGATTGGGTGATTCATTACCTCTTGGGAGAGCTCTCATGCACAAAAAGAATTTGTGTGTGTGTGTTTAATGTTCTTGGTGAGAGAGGTGTGTGATTCAGTAAAATGATAATTCATTGAGTGAGGTTTATTATTGATTTCTGTGTCCTTAAAAAGTTCTGATAGGTAATGAGAGTAAATAATCCTAGATTTGGCTTTTCTTCTTGCTAATTTTTATCTTAATCTTTGCATGTTTTACTTGTTTCTCTTGTTTCTCTATTTCCTATGCTCATGTTATCATTCCACCCACTACCTCTGTAATTTTCATAATGTTGTCTTCATGTTTTGATTTACTACTTTAAAATATACAAAATCACAAAAAAATAGAATAACCACTAGAATAAGCGACACTGCTTCCATGAGACTGACCCCTAGGTTATCCATTGTGTTGTATTTAGGGACATTATAAATTTATCTATGATGACCCCTTATGGTGGGGGCACCCTCATATTTTAACATGATTATTGGGGAAACAAAATTTATCTTACTGATTCATTGTTTTTAGTTTAATTGTTTTTATAGTGACCTAAACCTTTTACACATATTATTACATGATTTTGAACATAAACATCCATTAATTACAACCCAAATATCATGAGTCTTAGTTTCTTGGAAGACTAGGTAGAAAAAACATCAAATAAATTAAAACATAACATCTTTATTTTTATTATACTTAGTGAGATCATAATTATATTACATCTCCTAAAACTATATAGGATAACCTAGGTAATACATAAAAGAAAAGTGTGAGCTAAAAATCCCACTAAGGGAATAAACATGATAAGAAAGCATAACGTGTGAGTAAAATGTATAACATGATATCATTAAAGATAAGGCTAATGAGTAATAACATGGAAGCATAACATAAAATACATGGTATCATAAGATCATATAAACATAGTAAATGTAACAAAAACATATAACATGAAATAAAAATAAGTCAAAGTTATATGCCAATACAACATCACATGGTGGACAAAGTCCCATAATATATTATGTTTACTCCATAATCTGATACATCATGTCCATTGAGACCAAAAACATACCCAATTAATTAGAGTACTATTTTGGAACACCAATCATAACATTTACATGCTTATGTGTTCCACAAAAAATAAATAAATCATAATTTGTAAACATAGTAATTATCTATGTAAAGAAATGGGTTTCATAATCTTGCCTCATGTCGTAATCAAAGGAGATTTCATAAAGAAGGGATTTGATAAATGAACTTAAGGCTTATATTACCCTATAAAAGGAAGGTAGAATGTTCTAGGTATATATTTAAGAGACATATATATAGAATTTATAAGCAATCCATAACATCAAAGGTTTTCATCATTGAATAAAAAATCTTTAAAAGATCACATAGAATATTTCTTGAGGAAAATACCCTTGTAACTTTGAAATCACATCTTTAAAATCTAAAAAATTCCAAAATATTATAAAAAATATTTTATTTGAAAATAACCATTGAATATTTTAAAGGAATTATTAAATCATTTAGTTTTAATAATGGTGGTAAATTCCATTCATGTCATATAAGTTAAAAGAAAAAATTTATTTCGTGCTTTTGTAAAAAAAAGTCAAAAATTACCTTTCTCAGAAAATGAAAGAAATATTTCTTTTAAAACATTTTATAAAAAAATAAAACATAGGTAAAAATGTATTTAATAAATCATTGAGTAATACTAAAAACATTTTTTAAAATATTTTATGGAAAATGTATACATGAAATAGAAAGATTTGTGATCTACAAGAATATACAGGATCGGTATTACTTACAAATAAGTTTCTTGATGGGTATTTATTCAATAAGGGGGGAAATGGAAACCAAACATGTAAAACACATTAATAATAAGATTATAATAAAATATATGTGGCTAAAGAAAATAATTTTATATTCTTTCTCCCAAAGTAACCTTGATTGTAAATAGTCTCGAAAAGAAAGGAAAATGTAAAATAAGGCTATTTCCACTTTGGTAACTTTCCAATCAAATCCCCTTGGATGATGTAAAATGAATTATAATATAAAATATCATGAAATATGAATGATTATTATTATAAAATGTAAAATTGGAAGCATATACACCATAAAAATTAAATTAGGTGCATAATATTAAAATATGCCTCAGTGAAGGGAAATTGGGATGAAATCCCTTACCTTGAGTTTGAATCGTCACATACTTACTTTATATTCATGAATAATAAAATTATATTTATTATTTAATTTATTAGTAACATTTTTAAAGTTTATTATTCCTTTTATTTTATTTATTACCATGTTATATTTATTTACTTTGTCAATTAAGTTCATGTCGTACATTTTTGACGATATTCATTTCATATATCCAAAATGACTTTGGTAAGTTGACTAAGGTAAAATAAGTAATTTTTATATCATATCCAGAATAATAATAGTCACATAATTATAATTTTGATACAAAAATAATAATTTTAAAACCAACCATTAAATATGGTTAAGAAAAATGAACCACATTACAATCATAGAGACGGTAGGTCATACGTACTCATGAGTAACGTTTCCATTCTTCAAAAATCATGATGTAAAGAAGGTAAATAATATTTTATATTTAAATTATGGTAATTATATTATAAATAAAACATTAATTCTTTAAATACACCTGTATATACCATCCATGTGATGTGGTGATGGAAAACAAAACGCATCGCTTCGTGGAGGTGGTAGTCCACACGTACGCATGAATGACGTTATCATTTTTCGGATAATGGAAAGGTAAGAAAATATATGATATATTAATTTTATATAATTATACATATTTAATTATTATAATATATATACAATAAATCCATCATTATAAATATATGTGATATTCGATGATGGAAAACAAATTATATCAGTTCGTGAGGTTGTAGTTCTTCATACACACGAACGATGGTTTTGTTTCCCATTTGATGAAAGATGATATAGATGTAGGTTATTTAATTAAAATAATAAAATATAAGTATATTGTACATATTTATGTTATTATATCATCATGGTTTAATAATATTTGAAATATGTGGAAGAAGAAATAATACAAAATGCTCAGTTAATAATGGTACCTCTTCTTCAAACAACCTCTTTAGGTTTCAAGAAAAATCCTTCCAAGGAGAATTTTATAATCAAATAAAGTAATATGGGACATGGTAAGGAGATTAATTAAGGTAATTTAGTAGGTATTATCCAAAAAAATAATTTTTAGTGTAAATAAAAGAGGATAGGAGGCGCCCTTTTATAAGTGAGAATGAGTAGAGTTTTTAAAAATACCCAAAACTATTCAATAATGGGAAGTCACTCTAAAGAAAAGTGCCTAAAAATTGATAAATGATGTATTATAAGGAATATAAGATCAATAAATACCTCAAACATTAAAAAAATTAATTATGTTATTCCCTTTACCTGTATGGTTACTCACTTTTAACATTTTAGTTTTCACTATGGTGACTAGTTTTTACCTAGTTAATTTATCCTTTAAGCCTAAAAATAAAATGAGCCTTATTAGATGATTTTTATACGTTGATAATAAATATTAAATTTAATTTATCGAATAAAATTACTTTCTTTGTATAAAAATAATTTTAGCACAAGTGCATGTAACACACAAAACCTTGTTTTAACCTTAACCGTGGAAATTAATTTTTACTATTTTTATTATTCATTGTGACTAAAAATTAAGTCTACCATATTACCTAATATTAATTATTATGATTAAAATTTTATAATCCAATTTATTAAATTTAATTCATATTATTGGTAGAATTTAATTTTAAATTAAAGCCATAAAACACGACGATAAGTTTTTTTCAAGAAAATGGATTTTTCAGACAATATATAATCTTATATTAACTTTATTACTAGAAATAATAATTATATAAATTTAAATTAATATAAATAGATATAAAATATATAAATTTAATTTAAATATTTCCCTACTAGGGGTTATTTTAATTAATTAAAATGGATAAACTTTATTCACTTAAAAAGAGCCAGTAGAAACCCACATTTTAAACATAAAAATAAACTTATACCAAAATCATGAAAATTGATGATTAAAATTAAATTAATTATATTATTAAAAATAAAATGTTTAATATTTCAATTTAACACCAAATTAAAAATATAATATAAATTTTAAATTACTTGATTTAATGAAAATAAATGACATTATTTGAAAAATCATAAATTTTCATTATTTATTGAAAAATCAGTCATTTTATAAGAATATAAAATTTCATATCTAAGTTAATTTTGATATAAAATTTTAAGAAAATAATTTCATTTTATCCAATTAATTTTCTCAAATTTTTTAGAAATTAATCATAATATTTTTTTCATGAAAGGAAATAAATATCATTTTTGATGAAAACGTATTTTTTTAAGAATAAAATGTATTTATTAAAAATAGAATTTTTATTTACTAAGAATTTATCAAATTATATTGAGTATGATATTTATATATATTTAATTAGGTATTTAATCCAATTCATACCCACCAACTCAATGGCTATATTATAAAGTTCATATTTAAATAATAATATTTCACAGTTTGTTTAAGCTCGGTGTTGCGTGTCATATACGCTATCGAATATAGTTTTCTTTTTAAAATATTTGGGTGTTACATACCCCCTTAATAATTTTTTTCCTATAAATTTAAACTTGAACCTAAAAATAAATGGTTTTACATTTAAAAATACCCTTGATGAAATCCCATATTGTAAAAAGGGTTAATAGAAATTCCTTTTAAAAATAAGGAAAAGGAAATATAAAGGTCATCACATAACTAGGTTTATAAATAGTAAAAAATTAGTGGGGATGGAAAATATGGATATGGAGAAAATATTTACTATAAAGATAATCATGGAGAGTGATATAGACCATTGATCATAAGAAATTGAATGATCATGGGAAAGATAACAACCACAAAACAATAAACGAAAGAGTTTTAAAAAATGACCATCGATTCATCATAAATGAAGGTAATAGTGTAACATTTTCATTTCAAGATACTTTTAATAGATTTTAGGAATTTCTTTAACATTTATACAAATTAAATAAGTAAAATAGACTTACTTGATAAGTATAATTTCATTCTATAATCAATTCCCACCACAATCTCATCTCTTTATCTAAATAATAAGTATCAAAATGATTTTTTTATGCCTGAAGCACTAAAATAAACTTCTAATAGACCACATAATTAAAAAAATGATAAAAATATATTAATCAATTTTTTATACATTAACCAAAACCAAAATGGTCAGTATAAGGTAAGATAATTCCCAAAATGAATAAACCTTCACATGAAGTAATACAACATTAATCACCAAAGCCTCAACAATAACACCCAAAGTTCAACTTAGATAATTTGATAAATAAAAAACTTTTAAATTCTTTAAAATATTCTCAACTAAGGTTGAAACTCAAATATTTGAATGATTTTATCACATATTCATCCAAGATAAATTTAACATTTATCCCCAAATAAAATCAATCACTATTAAAGTATCATACCAAAATGTATATTCCCTAATAATATATGATAATCATTTTTATAAATAACTTGAATCATAATAAAGTCATGGTAAAATAATATATGATTCAAAAAATTAACACAATACTTAAATATTTCATGATTCTTATAACCAAAACTCCATTGATAAAAATACTTCAACATTATAATTCTTGAATACCAATATGTAAATACATGAACCTCAATGATTGTTATAACACAAGTCCTTACTTGGTCTTAGAGTTGACCTTTATAAGAGTTAATTGACTTGGATAATTCCAATTTTACACATATTTAAGACAAAAAAAAACTATAAATGGATCTTTATGATTAAATTTATTTCTCACCATTGAACTCCTCATTTTCTCTCAAAAATTCATTACTCTATGACCTTATTTTCCATAAATAGAACATTTTATTATTACTTTGATACATTATCCTAGGTGTATATTCTTACATTTTTTAAATGAAGGAAATTGAGTCTTTTTCCCTCCATAGTCTCCTCCACCCAAGATCTTAGAGTACTCCATCCTTATTTTCTTTGGTGAGTCAGAGAGATGATTAAGGTATAGGTTCTTAATTATATATCTTAATAATTAATTAGAATTAATCACAATATCTTTCAATTAAGTCATAATCTCATTTGGTTTCTCAGAATCATTGTATTTTCCTTCACAATCAACATTAAAATCCTTCCTCCTAGTTTCATCCATTGACTAAAACCAAAAATTATGGTATGAGTAACAATAATTATAATCATAAAAAACATTTAGAGGTTGTCTAAATCATGACTCCTACTTTTCAATACATAAAATTTTTGGAGTAACCTAGTCTATACATAATTATCATCTATTAAAATCATTAATAATGGTTCATAAAGAAAATTTGAAATAACCCAAGAATATCCCCATGGGGTGTCAAACTAGGTGTACAGTAAGGGAACACTCACCATGCATCTAAATGATGGTTGAGATATATTCAACCAACTCTTTTCGGGGTTATTACCCCTAGATGCAAATGTTCTAAAACCACTTCCCATTTTAGTATCTAGAGAGGGATTTATTTCTATTAAAACCAAATAATATCTTCCTTACCAAAACTTTAGTATATTGTCTTATACTTAGACGTATCCCCTAGGTTTTTAATAAATTTATCTAATCTTAATCCCCAAAAATAACTAGACCTTTCTCTGATACCAACTCTAGTGACTCAGACCTTTTACATATATTATTAAATGATTTTTAACATAAAAATACATTAATTAAAACCCAAATATTATGAGTCCTAGTGTATTTTTAAGACTAGGTATAAAAAACATCAAAAAAACTAAAATATAACAAATTTATTTTTATTCTCCTTAGTGAGATCATAAATCTATTTGATCTCCTAAAACTGTATAGGGTAACCTGGGTAATACATAAAAGTATGGGGTGAGCTAACAATCCTAGTAAGAGAATAAACATGATAAGGAAACATAACATGTGAGTCAAAGGTATAACATGATATCATAAAAGAGAAGTCTCGTGAGTAATTGTATGGAAGCTTAATATAAAGAACATGATATCATAAGATCACAGCTATATAGGAAATGTGGTAGAAACATATAACATGACATAAGTATAATTCAAGTCTAACTTCCAATACAACATTATATAATGGAAAAAGTCTCATAATGGACTAGGTTTACTCCCTAAACCCATACATAACGTCTCACGAAACCGAAAACAATACCCAATACATTGGAGTTCTATCTCAGTGCACCCATCATAACATGTACATGTTTATGTGTTCCACAAAAAGGGAATAAATCATAAGTTATGAACATAAGAACTACCCATGTAAATAAAAATGTTTCATAATCTTTCCTTATGTTATAATCAAAGGAGATTTCATAAAGAATGCATTTAATAAATGAATTTAAGGAAATTATTAACACCTAAAAGGAAAGTAGAATGATCTAGGTATATATTTAATATAAATATATAAATAATTTATAATAAATATATAACATAAAAGGTTTTTGTTGTTGATAAAAATGTTTTTAAAAGATCACATGGAATATTTCTTTAGCAAAATACCCTATTTTCTTTAAAAACACATCTTTAAAATATAAAAATTTAAAAAATATCAATGAAAGCATTTTATTTGAAAATAACCATGTAAAATTAAATAATAATCTTTAAAACGTTGAGTATTCATGATGATGGAAAATTCTTTTCATGTTGTATAAGTTAAAATAAAATATTCCTTTTACACATTTGTAAAAAAGGTTAAAAAGTCCCTTGTTCAGAAAACAATAGAAAGATTCCTTTTAAACGATTTTGTAAAAAAAAATTAAGACATGGGTAAAATTTTATTTAATAAATAATTTGATAATATTAAAAACATTATTTAAAGTATTTTATGTAAAATATAAACATGGAATAGAAATATTTCAGATCTAAAAGATGATACAAGATTGGTATTACTTATAAACAAATTTTTTGATGTTTCGTAATTAAATATGGGAATAAATGGAAACTAAAATTGTTAATAAAATTCATGACCAAATTATAATAAAATATATGTGGTTTAATAAAATAATTATATAATATTTCCTCTAAAGGAATCTTGAATATAAATAATCTTGAAAAGAAAGGAGATTGTAACATATAACCTTTACCACTTTGGTAACTTTCAAATAAAATCCACTTGGATAAATTAAAAAGGATTGTGGAATGAAATACCATGAATTATGAAGTACTAATTATATAATATTTAAAATGGGTATCATATACACCATATAAAATAAATTAGTCAGATAACATTAAAATATACTTCAATGAAGGGAAATTGAGATGAAATCCCTTACCTCGAGTTTGAATCATCACATACATCATTTTTCTTATTGAATAATAAAATTATGTTTATTATTTACCTAATTAAGAAAATTTTAATATTTATTATTCTTTTTATTTTATTTATTACCATTTTATATTTTTTTATGTAATTAATTAATTTCACGTCAGATGCTTTGACGATATTCGATTCATATACCCAAAATAACTTTTGTAGGTTGGCTATGGTAAAATATTTCATCGTTCCGTCATCTATAGAATAATAATCATGAAATAATTATCATTTTTATATATAAATTATACATATAAAACCAACCATTAAATATGTTTATGAAAAATGAACCATGTTATAATCATGGAGAGGGTAGGTCATACATATGCATAAGTAACGTTTCCATTTTTCAACAATCAGGATGAAAATAATGTAAGTATTATTTTATATTATAATAATATAATTATATCATAAATAAAATATTATTTATTTAAACACACTTATATATACCATCCATGAGATGTGGTGATTAAAAAATAATCACATTACTTCATGGAGTTTGTATTCCACACGTACACACGAATGACATTATCATTTTTTAGTGAATGGACAGGTAAAAATATATATATTATATTAGTTTTAAATAATGTTAAATATTTAATTAATACCATACATTTATATTAAAATCATCATCATAAACTTTAATGAGAAGGGATGATGGAAAATGAATTACATCAGTTCGTGAGGTGGTAGTCATTCGTACACACGAACGATGGTTTTATTTCCCATTTGATGGAAGTGGATATGGATGTAGTTTATGACTTTAAAATAATAAAATATTAGTATTTGGTAAATTATAATGCTATTATATCATCATTTTTTAATAATATTTTAATGTGGTGTAAAAATAAATAAAACAAAACACTCGGTTAAGAACGATACCTCTTCTTCAGACAACCTATTTAGGTTTGCAAATAAAACTTCCAAGGAGGGTGTTCTAATCAAAACAGGGCCTATATAACATGGTAAGGGGGTAATTAATTTATTTTTATAGGTATTTTATGAAAAAAAATTATTTTTAAGTGTAAAAAAAATAGTATAGGAGGTTCCCTTTTATAAGTGAGAAGTAGTGACATTTTTATAAATACCCAAAACTATTCAATAATGGGAAGTCACTCTCAAGAAAAGTACCTAAAAATTTTATAAATGTTGTATTGGAGGGAATATAATTTTTATCCACACCTCCAAAATTAAAAATTAAATGTGTTTTAAATATGTTATTCTCATTACCTTTTTGGTTACTCACTTTTTCCATTTTAGTTTTCATCACAGTGACTAGTTTATACCAATATAATTTATCCTTTAAGACTAAAAATAAAATGATCCTTATTATAGGATTTAAAAAACTTATTCTAAATATTAAATCTTATTTCTAAAATAAAAATCATTTGTTTGTGGAAAATTAATTTTAATACAAGTTCATGTAACGTGCAAAACCACATTTTAACCATAACCACAATAATTAATTTTTATTATTTTTACTATTAATTATAACCAAAAATTAAGTTGAAATTATTAAATAATAGTAATTATTTTATTAAATTTAATTCACATAAGTGGTATAATTTAATTTAAAATTAAACACATAAAAATTGACAAAAATGATTTTTAAGGAAAATGCATTTTTTAGGGAATAAATGATCTTATATTAACTCTATGACTAGAGATCATCATTATATGAATTTAAATTCATATAAATATATATATATATATATAATATTTTTATTTAATTTAAATATTTACTTGATATGAGTTATTTTAATTAATTAAAATGGATAAACTTTATTCACTTAAAAACAGTTTACAGAAAATTTCTTTTTAAACATAAAAATAAACTTATACCAAAATCATGAAAATTATTGATTAAAATAAAATTAATTAGATTATTATAAATATAATTTTTTATGTGTAACTTTAATACCTAATCCAATATATAATGTAAATTTTAATTTATTTTTTTTAATGAAAAGAAATGACAATATTTGAAAAATCAATACTTTTCACTATTCGCTGAAAAATCAATCATTTCATAAAAATATCAAAATTTCACTCTAAGTTAATTCTAATATGATGATTTCAAAAATTAATTTCATGTTATAAAATAAATTTTCTATAATTTTTATAAATTAATCATAATATTTTCTCTCAAAAAGAAATAAAATTTATTTTTAAAGAAAACATTGAAGGATAAAATGTCTTTTTTTAAAATTGAGTTCTTATTTCCTAATAATTTATCAATAAATTTATATTTAGTAGGATCTTTATATATATTTCATAAGTTATTTAATATTATTCATTTTCAAAAATTTAATGACTATTTTATAATGGTCGTATTTAGATAATAATATTTCACGGTTCGTTTAAGCTCAATGTTGCATGTTGTATACGCTATCAAACCTAGTTTTATTTTTAAAATATCAAGGTGTTACATTTTTAATATTGTATAAAATTATGAACACTAATGTTATTAATTCAATTTCACTGTTAAAATACTCCCCAATGCAAGTACTTTATGAATATGTGACATTATTTCAATATTGGATGAAAAAATGACAAGATATAGAGATATCCGATGTCGAAAGGGTTATTTCTCACTAAATGAAATTAAAGAAGATGAAGAGGGGAAGAAACCTACCAAAAATTATCTAGATTCTACTGAGAAGATTATAAATTTCCTTGGATCTACCTACTTGTCTCTATATAACCAAAGGAACAATTTAGTAATATAGAAACCTATAGTCAAACTTTTTAGAAAGCAGATGAGAAGAAAGTAGAAAAGAATTTGGATAAGAAAGAAATAACTAGAGATAACTATATTTTACTTGAAATTCCCATAGATTCATCTATAATTTTAATATTCAAATTCTAAGAACTGTTTCAAGTAATGAAAGGATATGGTTCAATCATAATCATAAGGATCTGGAAACTTTTGGAAGATCAACTTATTTTTAATGTTCATTGTGATAATTTAAACTATATTAACTTTTTTAATGATTTTCCCTGATTAAAAAGGACAAAATATCTAAAGAGACATTATCCTTTACCTTAGAATTTTCCACACCTAAATTGGTTTTTTTATAAGATAGGATAGAGGAGGATGATTACCTCACTCTTGGCCAATAATTTCCCCCAGGAGAACTTTCTATTCCTGAAGAACAGAAATCTTAACAAATTTAGGGAGTTGTTCACTTCATTAAAGAATATTTTCTTTCATTTGATTCTAAATTTGTTGAAATTGATTTTTATGTTTCTTCTCTTAGTGTTTTTTTATTGATTTAGCTGAACTATGTGATTTCTGAGAGGGTATTGAGAAGTTTTTTGTTGCACTTATTGAGAAGCTTTTGGAACTACATTTTTTTACTTCAAATTTAAGAGCTGCTAAAGAAGAATAGTGGTTTTTTTAGCTATGAACTTGTGTAAAGGGTATGGTGATGTGATTTTTATAGTAAAATAGGAAATAATATATTGGATTGATTCATAGGATAAGTCACACCCAAGAATTGAATTTCAAAAACCTATGAACACCACTCCTTAAAATGAAGATAAAGGGTAGTACCCCTATATCTTGTTCCCATATCTACTTCTATATAAAATATACAAAGCCAAGGATGGGTACCTAAAGAAAGTTGATCAAGGTGTACTCCAAAAGGTGTACTTTTTTCGATATAAGAATGGATCATGTCCAATAGTTATTAAAGAATAATCCACAACCTCTATCATATTGGGGTTGATATAAAGACTATCTAGATACAGAGAGTCTAAATATAGAACCCCTTGGGGGTTATCACATGATTATCTTGTTTTGTTTCTTGTTTTAATTTCCTTATATTGTTAAATTTTTGTTTATTTTTATTATAGAGAAATAATCATC
The DNA here is from genome assembly GCA_963277665.1 of Viscum album. Lineage (NCBI taxonomy): Eukaryota > Viridiplantae > Streptophyta > Magnoliopsida > Santalales > Viscaceae > Viscum > Viscum album. The sequence goes on from OY728165.1 coordinate 829,693,156, forward strand.
CAGTAAATTCATTGGGTACCTAGGTGATCAACATATTAGCGAGAAGCCTACAACTTATCAGTTCTTCAAAATAATATAATATGAATGCTAACTAATTTAGGTGGAATCATTCTAAATTTTAAGAAAAAAGATTCAATAAAATAAAAAAATATGGATCACACCTCCTTCAATCAAACTTTGGTTTCCTTTCTCTTTGAGATTTAATTATTAAATTATAATGTTTATCTATTTTACCGTTGAATGGGATGGAAATGAAAAACTAAGGTGCCTTTATCAATGGTAAAAATAGAGGCTTCATTTAACTAAAAAAAAGTATAATAACTACAAAAAATAACTTATACCAACTGAAATTCAAGGACATATAACTTATATGTTGGTAAAAATGAGTATTTCCAACAGATATCAAGACTTTTTGGTATTATTCTGATGTACCGGCATATGTTTTTACCATCAACTATACCTGTTGGTATTAATCATTCAATACCAACATATCTTTTACTAACAGTTAAATTTTTTGTTTTATCATATTGATACCAATAATTATTTTAACAACAAATCAATCTATTATATTAACTATTATTACTAACAAAACTTTTACCGTTAGAAAAATATGTTGTGACAAACCATCCAATAAGAATAAATCTTTTAGTAGTTATTTAATATAGATCTATTATTTAGTTACTTTCGACATGTATTTTTTCGATAAAAAAACACATTATATACATTAAATTATAATATTAATAATTTAATAATGTTTCATGAAATAAGTATATAGAATATATTATTATTGATAAATTATTCAAAAACAATACCAACACAAAATTTACAAATAAAAAAAATTTAATGCATAAGAATTATATATATATATATATATTAAAATTAAATATTTTTATATTATATGTCGTTATTTATTATCTATAATAATTTAATGGAAATGAAAAATATTACACCTCTTCTAAATACACTCAATATCCTACCTAATTTGATACCCGCAAACCTTAACAGTCAACTTGGAGCGGTTGATGGAAATTGATGTCAGCAATCTCATGCCTTCGTCTGCTTGTGTGCTCATTCCCTTGGCCATGATGAAGGCTTACTCGAAGGGTAAATATGAAGCAGAAAGGACTAGTGTTACCTCCATGATTTCTTTTAGCGGCGGTGATATGAAGCTGCGTGCTTATATAGAGATATTGCGATGTTCGCCACCTCCCCCCTGCCTCTGGGTTCGCCACCTCCCCCCGGTCGTGTGTGAGAGATCTTGCGATGTTTGTCTCTCACACCTCCTCCAAACTGGACCTAATAAAGTTTCCTAAGTAAGCCATTTTTTAGAATTCATGTAAGGCCATTTTTTAACTACTTTTATTTGATTTTGAATATATATAACATGTTTTCTATAACATAAATAAAATATAAATTATCAGTCAGTGATATTTTTTTAATAATTTTATATTTCGTTTGTTATTTGTTCCATTAGAGTTTAATTCTGGATGTGATGGGTTCGCTTGAAGATCTGTAGTTCATTTCTTTGAAGATAGGGATTGAAGGCATTGATTATTTTTTAGGTTTTATTTTTAATTCCAGGTCTGGAGCTAGTGTTTGTTCTGGTTGTTCGTATTGATTCGATGCTAGTTTGCTATGGAGAAGTTGATGTTGCAGATCTGATTTATCACAAATGAAGATGGCTATAGTAGAGCATCAGATCTAGTTTAAATAAGGCACTGGCTTGGAGCTGCTACTGCTCGGGAAGTTCAAACTCATTCCCACGAGCTTTCTTACTACTGAGATAGGAGGTCATTAGATATTTTGAATCTGGGGTTTCATTGAATGAGGTTCTGCATGTGAATTTCTTTGTGGTTCCTTAGATTCGGCTGCTGAGAATGGATATTTGAGCTTCATAGGGATTCATATTCTTGTTTTATGTTGAAGGTCATCATCATCAAAAAATTTACCCATGCTGGAGTTTGGTAATCTGGATATTTTTATTGTTCATGTTTTCATTGCTTTTGAGCCAAGGAATATCTATTATTACATGTTAGTGTGCTCTGTTCAATAGAATATTATCACAATGATCTATTTTTGGAGGCTCGTGAGAAAATACCTTGGTTCAATGAAAATTTACTACACTAAATAAGGTTAATATTTGAGATATTATTCATTGTGTGTTCAATATTGAATGCTTGTACTGCATCCTGAAGTTTAAAGGCCTGAAGCGGATGGCATTTTACAAGGTCTCTCCTATTGTTAATGCCAAAGTTGTATGATGTTGAATTGGGATATTTGTTTAAGAGGTGGATTGGCCTTGATCTTATGAATTAAATTTCAATTGAAATAAAATGATGTGAATATTAACCAGCAACATGACTTAAGAGGTTTCTAAGAAAAAGTTAATTGGATACATGTGCATGGGGATAATTTGTTCGGAGGGTGAAGAAAATGTGATAGCAGTGGAAGCTAAAAGTTAGGAGATATTAATTCTAGGTATCTCAAGATGTGAGTCAAGGTAAATTATAGTCATTTCTTATTGCATTATTAAATAGGTTGAGGACCTTTTATGAAGACTTTCTATCTCTGGGACCTATTGGACAACTGTTTTCTTTGGTTCTCTCCCTCTATTCTCATTGCTTCGTTCTATAAAAGTGATTTTCTTGTGGCATTCCTTTTATGGTTGTGATGTTGTTGTTCATATACACATGTTGTGTCAAGGTTTATCTTCCCTCTCACTATAATATCTTTATTTTTTTTCTAATTTCTATATGTCTAGAAAAATGCAAAACACTTGAAAACACTTACTGAGCTATACTTATTTTATTTTCTTGTTATTATACATCTCTTCTTTTCTTTGTTTTGAATAATGAATATTTTTGTTGTTTAGAATTAATGTAGATTCTTACTATGATATCATATTCTTTCCGTCTCAAATGTTAAATTCATATACAATGAAATGAGTTCAAAAAATGAGTGTAAAGTTATAGAAACCTTTATTCACGATTTAAATGTCAGGTTCATGATAATTTTCCTTGAGAATAGTGAGTTTAGATTGAATATTTTTGTTTAGAAATTGCAAGATGAATAGGTTAGCTCTGGATCGTGGTCTTTTGGTGGTTGTTCCATGAATGTTTTGAAGTGGTCTCTGGATTACAGCACTAATTTTGAGCCTCCCATATCACCTATTTGGTTAGGGTTTCCTGGACTACCTCTCCACCTTTTTAAACATGATTCCCTCTTTTCAATTTCTACCTTATTTCAAAAACACTTGAAAATTGATTATACGACCAGGAATCTTCTTAGACCACCCATCGCTTGAATCTATATTGAAATTGACATATATCATCCTATACCACCACACATAGGGATTCAAAATGGGGGCTCTAGTTTTCTACAGGATGTTTTCATTGATAATTTACAAGAATTTGGCAGAAAATTCTTTAAAATTGGTAACTATACAAAAGAATGTGGGATTATACTTTATCTTTTACACACCCCTACATGTAAAACATCTATTTGGGTTGAAAAGGAGTGACTAAAACAATTTTTTCCCTTCTGGTGACCTTGGGGATCAGATTGTTAATCAGAACCTTTCTAGAACTTCCAATCCTCAACCATTTCCTATAGATCTCTCTAGTTTTGGGATGTTTTCCATAATTCTCTGATATTCAATGAGTACAAATAAAATCTTAACAATGTTATAACTGCTGATGAAACCCTTGGTTTGGATCACACATTGTAAGAAGAAGATCAGTGCGCCCACTCTAATTCTAGTGAATCCTTACATGATTATTTTTATCAATCTAATCAACTAAAAGAAGCCTATTTAAAATCAAGTTCTATGAAGGGTAAAAATTTAATGGTGGATGTTGATAGATACATTACCCAAAATACCCGGAAAACTAGGAAATGTAGAGACAACTCTAACTTTGAGAGAACAATCATTACAAGATCATTATAATCCTTTATGAATGAAAAAATTGATTTACCACCACAACTGGTACTTGTTGAACTGCCTACTGCATCCTCTAGTTCTGATGAGGGAGAAGATGATAGAAAAAGTGACCCTCTACATAGAGATTTTTATCTAGATGGGGAGGATTTGGGGGAGGCAATTGATTCATGGATGTATGAGCAAGAATAAGTTGTTTTCCAAGAATTCTAGAATGGTGATATTACCATAGATACATACCTTCAAATCAAAAAACGTATGTTTATTATGATGGTGGAAAAATATAAAAGAAATCGTGATTTTAACTTCAGAGAAATTCCTTGGCAATAATAGATTTGTGTCTTTTTTACTTCTTTATACTCTCCTTTTGTTTCTTTCCTCTCTGATGTGCTACATTTTGGATTATTTTGGGTTCTTGGCCTCAGTTCTTTCTTGATTTGTGGAGTGACTTTTGGACTCATTTTCTTGATTGAGCATTGATGGAATCATTTTTTCGGATAGTTTTTCTATATTGAATGAAAGTCCCAGTAGGTTAGGGATCTTTAATTTTAAAGGATGAAATTTTCTAAAGATAACCTAATCCTTTACACGGTTGTTTTCTGGAACCATTATATTTTTTTGAAGTAGTGATGGACCAATACTATTGTCTACAAAGGTCCTTTGTCTCAGTGGAGTTGTGATGTTGGTTTATTGACTGTCAGTTTTTTTTCCTGTGAGCTTTGGGATTCTTGGTTTCTTACTATGAACCTACTGTTACTAATAGCTGATTATAGTGAATGATGTTTCTGAATAGGAGATGCTCTCTATATTAATTCTTTGTGTGTCTTTGATGGAATTTTGTTGGGCTGCAGGAACTCCTTTTAAATGGTTTTTGTTGCACAACTAAGATGTTGGATCCTTTGAATTTCAGTCTGTTTTGGCCTAAAAAATGGGCCTTGGTAGATGTATCAAGTGCAATAGTCTTCATATGCTGCCTTTCCTCGGAATGAACTATCTTGGTGATGAGATGGTTTGTCAGCTATAATTTTCCAGGATATCTTTTCTTTGATGACATTTTTTGAAAGACTAGTTTTTCTTACAGTGATTCCAATTGAAAATTGATGTTCGAACAATTAAGATTCTGGCACTGATCAGTTGATTATACTTCTTTTGTTTTTTTTCTCATTATACATGAACTGGAGAAATGTTGCCGCATTTTGATCAGAATACCTCAATTTTCTTTGGTCTTTTAGTGTGTTTCCCTATTTTGATATCCTTCATTTGATGGGAGTTTTCATATTGGAGGTCTCTCTTAGTTTGTGGTTCTTTCACTGGGCTGTACTATCACTTATGTTGTTTTCTCTCCATCTTGAATGCTTAAACTTTTTTCTTTTTCTTTCTTAACTTAAGCCGTTTGATTCTTTTCAGATATCTAGTTAATGTGTCTCTTGGATGCTGTAGATGATTGTTTATGAGGTGTCGGTGCTCTCTTGGAATTCCTGCCTTTATTGGGTGAGATGATTTCTTGGTATAAGGTAGGATGTTTCAAGTAGGTTTGATGCAATTCAAGATTTACTTAGTGTTTTATTGTAACCCCATCATGCATCTCCCCAAATTCTCTGATGGTGTGAGTTCAATACAACTCGTTCATGTATTGTAACTCTTTTTTTTATCTAATAAATTTCTTTGAGGTATGAATTGGGTGAACAAATAATGTTATGGTTTGTTTGAAAAATATAGGTTAGCCCTCTTTGGAACTGAATTCCCTCATTGTGATTGTAGTGAAAGATTACACCTATTTAGCATAGTGATATACATAATAAATGATTGTTTATTGTTCATTTTAGTGAGTAGTAGGGAGCAATACTTTCTATGAAAAAGGGGATGGGTTTAATTGATTAACAAGCTATGTCTGGTCATTTTAATTCATTGTGGTCATTATAAATCCATTTTTTTAGTGTCATTACTTTAATCATGTCATTGAATTCATCCATATACATATCATATATTCATTAGGTTGCTTTTGATCATTATTCCATTATATTTTTCTCCATAGAGGTTTTTATAGGCCATGTATGGACATTTTACAGATCTCCAAGTTATGGAGAGCTAATTTTTCTATCTTGATAAGAACAATTGATGATGACTTAGGTGAGTGAAGGGTTAAATATTTATAGGTTTTTTATTCTACCATGTTTCTGTTGTTTTTTCTAGTTTCAATTAGTATTTTTTCTACTTGTATATTTTTATTTTCATATTTTTATTCTCATCTCTGAAAACCATTTGGGAAAACTAATTAAATGACATGCATATTTCTTGTTTTCATTTTGTTGTATGTTCTTTTTTTGGTAATTATATATGATGATTAACTCATCCTGTATAGAGATGAATGATTTATCAGAAATTTATATCGACAGTGGAATTGAACCCTGTACAAGTTTGTTCATGTTAGGTGCATAAAATCATATGATGAAGCTTCAAATTTTCTACTATGGTAGAATCAATACATGCATGGGGATAATGACATGGTGGTGGTGTTATGACATGGAACAAGAATAAGCAGATGTTGCAGTAGAGATTCATGGATAGGGCTGTCATGGCATAGAACAAGCATGGGGAGCTTGTCATGGTGGAGAGGCCAACCCCCTATATTTTATATCTTGTATATCTTGGAATGAAAAATGATGAATGAGAGTTTGGAGTTTCATGTAATGTTTCTTGGAATTTGAATAATTTTAAACATTTTTGTATCATGTTTCTTTCACCTTCATGTCAAGTTTGAAAGTGTTAATGTAATCTAATTTTATAATGAATATATAATAAATAAATAAAATAAAATTATATCAATAAATATAATTTATGATTTTGGAAATAAATGATGGAATACTCCTATATAATATTTTATTCAAAATATAATTTATAAATAAATAATAACCGTTGATATTATTTATAATAAATGGAAAGATAAATATTGATAATATTACCAATAGTTAAATTTGTCACATTAAACTATTGTAAAACATTTTGACCAGCATATATATTATCTGTTGGTATTATTATAATTCCAACAGAACTATTTTATCTGTCGCAACAATATTTAGTGACAGAGTTTTTACAAAAAGTTTAGTGACAGAACATTTTTTGTTGGTAAAACCTTTTACCAATAGAAAATGCACCTTTACTAACAGATGTACCCCTATTGTAAAAAACTATTTATTTTGTATATACTATGTGAGTACTATTCTAATATTATAATTTACTATATACTACTGGGAATTAAGTGTGGGGTAACTTTATGTTTTGATTTGAATTCAATGCAGTGAATTTTTATTTCTTTAATAAGGTGTTTATATTTCTTAATTATATGATATTGAGAATAAAATTTAAAAAAAATTGTAGAATACCCTTTAAAATACTACTTTCTATGTTATAATTTTTCATCATGCAAAATTTTGAGTTTAATTGTGAATTATTTTATTTTTTAAAAATAATTATCATGAACTATCAAAAATATATATTTTTTAAACCGTTGTGGATGTGTGTCAAAATTCTTTTTGAAAATTCATGTAAACCCTTCAAACATTTTGTGAACTGATGAAATTTTAAATCTATTTTGAATAAAAAATGTCTAAAATATTTTCTCTACATTTAGATTCAATTTTGGGTTTTAAGTGTGTGGGAGAGGGTATTTCATTATTCTTAACTATTCCAAAATGTTTAAAACTTCAACAAACCCAAAAAATTTACAAAAACAATCCTCCCTTTGAAGTATCATTTTAGGATTATGTTCCTATCTTTATCTATAAATATAATCTATTTGTTGTTTTATTTCAGTTTTATTTCTTAGCATGTTTTTAGGTTAGAAAAATAGAAATTAAATTTATCCTTCCTAAGGGAAAAATAGCTTGAACGTTTTGAGTTACTACACTGATTCTAAAGTTATTGAATTTTCATTATTGTTGAGTGATGTTACCCACTATTTTTATATAAATTCTAATTATGAACTAGGAACAGCAGTGTGATAGGATATATCTTTATTGAATTTGAATTATAAATTAAGAAAACTATATGTTTGAACTTAAACCTAGTAACTTGGCCTTTTTTAAATTGAAAACCTTAGGGATCTAACTCAACATATAATTATATAAGTCCTTTGAAACTACAGTAAAATAGGAAATTGGTATCCTATGGTAAATCTATAAATAATTATACATTTGGTGTGTTGGTAAATAAAAAATTCATTAGAAATTCAATAAGTAACAAACACAAATTATTTTTGGGAAAATTTCAATTAATGTTCAAAATTATCAAAAATGGATTTATTAAGGTGAGGAATTTTGAACCCAAATGAAAATGGAGATAATTGACTTATAAGAAAATTATTTGAGTTGTATCAATGAAGTGTAAAGTGAATTTTTGGCTTAAGTAACTTGGGAGAGAGATATTATTGAAATCACTTCTTATTAAAGTATTAATTTCACATAAATATAATTTGTTTCACACCTAGAACTTGGACTTGAATTTGGATTAAATTTGGGCAATGAATGATAATCACATAGGAGGTGTGGAAATTTTTATTAAGGGAGGAATATATAATATTATTTAATTTTGTTATGGTTATTTGAACCTAGGAAATATGATCAATTTTTTTAGGATTATCTATAAATAAATTAAACTTGTTTTATTTCCTGGGACTGTAATTGATTAAGTGTGACTAAATTTAATCCAGCATGTTTTCAATACATTTTTCCATATCATGTTTTTGTAAATTAACTAGAATGTTTAATATCAAACAATTATTTTTATAAAAAATTATTGAATATTAAGTAAATTTGTGTGAAATATATATGTCTTTGAAGTTGTTATGAAAATCATGGATTTTGGTGATTTATTGTGTCAAAAGTTCTTGGTTTTTACTTCTATATATTTTAAAGAACAAATTTGTTTTGTGATTTTTCAATGAAAATATGTTTTTGAAGTAATTTTAGTGATATTGAATTTTTTTAAATTCATTTTTACATCAATTATATGCTTTTATATTTATAATATTTTTTTGGAATCCATTTTTTCTTCTAATTTGAAAAATTCATTGAAATTTTTATTTTTGATTTGTAGATTTACATTTCGAATTGATTTTTTAGGAATTTTCCATTTAGTGTTTTTTAAGACCTATATAAAAAATGTGTTTCAAGATACCATGAGAATGAATGAACATGTAGTCGCATCATTAACCATAAAAAGAGAGTTTGTGGTCACTTCATCGACCACAAGGAGGAAGGAAAGTGACTATGAAGATTAACCATGTGTTGGGAAGAAGTGGTTGTGTGGCCAATCGATCAATCATGGGAATAAAAGTCACAAAGTGTTGAACCTACTAAAAGTGAAAATTTCAATCGAATGTATACAGTACACTCAAAATACCACTCTAAGAAAATTGTTAAAGGGAATAATCTACCATAAGAGAAAAGTTCTACCTATTATAAGAGCACATCCAACCTATCATGCCTATATCAAGCTATTATATGACCAAATCCAATATATCATGATGAGAGATTTTCTAATCAACTGTGAGGCCATGGTCAATCAATCAACTATGCTTATTTAATGAATCGATCACAAAGAGAAAATTTAACTAGTCTTGTTAATCTATTTTCCAAGCTACTGCATGTTGGAGAAGAATATACTACAATACCATAGGAGAAATACCATGAGTAGGTTGACCATGGAAGAGGATTTGGAGAAGTTGAACTCTAAATAAAATAGGGGTAATCTCAAGATTGAAAAACCAAAACAAATTTTCTTATAGAAGAACTATTTGAAGGATATATGGACAAATTATAGTATTGATGTTAAGATTTGAGATCCATACAAACTAATTTTAGATATCCTAGATTGAGAAATTGTTTTAAGAAGGAGCCTGAGTTTGCTCGATGTGAGTCTGTCCAAAGAGAGATCAATTATAACCCAAATATTCAAAGATGATAGATATTGAGATTTAATATAAGGATCATGAATCAAATTTAAAGGTGGCCTTAACTTGGATGGTAGTTGACTCAAAAAAACCTGAGTTCACCAGTCAATAACAATACCTGATGATGAATAATTGAGAGATGCTCTTATAAGTTTTTATCAATTACAATTTGTTGAGTTGGATGAAGAAAATTCAAAAAAATCATTAGAGATGAGTGCTTGTCACTGATAGGTCTGATGAATGATCAACCAAACCCAAATATTGAAGTATGTTGAAGTTGTTTTATTCTATATTATATAGCTTTAAGAATATGAGTTAAGATTCTATTTAACTGAATACTGATAACGGATGAATCCAGGTAACTGAGCCTGGATAAACTCTAAGCTAGAAAGAAAATAGGATTGGCCAATCATGTTTGAATGCTAAATATGGTTGGTGAATTGAGTCATGTTGAAGTCTAGGGGTTTCATTTCTATATAAAATAATTTTTTTTTGTTTCTGCTTTTGGTGAAAGATCCAAGATTTCAGTGGGGGTGTACGGGTTCCTCAGTGTTGCGGTATAAGATACTAGTTCATGAAAATGATGTGCTTGACCAATTACCTCAAAGGAGTTCATTTGTCCTCCTACTTAAAATTTGTTTTATTTCTATACGAGATCACCTTAAGGATGTCACACCCTTATTTTATTGGGAAGTTTCATATGAGTTAATTGATTGTATGAATAATGGAATCTGAGACTATATGAGCTCAATCAAATGATCATTGATATTCATTATGAAGAAGGGATGTCATCCTGAGATATATAGAGTATCACTAAGTAGTGGATCAATCTTCAGAAATCAAGGCTTCATGCACTACGAGAAAACTGCCGTTTAGCGGCGGTTTTTTCGCGGCGGTTTTTAAAACCGCCGCGAAATGCGTTTCGGGCTGGCATTTCGCGGCGGTTTTAAAAACCGCCGCTAAACGGAAAAAAAAAATTATTTTCTTTAAATTATTTTTTTTTTAAATTTCATTCAAGGATTAGCGGCGGTTTTTTAAAAAACCGCCGCGAAATAGCGGCGGTTTCGGTAAAACCGCCGTGAAATAAAATGAAAAAAAAACGTGAGAAACCCCGAAAACACTAAAACGATCATAACTTTTGATCCGGGCGTCCGTTGAAGTGCCACGACCAGCCAAATCGAAGCTCATGAAGAGATATAGAGGCACATATAATCAAAACCGTGAGACGTTCTAAGGTGTGGACGATATTAGAGTTATAAAAAAGTTGAAAAAAGTTCTCCAACTTCAAATGGCCATAACTTTCGCTCCGGGTGTCCGTTTGGGCTCTACCACATATCAAATCGAAGCCAGCGAAGAGAGCTACGCACTGGTTCGACACAAGAAAGCTTATGTCGGGGTTTTCGACCCCAAAAACCCCTCTGAAGGCCTCCAAAACCCCGTTTCCGTCACCGGTGTCCCGTTGAACTTGTCTTCAAACGGACCTAACTTTCGATCCGCGTGTTAATTCGGCCTCCTCCACCTGCCAGATCATAGCTCGTTCCATGAGCTTCAGTTTGACTAGTTGCGGCGCCCACATGCACTCATAGATCATATGTTATGGCCTTTTTAGTGGGTATCGGGTTTGTTATGTTTTTCAATGCCTCGTTTCTAGCACCCGTTCCCCGTCAGCTTTTTTTTAAATGGTCGTAACTTCCGATCCGCCTGTCCATTCGGACTCTTTCACCTTTCAGGTTTAAGATCGTTTCGGGATCTTTGATTTGACAGGTCGTGGATCTAAAACGGACTCTCAGATCTTAAGTTATCTCTGTTAATGTGAGTCCAATGTTTTTGTCTCTTTATGACCGTTTTGACGCGTTTTAACGGTAGCTCCATTTATTACTGTTTATTTGGGTTTCCATGACTTGTTATCTTTATCAATGGTTTTTTGTGGGTTATTATGATGATTATGTTGAATTATTAAGGAGTTTTCCAGAGTTGTCACGAGTTTTCATGCGTTCTCATTCTTTCTAATACCTCATTCTTCATATGCTTCTCCATCCTTTTTCATGCATTTTCATGATTTTTCATCCCTTATCACGTCTTTTCACACTTTTTCACGTGTTTCCTTTATTATTTATTATTTATTATTTATAATATACTTTAATTTATTTATTATATATTATTTGTAACTGGTTATTTATTATTTATTTTTTATTTTTTATTTTTTATTATTTATTATTTATATTTATATTTATTTATTATTTATTATTTATTATTTATTATTTATTATTTATTATTTATATTTATTTATCATTTATATTTATTTATTTATTATTTATTATTTATTATTTATATTTATTTATCATTTATATTTATTTATTATTTATTATTTATTATTTATTATTTATATTTATTTATTATTTATTATTTATTATTTATATTTATTTATTATTTATTATTTATATTTATTTATTATTTGTTATTTATATTTACTTATTATTTATTATTTATTATTTAATATTTATTATTTCTTATTTCTTATTTCTTATTTCTTATTTCTTATTTATATTTATTTATCATTTATATTTATTTATTATTTATTATTTATTATTTATTATTTATATTTATTTATTATTTATTATTTATATTTATTATTTATTTATTATTTATATTTATTTATTATTAGTTATTTATATTTATTTATTATTAGTTATTTATATTTATTTATTATTTATTATTTATTATTTATTATTTATTATTTATTATTTATTATTTATTATTTATTATTTATTATTTATTATTTATTATTTATTATTTATTATTTATTATTTATTATTTATTATTTATATTTATATTTATTTATTATTTATATTTATTTATTATTTATTATTTATTATTTCTATTTATTTATTATTTATAATTTACAATTTATTATTTATTATTTATTATTTATATTTATTTATTATTTATTATTTATTATTTATCTTTATTTATTATTTATTATTTGTTATTTATTATTTATTATTTGTTATTTGTTATTTATTATTTATTATTTATTATTTATTATCTATTATTTATTATTTATTATTTATTATTTATTATTTATTATTTATTATTTATTATTTATTATTTATTATTTATTATTTATCTTTATTTATTATTTATTATTTATTATTTATTATTTATTATTTATTATTTATTATTTATTATTTACTATTTACTATTTATTATTTATTATTTATCTTTATTTATTATTTATTATTTGTTATTTGTTATTTATTATTTATTATTTATTATTTGTTATTTATTATTTATTATTTATTATTTATTATTTATTATTTATTATTTATTATTTATTATTTACTATTTGTTATTTATTATTTATTATTTATTATTTATTATTTATTATTTATTATTTATTATTTATTATTTATTATTTATTATTTATTATTTATTATTTATTATTTATTATTTGTTATTTATTATTTATTATTTATTATTTATTATTTCTTATTTATTATTTATTATTTATTATTTATATTTATTTATTATTTATAATTTACAATTTATTATTTATTATTTATTATTTATTATTTATTATTTATTATTTATTATTTATTATTTATTATTTACTATTTATTATTTATTATTTATTATTTATTATTTATTATTTATTATTTATTATTTATTATTTATTAATTTTTATTTATTATTTATATTTATTTATTATTTATTATTTATTATTTATATTTATTTATTATTTATTACTTATTATTTATTATTTATTATTTATTATTTATTATTTATTATTTATTATTTATTATTTATTATTTATTGTTTATTGTTTATTATTTATTATTTATTATTTATTATTTATTATTTATTATTTATTATTTATTATTTATTATTTATTATTTATTATTTATTCTTTATTCTTTATTCTTTATTCTTTATTCTTTATTATTTATCTATATTTATTTTTTATTATTTATATTTATTTATTATTTATTATTTATTATTTATTATTTATTATTTATTATTTATTATTTATTATTTATTATTATCGAGTTTATATCTATTATTTATGTATTATTTGTTTTTTCAATTAATATATATAAGTATATTAATTTCTGTTTATTAACCACATGACGAGCTTGTTGGAGTGGTAAGGTCTTTGAAAAATATGCAAGAGGTTAGGGGTTCAAATCTCACCAGACGCAGGATTTATTTATATTGCATGGGCATGCATGTGCATGGGCATGCATGTGCATGGGCATGGGAGATGCAAATAAATAAATAAATAAATAAATAAAAATAAATAAATAAAAAAAATAAAATAAAATAAAATAAATAAATAAAATAAATAAAATAAATAAAATAAATAAAATAAATAAAATAAATAAAATAAATAAAATAAATAAAATAAATAAAATAAATAAAATAAATAAAATAAATAAAATAAATAAATAAAATAAATAAATAAATAAATAAATACGAAATAAAATAAATAAATAAATAAATATAAAATTAAAAAAAATTAAAAAAAAAACCACCCCGCTGAATCATTTAGCGGCGGTTTAAACTGCCGCTAAAAAACCGCCGCGAAACGTTCCGACGGTTTTGAAAACCGCCGCGAATAGTTTCCCGACGCACGACTTAGCGGCGGTTTTTGAAAACCGCCGCCAATCGATTTGGCGGCGGTTTAAACCGCCGCGAAACGAAAAAAAAACCGCCGCTAAATGCCTTTTTTGCCGTAGTGATGACTGGTTAATTTTTGTAAAAATAATGGTCTCTTAACATTGATGACGAATCCCAATTCCAGTTTGGAGAAGACTATGAAAACCAAGGATAGGGAAATGTACCTGGGTCTCACTGTATAATGGAAAAAATGAATTAGTGGGTAAGGGCCCAAGATTACTTCAATGCCAAAATAAATCCAATTACATAGGAAACCCATTAGTATTAAAGCTAATTTTATAAATCATATCATCTCATATCCATGTCAAATTTACATTTTTTTTCCGTTGGTCTCACTAAATCATTAAAAATGATCACAAGAGAATGAGAATGAGATCATTGGAACTGATGGAAGATTCTAATGATACTAATAATAGTAATCATGCAACTTGATATTTCCACATAGAGATAATCTGGGATTAATATTTTGGTCACTTCTTATAATTTAAATTTTAGGGGAAGTTCATATCATTGTGAGATACTGATTATTCTCACTAAAACTTCACTGGGAGAAGATAATAAACACATAAAATCAATACATAAGGATGTTTCTCTAACTATTTTTTAGGATTTCACTACTTTTATATTTTAATTTTTTTTAATAAGAATAGGATTCCTCATTACATTTTCATAATTCCTATAAATGAAAACTTATTCTATCCCTCATTATCTCTTGTTTCTTTCTACTGTAACTCTAATTTGATTTGTAAATATAATGTTGTTCATTCTTCTTCCCCAATTTGTTATTATCTCTATCCTTTTAATATGAGGATCTAATCTACAATACAGAGCTATGAAGTGAAACTCGATGCTGCTTGGAGATCCATACATCATGTTGATCATAGATTCTTCTTCTTCACTGTTGGAAGATCATGATAGTGAAGTAGATATTCGAAATCAACATCAATTGATTTCTACTCTTTCTCCCTTAATCTTATTCCCCTTATTGTATTAGTAAGATTGAAAGAGTGAAGGGGTGAAGTTGTGTGATTTTTGATCTCATGAGGATCACTTCGGCAAGAATATATTCTTGAATAGAGTAGTATGATTAGGTGATTCCTTCAATCTTGGGAGAGCTCTCATACACCAGAATAAATTTTATGCATGTGTGTTCAATTTTCTATTTGAGATATGTGTGTATTTTGGAAATAAAGCATACATTGACTGAGGTTGGGTGTTGATATATTTATCTTTCGATAGTTTTATGATAATAATTGAGAGAGAATCATCCTATATCTAGATTTTTTTCCTATTATTTGATGGATACCTTATGTTAAACATTGTGTTGTACTTAGAAAGATTATAAATGTATCTCTAAATTCCCCTTACAAAAGGGGATCCATCAAATTTTGGTTCCATTTTAGGGAAGAACATTTATCTTAGTGATTATTCATTTTTTCTTTAATTATTTTTACTATTGAAAATATTAATGGACACTAATGATTCTAATTCAATGTCACTATTAGAACACCCCTAGGTGTTATAACTTTATGAAGATATGACATCATTTCAATATCAGATGTAAAAACAAAAGGATCGAGATATTTTTTATGCTTAAATTATTGTTTCTCACAAAAAAATGTGAGTTTTTCCTAAGATTTCAATAAAATCAAAGAGGATCAAAATAGGAAGTAACTTACCAGGAATTATTTGGTAGCTACTAAGTAGATTATGAATTTCCTTGGAGTTTCCTACTTGGATTAGGAGTACCAAAAGAACAAGGATGTAATCTATAAACCTATAGTTTAACCTTATAAAAATTAGTTTAGAATAAAAGGTAAAATAATCCATAGAATAAAGAAAGAAGTGGAGCTTCCTATTTTTGATATTTAAATGCCCAAAGATCCATAGCTAGAATTTTAATATTCACATTCTAAGAACTCTTTCAAGTAATAAAAAGATATCGTTTAATAATAATTATAAGGATCTTAGAAAATTTTGGAAGATCAACTTATTTTTAATTTTCATTGTGATGATTTAAACTATATTAACTTATCTAATTATTTTTCAATGATTGAATAGGATAAACCAGCTAAAGAGACCCTATACTTTTCCTTGGAAGACACCACACCTGAATTGGTTTGTTTAAAAGAGAGGTTTTAGGAGGAGGATTACATCACTCCTAACCTGGAATTATTCCTAGGACCACTTTATATTCCTAAATAAGAGAAAAAAATCATGGATTTTTTCACTTTATTGAAGAATATTTTCTTTCATTTGATTCTAAAATTGTTAGAACTCATTATGATGATACTTCTCCTTGTTTTAGTTATGTTGAGTTGTCTTAACTACATGATTTTCGGGAGGTTCATGAGAAGGATATTGTTTCACCTATTAAGTCACCTTTGGAACTCCCTATTTTTGTTAAAATTTCAAAGTTGGAAGCTATTGAAGAAGAAGAGGATGTGTTGAAGCTATGTATTGGTGTAAAAGAAGATAGAAAAAAATATAGTTAAAAAATAAATAATAGATTAGATTGAGCCAGATGATAATTCACATCCAAGAATTTAATTTTATTAACCTATTCACACCACTCCTCAAATTGAAGAAGAAGGGTAGTACCCCCTATATCATGTTCCCCTCTCTACTACTCTATAAAATCTATGAGGTAAATGATGGTTACTTGAAGTAAGTTTATCAATGTGTTTTATACAAGGTCTATAGTTTTGACACAAGAATGGAGCATGTTTGGTGGTTCTTAAGGAATAATCCACACTATCCATCAGACTAGGGTTTAAATCCAAACTATCCAGTTGTAGAAAATCTAAATACGACACCCCTTGAAGATTTATCCCAATATTATCTTGTTTTGTTTCCTATTTTAATTTCTTTAGGTTGTTAAACATTTTCTTTTTTTTTTTGTAGAAAAATAATCTAGAAGTTAAATCCATGTGTACATAGGTGATAAATATATCTCTAAAACTCTAAGTGTAAGTATGGGATGAATGTTTCATGAGGTGTTTGAATTTTCAGTTGGTGGATGGGTCATTCTAATAATTGATGTTCAAAAGATATTTTTGAAGGTATGGAACCCTCAAAGGGATTTTATTGAACTTATATCTAGGTTTATATGGAAACTATGAGAAATATGTAGCACTATAGAAAGATCTAAGTATATAACATCTTATTATAGCACCACCATCTAACCGGTACAGATCCACTAGTGAGTTGGTGGAAAGGATATAATCCCTACAGGATTCCTGGGTACACCGACTAGATAGTGCCCTAGGAGCCACAAGTAGATATCCTTCTAGGTGGTTTCTAAATGTGGTTTACCCCTTTAATTTTATAGGGGGTCCTTCATACCCATCACTTGGGTTTTTATCATCTCCACATCAATTTTATTCTCTTTATGCCCTCCTCTTATCCCTTGGAAGTCATCAAGGGTCTCCCTCAGTCCTTGGTGGTTTTAGATTCCATCACTTGTCATCAAGATCCATTAGTAAGGCTATGAATCCTTTTTTCCCATTCATTAATCATTAATTTTAGTTTTTAGTTTAATTTTCTTAACACCAATTCCACTAGATCATGGTGGAATTGGTTTTTTATCTTGGTTATTTGGTTCTTCCTAGTGAGGGGACATCCCGAGAGGTCATTTGGGTATTGTCATTCTTCTAATAGTTGAAGTTACATCATCATGTTTATTTCCCTTTAGTTTTTCCTTTTTTTTAATTTAAATTATTATCATATAAGTGACGCATGTTGGTTATTTTTTCTAGGTTGAGGTCAGAGGTGCATCATGCATCATTGACATGCATTTTTTCATGGTTCTATAATGATGAAACCACCAATGAGATTTTCTATGGTTTTTACTTTTTGTAATTAATTTTATAAATTAACCATTTTTTTAGGTTTCTTATAATGGTTTAGGATCTCAACTAGGTGATGGTGGCTGGTTGGCCAGATATGGGGATTAGACGGGTCATGGAAGCTACTATCAGCCCTTTTATTCATGTAGGAAATATTCTAAATTGAGTTAGTTTGTCTCTCTAATTAACCCATGGTATTTCTAGTTTCATAGTGCATCCACTGTACAGTCTCACCAATTTTTTATTTAAAAACTACATAATTTAATTAAATTGATTTAAAAAGAAAATTATGATCTTATTTGATGATTTTGAAATGATTATTCATAATCATAAATAATGGGAAATGGGTTTCTAAATGTTGGAAGTTGGATAAAAATTCCCCTTTGGGGGTGGTGTACTTTTTATGTGATAGTGTTTTAGTTTTTGGAAGTGGGGTGTGGTTTTAAAATGGTATCTTGGAAATCGGTAATGGAAAATGGGGTTTCAATATGTTTTGTTTTGAATGGTAAATTTTTTTGTTTTGAAAATGAAAATGAGTAAATGATAAACTAATTTTTCTTTCTTTAAATTGGAATGAAAATGGTTTTGATGGCATGTTTTGGGATTTAGAATTATTTTGAAATATTTAGTTGGAAATGCTATTTTGGAAACAATGTTCTAAAATGGTATGGATACTGGATATTGGTTATGTTTTTGCAATGAGAATACTAAATGAATATTTATACCTAATTTTTTTACCTTATATTATATCATTATTGACATATATGTGTTGCCCTGATTACACTTCTTGGTTAACACAGGGTTAACGCTTCCCCCAGGGGATGCTAGTATTATATAGTTAACATAGGGTGAATGATTCCCTCTTGGGAAGCTAATATTATATGGTTATCCCAGGGTGAACACTACCCCCATGGGAGGCTGGTGTTATATGGTTAACATGGGTTAACAAATTTCCTTAGGGGACACTAATATCTGATGGTTAACCCAGAATGAACGCTACCCCTAGGGATGTTAGGACTCCGAGGATGGGTATATTTCCCCCAATTCTAATTCGTACCATGGATGGGTATATTTCACCTAGTTGGGAGAGGATGTATGGAATGGTCATCATGACATGCTTAAAGAAACCATGACACTGTTTGAAGTAGTTATGTACCATTCTTAATGTGAACCTATTCCCCAGGTTCAACATTTGTTTTGTTTCCAATTTTAATTTTTTAATTTCATACTTGTAATGGTTTTACTTGAGAACTTATGCATTCACTTCCTTTTATATTGGTTATATTTAGGGACACAGTTCTTGGTGGCCTATTGAATTATACTCACATCCTACTTGGGCCACCAGGGCACTTGGGTACCCGAGCAACTCTTAAATTTTTATAAGATTGGGTTGGGTTGAGGCCTGAATTTGCATGATTGAGCTAGAGCAGCTCAAATGGTATTGGTGTTCTAGATGAGGTGATAGTTAGGGTTTTTTTGGAGCCTCCTACTCTTTTATTTCAGTTTTATTTTTTTCTTATTTTTGTTCTGTATATGTGCTTGGATTAGTGGTTGATCCACTATGTATGTTAAATTTGAGTATTTCACTTATTCATCATTCTTATATTATTTATTCTAATTTTATACTCTGATTGATGTTTATATTGTTGGATGAGTTTTGTTTATTTAGATATATGATTAAGTACTCTGATATAGGGGTTATAGCCTCCCCATAGTACCTCTGTATACCCTTTCCACGTTTTCGGTGGCCTCTGGCATTCTGGGAGGTGTGTTTGAGGTCATGTGGCGAATCGGGATGGGGTACCAATCTAATGGCCTCCAGAATAGAAAATTACAAAGAGGTATCAGTGTATTATTTTACCTTATATTATTATTTTAGGAATTGGTATCTATTTGTTATAGGAATGTGTCAAAGCATGTTATGGATACCAGGAAGGTACGTCATGAACACCTCTTCTGGTAGGAAGCCTAAGTTATCAAGGGTTTGGGATTAATGTTCTTGGTTTGCACTACTATAGTTATATTTTATTTCAACCTTGACTGGGTTACATAGATGTATGATGATTTATATTTTATATGGGATAATTGGATCTTGGACCATTGGAAAGAGACTATTTTTGTATTTAAATCTTATCCTTTAGAGGCAAGAGGCATCTCATGCATCATGATTAGGCACATAGGATCCACATGACATGTGTATCTGCCTATGTATTATTTTTTATCACTAATGAATATAGTGTAAGTTATTTAAAGTGTCAAAAACTAGTCATATGGTGTGTTCCTATATAATTACTTGGTGGCATTCTACTCAGATGGGTCAACTTGTGTATGTATTTTCTTTTGATAGTAGGTCATGTGGATCTGAATTAACTTTATTGATGATAATGGTACCATCCCTTGGTTCATAGGACATGTAAGGACCCTATTATATTAGTAAATTCATTTGATGCCTTCGAGGTAAACCCTTTGTCGGTTGTTGTTACTATGGTTTAGTTACTTAAAGTGTCATTAACAACCTATATAGTATTTTATCATATAAACTGAAATGAAATTATACTTAACCATTCCAGTGGTCATGTATTCCCTAATACGGTTTGTCTAAAATGATTCCATTAGTTATAGTAGTAATGACCAATCAGATCATGATTCTCAAGGGAGTAGGCTCATAGGTGGATTATCAGTGATAATCGGCACCTAGATGGAATATGGAGTTAGCATGAGATATTATTGTATGTACATGATACTTATGAGTGGGTATTTTGGAATGTTGGATGTTGTGGTCTTTTGATATGGGTGCATCGAGTACTATCCCATGAGTTGTGGCTTTTTCGAGTCTTGGATTTTTGGTCTAGGTGGCAGACCTAGAGACCTTGAGATGTGGCTTATTGGGTTGGTGATCTTGTGTTTAGTGTCTCTCAAGGGTGTCCCATTAGAGGGGTTATCTAAAGTATGTTTTCTTTAGAGAAAGTAATCATGGATAGGTGCTTCGGGTTCTGAACGGACATGTGAGGAGATACCAGTGTGGTTTGGGTACTGCGATTCCTTGGGGGTGACCCTATGGGTGTTATGGGCTTGAATTATGTGTTTTGGATAAAACAATAGGGGTTATTAGAATATGGTAATATCATTAGATAGGTTTGGTAGGAAGCATTGAAAATTACTTTTTCATTGGCAAGGTTAAGCACTTAAAGTGATAGTGATTGATGCTGGAATGATAATGTAGGGGAAGAGTCAGTATGGTTCTTATACTTGGTGATGTGGTTTTTGATTAAAAGTGTAGTATGGGGATGTGTGGATGATTTTGGGTCATGGCTGAGGTTCCCAATGTTAAAGTAGATTAACCAAGGTGCTCTTGGTTGGCTAGAACTAACATTCAGTAGGGGAATCATTAATGGTTTTAGGTGGTGAGCCTTGACATAGGTAGGATGTTAGGATTCCATTTAGTGGAGACTATCTAGGGTTTTTGGGTTGCATGTGACTAACCTACAAGAGGCATGGTTAGATATTAAATTTGGATTTTGAGCCTGAATTCAATTTTATATGACTCATGTGATCATGAGTCGGGGTTTAGCGGTCGGGGGTACAGGAGTGTACACCCATCACGCTTAAAATGAGTTGAGGTAGTATGCATTGGTTATGTGTGATTTTTTGGGACATGAATTAGTTACGTCCATGAGTGGGCCAAATATTGAAGGGGTTTGGTGGTTTGTTATAGACCAAGTATTTCAAGGCTTGTGGTGGTACTTGAGGTGTCATGGTGTAGAGAGGTGACACCTTGACTGGGTTGGATATGGTTTTGCGACCAATCCAGGTTGGACCTAAATAGAAGTGTTAAGGGTTGGTGTAGTACTAGAGCTTGGCTCAGGTAGATAGGAAACCATCTTGTTTCAAAACTTATTAAGGTGGTTCCCAAGGAGTGGTGTAGGGAAATGCTTATGGTGGTGGTGAGTGCACCTTTGGATGTTGAGGGTGTGACCCTTGTTATGGTGGGGATTTTGGTGGTTTCCAAGGATGGAATTTTCATGAATCTGGAATGTGTGACAAGATATTTCATTGGTGGTGCTCAATTATGATCATGTTTGACCATGTTCAATCACTGTGTTCAGTGATGAATGGGGCATGAGAAGTAATGATTGAGTTTCAACTAGTGATGTGATGACAAGGTCACTCTTATAGTGGGGAGTGTAATATCGATTGTGGGTGGTACAAACCATGGGTTATAGAGGTCATCCATCGTGGGTGGTAAGATCAATATGGATTTTAGATATCGGGAATAAATGAATCTGACAACAACTTGATTCCTCAGAAAATGATCGGTTCAGACTTGGGCATGTATTGTCTTCAGGTTCAAGGTAGCTTCAAAATGATTCGAGCATGATCATATCATGACTATTTCAGTGCTCACAGAAGGGCATGATAATAGTTTTGGTCAATTGAGTAATAGACCATTGAATCACACTGCACATAGAGATGATATTTTAGGGGTTTTATTAGAATGTTCTTGGGGTTCCTCAAGGGGTGAAGGCATCGGGATCGAGTATTTTAATGGAACATCAATGGTGAATCTAATAATTTTTGAAAGGATGTGATCAATGGAGGATTGAACAATTGTTCTCATGGGATGTGATATGGTGGGATAGGGACTGCATTGGGTATGTCATTTAGAATATGATGGGTGTGTTTTGAAATTTTACCAAGTATTTTTTAGGAGAATGTAGTGTGCTTGTGTTGTGAGTGGATGGTGGTAACATGTCCATTTCAACTTGGGTTTTGGAAATGAGAATGGATTTCAATGGTTAAGTATTTTTCTTGTGTGTGATTGGGTGTGGTAAGCTGGGAAATGTGTCGAGTGGGATAATGAACTATCGAGAGAATTTTTAATAGGAAGTTCTGGAAATGAAAGTGTTGAGGTGTCAAAATTAGACTTGGTAAGCCAAAGTCTATGGTGGGGAGTATTATAGATTAGTTTTTTAGGGATTGAGAGGCTCATAAATGCATCTTCTCAGTGTTTCATGATATTTAAAAGAGTTGTATCATGTTTTGGAAGTTTGAGAGCCATGAAATGGGTGGAGTGATACAGGATCACGTTGGGAATTCAAGGTTAGAATGAGGTTTTTTAACAGTATTTTAAGACCTAAGAAAGTAAAGATCGATAATGGAATATTGATAGGGATTCTTGGATATGAGAAGTTCTATGGTGGGGAGGTTTTTAAATGCTGGGTGTGTGGACAAGTTGAATGTTTCAAGATTAATTTAAATTTTTAGTTGGTGGATGGGTCATTTCAAGAACTGATGTTTGGAAGAAATTTATTAAGGTCTAGAACCCTCAAAGGAGTGTCCTTAGACTTGTATCAAGGTTTTTTTAGTGGCTTAGGGAAATTAGAAGCACCAAAGTATGATTTGGGGTGGTAGCATGTTATTGCACCACCATCACCTAGTTGGTACAGAACCACCAGCTAGCCGATGGAAAGGGCAGAAGCCCTATAGGCTACCTCGTCTCATCATCTAGTCGGTGGCCTAAGAGCGGCTAGCCAATGGTCCACTGGCTAGTCGGTGGAGGCTACCATCCAGCAGGTGGAAAGTAGTTTTTAAATGATGGGTACCCCAGTAATTTTATCACGGTCCCCTTTATACCCTTAACTCAATATTTTCTCCTCCCCCATATCCATTATCTCCTCTTCACATCCTTATATTCTACCTTTGATTCCTTGAATAATATCCCCTGATACTTGGTAGTTTTGTACATCATTACTTATGATCAAGGGCCTATAGTAATTCTATGATTCCTTTTAATTCTCCTTTATTTGTTATTAATTTTGGTTTTCGATATAGGGTTTTTTACATCAATTCTAATGAAGCATGGTGTATTTAGTTTTTTCTTTGGTGGGTTTGGTTCTTCCTATCAAAGGTATATCCCATGAGTCTATATAGGTAATTTCATTCATCTAATCCTCAAAGGTATGTCATTGTTTCAATTTTCTTTGATTTCTCTTTTTTATAAAAGTTTTAAATTATTATGTAATTAGTTATGCGTGTTGGGGATTTTTCTTAGGTTGAGGTTGGGGGAACATCATAGGTAATTGGTGTGTGTTTGGTTATGGTTTTAGAATGATGAGGCTATCAATGAGATTTTCAATGGTTATTCCCTTTTGGAATTAATTTTATAAAATAATACTAAATGTTTTTTTGGTAGTTTGAGGTTTATTGGAATGGTTGAGGACCCCAGGTGGTTGATGGAGGATTTTTTTTCTTGATATGGGGATTATATGGGATTTGGAATCTACTTCTAGCCCTTAGATTCAAGTGGGAAATTTTAAAAATCAAGGTAGGTGGTCCCTCAAATTAACCCATAGTCATGCTGATTTCATAGTGCATCTATTGTGCAGACTCACTAGTTTTCTAGGTGAAGACCAAATAAATTAATTAAATGGATTTAAAATGAAAATTATGGTCTAAGTTGATGATTGTTAAATGATTATTCACAATCACCGATAATGGGAAATGAGATTCTAAATATTATAAGTGGTATTAAAATGATTCATTGGGGGTGGTGTGCTTTTGATATGATAGTGTTCTGGTTTTGGGAAATGGGGTAATATTTTGAAATGGTATCTTGTAAATTAGTAATGGGAAATGATTTTTCAAGATTTTTTCTTTTGAATGATATATTTTTTGGTTTTTAAAATGAAAATGAAGAGATCATTAACTATTTTTTATTTCTTTAAAGTGGAATGAAAATGTTTTTTATAGAATGTGTTGGGATTTAGATTTAGTTTGAAATGTTAAGTTGGAAATAGTATTTTGGAAACAATGTTCTAAAAAGTCTAGATAATGGATCTTGGTTATGTTTTTGAAATGAGAACATTAAATTAATAGTTATTCCTCATTTTTTTACTTTATGTTATATCATTATTTATATATATATATTTCTTTAGTTGTAATTCATGGTTAACCCAAGGTGAATGCTACCCTTGGGGGATGTAGGTATTATAAGGTTAAACTGGGGTGAACATTGCCCTTGAGGGACACTGGTGTTATACAATTAAATTAGGGTGAACAATAACTCTGGGGACGCTGGTGTTGTATAGTTAACCTAGGTGAATGTTTCCCCTAGGGGATGATGGTATCTGATGGTTAACATGGGTTGAACACTACCCTCAGGGGACATTGGGGCTCCAGAAATAGGTATAATTCCCCTAGATTCCTATTTGGACCAGAGATGAGTATATTTACCCCAATCATGAGAGGATGGTTGGCATGTTCATTGAGACACGGTCATAGACACCCCAACACTATTTGAAATAGGTATGTTCCATTCCTGAGGTAAACCTAGGCCTCGGGTTTGGAATTTGTTTTGTTTTCATTTTTTTAATTGGATTTCTTTAACTATTTTACTTGAGCACATCTATATACAGTTCCTTTTAGATAGGTTATATTTAGGGACACTATTGGTGGTGGACTATTAAGTTGTACTCACACCCTGCTTGGGAATCCATGGTGCTTGGGTACTAAAGAAGCTCTATACTTATTATGGGATCAGGTTGGGTTGAGGCCTAAATTTTTAGGATCGAGATAAATAAGATTAGATGGGGTTGGTTTTCAGGGTGAGGTGAGGATTAGGGTTTCTATGGAGACTTCTACTTTTTTATTTCAGTTTTAGTTTTTTTCTTATTTTTTTCTGTGTATGTGGTCAGTCTAGTGGGTGATCTGTCATGTATATTGTATGTCGGTAGTTTAATTATTTATCATGTTTAGATTATTCATTATATTTACACACTATGATGGATTTTATATTATTGGACGATTTTTTATTTATATATATTATTAAGTACTTAGAAACATGTGGTATAGCCTTCCCATGGTACCTCCTTAGACCCTTACTTCTAGTCGATAGCCTCTGGCATTTAAGGAGGTACACATAAGGTCATGTGGTGAACTAGGTCAGGGAACCAATTGAGTGTCATTTAGACCAGGATGTTACATTATCAGGTAGAATCCTACAACTACAAAAGTCTTTAACCAACCATAATATTCAAGCTAACATATGTAGGTAGAATCATTCAAAATTTCAAGAAAATGAGAAGCTACAAGTTGTAGAAAATCTAGATCACACCACCCTCAATCAAACTTCAGTTTATTTTCTATTTGATATTTAACTTTTTAATTATAATTTTTGTTTTTTTACCTTTATAGGGTATATAAATGAGAAACTAAGGGATATTCCTCAGGGGATAAAGAGGCAGTCTTGATTTATCTAAATAAAAAAATTAGAAGCTTATACACCATGATTATACTATTTTAATCTACTCATTTAGTTTATGTTATTGATAATTAAGTATGGGGGAGTTTACTTAATTGATTTGAGTTGAATTTAATGAATATTTAATTATTTTATTTGGTATTTATATTTATTAATTCTAGTATTTTGATAATCAAATTGACACACATTTTAAAATCTGGCTAGAAACCGTTAAAATGCTACTTATTAAGTTATCATCATCCATCATGATAACTTTTGACCCAAATTGTGTATTCCCTTGGATTTTTACAAATAATTAGCATGAACTTTCAAAAATCTATTTTGAAAAAAAAAACTATTGAAGACGTGTGGAAAAATTATTTTTTAACATCAATGTAAACCCTTTAAACATTCTTTGAACTGCTGAAATTTTAAATCCTCTTTGAACTAATTTTTATAAAATGTTTCCTCCATCTTGTGATTCAATTATAGGGTTTAAGTTTGGGGATAGGTTTTTTAATGGTGTTTAATTATGATAAAATGGTTTACACATCAAAAAATCTTAAAAAAATTCAAAAACAAATACCTCCCTATCAAGCATCATTATAGAATTGTGATCTGCTCTTTATTTGTAAATAAAATTTACATGTTGTTTTCCTACAATTTTGTTTTTTAATGTGTTTTTAGATTGGGAAAATTAAAATTCAATGTGTCATTCATAAGGAAAAAATTTCATGTTTGTTTTGAGGTACATCAATGATTCTAAAGTTACTAGACTAGCATGATTGATGAGTGATGTTACCCACTATTTTTATAAAAATTCTAGTTATGAACTAGAAAGGGGAATGTGATGGGATAAATATTTTTGAAATTTGAATTATAACCTCAGAAAAATGAATGTTTGAAATTGAAAATAAAAACTTGTAATTTTTTAAATTAAAGACATCAGGGAACCAAATCAAAAGATAATCATATAACTCCTTCAAAATTGAAGTAAAATGGATAATTGGGATACCATAGTGAATCTATGAAACATTAGGCTCTGGGTGTGTGGGTAAATAAAATAATAAAATCCATTGAAATTAAATAATATTCATACAAAAATCATGGCTAGAAAAAATTTGAATAAAGTTTCTAATTCTCAAAAATAAATTCATTAAGGTGAGGGAAATTTGGAACCCAAATGAAGTAGTGGGAAATTGACTTATAAGAAAATAATTTGACTTGTATCAATAAATTTTAAATAGTATCTTTGGATTAAGAAACCTAAGAAAAATTTATTGCTAAAAGTAATTCTAGTTAAATTTTTAATCCCATATAAATCTAATATTCTTCAGTCCTGTAATCGGGACCTAAATTTGGATTGAAGCTAGTAAGTGAATGGTAATCATATAGGAGCCATCATAATTTTTATAAATAAAATAATCTGAGATATTATTTAATTTTGGTACAAGTTTTTGAACCTTGTAAGGATAATCAATTTTTTTTAACATTCTTTGTAAATAAATAAAACCCATTTTATTTCCTGAGAGTGTATTTGATTAAGTGTGGGGGAATTTTATGTGTTCTGTTTTCAATACATTTTTTTGCATTATGTTTTTGGAAATTAATTTGAATTTTTATTATAAAACTATGATTTGTGTATAAAATTATTGAATATTATGTA
Organism: Viscum album; assembly: GCA_963277665.1. NCBI lineage: Eukaryota > Viridiplantae > Streptophyta > Magnoliopsida > Santalales > Viscaceae > Viscum > Viscum album. The sequence continues at coordinate 829,721,473 of OY728165.1, forward strand.
AATATATGTGAAATATGAAAGTCTTTGAATATATTCTGAAAATCAATGGTTTTGGTGATTTATTGGATAAAACGTTTTTGGATTTCACTTCCATATATTTTAAAGAACAACCATTTTTGTGATTTTTCAATGAAAGTATATTTTTGAAGTAATTTTGGTGATATTGAATTTTTTCAAACTCATTATTTCATCAATTCCATGTTTTCTTATTTTTAACATTTTTTTGTGGAATTAATTTTTTATTTTCTTTTAGGGAATTAATTGAAAATTTTATTTTGCATTTGTGGAATTACATTTCAAATGAATTTTTTTCACTAATTTTTAATTTTGTATTTTTTAAAGACTTGTGGGAAAATGTGTGTCAAGATTCCATGATAAGGAATGAAAATGTGTTCACTTCATCGACTATAAGAAGTGAGTTCATGGTCACTTTATCAATCACAAGGAGGAAGGAAATTAACCGTGGAAATTGACCGCATGTTGGGATGAAGTGGTCATGTGGTTAGTCAATTGACCACAAGAAAAATTGTTTCAAATGTTGAACTTACCACAATTGAAAATTTCAGTCAACTGTATACAATTCACTCAATCTACCTCAATAAGAAGAGTGGTAAAGTGAAGAAGCTACTATAATAGAAAAGTTCTACCTACCATTAGAACAAATCCAACCTATTGTGTCTATGTCAATATTCCACATGACCAAATCCAAACTATCATTAAGGGAGATTTTATAATCGAACATGAGTCCATAGTTGATCAATCAACTGTGAATATATATTGAACTGACCGAAAATAGAAAAATCAATTAGTCATGATAATCTATTTCCAAGCTACTTTATATTAGAGAAGAAGCTACCACAATACCATAGTATTGTTACTAGGAGTAGGTCAACCATGGAAGAGGATTTAGAGAATACAAACTCTAAATAAAATGGGGTAATCTCAAGACTATAAAATAAAAAAATATCACCTTGAGAAGAACTATTTCAAGGAGATATAACTGAATTATAGTGTTGATGTTGAGCTTAAAGATTGACCTAGACTGATTTTGGATGTCCCAAACTGAGAAATTTTTTAAAGGAGCTTGAGTTATCTCAATGTGAGTTTGTCCAAAGAGAGATCAAATGTAACCTAGACATTTGAAGATGATAGATACCAAGATTGAATATGAGGATCAATAATCAAAATTGAAGGTGTCCTAAACATGGATATCAGTTGACTCAACACTACCTGAGTGCACCCATAAATGATGACACCTGATAGTGAATAATTTATTTGTACTCTTACAAGATGTTTCCAATAGTGATTCATTGAGTTGGATAAAGGGGATTCAATAAAATCATTGGAGATGAGTTCTTATCACTAAAAGGTTTGATGAATGATGAACCAAACCTAAATATTGAAGGATGTTAAATCTTTTTGGGTATATGGTATATAGCTTCAATAAGATAGCTTAAGCTTTTCAAAAACTGAATATTAATGATGTATAAATCTAGATAAATAAAACTTGATGAAATTAAAACCTAAAAAAATAGGATTGGTCAAGCATGTTCAAAGCATAAATATGTTTTATGATTTGAGGAAATCCAAAGTTGAGGGGTTTCATTACAATACAAGATAAAGATATTATTTATTGAAATTTCTTCTTTCTATGTAGGTTACAAGATTATGATGGGGGCCTCTAAGTTCCCTGGTGTTATGGTAGAAAATAAAATTTCCAATTCACATAATATGCTTGACCAATTGACTCAAAGGAGTTCATTTGTCCTCATAATTGAAAATCAAGCTATTCCTGGATAAGATATACTTGAAGAGTTTGTGCCCTTATTTTCTTGGGAATTTTCATATGAATTTGTTTTTGGTAAGACTAATGAAATATGACACCATATAAGCTCAGTCAAATGATCCTTGATATGAATCATGAAGAAGGTAGTCTATTCATAGATCCATTGAGTGTGTCAAAGTAGGGGATTAAGCTTCAGGGATAAAGGGTGCATGATCGGTTGTTATTGGTAAAACAATGGTATATCAACATTGATGAGGAATCCCAGGTCTATTCTGGGGAAGAATATGAAAACCAAGGAAATGGAAATATACCTGGTCTATACTATATCCATCCAATAGCCCGAAGGCCTTCACATATTTTTATTATTGATAAAGCCCCCTTTTAAGGGAAGAAGGGGTGAACCCAAAGGACTCCATGGACTTAGGACAATCACACTTGAAAGACAGAAAGAGTTAAAACCAGACTGAAAACCATAACAACCCCTCCCAGAATAAAAACAAGATGAAGCACTCCAACGTTGCAAGGAAAATCGGAAAGCAAGTGTCCTGTGTCAAAGCACAGGCCTGATCCGATGGCTGACGCCATACCCTCTCAAACAACTGAATCTTAAAAGCACTGCAAAGGTGAACCACCGGCTCTGAATCCTCCTATAGGCATGTTCCATGAAATCGAGTCGAGTTGCACTATCTTCCCACCTTCAGAATCGAAACATAAAAACTAAAAAACTTCCACACATGAAAACCCTTGACAAGTTCAACCTCCACATATAAATCCTTGAAAAATTAAACCTCAAGAGTTCCAAATCACCAGCACTAGCAGAAAACAAACAAATGGGTAGATCCAAGATAAACACTCCCGCAACAATCACCACTAGAACTGAAGCCAGAAGAAACTAGTCGCGACCCCAAGGCACCCTTAGAACACATCCACAGTAACCCGAAAGGACGACAAACCAAGGAGTAAGAAGCCAAATCTTCGTTACCCAGGACTGGAAGATCCAACAGCACATCAATGGAGCATCACCGTTAAGGGGAACCGAGTAGATCTGAGTGAGAAACGCCACTCTGGGCAAAAGCCGATCAGATAAAAGCCTCGAAAGAACCCACTCAGGCTTCCAAATCAGTTGAACCATAGGAGGCAGAAGGGACCATTGGGGGATAGGGCCCCTCCAGTGATGACACCACCACAGGAATTCCAACAGCAACAATGCAAAAAAATCAAAGTATACAAATACAAAATCAAACATCCCCCCTCCGAGTCGCTTGGAGCAGACGTTGAGATCTAGCCACTGGAACCGATGCCGGGATCCTGACCACTGAAGCCCGTCAAGCCAGCACAAATCCAAGATCAAGACCACCAGATCCGTCTCCAAGTCATCCCATCACCAAGACAAGAGAGCTGTAGACAGCTCGAGCCATCCCGAAACCACTCTGAAACTGTCGCTAATATGTCATCTCCGAGATAAAATCCAGAAGACGTCGTCACTGATCCATGAAACCTCCGAGAGGAGATCCAGATGAGGCTTATGCCAAGCCACCGAGCCACACCAAGCCACTCCAGAGTCAGGGAGGAGACGACTCCCATGAAGAAACCCTAGACGTGCGCCAAAGAAGAAGATCTCGCCGCTTAGAGGCCCAAGTGAATATGATTTCTTCAAGGTCTACACTATAGAATGATTAAAAAATGGATTAGTGGCTAAGTGCCCAAGGTTACATCAAGGACAAAATAAATTCAATTAAATAGTGTTCTCTTGAGGATTAAATCTAATTTTCCAAACCAGAGTATCTCATATCAAAATCAACTTTTCATTTTTTTTAATTGGTATATTTGAATCTAGAAAAATGATCATAGGAAAATGAGAAGTATATCATAGGAACTGATGGAAGATTCAAGCGATAATCACCCCGAAAATCATAACCCTTGAGATTTCCACATAAATACCATCTCAGATTGGGATCATGGTCACTTATTAGCATGGAAATTTGAGGGGAATCAAATTCCATTATATAATCTTGGTTATTCTCAGTGGAACTTCATCTAGAGATGATAATGACCACCTCAAAGTACACCATATAGATGTTTTGGTTCCAATTTATTAGGATGTAACTACTTTTATAATTTCATTATTTTAATAATATGAGGATTCATCATTCTATTTATATATTTCTAGACATGATAACTTATTCTAACCCTCCTAATCTCTTGTTTCTTTCTACTATAACTCTAAACCAATTTGTAAATATAGTATTGTTCATTCTTATTCCTACCTATGTTATGATCTCTAAACTATAGAGATTAAGGGATAATATGTAATCCATAGTGAGTAAGTGAAGATCGATGTTATCTAGATATTAATACAATATACTGATCATCAATTATCTTTATTCACTATTGGAATATCATGATGATGAAGTGGATATGTGTCATCTATAGGATGTTTTTTCTAATCTTTATCCTAATATTCTTACCCTTATTCTCTTATTTAGATCAAAAGAGTTTTTATGTGAGGTTGTGTGATTGTTGATCTCATGAGGATCACTTTAGTAGGAAGAGATTCTTGATTGGACTAGTCTGATTAGGTGATTCCTTTACTATTGGCAGAGTTATCATGTACCATAAGAAATTTTGTGTGTGTGTGTTCAATGTTATGGGTGATAGAGGGGTTTAATTTAGTAAATCAATCATGCATTCAATTAGGTTTAGTATTTATGGTAATGTCTTTTATTATTTATATGATAGGTAGTGAGAGTGAATCATCCTAGATCTAGCTTTGTTTCTTGATAATTTTCATCTTCATCTTTGTTTGTTTTCCTTATTTCTATTATTTCTCTGTTTCTTATGAAACTTTTATCATTACACCCACTACCTCTAGGATTTTCATCATTGTTTCTTCATGTTTTTATTTACTAATTTGAAATATAAAAATTTACAAAAATATTTTAGGAGAATCACTAGAATGATTGACATTGATTCCTTGAGTCTTTCCTTTAGGTTAGGTATTGTGCTACATTTGGGGAGATTATTAATATATCTTGTACCTCTCCTTATGGAGGGGGAATAGTCACCCTTTATCCCATATCTAAAATAATAAATTTTTTATACAATTCCTTTTAAAATTTTAATCATAAAAATCTCGTAAATTCTTTGGCAATTGATTATCATGACCAAGACCACTTTAAGATTTATTTATTTTCTTCATTATTACCATTTTATCATAACTTTTCCTTACTTTAAAAAATATGGATAGAACTATATTTAAACTTTCAACATTATTTTTGAGCTAGTTATTTTTTCCAAAATATATTTAAATTTTCTTTATTCAGCATCATTCTTTTAGAAATATAATCCATAATTTTATGGATTTTCTTTTGAATAAATTCTAAATTTACATAAGTTTTACCATTATTACTAGAATAAGTATTCCTTAAAATTTGATTTTATTCATTAGTGATCCTATTTTCCTTAATAAGTTTCTTATTATTATTCTTGAGTTTCTTTTACATTTTTTAAAATTTAAAAATATCATTTAATAAAATTTCAATTTTATCATATAATCCATCAACTGATGTTTTTTCAAAATTAGATTTAGAAGATTAAGAATCAGATTCACTAATCTAATTTGAAGATTCCATCAAGAACAAATTTTCTGATTCCTTTTTAGAACTAGATTCTTAACTTGAATCTGAATCTTCGGTACAAATTCATCCAATTACAAGTGTTATCTTTTCCTTTTTTTTCACCTTTTGTATCTTCCTTTATTTTTTTAACATTGAGCATTTATGTTTAATTTTCCCTTTTCTTCTACATTCATAATGATTTAATTCTATAAATTCATTATAGATAACATTATCTTTTCAAATCCATTTGTGATCATCTCTTGTATAATCTACTCTGGTTATTCTTGAATATCCTCTCTTCTTTTGGTGCACTCCCTTAGCAACTTGAGAAACCTCATCACTATCATTTCTCTATAGCTCAGAATATGATGTGTAAGTAGACAACTTCTCATATTTAAATGTAATGACTTTACTTTTAGTATATTCTTCTTTAGTATTATTTATAAGTCCCAATTCATATTTAAGTAAAGAACTAATTAATTCATCAAGAGTATATTCATTAAATTTATTAGTTTCATCTATAGAAACCTTATTTGTATGCCATTTTTAGGTAAATCTCTAAGAACTCTTTAAATAATAATATTTTTATCCAATCCTTCACCCAAATAAATCATGTCACTTAAAATACTATTAAATCTATGGAACATTTGATTAACAATCTCATATTCACCCATTTTAAAATCTTGATATTTAGCTCTAAGCATATCAACTTTAATTTTTTTAATCTTATTAGAACCATAATCTTTTAATTAAAATAATCTTCAAATATCATGTGTAGTTTTACATTAAAAGATATGACTAAAAAAATTCTTATAATTGTGTAATATATGATATTCATTACCTCGTAGTTTAACACATGAGCAAGAGCATCATTTCCAATCAAAGTTCCTCGATCAATTTTGGGTAACCTGTAAGGTTTTACCATTAGATTCCAATAATAAATTCTTAGCTTCTTAAGGTAAGCTTAAATCTTATATTGAAAACAATCATAATAAATGTCATTAAAAAAATGGTGGTCTTTGTAGAATCCAACCATCATTAGAATTATAACTTGCTATCTCATATTGATCTTTTCCTTAGATGGTTAAGTCTAGGATATGTTTTGAAATAAAAATACATGTGGAATAGTAAAAATAATCCTTCCAAGATCCAAGAATTGATACCAATTATTTGGTCCAAATGGTAAGATTCTTGATTAGTTAATAGGAGGGGTGAATTAACCTCTTTTTCATTTTTAAATATATTGTCAAAGTTAAGTTAATTTTCAATAGAAAATAAAATATGAACACAAGTATTTTATAGTAATTCAGAACAAAGTGATCATATGTCTACTCTTCACACTATTAATGTGAGAGTATAGTACCAACTATAAAGTGACTTAACTTTTGAAGGGAATTCACAACCCATTATAATTGAATTTTTTACACATAGAGTCACATCCCAAATAAAACTATATTTTTTACACCTATAGGAACAACCCAATAACCCTAAATTTCTCTCATATAGAGGCACAACCCACCACCTTCCTTTTGAAGTTAAGGAAGAACCAATCTTACCATTGTTTGAACCAAGGCATAAACAAAGTCCCCTAACTTTAACCATAAAAAGGTGCAACGAAATATACCTTTTATATTGGTGGTATAACCCGAAATTAAGGCCCTAATTTTGATTTAAAAATCATAAACCACAAATCATAAACCACAAATCATGCACACAGAAAATATTAAAAGAATACATAACCATAGAAACCAAATTTAAATAATGAAGATGTAGATGTATAGGTAGATTGGATAATGCTTTGAGAGTAGTATAATGTATCATGATAAAGTCCATCCAAACAAATTGTAGTAGTAATGATCATGAAAGTTTATAGGAAAGTTTGACATACAATATCACTCCTCTGTTTTTTAAGTTTTATAGCTCATGTATCTCTCCCAATTCATGTATCCTTGACACTTTGATAGATTCCACTGGTTCTATCAAACTCTATATAGAGAGTTTCTTCCTTCACAACTTTTTTAAAGGTGATAGTTGCATTCACAACATCTATTAAAAATTTAGTCATTGTTTTTCCTTATTTTCAAGGTGGAAGTCAGGCATGTGTTTCTAACAAACTACTTCAAAGTTGTTTTAAGCTACTTTTCTAGATGCTTTGCGTGTTCCTATATCATAAATGAGAAATAATAATAATCACATGGATTTTCCCTTTAATTATCTTTGATGATTTGTAAAAAAAACTTGTACAACACAAAATTAATAATAAATGAAACAATAATTAAATATAGTAATAAATACAACATATAAATGGGATTTAAACACTTTGTAAATCTCTAAAAATTCATTAGAGGCAATATGTAATCTTCCAGGTGATATTTTAATTTGAAATCTATAATTCAGAATATATCATCTATAAGTATAATATTAAAATAATAAAAAATTAAAAAATTTAATCCATGTAAGAATTATTCTACGTATGGATATTTTTCATGTTTGAGTGATATCTATGTATGATCAAACCATGTAAGTGAAATCCATGAATAGATATATATAAGTATAATCATGTAAGAATATACTTTATGTAAGGTTATTCATATAAGCATATTTAACATAAGGTAATTTACATAGATAGAATTTATATAATGGAATTTACATAGACATATTTCACATTGATATAATTCACAAAAGGAGATTTATATAGAAAAAAATTATATAAGGGGATTTATTCAGATAGTTTTAAAGTAAGGGTCCATGTAAGGATATAAAGTATGTAAGGATCTTCATAAGAGTCATTCTATACTTATAAAAAATTTATTTTATCATTCTAGCATATGGGTCTTTCCCCAACTCATACTAATGTGAATTTTTCTCCAAAATCAATTCCTAATATACAAAACAAATTTTAAGACCAATTGAATAAAAAATAAAAAATTAACATTAATATTTTTCTCCTCTAAGTAGTGAAAGCTTAAAACAAAATTCTTAACTCATGTTAGATGAAATAAAATGATAATTTTGTAATTATTAATACATAATTAAGTGAAGTGGAAAGGATTCATTCAACAATATCCCCACTTTTGAAATTATCAAAAAGTTTAACCTAAAATTTCTCCTCCTTCGAACCATTTTTTTTCAATCCAAAAACATTTATACCTTTTTTGTGTTATTTGGATCATTAAATAATAAGATAAGAACCTATTTACTATTAATGAGAATATTATAAAGAAATACTATGTAAATCTTCCCCAATAATTGATGGAGGATATCACACTCCTCTAACCTATCCACCAATAAAAACCTATCAGGTTATACCTTTAATTAAAATTTAATTGATTGATGTGATTCTATTAAAATCTATTTCAACTACTAAAACTGTTAAAATTAATTGAGGATAGTGAATAAATTAAGTATTGGGGAGATAACCATTGTACTTAAGGATTTTCAAACAAAAATATTTTTTCAAATTTTTTTGTGTTTCTTTTTCATTTTTAGTATGTTTTGAAACCTATTGAGCTCAATTTGAATACCCATCCAAATTTTGAACCTATGCTAATTTTGAGGAACTAATTTCACTCATTAACTTGATATAAATTAATGTTTAAATGAACTTGTTTTCAAACTCTAGGTGAGAGAAACTTATAGCGACCCGGAATTAACGTACATAAACATTATATCATAATTTGGAATACTTAATACATTACACAAACAAATTCCCAAATACCATATTAGTCCAGTGCCTTTGGAAACATTGGAAAATAAACTTTGGTATATAAGTAAGCTAATTATATCCTACTAGTTTCTCCAAGACTAGAAACCTTCTTAGACACATCATACATAATACATATCTTCTTAACTTGGGGAGAGGAAACATAAGAAAGTGTGAGCTTAGATTCTCAGTAATGCTAAAAAAATAGAGATATATAAGCATAATCATGTACATAATGGTATGAGAACATGATCATGACAGTAAAAGATCATACCCTACATATCAAAGATCATATACATGAGTCATGGAATAAATATTGGTAGTTTATAAGACATGAATCATGAGGGAATAAAGAGCATAATCCATGAAATCATAATATGGAATAAGACATAGAATTTTTAGTAGACACATAAACATGTAATTTCATTCCTTATAAGTCATGGCTCATTGACAAAAAATTTCAGGGAACTTCATGGGGGATACACCTATTGGGAAGGACACACCAACATCCCCAGTCATAGTGGTTTTATTATAGTGGATCGGGTTTCCCCTTCTTTCCATAATGGATAAGTATTTCCATTCTTCCTATAGTGGATCTGTTTTCCACTTATTTCTATAGTGGATCAATATCTTCAACATGTTTCCCATCATTATTTGATGAGATATAAATCTTTACCCTATTAATTGGAATGAGATATAGTTCCCACCCATAACTTAATAAAAACTATATATATTCTTGACACATGACCTTAAATAATTCACCGTATCATAACCCATGAAAAGAAATGGGTTTCATAAACATTTTATCATAACATAACCCTTAGAAAAGAAATAAATTTAATAAATATCATGTCATCATAAACATAAACCATTTAGAGAAAGAGTGAGAATGGTATGCTTGGGTTATATCCCCAGTAAAGAATAAGTAACATCAAATAATGTTATCATTGATGAAAAATTATTTTTTTAAAGATCACTTGAAATAATTCTTAATGAAAATATCATTTCCTTTAGGAAATCATTTTTTTTAAAAGATGTGAAATTGTAAAGGAAAAAATTTTATCTAAAAAAACCTTATAATATTATAAAATAAGCTTCAATTCATTAAGGTGTCATGATGGCATGAAAATATTCTTATGTCGTATAATTTAAAAAAACAATCCTTCTATATTTTTGTCAGAAAAGTCACAAAGTACCTTGTTTATAAAACAAAAAAAATATTCTTTTAAACCCATTTTGTAAAAATTCAAACATGGGTAAAAAATGAATTTATATTTTCATATTAGATTAGTAAAAACATTTCTGAAAAAAAGGGAACATGGAAATGGAAGATAAATATTCCCCAATTGAGGCATAAACATAAACAATATCTAATAATAATGAGATTGTGAAATAAAATCTTACCATTTTATAATTAGTCAAATCGTATGCCCCTTGAAATAAATAAAATTATATGGATATTTAAATACCATAATATTCAGGATAAGACTCCTAAAATTCATTCATGGGAAATAAATACACCACACAAATTAAATAAGTGGTGAATATGGCATAAGTCTCGCAGAAATAAAAGTGAGACTAGAAATCCCCTTGCCTTAAGTATTGACTTCTTTCATACATGTTAAAACCACATGTATAATAAATATAAGTTTATTATACATATACCATAGAACCATATTCATATATATAATACCATATATGATTTACTTATGACTTTATATTACTCATTTATTAACAAATCCATGTTAAGATTTCCGCTTTGTTTTTTGTACATGTTTTTACTTTTTATTATTGGTCCTCTTGAATAGATAACGATTTAATAATATCAAGAATTATAACCATGATATAAATATAATATATATATATATATTCATTATATATTTATTTATGGTTATTTATAAAATTTATAGGTATAAAATAAAATACATCATTCATGAAGACGGTAGGTCGTATGTATGCATGAATGTTGTTTTCATTTTCTAGTCATATTAAAATAAAAAAAGTATATGACATATTATCATTAAAGAATAATTTTTATTTCATATATATCACATATTTTTATTAAAACCTTCCTTAATACATTCCATGTAAATCTTGAATGAATCGCGTCATTTCGCGAGATAGTAGTCCGCCGTACACACAAATAATGTTATCATATTCCCACAAAATGGAAAACATGAAGGTATGTGTGATATAACAAATAAATAATAATGATAACATTATAAAAATAATATATATCATCTATAAACTATAAATACATCATTATTATTAACCATTAATGGTCGTAATGGAAGAACGAACTACATTGGTTCATGAGGCGGGAGTCCGCCGTGCACACGAATGATTATTGTGTATCTCATCTGATGGAAGTGTGTGAAAATGTAGTTATTACCCTTAACATAACAACATATCAGTATATTTAATATATTTAGGTTATTATATAAACATGAAATAAAAATAATTTAAGGGGTTTAAGGGATAAATAAAACAAAAAATGTTTGTTGATGAACATTGCCTCGTCTTCGGGTATCTTCTTTTGGTTTGCACCAAAGGAATTCCTTGGTTGTCTTTATTCCAAAAGGAATGATTCTATAATGAATGGAGGAAAGTAGGTAGGATATTTGGATAGGTTTTTAGCGAACCAAATATGTGTAAAATTGTGAATAAAAAATAATAATAAGTTCTCTTTTATAAGAGAGGGGAAGGTCACTCTTGGAATTTCTCAAAAGATTAATTTATAATAAATTTAATCTCAATCCAAATACTTTAAAAAGTCTATTTATTCAAATATAAGATATTATAAGGTTTTAATATCATCAATAAATATATTTTAGACATGTTTTTGTGTTATTTTAAAACTTATCATTTTGATTAACCCTTAGTTAACCTATTTTAGTTTTAATTATGGTAATAAATTTTTCAATATTAAAAGGTAGTAATTTTTAAATATAGTGTATATTGAACCATAAATGTCTAATTTATGATATTTTAAACCATATATCACCCCATTTCACCTTATTTAATATTTATATGAGTTACAAATAATTTAATAAAATATTATTTTCATAAAATATCATCAGTGTCAATTTGGACATTATTTATTACTTTGACATTAAGAAAATAAATACAGTAAGATAACTTAGAAAAAAATCATTTAATACACCCCTAAAATGTCATATTCACTTATAAAATTAATTTATAATATTAATTAATTAAAATTATATTTAGTTTAATAATTCTAATATCATTAAATTTATTTTTTCAGTAATTGAATAATTACTGCATCATCATTATGTAATAATTTATGATAATTATTTCTTCACTAAAAATTAAAAATAAATATTCATGATGTATAAAACCTTTTATATCTCATAATAGCATTTATATTTTATAATATCTTCTATTTAACCCCATATTAAAAACATTATACTTATTAAATGTAAGAGTGTGACATTTTATCACTCTCTTTGATTTTAATAATTTCTAAGACATTTTCATAGAAAAGTCTCCATTAAAAAATTAAATTTAAAAAATTAATTGTTAATAGTTTAATTAAATTCATAAAATAACATTTTGAAAAGTGTTAGGGTAATTTTATAATATTTATAATATCATTTTTACCCTTATTTAGCTGATTTACCTTTTATCGTGGTAATAAAATTACTAAGTTTATTATTCATATTGTCCAAAAATAAAAGGGAACTATTTAATAAATTTTTATATTCTTATTAAAAATATTTAATTCATTTTTAAAAATTCTAATTACATAAGTGGTAGAAATTAATTTAAAATTAATCTCGCTGATGGGATGAGATAAAGAGTTTTTAAAGTAAAAAGGTCCAAAAGTTTGAAATGTTTTCATATCTAATTTCAATGTTAAATTGGTTATAATGACCTAAATTGGATTAATTTATGTAAAATTATATTAATTATACTTTAAAACCAATTTAAAACATAATTTAACTATATAAATAAGTTAGATGAAAAAGCAGTTTTCAATTAAAAATTCTATATTTTTTACTATTCATCAAACCAAGATACTTATCAAAAAAATACCAAAAATTTCACCCAAAGTAAATATTGATATTACTATTTAAAAAATGAATTTTATTTTTTCATATAAAAATTATCAAAGTTTTAAAAATTATATTTAAAATGGGTTTCCCATTAAAAGGCGGTAAAATTACCTTTTTGAAAAATACATCTTTTTATTCATAAAATTGGATTTATTTTTCTATTATTTATATAAAATATATTTTATGAGGGTAAAAAAATTATTGAATATTTAATATATAAATTTTATTAAAAACATTCATCAATAGTAGTTTGTTTAATTTATTAAAATAAAAAATATTTCACTTTTTTCAATAGGGACATATCAGTTGGTAAAAGTACATTTTATTTGGTAAAACTTTTTACCAGTACATATATCCCTTTCATTGAACTATCGATAAAAAATCTATCACTAAATTTTATTACTATAGATAAAATCTTTCTGTTACAATTATAATAATATCAATAGATAATATATATGTGGGTTAAAGTGTTTAGGAACACTTTTGTGTCACAAATTTTTCTGTTGGTAATAATATTATCAATATATAATATCTATTTATAAATTAAATTTAAATAAAATTTACAAATATTTATTTCTAATAAAATTTCATCTTATATTTACTGATCTATCATATATACCTATTTAAATTATTAATTTGAAGACAATTTTCACACAAGGTAAAACTTAGGAAAAATATTAATTATATTAATAATGAAATTTAACACAATATGAATAAATACATAGTTGAAGTTGGTCAATACATAAAAAGATCATAAAAATACAAAAAACCTAGGATATATCCATTCCCCCCAACCCCACATGAAAAAAGGGTATGTCGCAATCCTCCAATATATCTTTTGAACACCCAAACATTTTCCACTATAGTATAGGAATGTTACTCCCAATATCCTAATGTAAAAGATTTATTTCATCACCACCCCAAATAGTCCACTAGAATAAATAAATAAATCCTACTCTTGTACCAGTGAGGAACCTCAAGTTGCTATTATGTCACACCTTTCAGCTCCAAGATCTACACCACACACATCTAATGAGAATACCCACAAATCAATGTGAAATATGTACATAAATTGAAAACAAAATATAAATAAATGAAATTATTAAAAAAAACTACATAGAATGAGAATTTTTCATCTTACCTATTGACATATTAAGGATCTCCAGTATAAATGACTCAAATCTAGGCATCTTTTCTCCAAAAAGATGCCAACGGGATCCCAAACACTATATTTTCTCAAAATATCATTTCCACCTTAAGTGAGTAGTGATGTGATTGATTAAAAATGTCTAATTATTATAATTAACAGAAGAAAAGAAATTTTGAAAACTTTTTATAACAAAATCCATGTTCAGGTATACCGGTCAGATGTGAATGATTTTCAGAACAACCATACCATCCAAAATAACATTTTCTTGAGTACAAGTTAATAGGGAAAAAACAATCCAAAAAACATGATTGGGCATAATAAAAAAATCATGAATTAATATGTGTATGTGGTATTAAGTAACCATACCATCCCTAAATTTCCACCACAAAGATACTCTATTATAAGAGAATTGGTCTAATTTTAAAGCATTATGGAATTCCAATGTGAATAAATCTAAGACAATGACCATATTCAAAAGAAAATAAGAGACCATCTTCTATGTTATAAGAAATATTATAGTTAAGATGGAATTCCCCAAATAAATAGGAAACTCTTGATTAAGGGTGTCCATTGGTTAGGTCGGGTCGGTTTTGTGTAAATTTTAGACACACATTGATAAAAAGAGGATGGGTTGGTTCAGGTTACATGATATATTCCCAAAGGACCAGAAACAACCCGTAACGAACCTGGTCAAACTATTTGTACAACTATTGTATAGGTGCATAATAAATTGAACATAGAGCCAAGAATTCAAAATCTTAGAAAAAAAATAAAATTCATTGCAAATGGCACACCCCCATCATAAAATGTAGTGAATAATACAATAAATATAAAAAATAAGTGAATAATACATTATGTAACAGAGGAAAGTCATATGAGTAGAAAAATACTGAATTAATACAATACATCCCTATCATAAAACTAACCAAAGGAATAAGTAACACTCTTTTCACCTATGCATCATGTAGCTAGACACACACACCCCTAAAAACACCTGAAAACCAAAAAAAGATGTCCAAAGAAAAAAATTACATTAAAATAAATGAATTAAATATACAGCCAAAACAAATATCAACCAACCATCAAAGAAAATGAATCCCTAAAACTATCAATATATAGCCCAAATTCCATTAGTTATTTACTCTTAAAATTTTCAAAACTGAATATACAACCAAATAAATTACCAACCATCAAAAATTTAAACTATTATATGCATTAATTTACCATAAACCAAAAAAAAGTTATTTTTTTACTCTTAAAACTATCATTATACAACCCAAAAGAAATGAATATGCAGAAAAAACCATAACCCCCTTAGTATGTCAAAAATGTTAATCAAACTGTAAATATGAATCTAAAACTATATGAGATATAATCTAAAATAAATATATCTAAATTTTTTCACTAAAAAGGCATTAGAATGTGAAAACATAGTGATCCAAAATACATATATCCATATTTGTTCACTGACCATGGAATTGGAATGTTAAAACATAGTGTAATCATCTCAACTGCTCTAAACTATTTTGAAACATCATCTAAACCCTGACCATGTTGAACAGACAATGTTTTAATGGATTGGTTTAACCATTTTTCTTTATAATCCCAAACAATAACTAGTAGCTCTCAGTTTTCCATCATCCTGGAATTAAATCATTGACTGTATAATTTGAATCATTTAGACCCTAAGCACTCAACATAAAAAATTATTTATTGTGTTCCTTTATTTTCATTATATTTTAATGACCATGACTATTTTTACATTAACAAAATTCAATGATTCCAAATATTTCATATTCTGTAAAGATCATTACAAACATAAAATGACTTCTCAAGGAATATAAAATCATAGAAATGTGTGTGTTGTGTCACATCACAAACATTTATTTGTTTTATGTTAATTGAAACAATTATATTATTAAGAAAATATATTTAAAACAATTACCATGTTATTTACTTTTAGGAAGCATCACTTTCACAGTACTTTTATATAAACAGGAATATGTTAGTGGAATTAATACTACGAAGCATGAGAAAATAAAAAAAAATGTATGCTCTAAAGAGTAAATAAATACATGCTCAAAATAATTTATAAAACATTTTCAATTTTATACCTTAAATTAAAGGTCTGTGAGTTACCCACATAAGCTCAGAAACATTCCAATAAAAACCCTTACAGCCTTTGAACTTAGTGAGATCTAGAGAAAGGGAGAACTAAAACAAAATCCAACTAAAAAATTGGAAAACACATTTTCATCAATAATAAATTTTACTAATGATAAAATAAAAAATATACAAAAATGATATAAAGGAAACATTTGAGGATAAAATCAATAAATTATTATTTGAAAATAATTTTGTTGGGTTTATAATTATATATGGAATGTGTAAAGATATGAGATTCCATATAGGTTTCAATTTTAATTCATTATGAAAACCCTTACTTGCAATCATATAAATTATACACCCATTGAATAACCTTGAGCTATTTTCCATTCTAAAAAGAGAAGGTAATAAAAAAATAAATAAAAAAAGGAAATTACCCTGAGACTTTTATATCTGTTTCTCTTGACTTGAAAATCAATCTGTATGTGGTGTGGGAATTCTTAGTCTGGAGAATGCAATGTGGTTTTCCTTTATACAATATAATAATATTGAAATCATGAAAAACCCAATAAAAATAACTTCTTAATTTATAATAATATTGAGTTATAATTTTTTTCAAGATACGTTATTATATTCATTATTCTTTAATTTTGAAGGTTAAATTTTAGTATATAACCATCTAAAATATCTATGAGAACTCATAGAAAAAGGTTTGTCTTCAATTTTTTATCGAAAAACTTGATGAGAGTTGTGATTTTTGTCACGAGCATGTTTAGTCTAGCCTAAAAATGTAACATGATATGAAAATTGTTTTCCCATCCTTAATAATGTAACATTATTTTTGAACATGGGTAACTTATCTCAAGGAAGGTAATTTATTTACTTTTACTAAGTTTTCTATATGGATTGATGGTCCTAATAATGTAAATCATATAAAAATGGGATATTTAGAAGAAAAAAAATTAAATAAAACAAAACTGAAAATAATTAAAAACTTTGATTCATCTTCAAAGAAATGAAAATATGACTTTAATTAAGCTCTAAGGATATATAAATCAATAAAAATCAAAATTATCAAATATAAAATACCAAAAATCTCAACCATTACAACTATAATAGAGAATTAGACAGCTTCAACACATTTTTTTCAACTTAATTCAATAATATCTTTTTAATCCAAGAGTATAATTTTGAATTAATTTTAACAGTCCATGAAATCAATTAAATCTTCTATAATTAAGATAAAATTATGGGTAATTTATTGAAATATACTGATTGATAATAATTAAAAGGTGAGATACAGAATTAAATATATACTAAAAAGTGATGGAATTTACGATGACAACACAAACATATATTAATTAAAATAGTATAATAGATTATACCTATAGTGGATGAAGAATATGAATTCCTCAAGATAACAGATTATACTTATAGTGAATAGAGGATATGAATGCATTATTTTTATATTAGAGCATAGAAATTGAACATAAAAAATTATATTAAATCTTATGCTACTAAGAGAAAGATAGAGAAACAACTATGTAGAGGGAAACAAATCTATTAGCTATGAAAAAATATTACTATAAATACTACTAAAAATGACCACACTATATAAAATACTGGTATAAACGTACTATTGTAAGGACTGAGAAATAAAGAAGAACATGAAAATCTATATGATTTACTACTATTTCCTATTGGAACTTCAATATCAAGATATCCATTATTACAACCTAACTTTTAAAAACTACCTACTCAAATAGAGAAAAATATGAGAGAAGAAAAACTACTACTACTTTCTCTCAAATGAAAACTATGCTACCTAACCATGAAATGACTATAGTGACAATGATCGAACCATGGGCATACTTCTTAACTCTTTTTTATTTACATAGATGAAAACAATATCTCTAGAATATTACTCACCATAAAATCAACCAAACTCAATTTCTCCAGACTTCTTCAATGATTTTTGTAACTAAATAAACAACTCGGACATATCAAACATGAGTCTTTCATTGAATCTAGACAGTAACTCTCCTTTAAAAACCTTCTTTCTTTAAGAACCTTCTATCACATGATGTTGAATCGAATTCATCAGATTTGGATAGTAAATATTCAAATGTCATCCATCATCGTTGGTTGACTTCATGCATTACGAACAGGAAAACCTTTGAGAGCCTCTGATCTATGGATTTTAACCTCAACAAAAATCTAGATCATGCACCTCTGATGAATTTAGTGTTATGGATGATGATGAAAACAAACCAAATGTGTGGGGGTGGGTAGAAAATCTCTGTTGAAGGGGTAGGTGATGAGAAGAAATGAGGATGGGTGAGTGAGGGGTGCACAAGATGGAGAAAAGGATGAAGATAATGTGAAAATGGGGTGATGAAGATGGATTGAATGGGTAGGCAGGGAATTTATAATAATTAAATGTGTAGTGATGAAAGAGTGGTCGAAGAACTGATTTAGATAAAAAGGGATGGATTTTAGGGTTTTGGAGGTACCATTGATGGTGTGGAAATGAATTAGATTGGGAGAATTGAAGTGTGTGGAAAATGCAATCGATTTGGGAATTTGGGATTGTTCTGTTGTTGGTTGTAAATTAATAATTAAACATAGAAATAATATGATTTATTAAAAATAATGTATATATATATAAGTTTTAAATTTTTAAATGTTTTTCAATAAAAATTTATTATATACATATAACTAATATATATACAACTGAATTTCTATTTTATGTATTTACAATCCCCTAATTGAAAAAACAATAATAAAAAAATTAAATCATTTAAAAAAAGTTTTATATCATGTGTGTGTGTGTGTGTATTCATGTCAATAAATAAGTTAATTAATCATATAATAGTATTTTTTACTGAAAAATGATATATTTGTAATAAAATATTTGATATTATTGTATAATATATTGTAAAGGTTTTTTATAATTATAAAATATTTAAAAAAAAATTAATAATAACATATAAATTTGTTGATAAATAAGTTTTTGGTATTAATATAATGAAGAAACAATTTAAAATGTTAGTAAAAGATCTGTTGGTATTGAGATACTAATATAAATAGATATATCTATTGGTAAAAATAATTTTTGGTACCTATAATCAATACCAACTGAATTTAATATTTGTTGTAATTACTTATTTTTACCAATAGACATACTATATATTAGTTATTTCTATTAGTACAAGTAATTTTTTTGTGATGTTTGTACATAAAAAAATAGTTTTCTTAGAAATTGAATTTCTTTATTTTCAAATATTTCTTACTTTCATTTCTAGCTAATTGATAACCAAATGATTCATTGTATATACATGTTTAAATCATATTTTCATAATTTAGTTAATCTTATTTGTAATTTACATTCTAACAGCTAGGTGATAATGATAATAATTTTTTAATAACAATATTAATAGTATATTTTAGTTCAGTAAAACTCGGTTTTTCATGTAACGCAAGCTATCAAAAGAACATGTCATTATGTGTAACACAATCCAAACATAGTGTTGTGTGTACCTCAAGCTAATCTAAGTATTGCGTGTAGCACAGGATTAACTTGGTGGTGCATATAACACAATCCAAAATTGGTGCTTTTGTATAAAAAAGTTATATTCATTATTGTGTGAATTGAAAAATATCAAAAAGATTGAATTAATTCAAAAAAAATCACAAAATCTTGGGGTGTTACATTATACCCCTCTTAAAATTAATTTCTCCCTCGAAATTCATCTGGGTTATCAATGGTTTAATACTTGAAAGTTACTTTCATAAAAACCCACATCATTAAAATGAATACTAAAACTTCCTTTAAAAAAGGAATTTTAGAAACATAACAGCTACCCAAAGTAACTCATAACTAGGTTTCCATATAGGAGAACATGGGTGGAAAGTGAAAACATGGACATGGAAGATAAATCTAATTATCAAGTTCTGATGGAGAGTGATAGAGAACATAGTTAAGATAAAGTTAATGATCACAAATTCATAACCCAAAGAGGCTTGAAAAAGGTCATCGATATCATAAAAATCATGATAACAGCACAAAATTTTATTTCAAGGCCCTTTTTCCTAAAGTTTAATAATTTTCATGAGAAGATATACTTACATGATTTCAGGAAAACCTCGCCCTTTATTATTCCTTGATCAATTTACACTTAATATCTTATTCCAAGAAATAAAGGTGAATTTTTCATTCTTGAAATGTTAGAATATAATGGGATCCATAAATAAAATGATAGGTCATTCCATCTATCTTTATCATAAGAAAAAGGTTAGAACAAGTTATCCAATGTGCATAAATCCTCATATAGAGAGATAATACTTTAATATCTAAAACCTAATCTAAAGTTTAAAATAAACCGTTCTATAAATAGTTAACCTTATAACCCTTATAAAATATGAAATCCCAAAACATTAGAAATAAATTCACTAAATTTATCAAAAACAGCTTAGCATTGATCCTCATATATCATAAAGTAGATATTGTTTGTCACATGCCAAACATGTGAATACCTTCATCATGTATTCTCCAAAAACATGGTAATTACCATAAATCCTAATTAAAAACAGGAATTATTTATTATTCAAAAGATTATTGGATATATTCATTAAGTCCAAAAAGGACATAAACTCCATCTATGATAGCATAAACCACTTTTTCAACAAATCTTTAATTAGTTCCAAGGTAATCTGTATAGTACAATTTACTTATTCATATAAAACATATCTTTATCCAAACATCATTATCACAACATTAGGAACGTATTAAGGGTTATATTTCCCTTAATCTTGTGTTTCCCAGGAAAATCACCTTTCCATTAAATCACTTTTCTAAATCTTCATCACCATTAAACATATCCGTTTCAATCCTTAATGAAAAACTTATACTAAAAATACTTATATATTTCATTATTTATATAACATAATATTTTAATTCCAAAACATATATGTTTTAATCATCCAAATTTATTCTTAAACCCTTACATAGGCTTAATCATATTATTATTTTATAGAATATTAAATATGAATAATTTATTAAGGTTTCTCATCATCAATCTAATCATTCTTCTTATGTTTAATGTAAATAATACTGTTAGAACACCTCATACCTTTCATATGTCATTCGCGGTCTCTTTATCTTTAGTAGTATAACCAATACTTTTACCTCTTTCCTGATTATCTTCGTGATATTTCTACTTAGGAAATCAATTTTCATAATGGACATACTTTCCACATCTGAAACATTCAATATTAACAAAGTCTCTTCTAGTTCCCACAATTGACTAAAACCAGAAAGCATAGTGTCAAAAACACTTATCATAATTGAAAACCACATAATCTTTAAAATCACTTATAGTATGTCTGAATCATGACTCCTAATTATTTAATCTATGACACCTTCGATTTATAATATTTATTCATAGTCATATTATATTTAAATCCTTCATGATGGTTCGTAAAGAGTTTATGAATTTCCAAATCATATCCCCTGGGAGTGTCAAACCAAGTGTGCAACAAGGCTCGTTGTTGTGCACCAATTCATGATTGATTCTAGCTCAATACGGTGTTTTCAAAGTTTTTACCCTTATGTATATCTTTTCCAAAGTCACATCCACTTTTAATATCCATATAGAGATTTATTTATATTAAATCACTCACTCTATCCTTTACCAACATTCTAGGTTACTTTCCTATACTTTTCTTCATCCTTAAACTTATCCATAGACATTTCCTTAGGGTTCTCACTAAGGTTTTCTTATACTGGTTTCTAAAGGTTTCTAAAATTTTTATTTAATACCAACTATAGAGACCCAGACTTAACGTATATAAATATTACATCATTTTTGTGGAATAATTAATACATTACATAAACAGACGCCCAAATACCGCATTTATCTAGGGCCTTTGGAAACATGGGAACATAAACACTGGTACATAAGTGAGATATATTATCTACCACTAGATTATATATGACTAAAACCCTTCTGAGACACATCATACACAATACATATCTTCATAACTTGGGGAAATGAAACATAAGAAAGGTTAAGCTCAGATGCTCAGTAAGGGTAAACAAGGAAGATACATATGTATAATCATGAACATAAGGGTATGAGAATATGATAATAATAGTAGAAGATCATACACAGAATATCAAAGATCATATACATGAGTCATGGAAAAAATATTTGTAGTTAATGATACATGAATCATGAGGGAATCAAGAGCATAAGCCAAGAAATCATAACATGGAATAAGACATGAAACTTTTTGAAGACACATAAACATGTAATATCATTCCCTATAAGTCAAGTATCATTTAAAAAACTTATTAAGGAACTTCATGGGGGTTTCACCTATTGGGAATGACACACCACCATCCTCATTCGTATTCCTTTCCTTACAGTGAATCAGGTTTCCCCTTCATCCCATAGTGGATTGGGTTTCCCCTTCTTTTTATAGTGGATCGGGTTTCCCCTTATTCCCAGAGTGGATCAAGACCATATATTTGTTTACCATCATTATCTCATGATATATAAATATTTACCCAATTCATTGGATGGATATATATGTCTCACTCATCACTTAATTAAAGTTATACATATGTGTTCCACATGACCATAATCATTTCATCATAACATAACCCTTGGATATTACAAGTCTCATAGAAATAAAAGTGAGACTAGAAACCCCATACCTTAAGTCTTGACATATTTTTTACACATTAAAACCTCATTTATAATAAATACAATTTTATTATAAATCTATCATAGAACCATTTTCATATATATAATATCATATATGATTTACGTATGACTTTATATTACTCGTTTATTAAAAAATTCATGTTAAAGTTCTGTCTTTGTTTTTTGTACATGTTTTGACTTTTTATTCTTATTCATCTTGTATAGATCATGATTTAATCATGTAAATAATGATAACAATGATATAAATATCACATATATATATTCATTATATATGTATTTATGGTGATTTATAAAATTTATAGGTAGAAAATAAAATACACCGTTCATGGAGACAGTAGGTCGTACATATGCATGAACATTGTTTTAATTTTCTTATCATAGTAAAATAAAGAAAATTATATGATATATTATCATTAAAGAATAATTTTTAAATAATTTATATCAAATATTTTTATTAAAACCACCCTTAATATAATCCATGTGAATCTTGAATGAATCAAATCGCTTTGTGAGGCGGTAGTCCACCGTACACACAAATGACGTTATCGTATTCCCACAAAATGGAAAGCAAGAAGTTATGTGTGATAAAATAATTAAAAAAATCATAATAATATTATAAAAATAATATATGTCATACATAAAATATAAATCTATAATTATTACTAACCATTAAGGGTGGTAATGGAAGAACTAATGACATTGGTTCACGAGGCGGTAGTCCGCCGTACATACGAACGATGATTGTGTATCTCATTTGATGGAAGTGTGTGAAAGTGTAGTTCATACCCTTAACATAATAACATATAAGTATATTTAATATACTTATTTTGTTATATAAACATGAAATAAAAAAAATTAATGGTTTAAAGGGAGAAATAAAACAAAAATGTTCATTGATTAAAGTTACCTCTTCTTCGGGTATCTCTTTTTGGTTTGCACCAAAGGACTTACTTGGTTGGATTTCTACACAAAAAATGATTCTAGGATGAAGGGAGGTAATTTTGGAGGATATTTTTATTGGTTTTTCCTTAACCAAATAGGTTTTAAAGTGTGAATAAAAAATAATAATAAGTTCCCTTTTATAAGAGAGGGGAGGGGCACTCTTGGAATTTCTCAAAAGATTAATTTATAATGAAATTAATCTCAATACAAATACTTCAAAAAGGAAATTAATTCTAATATAAGATATTATAAAGTTTTAATATCATAAAACAATATATTTTAGACAATATTTTGTGTTATTTTAAACCTTATCATTTTGATTAACCCTTAGTTAACCTATTTTAATTTAAACTATGGTAACAACTTTTTCAATAGTAAAAGGTAGTAATTTTTACATTTAAAGTGTGAATTAGACCATAGATGTACAATTTATGATATTTTAGACCATATATCACCCTATTTGATTTTATTTAATATTTTTATGATTTATAAATAATTTAATAAAATATTATTTTCATAAAATATCATTAGTGTCAATTTTGACACTATTCATTACTTTGACTTTAAGAAAATCAATTCAAGATGATAACTTCAAACCAAATAATTTAATACACCTCAAATATATAACATTTAAAATTATTTTATTTTATTAATTAATTCAAATTATATTTATTTTAATATTTCTAATATCATTTAATTGATTTTTTGATTAATTGAATAATTACTACATCATCATTGTATAATTATTTATGATAATTATTTCTTTACTAAAAATTAAAAATAAATTTCCATTATGTATATAAACCTTTTATATTTCATATTAATATTTATAGTTGAGAATATATTTTATTTAACCCTATATTAAAAATATTATTCTTATTAAAAGTAAAAGTGACATTTTGTTACTATCTTTGATTTTAATAATATCTAATTCATTTTAATGAAAATTTGTCCATTAGATAATTAAATTTCAAATTTTATGTGTTAATAGTCTAATTAACTTAATCTAACAATATTTTGGCCTATTTTAGGGTAATTTTATAATATTAATAATATTATATTTACCCTTAATTACCTGATTTACCCTTAACTGTGGTAATAAAATTACTAAGTTAACTATTCATATTTTCTAAAAATAAAGGAGAATATTTAATAAATTTAGACCTTATGATTATATATATGGAATCAATTTTTTAAAAATCTAATCACAGAAGTGGTAGAAATTAATTTAAAATTAATACCACAGATGATATGAGATGATGAGTTTTTAATGTGAAAATGTCCAAAAGTTTGAAATGTTTTTATATCCAACTTCAATGTAAAATTAGTTGAAATTAACTAAATTGGATTAATTTATATAAAATTTTATTAATTATACTTTAAAACCAATTCAAAACATAATTTAACTATATAAATAAGTTAGATAAAAAAGAAGTTTTCAAATAAAAAATCAGTATTTTTCATTATTCATCAAAACATGAAACTTCTAAGAAAAGTATCAAAAGTTCACCCAAAGAAAAATTTGGTATTATTAATTCAAAAATGAATTTTATTTTTTCATAAAAAAATTATAAAAGTTTCAAAAATTTGATTTAAAATGGGTTTTCCATTAAAATATGGTAAAATTACTTTATTGAAAAATACATATTTTTATTCATAAAATTGGATTTATTCTTATCTTTTGCCTATAAAATATATTATATGAGTGTAAAAAAATATTGAATATATAGCGACCTGATCCTTATACATAAAACATTTCATGATTTTAAGAATAATTAATCATCAGAGTACAAGCCAAGGATCGTTAAGTCTAGTTTCTTGGAAGACTAGGTACATATAACATAAAACATGGGGTAAGAAAAACTTATTTATTTAATCTCCATAAAGAGATTATAACTTCCTTTGATCCCTTACATCTAAATAGGGTACCCTGGGGAACACATGAACAAAGGGATGATTTAAAAAGCTCAGTAAGGGAATGAACATAAAGATACATCTCAAGCACAAGAGTTAGGAGGCATGAAATAATGATATCCAAAGAATGAACTTATAAAATCATTTAATATAAGAATGGGATCATATAAACATGGAATCATATAAATTTTGTAGAATCATAAATCATATCTTTAGTACGGGTGAAGGCTAACCGCCAATATTGTTTCCCATTTTAGTACGGGTCAAGGCTAACCACCAATCATGTTTCATATCGCATCTCATGAGACTTAACCTTACCCAATGCATTTGAGCGCTATTTGGGTGCACCCATATCAATATTTTCATTAATATTCTTGCCACATAAATATTCTTACCACATATACAATCATATATAATCAACCATACACAAACATAAGGGTACCCATGGAAAGAATTGGGTACCATAATCCTAACATAAATCATAAACAATGGGTGTATAATGAAAGTGTCCATGTAAGGAAAGAATTAGAAAATACATGGATTTTCATATGGTAAAATAGGCATATAACATGGTAAGTGGTGTCAAACATAAGTGACAACATATGAGAAATGTATTTTAGAAACATTATCATTAAAACATTTCTGTGCAGTTTTAAGGAAAATACTATAGAGATTTTAAAATAGTAAAGAATACATTATTTTATATAAAACCAGAAATCAACCAAGAAGGTTTTTATAATAAAAATATATAATTTACAAAGACAATGTTGTCTTAAAACAAAAGATATAGTGCACTTGAAATTGGGTAAATGTTCGTGGGAAGTTCCTTTAAAACGATTGTGCTTATTGGGAAGTATCAAAGAGAGATTCACTTAAAATCATGTATATCCCCATAAGATAATGAGATATAGATCATGGAACATGATTTTGGAGCATATAAACAGAATTTTTAAGTTCTAAATAAAATAAAATACAACAACATTTTGGTAAAAAGAAAGATAGAGCAACCCGAAGGAATAAAGGATGTTCGGGTAGAGTCCATCATGGTTTATTGGCATGGTATCAGGTGTAACAAAAAGGGAATGATGAGAGATATAAGGGGTTTCTCATCACTTATAAAATATTAGTTCATTATGGGTAAGGTGTATAAACATAGCCCATCACTTTTTATTACACAAAAAGGCATATCATAGAGAACAATCTTGATTAAGAGTAAAAAGGGGAGGATCCCTTACCTTAAATCTGTTGGTGTTCTCCACTTGTTATTAATTACCTGAATAAAAAAATTAGGCTTATTTATTAATAAGACCAGAAGATCTTATATATTCAATTTCATTATTATAACCCTTTATAGTTTATTCAAATCCTTTTTTATTAGTTATAAGGTTCAATTTCATTGTTCAGGCTCGTTTGTTTACTTGGCTTTAAAAGATCGGTTCACTTATATTCAAGTTTGGATTATAAGTAAGATTAAATTTGTTGTTCAGAATTGAAGTTATATTCTTTAGTTCATATCCAGTATATTACATGGATTTAATTTTAATTAGGTTACTTAAATTGAAGTCGAATTGTTATATATATAACCATAGTGATAACTGTTTTTGTTAATCAGTGGATTTGATTACAATGAATGTGTTTTTCTTTATAACTTAATTATATTTGTACCAAAGGATTACAGAACAAAAAATTAAGATATATTACATATAATAAAATGTTTCAACCATAAAATAAATGGTTTTATTACCATAATTAAATATAATAATAGAAATTGATAAATTTTTGTCCTTGAATGTGCTAAATTAGCACATCTCAAACGGTGCTTTCATTTCTTTCAAATAAAAGGGGTGGGGAAAGGAGAGAAGATAATGAAATATACCACTAGAATGAAGAAATTACAGTACATGTATGATACTGGATTTATCATACTATTATGGTGAAGTGAGGTAAGGAAATAAATAAAAAAGAAAAGAACTTAAAAGAAAAGAAGAAATTGGGAAGAGGAATTTACCTCTTGAGACTTCCTCCTTTGAGAACCTCTTAAGGGGTATTTTGAGGAGTATTAGAGATTTTCGACTTGGGGGAGGACCTTGGGGAGATATTTGGGAAGAATAATGGCAAGGAACAAGGCTTTAGAGGAGTGGAGAGAAGAGGGAGTGAAGGGGGGTTTTATTGTGGAGGCGAGGAGGGATTTCATAATATTATAATCCTTAATATATTATTTCTTCTCAAGATAAGGTATAGTAATTATTCCATAACCAAGAATCGTAAATAGGTCATGTGAATTTGAACTATGGGTGGTTACATCATCCATGATTCTAGGAATAGTCTATTAAGCTTATAATGTATATATACGGTAAATTACCATATTTTACTATTAATAAAAATTTCAAGTATTTCAGAAAAACCCAAAATTTCACCCTGACCATTTTTCGACTTGTAGAATCCAAAAATGAAGTCCATTTTTCAAAAATAATTTTCTAAATATAATTATTTTAATATTTAATTAAAATAATAATTTATTATCAAAACCAGTTTTAAAACATTCATTAACTTATTTTCAAATATAGGTATACCGTACTTCCAACTTGAATATTATTTTTATACCACCATAGGTGATGTTACTATTCATTAGGGTATATCACTATTTATAATTGTATGTTACTATTCATTAGGGTAGGTTACTATTCACCAAAAATTATGTTTTCCTTATTGGACTCCAAATAACTTACTGATTACAACCGAGTATGACGGATTTTCAAAATTCCAGACACAGAAGTGACAAAATTATGTTTAAAGGACACTTATCACTTATTAGTTCATTCTGTTGTGTTTTCATGTGATTTTATGACATACTTATGAGAAGTTAATTTCCATTGAAAAACATTGGGTCATTACATTCTTCCCCCCTTATGAAATTTCTCCCTTGAAATTTCATTTTACATTTTAAGCCAAAAATAGGTGTGGGTACTTTTCCTTCATTGCTTCCTCTAGTTCCCATGTTGATTCTTCTTACTTATGGTTTCTCCATAGTACCTTGACCAGATGAGTAGTCTTGTTGCGTAGAACTTTGTCTCTACGATCCAAGATCTTCACTGGCTGCTCCTCGTAAGAGAGATCATCTTCCAGCTGCACCACCTCTGAGTTTAGTAAATGTGAGGGATCAGGTACGTACTTCCTCAAGAGTGATACGTGAAAAACATCATGATATTGATCCATATTAAGTGGAAGTTCAAGCCGATAGACCACGGCTCCTATGCGGTCAAGGATCTCAAAGGAGCCAATATACCTTTGTCTTAACTTCCCTTTCTTCCCAAATCACATGACTCTCTTCCATGGATATATTTGAAGGAAGACTTTATCTCTAACGTCAAACTCCAAGTCCCTTAGATGGTTGTCAGCATAGCTCTTTTTCCGACTTTGAGCAGCTTTGATGTGTTTCTGGATGACTTGATCCTTCTTTGTCATCTCTTGAACAAGATTGGGTACAAGTAGCTTTCTTTCTCCAACTTCATCCCAATAGGTTGGAGTTCTACATAGCTTTCCATACATAGCTTCATATAGAGCCATCTGAATACTTGAGTGGAAGCTATTGTTGTATGAGAACTCAACCAATGGGAGATTTTGATCCCATTAACCTTTGAATTCTAGAGAGTAGGCTCTAAGCATATCTTTAAGCGTCTGAATAGTTCTTTCAGACTGGCCATCGGTTTGGGGGTGATAGGCTGTGCTGAAACTTAATTCAGTAATCAATGAATGTTGAAGGCTCCTCCAGAATTTAGATGTGAACCTTGGATCATGGTCAGATACAATTGAGAGTGGAACACCGTGTAGTCTCACCACTTCCTTCACATATATCTTTGAAAGTTGTTCAAGCAAGAGATCTTCCCTAATAACAATTAAATGGGATGTCTTGGTGAGTCGGTCAACCACAACCCATATCGCATTATTTCCCTTCGACGTCTTCAGGAGACCCGTGACAAAGTCCATAGTAAAAATTTTCCATTTCCACATGGGTATAGGCAATGGTTGCATCATACCTTTGGACTTTTGTCACTCATCTTTAACTTACTGACATACCAAGAACCTTGATATATATTCCTCAATCTTCTTCTTCATGTTATCCCACTAGAAGTGTTCTCGGAGATCACAGTACATTTTGGTACTCCTGGGATGGATAGAGAAGGTCAAGCTATGTGCATTATTCAATAGATCCTTCTTTATATCTGGATCAGATGGTATAGATAATCGTGTCCCAAATCTTACAAATCCTTCCTCATCAATTTTGAAATTAGAGGATTTCCCATTTTTAATAGCTTCCACCCTTTTATGAATTTCCACATCCTTTCTTTGAGCATCCTTTATTTTCTCCAAGATATATGGTTGATAAATCATTTGATAAAGGATTTATGATGTTCCTCCCTTGATTATTTCCATGTCTATCCTTTTTAAATCTAATAAGATCGGATCCTTTTCAATTCTCATCATTAATAAAGATGCATGATCCTTTCTACTTAGAGCATCTACCACCTTGTTTGCCTTACCCAGATGGTAGTGGATTGAGCAGTCATAATCCTTGATGAGATCTATCCATCTTCTCTGGTGCATATTAATCTCTTTCTACGTAAATATATATTTGAGACTCTTGTGGTCAGTATATATCTCACATTTTTTCCCATAGAGATAATGTCGCCAGCTTTTCAACACAAAAATCACAACTGCTAACTCCAGATCATATGTGGGATAGTTTTGCTCATGGATTTTCAGTTGCCTTGAGGCATAGGCTTTCACTTTATCATTTTTCATTAGTACACAACCTAATCCTTTCTTAGAAGCATCACTATACACCACAAAGAGTTCTCTACTTGAAGGGAGTGTGAGTATCGGCGTAGTGATAAGCCTCTTTTTCAACTCCTTGAAACAGTCTTCACATTCTTGTGTCCAAACGAACTTTACTCCCTTCTATGTCAGCTAGGTCATTGGGTTTGACAATCGTGAAAAGTTCTTCATGAATCGTCGATAATACCCAGCTAGACCTAAAAATCTGCGAATCTCCGTTACAGAAGTTGGCCTTGGCCACTCTTCAATTGCCTTTGTCTTGGAAGGGTCCACAGATATCCCTTTCCTGGTGATAACATGCCCCAATAATGATACTTCCTCCATCCATAACTCACATTTACTATACTTTGCATACACCTTCTCCCTTTGCAAAGTCTTTAAGACAGTTTCCAAATGCTCTTCATTTTCCTCCTTACTCTTGGAGTATATTAGAATATCATCAATAAAGACCACCACAAATTTTTTGAGGTAATATCTAAAGACTCTATTCATTAAATCCATGAAACATTCTAGAGAATTAGTGAGTCCGAAGGGAATCACTATGAACTCATAGTGTCCATACCTCGTTCAAAAGGCAGTCTTGGGAATATCTTCCTTCCTCACCTTTAGTTGGTGATATCCCGACCGAAGGTCCGCCTTAGAAAAATAACTGGCCCCACGAAGCTGATCGAACAAGTCATATATCTGTGGAAGGGGATACTTGTTCTTTATAGTGATTTTATTGAGCTCATAATAATCAATTCAAAGGCACATTGATCCATACTTCTTCTTGACGAAGAGGACTGGCGCACCCCACGGTGAAGCACTCGGCCATATAAAACCCTTCTCTATATTCTCCTATAACTGCTTCTTTAGCTCTTCTAACTCTACGGTGGCCATTTTGTAAGATGTCTTTGAGATTGGCAGAGATCCAGGGATAAATTCAATTGAGAACTGAACCTATCGGTCAGGAGGAAGACCAGGAAACTCTTCGAGTAATACATCAGTGTAATCCCTCACGATGGGCATGTCTTCAAGAATGATTTCATCCTTTGTCCCAATCATTTGAGCTAGATATGCTTTCTCACAAGGAAGCAGTATCCAAACTTGAGGCGAAGATTCTAAAGGAGACTCATCTTCTTCCTTACACTTGTAAAGAATCATAGGATGCTTAGGGATGTGAAAAGTGATCTCCCTTTCCTGAAAATTGATGTTGGCCTTGTACAAAGATAGTCAATCCATGCCCAAGATAGCGTTTAACTCTACTAAAGGAAGTATAACAAGATTTTCTGGGAGGTTCAGTCCACAAACATTAACCAGGGAGGAGTTATAAACCATGGATGCAATAATTTCCCCATTCGTTGTTCTCACAGATAACTTTTCCTCCAAATTTTGAGGTGGTGTTTGAATAGGTCTACTAAACTTGCAAGATATGAAAGAATGTGTAGAACCAAAATCAAATAGTATGTTCACTATTATTGAATGAATAACAAGCATACCTATCACCACATCGTTTTTCGGCTCCACCTCAGTAATAGTGATAGCATAAGCCCTTCTTTGTTGCCTTGGAGGTTGTTTCTGATTGCCTCCGACAACCCTCGGCTTAGGGAAATTGTTTGCATAATTCCCAAGCTCCTTGTAGTTATAACACTGCATTGTAGGCTGAGTGTTGATCTGAACCTTCCTTTACTCTTCAACATTAGAGGGATTTTTCATATCCCTTTGGCAGTTCTTGGCTAGATGACCAAACTTTCCACATTTGAATCAATTCTTGGTTCCCTTGATACAGTCACCAAGATGCTTCTTCCCACAATTTTTGCAAAGGAGAAAGTGAGGATTCTTTTCATCATGGGATTTGTTTGATGAACCACCCATATTGTTCTCTATTTTCTGCTTCTTTTCACTAGGCCCATGAGACCACTGAGAGTCTCCAATATCCATTTCAACCTTGAGGGCACAATGGACAATCCTTTCATAGCTGTCGAAGTCTCAAATCGCCAACAATTTTCATAGACTCGTCTTTAGTCCGCTAAATAAGTGATCCACCTTGCTTTCGGTGTTCATGACAAAGCTAGAGGCGTACCTTGCATACCTTGTAAAGTTCACTTCATACACCCCGATGGACTCATCTTCCTTATGCTTGAGTCCAAGGAACTCTCTTTCCATCTTGAGACAGAGGGTTCGAGGAAAATATTTGTTGAAAAACATCCTCTTGAATTCCTCCCATTCTATGGAATCAATTTCCTCTTGGGACTTCATATTCTTGATCAGTTCCCACCACTGATCAGCTTCCCTATCAAAATGATAGATTATCAGTACATATTTCTATTCTTCCAAGCACAAGAGGATAGAGAAAATATTTTCAATGGAGTTAATCCATTGTTCTATGAGGAGGGGATTAGAAGACCCACTAAACATGGGAGGCCTTTTCCGCATGAAGGATTCTACGACAACTTGTTATTTCCTTGGAGGAGGGGGATGTTCCACCTGATTCAAGTTATTATTTACAACTTGATCCAGCTGAGAAAGTACTTCCATGATGTTTTGAGCACCCACTTCCATCACATCAGGCATGTCATTAGGGAAATCATCACATTGCGTATCACATTGGTTGTTGGAACATGTTCTTCTATTTCCCGCCATTAACTAAGAAAAAGAACGTATAATTAGAGGTCTTGACTACTTAGTTATTGAGCATAAAAAGAAACTTTGAACATAAAAGTATGAACTTATAAAGAATAAGTACATCCTAACTTGTGATTCCTTAGGTTTATATCCAGGTTATCCTTGATCTATTTCTTAACTTATATTCTTATGGGCTTTTTTCCCTTAATAATGGTTTGTACTAAGCTTATGAATCTACCAAAGAATATCCCCTAGGAGTATCATAACCAAGAGTGCAGCAAGGCCCATTATCATACACCAGTTCCCATTTGAGTCTCGCTCAAAGCGGTGTTTTTGGGTTTTACCCCTAAATACATTTGTGCCAGAGCTGCCTTTACCTGCTCGTATCCAGATAGGGATGTATTTTCTTGATAAACCACTTACTCTATACTCACCAAAATTTAGGAATGTTTTCTTATACTTAGTCCCATCCTTAAGGTTCTCACTAAGGTGCTCTATTCCTAATATCCAAAAAAACTAGACCATCCTTTGATACCAACTATAGCAACCTGAGCCTTTTACGTAAAACATTTCATGATTTTAATCATAATTAATCATTAGAGTATAATCCAAGGATCGTTAAGTCTAGTGTATTGGAATACTTGGTACATATAACATAAAACATGGGGAAAAACTTCTTTATTTAATATTCATAAAGAGCTTCTAACTTCCTTTGAGCCCTCACATCTACATAGGGTACCCTGGGGAACACATGAACAAAGAGATGAGCTAAAAATCCCACTAAGGGAATGAACATAAAGATACATCTCACGCACATGAGTTAGGAGGCATGACATAATGATATCCAAAGCATGAACATATAAAATCATTTAATATAATCATGGGATCATATAAACATGGAATCATATAAATGTTCCAGAATCATAAATCATATCTTTTGTATGGGTCAAGGCTAACTGCCAATCCCGTTTCCAATTTTAGTACGGGTCAAGGCTAACCGCCAATCCCATTTCACATCGCATCTCATGAGACTTAACCTTAACCAATGCATTGGAGTGCTATCTGGGCGCACCCATATCAACATTTTCATGAGTATTATTGCCACATAAATATTCTTACCACATATACAATCATGCATAATCAACCATACACAAACATAAGGGTGCCCAGGGAAAGAATTGGGTACCACAATCATGACATAAATCATAAACAATGGGTGTATCATGAAAGTGTCCATGTAAGGAACGAATTAGAAAATACATGGACGTTAATAGGGTAAAAGAGGAATATAACATGGTAAGTGGTGTCAAACATAAGTGATGACATATGAGAAATGTATTTTAGAAACATTATCATTAAAATATTTTTGTGCAGTTTTAAGGAAAATACTATAGAGATTTTAAAATAGTAAAGAAGAAATTATTTTACATAAAACCAGAACTGAACCAAGAAGGTTTTCATAATAAAAATAAGTTTTTGGTATTAATATAATGAAGAAACAATTTAAAATGTTAGTAAAAGATCTGTTGGTATTGAGATACTAATATAAATAGATATATCTATTGGTAAAAATAATTTTTAGTACCTATAATCAATACCAACTGAATTTAATATTTGTTGTAATTACTTATTTTTACCAATAGACATACTATATATTAGTTATTTCTATTAGTACAAGTAATTTTTTTGTGATGTTTGTACATAAAAAAATAGTTTTCTTAGAAATTGAATTTCTTTATTTTCAAATATTTCTTACTTTCATTTCTAGCTAATTGATAACCAAATGATTCATTGTATATACATGTTTAAATCATATTTTCATAATTTAGTTAATCTTATTTGTAATTTACATTCTAACAGCTAGGTGATAATGATAATAATTTTTTAATAACAATATTAATAGTATATTTTAGTTCAGTAAAACTCGGTTTTTCATGTAACGCAAGCTATCAAAAGAACATGTCATTATGTGTAACACAATCCAAACATAGTGTTGTGTGTACCTCAAGCTAATCTAAGTATTGCGTGTAGCACAGGATTAACTTGGTGGTGCATATAACACAATCCAAAATTGGTGCTTTTGTATAAAAAAGTTATATTCATTATTGTGTGAATTGAAAAATATCAAAAAGATTGAATTAATTCAAAAAAAATCACAAAATCTTGGGGTGTTACATTATACCCCTCTTAAAATTAATTTCTCCCTCGAAATTCATCTGGGTTATCAATGGTTTAATACTTGAAAGTTACTTTCATAAAAACCCACATCATTAAAATGAATACTAAAACTTCCTTTAAAAAAGGAATTTTAGAAACATAACAGCTACCCAAAGTAACTCATAACTAGGTTTCCATATAGGAGAACATGGGTGGAAAGTGAAAACATGGACATGGAAGATAAATCTAATTATCAAGTTCTGATGGAGAGTGATAGAGAACATAGTTAAGATAAAGTTAATGATCACAAATTCATAACCCAAAGAGGCTTGAAAAAGGTCATCGATATCATAAAAATCATGATAACAGCACAAAATTTTATTTCAAGGCCCTTTTTCCTAAAGTTTAATAATTTTCATGAGAAGATATACTTACATGATTTCAGGAAAACCTCGCCCTTTATTATTCCTTGATCAATTTACACTTAATATCTTATTCCAAGAAATAAAGGTGAATTTTTCATTCTTGAAATGTTAGAATATAATGGGATCCATAAATAAAATGATAGGTCATTCCATCTATCTTTATCATAAGAAAAAGGTTAGAACAAGTTATCCAATGTGCATAAATCCTCATATAGAGAGATAATACTTTAATATCTAAAACCTAATCTAAAGTTTAAAATAAACCGTTCTATAAATAGTTAACCTTATAACCCTTATAAAATATGAAATCCCAAAACATTAGAAATAAATTCACTAAATTTATCAAAAACAGCTTAGCATTGATCCTCATATATCATAAAGTAGATATTGTTTGTCACATGCCAAACATGTGAATACCTTCATCATGTATTCTCCAAAAACATGGTAATTACCATAAATCCTAATTAAAAACAGGAATTATTTATTATTCAAAAGATTATTGGATATATTCATTAAGTCCAAAAAGGACATAAACTCCATCTATGATAGCATAAACCACTTTTTCAACAAATCTTTAATTAGTTCCAAGGTAATCTGTATAGTACAATTTACTTATTCATATAAAACATATCTTTATCCAAACATCATTATCACAACATTAGGAACGTATTAAGGGTTATATTTCCCTTAATCTTGTGTTTCCCAGGAAAATCACCTTTCCATTAAATCACTTTTCTAAATCTTCATCACCATTAAACATATCCGTTTCAATCCTTAATGAAAAACTTATACTAAAAATACTTATATATTTCATTATTTATATAACATAATATTTTAATTCCAAAACATATATGTTTTAATCATCCAAATTTATTCTTAAACCCTTACATAGGCTTAATCATATTATTATTTTATAGAATATTAAATATGAATAATTTATTAAGGTTTCTCATCATCAATATAATCATTCTTCTTATGTTTAATGTAAATAATACTGTTAGAACACCTCATACCTTTCATATGTCATTCGCGGTCTCTTTATCTTTAGTAGTATAACCAATACTTTTACCTCTTTCCTGATTATCTTCGTGATATTTCTACTTAGGAAATCAATTTTCATAATGGACATACTTTCCACATCTGAAACATTCAATATTAACAAAGTCTCTTCTAGTTCCCACAATTGACTAAAACCAGAAAGCATAGTGTCAAAAACACTTATCATAATTGAAAACCACATAATCTTTAAAATCACTTATAGTATGTCTAAATCATGACTCCTAATTATTTAATCTATGACACCTTCGATTTATAATATTTATTCATAGTCATATTATATTTAAATCCTTCATGATGGTTCGTAAAGAGTTTATGAATTTCCAAATCATATCCCCTGGGAGTGTCAAACCAAGTGTGCAACAAGGCTCGTTGTTGTGCACCAATTCATGATTGATTCTAGCTCAATACGGTGTTTTCAAAGTTTTTACCCTTATGTATATCTTTTCCAAAGTCACATCCACTTTTAATATCCATATAGAGATTTATTTATATTAAATCACTCACTCTATCCTTTACCAACATTCTAGGTTACTTTCCTATACTTTTCTTCATCCTTAAACTTATCCATAGACATTTCCTTAGGGTTCTCACTAAGGTTTTCTTATACTGGTTTCTAAAGGTTTCTAAAATTTTTATTTAATACCAACTATAGAGACCCAGACTTAACGTATATAAATATTACATCATTTTTGTGGAATAATTAATACATTACATAAACAGACGCCCAAATACCGCATTTATCTAGGGCCTTTGGAAACATGGGAACATAAACACTGGTACATAAGTGAGATATATTATCTACCACTAGATTATATATGACTAAAACCCTTCTGAGACACATCATACACAATACATATCTTCATAACTTGGGGAAATGAAACATAAGAAAGGTTAAGCTCAGATGCTCAGTAAGGGTAAACAAGGAAGATACATATGTATAATCATGAACATAAGGGTATGAGAATATGATAATAATAGTAGAAGATCATACACAGAATATCAAAGATCATATACATGAGTCATGGAAAAAATATTTGTAGTTAATGATACATGAATCATGAGGGAATCAAGAGCATAAGCCAAGAAATCATAACATGGAATAAGACATGAAACTTTTTGAAGACACATAAACATGTAATATCATTCCCTATAAGTCAAGTATCATTTAAAAAACTTATTAAGGAACTTCATGGGGGTTTCACCTATTGGGAATGACACACCACCATCCTCATTCGTATTCCTTTCCTTACAGTGAATCAGGTTTCCCCTTCATCCCATAGTGGATTGGGTTTCCCCTTCTTTTTATAGTGGATCGGGTTTCCCCTTATTCCCAGAGTGGATCAAGACCATATATTTGTTTACCATCATTATCTCATGATATATAAATATTTACCCAATTCATTGGATGGATATATATGTCTCACTCATCACTTAATTAAAGTTATACATATGTGTTCCACATGACCATAATCATTTCATCATAACATAACCCTTGGATATTACAAGTCTCATAGAAATAAAAGTGAGACTAGAAACCCCATACCTTAAGTCTTGACATATTTTTTACACATTAAAACCTCATTTATAATAAATACAATTTTATTATAAATCTATCATAGAACCATTTTCATATATATAATATCATATATGATTTACGTATGACTTTATATTACTCGTTTATTAAAAAATTCATGTTAAAGTTCTGTCTTTGTTTTTTGTACATGTTTTGACTTTTTATTCTTATTCATCTTGTATAGATCATGATTTAATCATGTAAATAATGATAACAATGATATAAATATCACATATATATATTCATTATATATGTATTTATGGTGATTTATAAAATTTATAGGTAGAAAATAAAATACACCGTTCATGGAGACAGTAGGTCGTACATATGCATGAACATTGTTTTAATTTTCTTATCATAGTAAAATAAAGAAAATTATATGATATATTATCATTAAAGAATAATTTTTAAATAATTTATATCAAATATTTTTATTAAAACCACCCTTAATATAATCCATGTGAATCTTGAATGAATCAAATCGCTTTGTGAGGCGGTAGTCCACCGTACACACAAATGACGTTATCGTATTCCCACAAAATGGAAAGCAAGAAGTTATGTGTGATAAAATAATTAAAAAAATCATAATAATATTATAAAAATAATATATGTCATACATAAAATATAAATCTATAATTATTACTAACCATTAAGGGTGGTAATGGAAGAACTAATGACATTGGTTCACGAGGCGGTAGTCCGCCGTACATACGAACGATGATTGTGTATCTCATTTGATGGAAGTGTGTGAAAGTGTAGTTCATACCCTTAACATAATAACATATAAGTATATTTAATATACTTATTTTGTTATATAAACATGAAATAAAAAAAATTAATGGTTTAAAGGGAGAAATAAAACAAAAATGTTCATTGATTAAAGTTACCTCTTCTTCGGGTATCTCTTTTTGGTTTGCACCAAAGGACTTACTTGGTTGGATTTCTACACAAAAAATGATTCTAGGATGAAGGGAGGTAATTTTGGAGGATATTTTTATTGGTTTTTCCTTAACCAAATAGGTTTTAAAGTGTGAATAAAAAATAATAATAAGTTCCCTTTTATAAGAGAGGGGAGGGGCACTCTTGGAATTTCTCAAAAGATTAATTTATAATGAAATTAATCTCAATACAAATACTTCAAAAAGGAAATTAATTCTAATATAAGATATTATAAAGTTTTAATATCATAAAACAATATATTTTAGACAATATTTTGTGTTATTTTAAACCTTATCATTTTGATTAACCCTTAGTTAACCTATTTTAATTTAAACTATGGTAACAACTTTTTCAATAGTAAAAGGTAGTAATTTTTACATTTAAAGTGTGAATTGGACCATAGATGTACAATTTATGATATTTTAGACCATATATCACCCTATTTGATTTTATTTAATATTTTTATGATTTATAAATAATTTAATAAAATATTATTTTCATAAAATATCATTAGTGTCAATTTTGACACTATTCATTACTTTGACTTTAAGAAAATCAATTCAAGATGATAACTTCAAACCAAATAATTTAATACACCTCAAATATATAACATTTAAAATTATTTTATTTTATTAATTAATTCAAATTATATTTATTTTAATATTTCTAATATCATTTAATTGATTTTTTGATTAATTGAATAATTACTACATCATCATTGTATAATTATTTATGATAATTATTTCTTTACTAAAAATTAAAAATAAATTTCCATTATGTATATAAACCTTTTATATTTCATATTAATATTTATAGTTGAGAATATATTTTATTTAACCCTATATTAAAAATATTATTCTTATTAAAAGTAAAAGTGACATTTTGTTACTATCTTTGATTTTAATAATATCTAATTCATTTTAATGAAAATTTGTCCATTAGATAATTAAATTTCAAATTTTATGTGTTAATAGTCTAATTAACTTAATCTAACAATATTTTGGCCTATTTTAGGGTAATTTTATAATATTAATAATATTATATTTACCCTTAATTACCTGATTTACCCTTAACTGTGGTAATAAAATTACTAAGTTAACTATTCATATTTTCTAAAAATAAAGGAGAATATTTAATAAATTTAGACCTTATGATTATATATATGGAATCAATTTTTTAAAAATCTAATCACGGAAGTGGTAGAAATTAATTTAAAATTAATACCACAGATGATATGAGATGATGAGTTTTTAATGTGAAAATGTCCAAAAGTTTGAAATGTTTTTATATCCAACTTCAATGTAAAATTAGTTGAAATTAACTAAATTGGATTAATTTATATAAAATTTTATTAATTATACTTTAAAACCAATTCAAAACATAATTTAACTATATAAATAAGTTAGATAAAAAAGAAGTTTTCAAATAAAAAATCAGTATTTTTCATTATTCATCAAAACATGAAACTTCTAAGAAAAGTATCAAAAGTTCACCCAAAGAAAAATTTGGTATTATTAATTCAAAAATGAATTTTATTTTTTCATAAAAAAATTATAAAAGTTTCAAAAATTTGATTTAAAATGGGTTTTCCATTAAAATATGGTAAAATTACTTTATTGAAAAATACATATTTTTATTCATAAAATTGGATTTATTCTTATCTTTTGCCTATAAAATATATTATATGAGTGTAAAAAAATATTGAATATATAGCGACCTGATCCTTATACATAAAACATTTCATGATTTTAAGAATAATTAATCATCAGAGTACAAGCCAAGGATCGTTAAGTC
This sequence comes from Viscum album, assembly GCA_963277665.1. NCBI lineage: Eukaryota > Viridiplantae > Streptophyta > Magnoliopsida > Santalales > Viscaceae > Viscum > Viscum album. The sequence goes on from OY728165.1 coordinate 829,762,885, forward strand.
TAGTTTCTTGGAAGACTAGGTACATATAACATAAAACATGGGGTAAGAAAAACTTATTTATTTAATCTCCATAAAGAGATTATAACTTCCTTTGATCCCTTACATCTAAATAGGGTACCCTGGGGAACACATGAACAAAGGGATGATTTAAAAAGCTCAGTAAGGGAATGAACATAAAGATACATCTCAAGCACAAGAGTTAGGAGGCATGAAATAATGATATCCAAAGAATGAACTTATAAAATCATTTAATATAAGAATGGGATCATATAAACATGGAATCATATAAATTTTGTAGAATCATAAATCATATCTTTAGTACGGGTGAAGGCTAACCGCCAATATTGTTTCCCATTTTAGTACGGGTCAAGGCTAACCACCAATCATGTTTCATATCGCATCTCATGAGACTTAACCTTACCCAATGCATTTGAGCGCTATTTGGGTGCACCCATATCAATATTTTCATTAATATTCTTGCCACATAAATATTCTTACCACATATACAATCATATATAATCAACCATACACAAACATAAGGGTACCCATGGAAAGAATTGGGTACCATAATCCTAACATAAATCATAAACAATGGGTGTATAATGAAAGTGTCCATGTAAGGAAAGAATTAGAAAATACATGGATTTTCATATGGTAAAATAGTCATATAACATGGTAAGTGGTGTCAAACATAAGTGACAACATATGAGAAATGTATTTTAGAAACATTATCATTAAAACATTTCTGTGCAGTTTTAAGGAAAATACTATAGAGATTTTAAAATAGTAAAGAATACATTATTTTATATAAAACCAGAAATCAACCAAGAAGGTTTTTATAATAAAAATATATAATTTACAAAGACAATGTTGTCTTAAAACAAAAGATATAGTGCACTTGAAATTGGGTAAATGTTCGGGGGAAGTTCCTTTAAAACGATTGTGCTTATTGGGAAGTATCAAAGAGAGATTCACTTAAAATCATGTATATCCCCATAAGATAATGAGATATAGATCATGGAACATGATTTTGGAGCATATAAACAGAATTTTTAAGTTCTAAATAAAATAAAATACAACAACATTTTGGTAAAAAGAAAGATAGAGCAACCCGAAGGAATAAAGGATGTTCGGGTAGAGTCCATCATGGTTTATTGGCATGGTATCAGGTGTAACAAAAAGGGAATGATGAGAGATATAAGGGGTTTCTCATCACTTATAAAATATTAGTTCATTATGGGTAAGGTGTATAAACATAGCCCATCACTTTTTATTACACAAAAAGGCATATCATAGAGAACAATCTTGATTAAGAGTAAAAAGGGGAGGATCCCTTACCTTAAATCTGTTGGTGTTCTCCACTTGTTATTAATTACCTGAATAAAAAAATTAGGCTTATTTATTAATAAGACCAGAAGATCTTATATATTCAATTTCATTATTATAACCCTTTATAGTTTATTCAAATCCTTTTTTATTAGTTATAAGGTTCAATTTCATTGTTCAGGCTCGTTTATTTACTTGGCTTTAAAAGATCGGTTCACTTATATTCAAGTTTGGATTATAAGTAAGATTAAATTTGTTGTTCAGAATTGAAGTTATATTCTTTAGTTCATATCCAGTATATTACATGGATTTAATTTTAATTAGGTTACTTAAATTGAAGTCGAATTGTTATATATATAACCATAGTGATAACTGTTTTTGTTAATCGGTGGATTTGATTACAATGAATGTGTTTTTCTTTATAACTTAATTATATTTGTACCAAAGGATTACAGAACAAAAAATTAAGATATATTACATATAATAAAATGTTTCAACCATAAAATAAATGGTTTTATTACCATAATTAAATATAATAATAGAAATTGATAAATTTTTGTCCTTGAATGTGCTAAATTAGCACATCTCAAACGGTGCTTTCATTTCTTTCAAATAAAAGGGGTGGGGAAAGGAGAGAAGATAATGAAATATACCACTAGAATGAAGAAATTACAGTACATGTATGATACTGGATTTATCATACTATTATGGTGAAGTGAGGTAAGGAAATAAATAAAAAAGAAAAGAACTTAAAAGAAAAGAAGAAATTGGGAAGAGGAATTTACCTCTTGAGACTTCCTCCTTTGAGAACCTCTTAAGGGGTATTTTGAGGAGTATTAGAGATTTTCGACTTGGGGGAGGACCTTGGGGAGATATTTGGGAAGAATAATGGCAAGGAACAAGGCTTTAGAGGAGTGGAGAGAAGAGGGAGTGAAGGGGGGTTTTATTGTGGAGGCGAGGAGGGATTTCATAATATTATAATCCTTAATATATTATTTCTTCTCAAGATAAGGTATAGTAATTATTCCATAACCAAGAATCGTAAATAGGTCATGTGAATTTGAACTATGGGTGGTTACATCATCCATGATTCTAGGAATAGTCTATTAAGCTTATAATGTATATATACGGTAAATTACCATATTTTACTATTAATAAAAATTTCAAGTATTTCAGAAAAACCCAAAATTTCACCCTGACCATTTTTCGACTTGTAGAATCCAAAAATGAAGTCCATTTTTCAAAAATAATTTTCTAAATATAATTATTTTAATATTTAATTAAAATAATAATTTATTATCAAAACCAGTTTTAAAACATTCATTAACTTATTTTCAAATATAGGTATACCGTACTTCCAACTTGAATATTATTTTTATACCACCATAGGTGATGTTACTATTCATTAGGGTATATCACTATTTATAATTGTATGTTACTATTCATTAGGGTAGGTTACTATTCACCAAAAATTATGTTTTCCTTATTGGACTCCAAATAACTTACTGATTACAACCGAGTATGACGGATTTTCAAAATTCCAGACACAGAAGTGACAAAATTATGTTTAAAGGACACTTATCACTTATTAGTTCATTCTGTTGTGTTTTCATGTGATTTTATGACATACTTATGAGAAGTTAATTTCCATTGAAAAACATTGGGTCATTACATTCTTCCCCCCTTATGAAATTTCTCCCTTGAAATTTCATTTTACATTTTAAGCCAAAAATAGGTGTGGGTACTTTTCCTTCATTGCTTCCTCTAGTTCCCATGTTGATTCTTCTTACTTATGGTTTCTCCATAGTACCTTGACCAGATGAGTAGTCTTGTTGCGTAGAACTTTGTCTCTATGATCCAAGATCTTCACTGGCTGCTCCTCGTAAGAGAGATCATCTTCCAGCTGCACCACCTCTGAGTTTAGTAAATGTGAGGGATCAGGTACGTACTTCCTCAAGAGTGATACGTGAAAAACATCATGATATTGATCCATATTAAGTGGAAGTTCAAGCCGATAGACCACGGCTCCTATGCGGTCAAGGATCTCAAAGGAGCCAATATACCTTTGTCTTAACTTCCCTTTCTTCCCAAATCACATGACTCTCTTCCATGGATATATTTGAAGGAAGACTTTATCTCTAACGTCAAACTCCAAGTCCCTTAGATGGTTGTCAGCATAGCTCTTTTTCCGACTTTGAGCAGCTTTGATGTGTTTCTGGATGACTTGATCCTTCTTTGTCATCTCTTGAACAAGATTGGGTACAAGTAGCTTTCTTTCTCCAACTTCATCCCAATAGGTTGGAGTTCTACATAGCTTTCCATACATAGCTTCATATAGAGCCATCTGAATACTTGAGTGGAAGCTATTGTTGTATGAGAACTCAACCAATGGGAGATTTTGATCCCATTAACCTTTGAATTCTAGAGAGTAGGCTCTAAGCATATCTTTAAGCGTCTGAATAGTTCTTTCAGACTGGCCATCAGTTTGGGGGTGATAGGCTGTGCTGAAACTTAATTCAGTAATCAATGAATGTTGAAGGCTCCTCCAGAATTTAGATGTGAACCTTGGATCATGGTCAGATACAATTGAGAGTGGAACACCGTGTAGTCTCACCACTTCCTTCACATATATCTTTGAAAGTTGTTCAAGCAAGAGATCTTCCCTAATAACAATTAAATGGGATGTCTTGGTGAGTCGGTCAACCACAACCCATATCGCATTATTTCCCTTCGACGTCTTCAGGAGACCCGTGACAAAGTCCATAGTAAAAATTTTCCATTTCCACATGGGTATAGGCAATGGTTGCATCATACCTTTGGACTTTTGTCACTCATCTTTAACTTACTGACATACCAAGAACCTTGATATATATTCCTCAATCTTCTTCTTCATGTTATCCCACTAGAAGTGTTCTCGGAGATCACAGTACATTTTGGTACTCCTGGGATGGATAGAGAAGGTCAAGCTATGTGCATTATTCAATAGATCCTTCTTTATATCTGGATCAGATGGTATAGATAATCGTGTCCCAAATCTTACAAATCCTTCCTCATCAATTTTGAAATTAGAGGATTTCCCATTTTTAATAGCTTCCACCCTTTTATGAATTTCCACATCCTTTCTTTGAGCATCCTTTATTTTCTCCAAGATATATGGTTGATAAATCATTTGATAAAGGATTTATGATGTTCCTCCCTTGATTATTTCCATGTCTATCCTTTTTAAATCTAATAAGATCGGATCCTTTTCAATTCTCATCATTAATAAAGATGCATGATCCTTTCTACTTAGAGCATCTACCACCTTGTTTGCCTTACCCAGATGGTAGTGGATTGAGCAGTCATAATCCTTGATGAGATCTATCCATCTTCTCTGGTGCATATTAATCTCTTTCTACGTAAATATATATTTGAGACTCTTGTGGTCAGTATATATCTCACATTTTTTCCCATAGAGATAATGTCGCCAGATTTTCAACACAAAAATCACAACCGCTAACTCCAGATCATATGTGGGATAGTTTTGCTCATGGATTTTCAGTTGCCTTGAGGCATAGGCTTTCACTTTATCATTTTTCATTAGTACACAACCTAATCCTTTCTTAGAAGCATCACTATACACCACAAAGAGTTCTCTACTTGAAGGGAGTGTGAGTATCGGCGTAGTGATAAGCCTCTTTTTCAACTCCTTGAAACAGTCTTCACATTCTTGTGTCCAAACGAACTTTACTCCCTTCTATGTCAGCTAGGTCATTGGGTTTGACAATCGTGAAAAGTTCTTCATGAATCGTCGATAATACCCAGCTAGACCTAAAAATCTGCGAATCTCCGTTACAGAAGTTGGCCTTGGCCACTCTTCAATTGCCTTTGTCTTGGAAGGGTCCACAGATATCCCTTTCCTGGTGATAACATGCCCCAATAATGATACTTCCTCCATCCATAACTCACATTTACTATACTTTGCATACACCTTCTCCCTTTGCAAAGTCTTTAAGACAGTTTCCAAATGCTCTTCATTTTCCTCCTTACTCTTGGAGTATATTAGAATATCATCAATAAAGACCACCACAAATTTTTTGAGGTAATATCTAAAGACTCTATTCATTAAATCCATGAAACATTCTAGAGAATTAGTGAGTCCGAAGGGAATCACTATGAACTCATAGTGTCCATACCTCGTTCAAAAGGCAGTCTTGGGAATATCTTCCTTCCTCACCTTTAGTTGGTGATATCCCGACCGAAGGTCCGCCTTAGAAAAATAACTGGCCCCACGAAGCTGATCGAACAAGTCATATATCTGTGGAAGGGGATACTTGTTCTTTATAGTGATTTTATTGAGCTCATAATAATCAATTCAAAGGCACATTGATCCATACTTCTTCTTGACGAAGAGGACTGGCGCACCCCACGGTGAAGCACTCGGCCATATAAAACCCTTCTCTATATTCTCCTATAACTGCTTCTTTAGCTCTTCTAACTCTACGGTGGCCATTTTGTAAGATGTCTTTGAGATTGGCAGAGATCCAGGGATAAATTCAATTGAGAACTGAACCTATCGGTCAGGAGGAAGACCAGGAAACTCTTCGAGTAATACATCAGTGTAATCCCTCACGATGGGCATGTCTTCAAGAATGATTTCATCCTTTGTCCCAATCATTTGAGCTAGATATGCTTTCTCACAAGGAAGCAGTATCCAAACTTGAGGCGAAGATTCTAAAGGAGACTCATCTTCTTCCTTACACTTGTAAAGAATCATAGGATGCTTAGGCATGTGAAAAGTGATCTCCCTTTCCTGAAAATTGATGTTGGCCTTGTACAAAGATAGTCAATCCATGCCCAAGATAGCGTTTAACTCTACTAAAGGAAGTATAACAAGATTTTCTGGGAGGTTCAGTCCACAAACATTAACCAGGGAGGAGTTATAAACCATGGATGCAATAATTTCCCCATTCGTTGTTCTCACAGATAACTTTTCCTCCAAATTTTGAGGTGGTGTTTGAATAGGTCTACTAAACTTGCAAGATATGAAAGAATGTGTAGAACCAAAATCAAATAGTATGTTCACTATTATTGAATGAATAACAAGCATACCTATCACCACATCGTTTTTCGGCTCCACCTCAGTAATAGTGATAGCATAAGCCCTTCTTTGTTGCCTTGGAGGTTGTTTCTGATTGCCTCCGACAACCCTCGGCTTAGGGAAATTGTTTGCATAATTCCCAAGCTCCTTGTAGTTATAACACTGCATTGTAGGCTGAGTGTTGATCTGAACCTTCCTTTACTCTTCAACATTAGCGGGATTTTTCATATCCCTTTGGCAGTTCTTGGCTAGATGACCAAACTTTCCACATTTGAATCAATTCTTGGTTCCCTTGATACAGTCACCAAGATGCTTCTTCCCACAATTTTTGCAAAGGAGAAAGTGAGGATTCTTTTCATCATGGGATTTGTTTGATGAACCACCCATATTGTTCTCTATTTTATGCTTCTTTTCACTAGGCCCATGAGACCACTGAGAGTCTCCAATATCCATTTCAACCTTGAGGGCACAATGGACAATCCTTTCATAGCTGTCGAAGTCTCAAATCGCCAACAATTTTCATAGACTCGTCTTTAGTCCGCTAAATAAGTGATCCACCTTGCTTTCGGTGTTCATGACAAAGCTAGAGGCGTACCTTGCATACCTTGTAAAGTTCACTTCATACACCCCGATGGACTCATCTTCCTTATGCTTGAGTCCAAGGAACTCTCTTTCCATCTTGAGACAGAGGGTTCGAGGAAAATATTTGTTGAAAAACATCCTCTTGAATTCCTCCCATTCTATGGAATCAATTTCCTCTTGGGACTTCATATTCTTGATCAGTTCCCACCACTGATCAGCTTCCCCATCAAAATGATAGATTATCAGTACATATTTCTATTCTTCCAAGCACAAGAGGATAGAGAAAATATTTTCAATGGAGTTAATCCATTGTTCTATGAGGAGGGGATTAGAAGACCCACTAAACATGGGAGGCCTTTTCCGCATGAAGGATTCTACGACAACTTGTTATTTCCTTGGAGGAGGGGGATGTTCCACCTGATTCAAGTTATTATTTACAACTTGATCCATCTGAGAAAGTACTTCCATGATGTTTTGATCACCCACTTCCATCACATCAGGCATGTCATTAGGGAAATCATCACATTGCGTATCACATTGGTTGTTGGAACATGTTCTTCTATTTCCCGCCATTAACTAAGAAAAAGAACGTATAATTAGAGGTCTTGACTACTTAGTTATTGAGCATAAAAAGAAACTTTGAACATAAAAGTATGAACTTATAAAGAATAAGTACATCCTAACTTGTGATTCCTTAGGTTTATATCCAGGTTATCCTTGATCTATTTCTTAACTTATATTCTTATGGGCTTTTTTCCCTTAATAATGGTTTGTACTAAGCTTATGAATCTACCAAAGAATATCCCCTAGGAGTATCATAACCAAGAGTGCAGCAAGGCCCATTATCATACACCAGTTCCCATTTGAGTCTCGCTCAAAGCGGTGTTTTTGGGTTTTACCCCTAAATACATTTGTGCCAGAGCTGCCTTTACCTGCTCGTATCCAGATAGGGATGTATTTTCTTGATAAACCACTTACTCTATACTCACCAAAATTTAGGAATGTTTTCTTATACTTAGTCCCATCCTTAAGGTTCTCACTAAGGTGCTCTATTCCTAATATCCAAAAAAACTAGACCATCCTTTGATACCAACTATAGCAACCTGAGCCTTTTACGTAAAACATTTCATGATTTTAATCATAATTAATCATTAGAGTATAATCCAAGGATCGTTAAGTCTAGTGTATTGGAATACTTGGTACATATAACATAAAACATGGGGAAAAACTTCTTTATTTAATATTCATAAAGAGCTTCTAACTTCCTTTGAGCCCTCACATCTACATAGGGTACCCTGGGGAACACATGAACAAAGAGATGAGCTAAAAATCCCACTAAGGGAATGAACATAAAGATACATCTCACGCACATGAGTTAGGAGGCATGACATAATGATATCCAAAGCATGAACATATAAAATCATTTAATATAATCATGGGATCATATAAACATGGAATCATATAAATGTTCCAGAATCATAAATCATATCTTTTGTATGGGTCAAGGCTAACTGCCAATCCCGTTTCCAATTTTAGTACGGGTCAAGGCTAACCGCCAATCCCATTTCACATCGCATCTCATGAGACTTAACCTTAACCAATGCATTGGAGTGCTATCTGGGCGCACCCATATCAACATTTTCATGAGTATTATTGCCACATAAATATTCTTACCACATATACAATCATGCATAATCAACCATACACAAACATAAGGGTGCCCAGGGAAAGAATTGGGTACCACAATCATGACATAAATCATAAACAATGGGTGTATCATGAAAGTGTCCATGTAAGGAACGAATTAGAAAATACATGGACGTTAATAGGGTAAAAGAGGAATATAACATGGTAAGTGGTGTCAAACATAAGTGATGACATATGAGAAATGTATTTTAGAAACATTATCATTAAAATATTTTTGTGCGGTTTTAAGGAAAATACTATAGAGATTTTAAAATAGTAAAGAAGAAATTATTTTACATAAAACCAGAACTGAACCAAGAAGGTTTTCATAATAAAAATAAATAATTTACAAATATAATGGTGTCTTAAAACAGAATATGTAGTTCACTTGAAATTAGGTAAAATTTCGGGAAGTTCCTTAAAAACGATTGTGCTTATTGGGAAGTATCAAAGAGAGATTCACTTAAAATAGTGTATATGTCCATAAGAGAATGAGATATGGATCATGGAACATTAGTTTGGAGCATATAGACATAATTTTTAAGTTCTAAATAAAATAAAAGACAACAACATTTTGGTAAAAAGAAAGATAGAGAAACCCGAAGGAATAAAGGAAGTTCGGGTAGAATCCATCATGGTTTATTAGCATGGTATCAGGTGTAACTAAGAGGGCTTGATGAGAGAGATAAGGGGATTCTCATCACTTATAAAACATTAGTACAGTATGTTAAAGGTGTATAAATGTACCCCATCACTTGGTATTACACAAAAAGGTATAGCATAGAGAACAATCTTGATTAAGAGTAAAAAGGGTAGGATCCCTTACCTTAAATCTGTTGGTATTCTCCACTTGTTATTAACGTCCTGAATAAACAAATTAGGATTATTAATTAAAAATTCCATAACCTATTCTATATTCAATTTATTTATTATAACCCTTTTTAGTTCATTAAAATCCTTTTTTATTAGTTACAAGGTTCAATTTCATTGTTCGGGATCCTTTGTTTACTTGGCTTTAAAAGATCGGTTCAATTATATTCAAGTTTGGATTATAAGTAAGGTGAAAGTGGTTGTCCAGAATTGAAGTTATATTCTTTAGTTCATATCTAGTAGATTTAATGGTGTTAATTTTAATTAGGTTACTTAAATTGAAGTTTAATTATTATATATATAACCATAGTGATAACCGTTTTTGTTAATCGGTGGATTTGATTACAAAGAATGTGTTTTTCTTTATAACTTAATTATATTTGTACCAAAGGATTACAGAACCAAAAATAAGGATTTATTACATATAATAATTTGGTTCAACCATAACACAAATGGTTTCATGACCATAATTAAATATAATAATAGAAATTGATAAATCTTTGTCCTTGAATGTGCTAAATTAGCACACTCAAACGGTGCTTTCATTTCTTTCTAATAAAAGGGGTGGGGAAAGGAGAGAAGATAATTAAATATACCACTATCATAAAGAAATTCCAGTACATGTATGTTACTGGATTTATCATACTATTATGGTGAAGGGAGGTGAGGAAAGAAATAAAAAAGAAAAGAACTTAAAAGAAAAGAAGAAATTGGGAAGAGGAATTTACCTCTTGAGACTTCCTCCTTTGAGAACCTCTTAAGGGGAGAGGTTTTGGTATTTTGAGGAGACTGAGAGCTTTTGGACGTGGGGGAGGACCTTGGGGAGAGATTTGGGCCGAATAATGGCAAGGCACAAGGCTTGAGAGGAGTAGAGAGAAGAGGGAGTGAAGGGGGGTTTTATAGTGGAGGAGAGGAGGGATTCCATAATATTATAATACTTAATTTATTATTTCTTCCCAAGATAAGTAATATTAAGTATTCCATGATCAAGAATAGTAAATGATATATATGGTAAATTACCATATTTTACTATTCTTCAAAATTTCAAGTATTTCAGAAAAATCCCAAAATTTCACCCTGACCATTTTTTAACGTGTAGAATCCAAAAATGAAGTCCATTTTTCAAAAATAATTTTCTAAATATGATTTTTTTAATATTTAATTAAAATAATAATTTATTATCAAAACTAGTTTTAAAACATTCATTAACTTATTCTGAAATATATGTATATCATACTTCCAACTTGAATATTATTTTAAAACAACTATAGGGGAGGTTACTATTCATTAGGGTATATCACTATTCATAAGGGTATGTTACTATTCATTAGGGAAGGTTACTATTCACCAAAAATTAATTTTTCCTTATCAGACTCCAAATAACTTACTGATTACAACCATGTATGACGGATTTTCAAAATTCCAAACACAAAAGTGATGAACTTATGTTTAAAGGACACTTAGCACTTAGTGGTTTATTATGTTGTGTTTTTATGTGATTTTATGAAATACTTATGAGAGGGTAATTTCCATTGAAAAACATTGGGTCGTTAGAGAATATGTAATATTTCAATTTTTTAAAAACATTCATCAATAGAGATTTGTTTAATTTATTGAGAAAAAATAGTGTTTGTACGTAGAAAATATGTTTCTTAGAAAAGGAATTTATTTATTTTCAAATGGTTCTTACTTTCATTTCAAGATAATTAATAATAAAAGGATTCATTTTATATACATTTTTAAAACATATTTACATAATTTTGTTAATATTATTTTTAATTTCCATTCCAACGGCTAGGTGGTAACAAAAAAATTTTAATAACAACATTAATAGTATATTATAGTTCAGTAAATCTTTGTCTTGCATGTAACACAAGTTATCTAAATAACTCATCATTGTGTGTAACATAATACAAACATAGTGTTCCATGTACCTCAAGCTAATCTAAGTGTTTCATGTAGTGTAATATTAACTTTGTGGTGTGTATAACACAATCCAAACTAAGTGATTTTATATAACAAAATCTATATTTTGTGTTGTATGAAATGAAAAATATCAAAAATATTAAATTAATTAAAAAAATCACAAAATATAGGGGTGTTACAAAACTCATGAAATGACCACTTATTTTTGAATCTCATGTCATGATATAATTCCTTAAATTTAAATCACTTACCTGAGAGGCCTCTGGACCCATTTTGACATTTTCACTATAATTCCCTCATTTATAGAGATAACTAAGTTATGATTTAATAATAAAAACTTGTTGAGTGTTCTAGTAAAACCATGGAGCATTAGGTACCTTGTGTTTTAATTGATTGGGGAATTATTTTGAATAAAAATACCCTTTTACAAAGAACTCTATTTATGTCCTACCTTGGTATTTAAACCATATAGCCCATAACAACCATGAATAAACTTAATAAAAAAGAACATTATAATCCAAAAAATCCTTATCCACCTTGATCTATAAGTTAATGAATTATATTTGTTGAATTTAAGTATAGGGGAGGAGTTTTTTTTTCTAAAATGAAGTTGTATGACCACTGGAAACTACTATTTATGACTGTTCTAGGGGTACTGCTGGTAAGAATTGCTAAATTTTTTGGGAGAAAGTCCCTTGAAAGAATAATAATAAAATAAAAATAGCTCCCAAGATAGGATGAGGACGTTCACACACCTACTCAATAATCAAAAGTACACATCTTCCTTTAAGATCATATCAAATCAGAATGTCAAAAAAGAAAAAAATTTAAATTTGATAAAGGAAACAAAAATAAGAGATTTTTACTACTATTAAAGTGTTTATGTGTGAACTATCCTTTCAAAAATTATAGGGGTGGATCTGAATTAAGGAAGTAAGGAAAAAATATGAGTTGCGTCAAGATTTTTTGATCAGTCTACTGAATCTATACTATATTACTACTGACTTGAGGGAGTAAAAATCAAGATATGAAGTTTTAGTGAGATCTAAAATATTATTAAAATTTGTTCATGGAATTTAACTACTATTTGAAGAGAAAAATATGCCTCTATTTACCTCCAAAATACAATCCTGTACAAAATTCTAAATTTTAAAAATGTAAATAATTTTTCTACAAAAGGAGGAAAAAGGGAAAAATATGGTTTCTACCGATATGTTGAAGTTTATAATTCCTATGAAAATCAATAGGTGTTTATAGATCAGGTTTTTTAAGGGGGGTGAGAATTCCATTCTTGAAGGAAACATAAAATCACTGATTATTCTTTAAAATATAGTCAAAATTCTTATCCTACCTTATAATTATCTCACATTAAAACCTACCAACCCTTAAGCTAAAAAAACCTTAAAAATTCCTCATAATATGCATAAATGATTGACTCGTTGGGTGGAAATATATAAATTCATCAAGCCTCTCATGACCATCTCATGATGTTGGAATTAAAAAAAACTTTTCTTTAAATTAATACTTGAGTGAAGAATGAAATATTTCTAAAAATGTAGGTATAAATGGTCATGGGAGGATGTAATAAGTGGAAATAAATTATATGAACTTAATGAAGAAAATATAACTAAGAACATTATGGAGTCATGAAAATATTTAGAAACATGTTTCTAAAAAAATAACTCATATTGGATTGTAATTTTAATTTTTATTGGATAATATTTTTTAGGATCACTTATCTGGGAGTCCAAGGATTATGTGTGGGGGAATATACATAGGAAAAAATTATTATATTTTAATTCATTTCATTCCTCTATATTTATCAATTCATTGAGTTATAAGGAGTTTTAAAATTTAGATATCAATTCATTAGATTTTGTGAATATTTTTTAAAATGGAAAAATTATGAATTAGATTATTTATTTAATTTATAGATTAAATGGATGGTTAGATTTTGATTCTCATTTATTTTTATGTTTTTAAGGTTAAGAATTATGGTTACAATTGTGAAGTGAAATTTGATTAAGTATTACTTAAGAAGATTAAATACTGAGTTCGTAACTATAATTTTGACTCCTAAATAAATAATTGTAAAAGGAATTATGAATTTAAAAGGGTCATGTGGCACTTCTGAAGGGTAAAAATGGACTTTATAAGAGTCAAAAGGGACTATGGAATAGTAAAGACCAACTTTAAAAGAGTCATGGGTGACTTCATAAGAGTAAAACTAGACCTTGTAAGAGTCATAAGGGACTTTAGAAGAGTAAATGTTGACTTCAGAAGAGTCCTAGGTGAATTTGGAAGATTAAATACAAGTTCATAAGAGTAAAATTTCACTTTGGAAGAGTCCCCTATTTATATAATTTCTATCATCAAGAGGAATCACAGGGAAACTTCAGAAGAGTACAACCCAAAATCCATGAGGTTAATCAAATATGTAATATTAATCTATGGTTTCCACATCATCATTCATGAAAATCAGTCATAGGTAACCACATGGATTTTAAAAAATAATATAATTCATAATATATTATTAATAATCCAATCAAAACAAATAATAATAAAGCTATAGATTTTGTGTGAGAATGTACTATGACCCATGAAGTATATTCTAAGGAATAATGAAACATTAAAAATTAAATGAGAAAGTATCACAATGATTTTATAGTCCAATGAAGAATGAAAAGATGATCCTTTAATAAGAAGAGAGGTTTGAAGGAGGAGATTATTTGGTGTACATTATTAATGTTGTTTTCATGCTTTCTTTGTTTAATTTTATCCATTATTCAGTTTTCTAATGCTTTATCCTCTCTATTTCACCACTTTTATCCCTCACATGGAGGTTTAAAACCTTGAGTGGTCAGGGAAGGGAAGGTAGTTCAGTTTTAATACTTGAGTTTTTGAACATCAATGAATAAAGCTCTTACTTTTGTTAACATATTATGATGTTTAGTGGAATTTTATATTTTTGAATGCGATTGTGTTTGATTAATTTATATTCATAGAATGTTTTCTTTGGTCACTAATCATTTAACTCCCTCCACTTATTATAGTTTGTATATTATGGAATAGTCTATGCTAAGTGGTGAATTTTTTGGTGATTTTTGACATGTGGATGAAGGCAGTGGAATTCCCTTGAATCTCTTAGGAACATCAAAACATGATTGGGTATTGCCTGAGTTATTTAAGAGTTTTTCATTATTTTGTGTCATTTCCACCTCTTAAATCATATATGTAGAAGGAAAGACCAATTATATATTTATATTAAGTTAATCTCCACCAAATTCATTCAACCAAGGGTGATAGGGGAAGTTATTTTAGAACCTATTATTCATCGGTTAATTAGAAGAGGGGTAAAGTATTTAAAGACTGTGATAGAATTATAATGTGATAACCAACCCAAAACCATAAAAAAAATTCTATTGATTTCATACTCTAGTTTTAAATCACTTCCTAGATCTTTTAAAATATAAAACAATTCAAAACACCCCTTTTTCTAACTGTAAAGTGACAATTGAAATTGTGCACCCCTCTCTGGAGACAACCCTAGGTTTCCACTACACTAAATTATTATCCTAGATTTTAATATATTTTGTACACCCATTATATTATTATCAGTAATCATAGTAAATATATTCTTGATGTCTCTTTTTTGTTTATTATTTATATGGATCCAAAGTTTTAAAATAAATATTAAAATATATATACTTTTAAGATGATAGATAGTCTAAATAGGATCTATGAATAACATTTTATACATGAAAGATATGATGTTTAAAAAGTTATCTTTTGGTGTAATATGGTTGATTGTACTTCCTTATCCAATCTAATACTCAATATTATTTGTCATTTTAATGACATGAAGTAGTTAGGGTAACCTTTAAGACTTGATCTGGCTACAGACTTCATTCTTCAATCGCTTCCCAAATGGTTTTGATGGTTTATTGTAAATTATAATATGAATGAATTTAACAAAAGTTTAACTAATCTCCTCAATATGTTAAGGATATATAAGTAGGACATTAAATTTTAAAGATCGAGTGTTGTGTTGATAGTATAAATGGGTAAAATTTCATATCGAAAGAAGAAATCATCCATTAGAAAATCCAAAAATGTTTATCCATGTATCTAGTCGAAGTTTATGAAACCCATGGGAGGATTCAGGAAGAAATGGAATTTGTTCCATTATGGAAAAATTGGTCATTGGATGAGTATGTACTCAAAGTATTTTAAGTGTCAAAATAAACCTATTGGAGACTCCACATCAGGTTTAATGTTATAGAAATAAATTCTTATATTTGAAGGGTATATAATATAAACTCTATGTTTTACAAGTGTTGTAAATATATAATATTCAAAATTAATAGATAATTGATGAATATAGCTTAAATTATGAATTCAAGGGATAGAGGAAGGGTTTTTTATATCGAGGAGCTAAATGCAATGGATCAATTTAAATATCTAATGGATTATAGTTAAGGATGTGTATTATCATATTGTTTTTCATTTTTTGTGATAATATGTTTTATTGTAAACATTAGTAGTTATAAATAATGGATATGATGTTTTTGATGCACATGATTTATGATTGATCCAATTCCACAACATGCTTGAAAATAAGATAAGAACAAAAGGTGTTTTATCTAGGGTAAAAGAGTTTATCCAAGATATTTCTTAAAATATGATGAATAAATATTCCACCACACATCAGTGACATATGTTAAATAATAAAGTCTTCTTTTCAGAAAATTTCTCCAAACACATAGAATATCATATGAGATATTTTGGTTAATAGTTTATTTGTTAAATATTCCCACGAAGAGTAAATAAGTGTTATTTCCTAAACATAAAGGAGTTTTTGTATCTTATCATGATATTCTAAAGAATAATATAGTTTATAAGAAGATATTCGGAGAAAGTTTTGATTTAGAGAAGTTAAAATTTTAACAAATGAAATATTATACCAATAAATATTCAAAGTGAATTTAACTTTATATCCTATGAGAGTTTAGGGTATGTTAGTAAGTAAATAATATAAAGTTGAATTTTTTTACCATGATGATTTCAAATACAAGTTACAAATATGTTCCAACTATGATAATGATGAGCTCAAAAAGATTTATAAGTATAAAATAGAATTCATTAACATTATAACATTGGATATTGTGAAGTAAATGATTTAATATACATTCAATGCATTGAACACTGGTAATATGATTCCTTAGTATCACCATTATAAAACAATATTTCATCATAAATTTTACCCACTAAAATATTTTATTGGGAGGTTTTTTATCAAATGGTCGCATAGAGATGTGGTAGAAATTACATCAAGATGTAATAATTTTAACAAAACCTAAAATGTAACAAACATATGGAAATATGTCAATCCTTCATATGATATATGGGACTGAATATTGTGTATGGTTTTGTTAGTGTTCTCAAATTAGTTTAATAATATGAATTGTATCATGTTATATAAAGGAAGACTCTATTTTATAATTAGTCTATGTTAACTACAATTGACACATAAAGTCAAATTATAATTAACCTCCAAAAGTATGACTTTTTGTTATCCCTAAATGATGTTTTACAAAGATTATTATATGCTACTTGAGAAAATTTCTATGACCACGGGTGGAAATTTTGGTCATAGATCCGATGAATGTGGTCATAGCCTATGACCATGATCAATCAGTTTATGGGGGTTATTAATATCACAATAAACCCAAGGTCTATTTCCATGAGCACTTTCACCCATGGGAATAGGTCTATCACTATGGTTGGTTCCTGTGTCGATAGTCTCAGGGCTATAGGCACCACCCATGTCTATAGTTCCTGAGTTTTTTTTAAAAAACATCAAGTTTTAATTTGGGAACCACTTCCTTATACTACAACGACTTCTACCACTACACTACACCACTTTTTATATAAATACATATATATCACTACTCATATATATATATATATATAATAAAATATTTATTATATAATATAATTTTATCAGAAAGGTTACCGGTGGTGGTAGCGGGTCCCTTGCAGAGCATATTACCATGATCCATGTGGCCCATGGAAGTAGGGGTCCCTCGCTATACCTAGTGCCATAGGTAAGGATTTCTATGGTATTAGGGGTCCCCATGGGAGACTATTTCCATGGGAAATATAGATAGTGGTGGTAGGGGGTCCCTTAGGGGTCTTATTTCCACATACAAGGTGTATTGTTGTGGTAAGGGGTCTCCAGGGGGACCTATGGCCATGAGAATGGTGAATCATGGAGGTAGGATATCTCACAACAGAATATGTGTCTATATCTCCCATCATGGAAGGGGATCCCCTAGCAATACATATGTCCATGAGCATTATGGTCCATCACTATAGGGTTGTTTCATTCTTTTCTCATGATTTTCCTACATTGTTCCCACATCCACATCGCCATTCACATATTGGCCTACATTCACAAGACACTTTTCCTGTCATCATAGGTTGTTATACAGCAATGGTTAATGTAGAATGTGGATATAGTGATCCTTATTTCCACAATCAATTTCTTCTCATGTCCATATATTGACCTATGACCATAGTTCCATAGATTGTGGCTATAGAATTGTGGTTGTAGGGAAACTATCTAGTAGTGATAGGTTGTGATGAAATATTAAGGTTAACATGAATATGATTTTATATAGTGATACAAAATATGCTCATAAGGAAAAAAACAAGTTTTTTTCTCGATGTCCCATGAATTACACCACATGGAGTTTCATACACTATGTATTTGGTATAGAGGGGTTGCATGTTTCATATTTGAATTTCCCCATTACCTAAGGTTAGAAATATATCTAGCATGAGAACCTTCATATTTTGATACCTTTATTACTCCACCCTTGAGGCTGAGCTAATCATGGGGTGGTTTGGTATGTTGTGGACCATTCCATTGGTTAAGGATTTTCCAAGATAGGATTTATACTCTTGTATGATAAATAAGACATTTTTTCCTAAATTGAGATGAAATGAAGGAGTGTACAGTCATACCTAGATAAGTGATATATTATGTGATTGTATATTGTATTAGGGCATGTGACATACTTGTAACACCCCATCTCTGGGTCAATTGGAAGTTCCCAAACTAAATTCATTTATGAAACCTCAAGCACACCTCCCTATATGCTAGAAGATTACAATTAACAATAAGGGGCTAATTTGTTTCCATAGGGAGACTATACCCTCATATTTGAGTGCTAAAATAGAAGAAAATAATCTAAATATCATACATGACATGATAATTAGAGTACACATAATAAATAAATAACAACCATGCTATAAAAAAATGTGAATGAAGCATACGGTTATACATCCCAAATAGAATGACCACCAGACCAATAATATATACAATATAAAAAAAAATACAAGGTGGATCTACTACCATCCATGAGCCTTATCGCATCCATCTCATGACTCTATCCAAGATATCTAGTTGAAAGATCATAAAACACCATATCTCTTCCCTACTTGAACCTATAAATAATGAAGTCTAGTTAGGTATCCAAGTGTCATGGCTGCTCGGACGGGCTGGGATTAAAACTCGGTAGGGAACCACCAATAAGGTTCCTAATATAATTAGAAAATATAGTGTATGAATTATTGATAGTATTTGAAATAAACATATAGTTCATAAGCATAAATAAAATAACCATAGTTGATCATTGGGTTCTAAGGTGACACGTGAGAGAAACCAAACCACATTCAGATAGTTTTTTAGTGTCTTTGAGTATATAACATACCATTCCAAGGTTTGGGTTAATTCCCACCCATAATGTCATTATGAATATATATGATCACTCAGAGGGTAGATCATCCCACCCTGATCATGTCATAATACACTTGGCATGTACCAAGTGTGAAAATAGGATCCTAATAAGTGTCATTAGCATCCCATAAAGTAGTATACATAAACATCACATTCTAAGAATTATCCTATGTATCTCATATGGTAGTAAGTACAAGCATACAATCCCATGAAGTATCTCAGGATTCCTATATAGTAGTAGGTAAAAAATCACCAGATCCTATGTAATAATCTATTCATCCCATAAGTCATAAGGCATAAATATAGATCCCAAGAAGTATCATAGCATACCATAGCCATTAGGTATAAACATCAGATCTTAATATGTATCCTAAGAATCTCATCCATAAAAAAAATGATGGTAGTGTATCCCTCTCGTAACACCTTATGTATTTAATAATAAACCTGGGTTGGCTAAACACATGAAACCATTACACAATTCCAAGTTTAGTGTATAAGGCGCAGAACATATCGTCGTAACCATTGTAACAATGAGATCCCACCATAAACTCTTAGGTTATAAGGTGGAAATTGAGATGAAGAATCTCTACCCATCTACACTAACCATCTCTAGGGATAATCATAACACTAGATCATCCACCACGGTCCCCTAGGTTTAATCATATTCTAGAAACCCTACACATGATTCTTTATCACATTCTCATCTATTGGTCCAATCCCTTCACTCAAAGGGAATCATATCCCTCAAAATTATCATAGCCATATTATATCCCCACATACCTCATAAGTAATCCACACTGACATCACTCTACATAGATGGTATAATGCTCATATCACTTCCCAAGTCATCTTAGGTCAGTACACTCACCCAACCCACCACAAATCTACCTAGTACATTCCCACCCAACTACTCACATGCTAGTGGGGGTGGAACACTCACCCTACTCTCTAATCAACTAGCCAAAAGGTTCTAAGGCATCTCATAGTTCTTCCATGTCATATTTGTTCCAATCATTCTCAATCCATCACTCTCCTCTAAAAGGAGAGGTCTAATGGAACCTATAACAAGGTCCAACATGATCTACCCATTTTATTTATACACCTCATGGAATTTAAGTATCCCTCAATATTCTTTATGAACCAAGCCGTTGGCGACTGTGTCATCCAACCAGTGTTCAATGGGTTGATCATGGACCTTAAAACTTTGTTCATTTCATGGGAGTTTAATAAAACAATTCATTTTCTTTAAAATAGAGGGTTAATCACCCTTAAGTGGTGATACCACATCTCACATTTTTATATCAAATCTGATAACCCTAAGGCATGTTGAGGATCGATCTACCTAATATGAAGTTACTTCCTTTTAAGAAATCCCAAATACTCTCACCCAAGCTCCCCTAAGTCCCCCTCAATCTCATATAAACTCTAAAGCCTCTATCTCAATCCACATGTCATGGTTCATTAATTATAAAAAATTATGATTAATTATTTAAATTTAAATAAAAAGTCATAATCACCTAAAACCTCATCGAGCCACCTCTTTACATCGAAACTACAAGAAAACACCCATAGAAAGTCTATGACATACCCCCAACACCATCTCAGGAAAAAACCCTATCACATGAAACCTGATTAATCATCAATTTTTTTGTTCAGATAATAGATAAATCATATGGTGGGGGGATATATCTTAAAATTTATTTTAATATTGAGTTTCCTAAAATACTAATTGACGATCATGCACCTAAAATTTATAATTAATTTATTTAATATCGGAAGAAATGAATACCTTGGATTAGTATCTTTCTTATATGTGTTTGTTGATCATCTGACCTTTCATATTTCCTTTGTTTTGTTGTGAGGTTCCACGGATATAATCCATTTAACATTGATCCACACAGGCTCCTTTGATCTCTAAGAAATGCCAATCGATCTCTGGGTGTTAGCGCGGTGAATTGATTGCCTTGTGTTGTTTGTGATGATCTATTTTCCTTTGGTATTATAGGAATCTCTTTTGAATTTTCTATTCTTGAGAGTGATAGAGAAGGAGGATTCAAGAGAGAATTTGTTCTTCATGACAATTAACTAGTTTCGATTTTGGATACAATACACAATAGATTTAACTGTATATTTATAGAGCTATGTTTAGGTTAAAATATTATTTAATTTCATGTTGTCCCTTAAATAATATTATAATATTTAATAAACCCCATTCCACATAATAATATTATTATTATTATTATATTATGATGTGCGCCAACTTGCATAATAACAAATATTATTTAACCAACTTGTTAATTAATATTCACCACCGAACATGGTCTGGGTTTGTTCGAACTCCTCTAACATTTATTAAACACCAGAATAAATATTTAATTTAAATATTTCATTCATAAATGAACATTTACAATAAATAAAACATGAATGAAATTATCTCTCAGTCTTGATAATAATATTTATTTAATTAATTAAATTCAAATAGAATTTAATTGAGAACATCGAAAACACTTAGTGTGTGACCCTATGAGATTCTTTATCATTGGCATTCAGCAGTCTTTCCAAATGTAACACCCCGAGATTTTATGAAAAATATTATTTTAATTTCATTAATGTCTTGTGTTTTATTCTACACCAAGATTACCTTGCACTATACGCAACACCGTATTAGCTTGCAGTATACGCAACACTATTCTTGGACCATGTTACATACAATTTCGATAATAGTTATTCTACGCAACATTGAGTATATATAAATATATATATATATATATTAAATGTATAAATGAAATATGGTTGGATTCTGTTATACGAAACAACGAAGGATTCTTTCACAACACGCAACCCTGACTTGGCTTGCATTACACGCAATCGCGACCTTCCTCGATAGCGTGTGTTGTACGCAATACCGGGTTTTAATAAACAATGATATATTATTATAATATTGTCATGAACTAGCCGTTATGAATAGTATTAACTAAATTTTGAATTTTATAACATTATTATTCATCTTACACATTTTCTAGAACATGGTATAAGAACAAAATAAATTTTTCGGGTAAAATAAGTATTTTTCAAAAAATGCAGTTTTGCCGCCTTTTGATAGCGCACCCACTTTAAATCTAGTTTTTGACATGTTTGACAAAATAAAATTCTTCTTTTGAATCAGGATGTAAAAATTTACATTAGATAACGTTTTGATATTTTCCCGATAACTTTCATATTTTAAGGAATAGTAAAAACACGCTATATTTTAATTAAAAACAACTTTTTTCATCGTAATATCTTATGTGGTTAAATTATAATATTTAATGGTTTTAAAGTATAAATAGAATATATTTTTACCATTTAATATAATTAATGTCATTAGCATTGATTTTACCTTGAATTCGTAGGTTAAATCAATTCAATCTTTTGCAATGTTTTAAACAAAAACCCGTTTTTATTCGACAACGGGATTAATTTTAATTTAATTTCTGAAACTTATGTGTATTGAATTTTAAAAAATGGATTCCATATTTGGAATCAGTGGGCCCAAATTATGTTAATAGGATACTTTTTATTTTTGGGAATTATGAATAGTAACTACGGTAAATTTTATTTACCATAGTTAAAGGTAAATCGGGTAATTAAGGGTAAATATAATATTATAAAATTACCCTAACACATGCCAAAATTCTATTTGATGGCTAAAAGTAAACTCAAATCAACTAAGGGTCGGATTAGATTCATTTTATGGACTTTTTACCATGAAAATAATTTAATTATTATTAAAACCAAAGAAAGTGACAACATGTCACTCTCTTAAATCTTATAAGTATAATAATTTTAAATTAGTGATAAACATCATAAAATCTCGAACATAAATAGTCTCCAGAAAGCTAACAAAATTATATACATCATGAGAATTTATTTAGAATTTTTTGGGATTAAATAATTATTATTAATTGTGACACAATAGTGATGCAGAAATTATTTATCTAGTGAAAAATTAAGAATACTGTTTTTATTAAACTAATAGTGACCATAAAAGGCACAAAACCCTGACCAAAACTTATTGGTCATGTAAATGGAAATTATAATCATCCAATGGTCGAATATTTGACCATTTTGAGTCTTATACAAGCTATTATGACACTTATATTATTTTATTTTAAATGATGGCAAAGTTGTCACCTTCATAATTTAATAAATATAACAATTTAAATATTGTGATTTTAAGATGATAAATTCGAGTAAAAGTATTATTGTGAAAGGTAATATATTTATATTCATCATAGGATTTTATTTTAAATTTTTATACACAAATATTTATATTAAATAATTATACAAAAATGATGTAGTAATTATTTTATTAAGAGATAAACCAAATAAATGGGTTTAAAAATAATAAAATAAATATTATATGAACTATTTAATGTGATAAACTAATTTTATAGATACATATGACCTTTTATTAATATATTAAAGCTTTTAGTTCGAATATATATTCTGTATATATTTTATTTAAATTCAAATAAATGAATAGTGTCAAAATTGACACTATTGTTATTTTACAAAAATAACATATTATAAAATTGTTTAAAAATCAAAAAAATATTTAAAAATTATAAATTTATATTTATATGGTCTATAATGTTATAAAGTAAACAATTATGGAAAATTCACAACAAATAAGTAATTATTTATTATAATTTAAAATTTAGAATTTTATTACCACAAATAAACTTAAATAGATTAAATAAGGATAAATCAAAATGATAAGGTTTAAAATAAGATCAAAACATGTCTAAATTTTATTGGTTGATGATATTACAACCCTATATCATCTAATAATTGAATATGAGTCATTTTTGGAGGTTTTTAAGTGGGGTTAGATTTATTATAAATTAATATTTTTAAGAATTCCTAAGGTGCCCCTCTCCTCCCTTATAAAAGGGCACCTCCTCCCCCTCCTCCTCACACCAATTTGAGCACTAAAGCTCGTCCAACCCCTGCCAAAATCCCTTCTCCACTTCCCTATAATAATCCTAGAGGTCCTGGTCTTCTTCAAAGACCAATCTTAGTTCCCTAAGTGGAGGATTCAAAGAGGCGTTTCAAAGAAGAGGTAATATCCATTACCGATATTTTAAATTTCTTTCTTCTTCAACTTCTTCTTCTTTAGTTTTTTCATGATAAAGTAATAACATCAGTATTACTTACATACTGATATGTTATTATAAATATGAAACAACCCTAATTCACCTTATATCCATACTATGGAAAAATGAAATCACTGCGCGTGCGTACGTACGGAATACCGTCTCAACGCCGTGGTGTAATCTATTTTCCACCACCACCTTAATAGGATGGGTATAATGGTGTAAAGAGTAACTATATATGATTATTATAAAGTGATATTGATACTGAAACAGTCTACATACACTTCAACACAATTCCACGACCATGGGAACGATATCATCGCTCGTGCGTACGTACGGACTACCGTCTCCACGACGCGATGAGATTCATTCTCAATGATTAACCATTCATGAATGATTATAAAGTATATATAATAAGTACTAATGAAATATATGACATAATAATGATACTGGATTTATGTAAATTTATATGTATGTCATCTACTTAATTCCATTCACTTCAATAAGGAAACGAAAACAGCGTTCATGCGTACGTACGGACTACCGTCTCCATGAACGGTGTATTTCATTACATTTATCAATATATTATATATATATATATATATATTCTGAATATATATTATATATAAATCATGTTTTACATTCTGGATATAAGTAATCATGATCCAAGTAATCATATTAATAATTACAAGTTAAAAACACGAACGACAAATGAGACGATTTTACCCAAAACGCTACTTTAACATGAATTTACAAAAGAACGGGTAATATAAAGTCATAAGTGGACCATATATGATATAATAAAAATTAATATGATTCTGGAATAAGTCAATAACATGATTTAAATCATTATTCAGGAGGTTCGGACACTTACAAAGCAAGTCGGACCTAAGGTAAGGGAAATATCACAATCTCATTTTTATCCGAGATTGTTTATACGTTGGTATTTACTGGGGTGTATTTTATCATCCACATCTATGTTTCCTCAATATGTAATGTTATTTCCATCCACCTATAATTGTTTAAATCCAATTTTACCCTTTGGTGAGTTTTTAGTAAAAGATATGAAAGGAATCTTTTTTCGTTTTTCGTATGAGGTACTTTTGACTTTTTCGACAAAAGTACGAAGAATGTTTTTTTAACTTATACAGCGTGAACGGATTTTTACGGTTTCATAGCGCCTAATTTTCAAGAAGCTTCCTCTACAATATTGCATGATTATTTTCAACAAAAACCCTTATCTTTTAAAATTGCATTGAATTTTGTGAAAAGAAAATGATTTTAAGAAAGAAAGGATATTTTCCTCAAGAATTCATTTCAAGTGTTTTATCAAAATAATTTTCCATCTAAGATAATAAAGGGTTCTGTTTTTATCCCTATTATTACATTGATTTGATTATGTTGTGATGGAATTATTTTTATGAATTCCTTTATCGAATTTGAATTGTTTATGATGTCATGATGTTTCAAGAATCCCATTTTTGTTATATGTGTTATGCGATGATGTATGATTTATGATTATGTGGCACACATAAGAAAGGATTCATTATAAGATGGGTGGGACCTATATCTCCCTCCAATGCATTGGGTAAAGATTTTATATCTCATGGGATAGACATGGCTGGAATGGTAGGTTATACCGGTTCAGTGAAACAGGACTGAAACGAGGGTTACTCGATTCAGAAAGGGACTTTGTCCACTAAGATTGTCTTGGAAATGAGTCTTGACTAACAAGAAATGATTCTCTATGATTATGTGTGAATGCCACAAAGTTTCATGTTTTACGTTATGATTATTGTGATTACATTTCACTACTATGATTTATCCCATGATATGAAATTATGCTCTCTTTTGCAGGTTAAGATTTCCAAAAGTTATGTTCTTATGAATATGATGTGATTGATTTTTCTTTTGCTTACCCTTACTGAGCATTTGAGCTCACCCTTTTATGTTTTCTTTTCCCCAGGATATATAGAAAGGTTTTAGGTAAAAAAAAAGGGAAGATCTTTATGGGAGATATTGAAGATCTTTCACCACGATTAGAAGATTACGTTCCGAGTTTCCAAAGACACTAAACTATTACGATCCTTGTGTGTGTGTTTTTGTTATGTACTAAGTATTCCGCAAAAGTAATGTAATGTCCATGTACGTCAGGCTTCGGGTCTCTACAGTTGGTATCAGAGGAAAGGTTTAGTCAACCTTTGGAAACTAGGATGCGAAAACGTTAGTGAGATCCCTAGAGATATTTCTAAGGTATGTCTAGGGATGTCCCTAAGGATAAGTATATGTATAGGATATAGTCCTAGAACTATGGTAACGATATTAGATTAGACCAAAGATGTTAGATATTGAAGTTACTCCCCCTTTATTATGATTTTTGGCCTCTCACACTATTCTTTTTGGGTTTTAGAAAGTGGCTGGAAACAAGATGATTCACGATAATGGAGGATATGATGGACAATGGAATGATATTCTTCATGAGAAACCAAATGAAATGGGATTTGGAAGTCCAAACATCATTATTATCCCGAATCAGCAATCTCATAATATGATCAATAAAGTAAAATTTGGTAAGTTTCCTGACTTGTCTAATAAGAGAAAGATGGAGTTTCATGATGATCATAGAGGAAAGAAAGTTCAATTTCCCCTATGTAAATCATGTGGGAAGAGGCATCAAGGAGAATGTTTCAAAGGAACTGGAAGATGCTTTGGGTGTGGAAAAGAAGGACACAAAGCCAGTAAGTGCAAAGGAAAAGGTTCAGTTAACACCAGTGATGAGGATAATGGTATTGCTACGACATCAACAATGGTTAAATGTTTTAAATGTGGAATGTATGGGCATTATGCAAACCAATTCCCTAAGGGAAAGTCTCATGAAGAGAATTAGTATGGTCGTATGGGTAGTATTTATGTTGATGATGATGAAGAGACTACAAATGATATGTGAGATGAAAGAATTGTTGAAGCTCGGTCAATGGTTTAAGAAGGTAGTGGAATGATTACATGTTTATCAAGTGTAATGTTGTATAAAGAATCTCATGGTACTATGGAATAAAGAGACATCTAAGGATTGATACATTGTTGTCTTTCCTTGAGTTTTGAAAGTGTGTGATTAATGCTACCAGTATCCATGAAAGGTTATTCAGATATTTTTGGAAATAAGATGATATGCGCATAATGAAGGGAAAATGAGAAAACGAAATGTTTAACAGTATTCATGAGCTCATGATTGATATAAGGACTAAGTGATATCATGGTTTGATTATAAAGAATTTTGAGGATTTTGGTATGTGGAAAGTGTTAACGTTTAACTGCATTCATGTTTTCACTAAGGTTCAATGGGTATTCAAGAGAATACATGATTAAGGACTTTGAATGTTTAGAATGTGACCAACAAGACATATCTTATAATATATGGGGATCAACGATGGTATTAAATCTTTGGTAATTGTTTTCACTATATTATGAGAGTGGACTGCAGTATTATGGGTAAGCCTAAAGATTGGAATGGATTATGTTGGACATAAGTTAGTATTGTTTAAGGATAGAAGTTTTTTTTCGATATTATTGATGGGATGTTATAGTAATATAGTTTTAGAAAAAGGACAACCTGCAGGACGGGTGACAGCCCATCGCGTCGGACAAGGCTGTGGGAATCGAACCCACAACCGAAATGCGACTGGCCTTTATCGCCTACCACTGGCCTACAAAAAGTCCCTGGTTAGTATAAACTAGTTTTATTTTATTAAGCGGTATGATATATGAAGTATAAGTTCATTTTTGGAACCATATAGGATTAATCTAACCACAAGATGGACTTATAACTTTTGCTAACCTTTTGTTTGAAAGAGATGGAATGACCCATCATTCTATCACATGATCTGCTAACACATCACGAATAACAAATTCAACTTCATTTCTTTAAGGGATGAAGTGGAAATTGTTCAATTCACGAACAATAGTGATATTGTACCAAAATCAAGTAAGTATTTCTTCTAATTCAAAATTTTCAACTTTAGGGAAATGATATTGAAAACCAAAAATGTTGTCCTAGTGATCTTATATCTGATGAATCGGATGGTACCTTAGATCATCACAAATTTATGGCTTTGTGATTGCTAGCTTTTCTATAGCCATGTCCTCTGCCACTCTCCATCAGAACATGACAGTTAGATTTCACTTCCATGTCCATATCTTCACCTATGTTCTCCTATGTGGATACCCAGTGATTAGTTAACTTGGGTAACCATTACGTTTTATACTTTAGTTTTTAAAGATAAGTTTTGGTATTCCTTTTTACGATGTGAGTTTCTATCAAAGAAACTTTCAAATAGTAAACCATTTATAACCCCGACGAATTTCGAGGGCGAAATTCATTTTAAGGGGGGTAGAATGTAACACCCCGAGATTTTATGAAAAATATTCTTTTAATTTCATTAATGTCTTGTGTTGTATTCTACACCAAGATTACCTTGTGCTATACGCAACACCGTATTAGCTTGCAGTATACGCAACACTATTCTTGGACCGTGTTACATACAATTTTGATAATAGTTATTCTACGGAACATTGAGTATATATATATATATATATATTAAATGTATAAATGAAATATGGTTGGATTCTGTTATACGAAACAACGAAGGATTCTTTCACAACACGCAACCCTGACTTGGCTTGCATTACACGCAATCGCGACCTTCCTCGATAGCGTGTGTTGTACGCAATACCGGGTTTTAATAAACAATGATATATTATTATAATATTGTCATGAACTAGCCGTTATGAATAGCATTAACTAAATTTTTAATTTTATAACATTATTATTCATCTTACACATTTTCTAGAACATGGTATAAGAACAAAATAATTTTTTCGGGTAAAATAAGTATTTTTCAAAAAATGCAGTTTTGCCGCCTTTTGATGGCGCACCCACTTTAAATCTAGTTTTTGACATGTTTGACAAAATAAAATTCTTCTTTTGAATCAGGATGTAAAAATTTACATTAGATAACGTTTTGATATTTTCCCGATAACTTTCATATTTTAAGGAATAGTAAAAACACGCTATATTTTAATTAAAAACAACTTTTTTCATCGTAATATCTTATGTGGTTAAATTATAATATTGAATGGTTTTAAAGTATAAATAGAATATATTTTTACCATTTAATATAATTAATGTCATTAGCATTGATTTTACCTTGAATTCGTAGGTTAAATCAATTCAATCTTTTGCAATGTTTTAAACAAAAACCCATTTTTATTCGACAACGGGATTAATTTTAATTTAATTTCTGCAACTTCTGTGTATTGAATTTTAAAAAATGGATTCCATATTTGGAATCAGTGGGTACAAATTATGTTAATAGGATAATTTTTATTTTTGGGAATTATGAATAGTAACTACGGTAAATTTTATTTACCATAGTTAAAGGTAAATCGGGTAATTAAGGGTAAATATAATATTATAAAATTACCCTAACACATGCCAAAATTCTATTTGATGGCTAAAAGTAAACCCATATCAACTAAGGGTCGGATTAGATTCATTTTATGGACTTTTTACCATGAAAATAATTTAATTATTATTAAAACCAAAGAAAGTGACAACATGTCACTCTCTTAAATATTATAAGTATAATAATTTTAAATTAGTGATAAACATCATAAAATCTCGAACATGAATAGTCTCCAGAAATCTAACAAAATTATCTACATCATGAGAATTTATTTATAATTTTTTGGGATTAAATAATTATTATTAATTGTGACACAATAGTGATGCAGAAATTATTTATCTAGTGAAAAATCAAGAATATTGTTTTTATTAAACTAATAGTGACCATAAAAGGCACAAAACCCTGACCAAAACTTATTGGTCATGTAAATGGAAACTATAATCATCCAATGGTCTAATATTTGACCATTTGGAGTCTTATACAAGCTATTATGACACTTATATTATTTTATTTTAAATGATTCCAAAGTTGTCACCTTCATAATTTAATAAATATAACAATTTAAATATTGTGATTTTAAGATGATAAATTCGAGTAAAAGTATTATTGTGAAAGGTAATATATTTATATTCATCATAGGATTTTATTTTAAATTTTTATACAACAAATATGTATATTAAATAATTATACAAAAATGATGTAGTAATTATTTTATTAAGAGATAAACCAAATAAATGGGTTTAAAAATAATAAAATAAATATTATATGAACTATTTAATGTTATACACTAATTTTATAGATACATATGACCTTTTATTAATATATTAAAGCTTTTAGTTCGAACATATCTTCTGTATATATTTTATTTAAATTCAAATAAATGAATAGTGTCAAAATTGACACTATTGTTATTTTACAAAAATAACATATTATAAAATTGTTTAAAAATCACAAAAATATTTAAAAATTATAAATTTATATTTATATGGTCTATAATGTTATAAAGTAAACAATTATGGAAAATGCACAACAAATAAGTAATTATTTGTTATAATTTAAAATTTAGAATTTTATTACCACAAATAAACTTAAATAGATTAAATAAGGATAAATCAAAATGATAAGGTTTAAAATAAGATCCAAACATGTCTAAATTTGATTGGTTGATTAGATTACAACCCTATCTCATCTAATCTTCGAATATGAGTCATTTTTGGAGGTTTTTAAGTGGGGTTAGATTTATTATAAATTAATATTTTTAAGAATTCCTAAGGTGCCCCTCTCCTCCCTTATAAAAGGGCACCTCCTACCCCTCCTCCTCACACCAATTTGAGCACTCAAGCTCGTCCAACCCCTGAAAAAATCCCTTCTCCACTTCCCTATAATAATCCTAGAGGTCCTGGTCTTCTTCAAAGACCAATCTTAGTTCCCTAAGTGGAGGATTCAAAGAGGCGTTTCAAAGAAGAGGTAATATCCATTACCGATATTTTCAATTTCTTTCTTCTTCAACTTCTTCTTCTTTAGTTGTTTCATGATAAAGTAATAACATCAGTATTACTTACATACTGATATGTTATTATAAATATGAAACAACCCTAATTCACCTTATATCCATCCTACGGAAAAATGAAATCACTACGCGTGCGTACGTACGGAATACCGTCTCCACGTCGTGGTGTAATCTATTTTCCACCACCACCTTAATAGGATGGGTATAATGGTGTAAAGAGTAACTATATATGATTATTATAAAGTTATATTGATACTGAAACAGTCTACATACACTTCAACACAATTCCACGACCATGGGAACGATATCATCGCTCGTGCGTACGTACGGACTACCGTCTCCACGACGGGATGAGATTCATTCTCAATGATTAACCATTCATGAATGATTATAAAGTATATATAATAAGTACTAATGAAATATATGACATAATAATTATACTGGATTTATGTAAATTTATATGTATGTCATCTACTTAATTCCATTCACTTCAATAAGGAAACGAAAACAGTGTTCATGCGTACGTACGGACTACCGTCTCCATGAACGGTGTATTTCATTACATTTATCGATATATTATATATATATATATATATTCTGAATATATATTATATATAAATCATGTTTTACATTCTGGATATAAGTAATCATGATCCAAGTAATCATATTAATAATTACAAGTTAAAAACACGAACGACAAATGAGACGATTTTACCCAAAACGCT
The DNA here is from genome assembly GCA_963277665.1 of Viscum album. Classification (NCBI taxonomy): domain Eukaryota; kingdom Viridiplantae; phylum Streptophyta; class Magnoliopsida; order Santalales; family Viscaceae; genus Viscum; species Viscum album. The sequence goes on from OY728165.1 coordinate 829,794,994, forward strand.
ACTTTAACATGAATTTACAAAAGAACGGGTAATATAAAGTCATAAGTGGACCATATATGATATAATAAAAATTAATATGATTCTGGAATAAGTCAATAACATGATTTAAATCATTATACAGGAGGTTCGGACACTTACAAAGCAAGTCGGACCTAAGGTAAGGGAAATATCACAATCTCATTTTTATCCGAGATTGTTTATACGTTGGTATTTACTGGGGTGTATTTTATCATCCACATCTATGTTTCCTCAATATGTAATGTTATTTCCATCCACCTACAATTTTTTAAATCCAATTTTACCCTTTGGTGAGTTTTTAGTAAAAGATATGAAAGGAATCTTTTGTCGTTTTTCGTACGAGGTACTTTTGACTTTTTCGACAAAAGTACGAAGAATGTTTTTTTTAACTTATACGGTGTGAACGGATTTTTACGGTTTCATAGCGCCTCATTTTCAAGAAGCTTCCTCTACAAGATTGCATGATTATTTTCAACAAAAACCCTTATCTTTTAAAATTCCATTGAATTTTGTGAAAAGAAAATGATTTTAAAAAAGAAAGGATATTTTCCTCAAGAATTCATTTCAAGTGTTTTATCAAAATCATTTTCCATATAAGATAATAAAGAGTTCTTTTTTTATCCCTATTATTACATTGATTTGATTATGTTGTGATGGAATTATTTTTATGAATTCCTTTATCGTATTTGAATTGTTTATGATGTCATGATGTTTCAAGAATCCCATTTTTGTTATATGTGTTATGCGATGATGTATGATTTATGATTATGTGGCACACATAAGAAAGGATTCATTATAAGATGGGTGGGACCTATATCTCCCTCCAATGCATTGGGTAAAGATTTTATATCTCATGAGATAGACATGGCTGGAATGGTAGGTTATACCGGTTCAGTGAAACAGGACTGAAACGAGGGTTACTCGATTCAGAAAGGGACTTTGTCCACTAAGATAGTCTTGGCAATGAGTCTTGACTAACAAGAAATGATTCTCTATGATTATGTGTGAATACCACAAAGTTTCATGTTTTACGTTATGATTATTGTGATTACATTTCACTACTATGATTTATCCCATGATATGAAATTATGCTCTCTTTTGCAGGTTAAGATTTCCAAAAGTTATGTTCTTATGAATATGATGTGATTGATTTTTCTTTTGCTTACCCTTACTGAGCATTTGAGCTCACCCTTTTATGTTTTCTTTTCCCTAGGATATATAGAAAGGTTTTAGGTAAAAAAAAATGAAGATCTTTATGGGAGATATTGAAGATCTTTCACCACGATTAGAAGATTACGTTCCGAGTTTCCAAAGACACTAAACTATTACGATCCTTGTGTGTGTGTTTTTGTTATATACTAAGTATTCCGCAAAAGTAATGTAATGTCCATGTACGTCAGGCTTCGGGTCTCTACACCAAAAGTCTAAGATTTCTATCTAGAAATGGGTTAAGGAACCCAAGATATTGAACGTAATGTCTCAATGATGATAACCACATGCAAACACTCACTGTGTAATATAATCCATTTATTATAATATCTCATCAAGTAGGTTGCACATCTATATCACCAACCTATATGATTGATATGTATTTCTTTGACTATATAAAATAAACACATCAATACACCATGGCAATGAAATTTTAGGGTGATGGCTCTATTATAATAAAAAGGTTGAGATATTAGCTTCCATAAACATGGAAGGGATAAATCCTTCCTCGACTTATCTATTAATGGCATGTCAATCATGACACACCCAACATACCCTACCTCACTACCAATATATGGCATCATGGTTTTAATCAAAAAATCGAAGTGTTTGAGTCATGAAATGCATTGATGATAATATTAAAGTCTAAGTACCATTACACATGATTATATATAATAATATACAATGACACCAAAACATATGGAATTCCTACTAGTGGGTATGTTCTCATAATCTCTCATCTGGGATATTACCAAGTGCGGACTTCATGAGAAGAAGCCTCATATACTTATGAGTACTCACACCTTGATAGTCTATGTACTATGTGTCCCATCATAGTATGTTATCCAACCACATAACATTATTTTATAATATATTAATATAACTTCAAGGTTCTCATCATAGGAGAGAAATGTTATGACCTTATCAATGCGACGTATACTGTAGGATATTATTACATTAAATTCATGAATAATAATGAACAATATATAATAATATGTTTTATTAATATTCAATATATCAAATATACATGTAATCAAAGTACAGATAGTTGGTCCTATGACACCAACTCCAATAAACTCCCACTTGGACTAGATCCAACTGCTTACAAATTTTAGTCATCTGAAACTCACGTGATAATCATGTTTCTACTTAGTCAAGGCTTTAGTCAAGTGTTCTTCCACATTATCTTCCATGGAAATACTACTCACTGCAAACTGGCATCTCTAAGAAAAATACCTCAAGGGGTAATACTTTTGAAGTATGTGCTTCATCTTCTTATGTGACCTTGGATATTTTTCGAGATCCACTACTAAAGTATTATCACAATAGAGTGTGATAGGATCTTTACTTATAGGTACCATGTCAAGATCTTGGAAAAAGTTGTGCATCTATACTACTTATTTATCTACCTAAAAAGGCTACAATATACTCTGACTCTTAACTATAGAATTTTGACCATATCCAGCTACGAGCTCTTCTACCTCACAACACCTCCATTCAAAGTGAATATGTATCCCATTTGTGACTTCATGTCATCTTGATCAGTTTGGAAACTATCATCTTCATACCCTATGATTACTAGTTCCTCATATCCTCTATAAACTAGGGATATATCCTTAGTATGTCTTAGATACTTAAGGACAATCTTGATTGTCATCCAATAGTAGTCACCTAGGTCTATATGATATCTTACTACTTCACGTAATGCATAGGAAACATCTATCATAGTACATATCATAACTGATGTGAGACGCACAGGGTGGCCCGATCTTTACGACATAGGGTGGTGGATGAAGGATGCAGTTCAGGGCTAAGTGGCGGATGATGGATACAGATAGTGGATGCAAGTAGTCAATCAATGATATAAGGATTGCAACCTACTACTTAGACAACACACTCATGGGAGGGATGTGATAACTAATCCAAACAACAGCACACTTGGGTTGAGGTATAGAATTGGGGGCTTTGTGCTCTTGGATCACCAATATAACTTGTAGATTGACAAGGTAATAATTCATAAGATCTAGGAGAAAAACTGTTACAATCCTCACACAATGGAGAGAAATAAAGAATAAGCTCTCAATTAATTATTGAATTCCTTAAAAGTGTCATGGTGGTGGCTATTTATAGCCAAGGTGTGGTAAAATAGTCAAGGGTATAATACCCTAAAGTCATAAAGGTTAAAATACTTTGTTCCCTTAAATTCAAAAAGATAAATTCTACCAAATACTTTTGGAAACGTTTCACACAACTTTCCAACTATAGTCCACTAGATTTGACTTCGAGTGCATAGCCCATTGGATTTGACTTTTGTGTCCAAATATTCCATTTCTAGAATAATAAATGGGGGTAAGGCTTCCAAATTCGTGCAACTATGTGAGCTAAGCTTTAAAAATCATGTTTTGGCTTGAATAAGTGAGATAATATGCCCATTTTCTCCATCTATGCAAGGAATGATCCATTGGGCCTTTAATGAAGCAAGATTGGAACCCATTGTAGCATTGAGCCTCTTTAATCTCCCTCACGTCATTGGGCCTTTCAAATCCAACTCCTCATCCTGAAAAATAGACTTGGTGCCTTTAACATGGTTCTCATCATCCTCCCCCTCTTAAAAAGGAGTCATCCTTGACTCTTCATCATCTTCACTCTAAAAACAAGAAAGATTATAAACATTGAAAGTGACACTTACATCATACTCACCTGTTAAATCTATCTTGTAATAATTGTTGTTAATATTCTCAAGTACTCGGAAAGGTCTGTCTCCTCATGGAATGAGTTTTGATTTCCTCTTATCAGGAAATCTCTTATTTCACATCTGAATCCAGACCAAGTCTCTGGGATCGAACAAAACTTGTTTATGACCCTTGTTTGCATGATCAATATATTTCTGGGTCATCCACTTGATATTTTTCCTTTCCTTTTCATGGAGTTTTTTAATGAATTCAGCACGCCCTTTCACATCCATATTATTTTATTCCTATAAAGGAAAAAGAACTAGATCAATAGGGGCAAGAGGGTTAAAACCGTAAACAATTTCGAATGGAGAATATTGATTGGTGGAGTGATTGGCCCTATTATATGTGAATTCCACATGTGGTAGACACTCCTCCAAACTCTTGAGATTCTTCTTGACAATTGTTTGCAAAACTGATGATAGTGTTTGATTCACCACCTCTATTTTCCCATTAGTTTTCGGATGAAAAGTAGTGGAAAATTTTAAATTTGTACTGAGTTTGCACCACAAGGTCTTCCAAAAGTAACTAAGGAATTTTGTGTCTCAATCTGACACAATTGTCCTTGGAATTCCATGGAGTTTGACTACTTACTGAAAGAAAAGTGTTGTAATGTTAGTGGAATCATCTGTTTTGTGACAAGGAATAAAATGTTCCATTTTATAAAACTGATCCACCACAACAAAAATGAAATCTATCCCACTCTTGGTCCTTGGTAACCCCATAATAAAGTCCAATGATATGTCCTCCCAATGGTTTTTAGAGATTGGGAGAGGAAGATATAATCCATGTGGGTTTAGTTTTGATTTGGATTTATGGAAAACAATGCACTTTCCCACAAATTTTTCAACATCTTTAGATATCCTAGGCTAATAAAAATACTCACTAAGAATACGTAGAGTTTTTGCAACACCAAAATGTTTCATTAACCCACCAGAATATGACTCCTTTAGTAAAAGTAAACGGATAGAGCAATTGGGAATACAAAGCTTATCAATCTAGAATAAGAATCCATCATGAAAATAAAACTTTTCCCAACTAACTCCAGGTTTACAACATCCATATGGTTCACTAAAATCACTATTTGTTTCATATAATTCCTTAATGCATTCAAAACCAAGGAGTTTTGAATCCAACAAGGATAAAATAGAATATCTATGTGAAAGTGAATCTGCCACAATATTTTCTTTACCCTTTTTATGGTTGATGACATATGGAAATGATTCAATGAATTCCAGCCATCTTGAATGTCTCCTATTTAGTTTATTTTGGATCCTAAGGTACTTAAGATCCTTGTGATCAGAATGGATCACAAATTATTTAGGTCAAATATAGTGCTGCCATGTCTCTAGTACTCTAAACAATGCATAAAACTCTTTATCATATGTAGCATAGTTTAGAGTTGGGCCATTTAACTTCTCACTAAAATAAGCAGTAGGATTACCTTCCTACATGATTACTCCACCAATACCAATTCCACTTTCATTTCATTCAATCTCAAAGGTCTTACCAAAGTTTGGGAATACAAGTAGAGGGGCATGGGTGAGTCGATCCTTGAGAGCATGGAAATCATTCTCTTAAGTTTTCCCCTATTTGAAAGGAACATTATTCTTTGTCAATTAATTAAATAGTGTTTCTAGTGTACTAAAGTCTTTCACAAATATCCTATAAAAACTATCAAGTCTGTGAAAACTTCTTACCTACCCAACGGAGGTCAGAGTTGGACATTCTTGTATTGCTTTGATATTCTTGATGTCCACTTCAACTACATTCCCGCTCACAATGAATCCAAGGGAAAAAATATTATCGAGGAAAAATTCACACTTACTAATGTTTCTAAACAAGTTTTCTTTCCTCAACACCTCTAGGATTTTTCTTAATTGATTTACATGTTCATGCAAAGTCCTACTATACACCAAAAAAGTCATCAAAGTAAACTACCACAAATTTTCCAATATATGCACATAAGACATGATTCATCAACCTCATAAATGTGCTAGTTGCATTGGTGAGACCAATGGACATGACTAACCATTCAAAAAGTCCATGTTTTTTCATAAATTCAGTTTTCCACTCATCTCCTTATTTTATCCTAATCTAATGGTAGCCACTTCTTAAATAAATTTTTAAGAAAATACTAAAGCCATTTAACTAATCTAGCATGTCATCTAACCTAGGGATAGGATGAAAATACTTGACCGTGATGTTATTGATGGATCTGTAGTCAATACACATTATCCATGTTCTATCCTTCTTTGGTACTAGAAGCACTGGTACCATACAAGGACTAAGGCTCTCTCTGATATATCTGACATCCAGCAGCTCTTGAACTTTCCTTTAAATTTATTTTGTTTCTTCCGGGTTGGTGCAATATGTTGGACGGTTCGGTAGTGATGCTCTAGGTATGAGGTCAATTTGATGCTCAATACCTCTAATGGGTGGAAAACTAGGTGGAACCTCTTCGATAAACACATCATCAAATTCCTACAACAAAGACTCAACAATATTTGGCAAAGGAGATGTTAAGTCATTAGTGTTCAACATCACCTCTTTGTATATAAGTACTAAGAGATTTTTCTAAGAAATCAAAGCTTTCTTAACCTCACTCTTTTTTCCAACATCACACTTTTCTCTCCTATCAAGTATTTTTCCCCTCTTGATTTTTCTTTGCTCTCTATTTCTTTTCTTCTCTCACTTTCTATTTTCCCCTCATTATTTGCTTTTTCATTTTCTCTCTTTTTTTCATCATCCGTCTTTTTTTCCTTTCTCTCAAAATGCGATCTTCCAAAATTTTCTTGGGGTACATGGGGTTGAGGGTTATAGGTTCCCCTTGAAGTACAAAAGAGTGACGATTCAAGAAATTTTCATGAGTAACACGTCGATCATACTGCAATGGTCATCCCAAAAACAAATGGAAAGCCTTCATAGAAACAACATCTCACAAAAAATCATCTTTTTACATCCCGATGGTGAATAGTACCTTCACTTTCTTGGTGACCTTCAGCTCCCCATAATAATTCAACAACTGAAGCCAGTATAGATTTTGATTTCTCAAAGTAGGGAGTCCCAACTTCTCCACACTCCTGGTTCTTGCTACATTGCTACAAATTCCACCATAAATAATAACACTACATATCTTACCATTAATATTGCATCGTGTATGGAAAAGTTTATCTCACTTCTCCTTCTCTCCAATAGTAATTTGTGCACTTAAAACTCTCCTAGTGACAAGAATCTCACCATTTTCTGCAAATTCTCCATTATCAATTTCTGGAGATTCTTTCTCCTCTTCGGAGCTCTCTCCATCGGTCTCTCATTCTCCATACTTGTTTATGGTCATAGTGTGCTGGTTTGGGCACTCACTAGCAATGTGACCCCTTCCTTGACATTTGTAACAACGAATGTCTCGATTCCTAGTTTGGTTAGCCTCAAAAATTGGTTTCTTAGGTGGAAGAATTACCTTGTCACTTTTTCGGTCAACCACCTCTTTTGCCTTTGATGTTTCTCCAATCTCCTTCCTCAGATTTCTCCACGGTGTGAAAGGAGTAGTGGATTTCCTCATGTTGCTCCTCCTTTTGATTTGTTTTTCAATATTTGTGGCTTGGTGGATCATATCTTGTATCTCTACATGGTGGTACATCTCCACTTGATCTGCAATATCCCAATTGAGCCCATGTAATAATCGTTCCATGGTTGCCTCTAGATCCTCCTTGATTTTTGATCAAATCATAGCAATTCGCATCTAATTTTAGTAGTATTCCACACTCTTATTCCCTTGGGTGAGGAATTGAAGTTTTTTATGGATATATCTATAGTAATGTGTGGGAACAAACCACTTATGCATGTAAAACTTCATGTCTTCCCAAGAGTTGATGGGACGTCCACCATATCTATCCCTCTTCTTTTTGAATTTGATCCCACCAAATTAAAGAATTATCAAAAAAATAAAGGGAAGAAAGTTTGAACTTTTTCTCCTCGTAATATGCATGGCATGAAAAGACCTGCTCAATCCGTATCTCACACTCTAAGTATGCTTCCGGATCACTTTTCCCTTGAAATTAAGGGACTTTCACCTTTATCCTTCCAAGTAGTTCATCATCATGTGGTCTCCTTTGGCCTCCTCAAGGTTTTTGGTACAACATCCTCCTTTTTGGTACATCCTCAAAATCAGTATCAAGGTTTTCCATTTCTTCCTCCATGATGTGGGGGCAATGTGGTGCCGGAGCTCGCTGCGGGTTATCATGGATCATCCTTGGGCTTGCTTGATTCTCCAGGTTTTCAATCCTCTCATGTATCACCTCCAACTTCCTATCAAGAAGCTTCTTGAAATGGCTCACCAAAGCTTTCATTTGGAGTTGCAAAGCTTCCGGTGTGGGAGACCTACTTTTGCTTCCTTCATCACTAGCATGAAATATTTTCTTCCCACGATCTTTGGCCATTATATATTACACAAACAAAAACACACACGAAGACACACACACACATGTGCAAGGATACACACTCACACACATGAGATGTACACACACACACACACACAATATATACACACTCATACACACAAGGATACACATGCACACACAAGATGTACACACTCACACTCACACACACAAGATTTACACACACACACACACACACACAAAGATACACACTCAATAATGTTTTTTTTTTGCTTATTTCTCTCTACTCTCAAAACACAATTTAAATACCAAGATCTTATGAAATATAATACCTTGTTTATGGAGATCACGTTCCACCAATCCTTCTCTAATAAATATTGTGTCGGGGGATGGTTTAAATCAATCCTCTTGAGTGGTAAAGGGTTTAAAAATGGTATAGGTTCAAAAGAGGGTGGAAAGAAGGGGTAGAGAGGTGTTATGTGGGTTTTTCCCAATTATGAAAGATAAGAAAAATTAATAACAATATGAGCCAACTATAATATGGGAATAAAGTAAAATAATGGAGAAAGTGATGTATGAAAATGGAAAGTGCTAATAATTCATAGAACGATGATGAAGTAATTATATCCATTTTTTCCATAAAATATCCCAAAAAAGTGTTGTTCTTGGAGTTTTAAAGCACAAGATGATGAACGGAGTGCAAGACAATTTTTTTTTGAAATCTCTCAAAGAAAGGATGTGCTTAATTTTGAAAAGAACAAAATGATGAGTTGATATTTTTTTATGTTTTTTCAGATACAAATCACATATATAGAATTAAAGGTAAAAAGAAGATGGGTGAATAATTAACTCAATGTAAAAATATTTCAATATTACACAACAAAGGCCAATTATGAAGGTTTTCAAAAAAGAGGGGGGTTTTAATGGGTGGAAAATAAGGAATGATAAGAAGGGTAATGGACAAAAGTAAAGTAAATGAAGGGATAGATACCTACCGTGTCAACCAGAGCTCTGATACCAACTAATGTGAGATGCACAGGGTGGGTCAATATTTAAGGCATAGGGAGGCAGAAGAAGGATGTGGTTCAGGGATAAGTGTCGGATGATGGATACAGATAGTGGATGCAATTAGTCAATCAATGCTAGACAACACACTCAAGGGAGGGATGTGATATCCAATCCACACAACAACACAGTTGGGTTGAGGCACATAATTGGGGGCTTTTTTGATCTTGGATCACCAATATAACTTGTAGATTTACAAGGAAATAATGCATAAGAGTTAGGAGAAAAACTGGGAAAATCCTCACACAATGGAGAGAAACAAAGCATAAGCTCTCAATTAATTCTTGAATGTCATACAAGTGCCATGAGGGTATATATTTATAGCCAAGGGGGTGGTACAATAGTCAAGGTTCTAATACCCTAAATTCAAAAAGGATAAACTACTTTTTTCCCTTAAATTTAAAAATATAAAGTCTAACAAAGACTTTTGGAAAAGTGGCACACAATTTTCCAGCTATAGCCCACCAGATTTGACTTTGAGTTTATAGCCCACTAGATTTGACTTTGGTGTCTAAAGATGTCATTTCTAGAATCCTCCATGTGTTAAAGGCTTCCAAATTCATGAAACCATATGGACCAAGCTTTAAGCATCATGTTTGGGCTTGAATAAGTGAGATAATAAGCCTATTTTCTCCATCCATGTAAGACAATATTCATTGGGCCTTTAATGAAGCAATATGGTCACCCATTGTAGCATTGAGCCTCTTTAATCTCCCTCGTGTCATTAGGCCTTACAAATCCAACTCCTCCTCCTACACAATCAACTTGGTGCCTTTAACATGGTTCTCATAAATAACATACATTAATTACCCAATCATTGATTCATATGGAATCCTTTTCATTCTATTTATTTCCTCATGTGTTTGAGGACTCATTTTCCTAGAAAGATGAATTTCATGTGACACTAGAAACAATCCCCTCTTGGATTGTTCTCTACTAAATATCTTCAGTATCTTTTCAATATATGTACTTTGACATAGGTTGAGTATTCTCTTGGATCTATCATGATGGATCTTGATCCCAAGAATGTATACTACCACACCTGAGTTATTCATATAGAATAATTTATTCAACCATGCCTTAAAATATTGTAATATTGTTATTTCATTTCCAATAAGTAATATGTCATCAACATATACTATTAAGAAAACTATTTTTCTCCCACTAAACTGTTTTTAGATACAAGGATCACACTCATTATTTATAAAACCAAATTCCATTATGGATTCATCAAAATGAATGTTCCATGACCTAGATACTTACTTTAATCCAAAAATGGATTTTTTTTTAAATTTTAATATCTTATTGGAATCCTTTGGTGTCATAAACCCTTTGAGTTTTTTTTTCATATAGAAATTTTCCTGAATGTTCCCAATACAGAAGGTTGTTTTGTCTTCCATTTTCCAATCATCATAGTCATAGTAAGACATAATGGCAAGTATAATTTTTATGGATTTCTGTATTGTAACTAGTGAAAATGTTTAATTGTAGTCAATGCCTTGATTTTGTTTAACCCCTTTTGCAACCAATCATGCCTTATAGATACTAACTTGTACTTTCATGTCTAGATTATTCTTGAATACCCATTTGAAAACAATAGGCTTTACATCCACTAGAGGATCTACCAAAATCTAGAATTGGTTTTGGTATATGTAATTCATTTCATAATTGATTTATTCTTTCTACTTGGAAATATTTTTTCCACTTACTACTTCCTTTTTGGTTAGAGGATCATTGTTATCAAAAAATAATGATTCACTATCCTTGGTGACTAAAAAAACATATTGTTCTAGTTCTCTAACCACTCTTATAATCCTATGTAATACTTGTGTCTTTACAATATTTTCTTCTTCCATGGGGCTTTATATAATCTACTCATATGCCAACTCTTATGTACCATGAGACTCAACTTCATCAAATTATATCTCTCTCCCACTATCTCTTTTAGAGATGTTCCCCCTATCAAGTAATACAACATGTCATGACACAATTACCCTTTTTATGAGGGTTTATATAGGTAATATCCCATTATTTATTTGGGGTATCCCATAAAGGTACACTTTTTTGAATCAGGGTGAAAGTTTGTTACCTAAAGGGGCATTAACAAATTCTTTACAATCCCACACATGTAAGTATGACAACACGTGTTTCTTTCCATTCCATAAACGGTATGGTATACCATCACCTACTTTATTTGGCACTTGGTTTAGTATTTTTATGATGTTTGTAACACATATCCTTAAAAAGGTAATAGAAAACTTTCATGAATCATCATCAATCTCACTATGTACAACAAGGTGTGGTTCATACTTTCACTTACACTATTCCACTGAGGTGTATAAGGAGGAGTGAATTCAGATAAGATCCCAAACTCTCATAAGTAATCACTAAAGTATTGATAAAGATATTCTTCACCATGATCTAAATAGATTTTCTTAATCTTATTACTAAGAAGGTTCTCATCTTTATTCTTATATTCCTTGAATTTATCAAAAGAATCTAACTTATACCTCATTAAGTATACATATCCATATCTACTAAAATCATTGGTAAAAATTATGAAGTATGAGTACCCACCCCTTAACTCAATAGAAAATTGTCCACACACATCTGTATGAACTAATTCAATAATCTCTTGGGTTGTTTCACCTTTTCCACTAAATGGGGATTTGGTCACTTTACCTTATAAACATGCGTGACATAGACCAAGTAGTTTTGGTTAAAAATAATATAAATAATCATCATGGTATAATTTAGTTAATAACTTTTCATTTACATGACCTGTCTAGTAATACCTTATTTGGGTGTGGTGTGATTCTTGAGAATTAGTTTCTTTATTGATTTCCATTACTTAGTTTGTGTAATCCAACATATAAAGACCATTATTTAAAGGTGTCTTACCATAAAAAATTCTATCTTTATAAAAAAAAAGTAACATTCATTTTTGAACATGAAAATAAATCCATATGTATCAAGTTTTTATATATATGTAATGTTTTTGGTAATCAAAGTCACATAATGAAAAATATTTAAAACTAATACCATTCCAGTCGGAAACGTGAGGTGGTAGTCCCCGATGGCTAAAATAGTAATTTTATCTATGTTGGATTCTCTTAGATCTACCTCCCCTTGTTCAGTTTTTCTTAATCTAATTGATTTCTATATTTTAATACATATATTATCACCACAATATATATATAATAACTAATTTGTAGAAATAGATAAATTTCACTTAATAAAAAATTCACATGAAGTTTCCCCTTTCTCTTTGGATGGGTGTAATTTGTCTTCCAGTGGAACTTCTTGCCACATGTGAAACTGATAGCATTATGTTACCTTGCTTTACCCTTGATATTTCTCTTCTTGGAAGGTTGTGAAGAAGATTTGGACTTGTATATCTTCAATTTCCCTTTCTATTTATTAACTATAAGGAAGGAAGGATTTTTGGGCTTTGAATCCTTATATACTTGGTGAAGGAGAGTAAAAAGATCTAGAAGAGACTTCTAAATTTTGTTCATATTAAAATTTACAACAAATCTAGTGAATATATGTGGTATTGAATGCAAAATGAGATCGGTGTCGAGTTCTTTGAGAATTTTAAACCCTAGAACCTATAGGCGCTCAATGTAACCAATGATCCTGACTACATGAGGATCAACTGGGGTACCCTCTCTAATATTTCTCTGAAAGAGAGCCTTATAAATCTCAAAATATTTATTTCTAGATATCTCCTATTAAATACCATATAGGTGATCAATCATTCTATACACATCCATGTTTACATGAGACTTCACGATTTCACTAAACATATAAGAAAGCATCAAACATTGAACATTGACCATGCCTCTCAAAATTTTTTCATAGACAAGGAACTCTTCATCACTAACCTCCTTATTAAGTGGATTGGGAATTAGGGATTCTAGAATTTAATATTTTTATTCATAGTGTAGCACAACCCGAAGGCATCTAAACCACTCTTGTAATTTACTAATAGTGAGGAGGTTGTCTTTATCCAATATTTATCATAGGGATAGTATGGATAATGATATTACCATTTTATTATACAATTAAATATAATATTATTAATACTTTTTCTTGATTACAAATTATGTGATAAATAATAAATTAATTGATCTTATTAATTAAACCTACCACTATTTTATCAAGTCTCAATATCCATCACCATTGAACTTAGAATTCCTAGTTTCTAAGACATTCTAGTGTCAAGGATCCCCATTACTTTTCTTAATGATTCGTCCTTTATCCATGAAAACTGTAAGAAAGTAATTAGGTAGGTGTTCTTACTAACTATGGGATTTTAGCTCCTTGATCTATTGATTGTATTCCCATATCTTGATGTCCTAACTTGGATTTCATCAGCACTTGCCTCCAAATTTGTATTGAATATTCTTTTCTCATTAAACTCAATACAAGTTTGGTTAAGTCAACCCAAAACCCTCATGATAACTCCTTGATAAAATTAAGTGTCCAAAATTTGTCCATGTACTACACTTAGTTATATGGTTTCATTCTCAATAAAGTAATATAAGTCTTAGTCTTACTTAATATTAGATAGAGGGATTTTAATTAATTATGCATGAATTTTATCCCATTTTATTCTTTACATGTCTTGTTAATATTAAGTGGATGTTACTTAATTAATTAACCATGATGAATAAAATATTTATGCATAATCCATTTATTTAAATTCCATATTTTCACATTAATTCATTTATTTATGTGATTATGGTCTTGTATCTATAAATAAATAATTACAAAGATTTAAATAAATAAATGACTCATTCATGAGATTTTTCTAATGGTTGATTTAATGAGCATACATTAAATAAACCTATGACCTAGTGGAAATAACTATTATTACCAGTCTTAGAATGAGTTAAATAATTCCACTTTTCCTCCTATATAACACCTGGGTTGGCATCATTATGGTTACATCTTGAATCGCCTCCATGCACCTTGGGTAACTCCATTAATTACGAGAATTTATAACTCACACGCATGTGAGAGGAACTAAAGGATAGGTTAAAGGGGAATTATATAAATATCCTTGGACACATAGGTTCTACATAATAATGGAGGGAGGGATGACTCATAGACCATCATATTTAATTTAATAATAAATAATTTCAAACCCATGCAATAAATTAAAATAATTAAATTCCAACACATACACAGGTATTGGTCCAGCTCATGAATCGTCTTACATGAAATTTATATGGAAAATTAAATGGATAACATTCATTTCATTATATATTATTTATTATTAAGATAAATGTACTTGAATTAATTAATTAATTAATTCACTTTCATCTTAATGACCATCTGAATTCATTTAGAGATAACCATCATTAAGGGATTAATGGAAAATAAACGATAGGACCAATAGTTGAAATTTTGTAATAATAAATTAATTGAGCATTTAAAATTCTTTAAAACCCTTATTAAATTGTCAAACACTTAAAGTATCGATAAAAAATAAGGTTTTAATGCTATAATTGTTGATTTAATGTAATTTAATTCCACTAGTAATTGGGATACTACACGACATGTAATATCTAGCAACACGCCATGTACCTATGTTTTTGTGTATCTGGGTCTTCGGCATGTTGACTTGATCAGACTACATGATATATACATGCTAGCTATACACCATGTATCCTCTTTCCATGTGCTCAAGATACTCTCCTGGGTCTTTGGTGTGTATCTCTATGGGATCACATTGTGTGTATAGGCCAGCTACACATCATGTTATTCGAATGTTGTGTGCTTGTGCAACCCACCTAATGAATCAACATTTTCTCAATTGAGAGACGCCAACTACACACCATGTATCTCTAATTTTGTGTGTCTAGATAACAAGACCAAGGACTCAATGTGTATCTTGAACATGGGAATTGACGAACTACACACCATATACACTACATACATGTCATGTATATCATAAATTCTTCTAGTTATCATCCTCATGCAATTTGACTGTGTATAATAACCACAAAAATTTCACGATTTACACCACTAACCCATGCTGACTGCAGGCATGTACTCTATACACATGCCATGTAATCAGACAACTATGTTCCAGGTTGGTCGGTCAACATGTAGTGTACACTGTAAGTAACAACTACATGGTATGATGTGTATCATGTGGTATTTCCAAGTGTAGTGTACTAGGGTACATGGAATGTACTCCAACAACACACAGTATAAACCTGTATTATCAGCCAAAAAAATGGAAATTCCTAATGGAATCTCTGATCATTCTTCATCTATTATTATACCTTTAAGAAAATGAAACATTGAACAAACTTGATTAATATATCGATAACATGTTATTTCAAAATGGATTAAATAACGAATAATATGAAATAAAAATCCAACCACGATTGCATATGGATCAACAATAAAATAAATAATTATAAATTTAAATGTGACCACTATGATACCACTTATTGGTTCTGAGCACATCAAAAACATGTGGTGGTGGGTAATATATTAAAATTTCTTTTAATATTGGGTTGTCTAAAACCCCGAGCAAGGATCTTTCAGGTAAAATTTATAATTAATTTATTTAATATTGGCAGAAAAGAATACCTTATATTGGGATATTTCTTTGATGTGGATATTGATCATCCTAAAATATCCTTTTAGATTGCCTTTGTTGCACTATGAGGATCCAAGGATAGAATCCCTCTATGGTGATCCACATATTCTTCCTTGATCTCCATGAAACACCAATCAATCTTTAGGTGCTAACATAGAGAATCGATTGTCCTGTGTTGTTTGTTTTGATCGATCATCCTTTAGTCTTAAAGGAATATCTATTTCATTTCTTGTTCTTGAGAGGGAGAGATAAGGAAGATTCAAGAGAGAATTCATTGGGCGCAACAATTCTCTTGTTTCAATTTTGGATGCAATACATAATAAACATAATCATCTAATTATAGATCTAGGGTTTAGGTTTAGATATTATTTAATTGCATATCAGGCCTTAAATGATATTATAATCCTTAATATACTCTATTCCACATAATATTATTATTATTATTTTATGATGTGTGCCTTCCATAATAAAAAATATTATTTAACAAGCTTGTTAACTAATATTTTTTACCAGGCATGATCTTAGTTCATTCAAACTCTTCTAGAATTTATTGAACATCCTAATAAATATTTCATTTAAATATTTCATTTATCAATAAATATTTTTTATCAATAAAAATGAATAAAATTATCCCTCGGTCTAGAGAATAATATTTAATTAATTAATTAAATTCAAATAGAATTTAATAGATATCACTGAAAACACTTAGTGTGTGAGTCACTAGGATTATTTTTTGTTAGAATTTGGAGGGATTTCCTAAAGTC
Source organism: Viscum album (assembly GCA_963277665.1). NCBI lineage: Eukaryota > Viridiplantae > Streptophyta > Magnoliopsida > Santalales > Viscaceae > Viscum > Viscum album. The sequence goes on from OY728165.1 coordinate 829,811,801, forward strand.
CAATATTACTATATAGAAATGGGTTAAGTCACCCAAGATAAATAACTTAATGTCACAACAATGACAACCACATATGAATGATCATTGTGTAATATAATACCGTTGTCTCAATATCTCATCCAGAAGGTTGCATATCTGTGTCACCAAACTATATGCTCGATACATATTTCTCTGACTATCTGAAATAAACACATCGATACACCATGGACATGGAATTTTAGGGAGATGGTTCTATTCAAATCAAAGGGTTGAGATATAAGCTTCCATAAATATGGAAGGGAAAAATCCTTCTTTGTCTTATCCATTAATAACATATCAATCGTGACACACCCAACATACCCTACCTTACCACGTTCATATGGAATCATAATTTTTGTTAGAAAATATAATTTCATGAATAATTACATGCATTAATGATAATATTAAGGTCTAATTACCATTACCCATGCTCACAGATAGTAATATCTGATGATACCAAAACATGCAGAATTCCTACTAGAGGGTATGTTCTCATAATCTACCATCATAGAGATTACCAAGTGTAAACTTCATGAGAAGAATCCTTATTCGCTTACAAGTACTTATAGCTGACAGTATGTGTACTATGTGTCCCATCATTGGATGTTATCCAATAACATAACATTATTTAAGAATATTATCATAACACTTCAAGGTTCTCATCATAGTGGGGAACTGTTATGACCTTATCAATGCAATGTATACTCTAGGACATTATTACATAAAAGTCATGTAGAAAAATGAAAAAAATGTAATAATATGTTTTATTAATATTCAATATATCGAATATCAATATAATCAAAGTAAAAACAGTTGGTCCTAGGACACCAAATCCAATAGAATTTTTTCAATTAAATAAAAAACCTTAAATAGATTTTTCGAGCGATGTACCTACATTAAAATGACATTCGGTGGCATGTGCTCATCCTCCCCAGATTCCATCTATTTATACTATGAAAAGGCCCCATCATGAAAGATTACACCATTATATGGTGGAATCCTATCAAGAACCTTAATCCAAAACTCCTAAAATAAGAGTGATGCCAAGGAGGAGGAGGGAGTAAGAAAGAAGGGATAACTCACCTTAATTGTTGAATATTCTCCATCAAAACACCCAAAATCAAGGGGGAACCGATGGAGATAATAGGGATGATACCTCCTTGGTCTGGTTCTCTTGAGAGGGAAGGAGGGGGAGACCTAAAATATCAAGTTGGAAAAATACCTCTAATAAAATATGGGTATCCACATAGTTTGGTCATCATATTTTACAAACCATTCACCAACTGTGAAACTTTCACTTTCTAAGGCTACATACCTTGCACGGTTTGACTATATAGTTTACCAAATTATGCATTAACCAAGAAAAAACTTTTGAAACCCAAATTATATGTTTTTCATGTTTTTTCTACAACCATTCATAAATTGTGTGCCATATCCCTAGAAAATGTTACCTTGCACTTTTCACTCACATATTTTCTCATAATCATGTGGTAACCATACAATAGAGGAAAACCCCCTTAAACTTTCCAATTTCATATTGAAGCTTATGATATTCATTAAAAAAACTTGAGGAACCTCCTTACCCTCGATCTATATCCAAAAACATCTTCTTTATATGTTAGAACTCTCAAAATTCTAACCTGAATCTTAGTTATCAAAATGAACCTTTCTTTAGAAGTCTAAAAATTCAAATTCCTTCTAAAATTTATAGCTTGAAAAGACATAGGGTTTTTCATGATCAATCATAATGGTGAATGAAATGTGATGTGTTCATCTATCTATTTAGTCTATACCCAAAGAATCAAGAACGTATGAGTAGCTATATGGGATTGACATAATTTATGTCTCGTTGATGCTCAATGCATTGGGAAAAGGGGTAATATGAAAAATGCATGATTATATATGATAAATTTGGTGGGAAAAGGTATCATGATATATATATTGGATAGAGATCACACAAAATAATTTTGTATCTTGAGTAACACTAAATATTTACTAGAATCCACCTTTTTATTATGTTTATAAATTTAGGAACTCTTTTTTGTTTTTAATACTATAAAGTCCCTTTGGGTTACACTTTATGGTTGACTAGATTGGGATTATGTTTTATGAAACGTAGAGAGATACTGTAAAAGGTGTTTAGAGTTTTTCCAATATGAGTTTTGGATGAATATTCATAAGGTATTATATATGATGTGAAACATAATTAATTTGATGATATCTTTCAAAAAGTGTTTTGGAAGATATCTAGAAGGATTTTTGGATATGATTTTATAAATTATTATATGAGGTACAATATAAGGTGGAATGACACAGTCTATGAGGCTTTAGTGTAAGTGGGATATTAATGGAGATATACCCCAAATCCTAATTCAAATATGATATATATTATCCTATATCCTAGTGTATGATACAAGGATGTCATACAGTATGAAATTTATGTTACAAAAGGCATCCTTTATGCTTTTATGGGTATATCGTTTTATGCGATATATGATAATATATCAGAATTATCAAAGTCAAATCATATTATATGATTTGGCTATATCATGATTTATTATTATCATTTTACCATATAATATGACTTGTGACACCCTTATGCCACTGTTGTTTATTATTTTATATTAATTTTTTTCTTATTTTAGTGTAATTTAATGTTTTACATGGTTTCATTTGAAATTTTAAAATTTTGGAAAAATTTCCCCTATGCACGGTTTGTATGCATGGTTTAGGGGAAACCATGAAGTTACCCTTATGAATCTATATTTTTAGTTTAATTAAATTCTTGCACGGGCACTACACATTTGGGTCAAAATTGTGAAACACCCTGGGTAAACCATGTGAGACCTCTTGTATATATGGGTATTGGTGCATGACTTGTGCATGGTTTGTAAAAACCATAAGACAAACAAACTCAATGATCTATATTTTTTACAATTTATTTTTTAACGATTGGTGAATTGTTTGTAAATTTTATGAACAAAATATGTGAATGTTTTTTTATTTTCTAATGGTTCTCTCATGGTTGACATATGATTTTTCAAACCATGCAGACAAGCCCTGTGAGCTACCCAATTTCATTAAAAATTGAAATTTCTAAAATTACACTACTGTTATTTTAATCCCTAAGCATATATTTTCCCCTCCACTCATTCTAATGACCTTGGGATGCTTATGAAGCTCCTCACTTTCTCTTATCCATTGAATTTGTGGCCTCCTATTTGAGCTTTAATCATATTTTCAAGGTATTTCCCCTCATTCTTTCTCTCCTTTCCTTCCCTTATCCTTGCCCTTGATTTTATTTTTCTCTTGTTGACCCTAATCATTGTGAAGGTATATTTTAGGGTTTAAGTGAGTTATAATCATGGTGGTCTTGATGTTTATGAGCTTCAGAGAGTTTTTTATTTCTCGATTGTGTATTCTCCATCGTAGTCAATGCATTATGACATGTTTTCACTTGAGTAAGGTAGGTGTTTTATGCCATTCCATTAAATTACATTCCATGAGATTATAGAATGTTTTAAATGATTTTATTTCTAAATTATATCCATATGTATTCCCCAATATGGGTTTAAAATGTAATTAAAATGGTTTTAACACTTCTCATAGACTTTTCGCATGTCAAGTTTTTTATAAAATGCTCAAGTGGATATTTCAATGGGATTTAAAGGTTTTAAAAGGGTTTTTAACACTGATTAATTTTGAAAGAGCATGTGTTATGTTTAAAAGGGGGTTTTTTATTTAAAAAATGTATATTTGATAAAATTAAATGATTTTAATATATTTTAGTATAATGGTGTTTTAAAGTGATTTAAAATGAAAATGGGTAACTTTAAAAGGGTGTTTGGCACTGAATTATTTTAAAGGATGTTTCATGAAATGGTTTTAAAAGTAGAAAAAGTGTCTTGGAATTCTAGTCATGTTTTCAAAGGTCCATTTGGAAATTTTCTACAAAGATATGATTTAAAAATGTGATTTCCCTCATTATTGTTCCCTTAGGATGATATTATGTTTGATATGAATTGATTTCCCAAGGGGGATATTGTAACTCTTTTATTATTAATGCTTATGAATGGATGTGAAAAGGGGTTGTTTCGTGTAAGGGTGTTGGATTTGAGATTAGATTTATTAATTTTGTTTTAAAATATCAATTTTTATGATGATCACATTGATTTTTGTTTATCACCCCCTTAATTGATATCATTAGAACCTTAGGTAGTTAAATAGAAGGTAAAGATGTGTGTTACGCTTGCTTATTTTGTATAGTCTAACTAGTTCTCTAGGAAATTACACCCTCTTTAGAGTTTATTCATATACTTGGTGACCCCAAGGGGTGTTGATAGGTATGTTTAAATTACATATAGGGGTCCTAGAGAGATGTGGTCTGATGATCTAGGTTCAATATCATTCATGTTAGATCCTAGTGAGTTGCCCATGATGATAGATCTTCTTGAGTATGTTTTAGGGGATCCTAATATATATATACCTTGATTTTATCTTGTAACTTTCTATTGTATAGAACCTTTTTTGGTTATTTGTTGTTTTATTTTTTTCTATTGATATCTTGGTGTTGTTATTTTTATGAATTGTATTTGATTATGTTTTTGGTTTCCTTTCAAATATATTTATAAATGTTTTAGAAAGTGTGGTTTTAAAAAGGAAAGTGGTGTTTGTTCAAAAAAATGGATTCAATAAATGTTTGAAAAAGTGTAAAATGGTTGGTTTTATTTTAAATTGAAATTTACCCATTTAATGGTTTGAAATATATTTTCAAAGGAAAATTTTTATTAATTTGTTGGGTTTAAAATGATGGTTTTAGGTTGGGTGAGCCTTATTGTTCTTAAAAGGTTTTACCTTAGTTTTGGAAAGAAAATGATAAAGAATTATGTTTTTTTATTTATGCTTGTTCATGTGATGACCCTATTTTATAAACTATACATAAACTTGAAATTATGTAATGTAATATAAAAGGAACTATATATACTCTTTGATGAAATCCTACTGGGTATTTTTGTATCACACCCTATATATACACATGTGTGTGTGTAGCTCTAATGTTTTCTCTCTAGTGCCCAGTTTTTATCCTCTTCATTGGGTCCATAGATGGACATGTTAGGATGTGGTGAGTGGTCATGGGTCACATGGTGGTTCTTTTGGAAATTTTTGGGTTTTATTTCCTTTTTTGGATGTTTTATATATCAACCCTAATTTTTCTTTCATAACTATTACATCATTTTAAGATAAAAAATATAATTTAGATACAAATCTAGGATCAAAAGGTTTAGTGTCTTAGTAAAATTAGGCTCATGCATAACTTGTACATATTAAAACATAAACATTTATTTAAATCCTTCTTCTTTGTCCTTCTAAAATCTAACATTATCCTTAGTACGTGTAATCACCTGAGGATATATATCAAAGAAAGAGGTGAGCTAAAAGCTCAGTAAGAGGATGAATAAGGGACATGAATCAATATAACATGGGCGATCATAATCATCGTCATAATATCATAAGCATATAATCATCATCAAAATCATGAGGTAAAAATGTGATAAAGGCATGGAATGTGGCAATGCATAAAAATTAAATTTCATGTCATAGTGGTCAAATACCACACATAATTATGAACAAAACTAGAATCATGTTCATGCATAATATGTGTGAATAATCATAACCTCATTATTGTGAACAAAGATATCATAATTTACATGAATAATACACATTATCTCATGAGATACATCATATTACCCAATGCATTGTAGGGGTATATAATTCTAGTCCCACCCATCATATCGTAATATTTTCATTATCATGCATGACACAAAGAACATATAATAGTCATAATCATGAAATAACCCATGGAAAGGAATGGGTTTCATAAATATTTAATAAAGAATACATTCATGAATAAAATTTGGGGTTACAAAATGAAAAAGGGAGATCTTACTTTGGAATAAAAGATCTTTTTTATAAGAAACAACACATGAGGAGACAAAGATTTTTTTTGGAAAGAAAAGTCTTTGGAAAGTCATTGTATTTGACTTAAAAATCAAGGTGAAAACATGTATATCCCAAAAAATAAAAGATAGTAACAATGAAATGATAATTAAGTAACATTATAAAAAAATCCACACTAAAGATTTCATGAAATAGGGATAACCCAAAGAAAAGGAATTGGGTTTGAGAATCCCCTTATCTTAATTCTCTCTTTATTTCGTTGCTTTTACACCTCCTAAATAATAAACCTAGATTTATTAAAACATTGATATAGAAGTGAATTATTATAATTTTTACCACTATTTTATCAATTATATTAATTTTATTATATTTATTAATTTCCTTGGTTACAGGGTAGTCATTTTGATATCATGTTTTACTTAAAAAAATCATTTTGCTTCGATTTCATTTCTCTATTCAATGATATTTAAAAATTAGTATAATTAATTATAAAATCTTATAATACATATAATTACATTCTTACATACTATATATAATTTATAATATACATCCATGATTATGGTTATAAGTGTTGGCATGGAGATGTCTCTGTATGTGGTTAACTGACCTTTTATGGGACATTGTCGGGAGAGCGGGAAAGGGAGGTTTGAAATTTATATATATAGTATATATGATACTTACATTAGGTTAAAATAATTAATATAATATTAAATTACTGAATAATTAATCTTATAAGGTTTGGTTGTGAAAGGGTTGGTGAAAAAAAGAAATAGAAGAAGAATAAGACATCAAAAAAAAGATAAGAGTGGATTGAAACTTACTTAATCCTTGGTGTACCTTCTCTTGTATGATACTAAAAATCCATTGAAATTTGGAGTTGGATTACTCTAGAAAGTCCCTAGATATTTTAAGGGGATTTATAGGAAGGATTTTTTTCATAGTTTAGGATTTTTCAAGTGGGGTATGAGTGGTGTTCCAAGGGGATGGAGTGGGGATGTTTATACTTGAGAAGAGGGGGATTTTTAGAATAAAATATTAAATAAAATAATATATCAAAGGTAAAACTTATAATAGTGAATTTTGACAATATAAATAATATATAAATATAATATAATAGTTTTTAATTCTTTAAAACTCTTTATAGTTCTAATCAATTATTTTATTTAAAAGGAAAGTGGAAAGAAAGAAAAAAATTGTTATTTTAAGGAATAGCTTTTGACTTTAGGTTTTGAAAATATATTTTTAGGTTTGGAATTTATGTTTATTTTATTTTTTGACTCATTTATGAAATTAAATATATCATGTACGAGACTCAAGTTATATAAAGTATTAATTCAATATTACAACATGAATGATGTAATTTAAGATACACAAGTTATGTGAAAAAAAAATTTACTATTCACCCAAAAATTGAAGTATTTCAAAAAATTACCAAAAATGAAATCTTAGAAAAAATTTAAATGGTGATTTAAAAAATGATATTAATTTTATCAAAATAAATTTCTAAAATAGGTAATTTTAATTTTTAATATAAAAATCATGACTTTTGTGAAATAATTTAAAATACTGTTTATTAAAAATGTGCTTATATTTTATTTTAGTTTTCTAACCATGATATTTTTTTTGGAATTATAATATTTATATTTACTTAAATTAATCATTATAAATATTATTTATATCACAATTTATTATTTTTAGGTAAAATTACTATTCCAACGGTCAGGTTACTATTCCCAATGGTCGGGTAATTATTCTAATGGTCACATTACTATTTAAAAGGTCACGTTGCCTTCTATAAATACTTCTACTTTCCTTTATTCATTATTCAACTCAATTTGTCTCAATTTTCTATATTTTAATTTTATATAATATTGATTGGTTTACTAATATTTTATTTCTTTTCTATAGTGTTGGTAGTGGGGGTGATGATTCTAGTAGATTGGGATGATCCATATTTTCCCATTTTAGATTTTTTATTTTTTATTTCTTATCCAATTGTAATGTTTGGAATTTTAATTAGTTTCAATATTGATTAATGTGTTATTATTTATTAATGAAATAAATTTTTATCGATTTATTAATGGTAATAATAATATATAGTATATTATAACACTCATTTATTTCAAGATACATATTCCATTTATAAACTATGAGTTACTACATTGTATCGGTATAGTATATTTTATATTTTATACCTATTGTGGTCTGCTTCCACTATAATTTTATTTTATTGTTAAAACATATGTATTGAGAAAATGTTCATTTTGGTATGCCTTGTTTCATTGGTTTAATTATTTATTGCTTATTATTTGATTGGCATGGATGCCCGGCATTTGGATAGGTCATACCGAATTTTTAGTGGATTCTACTACTTAATTATATTATTATCTGAGGGTGAAATAATTCCCATTAGTGCATGTTGATACCCTTTGTTCTTGTTGTCATCCCATGGGGATTAGGAATGCCCTTCAAGCCTTATGGTGAGCCGGGTCGGGTACTAGTCTGATGGTAGCCTAGGTCAGTTCATTACATGATAAAGTAGCATCCTATGATTGATAAAAGGTAGTATAACATTAAGCATTAGCATTTGAATATCTTATACATAAAGGTTATCATTAATGTTTCATATAATGAAACCTATGAGAGAATATAGAATACATTTATATGATAAATTCATATCGATTTAATGGTTACAATAGTTATAATAAAATGTTATTTACTCATACGTCATGGATGTATAAGTAAATGTATGGAGGCTCAAAAATCATCCTTGAGGCCTATATAAAGTGGCTGAAGATCATGAAAATAGAACCCAAACTATTTATGGATTCTATGATTTATTTCAAGTTGAAACTCTCTTTATCCTTCTTCATTTTCCTCGAGAGATATTGGCATGTCATGGTGCGAAAGAGGATCTAACCTAGTCATTGGGTGATTCAAGCCATTCTATCATTATAAGAAAATCAAGACATGGCCACAATTTATAAATGTGGCTATATATAATAGCCACAGTTTGGTTGATTATGGATCTTATTGTCATAGAAATAGGGCCACGTCTATAGACATGGTTTCAAACTATGGCTATAGGTCTATAGACAAGGTTTAAATCATAGATTTAGGTATATATCCAAGGTTTAAATTGTGGATTTGGTCTATAGCCACGATTTCCATCATGGTAGTACACCTATAGTCATGGTTTTAAACTATGGTTATAAATAATCCTACGGTATTCTATTTCCACGGTTGCAAACCCTGGAAACATACTAAAATCCACAGTTTCCAACATGGCAGTCCACCTATAACCATAGTTTAAAACTGTGGATATTGTTCCTACCATACAAGAATATATCCATGGTTTGTAATCATGGATACAGGTGTACTACCATGGTGTAAAGAGTGTCCATTGGTCTATTTCAACGGTTTGAAATTGTGGTTATATACTTCTACACCAAGATCAAAAATATAAAGATTCCTTTTTGCTTCTACAGAAAAAAATTCCATAATACAATAATGTAATATATTTAGGAATTAACAAATATTCTAGAATACAATTCAATATAACAATAATAAAACTAAACTACATAATAAAATTCAACATATAAATAAACCAAAAATATGATTTACACCAGAAGTGAGCCATAATATCAGCATCATTATAACCATGATAACCCTCATCTACACCTCATAAAAAACACAATCACCGCCTATCATGCCACTAGAATCATCTTTATCATAGACATTAGCAGCGGCATTGGCATCGGTAGCAACATCAGCATCAATATCAGCAGGAGTTGTAACGCCCCGACCCCAAAAGCCTGGTGTCGGTTCATTATTACATTACATTGATATTATTACAAGGAATAAAGTACCAAAGGACTGTTTAGTTTAATAGTATTAGAAATCCATATTACATACATGATACCCATAACACATTGGGAAAAAATAAAACATGCTACATAATAACTAAAATAAATTGCATCCTTGAAAACTTAATCAAATTTCTCTTCTTCATAAACTAGAGAGAGAAACATAATAAGGGTGAGCTCAAATACTCAGTAAGGGTAAGTACAATTAAATAAATAATGAATCAATCTATATGGAAAGTAAAATAACTAATAACACTTTTCATTTACAAAACTAGATAAGGCACAAATAATATGGTAAGTAAGAAATTGAAACGTGTGCCATAAATCAATTAACTAAGAATGAACTACATCCATAGATATGTCGACGCAAAATCTCATGGATAAATAATAACTAAAACTAAATGAGGGGAATTGATTTATTATCATACTTCATTTATCAGGCACATGAAAACCTATTACCATCAAGACCTTTCACAAGATGATTTAAAACAAAGATAGATTCCTGTTTAATTTGGCCAACTTCTTTGTCTCATAAGAACCTGTCGATGCATAGAGAAAATGTATAAAGTCTTAGCTCCACATTTCATTTCCAGTCCAACTAATTCCTCATATTTAATAATAAAAATAACTAATATGCCTTACCAAATAACTATATTGAAATAGAAATATGATTTACCAATAATTCCCCAATTAATCAAATAATTGTCAAAGTAACCACCGTACGAATAATGGTATATGGTTTATGGAATACCAATATCCATTGTATAAGAGTATGGATATTCAATTAAATTTCCAATGAAAAATTATTACAATAAATTTATTGTTTCTGGAGAAAGTTAACAATCACAATAGAAAGTGAGATTAAGAACATTCTTGAGAAGAATAATCTTTAAACATTCCAAAGTGTCCCATACCACTTTGAAACATTTAAAACATAATCACTATAAAGGTATAAAATTAAATAAATCTTATAATATCATGAGAATAATAGGATTAATTATATAATATATCAAAATTTCCAGTAGGTACGGCACACAAAATAAGTAAGTAGTTAATATGACATTAATTTCACAGATTTAAAAAGTGAGATGAAAATACTTACCTTAACCTTCTTCTTGTTGTGTGGTATTTAACCTCATTTATAGTGGTTTAAAATATGTTAATAACAAATACCAAAACCACACTCATGTTTATAATACCATATATTAACTTCCTACAACATTTTATTACTCGTTTGTGAATAATCTTTCATTATTTTGACTGTTTCTTGTGTTAATTGCCTAGTTTTCTCAAGTATGTTTTGACTTGCTATGTGTTGTTCTTATTAAATATATCATGGTTTCATAATATTCAGAATTTAAACAATGAATAAATTATCTCATATATTCAGTACATATGTATTTATAATATCCCATAATATTTCGAGATTAGAAATGAAGTTCACTGTTCATGGAGACAGTAGACCGTACGTACGCATGAACGCTACCTTCATTTCTTTGTTGTATTAAAATTAAATGATACATATGTATATTATAATTCTAGTATGATATTTATATTATATATGTTGCATGTTTTTATTCTAAATCTCCTTTATACATTCCATGTATGGCATGAATGAGTCATATCGCTTTGAGAGGGTCGTAGTCCACACTTCCTCAAACGAAATTATCGTATTTACACAACATGGAAAGTATAAAGGTATGTTCTAAATAAAAATTACATAATAATAGATACAATATAAATATAATATATATCATATATAAATATATTTTCCATCATAATGGCCACCATGATTGGTGGTAAAGGAAAAATGAACAATCATCATTTCGTGAGGTAGTAGTTCACCGTACACAGAAACAGTATGTTGTATATCCATTAGATGGAGGTGTGTGAAAGTATAGGTCAAACCCTTAGCATAAAAAATCCTACTATATTTATGATACTATTTTTTATAAAATAATTTAATAAAGATAGTGTATGGGTTGGAGAAGGAAAATAAAATAAAGGAGCTTGAGAGAATATGTTACCTCTAAATAGGGTAAATCCTTTTGGTTTGTGACAAAAGGATTATTTGAGTTGCCACATTCCCAAGGTAAGGCTTATATAAGTAAGTTAGGAATTTTTGGAGCTTATTTGAGTAGATTTTTTTCAATAAAAGAGGCTTGATAGGTGTGTGGAAGTGGGTAGAGGTGGTGCCCTTTTATAAGAGGGAGGAGGGGCACTTTAGGAAAGTTTTGAAATATTATTTTATTATAAATTGTTTTTCGAATTATAATATCTCCAAAGTGATATATTTATAGGATATGATTATTATGGTTAAAAATACTCACAACCAATAGGTTTTAAACAAGTTTAGGTTACAAATTTAACTTTATCTTTTGGATTTAACCCTTAGTTAAATAAATTAACTCTTACCATGTCTTCTTGTATTTTTACTCTATATGGTTAATATAGTTACTATAAAATGACAAGTGAACCACAAGTGGATCATTAATGAAATTTTTAATATTATCCCTAAGTTATTTTTCCAAATATTAGATTTTTTTGACTATTATATCATTTAATAAAATAGTATTTTTTTTAAACTCATTTATGTCAATTTTGACACTATTTAGTAATTGATTTTTGTTAAAGTCATAATAACTTTATTCATTTGAAAAAAATACATTAACTAAAATATAACATGTCATAATCATCCATAAAATTATTTTATGGCATTAAAATTTTCAAATTACATTTATTTTAATATTTATAATATCATTTATTTGAATCATTCATTAATAAGGTAATCATTGCATCATCATTATGTCATAAATAAATTTATGTATTTAATTTATAAAAATTATAAATAAAATACCAAGATATAGGAAATATTTTTATATTTATAATGAATATTTATAGTCATATATATTAGTTATATAACCTTGTATTAAAAAAAATTAGTAAAAAGATACATGTTTATTTTATATTTTTTTACTTTAAATTAATTATTATAACATGTCATTTTCACCCAAGTGGATCAAAAATGAAAAAAATTTGGCCTAACGATTTATTTTCTCACCCATGACTCATATAGTAAGATAACAACATGTTTTAGGGTAGTTTTATATTATTATAATATTATTTTTACCTTAAATTACTCTATTTACCTTTAACGATGGTAAATAAAAATAATTACTAAAGTTACTATTCATAATGTCCAAAAATAAAAGGGACATATTTACATAATTTGGACCTTATGATTCCAAATATGGAATCCATTTTTTAAAATTTAAAAGACATAATTGGTAGAAATTAATTTAAAATTAATTCTCATTGTCAAAATGAGAAAGCGAGTTTTTAAAAAAGTAAAAACCATCAAAAGATTGGCACGTGTTTATATCAAATTTTAATGTAAAATTACTTTTAATGACAATAATTGGATTAAATGATAAAAACATAATCTAATTATACTTTAAAATCAATTAAAATAATAATATAACTATATAAATAAATTATATAAAAATCTATTTTTAATTAAAATGCAATATTTTTCACTATTCATTAAAATATGGAAGTGATCAAAAAAACACCAAAAATCTATCCAAACTAAATTTTTATATCAAAATTCTAAAGAGAAAGTTTATTTTGTCAAATTTAATATATAAAAGTGTCAAATATTGGATTTAAAAAGGGTTCTCCATTAAAATGTTGTAAAACTATATTTTTTGAAAAATATTTCTTTTATCTAAAAAATTGAATTTGTTCTTATATTATGTCTAAGAAACACATAAGATGAATGTTAAAATTACATGAAATATATAAAATTAAAAATGTGGTTAATACTATTCATAACCTATAATTTAACAACTATGTTATATATCATATTAAATAATAATATTTTATTATTAATATAATGTTGTTCGGTAAAACTGGGCCTTGCGTGTAATGAAAACCAACTCATTTTTTTATGTAGCGTAAGCTTAACATGGTGTTTAGTAAAAAGAAAGTAAGCAATAAAATTAAGTTTATTCAGAAATGAAAATGTCTTTAAAGTCTTAGGGCGTTATAGGAGCTGATGAATCTACATAAACAAAACGCATTGACATAAAACAAGTATCAACCACTACAACAACTTATGGTGGAAGTGTAGAAGAAAGAGAATATGTAGATTTCATCATCTGTTCATTTATCATCTTTTGATGTTGAGTATCTTCTTTTGATTTTTGAGTTTCTTGTTTGATTGTGGTATTCATTTTTTCTATTGTGACCATACTAGAACTATTACTTGAAGAAATGATATCAGAAGACCAATATCTAGATGGTATAATCTTTTTCCCAAGTTGAAAACACACTCTGTTAAGATGTTCATCTCCTAATACCTAATACAGATGATCATTCAGGCCTAAATTTTAGGGTTTTTTCTACCAATACCTCCAAATAAATCTTTTGAGTGATATATAACATAAATTCAAATGATAAAATAATATAAATATTTAAATTTAGTCAAAATAAAAGAAATTTAAATATAATTATAATCATCTCCTAGGTTTTTTTATTTACCATAGTACCATCTATTTTTTCCTACCTTTACAAAACAAGGTAGAGAGAGTAACACAACCATCAATATTCAATGCCTTTTTCTAGAAAAAACAAAGAAATAAAGAAACATTACAAGTGAATTAGATTACACTAAACTAACCTAAAATAAATCATATTGATCTTAATAAAATATATTTGAATATAAAATCCAAAAAAAAATCTAAACAAAGAAATTTGAATTATAAAATATAATATTAATTCAAAATAACAAACCAAACATAATGAATGAGAACTAATTTAAAATAATATATTTAAATATCCTACTATGAAAATAAATTTTGGGTGCTCCCAATAGCTCTATGCTCTTGTGGGCGCTTCACCTAGGGTTTGAATTAATGGCGAGCTATGTAGATCTGTCCTCTTTGGTGATAAAGAGAATTTGGGAAGGTTATGGTGTTGTCGGGGTATCGGTTGGGGCTACTGGTGACGATGGCATCATGACATATGGGTGGGATTTGACTTGGTTTGTGTTCTTCGATGATGATGGAACACGGATTCCAACAAGTAGTGATGGAGGTGTTAATGGTTCATCACGGTGGTTTTGTCTCTCATCGCGGTGATGTCGTCTCTCATCACAGTGGCATCATAGATCTGATATCGAAGGCATATTGACATTGATGTCTTAGATCTGGCATGAAGGGGATCTGGATCGATGGCAGGGAATGTATGAGGATGGTTGGCAGTGCACAGATCTGGAGGGGCGGCTTATTAGGGTGGTGTGAAGGTGGCACGGTTGGTGGTAGGGAACAGATGACGTCAGAGTAACATGCGCCGATAGCGATTCTTCAGTGCTAGCGTGATGTATATTGGATGAGAGCTTTAGTAACCAGGTGTTCCAACAGTGGTGTTTAGGGTTTTTTGTCTTGGGCTATTGGGGTTTTTATGCCTAGCGTTTTCTTGTGAAATAGAATTTGTGTACATGGAATTTTTTTGTCTCATTTTTTTATTGGATTTTTTTCCTTTAGGATCTTGGGACACTAAATTTTGAGGGTATTTTCCTCTAGGCCTACGAGCTTGTAATGGTTTTCCCTTACTCAGTTCAAAAGGGATCACTGCATTATTTTTATTTTTAATAAAGAGGATTTCCCCCAAACATTCCGATAAATATCCTACTATGTTTAATTTAGAAATGGGACATAAAACATATTATATTTTTGCAGTATGAAAATGAATCATTTAAAGGATGTTACTAATAATAATGTAATTCCAGAATTATGTTTTCCCTTCAACATGAACATGCTATATGGGCTCTCATAAATTATTTCATTCAATGATAGTTTAACCCTATATATTTTATTTATAGTTATAATATGATTAATCATGTAGTGATGATGTATCCCCTATGTTTTATTATTGAATAAATTATCGATTATGCTTAGGTGACCTTGGATTTGATGAATTGGTATGATAATATTGTTGACAAACTAGTGTGGTTAAACATTTTTGAGCAATGGGTAAGAGTTTCATGGGGCTATAGTGATAATGATTCTGGTGATAAAATGATTAATTAAATTATTCACAATGGTGTTGTGGATGAAAAATGTGTTTCTCTATATTCATTACATCCAAACAATGACACAATAAATTCGATGACCAATACGGAAACTCAATGAATATACATTACTTTCTCTAGCTACTATTGGAATTTGAATTAACATGATTTCTCTTTATGATATTTGATTGACTTTTACCAAGAACATAATTCAAACCATCAAGTTCTTTAATAATATCATTCCCTAACATTCATTGAAGTGTTTCATTTGTCTCGACAACATTATCAAATTGTCTCTAATTTTTTTTATACAGATGATCCATTGGTAGAAATATTCAATTTCCTATGAAGCTATAAGTTCCTTAAAACTTTAATGTAGTGACTCGGGTTTTGACTTGTAAGTCTTCAGAATATTTCTAGGAATATTTTTGAAGCCAGACATTGAGTCGGTGTGGGATTTTGTGGCCCGAAGAGCCTCAATGTGGTCATGTGGAAAATATTAAATATATTTTATCACACACATATATTTATATGGTAAATGTGTAATAACTCACAAGATATATCTCAAATTGAAAATATGAGACCTTGGTTGAGTTTAAAATGGGGTTTTTACCATAGCCATAATGTAATGTTTGTTGGCATTGGGTGCCCGATCAAAGGTGAGCATTGGAAGGGTGTTATGTGGAGGATTATTCATTTAATAAAAATTAAATGAATAACCCTATCCCCGTTTGCGTTTCACACATAGAGGAAGGGATAGGAGGGTTTCCTTCCATCATAATAGATGACCCACGAGTGAACCAAGGTGAGGAGGTGCTTTCAATCTCTGTTTTTTGACACTGATCTTCACCAGATTGAGGATCAGTACATTTTGGGTGTCATTTTGGACCCAAAGCTTCGTAGTTTGCCACAAAGTATGCAGTTTTGTGATATTTACATCCTAACCCCTTTTTTATTCATTTTCTAAGGTTTTATATCCCTTATATTACTATTATTGACCCCATGGGGGTAGATATGTGGTTTTGGGTGAATACACTACTAGAATCTAGCGTTTTCCCAACGTTAATATACCAATGGTTTCTTCAAATCGTTGCTATAGTGTAAAAGATGGCAACATTTTCCAACAGTTTGTTCAAACTGTTGGCAATGTGTAAATATACCTAATATTTCCCAATAGTTTTCCAAAATCGTTGGGAAATAATTATTTTCTCTAAGGTATACCAATGGTTTGTCAAAACCGTTGGTAAAGAGAGGATTTCCCAACAGTTTTTAAAAATTGCTGGGAAATTTTTCCCCCAAATACCCAGTGCCCCAGCTCCCACTCGGCCCGATTGCAGACCCTAATTTGGAGCTCCTCCATAAGTCTTCTCAGCTGTGAAACTCCTTCCAACCATAGATCTATCTTCAATCAAACAAATTTTTTTATATACTTCAAATTAGTAAGTGTTACCTTAGTTTTAGTGTTCTTCATCTTTTTTTCTGTTTTCTGTTTTGATTTTGTCTAAATTAGAGTTCATGGTATCTTTGGAGTACCGAACCCTTTGAATTGTTTTATGTTTTTTGTTCTACACTTCAAACATGGTAAAGGGTTTTTTTATTAGGGTGATATGGTAATTTCTATGGACTTTAGTTTAGTTAAAAATTGGATTTGTATTTTGGCATTAGTTGGGTGATGGATTGGAATTGTGAACACCCCCCCCCCCCCCCCCACCCCCACCCCCACCCCCCTAGACACCTCCCACCCTCATGGACATCCCCCCACCCCCCTGGACACCCCACATTGGACAGCCCGCACCCCCCTTGAACCCCCCACCCCCTAGACACCCCCACCACTTGGACAGCTCCCTCCCCCACCCCCTGGACACCCCCACCCCCACCCTCCCTGGACACCCCTCACCTCCCAAGGACAGCTCATCCCCCTGGACACCCCCCACCCCGTTAGAAACCCCCACCCTTTAGATAGCCCCCCACCCCCTGGACACCCTCCAACCCTTTGGACAGCCCCCTCCCCCCACCCCCACCCTCCCTGGACACCCCTCACCCCCCATGGATAGCCCCCACCCCCTTGGACACCCCCCCTCACCACCTCTACCTCCACCACCCCTAAACACCCCCAACCCCCTGGACACCCCCACCCCAACCCTCCATGGACACCCCTCACCCCCCCATGGACACCCCCCCTCACCACCTCCACCACCCCTAGACACCACCACCCCCTGGACACCCTCCACCCCCTTGGATAGCCCCCCCCCCCCACCTTAGACAGCCCCTCTGGACATTACCACACCTCCTAGACACACACCTCCTAAGTGGCTGACCCAATTTTTAAATTGGAATTAACAATATAGTTGATTTTCCCTTTCCCTGATGACATTTTCTAAGTGGCCCATAGAGACTTATAAATTGAATTTTTCATGTTTTATAAATTTAATTTTTCATGTTTTGATAAATTGAATGGGTTGTTTGGAATGAAATGGCTAATGCATGATGGTTTGGATTTCTTAATGAATAAAATGATTTTAAATAAAATTACCCTAATGGGGGCTGTAGGAGGGGTAGGGGGTTGTCCAGGTGTAGGGGGATATCCAGGTGGGGTGGGTTGTCCAGGGGGTATGGGCTGCAGGGGGGTAGGGGGCTATAGGGGTGTGGGGAGGGGGTAGGGGGGTATGGGCTGCCCCAAAGAGGGGTGTGGGCAGTCCAGGGGGTCAGGGTGGGGTGTCCAGGTGGGGGAGGGGGTGTGGGGTGTTCAGGGAGGTGGGGTGGATTGTCCAGGTGGGGGGCTGTCCAGGTGGGGTTGGGGGGGATGTCCAGGTGGGGGGTTGTCCAGGTGGGGGTGGGGAGGGATGTCTAGGCGGGGGTGGCAGGGGGTGGGCTGTCTATGTGGGGGGTAGGGGTGGGATGTTCAGGTGGGGGTGAGGGGGCTGTAGGGGAGGGGGTGTGGGCTGTCCAGGGAGGGGGTGGGCTATCCTAGGGGGGCTCTCCAGGTGGTGGAGAGGGTTTGGGTTTTCCAAAGAGGGGGGGGGTTGTCCAGTGGGGGTGGGGTGGGTTTTCCAGGTGGAGGGGGTGGGCTGTCCAGGGGGGCTATCGGGGGGGGTCGAGGGGCTGCAGGGGGTGTGGGATGTCTAGGGAGGGGGTGGGTTGTCCAGGGGTGGTGGTGGGTGGGCTATCCATGTGAGGGAGGGGTGTGGGATATCAAGTGGGGTGGAATGTCCAAGGGGTGGGGTGGGTTTTCCAGGTGGGGGAGGGGTGTTGGTTGTCTAGGGAGGAGGGGGTGGGCTGTCCAGGTGTGGTGGGGGTGTCCAGGTGGGGTGGGGGGGGCTATCCGGGTGGGAGGTGCAGGGGGTAGGGGCTGTAGGGGTGTGGGGGTGTGGGCTGTCTAGGGAGGGGTGTGGGTTGTCTACTTCGATACTCTACAAAAAAATAAGAATCAAATATAACCAATGTATAGTTTCTTTCACATGTTAAGACTTTTCTTGAAGTTCCATACCAACACTCACTCTTACCCTTCCAAGAAAAAGTGATCTCTTTCAAAGAAATCTCACTCAGGTTCTTATCCACTATCCATATTGATCTCATACAAATTTAACATTCCTATAACTCCATATTAGTTAATGATATAACAAGGCTCATACTCTTATGAGTAGTGTCCCATTAGAACATAGCTCATAAAATCTGATCCACATATGATATTTGGTGGCGTGTTTACAATTGGGTGTGTTGTGATTTATATGTATGATATTTATGGTTTACACCAACAGTCTTCTCGGTCATCTATAATAGGCTTCAAATCATGCTATAATTGGATAAAGATTGGAGTTTACAACCCTATTTTGGGGGTGGACACCCCCACCCCTTGGACATCCCCCCACCCCCTTGGACACCCCCCCCCCCAACCCCCCTTGGACACCCCCACCCCCTGGAAACCCCCACCCCCTGGACAGCCCTTCCACCCTCGTGGACAGCCCTGCCACCCCCGTGGACAGCTCGCCCACCCCCCATGGACAGCCCGCCGACCCCCCTGGACGCCCTGTACCCCCTGGACAGCCCCGCCACCCACATGGACAGCCCGCACACCCACCCCATACCCCCTGGATAGCCCTTCCACCCCTCTAGATAGCCCTCCCACCCACTGGACACCTCATACCCCCTAGACATCCCCCCACCCCACCCCCTAGAAATCCCCCCTAGACCCCCCCCCCCCCCCCCCCGACCCCCCTGGACAGCCCCGGAACCCCTGTGGATAGCCCGCCCACCCCCTGGACACCTCGTACCCCCCGGGACATCCCCCACCACACCCCCATGGACAGTCCACCAACCCCCCCCCCCCCCCCTCGGACACCCCGTACCCCCTAGACAGCCCCTCCACCCTTGTAGACAACCCGTCCACCCACCTCGTACCCCCCCTGGACAGCCCCACCACCCCCCATGGACAGCCCGCCCACCCCCTGGACACCTCGTACCCCTTAGACATCCCCCACCCCCTAGAAAGCCCCCCCCCCACCCCCCTGGACACCCCCGACCCCCTGGACAGCCCTACCACCCTCATGGACAGCCTGCCCACCCCCCTGGACACCCCCTCCCCCATGGACAGCCCCTCACCCCCATGGACAGCCCGCCCACCCACCCCCCCCCCCCATGGACACCCTACCACCACCCCCCGGACACCCCCTATCACCCCGGACACCCCCCACCCCCTAGAAATCCCCCCCCCACCTTCCTAGATGCCCCTAACCCCATTGGACAGCCCTACCACCCCATTGGACAGCCCGACCACCCCCTGAGGATAGCCTGCCCACCCCCTGGACACCCCTTACCCCCTAGACACTCCCTCTACCCCCGCCACCCCTCTAAACAGACCGCACACCCATAGATAGCTCGTACCCCCTGGACAGCTCCCCCCCCCCACACCCTGCAACCCCCCCCCCCCACCCCCCTGGACACACCCGACCCCCCTGGACAGCCCTAACACCCCCATGGATATCCCTCCCACCCCCTGGATACCTCGTACCCCCTGGAGAGCCCCCCCCCCCACACACCACCACTGTGGACAGCCCGCCCACCCCCTGGACACCCGCCCACCATCCCCAGACACCCTCATCCCCCCAGACGCCCCCACCCCCTGGAAAGCCCCTCCCCCCATCCCCCACCCCCCCTTGACACCCCCAACCCCACTGGATAGCCCTGCCACCCCCATGGACAGCCCAACCACCCCCCGTGGACAACCCACCCACCCCCTGGACACCCCGTACTTTGGACAGCCCTTCCACCCCCATGGACAGCTCACCCACCCCCTGGATAGCCCCGCCCACCCCCTATACACCCCGCTCACCCCCTGGACAGCCCCCCAGGAAATCCCCCCACCCCCCTGGACACCCCCGACCCCCCCGGACAGCCTCGCCACCCTCGTGGACAGCCCGCCCACCCCCTGGATACCCTGTACCCCCTGGACAACCCCCCTACCCCTGTGGGCAGCCCGCCCACCTGGACACCCCGACCCCCCTAGACAGCCCCCCCAACCCATGGACACCTCTGACCCCCCTGGACAGCCCCTCCACCCCCCTGGACACCCCGAACCCCCTGGATACCCCCACCCCCTTGGACAATGTATGTGATCACTCAAATAATCTAATAAAATATAAAATTTCTTCGATCTAAAATTTAGTCAACTCCTGAATAATTCTCCTCCACAAGTTTACATGATCTTGTACACTCATGTATAGTTCTTCAAAGATATTTTATTAGAAATATAGTATTTTTTTGTCTTTTATATTATGTTTCTCATATAGAGTAGTGTGTCAATTATGGTTTCATATAAAGTGAACAATTCTCATTTACTTAAATATATTTTTTATGAAACTTCAATCTTATTGAATTGATTTTGACAAAATGACTTATAATAATTTTTTTAAAGAATGGATAAAAGTTGGATGTATGAAACCAATCAGATCTCAGGAAATTTTCAAAAAAAATTGTAAAGCTTTTTAGATTTTTCATTTCACAATGCTTCAGATAGTGGTCACATACACTGCCCCTATTACAACTGTGTTGGAAGACCTTGGTTGAGCCATGAAGAAGTCAGCTACCATATAACCAAATATGGTTTTCAAGAAAACTACTATGTGTGGTATCACAATGGGGAGAAAATAACATCTCAAATTTCTGATGATCCAAATGAGAAGACTAGATTGGAGAATTTATTATATGACCGGTTTGCGTTTATTCATCATCATGAAAAAGAAAGGATTCTGACCCAAGAATATTTTGATATGAACACACATGATGCATCTAATGAAAATTATGATGTTTTTAGGGTTAAAAAATTTAATGATGCTACCACGACTCCAGTATATTGACAATGCGGTAAAATGAAAAAGCTGGAATTTTTAATCTGATTGTTTCATTGGAAAACTATGTATGGGATTTCTAATACTACCATAAATTACATTCATACCTTCTTGAATGAATTACTTTTAGATGATGTAGATATTCCCTCAAACCACTATATGGCATGGAAGTTAATTGAGGAACTTGGATTTTCAATAAACAAAATTCATGCTTGCCTGAAAGATTGCAGTTTATTCTGGGAGGAAAATGTTGAGCAGAATGATTGTATAAAATGTGGCACATCCTACTGGAAGCCAAGAGCTGATGGAACACCATCCTGTGTGCCACAGAAAGTAATGTGGCACTTTCCATTGATCCCCAAACTCTAGAATCTTTTTATGTCTGATGAAATATCAATAAAAATGTGATGGCATGATACTGAGAGAAAGAAGACTAATGATGAGTTGGTTCACCCTGTATATGGATTTTCATGGCAGATATTTGATGCTTGATATCCTAATTTTGTTGCTTATGTGCACAATGTGTGGTTGGGTCTTTCATGTGATGGTTTTAATCCATTTGGGCAGATTCTTATGTCTCACAGTACATGGCCGATTTTTATACACATTTATAATCTTCCCCCATGGTTGTGTATGAAAAAACCTTTCACTTTCATGAGTATACTCATATCTGGACCTTTTGATCCCAACAATGATATAGACTTATACATGAAACCTTTAATAAAATATTTGAAACTTCTTTGGTATGTGTGTGTGCGCACATACGATGCATGTTTGAAAGATATATTTCAGATGTGTGTTGTGCTTATGTGGATGATCAATGATTTTCCTACTTATGCAATGATGTCTTGATGGAGCACAAATGGAAAACTATCATGTCCTATTTTTATGAAGAATACACGATCCAGAAGACTAAAACATCATTGTAGTTTCAGTTTTATAGGACATCGATGATTCTTTCCAATGGACCATCCATATAGAAATAATCGTCGAAGATTTGACAATACCACGGAGATCGATGATCCACCTCAGTGTATGTCTGGAACTGATGTGATTAATGAATTTAAAGATTTTAGTTTTTCATTTGGGAAGGCTCAAATGAAATCTGGAAAGAGAAATAATGTTTCCACTGAAACCTGTTATAATTGGAAGAAGAGAAGTATCTTATTTGATTTTTCTTATTGGTCAACCAATTTGTTATGTCATTTCTTAGACGTAATGCACATTGAAAAAAAATATGAAATGTTACTTTCGATTCTTCTAGATGTTAAGGGAAAGGAAAAAATATTATTTATGGTCTCGGTGTGACTTGGTGGATTGGGGCATCAAAATTGAATTACATCCTGTGTGTATCAGTGAAAATAAATGGCAACTTCCATGTGCTTCTTATGTGATGACACCTACCAAAAAAAAGCAATTTTTGGAAGTACTAGAGACTATTAAAGTTCATGATGGCTATTCAAGCAACATATCCTAACGGGTCAGCAAAAGAGAGTTGAAGCTAAAATCTTTAAAGAATCGTGATTATCACATCCTTCTACATGAGTTGATTCCAATAGAAATTCGTCATCCTTTTTCCAATAATGTAAGGGGTGGTTGTTATTCGGTTGTGCCATTTTTTTAGAGATCTTTGTGCTCAGAAGTTTTCTAAGTCTTTCTTGCAAAAAATATTGGCAGATGCCCCATTAATTTTGTGTGAGTTAGAGAAAATATTTCCTTCATCATTTTTCACATTCATACTGCATCTGACTGTCCATATTCCAACTGAAATACTTCTCATAGGACCTATTTATTTTCATTGGATGTATCCAATTGAAATAAATATGTACACATTAAATTATTATGTCTGTAACTAGAATCATCCCGAAGGTTCTATCGTGAACGGTTACTTGGCTCAAGAATGTATGGATTTCTGCTCTATGTATTTTTCTGATCTTAATACAAGAATGAATGGAAAAATGAGAAATGAAGAAGAACAGTATGAGAAAATTGAACCCAGTTTTCCCTCACTTTTTTAAATAGGAGTAATTCCTAGATTATATACATTGATTACATTAAGCCTTAAAGAGTGGGATATGGCACATCGCACAATTTTGTTCAACTGTGATTTTTTCGATGACTATATCTTGTAAGTAAATTGTATATTTATATCTTATATATATATATATATATATTAAACTGGTCCTATTTTTATCTACAGGGAACATAAAGTAATGATAAATAGAAATCATTGTTCTTTATCTTTGAGAAGGAGGGAGACTTTGCATAGAAAAGAGTTTTCTACTTGGTTAAAATTGAAGGTAATAATATTTTTGTTTAAAATAATTAAAACAATAATTAATTAAGTTTAATATTGATTTATATTTCAGGTATTGAGTTTGTCTGCTGACTCTGTCTTTGAGGAAATAAGAGCTTTGGCTTTTGGTCCTAATACCGTGGTTCGTGACTGTAAATAAATTTTTATCAATGGGTACAGATTTATTATCATTGAATGAGTAAAGAACATGAGAACACAACATGATGGTGTTATGTTTACTACCACAATAGATTGTTATTCTAGTGCATCAGATTTTAGACCATGATTTAAAAATGTAGGTTATTATGGAGTCATTGAAAAAATAATAATATTGGATTATTATTCTCATGGACGAGTCACACTGATGAAATGTAAGTGGTTTGATTTGATGACGTGGTAGGGAACATTTATTGATGATTGTGGATTTCGAGTAATTGATATGACTCACACTCTTTCTACCGATGAACCATATGTATTGGCATCAATGGCGAAACAAATTTTTATGTCAAATACCATCTTCGACCTGAATTTGGTTTCATTATTGAAGTAATTCCAAGAAATATTTTTGATGATGGTGATGATGGAATTGACACCATCCCTACTGCCATTAGAAATGATCCATTTATTACTTTTGATGACTCCTATAACTCAATCGTCAGAGTTGACTGTGAACCTGAAGTTGTGGTGGGAAATATATAAAATAATCCATTAATGTTCTCAATTATTTTGGTTTACCTCGATTTGGGCTATTAAGGTTGGTACTATTCAAATTGATTTAATATTGATTACAAATATGTTGCATCCAAATTGACCGTTATTTGAATTTTCAATGTTTATTGGTTGCAATTTTATTTGAATTGCATTTTCTAATTTGGAATTAAACTGTATTAAAACCTACAAAACCAACATTTCTAACTTGGTGAACATTTCAATGCTTCAACTGTGATTTGTATAAAATTTTTATGACTCTAAGACCTCTCTTTAACATTTTACCAGGTAATGAACATGATGGTTTGTATTCTTCTGCAAAACATGTATTGAAACCTGCATTATCTACCTGAGCTAAAGAAATTAAATTTTTCCTTAATTTTGGCAACTGCTTTACCACTTATGAATCTGGTAGAATCAATGTTCCATGATTTTAATAGAATGATGACACTTAGTAAATAATCATCCTATTAAAAATTAAATTTCTTTATTACATCTTGTACGATTTATTGACTTCATTATATATTTGTTCAAGCTCACCTAAAAAAATGGTTAGTTGAATTATCCATGAATACCCTTACTCCCTCTCATTTATTTTGTTTTTTGGGTTACACATTAGTTATCCTTTTCTATTTACTTTCATATTTGTTTTCAAATGCAAGAAATGAAACCAATTGAAGATAGGCAACAAAAATAGATTATAGACAACAATCGTCACATGACTGAGCTGGGCATTCCACCACCAGTTCTTGTAGTGAGTATTTTATTTCAAATATATATATTTAAATAATATATAATGTCATGTGATTAATTTTTTTTAAACATTTTTATAGGATCCATCTATTAGGCAATAGTTATTTGATGAGCAGCCTATTCGTGGTCCCAGTACTCAAGGTGTTCGTATGAGGGGTGTGGTACGAGATCTAAACGATCTGGTTGGCGTACCTGATTAGACCTTTCCCCTCCACTAACATACCATTCATCCCACATGCTGATCTCGATGTGTTGTTAGGGACACACGGGATATTTATGCCTCTCATTTTTTCACCATCGTTTACATCTGATCCTCATCACCCATCTGTACCATATCTGATGATGATTACCACCCCCCATCCAGTATTCAACCAACCATCCCTGTCATCTTCTTTTACTTCTTCTTCCTTCTCTCTAGGCTTTTATATTCCATCATCTTTGACTCCTGCTCCACCAGAGTCTATCCCTATGGATCATACATTGGGACCCACACCATCTGTACAGGGTGTTACTTCAGTTTCTACTGATCTAGTGGCACCTATTAATCAGACTACCACAGGTATACTTATACAACCCTAAAAAAATTACACCATTATTTATTTTCTTTATAACATGTATTAATAAAATATTTGTTTTTCCTTCATAATAGATACATCTACTGATAGGAGATGGGGGTGGGGGAGTACATTCATGCATGTGGTGTGGAACTGCTGCACGTAGTTGATGGTGGACTATAATGAAGGTAATCAGATTATTGAAAAATCAGGGCAGCAATGTCGGAGTTTTTTGGCGACGCTTTCCAAATACTTAGACATCATTCCTGTCAGCCCGCTCTCATAGAGATAGCTGTCAAATGAAGTTAAGGATAAAGTCTAGGCAGAGATATGGGTAAAAAATCTT
Organism: Viscum album; assembly: GCA_963277665.1. Taxonomy (NCBI): domain Eukaryota; kingdom Viridiplantae; phylum Streptophyta; class Magnoliopsida; order Santalales; family Viscaceae; genus Viscum; species Viscum album. The sequence continues at coordinate 829,838,717 of OY728165.1, forward strand.
TTGTATTTAATCCAATATATTGATTTTTTTTAGTTATATGAATTAATATTTTGGTGTCAGCTGCGGTTTAATTTCCCCGATGGTGAGGGTGCACGGCCAGCATGTCTAAAGGATTTAGGCGAGCTTTGGAGAGCTTATAATCTTGAGTTTTACATTGACTAGCATGCTAGAGTGGGAATAGAGTTATAGGCGGTCCCTGTCGTGGATGATTGTCTGTTAGAATAGTACCAATAGATGATTACTCATTGAACGACTAGCCAATTTATGGTATTAATCAAATTAGAGGTATTTAAATGAAAATTTTCATGTTTTTCGTTAATAATAATTATTGAATTTTATTTAGGATTCATCTGGAAGAAATAATAAAAACATTGATGATAAAAAATACATCCACACATTGGGACGTACTACAATGCCAAATCATGAGAGGTGGCAGGTATAACAGTTTATAATCTTTCTTTACAACTTGCACTTTCTATTGCTTCCTCTATAATTTATTTGATTCCTAAATTTGCTATATAATTTTAGTTATTCAATTAATGTTTTTTTGGTATCCTATTTTTAATTATGGTTTCCTACATTCAATGTCATTATAGAGGCATAAATTGAATATAGAAGGATGTGTGCCTTGGGCAAAACTGCTTTTCTCGAGTAGAAAGAAGAAAGATGGAAGTGCGGTTAATGAACTGACTCGGTAGTAGATTTTAAGTTTTACTTTGTAGATTTAAAATTTTAATCTCTATTTTTTAAATTAATAATCTATTTATATTTGGAACAGGCTACTTTAGAATCCCTTGATTCCCAGGAACCTGACAATTTTGGGCCAAACGATCACTTACACCAGGTGTTGGGAGATGAGCACCCTGGTAGAGTACGTTGTCGACCTAGGAAGAGTATAGTTCCGATGAGGTATTGGCCCTCCTCAGGTACGAGTTGTAGTTCCACCGAGTTGTAGTAGGTTAAGGCATAGGCAGAACAGGCAGAAAAAAGGGCCACAGAGAAGGCAGAACAGTTTTCTAGGGAAAACACTGCATTTATGAAACTGATGGAAGTTTTATGTCCAACACTTCCACCAGAGGCCAGCACTACTTGTGATGAATATATGTCATTGATGCATTCTATATATGGTGCACCAGGTGGCAGTTCAAGTGGTGGTTGAGACGATGGTGAGGAGGAGGCCAAGGTAGAGGATGAGGAGGCTGAGGAGGAGGCTGAGGTGAATGAGGAGGGCGAGGAGGAGGTTGAGGTAGAGGAGGAGGGCGATGAGGAGGCTGAGGCTGAGTATAAGGGTGAGGAAAAGGGCAGGGATGATGATGGGGATGATGATGAGGACAAGGGTGAGGGTGATGATTATGGTGATGAGGGACAGATTAATCTGTTACATTTTTTTACTGATATTACTGACCTTTGATGTTTGTTGATTTTTTGTGCCTGAATATATGTATGATTAGGTAGGTAACATTATCTTTATTTTTTTATCTATAAATAATAAAACTTGACTTGATGATTTGTTGTGACTGATTCACCCCTCCCCTAGATATCCCCCCACCCCCTGGACACCTTGTACCCCCTAGACAGGTCCACCACCCCCGTGGACAGCCCGCCCACCCCCTGGAAATCCCCTTCCCCTGTGGATAGCCCCCCACCCCCTAGACACCTCATACCCCCCTGGACAGCCTCTCCCACCCCCGTGGACAGACCGGTCACCCCCCCTGGACACCCCCTACCCCATGGATAGCCCGACCACCCCTACGGACAGCCCGCCCACCCCTGGACACCCCACCCCCCTGAACACCTCGTACCCCATGGACATCCCCGCCCACCCCCGTGGACAGCCCGCCCACCCCATGGATAGACCCTCCCCCTGTGGATAGCCCCCCCACCCCCCTGGACACCCTGTACCCTCCTGGACAGCCCCTCCCACCCCCCTGGATAGCCCGCTCACCCCCCCTGGACACCCCCTCCCCCTGTGGATAGCCCCCCCACCCCCTGGACACCCTGTACCCCCTGGACAGCCCCTCCCACCCCTGTGGATAGCCCACCCACCCCCTGGATAGCCCCTCCCCTTATGGACAGCCCCCACCCCCCTCGACACCTCGTACCCCCTGGACAGCCCTGCCCACCCCCATGGACAGCCCGCCCACCCCCCTGGACACCCCTACCCCCCGTGGCCAGCCCTCCCACCCCCCCTGTACATCCCAACCACCCCCCTGGACACCCCCTACCCCCTAGACAACTTGTTCACCCCTGTGGACAGCCCACCCACCCCCATCGACAGTCCGCCAACCCCCTGGACACCCCGTACCCCCTGGACAGCCCCGCCCACCCCGATGGAAATCCCGCTCACCCCCCCTCCCCCTCCGGACACCCCCTACCCCCTGGGTAGCCTGACCACCCTCGTGGATAGCCCTCCCACCCCCTGGACACCCTCACCCCCTGGACACCCCCACCCCCTGGACACCCCCACCCCTGGAAAGCCCCCCAACCCCCTAGACACCACCCCACCCCCTGGACACCACCCCACCCACTAAACACCACCCCACCCCCCTAGAAACCACCCCACCCCGGACACCACCCCACCCCCTGGACCCCCACCCCCCCCAAAACACCACCCCACCCCCTAGACACCCCCATGGACAGCCCCCCCCCCCCCACCCCCCGAACACCACCCCACCCTCTGGACACCCCCATGGACACCCCCCCACCACCACCACCACCCTGGACAGCACCCCCCCCCCCCCACCCCACCACCATGGATAGCCCCCCACCCCCCACATCCCCCTAGACACCTCGTACCCCCTGGACAGCCCCACCAACCCCGTGGAAAGCCCTCCCACCCCCTTGGACAGCCCCTCCCCCTGTGGACAGCCCCCTGGACACCCCATACCCCCCTTAGATAGCCCTTCCCACCCCTGGACACCCCCATACCCCCCTGGACAGCCCCACCCACCCCTGTGGGCAGCCCCGCCCACCCCCCGGGACAGCCTTGCCCACCCACCAACAGCCCTGACCACCCCCCAGACAGCCCCTCTCCCCGTGGACAGCCCCCCCACCACCATGGACAGTCCCCCACCCACAGGACACCCCTACCCCCTATGGACAACCCGCCCACCCCCCTGTACAGCCCCACCCACCCCCATAGACACCCCCTACCCCCTGGACAACCTCCCCACCCCCGTGGACAGCCTCGCCCCCCCCCTAGACACCCTCAACCCCCTGGACACCCCTTCCACCCTCATGGACCCCCCTTGGATAGTCCCCCACCCCTTTGGACAGCCCCCACCCCCGTGGACACCACCCCACCCCCCTTGGACAGCCCCCCCCCCCCCCAACCCCTGGACCCCCCCCCCCCCAACCCCCTGGACACCCCCATGGACATCCCCCCCCCCCCCCGACACCACCCCACCCCCCTAGACACCCTCATGGACAGCCCCCCTCCCCCCCCCCACCACCACCCCAGACACACCCATCCCCCCGGACACCCCCACCCCTCTAGACACCCCTACCCCCCTTGGACAGCCACTCTAAACCCCTGAACAACCACCCCATCACCCTGATTTCTGAATTGAATTATTTATGTATTTAATTAAATTATGAATTATGTGTTAATGGTGTATGGGTATACTTGTTGTATGTGTATACTTTCTGTAATTACTTTATGAATTATGTGTTAATTCGGTATGTGTATAGAGGGTAATTAAATACAGAATTGGAGGTATTCATATTTATGTTTGAATTGTGTGTTGGATGAATTCTGTATAAATTCATACAGAATTCTGTATGTATTATGTAGGTATACTTTTTCATGGTGTATTGTGTTACTTGTTGTATGTGTATGTATTATGCAGATATTCTGTTGTGTATGAATTTTGCAGGCTTGCTGATGGAATTGATGCAGCTGCACAGGGGGAGGCCAGCAAGCCGGCTTGCTGCTGTAGGTATAAAAAAGATATGCCAATGGTTCATAGCTGTTGGCATATGTGTAAAACCCGAACTTATACCAATGGTTTTATGTAAACCATTGGTATAAGTATATACCAACGGTTTTTAAACCGTTGGAATAGATAATTTTACTTGATATTTACCAACGGTTTGTGGAAAACTGTTGGTAAGAGTCTATACCAACGGTTTACACAACCATTGGTATAGAGATACTTCATGCTATTACTCATGGTTTAAAACTATTGGCAAACATTTATACCAACGGTTTACTAAAACCGTTGGTATATACTTATTTTTTCAAACATATCCCAATGGTTCTCATAGAACCATTGGGATGTGTCTGTCCCTATGGCTCAAGACCCAATGGTTTGGAAAACCATTGGTATAGTTTATACCAACGGCTGTCCAGACTTTACCAATGGTTTTAAATCATTTGTAAAGCTAAAATTTCTGGTGGTGATAAGTAGGGGTTTTGGGTGGCTTGGAGGAAATTCCCATTAGAATTTCTGATCACACAGTGTGTAGTTCAGTGAAACATGTTGTGTGTTATTCCCATTTGGGGAAAATAATCTATTGGGACTACACGTTGTGTAAGGGGGTTACATGTCATGTAATGATTCAGTTCATGTGTCCAGGATACATGGTCATTCTTGTTGTGTCAAAGGACTTAGTCATGTGAAAGTACACGATCAGGCACATGGAAATAGGTTGAGTTACATGGTAATAGGAAAAGGATACAGGCTTGGGCCTGGTTAAGAGAAACACACCATGTACCGAGGGTACAGTCCATGTGGTGTTACATGTCCAGTGAGGGAAAGGACATGACCAAGGGTTCAGGTAATGTACATGTTGTGTATCCATGTATACACATCGAGTACCATAAAGGGGTATAGCTAGGGTCTGTTGTAGAGATACATGTTGTTTATGGATGGTAAACATTGTGTTCTTCCCCTTGAGTCTTTTTTCCCTCATGCATCTCCTTCTTATGGAATCAGATGAAGGCCCACGAGTAGCCTATCCTAAGTATTTTTCTAAGTAGAACACGATGGTCACCACAGTTTGGGCCGATGAGATGCTTCGCAAGGTAACATTGTGGGTATCTTTGGTTAGATATGTTTAGACCAGTAGTAGTTGAGTGAGTTCCCTTGTTCTATCTCTATGAGGTTTTTTAACATCACATCCTCATCACAGGATTGTGACCACTCTTTGACTACTTTGAGTTTGTGTAGTGTTGGTGTGTTTCCATTTTCTGGAGTGATTTGTATCAGTATGCCTCAACTATAAATTTAGTGGATTAGATCATGTATCCCTCAGAGAGGCTCGGAACGATCCTAGTATCCTTTCATGTCTCCCTCGGTAGGTTTTTTGGAATTAGTGTGGCCAATATTTACCTGGGAATCAATCCTCTACATAGGATAATGTTTCTAGTAGGGGATGGATCCCCAAATGATCCCTAGTAATAGAACCTCCATCTATGTATCTAAATCTAATCCTCTCAGCATCCTTTTATGATCTATTGTGGTTCTTTCCTAGGTAGAGTTTGTGGAATCGGCATGACCAAATCTACATGGACATCGATCCTCTTCTTAGTGATTTTTTACAGATTCAGGTTGTGGTACAATACCCCATTTATATGTTTAGTGTTCTAGATAGGGTTCATAGTGTCCCCCAGTGGATCCTAGGAGGGATCCCCTACCTAAGTTTTGTAGATCTTATAGGTCACTGGGTGACTTTCTCTATGGCACTGCCCAATGAGTGTTCCCTCACATATAGGTACCACCAGGGTTGGCATGGTTGTTCCATCAGTTCATTGTTTCTTGATAGAGTGTCATCTTTGGATTTCATGATATTTGGGATGGTTAGACTTGTGGAGTGAATACTCTTAGATGATAATTCTGTTAGAAAATCAAGTTAGTTTTTTTGGATGGTTGTATGGTTGGGACCATGAGACTTGGGAGTATATTTTGAGTATATCTGGGATAATTTTTGAGTGACATAATGGTATGTGTCATCTTTCTTGACATACCAGGGGTGATGAGATGAATAATCCTGTATATCCAAGGAGTGGTCAAGATAGAGGTTTTCTCTTTCTTGGGTTCCCTCAGGCTTGGTTCAAATTAACTAATTCCTATCAGTTAATCCCTTTTTCATTTGGGTTTTTAGGGCACCTACTGGATATTTATATACTCACCCTTGCATGGGATCTTATCACACATGTTGTATATTGTGAATACTATAGGTATCCTAACACTTTACATATGGGACCAGGAGTGGGTGGAGCATAGATATAGGCTAGAAAAACTGAGGAGTGTGCTGGTCATGATTTTGGAAGCAGTCCCCTAATTCTAATTATGTCAGACTCTTATATAGTTTTCTTTTGGTGGTCTTTTATTTTTTCATTTTTATCACTTTATAGTACTATTTTACTCTTTTTTAGGATATATGTATGCATGAATTTTGTAGTAGTTTTAATTTTTTCGATGCACTATTGCATGGATATTTGGGTGGGTGTGTGTGTAAAGATACCTTAGGCTAAGGCCTCCCATGTATGTGATATGCCTAATCAGTGCTAGAATCTGGCCCCTAGCCTATGGAGGCAGGCTTCGGGAGTCACAGCTCAGGCCTTGGTGGGACAGGTCGTGACAGAGTAGTATCAGAGCATGTTCCACTTTGGGACTGTAGTTTTGTGAGATTTTTCGGGTAGCATAGAAATAGTGTTAAAGTGTTTTGAGTTTAGATTTCAGGCCAGGGGCTCTAGTGTTGGTACAATTACCAACGTATCCATTCACTAGGACCATGATAGCCTACTTGTCAACTCAGTAAATCTAAGCACTAGTTTAAGGGTAAATTTTAGTATATGCATCATATAGTACTAGGTTGTGGTGTTTCCTATCCTTCTTAAGTCATCTCCCTAGATAAAATCTTTAATTGTGACACATCTTGTATTCTTTTAGGATGTTTCTATGATAATAGCTTTTGGGGTTTCCATAGTCGGGCTAAGGGTATGACCCGATGAGTGATGAGGTTTCCTTGTAGGGGCCTAGTCATGAGACAAATTTTCATTCAAGTGGATAGTTGGTAGAGATTCTATAGAGACCCAAGATTGATGTACATGGAAATTACATTTCTTTTTAGGAATAATTAATACATGACACAAACAAATGCCCATAGAATGTATTAGTTTAGTGTCTTTGGAAACTTGGAACATAATCTTCTAATCATGGTGAAAGATCTTCAACATATCACATAAAGATCTTCACCTTTTTGTTTTCCTACCTAAAACCTTTCTTTATATCCTGGGGAAAAGAAAACACAGAAAAGGTGAGATCAAATGCTTATTAAGGGTAAACATGGAGAACATAAAATAAACCATAAACATTTGAACATAAAAACATGAACATAAAGTTTAAACATCAAAATCTTGAGCAATGACATAAATCTTGGCAGTATGTAAGGAATGGATCATAAAGGAACATCAACCATGATAGAATAGAATTGGAATAAAACATGTAATTTTGGAAAACTAATAAGGACATAATATGATTTCCATAGTGTCCAAGGCATTACTGCTAAGACTATCATAGTGGATAAATTCTATTACTGAATCGGGTTTACTTGTCGTTCCAGCCCTATATTACTGAACTGGATTTACTTGTCATTCTAGCCATGTCTATCTCATAAGATATAAATCTTTACCCAATGAATTGGATGGAGATATAGGTCCCACCCATCTCATAATGAAAATATTCTTACATGTTCCACAAAAATATAAATCATTCTGCATAGCATAACCCGTGAAATAAAATGGGATTCTTAAACATCATGTCATCATAACATAATCCATATAAGATAAATAGACTTCATAAAAATAATTCCATCATAAAAATAATCAAATAAAATTAATAATAGGGATATAAACATAACCTTATGTAATCTTAGATGGAAAATATTTTTGATAAAACACTTGAACTTAATTCCTGAGGAAAATATCTTTTCTTCTTTAAAAACATTTTCTTTTCTCAAAATGTCGTGCAATTTTAAAAGAAAGGAATTTAGTTAAAAATAAACTTAAAATATTGTAGATTAAGCTTAATGGAAATAAGGAATTAATAAGATGTAAAAATCCATTCATTCCATATAAGTTAAAAAAACATTTCTCTCGTACTTTTGTCGGAGAAGTCAAAAACTACCTCGTATGGTAAAAAAAGAAAGATTCATTCCATACCATAGAGTAAACGTCAAAAATGGGTAAAAATAAATTTAAAAATACATATAATAATAGTAAAAATTTTATTAAAGAATTTTTATAAAACATGGATATGGATGATAAATATATCCCTAGAAAATACTTACATATAAACAATCTCATATAAAAATGAGATTACAAAATTATCCCTTACCTTAGGTCTAATTTCTTCTGTATGTGTCTAAAACTCCTATATAGTGGGTTTAAAAATATTATTAACTTGTAAAATAACCATAATAATATTTATTATATAATATATTATTCACTTATAACTTTATATTACCCATTCATTTTTCAATTCCATGTTAAAGCAACAGTTTGGGTAATAATTGTTTCATTTTTCGTACATGTTTGGACTTTTTATTCTTAATATGATTACTTAGATCATTATTTACTTAATTATAGAATGTAAAAATTATTTATATATCATATATATTCATTATATAAATATATATAATAGATTGATAAATGTGATGGAATACACCGTTCATGGAGATGGTAGGTCGTAAATACGCATAAATGTTGTTTTCGTTTCCTTACTAAATTGAATGGAAGTAAATGACATGTATATATATACATAAATATTGTATCATTATTATGTCATATATTTCATGATTATTTATTATATATACTTTATAATCATTCATGAATTGTTAACATGGATAATGAATCTCATTGCGTCGTGGAGACGGTAAGCCGTACGTACGCATGAGCGATGATATCGTTCCCATAGTTGTTGAATGGTATTGAAGTGGATGGTGTATAATATCTCATAATTAGTATCATGTTATAATAATCATATATAGTTATTATTTCCACCATTATACCCATCCAAGTAAGGTGGTAGTGAAAAACATATTACCCCACGTCATGGAGACGGTAATTCATACGTACGCACACGCGGTTATTTCGTTTTTCATAGGATAGATAGAAGGTGAAATAGGGTTGTTTAATATTTATAATAAAATATAATTATATGAGTGATACTTATGTTATTACTTTATAATGAAAAAACTAAAGAAGAGTAAGTGGAAGAAGAAATAAATTTGAAAGAATCGGTAGAAGAGATTACCTCTTCCTCGACGTACCTCTTTTAAATTTCCTATTAGGGAACTAGAGTTTGTCTTTTGAGAATACCAAAACATCTAGAATGTAACTAGAGAATTTTAGAAGAGATTTTTTCAGGATTTTGTGGATCTTGAAGGCTCGAAATGGAGTGAAGAGGAGAGGGATGAGGTGCCCTTTTATAATTGAGGTGAGGGCACTTTTGGAAACCTCAAAAATATTAATTTATAATAAAATCAAACCCTACCCAAAAACCTCTAAGGTGTCACAAATTCAAAGATTAGATGATATAGGGTTGTAATATCATCAAACAGTAAATTTTGGACAACTTATTTTAAAAATTTAAACCTTATCTTTTTAATTGACACTTTGTTATTCTATTAAATTTTAATTTTGGTAATAACATTCTAAATGTTTAATGGTTATAAATATTTACATATATGGTGTTAATCAACCATAAATGGATACTTTATGACATTTTAGACATTATAATTACTACTTTTTAATTTTTAACTATTTTTATGATTTTTAAATAATTTAATAAAATGTTATTTTTATAAAATATCAATAGTGTGAATTTTGACACTATTCATTTATTTGACTTTAAATAAAATCCTCACAAAAGATAAATTCAAAAAAAAATATTTAATAAAGTCCTAAAATTTTATAGTCACCTAGAAATTTAGTGGAGCACTTCAATTAGTTCATATTATATTTCTTTTAATATTTTAAAACCATTTATTTGATATTTCTATTAATAAAATAATTTTTACATCACTATTGTGTCATCATTAATGATAATTATTTAATCTCTAAAAATTCTAAATAAATTCAAATTATATAGATAACTTAATTATATTTATAGTGATTATTTACTTTCTAAGTTTTATGAAGTTTATCACTAAATTAAAATTATTACACTTACAAGATATAAGAGAGTGGCATGTTGTCACTTCCTTTTGTTTTAATAATAATTACATCATTTTCATGGAAAAAAGTCCATGAAATGAATCTATTATGACCCTTAGGTGATATGGGTTGACTTTTATTTATCCAATATAATTTTTTCAGGTGTTAGGGTAATTTTATAATATTATATTTACCCTTAATTACCCGATTTATCTTTAACTATGGTAATAAAAATAATTGCCAAAGTTACTATTCATAATGCCCAAAAAATCAAAGTTTCTCATTAACATAATTTGGACATACTCATTCCAAATATTTAATCCATTTTTTAAAATTCAAAACATATAAGTTGCAGTAATTAATTTAAAATTAATCCCATTGTTGAGAAAATAGGTTTTAAAAGTTAAAACATTGCAAAAGATTAAAATATTTTTACCTGTTAATTTAATGTAAAATTAATGATAATGACATAAATTATATTAAATGGTAAAAATATATTCTATTTATAATTTAAAACCATTAAATGTATTATATTGATGAAAAAAGTTGTTTTTAATTAAAATTTAGCATATTTTTACTATTCATCAAAATATGAAAGTTATTAGAAAAATATCAAAATTTTATCCAAAGTAAATTTTTATGTCCCGCTTACAAATAAGAAGTTTTTATTTTTTAAAATTTAACTTAAAAGGTGTCAAAACTATATTTAAAATGGGTGTTCTATCAATAGGCGGTAAAACTGCATTTTTTGAAAAATACTTCTTTTATTCAAAAAAATTGATTTTGTTCTCATACCATGTTCTAGAAAATGTGTAAGATGAATGATAATGTTATAAAATTAAAAATATGGTTAATACTATTCATAAAATCTAGTTTATATCCTATTAAATAATAATATTTTAATAATATATAGTTGTTTAGTGAATTTCAGTATTGCATACAACGCAAGTTATTGAGGAAGGTTGCTCTTGCATGTAACGTAATCCAAGTCAGTGTTGGGTGTAGTTCAAGCTTCCTTTGGTATTGATTACAACATAATCTAAACATATTTATTTTATACATTGAACAAAATCTATACTCAATGTTGCATAAAATAAATACTATCAAACAAACTTGAAATTTTGTTCAACACAAGTCAAGAATAGTGTTGCGTATATTGCAAGTTAATACAGTATTGCTTATAGTGCAAGTTAATCTTGGTGTAGTATGAAACACAAGACATCAAAGAGGTTAAAAAGAATATATCTCATAAAATCTTTAGGTGTTACATTTTACCCCCCTTAAAATTAATTTCTCCCTTGAAATTCATTGGTGTTATAAATGGTTTTCTACTAGAAAGTTTCTTTCATTTAAACCCACATCATAAAAAGGGATACTAAAGCATCATTTTAAAAAGGAAATTTAGAAACCTAACGGTTACCCAAATTAACTATTCACTGGGTTTCCACATAGGAGAACATAGGTAGGAAGTGAAAACATGGATATGGAAGAGAAATATAACCATCAAGTTCTGATGGATAGTGATAGAGAATAATGTTTAGAGAATGTTAACTACTAGAAAGCCCTAAATCTGAAATGATTTAAGGGACCATATGATTCATCGGATAAGAAGGTACTTTGATAACATTTTTGGTTTTATAGATTCTTTTCTTAAAGTTGAATAATTTTTCATGAGAATAAATACTTACTTGATTTTGGTACAATATCACCATTGTTCTTGCCTTGATAAATTTCCACTTCATCTCATAAATAAATGAAGTTGAATTTTTCATTCGTGTAGTGTTAGCAGATCATGAGATAGAATTATAGTTCATTCCATCTGTCTCAACAAAAAGGTTAGAACGTGTTATCAAATAAGTATAAGTCCACCTATAGTAAGATACTACATTAATCTAACAAACTTAAAACAGAAAATAAATTATACTATCCATAAATGGATGACATTACAATCCTTCTAAAAACTGAAAATATAAAACTTTAGGAGGAGGTAAACTAAATCAACTTAACATTTGTCTCCCATGTCTTATTTGGCAGTCCATGGTTGTCACATTCCAAACATGTGAATACCTTAATCATGTATTCTCTTGAAACATGATAATAACAAGAATTACTATAAAACCTTAGTGAAAACAAGCATTCAGTCAAAATTAACTCTTTCCACAGTCAAAAATACCAAAAAATCTATATAATCAAACCACAATATCACTTTTTCCATATATCATTCATGAGGTCATTAATACTATCAAACATCTCATCATCTTCTTATTATTTATTATGTGCATATCATGTGCTTTCCACAAATATTTTAATCACTTTTCATGGTTACTAGTACCATATTCTTATGGAAACCACAATAGACCATAGATATTCCAATATTCCATAATACTATAAATGAGATTCCACAACACTATTTTGGAATCCCATTACATAAAAACTTAATCATTCCACCACTTCATTGTCATACTCAACATCGCCAATAGTGATCGAATGTGACTTCCCTTTGTCTTTTTCCTTAAGAGGCTTCTGACATCGATCATCATTAACCTTTGGATTAGGGAATTTGTTAGCATAATAACCCATTTCCTTGCACCTGTAGCATTGAATTGTTAGTGGTACGTTTTCTGTAGTCTTTTCTCTATTCACGTCATTAGCTACCTTTTTCCCATTACTACAGCACTCAACTGCTTGATGACCTTATTTTCCAAACTTAAAACATTTTCTAGTCCCTTTAATACAGTCTCCACCATGATTCTTTCCACAATTTGAGCATAAGGAAACATTCATCTTCTTTTCACCATTTTTTTGATATTTTTCCTTGAACTTCATCTTTTGTTTCTTTTCAAAACCATGAGATGAATATGTAACACCAACTTTTAGTTATACCTTTATAGAACAACACATAATCTCTTCATAGCTACTGAATTCTCTTATAGCTAATTCCCTTTGAAAACTTGTTTTTAAGCCATTGAAGAATCGATCAACTTTACTTTTAGGTTAGATGATAAATCCAGAATAATACCTTGTGAGTCTTGTAAAATTTGTCTCGTATGTACCAACATATTCATCATCCTTTTTCTTAAGCACAAGGAACTCATTTTCCATTTTTTTTCTAAGAATATGAGGTAAGTACTTATTGAAAAAAAAATCTTGAACTCGTCTCATTCCATGGATTCAATTTCATCTTGCTGCCTTGTATTCTTAATTAGATTTCACCACTGGTCTGCTTCACCTTCTAAACAATAGATAGCCAAAATTAATTTTTCATGTTCCAAATAGAAAATTATGGAGAATATCTTTTCAATGGTATTAATACATTGTTCAACAACAAGTGGATCAAAAGACCCACTAAAAGAAGGTGGGTGTTGCCTCATAAAGAACTCAATAGAATGTTGTTCCCTTCTCTGCTCATTTGGAAGTCCAGAATGACTCATAGCTTATGTAAGTATAGCAATAAGATTTTTCACTCCATATCCCATAACATTTGGTTGTTCATTAGGACAATCATTTAATTTCCTAGTGAATTGATCATTAACACGATTCCTTTGGGCTCCAGCCATTGTCTAAAACCCAAAAATAACAGTGTGAGAGGCAAAATCATTCTAGGAAAACAACATTATAATGGGGGAGTACTTTAAATATCTTACATATTAGGTTTAATCCTATGTTATTAATGATAATTTTTACAATTCTAGGACTTTAACCTATACTTATACATAACCTTAGGGACATCCCTAGACATACCTTACAAATATCTCTAGGGATCTCACTAAAGTCTTCGTATCCTAGTTTCCAAAGGTTGACTAAACCTTCACTCTAATACCAACTATAGAGACTCAAGATTAACTTACATGGAAATTACATTTATTTTTCATAATAATTAATAAATGACACAAACAAATTCTCAAATACCATATTAGTTTAGTGTCTTTGGAAACTCAGAACATAATCTTCTAATCATGGTGAAAGATCTTCAATAGCTCCCATAAAGATCTTCTCCTTTTTTTCCGATCTAAAACCTTTCTTTATATCCTGGGGAAAAGAAAACATAGAAATAGTGATCTCAAATGATCATTAAGGTTAAACATGGAGAACATAAAACAAACCATAAACATTTGAACATAAAAACATGAATATAAAGTTTAAACATAAAAATCTTGAGTAATGACATAAATCTTGATAGTACATAAGTCATAGATCATAAAGGAACATTAACCATGATATAATATCATTGTAATAAAACATATAATTATGGAAAACTAATAATCACATAATATTATTTCCATATTAGCCAAGTAATTACTGCCAAGACCATTATAGTGGAGGAAGTCCATTACTGAACCGGGTTTACTTGTCGTTCCAGCCCTATATTACTGAACCAGATTTACTTGTCGTTCCAGCCATGTTTATATCATGAGATATAATTATTTACCCAATTAATTTAAGGGGGATATAGGTCCCACCCATATCATAAGGAAATCATTCTTACATGTTCCACAAAAACAGAAATCATTCAGCATAGTATAACCCATAAAATAAAATGGGATTCTTAAACATCATGCCATCATAACATAATCAATATAAGATAAATGGAATTCATAAAAATAATTTCATCATAAAAATAATAAAATAAAAGTAATAATAGGGATATAAACATAACCATATGTCACATTAAATGGAAAATAATTTTGATAAAACACTTGAACTTAATTCCTGATGAAAATATCCTTTCTTCTTTAAAAACGTTTTCTTTTCTCAAAATGTCGTGCAATTTTAAAAGAAAATAATTTAGTTGAAAATAAAATTGAAATATTATAGAGTAATATTCATGGAAATAATTCATTAAGAAGATGTAAAAATCCATTCATTTCGTATAAGTTAAAAAAACATTTCCCTCATACTTTTTTCAGAGAAGTCAAAAAGTACCTCATATGGTTAATAAAAGAAAGATTCCTTCCATACCATGAAGTAAAATTAAAAAATGGGTAAAAATAACTTTAAACATACATAGAAGAATAGTAAAAAATTTATGAAAATAAAATTATAAAACATGGTAATGGATGATAATTATATCCCCATAAAATACTTACGTATAAACAATCTCAGATAAAAATGAGATTACAAAATTATCCCTTACCTTAGGTTTGATTTCTTCTATATGTGTCTAAAACTCCTATATAGTGGGTTTAAACATATTATTAACTTGTAAAAAAACCATAATAATATTTATTATATCATATATTATTCACTTATGACTTTATATTACCTGTTCATTTGTCAATTCCATGTTAAAGCAACGGTTTGGGTAATAATCGTTTCATTTGTCGTATGTGTTTGGACTTTTTATTCTTCATATGATAACTTAGATCATGATTTACTTACTTAAAAAATTTAAAATATTATTTATATATCATATATATTCAGTATATAAATATATATAATAGTTCGATAAATGGAATGGAATACACCGTTCATGGAGACGGTAGGTCATACATACGCATGAACGATGTTTTTATTTCCTTATTAAATTGAATGGAAGTAAGTAAATGACACACACACACACATATATATATATATATATCTAGTAGAATTATTATGTCATATATTTAATGATTATTTATTATATATACTTTATAATTATTCTTGAATGGTTAACATGGATAATGAATCTCATCGCGTCGTGGAGACAGTAAGTCGTACGTACGCACAAGCAACGATATCATTCTCATAATTGTTGAATGCTATTTAATTGGATGGTGTATAATATCTCATAATTATTATAATTTTATAATAATCATATATAGTTATTATTTCCACCATTATACCCATCCAAGTAAGGTGGTGGTGAAACACAGATTACACCACGGTGTGGAGACGGTAATCTGTACGTATGCACGCGCGGTGATTTTGTTTTTCATAGGATGGATAGAATGTGAAATAGTGTTATTTCATATTTATAATAACATATCAGTATATTATTCATACTGATGTTATTACTTCATAATTAAACAACTAAATAAGAGTAAGTGGAAGAAGAAGTAAATTTGAAAGAATTAGTATAAGAGATTACATCTTCCTCAATGTGCCTCTTTTAAATTTCCTCTTAGGGCACTAGATTTGGTCTTTTGAGAAGACCAGAACCTCAAGAATGTAACTATGTAATTTTATAAGAGAAATGGTCAGGTTTTGGCTGATCTTGAAGGCTCAAAACGGAGTGAAGAGGAGAGGGAGGAGGTGCCCTTTTATAATTGAGGTGAGGGGAACTTTTAGAAATCTCAAAAATATTAATTTATAATAAAATAAAAACATACCCAAAAACCTCTAAGGTGTCCCAAACTAGAATATGAGATGATATAGGGTTTTAATATCATCAACCAATAAATTTTTGACTATTTATGTTTCTAATTTAAACCTTATATTTTTAATTGACACTTTGTTATTCTATTAAATTTTAATTTTCGTAATAACATTCTAAATGTTTAATGGTTATAAATATTTACATATATGGTGTTAATATACCATAAATGGATAATTTATGAAATTTTAGACCTTATAATTATCAATTTGTAATTTTTAAATATTTTTATGATTTTTAAATAATTTAATAAAATGTTATTTTTATAAAATATCAATAATGTCAATTTTGACACTATTTATTTATTTGACTTTAAATAAAATCCTCACAAAATATAAATTCAAAAAAAATATTTAATACACTCCTAAAATTTCATATTCACCTATAAAATTAGTATATCACTTCAATTATTTCATATGATATTTCTTTTAATATTTTTAAAACTATTTATTTGATATATTTTTTAATAAAATAATATTTACATCACTATTGTGTCATCATTAATGATAATTAATTAATCTATAAAAATTATAAATAAATTCACATGATGTATATAATTTGATTATATTTCTATGGACTATTTACTTTCTAAGTTTTATTAAGTTTATCACTAAATTAAAATTATTACACTTATAAGATATAAGAGAGTGACATGTTGTCGCTTCCTTTTGTTTTAATAATAATTACATCATTTTCATGGAAAAAAGTCCATGAAATCAATCTATTACGACCCTTAGGTGATATGGGTCAACTTTTATTAATACAATAGAATTTTGGTAGGTGTTATGGTAATTTTATAATATTATTTATACCCTTAATTACCAGATTTTCCATTAACTATGGTAATAAAAATAATTACCAAAGTTACTATTCAAAATGCCCAAAAAATAAAAGTATCCCATTAACATAACTTGGAAAAAATGATTAAAAATATGGAATCCGTTTTTCAAAATTCAAAACACATAATTTTTAGTAATTAATTTAAAATTAATCCCATTGTTGAGAAAACGGGTTTTAAAAGTTAAAACATTGCAAAAGATTGAAATGTTTTTACCTATGAATTTAATGAAAAATTAATTATAATGACATAAATTATATTAAATGGTAAAAATATATTCTATTTATACTTTAAAATCATTCAATATTATAATTTGACCATATAAATTATCTCGATGAAAAAAGTTGGTTTTAATTAAAATTTAGCGTATTTTTACTATTCATCAAAATATGAAAGTTATCAGAATAATATCAAAAATTTATCCAAAGTAAATTTTTATGTCCCACTTCAAAATAAGAAGTTTATTTTGTAAAAATTAAGTTACAAAATTTTCAAGAACTAGATTTAAAATGGGTGCTTCATCAAAAGGCGGTAAAACTGCATTTTTTTTAAAATACTTCTTTTATCTGAAAAAATGAATTTGTTCTCATACCATGTTTTAGAAAATATGTAATATGAATGATAATGTTATAAAATTCAAAATTTGTTTAATACTATTCATAAAGGCTAGTTTATATTCCATTAAATAATAATATTTAAATAATATATCGTTGTTTAGTGAAACTCTGTATCGTGTACAACGCAAGCTATCAAGGAAGGTCGCTCTTACGTGTAACACAAACCAAGTCAGTGTTTTGTGTAGTGAAATCTTCCTTTGGTATTGCTTATAACATAATCCAAACATATTTCTTTTATACATTGAATAAAATCTATACTCAATGTTGCGTAAAATAAATTCTATCAAACGAACTTGAAATTGTGTTCAACACAAGCCATGAATAGTGTTTTGTATATTGTAAGATAATACAGTATTGATTATAGCGCAAAGTAATCTTGGTGTATCATACAACACAGGACATCAAAGAAGTTAAAAGGAATCTATCTCATAAAATCTCATGGTGTTACAGATTCCGCCCATTAAGCAGCATATAGATCCACCTCTGAGGGTTTAGGTGGATGAAACTTGTCAGACTGAGCCATGTATAGATTTTTTGGTGCTAGATGATGATAAATTGGGATTGAATATGTATCATAAGCTTCAAAGGTAAGGTTAGCCTATGGTCTAGGTTGAGCAGGACCAGCGGATAGTAGGCGCACTATGTAGGAGGAACTGTATCTTACAATGGCCTTATGAGCAGCTAAGTCCTATGGGATTGATGCATTGTTATTCCCATGAGGGGTATATACATCTTGGGATATATTTTACTACTTTTAGAGCTGTTGGAAGAGAGATGGTCACTGGATCATCAAGGCGTAGGCAGTAGTTTCAACATGGTTCATAGGGCAGCAAACGTGGCATAGGAGCCAGATCAGTTGGTGGTGGTTGTCACTTTGATTCATTACCACCACCACCAGCCCCATGTGGTCTAGTACAGGCTCATGGAGCTAGTGGATATGTATTTGGGTGGTTTCAAGTGATAGAGTATTTTGACCCAAAGGATCCAAGTGAGTTTGGAGGTAGATCTATAACCTTTATACTTTAGCAGTAGATTTGTTAAATATATATGTGATACTCTTTTTCCTTGATACTTATTACTTGAGATTTTTTAGGGTGACATAGGGCGTTAGTGGATCCCTATGTTGGTGTTTTTTTATATAGATTTGGACCCACAAGGAAGAGGAATGCATCCCCCGCTAAGATTCATTTTTATGATGTGATTAAAACCCTGAGGGTGAGTCAGTGCTGCCCAAAGTGGATAGTGTTTAGGTTTGGTGGATGATTCCCTTGGACTTTTGTGTTCTGTAAAGGGTTACGTGATAGCGGTTTTTAGATGAAGGTCCTGGTAAGACCCAGTGTGTTCACATAAGCAACCCTGTGTTGTTTGTTGGTACCCTCACGTGCTCAGCATCAGTTATGTATATGAGACACTTGAGGAGGGCATGGTGAAGTTAGATGTGGATTCGAACTCACAATAATAAGGGACACTTCCCACACTAAGACATGTTCTTCATACACAATACAAAACCATGTGGGAAAGTTAGTGCCTCCCAAAGTGGATAGTGTCAAGGTGTGGTGGATGAGTCCCTTTAACTTGTGTCTTTGAGTCAATTGGTGTATTGTAGTGTCAGAGTATGCCCTCATTGGGATGGATAGTTGGGCTAAGGAAGGATAAGATTTAGGCTTAAGGGGCCTTTATCCTGGAGGCTTGTGTGTGGTTTGGGGTACGACATGTGACTACTTTGCCTCAGTTGTTGTTTTCATAGAGTTGAGAGCTGCTTTTTCTTGTGATTATCCCCTATCTAAGTCCTGGTGACACCTTAGGAACCCTTTTAGTTTGACCATTGATTCAGAGGGTTTTTGAAGGGTTTCATGAGTGGTTGGAAGTTTTGTAAGGTCTCGTAAGATCCAATGTGTTCACTTGGGTAGCCCTGTCTTGTTCTCTAGGTGGAGGAGGTGTTTCTTATGGCTTGGAGTTTTTTTTATGTGGTCTTTCATGACCATATATCTACTGGACATGATCTTGATGGATTTTATAAAGGTAGGGAGTATGTTACCCTTATGAGGATTGATAATGACACCATTTGCATGGAGGGACGAGGTGCTAAGGAGGCCTCTTTCCTTAAGTGGTGTACCCAAAAGAGGAGTGGTTTTGCCAGATAAGTGACATGTTTAGGTTTTGGGAAACATTCTTCAGTTTTGGGTGTTGGAATAGTGTTGGTGTTAGTTGTGAAAGCCACAAACCATTCAGATCTTTGGATGAGATTTTTTGGGGCTCATTCAGGGTGGTTGTAGACTGACAATGGTGTCCCTTTGAGGTTGATGATGAGGTCTTATATTCAGTAAGGTCGCACTTCGTCAAGAGTTCAGAGTGTTGGCTGGGGAGACAGGCTATCTCTGGGGTTTATGAACCCTTTCTTTTTTGTTGTGTGGGATAGTGGGGTGACGTGCCACTAGACCCTTTAGAGACCATTTGGTAGGTGCTTGGTGTTTCCCACCCTTCACAATTGAGGTGACATGTACTCACTTTATAGAAAATTTTTGACCTATTTCTAAGATGAATGTTGGGTGTGGCTTGGTCCTTATATCTTCTCTATGTGCATGCTTTTAAGAAGTATGAGAACCCTTTGTGATCCCATTGGCATAGGGGTTCTATTAGAGTGCTCAGTTTTTCTCCTTCAGCCTAGGATTTTGCTTTTAGGGGATGAAAAGACTTAAGCTGTGGAGGATGTAGTGAATCGGGTTTTGAACTATAATACTTTGGAATATTTATAGGAATATTTTCTAGCCAATGTGCTAAGTCTACATGGTATTTCAAGGCCTGGAGAGCCTCAGTGCAGTCGTGCGGAGAATATTTAATATATATTTTCATGCATGCATAGTTCTATGGTAAATGTGGAATAACTCTCAAGAGAGATCTCATATTAAAAATCTAAGACCATGGTTGAGTTTGGAATGAGGTTTTTACACTAGCTGTGATGTAAATTTTTTCGGTATCAGGTGCCTGGTTTGGGGAAAGCATTGGCTGGAATTATGTAGAGGATTATTCATTTAATAAAAACTAAATAAATAACCCACTCCAAATTTTTGTTCCATGAGTAGTGGAAAGGATTGTAGGGTTTCCTCCCACGGTGACGGAAGACCCTCAAGTGAACCGAGGTGAGGAGGTGCTACCAATCTCTGTTTTTGACACCAATCATCTCTAAATCAAGGATAATCATGTTCTAGGAGTCATTTTGGACCCAAAGTTTCAACGTTTCATCATGAGGTATGAATTTTTATGATATTTACATCCCAATACATTTTTGATTCATTTTTTTAAGGTTTTATATCCCTTAGATGACTGCTAGGGACCCCGTGGGGGTCAATCTATGGTTTTGGGTGAAGAATTGAGGGTTTCAGGAGGCTCGAATTAAATTCCCATCAAAATTTCCAATCACATTGCGTGTAGTTCAGTAAAACTCACCGTGTATTATTCCCATTTGGGGAAGATGGTATTTTGTGACTACACATCATGTAATGATCCATGTCACGTGGCCATAAGACATGTTCAATATTTCTGTGTCGAAGAACTTGATCATGTGAAAGTAAACGGTTGGGAACATGGACACAGGTTGAGTTATATGGACACAGTCAAAGAATATGTGCTTTAGCATGATTAATAAAAACATTTCGTGTAACGGGGGTACACTTCATGTGGTGTTACATGGCCAGTGAGACCGTGTAAGGGAAATAACACGCCCGGGGGTTCAGGCAGGGTACACATCGTGTGGAATGGGATACACGTCATGTATGTCCTTATATACATATAGAGTAATATTAAGAGACACGGTTAGGGGATCATGTTGAGATACATGTTGTGTACAGAGTTTTAACATCACTTTATTCCCTTGGAATCTTTTCTCCCTCACGCATATCCTTCTTCTAGAATTATATGGTGGCCCACAAGTAGCCTATTATGAGTAGTTTTCCACATGTAATGTGATGGTTTCCATAGTTTGGGCCTTTGATATGCAATGTTAGGTGACATTGTGGGTTTCTTTGGTTAGAAACATTTGGACGATCATTGATTGAGTGAGTTACCTTGGTCTATCTCTATGAGGTTTTTCAGCAACACATGCTCATAATAGGATTGTAACCCCTCTTTGGATTCCCTGAGATTGTGCAATTTGGGTGTGTTCCCATTTTATGGAGTGAGTTGTCTTAGTTTTATTTGACTAAAAATCCAGTGGATTAGATCACATATCTCTCTGAGATTCCTAGAGAAATCCTCATGTCCTTTCATGTTTTCCTTGGTATGGTTTTTGGAATCGGCATGACCAATATTTACCCAAGCATCAATCCTCTACCCTGGAGGATGTTTCTAGTAGGGGAAAGATCCCCAGTGATCCCTGGGAACATACCCTCTATCTGTGTATTAAGATATAATCCCCTCAACATCCTTATACGATTTATCATGGTGCTTTCCTAGGTGAAGTTTGTGGAATCGGCATGAACAACTTTATACGGGCATCGGTCTTCTTCTTAGCGATTTGTTATAGATTTTGGGTTTCAATGTGATACCCCCTTTTATGCTCGGTGTTCTATCTAGGGTTCGTATTGTCCCCTAGTGGATTCTAGGAGGGATACCCTACCTGAGTTTTGGAGATATTCTGGGTCACTGGGTGACTTTCATCGTGGTGCTATCTGACAAGAGTCCCCTTGCAGATAAGTACCACTAGGGATGGAAGGGTTGTTCCATCAATTCAATATTTCCTGATAGAGTGACATATCTCGATTTCATTCCATATGGTATGGCTAGACTCGTGGAGTGAGTAATCTTAGATGAGAATTCCATTGGAACCTTGAGTTGGTTGTTGTGGAAAAATGTATAGTTGAGACCATGAGACCTGGGAGTCTATTGTGAGTATATCTGGGATTATTTATGGGTGACCTTGAAATATGTGATGTATTTCTTGACATAATAGAGTGTGATGAGATGGCTAGTCATGTATATCCAAGGAGTGGTTGAGATGGAGTTTTTCTCTTGCTTGGGTTCCCTCATTCTTAGGTCAAATTAACTAATTCCTATTAGTTACTCCCTTTTTTATTTGGGTTTTTGGGGAACCTATTGGGTATTTATATACACACCCATGCATGGGATCTACTCACACATGTTGTGTCTTGTGAAGACTACAAGTATACTAGCACTTTCCCTAGGGGACTGTGAATGAGTAGATCATAGAGTTGGGATAGAAAAACTAAGGAGTGTGTTGGTCATGATTTTGTAAGTAGTCCCCTCCTTTTTAGTAGGTTGGACTCTTCTGTAGTTTTCTTTTGGTGAGATTACATTTTTCCCTTTTTATCGCTTTCTAGTACTATTGTACTCTGTTGTGGGATAGATGTATGCATGAATTTTTTAGTATTTTTACTTTTATATATGTACTGTTACATGGAGATATATGTGGGCATGTGTGTATAGGTGTCTTAGACTAAGGCCTCCCATGTGTGTGATATGCCTAATCAGTACTGAACGCCAGCCCCTAGCCTATGGAGGTGGGCTTAGGGATTCGTAGCTCAGGCCCCAGTGGGATGGTTCGTGACATTTAATCTCTGGGAATGTGTATTTTTATACAAATAGGGAAGGATAATTTCACTTTTATACTCCAACCAGACATCATTTCATAAGAAGGAAAACCATTTATTGTCCATAATAAAGCTACACAAAAAATAAATTACTCCTTATTGAATTCATCGTATGATTGTGCACCAATAATCCAAAGCTCCTTTAACTCATCTATTATTACTTGAAAGTATATGTTACTATCATTTCCAAGATCACTGGATCCAGATATTAGTATACTCATGATAGTAAATAGCTTCTTCATACATATCCATGATGGAAAGTTATAGATGTGAATGAAAATACATCATGTACTGTATGCCGTATACATTTGAAAAAAAGGGTTAGAACCATAACATGATAATCCCAATTTAACATTTTGTGGGTTAGATACAAAATCATGATGTGACCTATCAAATTTATTCCAATCTAACTCATTTGCAGGATGCACTATTTCATCTTTTTCCTTATTTATTTCATCTTCATGTCATCTCATATCTATTCCCATTTGTTCTAAAATGAAAATTTTTTGAAGCCTATGAATTAAAGGTAAGTTCTAAATCACTTTATATGGTATGTGAGATTTAGTTTTGTCTTTACTAGTCTTCAACCTTGATGTACCACACTATTTTCACTAACTCAACTCTGCATTTTTCTTCCAGAACAGACAATAATATTTAAGTAAATAATGGATCTTATTATATGAAAATCTAAATTTTTCAACCAAATTTGATTTCATGTAATCATTTTCTAGAATACATGCATCATCAGGTAGTAAATCCTTAATAAATGTAAGGATATAGTCAACCAGGGTATTACTAAATGCATACATTACTTTCTAATGATATAATCACATTAAAAACTCATTTTTTATCATTTTTTCACATTACTAGTATACTGATGTATTCTCATCTTCCATCATATATCTAACTCTCTCAACATCAACATTTTGATCAATGGAAGAAAACTGTGTTTTGGTATTAATTTCCTCTTTCACTGGCCTACATGAGGATCTGGCTTTAGAAACAAATAGAAATTGATCAGAAATAAAAAAAATTATACTAATCATTTTAGCTAAATCAATGTCATTCTCCAATTGATATTTTTCTCCATTATAATACCATGCATGATATATTTTTTTGGAAACCATTTCTATTGATATGGTAACTCACTTCCTCATAAGTTAGCCATGTTCTTCCAGCACAATCAAAACATGGGCATCTAATCAATCCACCATCGGAATCATTATTGAATGAAAAGTCCAAAAAATATCATAAATCCTTCTAAAAACATCAGTGATTTGATCAACGTTGTACTACAACTTCTATCCATTCTAAGGAAAATAAACATAAATTAAATAAATAATCTATAAAATTACTTAACATGATATGTATTGTTTAGTAAAATAAAAACCAATCATCAATAACAGGATTATAAAAAAGTCATAACAAATATCTTAAATGGAAAGTAAAATAATATATTATATATTGTTAAATTTTAATTTATAGTCAATTTTATTTTCAAACTCTATATTGTTTATTTATTCATTATTTTTAAATATTTTATAGTACAACTTCATTAATAACAATTTTGTGAAACTATTTCACAAATACATATTGGTGTGTTAATTTATTCACTATAATCATATATTGTTGGAATATCCTACTGGGTTTTTATAATCAACCCTATATCTAAACACTCATAGGATATATCATATGTTGTTGAATTCAATATATTTTTCATATATATTACATAATTTATATGTTTCTCTAATGAAATAGTTATGGTTCTTGAATTATGGGAAATGTTTTCAAGGGAACACAACATAATATGTTGTAAAGGCTGCTTGGGGATGCGGTGTGAAGTGCATAATTATGAATATTCCTCTTGAAACTAAGGCATGTCACATGAAATAAATAAATATTCAAAGTTTTCAACAATATTTTAAATTAAAAAAAACATAAATCCAATCAGAATTATACAAACTGAATATGCAAAATTTTTGGGGATGTGTTTTGTATTTTTGGGGTTCTGTTGTGTATTTTTTTAAAGACTCATTCAGTTTTTTTATTAATTTATTAAATGATATATTTAATGTTTCTACCCAACCCTACTCCTTTTTCAAAAAATAGCCCCTATTTTCACCCCTATCACCCCAATTTCCACCCTTTCTTCATCAATTTCCACCCCTATCACTGTCGCTTTCTAGAAAGGATCCCCTTATTTTTTCCAGGGGTGCACCTTTATAGAACCTTAGAATCTCCTATAATGGTGCACAAGTCATGAAGCTTTGGCACACCTCAGTGAGGTTGCAACACCTCACTTATGACGAGACGCTCCAGGTGCGCCTCGCAACACCTCTCTCCAAGGCAGCACCTCATTAAATTGTATAGTTCATTAAAACGTCATTATAAAAATTTAATTATTTGTCTATTAAATACTTTAATCCCACCACAACAATATTTTAGTTACTCAATCCATCAATTACATACTTGATTAGAGTATTAATGGTTAATTAGTATAAATTGGTAATCTCATAATTCTTAGTGATTTTATTATCCTTAATTTAAAAGGTGATAAAAAGTCTCACATAATATTCAAACATACCCTTTCAAGGTTATTATTTAAGGGAGTACAAACAAAACTGATTTTTATTCCATTAAAAAAAATTGTAAGAATAATAATTTCATCATATTACTTTCCATTATACATCGATCTGCTTATATTTCAAAATTAATTTGGTTTTAACAATGTTTATTGGAATGTGCCACCAAGACTAAATAAGTTTGATATTTATCAATTCTTGGCCACATGAAAGTTACTGTGAAGATATCAAGTGAATTGATGGTTTTTAATGATTCAATTAAAGATATTTTTTGTGATGGGAATTGGATTTTGATTTTGAAATTCAAAATCATGTGAAAGATATTGTGGAAGATACTTCTATGTAATTATAACATGACCATTTAATTGAATGTAGAGAAGAATTGAGCAGTGAAGAAGGTGAAAACACCCAAGTATGTGAAAATTTGTATTTAATTTTCATTCAAAATTTTTTTTAAAGTATTTATCCTTAGAAAGTGAATATTTAAGACATGAATTATGGTAAGATGTGCTAATTTTTTCATAAAGTTTTCCATTATATTTCTTCCTGTTATTCAGGGGTCGAAGACTCATCTACACAACAAGATCTCAGGGGATATTTTTTATGATCTAGAGGAGTGTTTTTTGTTAGATTCTATTGTTTAGTTATTAAAGATAAGTGGAATAGGTAATTCTAAGTAAAAATAAATTCAAATAATTTTATTGGAGGTTAAAAAATATATTTTTTAATCACATTGACTAGTTATTCTATATTGTGTGGAAACACATCATAATTGTTGAGAGAAATTTATATTCATAAGATTTTAAGAATAATATATGTATGTTATTACCATTGAATGGTAGTAGTGGATTTTATTATAAAAAATGAAACCATAACATGATGATGATATACCCATTCATTTTTAATCACAATCCTAGTAAATCGCATTGCTTATTATGGTTGTATTGATGTGGGTATTCAAAGATGTCACTATATTAATTTAATTACATTATCTAATTTAGTGTATAATATGAAAGGATATACTTCATCATGTTTATTATCATATTAACCTAATATGAAGGTTGATTATTAGATAATCTAAAATATTTTTATTCATTAACTTAACATCTCTCTTAGAGAATACATTGTGTATGACCTCACTTAAATTATTGTGAAAATTTACATAAGTTTCATTCATGCCTACATTAATTTCATGATTTAATAGAGAAATTATAAGTAGATAAGTAGCCACTACTTTAAAATAATATTATATTATTGCATTTACTTCATGTATTTTGTTAGCATTAAGTACCACTAATTTATGTCAAAATAACTTAAAAATATAATTTTTCCACTAAGGGGTGAAAGTTATCAATTTTTTCAACTTTATATTCCATGGAGGATGGAAAAAATTTCTCTAAAACTTTATCTTACAAATCACTCATCTCAGTAGCCACTGAGGATGTTGACATTCATTTTCAAAATCAACATGTACCAGTTTTATATCATTTTGTCTTGTTGAATTGAAAGAATCCACCTAAGGATTAAAACTCTCATTTATAAAAGATTCCATTAATGTAAGTATTTTTATAACTAATAGATTTAGGAATCAATAGGTGGGAAATATTTATTGATCATTAAATACATATAGATAACATATAATAACAATGATAGAATTAATGTACTAACTTACTTGTAGAAATACTGATGATACAATATTAATTCTTTATGACTATATTTGTTTTTTTGAAATAAATATGACAACCAATCCTTATAAAAATTTGGTATTATTACTAGGGAGGTTGTGTAACATTCCATAGAATCATTATCTTCCATATGAATGATTAACTATATCATGTAGTGAGGGAATATTCATTCTTTATCCTAAATGTTAGAGAACATGATCTGCTAAATAGACAAAAGGAGCCTAGAGAATCAATGAATTGTGTTTGAAAACATTACTTTAAGTAAATAAAGGAAAACTAGTAGTTTTTATTTCAATTATTCACAATAAATATTTTTTGATTAACTAAAGAAAACACTTAATGATATATGTTAACCTAACATCATTAATCATAACAACCATATTGTCTATCCTATATTATATATTGAAATAGAGTTAAAAAGTGAAATTATCCATATATTATCAAAGATTCATAATCTTTCATGATATGTTCTAAAAATAATATCTTGTATAATTCTAAATGGTATGTAAAAACATAACAATAAATGGTTATATAAAGAACATGTTAAGTGGAGGGTATTTCCCTTCTCCCCAAAAGGCCTTCCATATAGAAACAATAAAATCCATAGACTATTGAAGTAAAATTCTATTTTTATATCCAATTAAACTACCTACAATGATCCATTATAATATTAAAAAAACTATATAGAGAAAATATATTTATATAATAAATAAATACAATGAAGAAACATTTTATGTGCACTGGGAATGGTTCTATAAGCAATGATCAAGCTAACTTCATCATGTGATTGAAGGACACCATTTACTAGAATTATTCAAATAAGGATTTATAGAAAGTGATAGTAATCTAATATATTCATCTTTATTAGTGTTATTTATTAAAAATTTACCAATAGAAGCTAATGTAATCATTAAATAGATTTACCAAAACTCATAATCATTCAAAACCATATGTACTGTCTCAAGAAGAGTACATGAGGTAATATATATAGAATCTCCATTGCAAAAATCTATGCTTGATAAACTAACTATTTTTTATAAATTTATATAAATAATAATAAATGTTAATTTACTCCTATAAATTATTTTCACTTATTTTCTTCCCATGAAAATGTTATTAACCAATATTCTATAGTTCATGACATAGAATATTGTGGTGTAGAAAACATATATTGACTGAAACAAAAGATAATGAATTAAAAATGATGGAGAGTGACATACCATATTCAATATTTATTTGAAAATAAATCCATGATATAATATATTTACAAAAAAAATCCACTCTCTATACCATTCAAAAAATGTTTTAATCAAGGATATCAATAAACTTATTTGCCACTATCTTATCAGTAAAGGAACCCCCGCTGACTAGATTTCATTAGGATCATAATGAAAACATCATACTCAAATAGTCCCTAAAATTGATATAAAATAATGATTCTCATACCACATAATTTGGGAAAGAAGTGAATAAAAATATAATAGTAAATTTAAAATTATATTTTTCAATAGCTAGGAATCCATCAATCAAACTTGGGAAATAATTCAAAGATATAATCACTGGAAGACAAGTAATAAATGAAATCAATATGAAATGCATATGGTGATCAAAAAAATTGGGAAACTACAACATAATAGTGTGGGTGAAGGAAAAAGACTCACTATAGGGAGTGGGAGGAGTTCGATTCACAAAAAAGGTAGGGGTCAGCCTGCACAAGTCCCACTCATGGAAAGTCTTAGTTGTAACACTCTTGTGAAGTCCACTAGAAAAATAAAAAGGGATCGAACGATACACCAAATAGAGGAGAACTCAGCTACAGAACTCATGTATGGTATACTCATATAAGTAATAGGTTTTATGGATGATGCACTGAATTTAGGATCAACACACGACAATGAGGATGACACATAAAATGGAGGAGCAATGCATGATGAAGGGTATGGGAGAAATTGTGTGAGGGAATGAGGAACCAAAGGTATAATTCAATGAGGATTAGGATTTGTTGTAAAATGATTGAGAAGGAGGCGTGTGATGGGGTAGGAGACAAGCACCGTGGGTAAGAGAGGTGCATCACACAAGGTGGAAAAAAAGAACTCTATTTCCATAGGAAAAATAGCATGTGGCTTTAAACATCATATATCCACAGTTTTCATTAAACCATGGCTTTAAATCAAGCTATAGACATGAACCTATAAAACTATGAATATAGGTCTATGGATATTGATCATTTTTCTAGTAATGAATAAATACATCATGAAGGAAGGATCGATTTGGTTGGTTCTTGGTGATCTTTATCAAACTCATGGTTGAATATGGAAGGATTAGTCAACTTTGGTGTAAGAAACACACATGCTCTTCATTTTTCTTTATATATGGTTTTAGTTTCATAACATGAATATCTTTTTGGGGGTTTCTTTTTCACCTTTTGTTTATTGGAAAACTATCATTTAATCCTTATAAACTCATAAATATGTTCTAGGATATAAACAAATATAAATTCCAACTACAAAACACATGTTTTATGGATGAAAAAATATGTGGTTGCATCAGGCTAAATGTCATGTCATTGTTATTTATCTCACAATAGGAAATAAATTTATGAATGTTATCTAAAACTAAATATTCATTGAACCAATATGTTATGTGAACCAAATATATTTTATCATCAAACTTAACTAAATGAATATATAGGTGTATTTTCTCTAAACTTAATATATTATACATACCATGTCATATTTAAATTTCAAAAATTCACATAAAACATTTATTTTTTATCAAAAAAAATTCAATTAGGCATTGATATAATTTTAAAACAACACACATGTTGTATAATGATAAATAAGAAAACAAAAAGCCCATTTACTCCTTTATACATGGCATGTGTTATGTATCATAAATGAATATGAATGTAAAATATAAAACACATACTATGCTTATAAACCTTTATAGTTTCATATGTTTTAAAGTAAAACATGTTAAAATTGTTAGTCAATGACATTTTTAAGAATAAATAATTTTAAATCAAATTAAACCCATCTAATTCATAAAAAAATCGGGATCATGGTCATATAAAATGTTTGAAATCGTCAAAAAATACTATCTTAAATATGGATTTATCAATAATTTTCTATTAATTAATAATTTTTAAAAATATTTCATTTGAAATACCTTGTTGGGGAAGTGGAACTCAAATATGCCCAAATGAATGAGAACATAAATTAAAAACAAGATGAATGAAAGAATTTAACATGGTTTAGTAGTATCCCTATATCCAAAAGATAAAGGGGGACTATTTATTTATTTTCCACATGAAACATCAGAGGATACACAAATAGTTATAGATGATTTATTCTGATTACAATTCATAGGATTGAATCTCATTTTATAGATGAATAGATTCAACGATGCCAAAGGTTGGTTCTCCAACCCTTGAATTCTACCACCTCTTCCTACTGTTCATCCTATGTTGGATGCCAACCAAGGAAGGAGATAGCCACTCACTATAATTGTTTTCGATAGAGAATAATTTTTTCTAATTAGTGCTAAAAAGTCTCCCCAATTTGAGAGTGTCTATAAGAACCCAATTTTTCATGGAGATGTGAATACTTTAATTTTATGTTTAACTCCTTGGTTTTGAACTAATATGGATTCCTAGTGATCCTATGGGGTAAAAGGGGTTTTTTAGGATTATTTATAGTTAGGAACCCCAATGGTGGAAGAATTAGTTGGGCCACACAGTTTTCCCTAACCATGCATCCCAAGTCCCATGACTGTGTAAAAACTCTATAGTTTTTAGTAGAGGAAAATGACATGGTTTATGTACACTATCAAACTGTGTGCATGGATCATGCAAGGTCCATCTTTGGGAAGTAGGCCATGCATGATGGGTGCACAGTTTTTCCAACTGTGCTTCCAAACCATGTGAACCCTAATTTTTGGGTAAAATTACCATTTTTCTCTTAATTTCTTATATGTTTAAACCCTATTTCTTATTTTCTTCCTCCAAAAGATATGAGACTCTCCCATCTCTAATTGATCTCATAAAGTCTCTTATTCTAGGCTTTGATCCTATTTCGTCTTCCAGACTCTGATTTGAATTCTAATCATCTTATTAGATAGTTATCATTAAGTCCTTCACTCCATAAGCTTGTTTCGTCATTCTTATTCCTATCAAAGACTTTATTTTGGTGTGAGCTCATATTCCCGATTTCTTGGGTATTCTTTTGTTTTGTCATTTTCTTCTAATTTGGACCAAACCAAAGTTCAATACTAGATGAGTAATCTTCTACAGGCATAGTGTAGGTGGTCTAGTAATTATACCTCAAATTCATGATGCTTTATATTATGTGTCATGTTTTGCATGCCAGTTTCACCATGTATTTCCCCTAAAATGAATATGTCTTAAATTGGTTACCTATTCTAGAACATAATGAATTTGTTATATCCCAAAATATGTTGGAGGTCAGCAACCTCAACTTGATCCACCCCTTTCAGTGCGCCCCTTTATATGATTATTTTACTTCCATGGTTATATAACCAAAATACCCATATGTGTGTTTGGATTGACCTCTATAATGTTATATCATGATTTATAATGTATAATTGTAATGTTGTATCATGGATATAATGCTCACTAGACTATAATCAATTAAATGGAAAGTGATTGGTATGACCACATCACCTATTTTAATAGAAAAATGGTTACACCCTTATTAAGTATGAATGATAATGAAATATGAACCATCTAATGGATATTAATAATGTTTGTTGACTTCATATGATTTATAATTTGGGCATGGTGTCCCTTATACTATTTTTATATATGGTATGGTGTCCCTTACACTGTTGTGACATAAAAGCATGACATACCTTCCACTTTTGTTATATATGGTTATGGAATCCCTTGCACTTCTCTAACATATGGGCATGGTGTCCCTTTTACTACTGTGATGTATGGGCATGGAGACCCTTACGAACTATGATAAATGGGTATGGAGACCCTTGTGAATTATGATGAATGATCATAGAGACCCTTATGAATTATGATCAATGGGTGTGGTGATCCTTATGAATTATGATATACATGTATGACATCCCTGTGGTTATGATCGGTCATGGAAACCCTACTATTATGATACACGCATGGCTTCCCTTATACTAGTGATACCAGTCATGGAATCCCTTATTCTTGTGATATTGGGCATGAAGTCCCTTAACACTTGTGAGACTCATGATACTACACATGGACACCATATTTATGTCATGGGTCAATACTATTAGCAGTATCCACATATATGGTTGTAGAAATTACTATATATACAGACCATATATATATATATATATGTGTGTATGTATGTATTTATGTATGTATACATACAGTAACCTGTACAGAGATTATTCAACATAGGCTGAAGTAGGTTGTGTCAACCTAGTATCCTTCACAAACCAAATTCAAACCCTTTAAGGTTTATATTACTACTTATCATTTATTATATCTATTTTATTTTTATATTATATCATACTAGATTCTACTATTTATGTCTTGTTTATTATGTCATCTGGATGTTTACCTTCTGTTGTTTAATTTTCATTTTATGCTTATGTTATTTATCTATTTATTACACTGTTGTGCTACTCTTATCATGAGAGTATAGTATTCCCACTATACCACCTTGGACCCTCACTCTGGCATGTGAGGAGGCACTCTTAAGGCCATGTGACCCACTGGCATGGGGCACTGCTCAGTGGATTCTAGGTTGGGACATCACAAAGTGATATCAGAGGTCTTTTATTTAACTTACTATTTGGGATGGTAAAAAGGTGACTGGGATGAGTTGGAATTTGGTCATGAGCCTATAATTAGTAGTAGCTAACCCATGTATAGTGAAAAGCCAAATTTCCTAGGATGTGATTTCATGTTCAGTTTTATTTCTATTACAGTTGATTTGATTCCACCATTCGGTGACACACATTATGTGTGATGTTTATTATTATGATTGAGGATTATATTTTATCCTTGGATCAATATGGAAAGTAATCTTGATCATGCATCATTTTAGGAACCTTACAAGATTTATATGTCATGAATTATGTCATTCCACATTTACTTACTGCATTCATTACTTGTTACATTTTTTTTTCTTTATTTCTATGTCCATGAATTGTGATAAAATTTCATATAGGGACTTGATAAGTGTGTGGTTTTGATTAAATATATTTCATACTTCAATTTATAAGGTAAATGGGCCCTTATAAATTAGTACTGGTGATCCATATAGTTCAACTTTTTAAAGATAATTGTTATATAAATAAGAATAAAATTAAATAAAATTGAATTCTAAATGTGATGGTCACCATTAAATATGGATGCCAATTTTAATTTAAAGGGTTATTTACTCTATAAATTTCCATTGACACTCTGTTCACTGGGACCCTTACAGTGAAACACAGAGCTTGACCTAGACTTGGCCTTAGTAGTGGGTAGTAAGAAGTGTCTCTTTTGTTTTTCTATGATTGAACTTATCACCCATACCTGGATTTAGAAGTAGGTAGAGGGGTGTGAAATTTATATTGGGAGGCTTATACCTATCATATTAATTTATTTTTGATGTTATAATTGTTAAATCCTATCTGAGGCATGTGCTTAGAATTTGTATAACTACACCACCATGATTTCTTCTAGTTATGCATCAGGAGGGTGGTGACAACCATGCTTCAGAGTTGGTGGGACTTGAGCCACTAGTAATACCTCTAGTAGTTCCACATGTAGAAACTCCTAGTATCCCTTATGTGGGAAATTATGTCTAGTTTTTAAGGGAGTTTCTGTGAATTATGAAAACTATATAGGGAAATCTACGACCATCCCCTTCTATGGGAGAGTTGATATAGGAGTTTTAGAAGCAACATCCACCTACTTTTTAAGGTGATGGTGGACCCCAGGCTATATAATTATGTCTTGATATGGTCATATATATATTCAAGAAACCTGAGAAACCTCTTTATATGAGATTGAATCTTGCTACTTATATGCTTCGAGGATTCACCAAACGTTGGTGGGATATTCTAAACTAGGAAGTTTAGTATCAGGAAGTGATTTAGAGGGATTTCCAATCTAACTTCTATGACTATTTATTCCCTAAGACTCTAAAGGGTGATCATTATAGGGAGTTTATAAACTTTTTTTAAGATTATATGTCTGTTATGGACTACTCATCTTATTTTACAGAGATTCATCACTTTATACCTATCTATATTGCTGATGAGCCAACATAAGTGAGATGATTTGAGGGCGGGCTTAGGCATCCTATTCAATATCAGCTGAACATTTTATAGTTTAAAACCTTGTCTAATATAGTAAAATGGGCTCTCATCACTAAGAAAAACCTAAGAGAAGCTAATTGTGTGGGTTAGGGCAGTTTAGAATCGAGACAGGGTAACGGTTTGACTAACGGTCAAAAGTGATGCTTTGAGACTTCATGTTTGAGCAGCGAAAACTAGGTGACACCCATGGATAGTTACTTGGTTTTTCACCAGTGTGGGAATCTTGGGAGTAATAATCCTTAGTGTCCTAAATACCCCCATTGAGTCCTAAGGTTTTGGAAGGTTGGGTTATCTTCAGTGTTTTTGTAGGACCTTCCCATTAGTGCCTAGTGAGAGATGATCCATATCAACTCTGCCTTCTGGAGTGGAATTAGGACCACCTCTCTAGATAGGTAGATGGAGTAATACTATCTATACAGGAAGAGGAGGAGGTCATGAACAAAGTATCCAAGCTTTATATATACAGCGCCTATAGAGCAGACATGCTTAGGGTAGTCAAGTTGCAACACAAGGTCATGTATCAGGCCAGATTTATTCAGTGCAACCTATACTAGAGGATCAGGGTGTTAGTCTATCTATTGTTCTAGGTATTATTATTATAGACTCTAATATTGTGTATACCTTATTTTATATGGTTACTTCACATTATTTCATCTATATAGATTTTTTGGAAAGCCTTGGGATTCATATTGATTATTTTTATAATATGGTTACACTTGATACTCTATTAGGAATACGATTAGAAAGTGTATTCCAGTGCAAGGAATGCCCCCTTGAGGTTGGTAGCCATCATTTCTTATGGGACCTCTTCATCTTTAAGAAGATGGGATTTTATGATATTCTCGATATGGACTAGTTGGTTACCTATTATTCCTATGTGGATTTTTATCACTAGAGGGTATCATTCACATCACTAGAGAGTAGTACTTATACTCATAAGGGTGAGAGAGGTGTTCATGAAGGTAGAGTTGGACTGTAGCATCTTGGGCTAGATGGAGTGACCACCCAGGTTTCTAGCCTTTATATAGATGATTAGAGATTACATCAGACTAAATTTCCTCTTGTATTCGATCATTTTAGTGATGTTTTCCTCAATGAATTTTCTATACTACCTCCTAAGAGAGAGCGATAATTTATTATTTAGATGATTCCAGGAGCTACACCAATTTCCATTCCACCTTATAGGATGAACACTACTGAGTTTCAGGAGTTCAAAAGGTAGCTAGAGGATTTAGAGTCCAAGGGTTTTATATGGCCCAATAATTCTCCCTAGGGTTCACTAGTCCTTTTTTCTAAGAAGGTAGATATAAACCTTAGGCTCTATGTGGATTACCATAATTTGAATCATCTTAATGTGAATAACTGATATCCCTTACCTTGAATTGATGATCTTTTTGAATAACTCTGAGGAGCTAGAGTGTTCTCGAATATTGACCTAAGATCATGATATCATCATGTTTGATTTAGACATTTAGATATACCACATGTGACTTTCCAAAGTCAATATAGTTTATATGAGTATCTAGTTATTTCATTTGGTCTTATGAATACAGACACTATTTTTATGGACTTGATGAATACGGTTTTTCATCCCTACCTAGATTCCTTTGTCAAGGTTATTGTGGATGATATCTTGGTGTATTCTCATACTCAAAGTGATCGTGCCAAACATCTTGAGATTGTCTTGAATACATTAAGAAAGAATCAGTTATATGCTAAGATCACAAAGTACCACTTATATATCTACAAGTTTCACTTATTAGGTCATATTATCTCATAGGAAGGAGTGTCATTTGACCCAAAGAAGGTGACAGTTGTAGTTACCTAGGAGAAGCTCAAGAATATCTTTGACATATAGAGTTTCTTAGGGCTATCTGTTTATTATAGGCACTTCATATAGGACTTCTCGTGCTTATAAACACCTCTTATGGGCTTGAATAAGAATTTTGTGAAGTTTATATGCTCATAATCCTATGATATAGGCTTTAGGAGATAAAAGGGAGATTGAATTCAGCGTCGATCATGATTATGCCAGAGCGGGGTAGAAGTTATATAGTTTACTGGGATGCATAAGGTATCATGCTAGGAGTAGTTATGATTCCAGAATATCGAGTAATTATGTACGGTTCACAGTAGTTGAGGATTCATGGGTGGAATTATCCAACGCACAATCTCGTGTTGGAAATTGTTGTTCACGCCTTGTGTTGTTAGAAGCATTACCTATTGGGAGAGTGTTTGTTGGTGTTTATGGACCAAAAAAACCTTAGGTATATTTTCACATAGTGTGGAATGAACCTTAGGTAGAGAATGTGGGTTTAATACCTACAGTCCTTTAGCTTAGAGTGATTTTATACACCTGATAAGGGAAATGTTGTTACTGATGCTCTGAGCAGGTGGACTCAGACACATATGGTTCAAGATGCCAGTAGCGAGTGGAAACTTATGGACCTGTTTTCTAAGATTCACATAGAGGTTCAGAACCATCATGGATATTCTATACTTGCATCGCTATCAGTGACCTCTTCACTTCTAGAGAGATTGAAGATGATTCAGTTTTCATAACCTGGAGACTTGGTTCTATAGGAAGGTATTTCTGGTGGGGACCCGCCTCCAAATTGTTCTTTTGATGGAGACAACATCATGTGTATACATGGGATTATCTGGGTTCCTACAAACATGATAAAGTATTTTATGTGAGAGTACCATGCTTCTCAAAGGGAAATGAATCCAGGTATCTCTAAGATGTATTGTGATATGCATCGTTATTATTGGTGGCATGGGATGAAATGTCATATTCAGATTTTATCACTAGGTGTTCTGCCTATTAGTGGATGAAGGCATAGCACCAATGACCTATTGGATTTTTACAACTATTACCAGCCCCATAATGGAAATGGGATGATGTGGTAATGGATTTTTTGACTGGTTTATCGAGGTCACCTCGAGGTAGTGACATGGTTTGGGTAGTTTCAGATTGATTAATGAAGTTATCTCACTTCCTTCCTATCCAAGAGACTTTCTAAGTTTATGTTTTGGGAAGATTATATGTCTGTGAAATTATATATCTATATGGGGTACCTCATACTATCGGTTCAGATAGGGATGCTCATTTCATGTTGAGGTTCTAGAAGGGGTTATAGAGATCTTTATGTACACGGGTGCTTCTGATCATAACCTTTCACCCATAGACTGATGGTCAATCATAACGGACAATGTAGGTACTGTAGGACATTCTCTGAGCACGCGTCCTTCATTTTGGTGGTTCTTGGATAAATCATATCCATATTGTCAAATTTTCCTACAATAATATCATTAAATATGCAATTCAAATGGATCTGTATGAGGCCTTATATAGTATGACATATCGTTCACCTCTATGCTGGCTAGAGGTAGGGGAGGCAGTGCTACTAGGTCCTTATCTCTTGTAGGGGACTTCAAACCAGGTGCAGCTTATCAGGAAGTAGTTGTCTACTGCTTAGTCTAGATAGAAATCCTATGTAGATCACCATCAATGAACTCTATAGTTCGAGGTTAGGGATCATTTTTTCTTGTGGGTATTACCCAAACTTGGGTATATATGGATACGGAGGAAAGGGAAGTGGTTGAGTCATTTTTTTAGGCCTTTTGAGATCTTTGATAGAGATGTTCTGGTAGCCCTTTAGTTTTTATTACCATTTCATGCATGATGTCTTCCACATTTCATAGATTCACTATTATCATGTTGACCTATATCATAATTTTGATCCTAAGGATGTTGAATTGGATGTCGATTCTTATTTTGAGGAGTATCTCGTATGTATCATTGATTGGAGCATGAAGGATCTCTGAGGTCAATCTATACCGTTGGTGTGGGTGATATAGTAGAACGACCATGTATAAAAAGATACTTAGGAATGATATTCTAGCGTATGTGATTAGTGGAAGGATTTATTCTCAGACGGTGTTCTACCACCCTTAGAAGTTCAACCCAGGGACGAGTTTCTTTAATGTAGGATGACTGTAAGAACTTGATTTTTCTTGGAGGTATGAATCCTTTAATTTTTAGTTTAACTCCTTATTTTTGACCTAATATAGATTTATAGTAAGGTTATGGGGGAAATAGGGGTATTCAGGGATTGTTCAGAGCCTAGAACCCCAAATGGTGGATGAAGAAACTAGGCCTCATGGTTAGTAGAAACCATGACACATAGTCTGCACCATTTATTATAACCGTACGGGGTATTTTAGTGCTCAGCAGTGGGTTGCATGGTTTTTTCTAACCATGCAACCCAATCCACACAACCGTGCAAAAACTCTGTAGTTTTTCATAGAGATGAATGTCACATTTTGTGCATGGTTTCTAAAACCATGTGCATAAACCATGTGAGATCCCTATTTGGGTAGTAGGCCACACACAGTTGGCACACAGTTTGGCCAACTATGTGGCCAAACTATGTGACGCCTACTTTTTGGGTAAAATTACTATTTTGTCCTTAAATTTTTATATGTTTAAAATACCTTTATAATTTTCTTCCTCCAACGGACAGAAGACCCTCCCTTCTCCCATTAAGCTCCTCAAGTCTCTTCTTCTAGGATTTGATCATGTTTTTTCATCTAGACTCTGATTAGACTTTTGATCATATCATTAGATAGCTATCGGTAAGTGCTTCACTCCTTCAGCTCATTTCTTCATTCTTCTTCCCATCAATAATGCTATTTTTGTGTGAGATCATATGCCCTATTTCTAAGTCATTCATCTATTTTTCCATTTTATTCTGATCTGGACCAAACCAAAGGTCGATATTGGATGAGTGATCCTCTATAGTCATAAGGTAGGTGGTCTAGTAATTATCTATAAAATTCATGATGATTTATATTGTGTTTTATGTGTCTCATATTGGTTTTACTGTGCATTTCCCCTAAAATGAATCTTCCTTAAATTGGTTGCCGATTTTGGAACCTAATTACTCTATTAGATCCCAAAATACATTGGAGGTCATCAGCCTCAACGTGATCCTCCCCTTTGGGTGTACCCCTTTATATGCTTATTTTACTTCCATGGTTATATAACCAAAACACCCATCTGTGTGTCTGGATTTAATTCTAGAAGGTGATATCATATTTGATAATGGATAAATGTAGTGGTGTGGCATGGCTAGTGCACTTACAAGACTATACTCAATTAAATGTAAAGTGAGTGGTATGACCACGTCATCTGTTTTAATAGAAAAATGGTTATTCCCTTATTTAGGAAGAATGTTAATGAGCTATTAACCATTTATTGGCTCTTACTAATGTTTTTTGACAACTTATGATTTATAATTTGGGCATGGAATCCCTTATAATATTGTTATATACAGTAATGGTGTCCCTTAAATTTTTGTGACATATAGGCATGGTGTCCCTTATACTATAGTTATATACGAGCATGGTGTCCCTTACACTATTGTGACATATAAGTATGGCATCCCTTCTACTATTGTGATATACGGGCATGGAAACCCGTATAGACTATAATGAATGGTCATGGTGACCCTTATTAATTATGAGGAATGGGCATGGAGACCCTTATGAATTGTGAGAATGGAAATAGAGACCCTTATGAATTATGATATACGGGCATGACGTACCTATAGTTATGATTGGGAATGGTGACACTACTATTATGATGCAAGCATAGCATCCCATATACTAGTGATACCGAGCATAGTGTCCTTTATTCTTGTGATATCATGCATGGATTCCCTTAACACTTGTGAGACTCATGCTACTACACATGGACGACATAGTTACACCACGGGTCCAGAATAGTAGTAATGTCCACATATATGGTTGTAGATGTCACTATGTATACATACCATATATATATATATATGGTTACTTGTTTATAGATTATCCAGAATGATCTAAAGCAGGTAGTGGCATCCCTGTATCCTCCACAAAACAAATCTGACCCCTTTACAGTTTCTATTATTACTGCTTATTATTTATTATATCTACAAACTTCTCATATTAATGATACTAGATGTTACTATTGATGATTTGTTTATTATTTCATCTGGATGTTTACCTTCACTGTTTAGTTGTCATTTATTATTCTTGTGTTATTTATCTATTTATTACACCATTTGGCTACTCTAATCATGAGGTTTTGGTCTCTCCACTCTACCACCTTGGACCCTCACTGTTATTCGAGAGCCTCTAGCACATAGGGAGGCACACTTGAGGCCATGTGACCCACTGGTACGGGGCACCATTCAATGGATTCTAGGTTGGGGTGTCACAATGTCCCTCATAAATCTCCCCCTCACAACCAATTTGGGGTAGAAGCTAGACCTATAGTATCCTTGCAGGCTTACAACTTCTCTTTTAGTAGAACCTTCATCATCCATTTTTGCCTCATAATCATTGGTTTTTATTTTCTCAACTCTCAATAATCTTTCTTCCAGTGCATTATGAATTTGGTGATATTGCACATAAATGTGTTTAGACCTAAAATGAAATATCGGGTTCTTGCTGAGATAATATCACTCTAACTATCACAATAGATAATTTTATTCTTCTAAATATATCCTAGATCTTATAAAAACTTCTTTATCCAAAACATATCCTTGCAGCCTTTAGTGACTATGATATATTCTACTTCAATGGTCGACAAGGAAAAACACTTCTGAAGTTGTGACTAACATGAGACTTCTCCCCCTATAAATGATATTAGGTACCCATATATAGATTTCCTTGTGTCAATATCTCTATCCAAATCTACATCTATGTATCCTTCCAAAATAGGTTTACCATTTCCAAAACCTAAATAATGGTTGGATGTACCCCAATGTCAATTGGACCATTGCCCAATACTCCTTTCCTGTATTTAATAATAATCTACTCACAACATCCACCATATGATAAATGTATTGTCTAGTGCATACCATAACATACATAAGAATGTCAACTACTAATTGATAAGGACCTTTTTCCATCTCTGCTTTCACCTCCTTAGTTTATGGACTCTGACATTTCGTGATCCTGAAATGACTTTCAAGTGGAGTGTTAACTGGTTTCTCTTTTCTCATATTGAACCTTTCAAGAACCTTGTCAATTTATTGTTACTAATATATTTGAATCTTATTATTCCTCCTATCATGGGTAATTGCCATACAAAAAATCTGAGTAGTGTCTTCCAAGTCCTTCATTTCAAAAGAATTGTTAAAATTCTTATTCAATCTATCAATCTTGGTGATATCTCTATAAATAATTAGCATGTAATCAACATATTATAACAAGATAATGAAATCACCATTAGAAAATTGTTTGATGAAAATGCAGTGATCAATAGTCGTCCTTTTGTACTCATTTTTCTCCATGAATGAGTCAAATTTAGTGTATCATTTCCTTGGTGCATATTTTAAACCATATAGACGTTTCCTAAGTTTATATACTGAAACACATGTTGAAACACATGTAAATTTTCAAATTTTATTAACCTACTAACTACTATAGAAGTAGAGAGTAGGGTCGAACCATAGAGATAATGTGAGTGGACACTTGGAATATCCTCTTGGAGGAATATTCAGCCAAATGATCTTTAATTGTGATAAATAAGAATTATAAAAAGTAAAAAACTATTTAAAAATTATTAATTAAATTAACTAAAACTATCTAAGTGAACCAAACTTGGAAATGGAATAAAACAGGCAGAGATAGAAGTGTCAGAGTTGTGGCATCTGTTCAGGAGCATGCAATGTCAATTATTTAATTCCCACATTTGAATATTTATTTATTTATGTCACGAACCGTCCTCGGGACCTGTGCCATGACTACCCCAAGCCCACCTCCCATAGGACAGGGGCTGGCGACTAGCACCAAGGCGTAAATCCCGACAAAAAGGGGAAGGCATTGTTTTTATAAAGTAAACAAAAACCACAGAGTAAGCAAGCAGAAGTAAACACTAAGTAAAATTGGGTACAATAGTAAGTGCGGAAAGTAAATGGGTCAGAATACAAACCCAAACTGAAAGTAAAGTACAACTGAAAAGAAAGTACTGAAACTAAAAGTAAAGCAGCAACGTCAAGCCGTCCACTGGAATTCCCACCTGAAGGGTGGGTACAGATATCCACCTAAGCTCCTCGGGTCCAGTCGTCCACTCCGTGTATGTCCCGCCCAGTGGTCCACCTCCAGGTACCGACTGCTCCACTAGCCCCAACAATGATCAGTGTTGTCTGTCCTCTGCATCCAACACAACGTAGTGCGGGTATAGCCCATGAAGGGGTGAGTATACGCTACTCAGTAGGGACCTCGAGACCCCCAAAGGTCTCCTAGAATCCACAAAGGATAATCCACAAAGGAAAGATACAATCATGAAGTAACATCCAACACTACTTAGGTATATGCCCATACATATACCTAACTCATCAATTCCAGTTCAACTCCAACATCTGAGCCGAAGTTCGATCACGTCCACATAGGATAGTACAACCCAATCCACATAGGAAATCACAACACAATCCAAATAGGAAAGCAAGTCAATAATATCGAAGATAATGATTGAAATTCAAGACTCGGCTCACACAGGTATACTTCTTCATAAGGTGGTAGAGATTATCAGTTATAGCCACTGATTCATCTAAGCTGGGACCCACGTAGGATACTAAACCAGCTAAGCTGTCAAACCCACATAGGATACATACCATCTACTCTGCCAGACCCATGTAGGATAGCAAGAACAGAGTCATCATCGTCGAACCCACAGAGGATTTCAGTACGGTCTTCATTGCTGCCGAACCCACGGAGGATTTCAGTGCAGTCTTCATCGCCGTCGAACCCACGGAGGATTTCAGTATGGTCTTCATCACTGCTGAACCCACAGAGGATTTCAGTGTAGTCTTCATCGCCGTCAAACCCACAGAGGATTTTAGTATGGTCTTCATCACTTCCTAACCCACGGAGGATTTCAGTGCAGTCTTCATCGTCATCGAACCCATGGAGGATTTCAGTACGGTCTTCACAGTCGCAGCCAGCTCTAGGGTTCCCGCACATAGCATGCTCATTTCTTGGAGGGTCTGCTCCACGAGCCAAGGGGGTTGATACATCAACTAACACTTATTCTGGATTTGATGTATCCCAAAGTTCCGTCTCGACAATAGGAACTCAATGTGACAGACGGCGCGTCAATCGAACGCCCGGTCTG
Source organism: Viscum album (assembly GCA_963277665.1). NCBI lineage: Eukaryota > Viridiplantae > Streptophyta > Magnoliopsida > Santalales > Viscaceae > Viscum > Viscum album. The sequence goes on from OY728165.1 coordinate 829,883,045, forward strand.
AGAGTTATTGGCTTTTTCGTTCTAGGGGTCCGGTTGGTTTTTAAGTCAAAACCAATGAGACCGCACTCCAACTATGTCCAAACATCAATCAGAGTAAGCCAAAAGGTCTGTCTCACTAAGAGGAATCCAACAAAGTCGACGGCACGTCATTCGGACATCTGAAGCTCAAGTTATAAGAGTTTTCGCTCCGAGGGCCCGGTTGGTTTCGTGTTCGAACCAACCCATCCATACACAAAGTTCTCTAAAACCTTGAGTTTAATATAGAAAAACGACCGTCTCAATCCAAGAATCGTATTGCAACTGACGGTGCATCGATCGGAGGTCCGTAGCCCATGATATGGGAAAAAGAACGAACCTGCCCGGTTTTAGGGGGTTTTGGGCCCGGACCGACCCGGCCCGAGACCCCTTGGGTCGACCTGAACTGGGTCGACCAACACCGGGTCCAGGTCCGGCCCTTTAAAGCGTGTCCCGGCACCGCCGGCGCGGCTCGGACCAGCCGGCGTGGCCCTGCCCGGCCTGGGCGGCCGGTTGGCCTGGTGCGGCGCGCCCCGCATGGCCGGCTCAGTGCTGGTCAAGCTATTGCGGGAAGGTGGGGCGGCTGCCCCCCTTGATTGAAACGGCGGCCCCCATGTGGGGGCCGCTCCTTTCCAGTCAAGGGTTATGACCCCCAGTCTTTCCTCCGAAATGGCCAGCCCAGTCCGGCCGGCCGGTGCTACCGCCGCGAGACCGCCGCGGTCCCGCCCCTCCGGCGGCCGGCGGTTCCGGCCGCCCCACCGCGGCTTTGAGCTGCGACCTTGTCTGACTGAAGCGGTGCGACGGCGCCGCGCCCCTCCGCCGAGGCCCTACTCCGGTCGCGGCCTCTTCGTGGTTCTTCGGCAAGGCGCGATGGCGCCGCGGCTTTATTCGACCTCAATGGCACGGCGCGATGGCATCGCGCGTCTTCACCCGTTCTTCATTGTTTCTCTGTGGTGTCATTGCACCGCGCTGCCTTTGCTCGTACTACAACAAGTACAATCATCAAAGGGGGAGGAGGTTCGGTCGTGTTCGTGTGGTCCGACCTCCTCCCATTATTATGATAACAGGTGGTTCAAAAAGAAGTCGATGAACGGTAAAGAAATAATTCACGGGCAAAAACAATTAACCCCTACCTCAAAGTGTTGATGAATGAAGGTTTGACGCGGGAAAAGGACGTCGCGGAAGAAGGCTCCGTAAGCATCGTTGGTGTCACGGAGAGGAAGATCGTCGGCGTTGCGGTACACAGCGTCGCGTCATCGATCTCTGGGGAACTAGCGTTCTTCGTCGTCTTCCATCGAAGGTCGGAGTTCTTCGTCGTTCTTCGCGTTCTCCAATGAAGAAGATGAAGATTCTATGGCTTTGAAAAAATCCTCTCTCAATCCTTCTCGCACAACCAAACTAACCCTTAATGAAATATGACTTTGTCTTATTTAATTAACACACACAAGCCAACATTCAATTTTAAATTCGAAATGAATTCCCGAATTAATTACATTGAATAACTTAATCAATTAATTAATTAAGAGAGTTGACTTTTCATTAAAGGGGGGTGCATTTGTGTTACAAAATTAATGGGGGATTGAGGAAGTTGAAAGGGTGGGGCTTTTGTGGGCCCCACTTCACTAATATCCTACCTAGTGGAGTTAGGATATTAGTGGGTCCCACTCCAACCACCAAGCTTAGGTTTAAACTACCAAGAATAGAAATAAAATTTGTAGCACAACATTTTATTTTATTCTTTAGTTAACCCATTTAATTAATAACCTCACCCGAGCAAACGCAACTCTGGAAAAGGTGTTCTTAATCAATTACTGGAATTGCGGTTTCATCGGTGCCCTCAGATTTCGATTCCGAGCACTGGTTCAAAAGTTAGGAAAACCCGCTCGTTTGTTTACTGAACGCACCTGAGCTAAACTTCGGGAATTGATTCTGGGCACACCGGGCCTCAGAATCAGGTGCTGTTAGAAACTGCGTTCTTGTAAAATCCCAAAGAAAATTAAGAAAAAATTTCCCTTGAATTTTACGGGTCTTTACATTACTCCCACCTCAGGTCTTTACGTCCCCGTAAAGATAAATCATAAACTAGGGGAACAAATGTGGGTACTGTGCATGCATCTGAGCCTCCCGCTCCCAAGTGATCTCCTGGAGGTTCCTGTGCTGCCATCTGATGCACACTAAAGGAATCGACCGCCCATATAGGACCCGATCCTGTCGATCCTCGATCTCCACCAGGACGTACTCAAAGGTCACCCCATCGTCAATGTCCAGCTCCCCATGGTCGATGATATGCGTCGGGTCATGCACGTATCTCCTCAGCTGAGATGCGTGGAAGACGTCGTGCACCCGGTGCAACTGAGGTGGTAGATCCAGGCGGTAAGCCACCTCGCCTACCCTTATGAGGACCTGGAATGGTCTGATGAAGTGCGTAGATAACTTTCCACCTCTTCCAAATCTCTGTAATCCACGTCGAGGTGAGACCCGCAAGAAAATGTGGTTGCCATCCTCGAACTCTAGTGGCATCCGCCTCCTGTCAGCATAAGACTTCTGCCGGCTCTGAGCTATCCTCATCCGCTCCTGGATGACCTGGACCTTCTCTGTCATGGCCTGGACCATCTCTGGTCCCACAAGTGCTGACTCCCCAGGGTCTATCCAGCACAAAGGTGATCTGCAAGGTCGGTCGTACAATGCCTCGTATGGTGTCATCCCAATGGTGGAGTGGTAGTTATTGTTGTACACGAACTCCACCAAGGGTAGGTGGTCCTCCCAGATGTGACCAAAGTCGAGGACACATGCACGAAGCATGTCCTTGAGAGTCTAAATAGTCCTCTCCGTCTGACCATTCGTCTGAGGGTGAAAGGCGGTGATCAGACGTAGCTGCGTCCCAAATGCCTCCTGAAACCCCTTCCAAAGCCGGGAAGTAAAGTGAGAATCTTAATCAGAGATGATAGATGACGGCACACCATGAAGCCGTACGATCTCCTGAACAAAGAGGCATCCCAATCTCTCCACTGAGCCCTGCTCTCTGATGGGTAAGAAGTGATCCAACTTGGTGAGTCGGTCGACAATCACCCAAATAAAGTCGTGCCCTATGGAAGTACGTGGAAGTCCAGTCACGAAATCTATAGATATCACATCTCACTTCCACTCCAAGACCTCCAAGGGTTGAACCAAGCCTTCTGGTACCTAGTGCTCCGCCTTCACCTGCTGACAAGTGAGGTATCGAGAAACGAACTCAGCTACAGCCTTCTTCATACCCGACCACCAGTGTTGTCGTCTGAGATCCTGGTACATATTCGCCACTCCTGGATGTACCGCTAAAGGGGAAGTGTGAAACTCCCTTATCACCTCCTCCTGTAAATCATCTGGTACCATGGTACGTCCTCTGAAAATGACGACGTGCTCTCCCCCCACAGAGAATCCATCAGGTGCCTGTCCTGAGGATATCTTTGCACGCCGCGTCTCACAGTCAACGTCCTCACGTTGTGCCTCTCTGACCCACTGCAGTAGTGGAGGAGTGACTATGAGTGACTGAATAAAGGTTGCCCCATCTCTATCCACGAAGGATATCTGCAAAGCGGCTAGCTGCTCCGTCGCCTCCCCGAGTAGCTGAATGCTCGTCCTCCTGCTGATAGAATCGGCTACTACGTTCCCCTTTCCAGGAGTATAGACTATCTCAAAGTCATATTCCTGGAGGAACTCAATCCATCACCGCTGTCTCAGATTCAGGCCCTTCTGAGAGAAGATGTACCTGAGACTCTGGTGGTCAGAGTAGACTGTAAAGCGCTCTCCCATCAGATAGTGTCGCCACATCTTCAGAGCGAAGACCACTACTGCTAACTCCAGGTCATGGGTACCGTATTTATACTCATGCTGCCTCAACTGACGTGATCCATAGGTGATCACTACCCAATCCTGCATTAGGACACATCCAAGTCCGGTCCCTGATGCATCGCAGTAGACTACGTACCCTACTCCCTCCTCTGGTAGCCTCAAGATAGGTGCGCTGGTCAATCGTTGTCTCAGCTCCTGGAAGCTCGGCTGACATCTGTCTGACCACACGAAGGGTTTCCCCTTCTTCGTCAAAGCTGAGAGTGGTGCCGCAACTCTGGAGAAGTCTGGCACAAAACTCTGGTAGTACCCAGCTATCCCCAAGAAACTCCGCACCTCTGTCATGCTCCTCGGTGGCTCCCAAGCTAGCACTGCCTCGATCTTCACTGGATCCACCGCAACTCCCGCCTCAGAGATGAAGTGTCCCAAGAAGTGGACCTCACGTAACCAGAACTGACACTTCGAGAGCTTACCATATATTTGGTGCTCTCGAAGTGTGTCTAGTACAACCTGCAAGTGGTAGGCGTGCTCCTACTCAGTGGTTGAGTATATCAATGTGTCGTCGATGAATACCATGACAAATCGATCGAGGTATGGCTGAAAGATCCTTTTCATGAGACCCATGAATACTTCTGGAGCATTGGTTATGCCAAAAGGTATAACCAATAACTCATAGTGTCCATACCGACATCTGAAGGTCGTCTTCTGCACGTCCTTGTCTTGAACTCTGAGCTGATGATAGCCTGACCTGAGGTCTATCTTCGAGAACCACCGTTCTCCCTTGAGCTGATCAAAGAGGTCGTCAATCCTTGGTAGCGGATACTTGTTCCTCACAGTCACCTGGTTCAAGTGATGATAGTCGACACACAGTCGTAAGCTCCCGTCCGCCTTCTTGGCGAACAAAATCGGGGAAGCCCAGGGTGAAACACTAGGTCAGATGAATCCCTTGCTCTGCAAGTCCTCCAGCTGTACCCATAGCTCTCGAAGCTCAGTGGGGGCCATCCAATATGCTGGAGTGGATATCAGGGTTGTCCTGGGGTATAGGTCAATATAAAAGTCTACCTCTCTGCGAGGAGGTAGTCCTGGAACGTCATCAGGGAAAACATCCGCATACTGATCCACCACTACAGGAAAACTAGGACTTCGTACGTCAACTGATCCTAGGATGAGGCTAGACAACTGATGAGTGATGGGATATCCTCTCCTCTGCGTGAGTCCATCCTGCACTGCAAAGGCTCCATTATCACCGGTGAAGGTGAACCTTCTCCCATCGGTGCGAACACACCGCACCTTGCGCCTAATACAGTCAATCTGAGCATGGACTGTAGATAACCAATCCATGCCCAAGATGATGTCGTAAGGCCTTGATGCCGCTACAAGAAGATCCCAGCCGAATCTCTCGCCTCCTAGAGTAAGCTCACACTGCCGGAACCAGTGCGTAATCGTCGATTCTGCTCTCGTAGGAGTCTCTAGCCGTAAGGATCGAGCCAACAGCTCTGTCAGAATCTCCAAGCTCCGAACAAGGGCAGCGGAAATAAAAGAATGACTCTCTCCTGTGTCTATAATAACTACAGCAAGGGTGGAGTAGATACAGATAGTACCTCGAATCATCTCTGGTGCTCCGTGGTCGTAGGCCTCCGCTGCCTGAAGTTGAGCCTGTCTCTGCCCGCCAGCTCCCTGTGGTCGGGGTGGACCTCCTGGTGGTGGTGGTGGTAAAGCCTCAAAGCGTCGCCCACCACTTGCTGCTCAGCCAGCTCCCCAACCTCGTCCGCCTTCTCTCGGTGGACCACCACGGTCGACCCTCTACCTATGCCTGGGTGTCCCCTCAACCGTCTGCTTCTCCTCTGCATGGCAGGTCAGGCAGTCATGAGCCATGTGGCCCTTCCCGCTGCATGCGTAGCACTATCTGCTCCTTGGAAGGCTGGCTCTGCGCCAAGTGCCCCGCACCTCTGAGCCAGTGTCTTGAGGTCATCCGCCCGATGGTCTGGTCTGCCTGGACCCCTGTGACATCCATCGACTGCCAGCTGCAGACGACTCTTCTACGTGCCTCCCTATGGTAGGTCTCGCTACTGGTATAGGCTCAGCAAGAAAGCTCTCTATGAGAAGGGCTCGTTCCAGTACTCATGTCAGTGTCGGAATGCTGATTGAGATCATCGATGCCCTGATCTCATGTATCAGTCCCTTCTTGAAGGTCTGGGCCTAGAAGAATGGGTCTCATACCATGTGTGTCGAATAGCGTGAGAAATCGGTAAATCTCGCCGAGTACTAGGCGACCGTCATGCTACCATGCCACAGCTGTAGAAGCTCCTGGATGCGCACCGTACGGAGGGTGGATGGGACGAACTCCCAGTGGAAGAGGCTCTCAAAGTCCGTCCAGAGGAGAGATGGCTTGTCGTGCACCTGGAGCATCAAGCTCCACCATATTTCTGCTGCCGCGTGCAGGAGGCTCGCTACAAGGATCACCATGAGGTCAGTTGGTGTCCCCACTAACCTGAAAACTCGCACAACCGCCTCCAGCCCATCCTCGGCTACCTGAGGGTCCGTCTCCCCGTGGAACCTGGGTGGTCTCTGACGCTGGAACTCATGCAGTGCACTAAGGTGACGTGCACTCTCAGCGGCTGGGGCTGGTAGCATTGGTGGCTCGGTGGGTAGAAGTACCGTCGGTGCCTCCGCTGAAAAAGGTCCCTACACCGAGGCCTCGTCACTCGGTGGGTTGTCGTCTCGCACAAAGCTCGGAACCCTAGCTGGAAGCCATCGTGGGGCCATCCTGAAAAGAAACAGGTGTGCCATGGTCAAACAGTATACCTGGTGAGCTGACACAAAGTAATCACAAATAAAACTTTTGAAACACACATGCAATCAATGTTTTCGTGCACTGAGTCGGAAATCAGAAGTCAGGGTCTTGGTGTACGGATACGTCGGCCACCGCACCAACACTGGACTCCCTGGACTGATAACCACACTCAATACCCTTAACATTATTGCTTCACATAGAAGAAAGATTAGAGTCCTGAGTTCTGCGGTAGAACCGAACTCCTCTGATACCAATTTGTCACGACCCATCCTCAGGACCCGTGTCGTGACTACCCCAAGCCCGCCTCCCATAGGCCAGGGGCTGGCGACTAGCACCAAGGCGTAAATCCCGACAAAAAGGGGAAGGCATTGCCTTTATAAAGTAAAAAAACACCATAGAGTAAGCAAGCAGAAGTAAACACTAAGTAAAACTGGGTATAATAGTAAGTGCATAAAATAAATGGGCCAAAATACAAACCCAAACTAAAAGTAAAGTACAACTGGAAAGAAAGTACAACAACTGAAAGTAAAGCAGCAACATCGAGCCGTCCACTGGAATTCCCACCTAAAGGGTGGGTACAGATATCCACCTCAGCTCCTTGGGTCCAGCCGTCTGCTCTGTGTACGTCTCGCCCAGTGGTCCACCTCCAGGTACCGACTGCTCCACTAGCCTCAACCACGATCAGCGATGTTCGTAGTCTGCATCCAACACAACGTAGTACGGGCATAGCCCGTGCAGGGGTGAGTATACTCTACTCAGTAGGGACCCCAAGACCCCCAAAGGTCTCCCAGAATCCAAAAAGGATAATCCACAAAGGAAAGATACAATCATGAAGTAACATCCAACACTACTTAGGTATATACCCATACATATACCTAAGTCATCAATTCCAGTTCGGCTCCAACATCCGAGCCCAAGTTCGATCACGTCCACACAAGATAGTACAACCCAATCCACACAGGAAATCACAACACAATCCATATAGGAAAGCAAGTCAATCATATCGAAGATAATGATTGAAAGTCAAGACTCAGCTCACATAGGTATACTTCTTTGTAAGGTGATAGAGATGATTAGTTATAGCCACTGATTCATCTAAGTTTGGATCCACATAGGATACTAAACCAGCTAAGCTGTCGGACCCACATAGGATACAGACCAGCTACTCTGTCAGACCCACGTAGGATATCAAGAACAGAGTCATAATCGTCGAACCCATGGAGGATTTCAATACGGTCTTCATTGCTGCCGAACCCACGGAGGATTTCATTGCAGTCTTCATCGCCGTCAAACCCACAGAGGATTTCAGTACGGTCTTCATCACTGCTGAACCCATGGAGGATTTCAGTGCAGTCTTCATCGCCGTCGAACCCATGAAGGATTTCAGTATGGTCTTCATCATTGCCGAACCCACGGAGGATTTCAGTGCAGTCTTCATCGTCGTCGAACCCACGGAGGATTTCAGTATGGTCTTCATAGTCGCAGCCAGCTCTAGGGTTCCCGCATACAGCAAGCTCGTTTTCGGGAGGCTCTTCTCCACGAGCCAAGGGGGGTCGATACATCAACTGAAATGTAGTCCGGAGTTGATGTATCCCAAAGTTCCGTCTCAACAAGTGGAACTTAACGTGACAGACGGCGCGTCAATCGGACGTCCATCTGAGAGTTATTGGCTTTTTCGTTCCAGGGGGCCGGTTATTTTTTAAGTCAAAACCAACCCAACCGCACTCCAACTGCATTGAAACCTCGAGAGGAGTAAGCCAAAAGGTCTGTATCACTAAGAGGAATCCAACAAAGTCGACGGCACATCATTCGGACGTCCGGAGCTCAAGTTATAAGTGTTTCCGCTCCGAGGGCCCGGTTGGTTTCATGTTCGAACCAACCCAGCCATACCCAAAGTTCTCCAAAACCTTTAGTGTAATATACCGAAAGTACCATCTCAATCCAAGGATCGCATCGCAACTGACGGTGCATCGATCGGAGGTCCGTAGCCCAAGATATGCGCAAAAGAAAGAACCTGTCCGGTTTTAGGGGGTTTTGGGCCCGGACCGACCCAGCTCGAGACCCCCTGGGTCGGCCCGAACCGGGTCGACTCGAACCGAGTCCGGATCTGGCCCTTAGGGCGCGGCCCGGCCCGGCCTGGGCGGCCATTTGGCCCGGCGAGGCGCGCCCCGCACGGCCAGCTCGGTGCTGGCCGAGCCGTTGCGGGAAGGGGGGCGGCTGCCCCCCTTGATTGAAACTGCGACCCCCACGTGGGGGCTGCTCTTTGCTAGCCGGGGGTTATGACCCCTGGTCTTTCCTCCGAAACGGTCGGCCCGGTGCGGCCAGCCGGTGCTGCCGCCACGGGACCGCCACGGTCCCGCCCCTCCGAGGTGCCGGCGGCCGGTGGTTCCGGCCGCCCTGCCTTGCTCTGTCATGGCTTTGAGCCACGGCCTTGTCTGACCGGTGCGGCGCGATGACGCCGCGCTTCTTCGCCCATTCTTCATTGTTTCCGCGCGGTGCTGTTGCACCGCGCTGCCTTTGCTCGTACCGCAACAAGTACAATCATCAAAGGGGGGGAGGGTCAGCCGTGTTTGTGCGGTCCGACCTCCTCCCGTTATTACGATAATAGGCGCCCCAAAAATAAGTCGATGAATGGCAAAGAAATAATTCATGGGAAAAAATAATTAACCCCTACCTCAAAGTGTTGATGAACGAAGGTTTGACGTGGGAAAAGGACATCACGGAAGAAGGCTCCGTAAGCGTCGTCGGCATCGTGGAGAGGAGGATCGTCGGCGTCGCGGTACATGGCATCGCGTCGTCGATCTCTGGAGAACTAGCATTCTTCTTCATCTTCCGTCGGAGGTCAGCGTTCTTCGTCGTTCTTCACGTCTCCAATGAAGAAGATGAAGATTCGAAGGCTTTGAGAAAATCCTCTCCCAATCCTTCTCGCACAACCAAACTAACCCTTAATGAAATAAGACTTTGTCTTATTTAATTAACACACACAAGCCAACGTTCAATTTGAAATTTGAAATGAATTCCTGAATTAATTACATTGAATAACTTAATAAATTAATTAATTAAGAGAGTTGACTTTTCATTAAAGGGGGGTGTGGGTATGTTACACAATTAATGGGGGTTTGAGGAAGTTGAAAGGGTGGGGCTCGTGTGGGCCCCACTTCACTAATATCCTACCTAGTGGAGTTAGGATATTAGTGGGTCCCACTCCAACCACCAAGATTAGGTTTAAACTACCTAGAATAGAAATAAAATTTGTAGCACAACATTTTATTTTATTCTTTAGTTATCTCATTTAATTAATAACCTCACCCGAGCAAACGCAACTATGGAAAAGGTGTTCTTAAACAATTATCGGTGTTGTGGTTTCATCGGTGCCCTCGGATTTCGATTCTGAGCACCGGTTCAAAAGTTAGAAAAACTCGCTCGTTTGTTTACTAAACTTACCCGAGCTAAACTTTGGGAATTGATTTTGGGCACACTGGGCCTCGGAATCAGGTGCCGTCAGAAACTGCGTTCTTGTAAAATCCCAAAGAAAATTAAGAAAAAATTTCCCTTGAATTTTACGGGTCTTTACAATTTAATTATCACTGATCCCAAATTTAATCAAAATATTATCAGGTCTCATTCTTTGATGTTAGACAATATTTTAATTTTCACACAAATCATCTATCATTTTGTTCTCTGACCTCGTGAATAATTTGTGTGTCATTGTAGCATTGGATCACTTGGTGAAATACAATGGACTGTTTATCACAAAGTATAAGTATCTATCTGTATCGGGTTCACTTGCATGAGATCACTAATTAAGTATCACTCATGCAAGTTTGAATGATAACACACATAAAATATTAATTTTTCAATTAATATATTTATTTATGCAGAATTTGTTCGCATGTGATTTTTGATCCTCTCACGCATGTGATTGACATCTGTATAAATAAATTATTTAATGAACTCCCACTCATGATTACTTATTAGGTATCACATTAATGGGCATCAAAGAATGTGTGTAGATCCCAAATGATAATTAATTTAAACATAGATATAAATAATTAATTAAACATAAAATTAAAATGGTTAAATAGAGATCAAACCTGGAAATAAATTAAGGCATGAAATTATCATCACATTCATCAAAACTCCGACATAGAACAATTAGCCCATCATCGCAAACATACGACACCTTTAATAATAAATAGATGATATAATTGTGCTTGTGTTGTCACTATAGTCACTACAAGCTACTATAGATGATCGCAGAATAACAATCTTCAGTCTGTCGATCGCTACAACATCGAACCAAACCATCACGCCATTGAAAGAATGATCAAGTCTATGCTCACGCTCACTGCGCAAATCACTCATTGTCATAAATCAATGAACATTCACTGAACATGATGGTGCACATGTGGTAGGGGAGGATGTGGTAGTAGATAAAGAAGAAGGTGGTCACTCAGCTGGTGGTGTGCTCGGCCTGGCACGGGTGTGCAGCATAGGTCGTGGTTTTCTTGTGGTGTGTGTTGTAGGGAGACTCGCCGGTGATGTAGGGGCGGGGGAGGGGGGAAAGGGGTGAAGAGAGGTGGAAGGGCGGGGGGTGCAAGGTAAAGGGGGGAAGGGGGAGACGAAGAGGGGGGAAGGGGCAGTGGAGAGAGGGGCAAGGGCAAGGGGTACGAGGTAGGGGGAGGGTGGAGAGGGGGGGAAAGGGTCCGGGGGCAGCGGAGAGAGGGGAGAAGGGTCGGGGTGTGAGGTAGAGGTGGGGAGGGGGGAGAGGGGAAAGGGTAGGTGGGGGTAGAGAGAGGTAAAGGAGGGGTGTTGTGCAGTAGGGTGGAGGGAGCTGGGTCCTCAGTTAGAGCTTGCTGGTGGTGTGAGCAGTGCACCTGATAGGGGAGGTGGCTTGCAGCTAGGGTTTTTAACCCCCTATGAAGAAGACACCTTGGATCAAAAACACAGAAAACCAAATATGTCAAATTCAAATTTTGAATTAAATCTAATTCTCTGAATTTTTAAATAATAATAATAATATAATAATAAAATTAGTATTAAAAAATTAAATATTATATTAATTATATATAAACAAAAATAATTAAAAGATAATGTTAAAAAGGTAATATAAATATATAAATATATTTGTGAACATGTAATTAAATACTATAAAATATAGATAAAAGTATGATAATAAAATTACTACTATTAAATATAATATAATAAAAATAAGAAACTAATAAGAAAAATAATACTTTAATTAATACTAAAAAAATATAATAAAATAAAATAATATACTAATATAGACCATTTATATATACTAATAAATATTAATAAAGACTAATAATAAAACTAATGTTAACGAAACTAATAATAATAATATAGTGTTAAATAATATATAAAATTAATATAACTAAAAATAATAATAAATTACTAATATTAGTACATAAATTAACTACAAATAATCCAAATATACAAAATACTACAAAACTATAAAAACAACATAAAATGCTAAAAGCGGTTAGAAAAATAATTAAAACTAAATTAGAAAATTATTAAAAAAACAAGCGAAATCCATGCATATCAAATCCCTCACACTTGAACTTTTTAAATACTAGGAAAAAAATTATAAAGAATACACAATTGTATTTATATTCAAATCAAAACATCATAATTACAAGATCAAAAAATGTCAATCCCTTTTTCCCACAAAATATCATGTTTCATTTAAAATTCCAATTTTCAAAAATAATTTTCTTTCCCCTCACTATCTTTACAAAACAAGTACATACATTCATGCGTCATTTGACCTACCTCACTATCACTCTCATCGCTTAAAAAATTTGATAAAAGTTTTGCTAAATTTTTATACACATGCATTCTTACCATAGGCTTGCCATAAATTCCACATCTCCACTAATAGAAATCAAAAGAATACATTAATCTTAAGGAATTCACATTATGATCAAATGTCTCTAAGGATATGGGAAAATGGGTTATAAATTGTTTTTGAAAATTTTTGGAAAAATGAGGGGTTAATCTTGAAATAAATGCATGATAAGTTTCAATCCAAATTTCACCCTCAAAATATCACTCTCCCATACTTAAAACATTAATTTTCCCCAAGCATATGATAATTCAATGTCTCTTTTTTTCTCAATCAATTTCTTTCTTTCTTTCTTTTTCAAAAAACCTACTTAAATAAGATGGGAAGGAAAAACTGGTGAGTATCAACTCCAAAACCCCATACAATAAATATTAGACAAAATTCCAAAGAAAGGTACACAAGTGGAATGTATGATATAACATCTCAGTAAAAGTAGGTCATATATAAAACTCTATAACTCTTTCAGTAATGAATCATCATTTTTATAGGTATCCCCAAAAGTGAGGGTTACCATGTGATGACCATAGATGTATTCATTGTTGTAACCAAAAATAATCTATATTCCCATATAAAAATACATGTAAAGAATGCAGATACTAGGAAATATAACACATATGATCAGGATGAGATAATTTCAATCCATGTGCATAAAATACCTCACTGCCCATCAAATAACCCGCTCTATGAATATATCTCTCCCCCACACTTATATTTAAAATCACCATGCAAATAGTCAAGAAATGGGTAGGTAAGTATATAGTATGTTAACTCATCCAAAAAATGATTAATCATGGCTTCTAAGGGATACACGAAGGAGAAAATGCAAGGGTGGATCAGTGGGTCAAAGGAATAGAATATCAAATAGATGCCTCAGTAATTTTAGTGCAACTTTCAAAATTCATATCACTTTTATGGAAAACATGGAAAGTTATATAATACATAACATGGTAAAAATTCCCTTAAAAATAGGAGATGATGCAAAAATAGGGCAAAATACTCATGGGTATGGAAATAAAATATTGGATAGTATAGATGATCATGAGTGAAAATAGTTGTCTCAAAAATATAAAAGTTTCCAAAAAAACATTTTTGAAGCATGGAATAATATCAAAAATCATCTAAGTCATGAGATCAATGATCAAAGCATGCCAAACAAGAATCATGTGCTCAAACTGCCCAGAGATACAAGTGGTATGTTCCTGACTGTGTTACCATAAAAATGCATTTATTTTCATGTGGGTTCAACAATGATAGGAATGTTAGTTTTTTTCATTTTTTTAATTCAATTTTTTTCATTTTTTTTGTTATTTATTTTATATGGGGTTTTTGGAAGCATAAAATATGACAAAAAATATAAACACTTCCCTATGTAAGTGCATATAGACACAAAAAGGTTGTATATATCTAATGATTCTCCAAAAATGATGTACCTATAATATCTACACATAGAACAAAACATACCCATATCATATCAAAGAATTCACACCATAATCAAAAGCATGTGGGTGATAAAAATATATATGATGAATGATCAACTCTACTATATTTCTAGAAGAAAATAGATTTAGTTAAATGCTTACCATTTTATTAACTAAAAAAACTAAATGAAATGAAACTAAATTCATTAAAAAGAAAACAAATGATGGTTTTCCTCCCATTGAGAGATAAGTTTATTTATTCTTCAACCAAACATTGTTGAAACTCCACCAGGATCAAACAGAAATGTATACCATGAATATGATTATTTATCAGAGGTAGTGTGGAATCTATTCATTAAAAAAGAAATTACCCTGTAAACTTCACAATATCTCAATTGAAACTTGTCAGAAAAATTTATGGGTGGAATGAAATGAAAATAGCCCAGCTCATAAGGGAATGAATATACCTCATATGAAGGAAGACTCACCAAATAGGTAAATTTATTGAAAAGTTCATCATTAGTAATATCGTGAACATTATATTTTTTAATTCCCATAGGAGAAGAAATACCCTTACCATAATCTTTTAGTGGTCGGCTTAGATTCATCATATCCTTGGATGCAGTATCTGGGTCTATGATGTATCATAATCTATTTTCACCGCCAACTACTAGCATAAGTAAATCCACTAGTTTAGAGTTCAATTCATGCTCGATGCATGGAGCAAGCGAGGTGGGATCAATTGGAATATATGAATTCATTGTGCCAATAATGAGATCTTTTTCAAAATTTTCTTATATACTTCCATCATCATATTTATTCATTGGCACATATTTCAACAAGAACTCAGAATTATCTAAGCAATCCCATCATTCCATTGTTTCTTGAAAATTATGAGTTCCCTCCACCATAATCACTGACTAATTTTCTTACTCTTAAAATTTTTCATATGTCTCCATGTTGGAAAAAGTTTTAGAATCAAAAAGATTTTTAGAAATAGTGATTCAATTTCATTTGAAGTGATATTCTCTTGCATCTAGAAATCCATAGTGTCTTGGTTTAATTATGACTCCATCATGGTATGAAAGGGTCCAAGTTATATGTATTTTCCATCCTCAAAAGGTGTAATTTGATAGACATTGTATGCATCCTTTTTTACTTTGGGATGGATGGGTTGTGAACTCATAGAATAAGGACATGAAATGTAACGACCTAGGTATTTATAGAATAATAATTTTTATTTTTATTAATACTTGTGAACAAGATATTAATTTTATGTTAAAATTTACGTTTTGGTTGATAGCGTACTCAACACGCAACAACGAATTTCTCTGAAATCTTACGTTGCACACAATGTTGAGTTATACCGAAAAATAATATAAAAATATTTTAAATGGTAGTTAACGCCTAGTCGTTGTATTGGCAGGAATGAATATAACTAACAATATTATTATTAAACATCTTTTTTAAATGTTTTTACATTTATCTAATAAAATTTAGAGGCTTAAAATGAGAATGAATCCAATTTTAAGCATAAATACTCTAATATTTTTAAAAGGTTGTTTTACCGCCTTTTGATGGAGAACCCTTTTTAAATCTAGTTCTTTTCACTTTTATATGTTCCATATGACAAAATAAAATTCTTCTTTAGAATCAGGACATCAAATTTTACTTTGGGTAAATTTTTGGTATTTTTTGATAAAGTTCATTATTTAATGAATAGTGAAAAATACTGCATTTTAGTCAAAACTATCTTTTTATCTAGTTTATTTATATGATTATATTATCCTTTTAATTAGTTTTAAAGTGAAATTATATTATATTTTTACCATTTAATCCAATTTTGGTCATTGTAAGTAATTTCACTTTTTAATTAGACATAAACACATGTCAATCTTTTGATAGTTATTATTTCTTAAAAACACACTTTTTGGTTTTGACAACGGGAATTAATTTTAAATTAATTTCTAAAACTTATGTATTTTGAATTTGGAAAAATTTATTCCATATTTGGAATCAGGAGGTCCAAATTGTTTAAATAGGAAACTTTTATTTTTATACATTATGAATAGTAACTTCAGTAAATATTTTTTTTATCATGGTTAAAGGGTAAATCTGGTAAATAAGGGTAACAAATAATATTATAATAATATTAAATTACCCTAACACATGTCCTAACCCTAGTTTATGAGATATGTCTGACCATGGGCATCCTTGGGTCGATTTTAGGACCCCATGGAGACACTTGTGTGTGAAAATGACAAATAATTATTTTTAATTTAAAGTTAAGAAAAATACAACCTAAACATATATCTTTTACTAAAAAAAATTATATGGGGTTATATAAGTTATATTTTAGACTATAAATGATAATTATAAATTTAAAATATTTTATACATCATGGTATTTTAATTATAATTTTTAGAGATTAAATAAATAAATTTATTTATGACACAATGATGATGTAGTGATTATCTTATTAATGAATGATTTAAATAAATGAGATTATAAATATTAAAATAAATTTATTTTGAAACTTTTTATGTCATACACGAATTTTATGGATGATTATTACTTGTTATATTTGTATTAATTAAGTTTTTTTTTGAAATAATCAAGTTGTTATGGATTTTTTATAAGCCGTGATATGAATAGTATATAAATTGACATAAATGAGTTTTTAAATCAATTGATATTTTATTAAATGATATAATAGTCCTAAAAATATAACATTAGTCCAACTGACATATATTATATTAAAATTTTCATTAATGATCCATTTTTTGGTCACTTTTCATTTTATAGTAACTATGGTAACCATATATTATGAATATACAAGAAGACATGGTAAAAGTTAAATAAGTTTACTAAGGGTTAAAGCTAAAAGATAAGGTTAATTTTAGGATCTAAACTTGTATAAAACTCATTGGATGAGAGTATTTAGATCCATAATCATCTGATCTTTTAAATATATCACTTTTGTGTTATTATAATTTGAAAATCAATTAATAATAAAATAACACTTTCAAACTTTCCTAAAGTGCCCCTCCTCCCTCTTATAAAAGGAAACCACCTCTAACATTTACTCACACCTATAAAGCCCCCTTGTATCATCAAAACTCTTCCCAAATAATCTCCCAACATCCCTCTCTTCCTCCTAGAATCCTCCCCCTAGGAATAAGGCAATTCAAGAGAGCTCTTTGGCTCAAATCAAAAGAAGTTACCCTATTTGAGGTAACGTCTTCTCGTAAGTTCCTTTCCTTTATTTTTCCTTCTCCAATACTTATGGTATTCTTATTTTTTATATATATAAAAACACTATTATCCTAAATATACTAGGTTTTTGTTATGATAATTATTCTAACTACACTTACACACACCTCTATCTAATGGGTATAGAATATACTGTTTCTATGGACGACGAACTACTGCCTCACGAAATGATGATTGTTCAATCTTATCATACCACCCCTTATGGTGGACATTATGATATAACTATAATTATACATGATATATATGATATTTATTTTATCTCTATGATTCTTTAATTCTCATTTATAACATACCTGTATTCTTTTCATGTTGTATAAATACGATAATTTCATTTGAGGAAGTCTGGACTACCGCCCCCTCAAAGTGATATGACTCGTTCAATACATACATGGAATATATAAAGGATGTATTTAATTAATTTATATATTATATTATACTATAATTATAATATACTTATGTATCATTTAGTTTTCATTCCTTTAAATATGAAAAATAAATGAAAGTAGTGTTCATGCGTGCGTACGGCTTACCGTCTCCATGAACGGTGCATTTAATTTCTTATATTCAAATGCTATGGACTATTATAAATACATATATACTAGATATATATGATATATATGATATCTAAATCATGAATATCATTCTGGAGATAATGTGATTTTTACCACATGGACAATTTGTAATTATAACAAGTTTATTTTTTACTCAAGTTCCAAACATCGACAAAATGTCTGATATGAACTCAAATAATTAACTAATTGTTATAGAAATTTAATAAGTGATATAAAAGGAATAATAAACTTAAAAAAAATTAATCAAGTAGAAATTAACTTAAGTTTATTATTCAGGAAATTAAATAACGAACGAGTCAAATCAGACATGAGGTAAGGGACTTTATCTCAACCTCCTTTCTTTGAGGCATATTTTGATTTATACACGACATGCTTTTATACAGTGTATAAACCCCTTTGAATTTTAATTTCATTCAAAGGGAATATTTTTTCTATGTAGCATTTTACTAAATGACAAAGGGAATGTTTCTTTTTAACGTACGTGGTTACAACGACCTTTCCGTCGCCGCAAGCATTATTTGATATTTGGCTTCCTTAACAAGCCATGATATTTTTAAATGGAAAATAAATACCATATAACCTTTTTACATGTTTTCGTATTTAAAATGGTTTTTGAAATGGATTGATTATTTCAATATCTTGAAATTATTCCTTGTGATTTCAAATAAAATGTTATTAGTGAAATGTTTATATTTTCTATATTTTATGTATTGTGATTATATAATGGTGCTTGGACATTTGATGGGTGGTTATGTGATAAACCAAATGATGGGTGGTTCTATGATAAACCAAGTATGGGTGGTTACGTTATAGCATCCAATGCATTGGGTATGGAAGTTGGTCATATGTCTATTCCAATTATAAGAATGATTTGTGGAAGTCGACTGTATGGTTATTCCATTTAAGTATGATTATGTCCCAGGTTTACCTTTTATATGTTATGTGTTCTTTCTATGGGTTTTATGGTAATATTTTGGTTACAAAAGAGTAATAAATGAGATTTTATTCAGTTAAAAGTATTTACTACTTTATAAAGGTGAGAAGTATTACTTATGATAAAGTATTCATGGTTTACATGTTGTTTTGAAAAACTAACAGTTTTCCTTCTTTGTGTATCCCTTACTGAGCTTTTTATGCTCATCCCAAGTTTTTGAAATGTTTTTCATAGGACTTAAAGTGGAATAGGATCAAGGATGGGATCAAGGAAAAGTCATGCTATTTAAAACATGGAACTAAACATGTTTCTTTTTTTTAGAGTTTTTTATTTTATGAAAAAATGGATACTGAGTAGAAGTATCTACATGTAATATTCAAGTTGTTATGTATAAGTTATGACCTAATTCTCTAACTCTATAAACCTGAAAAGATCCTAAATGTGAATTATTAACTTAATTCAAGATTATTTAATGTTTAAGACTAGGTCCTTATATGAAATCACATTTTTTGAGGGTCCATTATGTTCAATGGGGTAGAATACGAAGATCTCATATTCTCGAAATGTGATTAGATTGGAATAATTAAATTATGATGGAGAGCAGTCATCAATGGTATGATGATAAGTTGGATCAATATCATTATTAAAATTAGTAAATAGATGTTGTTCAAATGGAACCTGTTGAGCCCTCTGGAATATTGTTGATTTCATGTCTATGATTGATGTTTTAATAATCACAAATCATCACATACCATTAATGCTTAATCTGGTTTGATTTCTCATAAACTTAATTACAATCTGTTATCATGTTTTTGTCTATGCTTATTGACTTACAAAGTATTTTGGAAGTCTTCTGGATTCAACAGACATTGGAAGCACCGATCTAATATCAAAGGACAACGGTCGCACCGATCCGATATCAGAATGCAAATGACTCACCGATCAAATGACTCACCGATCCAATGACACACCGATGCTGATCAAGATAAGACACTGATCGCATGACTCACCGATGCTGATCAAAATGAGCCATCGATCAAATGACTCACTGATGCTGATCAAACTGACTCACCGATCAGATGACAGACCGATGCTGATCAGTCTGATTCACCGATGCTGATCTATCTGAGTCACCGATCATTACTCACTAATGCTGATGACCTACCGATCACTTGAACTAATCGATAGTCATAAACAACTGTTTGAATTTCTTTATATTTATCTTTATTTAATCTAACCAACGGTCATATTAGGTATATTTTAATGCTCTATCAATTAATTAATAAAGGTTGTCGGATGTCAGGAAACCGTACCTCGTACCTGTGGAAAGGAAACTTTTTCTGTCTTCCGAAGCACGTGACATAAATACAAGAAGACTCTGCTGAAGAAAATAGTTGACAGAAGAACACAAGAAGAATATAGAGGAAAGAAAGAAGAGGAAGAACCAAGCAGAACAGAACCTCATACACAATCAAGCCTACTCAAGAAGAGTTCTGTGCATACAAAAGAACATTGAAGAACTTCATCGACTACATCTCACTACCTTTGAACCTGAAGCATACGACACTCTTCTTCTCAAACAAAACGAGAAGATGACTCAGAATAAATTCTGACCAAATACAAAAGAGTCCAGAGCTACACTGAAATCACCAGATCCATTTCTAAACTCTACATCTCTACTCTGTGATACATTTGTTTTACATTTTGAGCAGTGTGTGTTATTTGCTGTATTAAACACACACACTGACTCCTGTACTTTCACTGGAGGATCTGTAAATCCTCAGCAAACCTTTTTACACTTCATTTCCCACTGTGGATAGTGGTAGAGGTCGTGTGAGACCTGTACAGCTCTAAGCTATTGTTTGTTTTCCCATGCAGAACTGTGGTAGAGGTCTTGTGACCTGGACAGTGTGTTCACTATTGTTAACCCCGATCCAGGGTGTGGATCATTTTTATATAAACTTTTGAGAGGACTAAGTCTCGGCTTGAGACTGAACCTCTTGGTTAATTCTCTGTGTTTGTAGCTACATACTATATCCATACTATACATATTTATTTCATATTCCGCTGCTATTACTTTGAAATATAATTTATTTTCAAAGCTACTTTGATAGTTAAACTCGCAAGTGTTTATATTTATTATAAACCAGTAAGTTAGTTTCAAAGGTTAATTTAATCATAAGATTAAGTTAACTGAGAACTAATCAATCTTTGAGAAACTAATTGAACCTTTATAATATGTATAAATTCACTACAGTTTAATCTGTTTTTGAAATAGGGGAATTTTAACAAACATTGTTTTTAACAAAAAATTTTAATTGGAACTCAATTCACCCCCCTCTTGAGTATCCACTCCGACCAACATTTGGTATCAGAGGTTGGAAAATATTTTCTAAAGTACTCTGTTTTTCAACTGTGATTTTCGTTGTATTTTAAAGTTCTTCAAATTTCTGTTATTTCTAAATTTTTATCTCTTTAAAAGTAGTTTTGTGATATCATGGATAATAGACTTGAGGGTGCTGCTACTAACCGGCCACCTTTCTTTAATGTAAACAACTATGCTCAGTGGAAGCTAAAAATGAAAATTCATTTAGAAAGTATGAGCTTTGATATTTGGACTGCCATTGAAGCTGAATACAAAATTCCCAGTACTGATAGATCTACTTGGGATAAACCTACAAAGACTGCTTATAATAATAATTGTAAAGCTATGAATTCCTTGTACTGTGCTCTAGGAGATGAGGAATTTAATAGAATTTCTGCATGTAAAACTGCATATGAAATTTGGGATACCTTAGCTATTTCTCATGAAGGAACAACTAATGTTAAGGAGATGAGATTGAATACCTATACTATTAAGTATGATAATTTTAAGATGAAGCCTGACGAACCCATTTCTGATATGTATCTCAGGTTCAATGAAATTGTCAACACAATGACTTCTCTAGGAAAGGATGTTCCAGCAAAGGAACAAATCATGAGAATTTTGAGATGTCTACCTGAAAGATGGAGAGGAACCTCTGTCTCCATTAGAGAATCGTGTGACATTGGAGAACTGCCAGTCAAGGAACTAATTGGTAAGTTGATGATGTATGAAGAAGAACTCAAGGTAAACAAAGAAGAATATGATGAACCTAAAAGTAAGTCTATTGCCTTCAAGACTACAACCTCAAAGAATAAGGATAAGGAAAAGCCTCAAGCTATCAATGAAAGTTCAAGCAGTGAGGAAAGTGAGAATGATTCTGACAGTGATGCTGAGATGGCTCACATTGCTAGAAGATTTAAGAAATTCTATAGGAAGAAGAAGTTTTTCAGAAAGTAAAACTACAAAGGAAAGTATGATAACAAAGGACACTGGAAAAAGGATTGGAAGAAGTCTGATAAATCAGATGAAGTTGTCTGTTATGAATGTAAAAGAAAAGGACACATAAAAGCAGACTGTCCAAAGATGAAATACAGAAAGAAGTATGAATACAAGGATAACAAGTACAAGAAATCCATGAAGTCTACTTGGAGTTCTTCAGAAGACAGCACAAGTGAAGCTGAATCTTCAGACTCTGAAAGGAATCGAGCCAACATGTGTTTCATGACAAACACTTCTGAGGTAACATCAGAAACTCCTGCTTCAAATTCATATTATTCTGGAGATGATTCTGAATGTGATAACATGTCTAAATCTGAACTGTTTGAATATTATGATATGCTTGAAGAAACCTGTAATGAGCTTAAAGATAAATATAAAGGTTTAAAGAAACAGTATGCTTTAAGTGTTAAGCATAAATCTGATCTGGATATAGAAGTAGAAAAGAATGCTCAGTTGCTTAAAGAGAATACTGAACTAAAATTGTCTAATGAGCAACTTAGAAAAGACTTATAGAAGTTCACAAATGGCAAGAATACTCTAACACAAATGCTAGGAAAGCAAGTTGCACCTAGATATACTACTAGTATAGGATACCAACCTGGACAAAGAAAAGTTGCCAAAACTAGATTCATTCCTAAATCTGGACAGAAGATAGTTAATTCTGGAAATTCATATGCCTCAATCAGTTATATTCATAGTTATGGATCTAATAAGGTTTATCTTTCAAAGAATATTAATTCTACAAATTATATGAGACCCATTAGACAAATATGGATACCTAAAGTATCATTGGCTAACATGTCTGGACCCAAGAAGATCTGGGTACCAAAATCATCTTCCATCTAAATCTGTTTTGTAGGAGACCTGCTTGAAGATCTGTCACAAGAAGATTTGGTACTTAGACAGTGGATGTTCAAGACATATGTCAGGAGACTTTTCATGTTTCAAGAGCTTAGTAAAAGTTTATGGAGGCTTTGTCACTTTTGGTGATAATTCAAAAGGAAAAATCATCGGCTTAGGCCAGATTGGTAACACTGATTCAATCTTGATTTCTGAAGTTTTATTTGTCGATGGACTTAAATAAAACTTGTTAAGCATTTCTCAGTTGTGTGATGATGGTTTTTATGTGAAATTTAAAAATGATTCTTGCAATGTTTTTAACTCTAAAAATGTTTTAGTATTTTCTGCTTTAAGAAATGAAAATGTTTATGCTGTTGATTTAGATTCTTTAGCTAAGCAGAATATTCCTTGTTTAAATGCTTTTCATAAAGAGTCTTGGCTTTGGAACAGAAGATTAGGACACTGCAATGTACACTCACTTAGAAAACTTTCTAGGAAGAACTTAGTTAGAGACCTACCCAAACTTGAATTTCCAGCAGACAAAGTTTGTAATCCCTGTCAAAAAGGAAAGCAACATAAAGTTTCTTTTAAATCAAATAAAGAAGTGTCAACTTCTCAACCTCTCGAGTTGGTTCACATGGATTTATTTGGACCTTCTAGAGTTTCTAGTTTGAATGGGAAGCACTATGTCTATGTTCTTGTAGATGACTTTTCTAGATTTACTTGGGTATATTTTCTATCTCACAAAAGTGAAGCTTGTTCTTACTTTGTTAAATATTCCAAGTCTGTAGAAAATCTTAGTGGACTCAAGATTAAGACCCTGAAAAGTGATCATGGTCGTGAGTTTGAAAATCATGAGTTTGATTCTTACTGCTCACACAATGGCTATAGTCACAATTTCTCTGCCCCTAGGACACCCCAACAAAATGGTGTAGTAGAGACAAGGAATAGAACCCTGCAAGAAATAGCTAGAACCATGCTCAATGAATATGAACTGCCTATTTACTTTTGGGCTGAAGCTGTAAATACAGCTTGTTATGTCATTAATAGAGTCTTGATCAGACCAGTTCTTAAGAGGACCCCTTATGAGTTGTGAAACCATAGGAAACCTAAGGTTAACTACTTCAAAGTTTTTGGCTGCAAAGTCTTCATTCTCAATACTAAAGACAATCTTGACAAATTTGCATCCAAGAGTGATGAAGGAATTTTCCTAGGTTACTCTATCTCTAGTAAAGCCTATAGAGTTTTCAATAAAAGAACCAAATGTGTGGAAGAATCTTTTCACATCAAATTTGATGAAACTGATCCACATGAACCTAAAATCTCTCTTGAAGATGATCTCTCTGGTTTGAATCTCAATGATAAAGACAATGTACCTATAGTTAAAACATCCAGCTCTTGAAATTCTCAAGAACCTGCTTCTGTTGAACCTCAATCTGTAGATGAATCTAAAATCTCTAGCCCTATCTTTTCAAGACCATCTAGGACTCTAAAGAACCATCCTTTAGATGCTGTTGTAGGAAATCTAGATAGAGAAACACAGACTAGAGCTTCTCTAAGAAATCAGGTTGAACATCAAGCTTTTCTTTCACAGTTAGAACCTAAAAATATCAATGATGCTATCAATGATGAATTTTGGGTAATGGCTATGCAAGAAGAACTAAATCAATTTGAAAGAAACAAAGTCTGGAAATTAGTAGAAAGATCTAAGGACATTTTGACCATAGGCACAAAATGGGTGTTTAGAAACAAAGTTGATGAATCTGGAAACATCATTAGAAATAAAGCTAGGATAGTTGCACAAGGTTACAATCAAGAAGAAGGAATTGACTATGAGGAAACCTTTGCACCTGTAGCTATATTAGAGGCTATTAGGATCTTACTTGCCTATGCATCACATCTGAATTTCAAGCTATATCAAATGGATGTCAAAAGTGCTTTTCTAAATGGTTTTATTGTTGAAGATGTTTTTGAAGAACAACCACCTGGTTTTTTAAATCCTCATTTTCCAAATCATGTTTTCAAACTTTCTAAAGCTTTATATGGTTTAAAACAAGCTCCAAGAGCTTGGTATGAAAGGCTTTCAAACTTTCTTATCTCAAAAGGATTTACAAAAGGAGTAGCTGATCCCACTCTTTTTATAAAAAAGATTTCAAAAGATGTATTAATAGTACAAATCTATGTTTATGATATTATTTTTGGATATTCTAAAAATTCCTTATGTACTGATTTTTCAAAGGTTATGCAAAATGAATTTGAAATGAGCTTAATGGGAGAGCTTAAGTATTTTCTTGGTTTTCAAATTTTTCAAACTAAAGATGGAATTATTTTAAATCAAAGTAAATATACAAAGGATCTTTTAAAACGTTTTGGATTGGATAGTATTAAGGAAAGTGATACACCTATGAGTACTACCTGTAAATTGGATACAGATGAAGCTGGGAAACTAGTGGATCAAACCAATTACAGAGGTATGATTGGGAGCTTACTTTATCTTACTGCTAGTTGACCAGACATTATGTTCAGTGTATGTATGTGTGCTAGATTTCAAGATAATCCTAAAGAATCACACTTACTGGCTGTTAAAAGGATTTTTAAGTATCTGAAGTATACTGTAAATTTAGGTTTGTTTTATCCAAAAGGACAATCATTTAACCTAACTAGCTATTCAGATGATGACTTTGATGGATGTAAGTTAGATAGGAAGAGCACATCTGGAACATGTCATTTGCTTGGAAAATCCCTAGTATCATGGTGTAGTAAGAAACAGAACTCAGTTGCATTGTCTACTGCCGAGGCAGAATACATAGCTGCTGGTAGTTGCTGTGCACAAATGCTGTGGATGAAACACACTTTATTGGATTATGGATTTGATCTTAAACATGTTTCAATTAACTGTGACAATACTAGTGCAATCAATATATCTAAGAACCCTGTGTCTCACTCTAGAACTAAGCACATTGATGTCAGACATCACTTTCTAAGAGATCATTATAAAAAAGGTGATATTTCTTTAAAATTTATTAGTTCTGAACATCAATTAGCTGATATCTTCACAAATATTTTATGCTCTGAAAGAATGAAATTTATTAAACAAGAGTTTTGTATGATCGATCTGTGAAACCGGTCTGTGAAACCGATCTGTGAAACCGGTCTGTGAAACCGGTCTGTGAAACCGGTCTGTGAAACCGGTCTGTGAAATCGGTCTGTGAAACTGGTCTGTGAAACCGATCTGTGAAACCAATCTGTGAAACCGATCTGTGAAACCGATCTGTGAAACCGATCTGTGAAACTGATCTGTCAAACCGATCAGTGCAACCGATCTGTCATACCGATCTATTTTTCTATTTTTTTATATATTGTAATTAATTAGTAAATTTATTTTATACTTTTTATGGGAACCATAAATGATAAAATAAATGATACGTGGCTATTTATCTTCCCTAAACCTTTGACCTTTCATTTCCCGCCGAACCTTTCAACCTCTCTTCCCCTCTATTTCGAACCTTCGAACTCCTGCCTTCCCAAAATCTTTGAATGACTAAGAAAAAGAGACCGAGCAAAGGACCAGATAGCCCTGTACCTTCAAAGCGTGCTCGAGGAGAGTCGAGTAGTACCTCTCAACGATCAGTAAATCCGAACCTGGAAACTCGGATTGTTGCTGTAGAAAGAGAAGTCAGCTCTGCGTGGCTTTTGTCAAGTAAGTCACTATTGCTGCAAGTTCTTGAATCGCAAGGATGGATAGACTGGTTTTCAGACAACTCTCGAATAGACTACCCGAAGCTGGTACATGAGTTCTACATGAATCTGAAAATCACTCTAGATGGTGTGGAGGCTGCCAGGATGTCGTCTGTGGTAAA
Source organism: Viscum album (assembly GCA_963277665.1). Classification (NCBI taxonomy): domain Eukaryota; kingdom Viridiplantae; phylum Streptophyta; class Magnoliopsida; order Santalales; family Viscaceae; genus Viscum; species Viscum album. The sequence goes on from OY728165.1 coordinate 829,909,812, forward strand.
AGGAAAGAAAATATCTTTCTCATCTAAGCAGTGGGCTGAGTGCTTGAATGTACCTCATGAAGGTCGGTATGAGGATTATGCTGGGAATATTCCTCCAACATCTGATTACTTCTCGTATGAATTAGCTCTAGAGCTTCTGACTGGAAACAGAGAGTCGTGGAGAATCACAGCTTCAGAATTAGATGGTGAATGCAGACTTCTTTTTAAGTTTATTCAGCACCAACTTTTCCCTAGGAGAGGAGATTTTGCTGCTGTAAAGTACCAGGATGTTTTCCTGTTGTTTCTTCTGAAAACACATGATAAGATCAATTTGTGTAGATATGTGATGGTGTACATAGCTGGAATGGTAAAACCGTCCAAGAAAGCCACTGCCTTGTTTTATTCAAAGATGATATCTACCATGCTCAAGAATCTAGAATGTGTTGATGAAGATGATGAAGTTGATGAAACAGATCATACCTTCTGTCTCAACAAAGAGATCTGCAAGAGGATGAAAATCAATTGGAATACATGGAAGAAGTGTTGGGTTGCAGATGAAGATAAATTGTATGAAGGCTAAAATCCCATAGATCATGGCAAGAGGCCAAAGGATTTGAGAGACCCTGGCTTGAAACCAGATGAGGAACCAGTTTATTCTGATGATGATGAGCAAGAAGAAGGAAAGGATGAGGCCACCAAAGCCCAAGAGTAAGAGGAAGCTGCGACTGAGGAAGGAAGTATGTCATCTCCTGATGATAGGAGTGATCCTAACACTGCTAGTCCCAAAAGAAGAGTAGAATTTGGACCTGCTAGTCCACCCTTAGCCCTACCAGAATCAGAACCTATTCTTGGTGATGAAGAAGATTCTGATACTGAAGAATATCACAGTGAAGCTTCTGAGAAGAGTGATGATGGACATGCTGATGATGCTGAGGCTGCTGTTGATGGTGATAACAGACCAGTGGATGGTCTTTCTGTAGATCAAATAGAACCACCTCAGTCAGTACAAGAAATACATATCAGTGGCAAGGTTGATTCACCAAAAATCAGTGGAACAGCAAGCTATGAGAAACCAAAATACACCATGTGTGCTGCTATTTGGGATGACTACCCTGGTTATGCTGTGTTGGGCTTAGAATATTCTGAAGAAGAAGAAGCAATGCCAGAATCTGCTGCAGTTGTGAAGAGGAGCCTCCCAAGAGAAGCAAGGTCTGTTCCTGCTGTTGATCCTACAAATGTTAATTTACCTAGTTCTGGAATATCTCAAGCTGATCTTGATAAGTTTAAGATTTAAATTCTAACCGCTGTGAGAGCCACAGTTAGAGAAGAAATTTCTAATGCTCTTACTCAAGTGTCTCTACAAGTTTCTGAAAATTCATTGGAAGCCTTCTCAAAAAGAGTATCTAATGCTGTGAAGCTAGACCTGGCCAATACTGGTGAACTTATTGGTAGGCACATAGCCTTTTTGAATCAGACTATGAAGGATCTTCACACCAGCTTGGTATCTCTATCAAGTGAATTCCGATCAACCATCTCTGGTATGATGGAAGTTTTGAGAAATTTTATTGAACATCTCAACAAGTCTGACCTGAGGAAGTTGAAAGCTGAGTTAACTCACATAGTTGGCCAAGCCAGTATAGCCAAGGTAACCAAGATCACTACCCGTGAGCTAGAAGCTCTAAGAGAAGTTGTGCATGATGAGTTAGCTGCTGTTAGACAAATTCTTGATTTAGAATCTTTGAGGAAGATGAAAGAGCTATGTGATAACAGTCATAAGATGGCATTGGTGTATTCAACAGATGCTAAGAAAGATCTGCAAGAGATCAAAGAGAAAGTTGATAATTACTTTTCCAAGATTTATACAAAACATGAGATGGCTGCAAACATCAAGGTGTTGGCAGAGAATCTGAAATTACCTCCAGTCACTCAGGCCTTCAAAACTCAAGTTCATCAGTTGAAAGATTTTACCCCTTCCTTGGCACAGTTCATGGAGAATAAAGATGATTTTGAAGAAGCTATGAAGTATGGGGAAGAAGTCATTCAAGACTTCATTCATCTTTTGAAGCCCTATTTGAATGCACAGGCCACTGCAATAGTACTTCCTACTTCTGAACCTCTCAGTGACTCTGATGTAGCTCCAAATCAGGTATCTATTGCTCAAGCTCTATCTTAGTTAAGACCAGTCCCTCAGAAAGCTTCTCAACCAGCTCCTGTTTCTCAACAACAACTCTCTGTGGCACCTGCTCCTACACCTGCCCGAGTTGTCCTACCACCACTTCAGATTCGCCAAGTACAGCCTACCTCCAAGCCTTCAAACTTACCCACTATTGATCCCAAATACAAAGGCAAATCCCCTTTGTATCCCCGCAAATAGTTGTGTATTGTTTTTGATAGGGTGAACAATGTGATGCTTGTAATATTCTGTACTTTCTAAAATATTTTTTTTTCTCTATACTCTATGCTGACTACTTTTACTTTCCCTTATATGTTTTCCCTCCTTTTTGATTATCCCAAAGGGGGAGAAGAAAAAGAAAGATTTATGGGAGAAGAGAGATATATGGGAGAAGAAAGATGTATGGAAGAGATATCTGGGGGAGAAAAGATGTATATATCTCAGGGGGAGAAATCTGTATAATATATATGGGAAATTTAAATTAAGGGGGAGATTTATATATCTCTTTATATTTATTCTCTTTATGGTTTATTTCTCATTATGTTTTTATTGATGATATATCATATTATTTTTATTTTATGATAAAGATTTGTGATTATCAAAAAGGGGGAGATTGTTGAGCCCTCTGGAAGATTTTTGATTTCATGTCTATGATTGATGTTTTAATAATCACAAATCATCACATACCATTAATGCTTAATCTGGTTTGATTTCTCATAAACTTAATTAAAATCTATTATCATGTTTTTGTCTATGCTTATTGACTTACAAACTATTTTGGAAGTCTTCTAGATTCAACAGACATCGGAAGCACCGATCCAATATCAAAGGACAACGGTCGCACCGATCCGATATCAGAATGCAAATGACTCACTGATCAAATGACTCACCGATCCAATGACACACTGATGCTGATCAAGATAAGACACTGATCGCATGACTCACCGATGCTGATCAAAATGAGCCACCGATCAAATGACTCACTGATGCTGATCAAACTGACTCACCGATCAGATGACAGACCGATGTTGATCAGTCTGATTCACCGATGTTGATCTATCTGAGTCACCGATCATTACTCACTAATGTTGATGACCTACCGATCACTTGAACTAATCGATAGTCATAAACAACTGTTTGAATTTCTTTATCTTTATCTTTATTTAATCTAACCAACGGTCATATTAGGTATATTTTAATGCTTTGTCAATTAATTAATAAAGGTTGTCGGATGTCAGGAAATCGTACCTCGTACCTGCGGAAAGGAAACTTTTTCTGTCTTCCGAAGCACGTGACATAAATACAAGAAGACTCTGCTGAAGAAAATAGTTGACAGAAGAACACAAGAAGAATATAGAGGAAAGAAAGAAGAGGAAGAACCAAGCAGAACAGAACCTCATACACAATCAAGCCTACTCAAGAAGAGTTCTGTGCATACAAAATAACATTGAAGAACTTCATCGACTATATCTCACTACCTTTGAACCTGAATCATACGACACTCTTCTTCTCAAACAAAACGAGAAGAGGACTCAGAATTAATTCTGACCAAATACAAAAGAGTCCAGAGCTACACTGAAATCACCAGAGCCATTTCTAAACTCTACATCTCTGCTCTGTGATACATTTGTTTTACATTTTCAGCAGTGTGTGTTATCTGCTATATTAAACACACACACTGACTCCTGTACTTTCACTAGAGGATCTGTAAATCCTCAGCAAACCTTTTTACACTTCATTTCCCACTGTGGATAGTGGTAGAGGTCGTGTGAGACCTGGACAGCTCTAAGATGTTGTTTGTTTTCCCACGCAGAACTGTGGTAGAGGTCTTGTGACCTGGATAGTGTGTTCACTATTGTTAACCCCGATCCAGGGTGTGGATCATTTTTATATAAACTTTTGAGAGGACTAAGTCTCGGCTTGAGACTGAACCTCTTAGTTAATTCTCTGTGTTTGTAGCTACATACTATATCCATACTATACATATTTATTTCATATTCCGCTGCTATTACTTTGAAATATAATTTATTTTCAAAGCTACTTTGATAGTTAAACTCGCAAGTGTTTATATTTATTATAAACCAGTAAGTTAGTTTAAAAAGTTAATTTAATCATAAGATTAAGTTAACTGAGAACTAATCAATCTTTGAGAAACTAATTGAACCTTTATAATCTGTATAAATTCACTACAGTTTAATCTATTTTTGAAATAGGGGGATTTTAACAAACACTGTTTTTAACAGAAAATTTTAATTGGAACTCAATTCACCCCCCTCTTGAGTATCCACTCCGACCAACAGAACCTCTACTGCACTCTCCTCAAAAGAATTATTCTAAATTAGATCATAAAGTGGTAGTGAGGCAGAAAGTTAAAAAAGATGATTCATTTGATTTCCTAAATTTTTTAATTGATTTTATAGATCTTTTGTTGAGGAAAGTAACATTGCATTACATTCATATTAAAGTTCAAACCACATATTTGTCTCAGTGATAATAGAAACCAACATGCACCCAATTATTGAATAATTTATTTCACATGAATTATTGAGTTCTAAATTTTCAGGAATGCTTTGACTTTGAAGATGATTAAATGTTGGGTTAGAACTAGAATTAGAATATAGTGAAGGATTATTACATGGATCAAGACATGGACTTGAATAAAAAACATTATAATAAAAAGGATTACCTGGAGAGCTCATGTGTGGTGAAAGATTATATTACATACCTTGTAATGTTGGTGGGTAGGTTGGATACTCATTGTAACTGTGTGGTTTAGCCCACACTATTCTTAACTTTTAGGTGTCTTGAAAGTACCTACAATGAAAAAATATCGAAGTAGTAAATTGATTTTTTTACCTAAATCACTCTTTTTAAGGACATCCTAATGCTATTATTCTTCCCAACAATGGCACTAGAAATTTGGAATGTGTGTCACAACGTGTGAAAATTTACAAATTTTATTAACCTACTAACTACTATAGAAGTGGTGAGTAGGGTCGAACCATATAGATAATGTGAGTAGACACTAGGAATATCCTATTGGATGAATGTTCAGGCCAATGAGCTTTAATTGTGATTAACTAAAAATTATAAAAAGTAAATAACTATTTAAAAACAATTAATTAAATTAACTAAAACTATATAAGTGAACCAAAATCATCAATGGAATAAAATAGGTGGAGATGGAAGTGTCAGAGTTGTGACATCCGTCCAGGTGCATGGAATGCCAATTATTTAATCCCCACATCTAAATATTTATTTATTTAATTATCTCTGAATCCAAATTTAATCAAAATACTATCAGGTCTCATTCTATGATGTTAGAAAATATTTTAATTTTCACACAAATCATCATTCATTTATTTATATGTCCTGATGAATAATTTGGGTGTCATTATAGCATTTGTTCACTTGGTAAAATACAACAACTCATTTCTCATAAAGTCGAAGTATCTATCTATGTCGGGTTCGCTTGCATGAGATCATTGATTAAGTATCACTCATTCAAGTTTAAATGAAAACACACAAAAAATATTAATTTTTCAATTAATATATTTATTTACTTAGAATTTTCTCGTGAAAATTTTATGATTCTCTCACACATGCTATCGACTTCTGCATAAATAAATTCTATGATGAACTTCTACTCATGATTAATTATTATGTATCATATGAACAGGCACCAAATCATGTGTGCAGAGCCCAAATGAAAATTAATTCAAATGTGGATATAATTGATTAAATAAACATCCAATTAAAATAATTCATTGGCAATCAGACATGGAAATAAATTAAGGCATGCAATTACTGCCATGTTCATCAAAACTCTAACATAGAAGAATTATCTCTCCATAGAGACAACACTACACCTATAATAATAATAAAAAGATATCACTATTCTCATGTCATTGTTGTGGTCACTGCAAGCTATTGTGGATGATCGTAGAATAATAATCTTCACTCCACTGATCACCGCAACGTCGAACCAAACCATCACGCCATTGAAAAAATTATCAGATTTGCGCTCTCTCTCACCGTACAAATCACTCACTGTTGTCAATAAAAAACTTTCACTGAAAATGATGGTGCACATGCGACAAGAAAGGATGTCACAGTAGAGAGAGGAGGTGGTGGACACTCAGCTGGTGGTGCACTTGGCTTGGCATGGGTGTGGAGAAGAGGTTGTGGTCTGTTGGTGGTGTGAATTGTAGGGAGACTCATCGGTGATGCGGGGGTGGAGAGAGGTGGGGATGGGGAGGTAGAGGAGGGAGGGGCAAAGATGGGGGGAGATCATGGGGCGGTGTGAGGTAGGGGGAAGGGTGGGGGAGAGAGGGGGTAAGGGTGGTGAAGAGAGGGAAAGGAGGGGCATTATGCAGCAGGGTGGAGGGAGTTGGGTCGTCGGTTGGAGCATGTTGGTGTGTGTGGTGTAACCGATGGGGGAGGTGGCTTGCTACTAGGGTTTTTAACCCCCTATGAGGAAGACACCCTAGATCAAAAACGTGGAAAACAAAATATTTTAAATTCAAGATTTAAATTAAATCTAATTATCTAAATTGTTAAAAAATAATGATAATAATAATAATAAATTAGAATTAAAAAATATAAACAAAAATAATTAAAAGATAATGTTAAAAAGGTAATATAAATGTATAAATATATTTATGTACATGTAATTAAATAATATAAAATATAGATAAAAGCATGATAATAAAATTAATAATATTAAATATAATATTATAAAAATAATAAACTAATAACAAAAAATAATATTTTAATTAATACTATAAAAATATAACAAAATAAAATATTATACTAATATAGAATACATTTTTATCATTGGAGGAAAAAAATTATTGAAGCCAATACCTTTCTTTTAATTAAATCCCTTCATATCCATTCTAACTCTATAGCACAGTTGTGAGCTACCATTTTCTTGTTTGATTCTATACACTCACTTGCTCCTGAGTTTCTTCTTTTCATATGGTAAGTCCACCAAATAAAATGTGTAGTTCTTGTGCAAGGATATCATATCCTCTTACATTGTCTTTTTCCATTCTATATTCTGATGAATCTTGATCGCACCATCATAAATTTCTAGATCTCCCCCATTAGTGAGCATCACATACTCATGTGGTGAGTATCTATGACTTGATTTTTGTTCTCTAGTAGATCTCCTCAATTTTTCTTCGAGGGGATTCTATTCTAGAATATCATATGATGAATACATATCAACAGATGGATACATATTACCTTATAGTGATATATCATCAATGTCATGTATCTCTCTCACTCTAGCTGGAACTAGTGGAGAAAGTTTGATAAGATCAACTGAGGTCCTCACTACCTCCCTTAAAAAGTGTTCAACAACATTGAATTTGAGAGTAAATACCTGACTCTCTCACAAATTTTTTTGTTCATCCTCTAAGTAACACCATTATGTTGAGGCATCTTTGGTACTGATTTTTCTAGCCAGTTACCAAAACTCCTATAGTACTCCTCAAATGGACTACGGTACCCTCCTCCATTGTTTGCTCACACACACTTTAATCATCTATCTGTTTCTCTTTCTACTTTCACATGAAACTGCTTGGAAACATTATGCACTTGATCTTTAGTTTTCAAAGAAAATGGCCAAAATTTTATAGAATGATCATCTATGAAGGTAAAAAACCTCTCATTGATTTAGTTCTCATCATGCATACATAGGTGTGAATCAAATCTAAAACATTCACTTTTATAGATGGTAAATAACCATGAAATGATACTTTTTATTATTTTCTCATGTTGCAATCAACACAGGTATCCAAATGTGTACCTTTTTATTCCTATAAATAGATCCTTCCTAGAGGGAATTTTGATTCCTCTCTCACTCATGTGACCAAGCTGTCTGTGTCACACTTCTACAGAAACATCTTTTTTGGTTGCATTGACTTCACCTTCACATAATCTATCATCTATGAGATAAAGAGAATTATTTTTCTTGCCTTTAGTAATTACCATGTTATAATTTAAAATATTAAATTTCCCATCACTGATGGAACTGATATATCCATCATCTTCAAACATTCCAACGGATATCAGATTGAGGTGAATAACGGGAACATGTCTCACATCCTTCAATAGTAACCTGCATTCAATATTAGTCACTAGAAAAATATTACCAACACTAATGATTTTGGATGCACCATCATTTCTCAACTTCATGTGTCTGAAACCCCATGAAGTGTAAGATGAGAAAAAATCTCTTCTAACAATGACATGGTAGGAGGCACCTGAATCAATCATTCATGTTGAGTCTTGGCTTACAAGATTAACCTGATCATCATCCTGAATAGTAATGATCTCTTTATTAACAACTAAAACATAACTAATTTGAGTTTTACCTTCCTGATTCCTTTTCTTTTCCTTCATCTTCCTACACTCCCAGATAAAGTTTTTGGGATTTCCATAGTGGTGGAACTTATGTAATATATTTATCGGGATTTTGATTACTTCCTACTTTATATAGATTGTTCCTAAGGTCCTCTTCCTTTACTTCTTCCCTGTAATTTCTACTTCCCTTGTCTTTTAATGACAAGATCATCTGATTCAAGTGTATATCTCTCATCATTCCTTCTACATTCTTCATTCAACATTCTATCTTTCACCATTTCCATGGTGAACTTTCCATCTAGAGTTGAATTATTGACCAACACAACTAGTGAGTTTCATGTATTTTTAAAGAACTCAACATCAATAGTGTTTGAAACATGTCATCAACCATCATTTTCATAGAATTCAACTGATCAACAATACTCTAGAATTCACTCATATGCTCTGATATATTGTTCTCAAACCTGTAATTAAAGTTGAAAAGTCAACATATTAGATTTTATTTGTTTTGTGTGGTTGTTATTGCATACATATTTTTCAATTTTCACCATAGAATATGAGTTGTAGGTTCCGAGCATAGCAGAAGCGCGTGGGTGGGTTAACCTAAATTTAATTTTGATGTTAACAATGATCAATCTGAGATCCATCATGATGATAAAACATTGGATATTTAGAATAGAATGAATAATGAAAGAAAATAGGGGAGTCCTAGAACCATGGAGAAGATCATCATATGTTGGCTATAATTAATTTAATTAAAATACAAGAATTACCTTGATGTAATTATCTCTTTGTTGATGTTTCCAGTCATGATCTGATGTGATCCGTCATTGTGTCATAGAATCCAAGTGTAGGCTTCCTATAACGGTGATCCACACGTGATCCAAATATCTTTAGATGTCGTTTAAGGGATCTCCGGGTGCTAGCATGAAAGAGACTTCACTTGTGATGTCTGCCTTTGATCACCTTGAGATCCACTTCCAAATAACTCTCCTTCATCTGGTGGAGGAGGATCTCTCTTGTAACTTGATATCCTTCTTGGAGGAAAGGAATTCTCTCTTGGATTGAGATATTTCTCCAAATATATTGTATACAACCATAAATAATGGCTAGTTTAATGAGAATAATGTAATTGAGATTTTATTACTTAGAATAATAAAATGAATTAGTTACCTCAAAACATTTATTCATTTCATTTAATTCTTAGTAAGACCCCATTTCTAGTAATAACAGTTGACTATTATTATCACTTGACATGTGTCTAGTGAATTAAACCTAATATTATTTAATTAAATAAATATTATTATTTCTCACAAATCTCCAAAAAAACCACACGGGGTGTACTTTTGTTTTTCCATTTTCTTTATTTACTCCACCACATTTATTAGACCTTGAATAATGGCTATTTATTTCTCAAATAAATATCAATACATTACTTGCTAATAAATATATTATTTTTCCCACAATATATTCTCTCAAATAACTAGTGTTAAAATAAATGCAATTAGGCATCCTTAAATAATTATTAAACCATAATCGGGAATAATTTTTATTCAACTTGTTAAATAAATATTTAACTAAGATACTTTGACACACTTAGTGTGTGACCCTTTAGGCCTCTTTCTCAATGGAATTAGGTAGATCATGCCTAAAGTCTAAGGTTGGCATCTAGCAACACGCCAAGGCACCCATAGAGAAAGAATTTAATGCCAAAATGACATGTCACCTCCTACAAATGCTTATTGTGTAATGCAATCCCTTTGTCTCGATATCTCAAATCAAGCAGGTTTCATGCTAGTGTCATCAACCCATGTGCTTGATTATTCTTTCTTTGACTTATTGGAATTGAACTTGCTTGTTCTTTACTATGGCCATGGATTTATTTAGGATATATTAATTCCATAAAAGGGCCTGAGATATAAAATTCCATTATGGAACATAAGGGAAAATCCTTTCTCGCATTATCTATTAATACAGTATTACTCATGATGCACCCAACATATCATACCTCACTGCGAACAGTGTGTTGTCATAGTTTTCATCAATACATCTAAGTGCGTGATTTGTAATAACCATTAATAATAATCTTAAAGTCTAAGGACCAATACACACATTCGCAGATATGAACATCCAATGACACTATGAAATTTGGATTTCCTACTGGAGGGTCTTGTTCTCATAATATCCTCCTGGATATTACTAAGGGCGCACACCATGAGAAGGTTCCTCAAAGTAATATGAGTTCTCACCCTTAATGTCCTGTATTATTTTTTTCCCTCAAATAAAATCATTCAGCCATAGAACATATATTCAAGAATAGTGTTATGGAACTTCCGGGTTCTCATCATAGTAGGGATCCTCTATGACCCTTTGGTGCAACAGCTATCCTTAGGACATTATCACATGTATTTTCATGCAAAAAAACAATAAATATGTGATAAGGTATTTATTAATGAATAAATTAAAAAGTAGTTGGTTCTAGGCCACCAACTCTAATAGACTCCCACTTGGAATAGAGCCAACTAATAACAACCTTTAACCCACTATCTCTCACATGATATTCATGCTTCTACTGAGATAGTAATTTAGTCATGGGGTCCTCCATGTTCTCTTATGTGGACACTCTGCTCACTGCAACTTAACCCCTTTGATAGAAATCCATCAAGAGCTGATACTTCTGGATAATGTGCTTTGTCTGTTGATGTGACCTTAGTTATTTTACAAGATCCACCGCTATAGTATTATCACAATAAAATGTGATAGGATCTTTAATACTAGACACCACATCAAGATCCTAGAGAGGAGCAATTCCAAGTAGTTAGTCTGGGTTGTATGTAATGTCTGAAGCCTATGGGAAATGAATTCCTCTAAGGCCTACGAGACATGTAATACTTACGCCTACGGGCCTTTTAAGGGTTCCACCTCACCCCATGAAAGGTGGATTATCAAAATCAATAAAAAATAAAGGCCTTTGGACCATTGGAGGAGGAGAAAAAGTTCTTAATCTAGACGGCTTACTTGGCTGCATCAGAAGCCACTATATATTCAGACTCTGGTGTAGAATTGGTGACAACTGGCCATTTTGAACTCTTCCAGCTCACATATCCTCTGTTGAGATAGAAAACATATCCTTTTTGTGACTTTAGATCATTATGATCTATCTAATAAACAAAATTGTCATACCCTATGATGACAATCTCCTCATCTCTTCCATACACCAGGAACATATCCTTAGTTCTTCTCAAATACTCAAGGATAGTCTTAATATTAGTCCAATGTTGTTCTCCTGGATCTTCTTGATATCTTCCTTCCATACATAGTGCATAGGAAACATCAATCCTGGTACATAACATGTCATACATGATGGATCATATAGCCAAAGCTTATGGGATCTTAATCATCATATATTTATCCTATTGTGTTTGAGGATACATTTTCTTAGAAATATGTAGGCCATGTGACACTATAACCAATCCCCTCTTAGATTGTTCCATACTAAATCTATTTAATATCTGGTCAATATATATACCCTGACTTAGTCCAAGTATCCTCTTGTATCTATCACGAATGATCTTGATCCCTATAATGTAGGTTGTTTCACCTAAGTCTTTCATGGAGAAACACTTGTTCAACCAGTCCTTAACTAACTATAAGACTGGTACATCATTTCCAATAAGTAATATGTCATCAACATATACTACTAAGATAATGAATGCATTCCCATTAAATTTTTTAAACACATGGCTCACATTCATTCTTAATGAAACCAAATTCCTTTATGGATTCATCAAATTAAATGTTCCATGACATGGATTCTTTCTTTAATCCATAAATGGATTTCTATAACTTGAAAACCCATTTGGATTCACCTGGTGTCACAAACCCTTTTGGTTGTGTCATATAGACATCTTCCTAAAGATTCCCATTAAGTAATTATGTTTTGACATCCATTTTCCAAATCTCATAGTCATGGTAAGCTATTATGGAAAGTATGATTCTTATGGATTTAAACATGGAAACTAGCAATAAGGTTTCATCATAGTCAATTCCTTGAATCTTTTTGAATCCTTTAGCCACTATTCTTGCTTTATAGGTGATAAAATGACCTTACATGTCCAGCTTTCTCTTTAATACCCATTTGCATCCAACAGGCTTTACATCAACTGGCTCATTGACCAGAACCTAGACTTGGTTTTGATACATGGAATCCATCTCAGAATTCATAAATTCTGGCCATCTTGTAGCTTCTGAGCTATCTACTACTTCTTTGTAGGATAGAGAATCATAATTTTCCAACAATAATGATTCACCATATTTGGTGACTAGGAAACCAAATCTCTTGGGTTCCCTTACCTCTCTTGATCTCCTACACAGTACTTGTGTTTCTGGAACCTCTTCCACGGGGACCTATAGAACTTGTTCCTGTACCAACTCCTGTATATCTTGAGCACCAACTTCATCAAATTCAATCTCACCCCCACTATCTTTTTTGATTATTTGATCCCTCTCAAGAAATAAGACTTTCCTGGAAATAATCACTTTCTTTTATGAAGGGTTATATAGGTAATATCCTTTTGTTTCCTTGGGATATCCTATAAAGATACACCTCGTTCCCTGGGGTGCCAGTTTTCTTCCTGATAAGGCCTTGACAAATGCCTTGCATCCCCATACACGTGTGTGCGAAAAATGGTTTTCTTTCAATTCCATAACTCGGAGGGAATTCCATTTTTCGCCTTAGTTGGTACTCGGTTTAATGTGTATATTATAGTTTGTAATGCATATCCTCAAAAGGATAATAGAATATCTACATGACTTTTCATCGACCTCACCATGTCCAACAAGGTGTGGTTCTTCCTTTCACTAACACCATTCCACTGTGGTGTATAAGTAGGAGTGAGTTGAGATAGAATCCTAGACTCCCATAAACAGTAGATGAACTCTTGATTCAGATATTCTCCACCACAATCTGATTGAAGCTTCTTTATCTTATTATCAAGTTGATTCTCTACTTCATTCTTTAATTTCTTAAATTTATCTAAGCCCTATGACTTTTAACTCATTAAGTAGATATATCCATATCTACTCAAATCATCAGTAAAAGTAATGATGTAAGAATATCCACCTTTAGCTTCTACTAGAAATGGTCTAAAAACATCCATGTGCACCAATCTTAGAATCTTTGTGGCCCTTTCACATTATCCATCGAAAGTCAACTTTGTCATTTTTTTCTTATAAACAATCATGACATATATCAAGTGGTTTTAGGTCAGTAGAGTCTAAATAACCATCTTGGAAGATATTTTTCAAGTGCTTCTTGTTTACATGATCAAGATGGTGATGCCACAACTTGGTGTTGTATGAGTCATGTAAGTTTGTTTCGTTATTTATTTTCAACACTTGGTTTTCATATTTTAAAACATACAAACCATTATTTAAATGCACCATACCATAACATATGTTGTTCTTATAAAAGAAGAAAACCTTATTTTCAAACTTGAAAATAAATACATCCATATCCAAAAATGATATAGAAATTATGTTCTTGGTAACACTAGGAACATAATAATAGTTATGTAAAACCAAAATCATTCTAGTTGGCAATGAGAGATGGTAATCGCCAATGGATAACACAACCAGCCTCAAACCATTGGAAGCTTGACGATCCACCTCTCCTCTGGAAATATTTCTAAATATACTTATTTTCTTCATTTGAATATATATGTGAGCCCCACAAGATGTATCTAATACCCAATGTGTAGAAATGTAAATATTATACTCGATAACGAATGCACCTTTAGTTCCCACATGATTCTGGGTGCAGTTCATCTTCCAGTGGCCTCGCTTTCCACATGAAAAACACACCACCTCTCGTTCCTTGCCTTGACTCTAGATCTTCCCTTTCTTGGAGGTATGGTGCTCAGGGGCTTCATACCATTTATAAATCCTTGGCCCCTTTTTCTTGTCCTTCCTTTTCTTATTCACCATAAGGACTGCGGGCTTGTCACGCCCCATGTCCTTATCTATCTAGAAAATCAAGGTCATAAGTTCCAATAGACTCTTCTCATTATTTCTCTTGTTGTAGTTGATAATAAATATAGAAAAGGTCTTGGGTAGTGATGATAGGATGAGATCTATACGCAACTCATCTGGGAACTTAATCCCTAAGATGTCCAGGCATTCAATGTATCCAATAATCTTGACTACATGAGGCCCAGTTGGCGCAGACTCTCCAAGCTTATTTGTGAACAAAGAATTGGAGATCTCATATCTCTCATGTCTCACCTTCTCTTGATAGAGATCCTTAAGGTGAGACATCATGCTATACACATCCATGTTTTCATGTTGCTTGAAGAGCTCATTAGACATGGCCGATAGCATGAAACATTGTACATCTATGGAATCATTCAAATGTTTCATATAGAGATATATGTCTTCATCATTGGACTCTTTTCCAGGTGAAACTAGAATAGGATCCTCTAGCACATACAATTTTCTCATGTGGTGAAGGATGACACGTAAATGCCTCTGCCATTCCTGGAAATTGGTGCCAGTGAGAAAGTTTTCCTTCTCAAGTATTGTTCGCAATGATATGTTTGAATTCATTTTTTCTTGTCATTTATACAAATTAAAATAAGCAAAGATTTATTACTTTATCATAAAATTAAAACAAATAAATTAATACTTATTAGTCTCCCACTGTTTTATCGAAATCCAATAGCCCTCACCATTGACTTCAGAATATTTTGTTGCCTAAATATTTTAGTAACAAGGATCCATAATTCCCTTATCATTACCCCAACTAGGGTTGGTTAAGAAACTTAAAGGGTTTTAGGTAGGCATTTCAAATTTCAATTGTATTAACTCGCAACTCCTTGATCCGCTGAGTGGACTCCCCAATCCAGAAATCCTTTTATTTTGGATTTCTTCAACCTTTGCCTCTTGGTCATACCAAGTCCTATTGTAGTAGTCAACCCTTGATGTGAACCAAGTCAAGTCAACCCAAAACCTTGAATTAGAATTCCTAGATAATTGAAAGCACCCCAACTAGGGTTGGTCAAGCACTTTGAACTATGGTTCAATTCTAACCAAGATTATGGAAGGTTATACTGACTTAATATTTCTTTGAGGGATTTTATATTTATACATAAATTTCCATTTTATTATCTTTATTACATTCTTGTTAATATTAAGTGGAATATAATTAAGTGATTAACCATGTATAAGATAATATTTATGCATAATCCGGTCTTATTTTAGTTCCATATTACATGCTTGTTTAATTCATTAATTGTGTGATCGCAACAATACGCCCACAATAAATAAACCATGCAACTGAAAAAAAATGGTATGATCATGAGATTTTTCTATTGGTTTGTTTATATAGCGGTTGATAAACTAACCCAAGACCTAGGGGAGAAACACCTTGAACCTTTTGGGCTTGTGTTTACAGCTTTCCATATATCCACCTTTGTATCTCCTTGGATTGGTTTCACCTTAGATCCTAACTTGAGCCACCTCCACTAGATTGGGAGCTCCATCCATTACATACGATTTTATCTCACTCGTGGGTGAGGGGTAAAATAAGGTTTTGCATAAAAGAAACCTTGGGCACACAGGCCCTATATATCAATGAGGAGAAGGCTCGTAGGCCAAAAAAATTAATTTAAATAAATTAATTAAAATAAACCATCCACATACAAAGGTCTTGGTCTAGCTCATGATCATCCATGCATGCAATGATATTTACGCATAAATAAAACTAGCATTAAATTATTTAATAATTATTGTTTAATATAAATCATGCTCGAATCAATTAATTATCTTTAATTAATCAATCCTTTTATCTTAAACCATTTTTTGAATTTCCTTGATTTTCTCATCCATCATAATTTTAAACAAATAAATTTATTTAAAATTATCTTTGTACTTAACTTGTACCTTGGAGGAAACCTGGTGAATTCCCATTCATAACTACCTGATCAGTATAAATGAACATTATGCAAATTTTAAATTAAAAACATATTTATAAAACAGCTATCACGTGTTGTGCCTCAGCTTTACGCCCGCACCATGGTACACGTCTCAAGGGTTTATATAATATAATAATAAATTTTAATAAATCTATATAATTTTGATGAGTATATGGAGTGTCGTTCTAAATACATGGTGTGAACTATCGTTCATCATCCATATGAAGTACACGTCCAAGGATACTTCATGTAGATGTACTTTGAAAATCTTCAGAGTACACGGCATGTCCAGTGGGTCACATTTTGTGTAGTGTCCGTGTTAGACGGTCTCTAGCCGGGCAAGCCGTGTATGGGGTACACGGTCCAACCCTAACCCAAAGGGACTACACATCGTGTCCTCTGGGGAACATGGAATGTAATCTAGAAACCACATGCAACATGTTCCTAGTCAACACATGGAGTCATTTAAGATTTAGATAAACTCCAACACATGTCTTGGTTTGGCAGACCATTCGGATGCATTGAACCTTGACTACACAGCATGTACTGTTGAATACACACTCTGTGTTCTAGTGTTGTACGGTCAAGAACCTTTGGAACCTCCAGATGAGATCCTCTATTTTATTTTAATCAAAATTAAAATAAAAGATCATTTCTGTAAGGTGAACGAGAAACTAAAGAGGAGGAAAAGATCTCAAGATTCAAATTTACAGAATGATTAACTTGAATTGAAACAACTAAATTATTAAATTTGTAAATCATCAATGAAAAACTGAATAATTATAATCAAGGATATGACTCTTCTGATACCACTTGTAGGTTCTGGGTGCAGTGGAAGCATGTGGGTGGGTTAACCCAACTTTAATTTTTCCATTAACAACGATCAATCCGATATCCATCACGATGATAAAATGTCAGATATTTATAATAGAATGAAGAATTAAAGAAATGAGGGGAGTCCCAGAACCATGGAGAAGATCATCATATGTTTGTTATAACTAATTTAATTAAAAGACAGTAATTTCCTTGATGGAATTCTCTCTTCATTGATGTTTCTGGTCACGATCCAATGTGATCTATCGTTGCGTCATAGAAGCCAAGTGTAGGATTCCTCTAGCAGTGATCCACACATCATCCATGTCTCTTTGGACATCATTGAAGTGATCTCGAGGTGCTATCATGGAAGAGACTTCGCTTGCGATGTCCTCTTTCGATCGCCTTGAGAGCCTCTTCTAAAGCGCTCTCCTTGATCCGGTGGAGGAGGATCTCTCTCGTAACTTGAGAGCATTCTTGGAGGAAAGGAATTATCTCTTGGCTTGAGAGCTTTATCCAGATCCATTGTGCACAACCACAAAGAATGGATAGGCTAATGAGAGTAATGTAATTGGGATTTTATTACCTAGAATGATAAAATGAATTAATTACCTAAAAGCATTTATTCATTTCATTTAATTCTTATTAAGACCCCATGTCTAACAATAATAGTTGACTATTATTATCACTTGACATGCACCCAGTGAATTACACCTAATATTATTTAATTAAATAAATAATATTATTTCTCACAAATCCCCAAAAAAACTACATGGCGTGTATTAATATACATGGCATGTACTTTTGTTTTTCTATTTTCGTTATTTCCTCCACCACGTTTATTAGACCTTAAATAATAACTATTTATTTCTCAAATAAATATCACTACATCACTCGCTAATAAATATATTAGTTTTCCCACAATATATTCTCTTAAATAACTAGTGTCGAAATAAATGTGATCAGACATCCTTGAATAATTATTAAACCACAATCGGGAATAATATTTATTCAACTTATTAAATGAATATTTAACTGAGATACTTGGACACACTTAGTGTGTGAACCTCTAGGCCTATTTCTTAGTGTAATTAGGTAGATCCTACCTAAATTCTAAGGTTAGAGTCTAGAAACACACCAAGGCACCCATAGATAAAGAAGTTAACGCCGCAATGATGTGTCACCTCCTATGAACGATTACCGTGTAATGTAATCTCTTTGTCTTGATATTTCAAATCAAGCGAGTTTCATGATAGTGTAATCAACCCATGCTCTCGATTATTAATTCTTTGGCTTCCTGGAATTGAAATTTACCATTCCTTACCATGGCCATGGATTTATTTAGGCTATATCAATTCCATCAAAGGGCCTAAGATATCAAATTCTATTATGAAACAGAAGGGACAAATCCTTTCTCGCATTATCTATTAATGCAGTATTACTCATAACACACCCAACAAATCCTACCTCACTGCGAACAGTGTGTCATCATAGTTTTAATCAATACATCTAAGTTCATGAGTTATAATACTCATTAATAATAGTATTAAAGTCTAAGGACCAATACACACGTCCGCAGATAGGAACATCCAATGACACTATGAAATGTAGATTTCCTACCGGCGGGTCTCGTTCTCATTATATCCTCCTGAATATTACCAAAGACACACACCATGATAAGGTGCCTCAAAGTTTTATGAGTCCTCACCCTTAATGGAATGTATTATTTGTGTCTCTTAAATAACATTATTCGTCCATAGAACATATATTCAATAATAATGTTATGGCACTTTCGGGTTCTCATCATAACCGGGATCCGCTATGACCCTTTGGTGAAACAGCTATACTTAGGACATTATCACATGAATTGTCATGCAAAAGAACAATCACGATGTGATAAGGTATTTATTAATGAATAAAGTACAAAGTAGTTGGTTATAGGCCACCAACTCCAATAGAAGTATCATTTTCATTGGAAAAAATCAGGAAAATACTCTTATTGATCCACTGTCTGATTTGGGAAACACACTTCCTGTTGAGAATGACCCACTCTACATCAACCGGTGGGGTGATGGTAGACATCTTCTCACCAAATTGACCACTTGTTGAAAATTCCTCCTCTTGCATTATAATGGGTTTAGTGGTCACCACTATTGGTTTCCACAAATTTTTAATATACAAAAGATCTTCCATTTTGTATTTTCAGATGACATAATTAAAATTGGTAATCTTAATCATGTTTCTGATATTTCATTCTAGTTTTGTAGTGAGAATCTCAAAAATATAACCATATGGATGTGTCTGACATGGTTGAAATAGCTATAAATGACTTTGGGATCATTGAAAATAGACTTTGATTGACTAAAATTTCTCTAAAACAATTGCAACGGTTTAGATCGACTAACGAGATAGCGCTTGCATACATTATCAGGATACTCTCCAGAAACCCCACCGAAAAGTCACTTCCAGTGTGAACAAAATCATCTTCCCCGATAGGGGGCACTGTAGCACCCAAAGTTTGACCACCTCTATCGACATCATTTCAGCTCTGTTTTTAACATTGTTTGTGCTGTTGGAATCATCTCGATGAACTATTCAATAATATAGCTTCAAATTTTTATTCAACAACTTC
Organism: Viscum album; assembly: GCA_963277665.1. Lineage (NCBI taxonomy): Eukaryota > Viridiplantae > Streptophyta > Magnoliopsida > Santalales > Viscaceae > Viscum > Viscum album. The sequence goes on from OY728165.1 coordinate 829,929,751, forward strand.
AATTTTCAGTCATCAGAAAAACTCTCTTCATCGTCGCCATTTCAACCCCGATGCCTCTGATACCACTATATTGAGGTAGCAGAACTCAAATATGTCGAAACAAGTGAGAATAGAAATTAAAAACAAGATGAACATGAGAATTTAACATAATTTGATAGTGTGTCTACGTCCATGGGAGAAAGGGGGGCTGTTTATTTTTTCTCTGGATGAAACATTAGAGGATGCATAAAGGGTTATAATAGGTTTCTTATGATTATAATTCATATGACTGAATCTCATTTTATAGATGAATATATTCAACAATATCAAGGTTTGGTTTGATAAACCCTAGAATTTTACCACCTTCGCTTGGTGTGTGTCTTACCTTGGGTGCCAACCAAAGAATAATACAACCAAAGCCCCACTACCACAGATTCAGGCAAGGATGCGCCAGCTTTTATCAATGCTGAACAGAAAGCGCTGACAAAATAGGGCTTTTATCAGCGCTTTTTTTAGCACTGATAAAGGGTAGATTTATCAGTGCTATTATTAGTGTTGATAAAAGTTTTTAATAAAAAATATTATTAATTTCTATAAAATTATTATATTTATATTCAAAAACAATGTTTATTTGTATACAATAAATAAAAACACTTGTTTGTAATTAATATATATTTTCTAATAATTCAAATATATATATAATGTTTAAAAAAATATTTCTAAGATTATAATTAAATAAATATATATTTAAATGATTATAAGATTATAATAAATTTCATTAAATAAAAAATATATTTATTAGATTTATTATATTTATTATATTTATTATATTTATTATATTTATTATATTTATTATATCTATTATATCTATTATATCTATTATATCTATTATATTTATTATATTTATTATATTTATTATATTTATTATATTTATTATATTTATTATATTTATAAATACATTTTAAATATATATATATTTATATTTATAATTATAAATAAATAAATATATGTTTTTAATGAATTTGGTTAATAAATATATTGATGTGTGAGTATGATTGATGTGCATGTATGTTATGTATTCACAATGAATGTTCATTTATACATTACACCCTTCTTATTATTCATGTTGTCCATATGTGATGACTAGTTTTTTATTATATTCACTTTACAAGGTATATGATTCATTCATATTATACCCATGAATCTATTATGTTATCAAAAATACTTATAAAATTACAATAAATAAATTTAAATAATAAATATATTTATTATATTTATAATTATAAAATTTTAATTATATATAAATACTTTTTAAATATATTTATTTGTAATTATAATTATAACTATACATATATTTAAATAATTATAAAATTACAATAAATACATCTATTATAATTTTATAAATAAATATATATATGTACATTTATAAATATATACAAATATTTATAAATATATTTATTTATATTTATAATTATAACTATAAATATATGTATGTATATATATATATATAAATAATTGTAAAATTATAATAAATATATTTATTATAATTATGAAGTTATAAGTATATATAATTAAATAAATATATTTATAAATAAATAAAAATAGATATAATTATAATTCTAAATAAATATAGATATATTTAAATAATTATAAAATTATAATAAATATATTAATTATATATATTTATAAACAAATATTTATAAATAAATACAAATAGTTATAATTATAATTATAAATAAATATAGATATATTTAAATAATTATAAAATATAATAAATATATTTATTATATATATTTATAAAATTATAAATATATTTTCTATAATTTTATAATTATTTATATATATATATATATATATAATTACAACTATAAATAAATATATATTTATTATAATTTTTAATTGAAAATAAATAAATATTTATTTATAATTATAAATATAAATAAATATATATTTATTTAAATAATTATAAATTTATAAAAAAAATATCTATTATTCTTATATAATGTTATATATAATTAAATAAATATATTTAGAAATATATACAAATATTGATAAATAAATATAGATATTTATAATTATAATTATAAATAAATACAGATATATTTAAATAATTATAAAATTATAATAAATATATTAATTATATATATTAATAAAATTATAAATATAATAAATATATTTGTTATAATTTTATAATTATTTAAATATATATATATATTGATTTATAGTTAAAATTATAAATAAATATATATTCATTTAAATAGTCATAAAATTCGAAGAAATATAGTTATATATATATATCTATAATCTTATAAATATATATAATTAATATATTTATTATATATATTTCTAAGATTATAAATATAATAATTATATTTCATATAATTTTATAATTATTTAAATGAATATATATATATATATATATTCATAATTATAACTATAAATGAATATATATATATATATATATAGCACAAGAGCCTCAACCCAGTTGGTGAGGAAATCGACAAGTGTATCCAAGAGATCTGAGTTCAAAACCAGACAGCGACATAATTTTCGGGGGTACTGTAGCAGTGTTGTAGAAGGTACTGTAGCAGGCACTGTAGCATGCATTTTTCGGTACTGTAAGAGCCGGAACTATTCATCTGTTTGGGATTTTGGGCTACCAGTTTGGGCCTCGGGTCCTTCAAGGCCTTCGGTCCACCGAAGGCCTTCAGGACAATAAGAATTTCGGGCCACCTTAAGGCTTTGGGCCACCTCAAGGCCTTCAGTCCACCTCAAGGACTTTGAGCCACCTCAAGGCCTTCGAGCCACCTCAAGGACTTCAGGTCACCTAAAATTGTGCTTAATGACCAGACAGACTCTACAAGGAGTAGACTTTATCAGAGGATTCAGAGCAGATGAATTTTCCAAATCAGAAGCTAAGCGGATTTTTTGGAAAGAAAGGGTATGGAATTACCATTGGGACCAGCCTATGCATGCACGAGAAGCCTAGCCAGACAATCCATGCGAAGGTGGAGAGATGACATCATGATGAAGATGCTGGGGAGGAGAAGTTCCATGTAGTTATAGTCTTTATATTTCCTAAGACCTATGGGTCATGTAATCTCTAAGCCTACGAGCTTTGTAAGGGTCCCCCCTCATCCCTTGAAATGAGGGTTATCAAAAATCAGTAAAAAAAAGAAGGTCTTCGAGCCATTCGATAAATATATATATATATATATATTTCAATAATTATAAAATTATAAAAAATATATTTATTATATTTATAATTTTATTAATATATATAATTAATATATTTATTATAATTTTATAAATATAAATATTTATTTATTTATTTATAGTTATAATTTTAAATAAATATATATATATATTTATCATATTTATAATTTTATAAATATATATAATAATATAAATAAATTTTAACATTATATCTTTATCAATAATTTTTTAGCGCTGATAAAAGTTTCACCTGATTTTATAAATGAACCCTAACATTCTCCTTCTTCTCTCACAGGCCTCAAGCTCTCACAAGACCAACCTCTGCGCCACCGACCCCTCTTCTACCTCGACCTTACCTCCATCGTCGTCGAACCCTCTTCTATCGTGACCCCTCCTCCACCACAAACTCTCCTTCACATGAACCCACTCTGCTGCAAACCCACCTTAGTTGTGTGCCAAACCCAACCTCTGTCGCGAACCCTCCTTCGTCGCGAACTCGCTGCCATCATGAACCCCTCTACGGCCTCCAATGTCACTGCCACCACCACTTACCTCATCTATGCAACTGCTAAATCCTACAATTGTCGCGGGTATTCCATTTTTTCACATTATTATGAATTCCAAATAAATTTAGCCTCGTAGTAGTGGTATAAAACTATTGATGGTGGAATTTGGTAAATGTGGCCTAGAAATTCTTGTGTGGGGAATGAATCGATTAATTGAGTAATTATGAAAAAATGGTTATTAATTCAATAATCTATAAATGTGTGTAAACCTATTTTTAAAGGAAATGAAAATGTGGGGTATGTGTGGTTGTTCTATTGATGGGATTCATCTAGTTGATGGTAGCATATGACAAAGTTGGTAAGGTGTTTATGTTAAGATAAAGGTGATAAGATATTGATGTAAACCCTTTAGGCTAGGTTTGTGTGATTTATACCAAAATATATATATATTCTTGTAATTTCATTTTATTTCTATGTGTACCCCATCCACATTGAGTACCATATACTGACACCTAGATATTCTAGGGGTGTTTTCCCTAACATCTATATGGTGAGGAATATATGGTTGATTACCCCATCTTCATCAATATTTCTTCCCTATTAGTGATGATGTTGGCTAATTTTAGAGATTCCCTATGATGATGAGGGTATGTTGTCACGACCCGTCCCAATGGGGCCCATGCTGTGACTCCCCAAGCCCACCTCCAATAGGTCAGGGCTAGTGACTAGCAACGAGTAAGCATATAATTAACATGAGAGGCATTGCCTAAGTACTTGTACACATTCACACATCTCCAAACCCAAAATGATGAAATGTAAAAAACCACTAAGAAAGTAAATGCATGCATACCACTATCCCAACCAATATAGTATGAAAAAAGTAAATCAAGTAAAGTAAACTAGGCCAGAATACAAGCCCACCAAAAGAGTCTATAAACTACAACGTCCAACCTGTAAATAAATAGGTATTGGGATTGCTCCTCGAAGCCGTAAGAACACCTCAACCTGTCTGAATTTACAAACCTCTATCTAGTCTTTGTCCGCCCTGGACACCGTCAAAAGGTTGCTCGTCTGCACAAGACACAAAATATATGGGAAAGCCTGTATAGGGGTGAGTATAACAATACTCAGTAGGACACCCTGAAACCACAAAGCAATACACAAAGTAAATATATATTCATCTCTACACAAGTATATATCTACAACATATAACAAGGATATATAGATATACTCAAACCAAGACATGTATTCTAGAGGTAATTCACAACTATAGCATACCACCACTAGGGATCCAGCTCAAAAATTCCATGAATCACTCATCCAGGATCACACACTCCTAAGTCTGATAACATTGATGACGTCTATCCGAGAAGTATTCTTCGTCAGAAACCATCATGAGAGAGATACACTGATAAATATGAATAGAGATATGATACATCAGATAAGGATCATAGCCAAGTCCATGGGGTGATACCAACAACTCCATCTAGAACAACCTGCTAAGTAGAGGATCGATGCCTAGTAAAGTTGGTCACGTCTATACCTAGAAGTCTACCTAGGGCATGAAGAATGAATAGAGGATCTCTCACCAGGTATCACGGGGTATTCCAACAACTCTATCCAAGAAGTCATGATGCAGGGATAATACTTCAGTTTGTAGGAAATGATACCCACCAACCTTCATAAAAATGATCAAGGGCACGAACACTAATGAAACTTGTTCAAGATACGGTGGACAAGGAATCTAAGCCCTGTAAAAAGGGGTACACAGCGTATAGTAGGGTCACATGTCATTTCCTTTGACCTCAGGTATTACCTGTGTACAACGACCCATGTCAGGAAAACATGTCATGTAGAAGAGGGTATACACGGCATGTAAAAAAATTACACACCATGTTCCTCCATCCAAGTTCCACCTATGAGCCCCGGTCATGTGTCGGTACATGGTGTCAAATTGTGTCTACCTTCCCATGTACTGATACATAGGTTATCCAGTGTAACCGATCTAGGTATGGTTTTGTGGTGGAGTACATATCGTGTACTCCATCCCATTTTTTTGTATCCTCTGAGATACACACTAAGCCCTAGGGAAGGTCCCACACACTGTGTGATAGGTGTCACATGTCGTGTGGCACTTCTATGCTACTTAAAACCCTAGTCACTGCTCAGCGGGGCCCACATGCCATGTTCCCCGAGATTTTCTAGAATCCATAGTCTTCGCACTGATCGTCTTCCTCTTTCTCTAACCACTGTTCTAGTCGTGCCTCATCGGTAAAATCTATATCTAAAGTCATCTGGTCACACCATCACTGGTTCGGTAAGTTTTGGGCCTCCAATCTGCTCAGAAATCTGATTCTGATCACCTGCACGAAGAATGATCGAATAATGATATCTTCTGAAATACTCCAATTCAGTTGTTCCCATCATCTTCTCACCTCTTCTAGGTCATCCTGATGCTAGATCTATAATCTTGGATCATTACGCCATGAATCTAAGGCACAACGATCATCCATTCATATCCTGTGAAGAACGAAGAACACACAGGGAAAAATAGGGGGAATAAATCACATAGAAAAAACCCGAGGAATGAACCTTGGCCATTGTTTATTGTGGCCTCAATATGTTCCCATTAGAATTATCATCAAGCTAAATAAAAACAATACTCATAATCATCCCCAAATCAAACCTGCAATCAACCCATCCTGCAAGAACGATAGAACCACGGGACAACCTGTTCGTGGGTTGATCTACATTCATCATTAAATTTAATAATAGGAAAAGGTAATTTAAATTACATGCCCTTCCTTGAGTTTAGATCAATTGTTGATGAAGAACGATTGCATTTTCATTGTCGATGAGATCCTCCAACTCTACTGGTGCAACGATCCACGATCTGCTTGATCTGTCGTCACTGTTTGTCGAGAGGTTTCTACAAGGCTCTCCTCTCCAAAATTTCTAGAGAATTATAGGGTTATGCGGCTAACCCTATAATTTCTTCATAATATCCTACTTAAATTATTTCAGTTTATGTGTCAATGAAACAGATAAATAAAATAAATAGTTATTTTATTTTATTCTTTAAACATCCAAAACTAACTTTCACATCTAACCCACGCTGGGTGGTGTTAGGTCTAACCTAAGGTAAATTTGTTTCTCTGAATGTAATGGTGCCCTTGTATTTTCAATATGGGTACCTGTTTAGAGGTTATTACACTTTTTTAGGAAAACCACTCACACGTGTTGTTTAATATATTTAATATATTTCAAACAATTATTCTAGGTGCACTAGGCCTCGGAATCACACACCATCTCAATTCCTGGTCTCGTATTAATTCTATATAATATTTAAAAATAATACACAGAAAAATCCAGGACATTAAATTCTCCCCACATTAGGATTTTAAGTCCTCGAAAATCCAAAATAAAAGGCTACTCAAAAATATGTGGGTACTATTCATGAATCTGAGCCTCCCACTCCCATGTACTCTCCTAAAGATTATGGTGCTTCCACCATACATGCACTAAGGTAATTGCTCTCCCATGAAGTATCCTCTACTTCTTATCCTCAATATCTACTAGGTACTCAGTAAAAGTCACTCCATCCTCGATGTCTAGCTCGACCTAGTCGATGACATGCAATGTGGTCATGAATATACCTCCTCAGTTATGACACATGGAAGATGTTGTATACTTGATGCAAATGTTGGGGTAGAGCTAGGCGGTACACCACCTCTCCAACTCTACGCATTATCTGAAAAGGGCCGATGAACCTCATAGATAACTTACCGCCCCGACCAAATCTCTACAACCCACATCGAGGTGATACCTAAAGGAACACATGGTCTCCTTCCTCGAACTCCAAAGGCCTCTATCTCCTATTAGCATATGACTTTTTTCAGCTCTGTGCAATCTCCATCTACTTCTGGATGATCTGCACCTTCTTTGTGGTAGCTCGTTTTAACTTTGGGACCATAAGTGTTGAATCTCCTGGATTAGTCCAACAAACTGGTGACCTGCAGGGTTTCCCATACAGGGCCTCAAACAGTTTTATACAAATAGTGGAGTGGTATTTTTTGTTGTACAAAAATTCTACTAGTGATATGTGATATTCCAAGCTATGACTGAAATCTAACATGAAAGCTCGTAGCATGTCCTCTAGAACCTAAATGTTCATCTCTAATTGTCCATCCATCTAGGGATGAAACATTGTGCTCAAGCATAACTGAGTCCCAAATATCTCATGCAATCCCTTTCACAACTAGGATGAGAAACGATCATCATGATCTGAAGCAATCATTGATGGAACTCTATGAAGATGAACTATCTCCTGCATGTAGAGGCATCTCAAGCTCTCTACTGAACTCTACTCATAGATAGCTAAGAAGTGGTCTGACTTGTTGAGTCAGTCAATGATCACCCAGATGGCATCATATCTTCTAGATGTATGGGGTAAAACCATCACTAAGTCTATGGATATATCATCCCACTTCCACTTTGACACCTCAATGGGTTGAGCCAAACCTACTAGAACTTGGTTCTCAACCTTCACTTGCTGACAAGGCATTGAGTGAAAAACTCTACAAATCCTTTATTTATTCCTGGCCACTAGAACTAACATTGAAGGTCCTAGTAAATCTTCACCATGCCTAGATGTACCACCAAAGTGGATATATGAATCTTCCTCAGAACCTCATCCCACGACTCCACTGGTACAACTATGCATCCTATAAAAAGAACAACGTGCTCCCCACCTTTCAAATATCCATTAGTAGCATATCCTATGGATATCTGAGCATGTAGAGTCTCATAGTCTATATCCTTAAGTTGTGCCTCCCTGACTCTATGTAAGAGTGTAGGGGTAACAACCATCAACTGGAGGTAAGCTCCCCCATGTCCATCCACAAAGGATATTTTCAACGAGGCCAAATACTCTAATGCATCATCAAGTAAATGCAAACTCGATATCCTACTAAGAGAATATTCCACCATGTACCCCTTCTCAAGAGTATAGATGATCTAAAATTCATAATCCTAGAGGAACTCTAGCCACTGCCTCTGTCTCAAGTTCAGATCCTTCTGTGAGAATATATACTTGAGACTTTTTTTATTATAGTAGATGATAAATCGCTCACCCATCAGGTAGTGTCGCCACATATTCAATGTGAATACTACCAATTCCAACTCAATATCATGAGTCGCATAGTTTTTCTTATGTGGTCTCAACTGGCATCAACCATAGGCAATCATTTCCTACCTCTACATCAAAACACAACCAAGTATGGTCCCTGATGCATCACAGAACACTACGTACTTGATTCCCTCCGCCGGAAATCTCAAGATCAAGGTGCTCGTCAAACTCTACCTCAACTATTGAAAATACTGTTGTCACTTCTCCATCCACATGAAATGCTTCCCCTTTTGGGTCAAAGTTGTCATTGATGATGATATCCTGGAGAAATCAGGGATGAATCTCATATAATATCCTATCAGCCTAAGGGAGCTCTGCACCTCCATCACGTTCCTAGGTGGCTCCCATGCTAGCACTACCTCCACCTTGGACGAGTCCACTACCACTCCATCTGATGAGATAACCTTTTCCAAAAAGTTTACCACCTAAATCTAGAACTGGAACTTCGAGAGCTTACCATAAAGTCGGTGCTCTCAAAGTACATCTAGAACTATCCATAAGTGTCTTGTTTGCTCATCCTCAGATGCCGTGTACACAAGGATATCATTGATGAATACCACTATAAACTAGTCTAAGTATGGATGGAAGATATGATTCATGAGTTCCATGAATACTAATGGGGCGTTCGTCACACCAAAAGGTGTCACCAAGTAATCATAATGACTGTAGAATAATCTAAAAGTCATCTTCAGTATATCCTCATTCCGTACTTGCAGCTAGTGATAGCCCAATCTGAGGCCAACCTTTGAGAACCACTGTTCCCCTTTCAACTGATCAAAGAGGTCATCGATCCTTGGAAGTGAATAATTGTTCTTCACTGTCATCTGGTTCAAGCATCGTTAATCCACACACAACCTCATACTATCATCTTCCTTTTTGGAAAACAAAACTGGGGATTCCCAGAGTGAAACACTCGGTCTCACGAACCCCTTTCTCTGCAAATCCTCCAATTAAACTCTCAGCTCATGAAGCTCTACAGGAGCCATCTGATATGTCAGTGAGGATATTGGTGTCTTCATGGGGTGAAAATCGATGCAGAAGTTTATCTCCCGATGAAGAGGTAATCTTGAAAAATCTTCAGGGAAGACATCCTCATACTCCACCACTGTTTCTAGAAACTAGAATCTCATGAAATATGCTGCCCTGAGGGTCATTATAGCCAAGTGATGAGTGATCGGCTGAACCCTCCAATGCATGAGTCTATCCTATACTACATGTGTTTCCTTTTCACTGACAAAGGAAAACCTCATTCCATAATTGCAGACACACTACAACCTTCGCCTAAAATAGTCAATCTGGTCATAGACTGAAGATAACCAATCCATACTAAAAACGATGTCGTAAGGCCTCAATGCTTCCATCAAGAGATTCCAATTGAAACTCTAAAATCCAAGGGTAAGGTCACACTATCAGCAAGGATGTGTGATCATCGAGTATCCTCTAGTAGGTGTCTCTAAGTGTAAGGGTTGATTCAACGGTTCTATCGAAATCTCAAGGTCTTGTACAAGATACATGGTGAGAAAGGAATGACTAGAACTTGTGTCTATTAGAATGATAGCTAGAGTATAAAAGACATAGATCATACCTTGAATCATCCATGGAGCTCCTTGGTCATAAGCCTAGACTAAATACAGTTGTCCCCACCCCTATCCTCCTACTCCCTGAGCTTGGAACTGACCTTCTGGGGGTAGTGGTGGTAACAAATCGAAGCATTGACCACCTACCACTACTCTCCCAGCTCCTCTGCCACATCCTCCACCCTAAAAATCTGCCTGATTCTGCATCTACCTCTACCTCGGTGTTCCATCCACTATCTCCCTATCAGCAGCATAGTGCATTGGATAGTCTTGAGAAATATGTCTCATGTCTTCACACGAGTAGCACCGCCTCTCCCTAGGCTGACTAGATCCACCCTGTGAACCCTGAATTGTAGATCCTCTATCTTAGTAACTCCTCCTGAAACGTTTCCCACGTATGGGTCCCTAGGATTGATGTTGGATCCTTGTTGTCGAGGTCTCTGCACCTACCTATCCACTTCTTACTAACGTCGGCTATCTGTACTCATCCAAGAAGCTCTCAACCACCAAAGCTCACTCAAGCACCCCCAGCATAAGTAGGAATACTCAGAGGGATAATACTGGATCATATGTCTCAGTGCAGACCTCGCTCAAAGGTCCAAGCCCTGAAGCACTGATCCTGGACCATATCCATAGAGTACTTGGAAATTTTGGTGAACCTCAATGAATAATTAACCACTATTATACTACCCTTATAGAGCTTAAGAAACTTTTTTATGTATAAAAATCTCAGTGTAACTAGTGAAAACTCCTCTCTGAAGAGGTGCTCGAACTCTGTCCATGAGAGAGTTGCCTTGTCATGATTCTAGATATCAAAACTCCACCATCACCCTATTTATCCCTACAGAAGGCTCGCCGCTAGGATCACCATCTGATCGAATGGTAACCATACTAGACAGAAAACTCAGGTCACCACCTCAAGCCAGTCCTTAGCCTCCTGAGGGTCGATCTCACCTCAGAACCTAAGGGGTCTCTATCTCTGAATCTCATGAAGTGCACTCATATTGCACTACTTGTCTGCTGGTACTGAAGGTACCACAGGTATCTTCACATGTGGCGGTATAGCTGGTGTACCACTTGGAGGTAACATCTGGGAAACTGGTCCATATACTGAATCCTTGTTACTAAGGGGTTCATCCTCATGATCAAGCTGTTGGATCCTAGCTAGTATGCATCGCGGAGGTATCCTGTAGGAAAACAAGATATACCACGGTCAATGAGTATACCTGGATAGTTGACTCAAGAAGGACATGTAAACCACAAACCATTCCTATATGATGCATGTACCATTGTTTTCCATGCAACAAGTGTTCTCATGTACCGATTAAAAAATTGGGTTATCAGATTCCTGGTGTATGGATACATCGGCCGCCGCACCAACACTGGAATCTATGGCCTGAAATTCGAAATTGAAACACTTAACACTGTTTCCCCTAACCAATATCATAGACTCTTGATCCTAAAGTAAAACTGACCTAGCTCTGATACCACTCTGTCACAACTCACCCCAATGGGACCCATGTCACAACTCTCCAAGCTCGACTCTAATAGGCGAGGGGATGGTGACTAGCACTAAGTAGACATATCACTAATGTGAGACGCATTTCCTAAGTACCTGTACACACACACACATCTCCAAGCCCAAAATACTAAAATATAAAAACCACTAAGAAATTAAATCCATGCATACCATTATTTCAACCAACAGAGTACAATAGAAGTAAAGCATGTAAAGTAAACTAGGCCAGAATACAAGCCCACCAAAAGAGTTTGTAAACTACAAAGCCCAACCTATAAACAAATAGGTATTGGGACTACTACTTGAATTTGTAGGAACACCTCAGCCTATCTAAACTCACAAAGATCCGTATAGTCCCGGTCCACTATGGAATCTGTCAAAAGGTTGTTCATTTGCACAAGACACGACAAATGTGGGCAATACTCACATAGGGGTGAGTATAACAACACTCAGTAGGACACCCCAAAACCAAAAATCAATACACAAAAGAAAGATACAGCCAAAAATACACAAGAATATGTCTATAACATATAATAAGGATATCCAAATATACTCAAACCAAGACACGTAGTCTAGAGGTAAGTCACAACTATTGCATACCACCACTAGGGATCCATCTCAAAGATTCCATGAAGCACTTATCTGGGAGAACACACTCCTGAGTTCGATAACACCGATGACATCCACCTGAGAAGTATTGTTCATCGGAAACCGTCATGAGAGAGATACATTGATAGATCTTAAGCGAGATACAATACATCGTATGAGGATCATAGCTAGGTCCATGGGGTGATACCAATAACTCCATCTGGAACAACCTTCTAAGTAGAGGATCGACTCCTAAAAAATTTGGTTACATATATACCCAAAATTTTTACCTAGGGAATGAATAATGAATAGAGGATCCCTCACCGAGCCTCACGGGGGATTCCAACAACTCTATCCAAGAATTCATGTTGAAGGGATCATACTCCAGTGTGTAGGAAACGATACACACCAACCTTCAGGGAAATGATCAAGGGCATGAACCCTAACGAAACTTGTCCAAGATACCATGGACAAGAAATCTAATCCAAGTAGAAAGGGGTACATGGAGTGTATTAGTGTCACATGTCATGTCCCTTGACCCCAGGTACTTCCCATGTACAACGGCCCATGTCAGGAAAACATGTCGTGTAGAAAAGGGTATACACGGTGTGTAGAAAGGCTTACACACCGTGTATGTCCATCTGGGGTCTACCTATGTGCCCCGGCCGTGTGCTGGTATACGGTGTCAACCCATGTCCGCCTGCCCGTGTACCGGTACACGGGGTAGCCCATGTAACCAGTCTGGGTCTAGTCATGTGGTGGAGTACATGCTGTGTACCCCACCCCATATCTGTGTATACTATGAGATACATTTAGAGTCTTGAGGAAGGTCCCACATGTTATGTGACATGTGTCACATGCCTAGTGTCACTTCTCTACTACCTGAAACCCTAGTCGCCGCTCAGCGGGGCTCACATGCCATTTATTCCGAAATACACACCGTGTTCATCAGGAATTTCCAAAATCCTTGGTCTATACGCAGGTAGTCTTCCTCATTTATTCAACTGCTCCTCATTGGGAAACTCCAGATTTGAAGTCGTTCGGTTATGAAATCACCGATTCGGTAAGTTTCAAGCCTCCAATCTTCTCAGAAATTTGATTTCAATCACCCTCATAAAGAACGCTTGAAGAATGATATCTTCTGAAATACTATGATTCATCTGTCACCATCATCCTCACACCTTTTCTAGGTCATCCCGATGCCATATCTACAATCTTGGATCATTGCGCTGCAAATTAAAGGCACAACAATCATCCGTTCATATCTTGTGAAGAATTAAGAACGCGCAGGGAAAATTAGGTGGAAGAAATCACATAGAACAAACCTAAGGAAAGAACATCATCCATTATTCATTATAGTCTTGATCCATTCCCATTAGAATTATCATCAATCTAAATCAAAACAATACTCATAATCATGCCCAAATCAAACCCGAAATCAACCCATCCTGCAAGAACGATCGAATTGTGGATCAACCTATTTGTGGGTTAATTCGCATTCATAATTAAATCTAAAAATGGGAAAAAGAATTAAAATTACACACCCTACCTCGATTTTGGACCGATCTTTGATGAAGAATGGTTTTTTTGTCAACATAAATGAGATCCTCCAACTCCAATGGCGCAACCATCCACAATCTTCTTGATCTGTTGTTGTCGTTTGTCGAGAGGTTTCTCCAAGGTTCTCCTATCCAACATTTCCAAATAATTATAGGATTATGAGGATAACCCTATATTTTTTTCATAACATCCTACTTAAAGATTTTTGGTCACTGCATCAATGAAATGGATAAATAAAATAAATTGTTAATTTATTTTATTCTTTAAACATCCAAAACTAACTTTCACATCTATCCCACGCTGGTTGATGTTAGGTCTCGCCTAAGGTAAATTCGCTACTCTAAACGCAATAGTGCCCTCAGATTTTTTATCCGAGCACCCATTTAGAAGTTATTACACTTTTTTAGGAAAACTGCTCGCACACACTATTTAATATATTTAATATATTTCAAACATTTATTCTGGGTGCACCGAGCCTCGAAATCTCACGCAGTCTCAATTCCTGGTCTAGAATTAATTCCATATAATATTTAAAAATAATGCATGGAAAAATATGGGACATTATATATGTTATGTATTGGGGGTCTTGTGTGGTAGGAGGGGGTATGAGGTTTATTTATTTCATATTCATGATACCCTACTACCTTGGGGTGTGATGTGGTTGTGATGTGAATGCTGACTAATTACAACATGAGATGTTGGGCCCTATGGTAGGATGGGGTAGGTAGGGATGCATCCTAAACCACATCAGAAGTAGATGCGGTAGTGGCATGAGAGGTGTGCGTGATGAAATTTTTTCCATTATGGGAATCTAGGACCTACATAAGGCTGGGGTAGATAGAGATATATCCCAAACCACATTAGATATGGCTTCATATGTGGTGATGAGATGTCATGTAATGGATGAGAGCATAGGATGTTTGACATTAGGGTGTGAGAGTGGAAACTCAATGGACGAAGTTGATATAGGGAATCTTTATTGATGTTATCCAACTATTATTTTACTATATGCTTGCACTATTTGGTTAGAGATCCCCATCCCAATCTATTATGGAGGGTTAACATTTATAGTCTTCTCACATTAAATTTTCATCTCTGATTTTGATGTTTAGGTATGATCATAATTCATTAAAGATATTCTCCATTATAATCAACTCTTTTTACCTCTATGGTATGGATAAAACTTCAATCATGAATAAGAAATCATTTTTCAAACATCTTTTCATAGAGATAGGTTTCATATAGACATTTATTAGGATGGTTATAGTTGTAGTTATAATATATTTATCCTTATTTGAGGGACATTATATTCTTAACAAGGTAAATATTTATCTTTGGAAGAATTAATACTTCATCTCCCTAAGCTCCCTCACCCGTATTAGAATCCTTATATTCTCTAATCAATTTTGAATGCATTTGGACTTTTTCTATATGCCAAAAAATCCACTCTATAGATATAGCACAATATAGTGGACATAATCTATATGGATCATGATTTGGACTCACCTTTAATGCTCAATGTCGTTGAGGCATGTCCTTATTCCCTCTTGGATCCAAATTATCTTATTAAACTGTAATTATCCTATTCTTAGGATATGTTTCCCTTGATTTATCCAAATTTAATTTGATACTTATCTTTTTTATTGTAGTAATCTAATTTCTATATTTAAATATAGAATTATACTAACCAGGTTCATTAATCCTCACCCTCTTGTGTGTCTCCTCCATTATATTTGGATTCTCCCCATTATTAGATTTTGCAGTCAGTCAAATCACCCATCACGTTAGACATCATGAATCTATTACAAACAATCACCCTTAACACTACTAGAAATCATGCTTTTCCCAACGCTTGTATACCAACGGTTCAAAAGAAACGTTGGTATAGGTGATCTTTACCAACGGTTTTCATAAACCGTTGGTAAAGATCTGTAAAAATTGAGTTTTCCCAACGGTTTAATGAAACCGTTGGGAAAAATGGGAAAAAAAGTTTTACCAACGGGTTAGTGAAATCGTTGGGAAAGATGAAGACTCCTATACCAACGGTTCTATAGAACCATTGGTATATATGGTATTAAGATTTTCTTCCCAATGGTTTTTTGAAACCATTGGGATAAATTAACTTTCCCAACAGTTTTTTAAAACCGTTGGGAAAGAAAATCCCCAAATATCCTGCAAATCTAGACAACTCGAAAATTTTTCCCTAACCGAGAGTTGGACGCACCCTCTCGAAATTTTTTCCCTAAACCTCACCTGTTTGGAAGGTTTGCCTCTAAATCTTGATGCAAACGCTACTTCCCAACACAACAGGTCTGGTTTCCAATGATTTTTTCTTCCCGTTTAAATCGGTATGTGTGAGTTCATTTATTTTAGTTTGTTCTTCTCTTTTAAATCAGTAGGTGTGTGTTAATTTATTTTAGATTTTGTCATTCTATTTTGGTGCAATATAGTGTGTATTATGATCCCCTTACGAAAATAAGGCATATATAATTTTTTGTTACGGTTCAAACCCTACTTCCTAACCTGCTCTAGAGGGTGCTAACTCTAATTTCCAATGGGACATCTATATTTGATTCAAGTAATTTTTGTTCTTCCATTCTAAATTCTTATGTGTGCCTTCATTTATTTTATATTTTTTCGTTCCATTTTTCTAAAATGTATTGTTTATTATTATTCCCTTATGAACACAATCAATATATCATTTTAGGTTGTGGTTTTTTTGTGATTTGTCTGTATCGAATAATTTTGGTTGATATTAAAGAGGTCAATATGATCCTGAGTTATTTTATCCTTGGTTTATTTTAAATTTAAGGTCTATTGACTTGATTTCATTGGTTAGCCAAAAATAAATTTAGGGCTATCCAGGTGGGGTGGGGGGGGGAAGGGTTTTCCAAGTGGGGTGTGGGGGGTAGGGGTGTCCAGGTGGGGTGGGGGGGCTGGGTTTTCCAAGTGGGGTGGGGGTAGGGTTGTCCAAGTGTGGTGGGGGATACTGGGTTGTCCAAGTGGGGTGGGGGTAGGGTTGTCCAAGTGGGGTGGGTGGGTGGGGGGGCTGGGTTGTCCGAGTGGGGTGGGGGTAGGGTTGTCCAAGTGTGGTGGGGGGTAGGGTTGTCCAAGTGGGGTGGGGGTAGGGCTGTCCAAGTGGGGTGGGGGGTTGGGATGTCCAAGTGAGGTGGGGGTGGGAGGGTATGGGTTGTTTATTGGTTTTAGTTTTAGTGGTGGTCAAGACGATGTCTAGCCTGATGATGATGATGGTGAGGAGTCTGATGCAGAAGAGGAGGGAGAGGAGGAGGGTGAGGTGGATGGCGAGGATGAGGAGGAGGGTGAGGTGGATGGCAAGGATGAGGAGGAGGGTGAGGAGGAGGGTGTTGAGGAGGGTGAGGATGAGGAAGAGGGTGATGGTGATGGTTTTGTGGGACAAGTTGATCCGTTACATTTTTTACTAATATTACTGAGATTTGATGTTTAATATATTCTAGTTGTTGGTTTTATCTAGACCCGTAGTATAGTATTAGAGTTTAGTTATTTTTATATATTTTTTGTCTTCATGGATGTCGATACTTTAGTAAAATGATCCTTGGGTCATTTGTGACATGTACGAGTCAACCCAGCCTCAATCCGAGGTGCGGAGTGGCCGACACCACTCGAAGTGTCTCTCTATTGTTTAAAATGGACTTCATTTTAATTGAAAACAACAACTGACATATAGAAAACCGACCAAACGCATTCATATTCTATTTAAACTTTAGGAAAACGTTCCATGAGTCATTTTTTACGTGTATAAGTCAACCCCACCTCAATCCGAGTCCATGTGTGGCTGGCACCACTCAAAGTGTCTCAGGTTTATTTGAAATAGACAACATTTTAAATGAAAACAACAACTGACATACAGAAAACTAACTAAATGCATTCGGATTTAGTTGAAACTTTAGGAAAACGATCCATGGGTAATATTTGATGTGTACGTGTCAACCCAGCCTCAATATGAGGCACGGAGTGGCCATAACCACTCGAAGTGTCTCTCTATAGATTAAAATGGACTTCATTTTAATTGAAAACAACAACTGACATACAGTAAACTGACCAAACGGATTCAGATTCTATTGAAACTTTAGGAAAACGATCCATGGGTCATATGTGACGTGTAAAAGTCAATCGCACCTCAATTTGAGTCACTGTGTGGCCGGGATCACTCTAAGTTTCTCTCTTTTGTTTAAAATGGACAACATTTTAAGTACATACGGAAAACCGACCAAACGGATTCTGATTGTGTTGATACTTTATCACAATGATTTATGGGTCATATATGACGTGCACGAGTCAACTCCACCTCAATCTGAGGTACGTTGTGGCCAGCACCACTCAAAGTGTCTCTCTTTAGTTTAAAATGGACTTCATTTTAAGTGAAAAAAACAACTGACATACGGAAAACCAAACAAATGCATTTTTATTATGTTGAACCTTTAGTAAAATGATCCATGAATCATTTATGACGTGTAAGAGTCAACCTATCCTCAATCAAAGGCACAGTGTGGCCAGAACCACTCAAATTGTCTCTCTTTCGTTTAAAATATACTTCATTTTAAGTGAAAACAATAAATGACATACGGAAAACCAACCAAATTCATTCGGACTTTGTTGAGACTTTAGAAAAACGATCCATGGGTCATATGTAATGTGTACGAGTCAACCTCGCCTCAATCCGAGGCTTGGTGTGACCACAACCAATCGAAGTGTCTCACATTTATTTGAAATGGACAACATTTTAATTGAAAACAAATACTAGCATACGAAAAACCGACCAAATGCATTCAGAATGTATTGAAAGTTTAGAACAATGATCAATGGGTCATATGTGACGTGTACGAGTCAACCCTGCCTTAATATGATCCATGGTGTGACCGGAACCACTCAAAGTGTCTCATTTTTTTGAAATAAACAACATTTTAAGTGAAAACAATAACTGACATACGGAAAACCGACCAAACGCATTCTGAATGTGTTGATGCATTAGGAAAACGATACATGGGTTATATATGACATGCAAGAGTCAACCCTGCCTCAATCTGAGGGGCAGTGTGGCCGACACCACTCAAAGTGTCTCTCTTTAGTTTAAAATGGACTTCATTTTAAGTGAAAATAACAACTGACATATGGAAAACCAACCAAATGCATTTGGATTCTATTGAACCTTTAGTAAAATGGTCTATGGGTCATTTGTGATGTGTATGAGTCAACATTTCCTCAATATAAGGCATGGTGTGGCCAAAACCACTCAAATTGTCTCTCTTTCATTTAAAATAGACTTTATTTTAAGTGAAAACAAAAAATGACATATGAAAAAACGACCAAATGCATTCGGATTCTATTTAAACTTTAGGAAAATGATCCATGGATCATATGTGATGTATAAGAGTCAACCCATCCTCAATCTGAGGCTTGGTGTGGCCGCCACCAATCGAAGTGTCTCTTTATAGTTTAAAATGGACTTCATTTTAATTGAAAACAACAACTAACATACGGAAAACTGACCAAATGCATTCATATTTTGTTGAAACTTTAGGAAAACGTTCCATGAGTCATTTGTGACGTTTACGAGTCAACCCCTCCTCAATCCAAGGCCAGGTGTGGTCGGAACCACTCAAAGTGTCTCAGGTTTATTTGAAATAGACAACATTTTAAATGAAAACAGCAACTAACATACATAAAACTGACTAAACACATTTGGATTTAGTTGAAACTTTAGGAAAACAATCCATGGGTCATATGTGACGTGTATGTGTGAACCTAGCCTCAATCTGAGGCACGGAGTGGCTGACACCACTCAAAGTATCTCTCTGTAGTTTAAAATGGACTTCATTTTAATTGAAAACAACAACTGACATACGGTAATCTAGACAAATGCATTCGTATTCTGTTGAAACATTAGGAAAATGATCCATGGGTCATATGTGACTTTTTCGAGTCAACCGTGAATCAATCCGAGTTTCAGTGTGGTCGGGATCACTCTAAGTGTCTCTCTTTTGTTTAAAATGGACATCATTTAAAGTACATACGGAAAATCGACCGAACGGATTCTGATTGTGTTGATACTTTATCAAAACGATCCATGGGTCATATATGACGTGAAAGAGTCAACCTCGCCTCAATATAAGGCACGATGTGGCCGGCACCACTCAAAGTTTCTCTCTTTAGTTTCAAATGGACTTCATTTTAAGTGAAAACAACAACTAACATACGGAAAACTGACCAAATGCATTCGGATTCTGTTGAACCTTTATTACAATTATCCATGGGTCATTTTTGACGTGTAAAAGTCAACCTTTCCTCAAGATGAGGAACAGTGTGTCCGAAACCACTCAAATTTTCTCTCTTTCGTTTAAAATAGACTTCATTTTAAGTGAAAATAATAAATGACATCTGGAAAACCAACCAAATGCATTCAGATTCCATTTAAACTTTAGGAAAACAATCCATGGGTCATATGTGACGTGTACAAGTCAACCCCTCCTCAATTTGAGGCCTGGTGTGGGTGACACCACTCAAAGTGTCTCACATTTATTTTAAATGGACAACATTTTAATTGAAAACAACTAATGGCATACGGAAAACTAACCAAATGAATTAGGAATGTGTTTAAAGTTTATAAAAACGATCAATGGGTCATATGTGATGTGTACGAGTCAACCCTTCCTTAATCCGAGCCATGGTGTGACCGGATCCACTCAAAGTGTCTCATTTTTTTGAAATAAACAACATTTTAAGTGAAAACAACAACTGACATACGGAAAATTGACCAAACACATTCTGAATGTGTTGATGCTTTAGGAAAACGATACATGGGTCATATATGATGCGTACGAGTCAACCCCACATCAATCCGAGGCGCGGTGTGGCTGGCACCACTCAAAGTGTCTCTCTTTAGTTTAAAATGGACTTCATTTTAAGTGAAAACAACAACTGACATACGGAAAACAAACCAAACGCATTCGGATTATGTTTAACCTTTAGGAAAATGATCCATGGTTCATTTTTACGTGTACGAGTCAACCTCGTCTCAATTCGAGGTACGGTGTTTCCGTAACCACTCAAATTGTCTCTCTTTCGTTTAAAATAAACTTCATTTTAAGTGAAAACAATAAATGACGTACGAAAACTGACCAAATGCATTCGGATTCCATTTAAACTTTAGGAAAACGATCCATGGTTCATATGTGACATGTAAGAGTCAACCCCTCCTTAATCCGAGGCCTGGTTTGGTCGGAACCAATTGAAGTGTCTCTCTATAGTTTAAAATGGACTTCAGTTTAATTGAAAACAACAACTGACATACGAAAAACCAACCAAACGCATTCAGATTCTATTGAAACTTTAGAAAAACGTTCCATGAGTAATTTTTTACGTGTATGAGTCAACTTCCCCTCAATCCGAGTCCAAGTGTGGCCAGAACCACTCAAAGTGTCTCAGGTTTATTTGAAATAGACAACATTTTAAATGAAAACAACAACTGACATACGAAAAACTAACTAAATGCATTTGGATTCAGTTGAAACTTTAGGAAAACGATCCATGGGTCATATGTGACGTTTACGTGTCAACCTAGCCTCAATCTGAGGCGCGGAGTGGCCGACACCACTCGAAGTGTCTCTCTATAGTTTAAAATGGACTTCATTTTAATTTAAAACAACAACTGACATACGGTAATCTGACCAAATGCATTCGGATTCTGTTTAAACTTTAGGAAAATGATCCATGGGTCATATGTGATGTGTTAGAGTCAACCGAGCCTCAATCCAAGTCATAGTGTGGCCGAGATCACTCTAAATGTCTCTCTTTTGTTTAAAATGGACAACATTTTAAGTACATACAGAAAACTGACCAAACGTATTCTGATTGAATTGATACTTTTTCACAACAATCCATGGGTAATATATGACCTGTACGAGTCAAACCCTCCTCTATATGAGGTGCGGTGTGGCCGGCACCACTCAAAGTGTCTCTCTTTAGTTTAAAATGGACTTTATTTTAAGTGAAAACAACAACTGACATACAGAAAACCGACCAAACGTATTCAGATTCTATTTAACCTTTAGTACAACGATCAATGGGTCATTTTTGACATGTACGAGTTAACCTATCCTCAATCCGAGTCCAGGTGTGGCCGGAACTACTCAAAGTGTCTCGGGTTTATTTAAAATAGACAACATTTTAAATGAAAACAACAACTGACATACAGAAAACCAACTAAATGCATTCGTATTCAGTTGAAACTTTAGTAAAATGATCCATGGGTCATATGTGCTGTGTACATGTCAACCCAGCCTCAATCTGAGGTGCAGAGTGTCCTACACCACTCAAAGTTTCTCTCTATAGTTTAAAATGCACTTCATTTTAATTGAAAACAAAACTGACATACAGTAATCTGACCAAACACATTCAGATTCTATTGAAACTTTAGGAAGATAATCCATGGGTCATATGTGATTTTTTTGAGTCAACTGAACCTCAATCTGAGTCACAGTGTGGCCAAGATCACTCTAAGTGTCTCTCTTTTGTTTAAAATGGACAAAATTTTAAGTACATTTGGAAAACCGACCAAACGGATTTTGATTGTGTTGATACTTTAACACAATGATCCATGGGTCATATATGACGTGCACGAGTCAACCTCTCCTCAATCCAAGGTGCGGTGTGGCCGGAACCACTCAAAGTGTCTCTCTTTAGTTTAAAATGGACTTCATTTTAAGTGAAAACAACAACTGACATACGAAAAACTGACCAAACGCATTCGGATTCTATTGAACCTTTAGTACAACAATCCATGGGTCATTTTTGATGTGTACGAGTCAACCTAGTCTCAATCTGAGGCACTATGTGGCCGAAACTACTCAAATTGTCTCTCTTTCATTTAAAATAGACTTCATTTTAAGTGAAAACAATAAATGACATACGGAAACCTGACCAAATGCATTCAGATTCCGTTGAAACTTTAGGAAAACGATTCATGGGTCATATTTGATGTGTACGCATCAATCTCGCCTCAATATGAGGCCTGGTGTGGCCGGAACCACTCAAAGTGTCTCACATTTATTTGAAATGGACAATTTTTTAATTGAAAACAACTACTGGCATATGGAAAATTGACCAAACGCATTCAGAATGTGTTGAAAGTTTAGAAAAACGATCAATGGGTCATATGTGACGTGTATTAGTCAACCCTTCCTTAATACGATACATGGTGTGACAGAAACCACTCAAAGTGTTTCATTTTTTTTGAAATAAAGAACATTTTAAGTGAAAAAAACTACTGACATATGGAAAACTGACCAAATGCATTCTGAATGTGTTTAAGCTTTAGGAAAATGATACATGGGTCATATGTGAAGTGTACAAGTCAAGCCCACATCAATCCAAGGTGCAGTGTGGTCAGAACCACTCAAAGTGTCTCTCTTTTGTTTAAAATAGACATCATTTTGAGTGAAAAAAACAAATGATATACGTAAAACCAACCAAACGCATTCAGATTCCATTTAAACTTTAGGAAAACGATGCATAGGTCATATTTCATGTTTAGGAGTCAACCCCGCCTAAATCTGAGGCACAGTGTGGTCATCACAACTCGAAGTGTCTCAGTTTTATTTGAAATGGACAACATTTTAAGTGAAAAGTACAACTGGCATACGGAAAACCGACCAAACGCTTTTAGAATATGTTGATACTTCAGGACAATGATCCATATGTCATATTTGACATGTAAGAGTCAACCCCACCTCAATCTGAGACACGTTGTGGCCGGTATCACTCCAAGTGTATGTATAATGTTTAAAATGGACATCATTTTTAGTAAAAACCACTTGTATGTATTCTTAATTGTGTATAAAACATATAATTACTTATTCAGTTTTTTATTTATTTTATTGATAATTGAGAATTAAATTATTTATGTATTCAATTATGAATTGAATTCCAGATTTGACATATAATTTTCATCTAAGTTTTAAATTGAATTCTAAATCAATTATGTATGTTTATAATTACGTTATAAATTATGATTTAATTCTGGATGTGTATAGTTCTAGGGTGAAATGTTAAATGTGTATGCATTATATGTTGAATAATTTGAAATGATAGGGAATAGATAATTATAGCACAATTGACAGGAATGGGATTGCAGACCTGTTCAAATTGCAGGCTGCTGTGCAATTTGCACAGCATAGCCTATGCCAACGATTTCAAACTGTTGGCATACATTTTGTAGGATCTTTTTACCAATGGTTCTATGAGAACCATTGGTAAAAGCCCTTTCCCAATGGTTTTTTAAACCATTGGAAAAGGTTCCTAAAAGAGGTTTTTGCCAACGGTTTGGTTGAACCGTTGGCAAAACTTATACCAACGGTTCAACCAAACCATTGGGATAGGTTACTATAACTAACCTATCCCAACAGTTCTATGTAAACCGTTGGGAAAACTTTTTACCAAATGCTTACTTCCCTAAGGTTGGCAGAACCATTGGTGTAAGATATACCAACAGTTCTGCAGCCTATCCCAATGATTCTGAACCGTTGGGAAATATACTATTTTCAGTAGTGTAACTCCTCAATAAATGAAATAAGAAGAATATAACTAAATCTTTTTCCCATAATCTATGATGTATGATCACTCGATCAATGCATAATTACAAAATAAATGTTGATACCCAACATAATTATGTTTCAAGCACCCATGAATCCACTATGTCATCTTGATGACCTCTACATTGATATGGAATTATAAGGGGATTTGATCCCCATTAAAGATTAAACGCCAGTTAAATTTAATTAGGAGTAATGTAATTTAGCAACATAAATTTATGTATCCCATTAATTAATAATGACTATTTGGTGTTTTTCTAAAAATCATCATATAGCTAATAGCTTACACTCTTATCTATAGATCTAACTGACATTGTACTTTCAATTTCCAAAATATGTATATATATTTATATCACTTAGTGATTATTATTTTGTTCAACAATAATTTTTTAATGTCCTTGGAATATAATTCACATTAATAGGTTTTAATAGTTTCCCTATATAATTAGAACATAGATATTCCATAAATATATTCTTAAATCAATATATCATATAGTCTAGATACATCTATCTTACATGACATAGATTATGGTTGACTATCAGGTGATGGAGTCTCATATGAAATTGATACATCTTCTTATAAAGAATTTATGGATTCTAATCATCTAAAAATAGTATGTTGATGAGGTAAAAGAGTTCATCAAGTTTTCAAAATATCATGCATATGAACCTTCTCAAATCTTTTGTCTGTGTTTACATTTTTGTTATTCAATACAAATTAGTCCAAAGGAGTTGTAAGAACACTTGATTTATTACAAAATATATCAAAGTTATAAATGTTCAAATAAACATGAGGAAAAAGATAATTTATCTAGTATTTGGGATAACACAATGTTTTATGGATCATTGACACATGCTTGTCACGGAGCGTGGACAAAAACAATTATATTTTTTTCCTAGTGTAGCACAGTGGCTGACCAGGGTTATCTCTCTTGAGGAGCCTTCTCAATATAGTTCACATACTTCTTATATATCACCTAGACTATCTATTTTTAGTGTTTTTATTATATAATTAAAATAATGACAATATTTTTTGGTTTTTTGATTTAAAAATATAAACAATCATGCATGCAAGCAGAATGAGTTAATAAGAAAGAACTTGGTTTTGGGGTTCAGTCTTGGATTCAATCATTATTTTCCTTTATGTGTTTGATTTTAGTTTGATAATTCAAACATGAAATCTCATATCTGAATCACTATTCTTTTATAGAATATAAATAGTTTGAGTTTCATGTCATTGGGGGTCGTCACCCAATCGGGGACATTCGCCTCACCAATGCATGATACTCAAATATACCACAAACAATAAAACAAACATTAAAGAAAATTAATGAATATATTGACCTCCCCCCCAACCAAGTCTTAGGGTTATGCTCTCATTTCCAAGAGTAAGATATTACTTGGTGGAGTGGTGGAAGGGGAGAGAGAGAGAGATGGAAAGAAATGAATAAAAGTGGATGAAGAACACAAATGCATGGATTAAAAATAAAATATGAATTACAATTTAAATTGAAACTAAAAGAAAACTAAAAATAAAAAGAAAAAAGAAAAAATTAGAGGGGAATAGAGGAGCATAAATGGCCCATGCCCTGGTGGGATCCCTTCATGGATGTGGGTGTCGAGCTGGTGATTTGAGAAGGAGGTGAGGGCCTCCTTTTATAGGTAGAATTATGTCCTCCAAAATATTGAACGTTGTTGGCCCATTAAATGTCAGATTCACTAATATACATCTTCTAAAAAGTTGTTCATAAATGTGTTTTACGTTCACCCTGAAAATATCAGCTCATTTGGACACTAGATGAATGAGTTATGAATTTTACTTTGGCAGTTTCTTTTTATAGACGCAGGTTTCATGAATCTTCCTTCAAAATATAACATCTAATGGAAGCTTTAATAACTTCAAAACTTCCCCAAATTTTATTTATATCTGTAACTATGTGTCCTAGTGCTATCCCAGGTGGAATAACTCTAATTTAAGGTGTGTAGGATGAGATGTGGTTCCGTTACAGTGGTGGGGTCTACACTGTCCTCCTAGAAAAGTTTCCAAATTCAATGAATTTTTAGGACTAATAGATATTTTAATCATCTCTAGGTATTTAAGAGAAAGTTGGAGGAAATAAAATCAGGATTCTAAAAAATAATAATCACTAAATTTGGAATTATAATTTTTATTAAATGACAAAAATACCCTTGTGGTAAAAATCTGTCCAAAATCCAAAATTATGCACTTTTCACAATTTTTCTTATTTTCAATCTAAAATTCAAATTACCCATTATTTTAATAAAACATGTAAATATATGGGGTTTATAATTGAAAAAAAGTAAAAAATACTCATTATTTGATAAAAAAATATGCACATAAATTTTCTCTGTCAATCATCTAATATGATTACAAGTGCAGAAAATGAAGAAGATTGTATTGAGGATATGATTACATGTGTGAATGATGATGAAGATCGTATTGAGTAAATGACAAGGATAGTTGGAGATGAACTTCATGATTGACTAAAATTGTTTGAGAAGTTAAAGAGTTGTGTAGATATGTCATTGTATGCTAGCTGCACTAAATATACAGTATTGTCAACCATACTGAAGCTATATAATTTGAAAATAGGAAATAGATGGAGTGACTCTAGTTTTACAGAACTAATTACTCTCTTGAATGACATTCTCCTATAAGATAATGATATCTCGAGCTGAACATAAGACATCAAACGAATGCTATGCTCGATGGGTATGATATCTGAAAGAATACACACCTACCCAAATGATTGTATACTATTTTTTCAAGGACCAAAAATCACTTATAGAATGCCCAAAGTGTGTCCCTTCTTGATATAAGAAAGATGAATCTGGTCCTATGAAAGTTGTATGGTACTTTCCAATCATTCCAAGGTTTAGGTGCCTATATGGAAGTGAGGAGACTTCGTGGAAATTGATGTGGCACGTAGATACAAGAATTAAATATGCAAAACTACATCACTCAGAATACTCTCCTCGGTGGAAAATAATTGATCATGAGTGTCCTAAATTTGGAAACGAGATGAGAAACATTCATCTTGAATTATCTAAAGATGGAGTGAATTCTTTTGATTTTCAAAGTAGCACTCACAATATATGGCCGGTTATTTTGGTAAATTATAACTTGACACCATGGTTATGCATGATATGAAAATACATCATGTTATCTATGATTATATCAGGACCAAAATAACTGGGTAATGATATTGATGTTTATTTGGCTCTATTGATCAAGGATTTGAAATTATTATGGTATTTAGGTGTTACACTGTTTGATTCTTATAGAAATCAAGATTTCACATTGATATCCATGTTGTATGGGATAATAAATAACTTTCCTACTTATGGAAATTTTTTAGGATATATCATTAAAAGAACTCAAGGGTCTCCCATTTGCGAACAAGGTACAAAGTCAATTAGGTTGAAATATTCATCAAAAACCGTGTTTCTAGGACATTTCAAATTTCTACCTTGATAGAATAAGTATCAATCTTGGATGACATCATTCGATGGAAGTTTAGAAGAACGCACAACACTGTCTCCACTAATAGGTGATCATCCATCCAATGGCCCGAAGGCCTTCATTTTTTATTGATTTTGATAATCCACCTTTCAAGGGGTGAGGTGGAACCCTTACAAGGCTCGTAGGCGTAAGTATTACATGGCCCGTAGGCCGTAGAGGAATTCATTGCCCATAGGATTCAAACATTACATACAACCCAGACTCACTAGTTGGAACTACTCCTCCCCAACATCTTCATCATGAAATCAGATCTCCACATTTGCATGGCTGTTTGGCTAGGCATTCCCGTGCATGCACAGGCTTGTCCCAATGGAAAGTTTCATACCCTCTCATTCTTGCAATCCATTTAGCTTCTACTGTGGTGAAAGATTCTTGCTCATCCTCTTTGTAGAGCTTGTTCCTTGTAGGTTGTCTGCTTTTCATCTACACTTAAGGTGGCCCGAAGGCCATGAGGTATCCCGAAATCCTTACTGACCTGAAGGCCTGGGTGGCCCGAAGGCCTTAAAGGACTTAGGGACCAAATCGGTGGCCTGAAGGCCCAAACGGGGGCATATTCCTAGATGTTATAGTACCAAAAAGTATCTGCTACAGTTTCCGCTACAGTACTACTATAGTACTGCACAGTTCCACTACAGTACTGCTACATTACCTGCTACAGTACTGCTACAGTACCCCTTAGAAATTATGCTTCCACTTGGATTTGATCCCGGGTCGATTGGATGCACTTACGGAGTCCTTACCAATCGGGCTAAGGCTCATGTGAAATAGGTGATCAACTATTTGATAAAGTAAAAGATTTGGACACTACTTTTAGTAAACCGTTTTTTAAAAACCTTATAAAATCTGGTTGGAAAAAGATATTGTTTTTTAAATACCATACTGGAATTATCTGTACGTCAGGAATTTTCTTGATGTAATGCATATTGAAAAAAATGTATATGATAGTGTCATCAGCACCTTGCTAAATGCACTTGACAAAACAAAAGATGGAATTAAGGCTAGGTTGGACCTGGTTGATATGGGAATATGAGAAGGGTTGGAACTGGTGAAGGGTAAAAAATGAACTTTTCTTCCTTCAGCTGCTTACACTCTTTCCATGTATAAGATATATCAGTTTTTCAACTTTTTGAATGATGTAAAGGTTATAGAGGGGTATTCATCGAATATTAAGAACATCATGTCAATGACCGATTTAAATTCAAAGGGTTTAAAATCAGATGACTTCCATGTTTTGATGCAAGATCTAATTTCTATAGATTTATGTTTCATTTTTTCCAAGAATGTTTGTCATAAATTAACCAATCTTTGTTTCTTCTTCAAATCTGTATGTAGAAAAGTTATAGACCCAACTAAATTGCCGACTATAGAAACATAAATTGTTGTTATATTATGTGAATTGGAAATTTTCTTCCCACCAACATTCTTTGATATGTTGGTTCATCTAATGGTTTACTTGGTGAGAGAGATTCGACTATATGGTCATGTACTCTATTGAAAGGTATATGAATATTTTGAAAGGGTTTGTCAAAAATCAAAGCTGGACAGAGGGTTTTATTGTGAAGTGATATATTGTTGAGGAATCCATTGAATTCTCTACCGAATACCTATCTGGTTTTGAAAACATTGGTCTACCAAAATCTCATCATACTAGGTGGTTTGCAAGTGAGGGAATTTTTGGAAGAGATGTTGTCACAATCAATATTACAAATCATAAGCAGACCCACCTTTACGTTTTGCATAATAGTTGGGAGGTTTCCCCATATGTTGAAACCCATAAAGAAATTATTAGGAATTTTAATCCATTAAGGGATGAAATATGGATATCAAATACACATAATAAATAGTTTATAGGATGGTTTCAAGACCATATTTTTAAGGAGACAGATGAAAATCCAGATTCAATTTCAAAACAACTTTGATAGCTAACCGGGGGACCAAGTGTGTATGTATTATCTTAAAATGGTTATGTAATTAATGGTTATATATTCTATATAAATGATCATGATGAAGATAATACCATGAAAAATAATGGAGTTATACTTGTGGCTGAAGTGATGCATGTTTCTGGTACTAAGGACAGAAATCCAATTTATGTGAATATGTCATACTTTGGCATCATCAAACAAATATGGGAGTTAAATTATAAAACATTCCAAGTGTTAATTTTTCAATGCAAGTGGGTTTATAATAAGAGTTCTGTTAAAATAGATGAATTAAGATTCATGAAATTTTATTTTAGTAAGTAAGGGTATAAAGATGAACCGTTTATAATGGCATCACAGATAGTACAAGTATTTTATGTTTCAGATCCTGCAAACTGAAAGTGGTCAATTATTTTGTTGTCAACCGAAACAACTAAAGGGTCAGATGAAAATTCAACTGATAATAAACCTTTCATTTGGATGTCATTATAATTTTTTAGTGGTCCCAATATAGACGGTGTTTTTTATGTCATAGGAGAACACAGTGAAGAGATTTGAATAGTCGATAGAGGGGTTAAATCTCTTCAACCTTTAAAAAAAGTTTGATAATAATGTAATTTTTTTGTAATATACATCATGTTACCTCATGTTATTATCCATTTTCTACTTCATTTATATACACTAAATTAAATTTTAAACCACTTCTACATATAATGACTTCTGCACATGCTGGTGCTCCCAATCACAAGGAACAATAGGTCTCTCAACCTGTTGTTGCTCACAGTGCAGAGGAACAATGAACTTCTACATGTGATGGTGCTCCCAATCCTAAGGAAAAACAAGTCTCTCAACCTGTTTCTGCTCTTAGTGTAGAGTAACAACCTTCTTAACGTGCTAGTGCTCCCATTCCTAAGGAACAATAGGTTTCTCAACCTGCTACTACTCCCAGTACAGAGGTACAATGACCATCATCACATATCGATGCTACCGCTCCAGAGGAACATATTGATGGTGTTGAATCTGGGTAAATGGTTGGCAATGAAGTATTGATCACGTATAAAAAATAGGAGCATCATAGTTTAATGGTGTTAGCAAAAATCATTAAGGAAAAATTCAAAGGCATCAAATACGAGGTCGGACAGAATGCATGAGGCTATCATGTTAATTCCAACAAGGCCATGTTTAGTAGTTACATTGGAATCGTCACTCATAAACACGTGCATATTGATGTAGATTTTTGGAACCATGTTGTGTTTTTTCTTAAGACACGGACATGGGAAAATATTATGGTAATATTATGATATTATTTCTTTATTTTACTAAAAAAATAAAATAATGAAACATTGAATTACTCTTAATCATCCATTGTAGAGTCCATTTATAGTAGATGAATCTCACAAGAAATATGTATTAATGCTTTCTATAAGGATTCATAGAGGATTTCGTACAATTCTAACAATTCATCATCTTAAATATGTTGAAGGTAAAACAAACCCGCACCCACCTCTTATCTATGCACACCTGATAACCCAAGAAGTGTGGGATGCATTTACCATCTATTGTGCATATGTGTCTTTTCAGTTACATTGTATCTAGTAATAAGTTGTTTAATGATATGTGTATTCATAACTTTGATTGAAATTTTTTATTTATGAAACAACAATTAAGTGTTGGAAATAAGGAACGAGCAGTAAAATTAGTGTACCCCTACTGTAAAGTAAGGACGGGGTATGCTTCACTTGAAAAAAAATGGTACATATTTTAAATATACTATAATACTTTTATGTGACATGAAACAACACCATAATTATGTCATTCTATTTATATATAGATTGATGACTCCAAATCCAAAGCCACTTCCATCTCACTCCATGTGCTATGGAATGAGGCACATGTAAATAAAGATGGGATACTAATATATGAAAACACACAAAATGTGTGGGAAACATCTGTAAGTATTACATAATAAAAATTTATTTTTCTTTAAATTGCTATTACATAACAATGATCACTTGTTTTCTTATATTTTTTATCTAACATAGTCATAGGAATCAGCAACACCTATACCGGATGAACACATACTATCAGTGGCCTTGAAGTGGCCAGAACAGTATGGTCGTGTTAGAGGTGCGGGTTTAGGGGTGACACCCCAAACATATTTTGAGAAAAAAAAACAAGATAAGGATCAAAGTGAATTAATAAAATATATTATAGCTACCCTTGAATAAGAATTACAATGGTAGAGAGAGATGATGTCAACTTTTATGGGGGGAATCAAATAGAAGAAGCAACTCAAGAATAGCCATCGCGTGGAGACCCCCCCCCCACCTGCTATGAGGTGAGCCAATTACCCTCAAAGAGATATCTTAATTGAGGTAATCAATTTTCTAATAAATGTTTTTGTGAAATTTGAATCAGACAGATACTGATACCTTTCCTATATTTATATTCTACAGGGTGATAATGACTGCGATTTATATCTATCAACACCCACCTATCACCTTGTGGTGAGGGTTACGGTGTTCAATATCCAAAACGACAAGCTACATAGAATACCACTTCCAACAGGTCATGTGAGAGTGTCGATTATCATATCCCATGAGCCGATCATTGAGCTACCTAATCCAATTCATGAGGATGATATTCATACGGTCGAAAAATCTGTTGATTGGCTAGGCAGCTCGGTTGTAAATGTATACATGGGGTATGTTTTCATGATTTGATTTTACAAAATCTGATATAGTGTGTTAATTATGACTAAATACATTTCATATTTTTGGTAGACATATATATGAAAAACAATTGAAGGGATTTCCATGAAATAAAATTTGGACTTGTTAGTCCTCACATGTAAGATCTCAGATCTTAGAAAGGTATGTTCTCATTTAAGTTTTGTCTTGAATCCCATATTTTGGTAAATTAAGTGCTTACCCAAGTCCTAGAGAAGGCTTGAGGGTGTTCCAAGGGCTCAAGACATGAAAAGTGGAGAAAATAAGGGTTTTCTGGGTAGGTTGCATGGTCTGCACATGGTTAGTGCTAACCGTGCGGACAGCTCAGGAAACCATGCAAAAAAGTGTGTTTTTGGATAATGGCTTCCGCATGATTTGCGCATGGTTTGTAAAATTGTGCGGGTAAACCGTGCAAAGGTGGATTTGGGATAGAATCATCTTCACGGTTTGTGCACGGTTTAGAAAACCGTGCGGGTAAACCGTGTATCCCAGAAACTTCTAAAAAATTACAATGTTTGCCACTTTGGGATTTTTAACCCCAACTCGGGATTTCCTCCCACTTCACCCCTCCTCACCTTAAGGAAGAACCAAATCTCCCAAGAGATCAAAGAGATCAATATCCCTCGTTTCTAAGGTGTTTTTGGTGTCGTTGGTTGCAGATCGAAGCTCCGGGTAAGTCTAATATCATCATTGCTTCTCTTTTGAGTTTAGGGTTTGTATCTTCGTATCCTCTCTTTATAAAGCTCTAAAACTCTACTCTTTGGGTGTGATTTAGGTTGAATCTTCAAAGGTTGATTGAAGTGGAATCTAAGGGCTTGATTAATAGTGTGTTCACCCACGGAATCGAGGTAGGTGGTCTACAAGTTATATCCCATGGTTTATTTGTGGATTTGTGCATGTTTGGCTTTGTTCTTGGGTGTCTCTTGGTATGATTTGATCACCCTTGGAATGTTTAGGTAAATTTGTTATTAAAAAGGAAAATGGATACCCTCATGATTCCCATGGGATTTGTTTAGGGTGATGAGACAAATTTAGGTCCACCCATGGGGTGAGACGACTCTCCCAGACCTAGGGATTTGTGAAGAATAAGTGAGGTTGTTGTGTAATCATGTAAAGACCTTGATAAACATGTTGATGTGAGATTTGTGTTGGGTTAGAAGATATGTGATGAACCTATGCTTGATAATAACCTAAGGTATATTGGGTTAATATGTGGAAGTGATTAAAGACCATAAATGAATGGGTTATGAGCATGGTAATGAACAAGCATAATGAGATAGGCACAATGAATGAATTCTTAGTGAGATAAGCATAATAAAATGGAATTGGTCTAAATGGATAAATGATGTTAAATGTGGTAATTTTGCTAATGGGTTAAGGCATGGTGTTGACTCTCATGTGATTTTTATGGTTTATGTTTGCCTTAAGCAATGGTTGTGATGTTCTATGAATGGTTGATGGATACATATATGTATAGAATGTGTACATATCTTGGTAGTGTGGAGTATTGACTGAGGTTCTATTCCCATGGGTCGAGTTGGATTGAGGCTCTAAACTCCACCCCTAATGCATGGGGTAGGGATAGGAATGATGCTCTATTTCCCTATCAGTTTCATCCACCCGAACTGATGCTTCAAGGTGAGGATATGGTTGAAATCCACCAGAACTGATGTTTTGAGGTGAGGACATGGTTGGTAGGGGGAAGTTGGTCCTATTGAGATAGGATAACTGTGTTTTTTCCTCATGTATGTGGTTGTGTACTTAAATCTATGTAACTTGTTGTGTTTAATAAACCCCTGATAAATGTGTTGAAAAGATAAGATATGGAAATGGTAATAAATTTTGGTAATTGACCTAAAATGGATAAGGGAAATTAATCTTTTCCTTATCATTTATTATTAATTTTCCTTTTTCATGCACAATTGTTCATACCAGATATTTTGTTGACACTATTGGTGGTGTCCTACTGAGTTGTACTCACACCCTGCTCGGGTCCCCATTGGGTACCTGATCAGACTTCCTATTTGCAGGTCAAGAGAAGGGAAAAGGCCCTTGCTAGATAGTTGGGTTGGCACAAGTGTGTGTGGAGGAGGACCCAGACTTGGTGTCAGATCCAATTGGGGATTTTTCAGTTTGTCTTTATTTTGGGTTTTGTTCACTTCCTCACTTGTAGAAAAACATGGCATATTTACTGTTGGACTTGGTTGTATCCCATTTTGGGAATGGTTGTTTATGAATTCTCCTATATTATTGGATATTATTCTGCTATTTTTTGTCTTCTGTTGTGGATTACTCTGATAAAAAGAGGGTATAGTCTCCCCAATTGACTATTTGGACCCCCACTACTAGTCAGAAACCTTTGGTGTATAGGGATGCGCGCTTAAGGTCATGTAACCACCCGGCTCGGAACACCGGTTTAGTGGATCCCGGGTCGGGGACGTTAAAAAGTGGTATTAGAGGAGGTCTTTCTTTTCCTTCTCTGGAATCTTGTTATTTGGGATGGTAGATGGGAGTTAGAATGTTTTGGGCCTTGGTAATGAGATCGTGCTTGGGAGTATCTAACCCATGTACGAGGGAAACCCCAAGTCACCCAGGGTGGGAATTGTTGTTCTTGATTGTGCAATGTTACAATTGATGATATTTCACCATTGGGTGATGCACATGTTGTGTGATGTGATTGTTTTATGATATTTGTCTCATGGACTCAATGGAACAAGGTTTTTTATTCATGAATCATTGTAGGCACCTCGAGAGATAGGTGGCATGCATCATGGTAGGCACACACGAGTTGGGTGCGTGAGGCATGAAAATATAGAATTCACCTTGCATCTTGATAATTTAAAATGGAAAATGTTGTAAACGAAACAATGCAAGGGGTGAAGATACAAGAATGATAAGTGATGATTAATAAAATATGTGTAATTAAAGGTTTTTAATGAATTAAATTGTTTTTGTAACATGATGTGAGATCCTAGTGGTGGTGTAAAGTTGTTTACCCTTGTGGACCATGGCCGCAGTAGGGATGGTCGGGGTGGTGTTTTTCGGAATGTTAAGGGTTGTTGTAGCTGGTGAAGAGTCATCTTGTTCTGAAGTTGTGAAAGTTATTTGGCATGTTTTCTAAACCTCATGTTTGGAAATGTAGAGAAATTCCATCATGACGTCGAGTGTCGGTTGGGAAATTAGAGGATGTTGCTCAGAACACTCCTCCAGTAGAGAAGTAAGAGAATGTTGTGATCCAAGAAAGTGGGGAGAAGCAGTTTCGAGAGAACTTGGATTCTTTTAGGCAGATGATGGATTGGGACCCAAGGTGGGTCCCACTGAGTATGATTGATTTGACCAGAGAGTTTCAGCTGCAGCACCGTCTGACCTTTACCAGAGAGGGTGGGCTAGAGGCAGCAGAGTTCTTGATAGAGTCTATTTAGATGATACTTGATCATCTGGAGAATTTTGTTGGGAAGTGAGTCAAGTTGGAAGATTATATGTTGTGGGGCCAGGCAAAGAGTTGGTGGGACATCCTGGCTTAGACTGAGCAGGCTAAGGGGATGTTGTGGAAGGATTTCCAGGAGAAGTTTCTGGAACATTTTTACCCAGAGACGTTGAGGCAAGAGCATACTGCATAGTTCATGAGCTTGATTCAGGGATCGATGTCAGTGATGGAGTATGTTGGACACTTCACCGACCTGTGATGCTTTGTTCCAGCATTGGAGGGGGTGAGGCAGTAATTATGAGGCATTTCCAAGATGGGTTGAGGAATGAGATTAGGTATCAGGTGAATATCTTTTGTTTGAAGAGTTTTACAGAGGTAGTGGATCAAGCGTTGATCTTATAAGGGAACTTGAAGGGAGTTTCTAGTAGTGTGATTGTCGTGCTAGCTGGGCAGACAAGTGGTGCAGCTTCCAAGGGTTGGAAGCATTGTTTTGGATTTTTTCGGCAAGGCGGGTGTGTGCAAGGTGGTCAGAAGAGAGGGTCAGCCTCTCTGGGCGGTGATCGGGTGTTCTGCTATCAGTGTGGCAGGTCGGGGTGCATACGTGGCCAGTGTCCTCAGCCTCCAATTGAGTGTAGGTTGTGCGGTAGATTGGGACACATGCAGAGGTTCTATAGGAACCCTCAGCAGGAGAGTATGAATGTTGGTGACAAAAAGATGCCAAGCGGAGGCAAGGGATTAGCTGCTCCATATCAGGTAGGCAGTTGGATCTCCACAGGTCGTACAGGTAGGGGCGGTGGACGTGGAACTCTGGGATAGGATCTCCCATGTCATCAGTTCAGTGCAGTGTAGGGAACACAGGTTGGAGCTCAGGGTAGAGGGGTCGGTCAGCTTTATGCAGTTCAGTATGCACCTGGTGATGGTGAATCTGGGCCATCAACTGTCTGAGGTACAATCCTTGCAGCTTCTACGCTTGCTAATGAATTGTTTGATATTGGTTCCACACACTCTTTTATTTCTATTCAGTTTGTGGTAGTGTTGGTTTTGCCTGTGGAGAGTGTGTGCGGGGTTATGTCGATTGACACTCGGTTGGGGGTAAGAAAAGAATATATCAGGAAGTTTAAGGGATGTACTCTTGAAGTCGGTGGGTATCATTTCCTGTGGGAATTATTCATTCTTGAGATGTCAGGATTTGACCTGATCTTGGGTATGGACTATTTGGTGTTATATCAAGTGAACATAGTCTCTTACTGTCACAAGGTATAGTTCAGGTCACTTGAGGGTGACGCTTATGTCCATCGCAGAGAGTGGGATGTTCGAGCAGGTCGTGCAGGACCATTTTGTCAACAGTTTCATAGGCTCACGGATCAAGTAGCTTGTATTGTTCTTGATGATTAAAGAGGGGAATAGTCTGTCTTCCCTCTAGTAGTGGATCAGTTTCAGGATTTGTTTCCTGAGGATTTCTTGGGGTTGCCACCTGAGAGGGACATTGAGTTCACGATTGAGTTTCTATCAGGAGCGGATCCAGTTTCTATTCCGCCATACCGAATGGAACCGGAAGAACTCTAGGAGTTAAAGGTTCAGCATGAGGATTTGGAACTTAATGGGTTAATACATCCTAGTACATCTCCTTGGGGATCTTATGTGCTTTTTTCAAAGAAGGATGACGAGTCATTAAGGTTGTGTGTTGATTATCGGAAGTTAAATCAGGTGACGGTGAAAAATCAGTACCCTCTTCCTAGAATTGATGACATTTTTGACCAGTTGAGGGGTGCATCGGCTTTTTCTAAGATTGATCTGAGATTGGGTTATCACCAATTGATGGTGAGGCCTTCTGACGTGCCGCTGATAGCTTTCAAGAGTCGGTATGGGTTTTTTGAGTTTGTGGTGATTCCTTTTGGCTTGACCAATGCACTAAAAGTGTTCATGGCTTTGATAAACTGATTCTTTCATCCTTATATGGATTAGTTTGTGGCTATCTTTGTTGATGACATCTTGGTGCACTCGAAAACTTGTGATGATCATTCCCAACATCTTGACAATGTCTTGAGTACACTAAGAGAGCACTGACTTTACGCCAAGATGTTAAAGTTTCAATTCTGGGTTAGAGAAGTTCATTTTATGGGTCACATAATCTATGAGTTATGTGTGTTGGTGGATCTAAAGAAATTGCAGGCTATTGTGTCTTAGGAGTAGCCCAAGAGTGTTTAAGATGTTCAAATCTTTCTGGGTTTGTCCGGATATTATCGAAGGTTCATCCAGGATTTCTCTCACTTGGAAACACCACTTTCAGGCTTAACCAAGAAGTAAATCGAGTTTGAATGGTCTAATTCTTGTGATAATTCCTTTCAAGGGTTGAAAATTTGGTTGATGACCACACCGATCTTGATCTTACCTGAACCAGGTAGGAAGTACGCCCTATTTTGTGATGCGTTCGGTATCGATCTTGGGGTTGTGTTGATGCAAGATGAGTGGGTGGTGCCTTATGGTTCAAGGCAATTGAGACCCCATGAGCAGAATTATCCCACTCATGATCTTGAGTTTGTTTTTGTAGTGTATGCCTTAAAGTGATGGAGGCACTACTTGTTGGGGGAACGGTTCACTATGTATACCGATCACAAGAGTCTAAAGTATATCTTTTCGCAGTGGGATTTGAATCTTCGGCAAGGAAGATGGGTTGAGTATCTCTAGTCCTTCTACTTTAAGATGGTTTATACACCGAGAAAAGTTAATAGTGTTTTTTATGCTCTGAGAAGAAATACTAAGAACCAGGTGGTTCAGAAATCCAACACTGAGAGGAATGTGATGGCCTTGTTCGCGGAGATGCACCTGAAGGTGTGAGATGAAAACGGTCAGGTGACTCTTGCTTCCATGACAGTTGAGTCGATGCTTTTGAGTTGAGTTGGGGATAGTCATCCCAAAGATCCTAAATTTTTGTCCATAAAGGAAAGAATTAATGGTGGGGATCCACCTTCAGGTTGGGTCGTCGGTGTGGACTGGGTTGTTTGTATTCATGATCATGTGGTTGTGTCGGTCTGCATGTGGGAATATTTGATGCGTGAGTTCCATGCATCAAAATGGGAAGTGAATCCTAGTTTGACCAAGATGTAGCGTGATCTCCGTAGACAGTTTTGGTGGCCAGGAATAAAAATAGAAGTTGCAGGCTTTGTGGCACGGTGCCTTACCTTCCAGCAGGTGAAGGTCGAGCATCAACGCCTAGGTGGACTATTAAATCCATTTCCCATTCTAGAATTTAAGTGGGATGATGTGATGATGTATTTTGTGGTGGTTCTTCTGAGGATTCAAGTTTCAGATTTTGATCTTCATTTCACATCAAGTTTCTGGAAAGGGTTGTAGAAGGCACTGGGTACACAGGTGCTCTTGAGTACGGTTTTCCACCCGTAGATAGACGGACAATTGGAGCGTAAAATCTAAGTTTTGGAAGACATGTTGAGGTATTGTGTCTTGGATTTCGGTGGTTCATAGGATAAGCATCTGTTGATTCTTGAATTTTCCTACAACAACAGTTTTCAATCTAGGATTTAGATGGCACCATTTGAGGCTCTCTATGGGAGGCCATGTAGATCTCCAATGTGTTGGTTGGAGGCTGGTGAATCTGAGTTGTTGGGACTGAGTCTTGTGCAGGAGACTTCGAAGAAATTTGAGTTGATTTGAAAGTGGATGGAAATGGCTCAGAGTAATTAGAATTAATATGTGGATTAGATACCTAGAACCCTTTAGATCTAGGTGGGTGATAGTGTGTTCCTTTGGGTGTCTCCAAGGTTGGGTCACTAACGGATTTGGAAGCAGGGAAAGTTGGCACCCAGGTATGTGGGGGCATTTGAGATTGTGGAGAGGATCTGGCCGGTGGCATACTGATTGGCTCTTCCATAGCAGAATAGTGGGATTCATGATGTCTTTCATGTCTCACAGCTTCGGCAGTATCACCCTAACCCAACTCACGTGGTGGATGTTGAGGATGTTGATCTTGAGGCTGATGCATCCTTTGAGGAGCATTCGGTTCGTATCAAGGATCGTAGTGAGAAAGTCTTTCGGGGAAAGGTTTTTCCATTGGTGTGAGTACTATGGAAGCATGGAAATTTTCATGAAGAAACTTTAGAGTGGGAATAAGATATGTGGTCTTAGTGGCCCGATCTCTTTTCCTTGGAAGTGAAATGAAGCTTGGGAGCTCGGCTCGAGGATGAGTCGTTATAAGGTGGGGAGGTTGTAAGATCCCAGATCATGGAAAGGTATGTTCTCATTTAATTTTTGGATTGAATCCCTTGTTTTGGTTAATTAAGTTCTTACCCAATTCCTAAATAAGGCTAATGGGTGTTCCAAGGGCTTGGGACAAGAAAATGGAGAAAAGAAGAGTTTTCTAGGTAGGTCGCATGGTTTGTGCACGGTTAGTGTTAACCGTGCAGATAGCCTAGGAAACCCTGCAAAAAGTGTGTTTTTGGACAGTGGATTCCACAAGGTTTGTGCATGGTTTGGAAAACCATGTGGGTAAACCATACAAAGGGGGATTTTGGGATAGAAGCATCCGCACAGTTTGCGCACAATTTGGCAAACCGTGCGGGTAAACCGTGTGGCCCAGAAACTTCTAAAAAAATAAAATAAAAAATTCCACTTTGGGATTTTTATCCCCAACTCAAGATTTCCTCCCATTTCACCTCTCCTCACCCTATGGATGAACCAAATATCCCAATATCTTCAAGAGATCAACATCCCGCATTTCTAAGGTGTTTTTGGTGTCTTTGGTAGTGGATCGGAGCTCTGGGTAAGGTTAATCCCATACTTGCTTCTCTTTTGAGTTTAGGGTTTGTATCATATTCTCCTCCCTTTCTGAATCTCTAAAACCCTACTCTCTGGGTAAGATTTAGGTTTAATCTTAAAGTATTGGTTCAAGTGGGATATAAGGGCTTGATTAAGAGTGTGTTTACCCATGTAATTGAGGTATGTGGTCTACAAGTTATATCCCATGGTTTATTTATGGATTTGTGCATGTGTGGTTTTGTTCTTGGGTGTCTCTTGGTATGTTTTGATCACCCTTGGAATGTTTAGGTAAAGTAGTTATTAAAAAGATAAATGGAGACCCTCACGATCCCCATGGGATGTTTCAAGGGTGATGAGACTAATTTAAGGCCACCCATGGGGTGAGTCGACTCTCCCAGACCTAGGGATTTGTGAAAAATAAGTGAGGTTGTTGTGTAATCATGTAAAGGCCTTGATAAACGTGTTGATGTGACCTTTTTGTTGGGTTAGAAGCTAGGTGATGCACCTAGTATTGATAATAACATAAGGGATATTGGGTTAATATGTGGAAGTGATTAAAGACCATAAATGAATGGGTTATGAGCATGGTAATGAACAAGCCTAGTGAGATAGGCACAATGAATGAATGCTTAGTGGGATAAGCATAATAAAATGGAATTGGGCTAAATGGATAAATGATGTGAAATGTGGTAAATGTGCTAATGGGTTAATTCATGGTGTTGACTATCATGTGATTATTATGGTTTATGTTTTCCTTGGGCAATGGTTGTGATGTTCTATGAATGTTTAATGGATATATATATATATATATATATATATATATATGTATGTATGTATGTATAGCATGTGAACATAGTTTGGTAGTGTGGGGTATTGACTGAGGTTCTACACCCATGGTTTGAGTTGGAATGAGGCTCTAAACTCCACATATAATGAACTGGGTAGGGATAGGGCTGATTCTTTGTTTCCCTATCAGTTGCATCCACCCAGACTGATGCTTCAAGGTGATGATATGGTTGAAATACACCTGAACTAATGCTTTGAGGTGAGGACATGGTTGGCATGGGGAAGTTGGTCCTAGTGAGATATGAAAACTATGTGTTTTCCTCATGTATTTGGTTGTGTACTTAAATCTATGTAACTTGTTGTGTTTAATAAACCCCTAATAAATGTGTTGAAAAGGTAAGATATGGAAATGGTAATAAATGTTGGTAATGGACCTAAACTGGATAAGGGAAATTAATCTTTTCCTTGTCATTTATTATTCATTTCCATTTTTCATGCACAATTGTTCATACCATATATTTTGTAGACACTATTGGTGGTGGCCTACTGAGTTGTACTCACACCCTACTCAGGCCATCGTTGGGTACCCGAGCAGACTTTATGTTTGCAGGTCCGGAGAAGGGTAAATTCCCTTTCTAGATAGTTGGGTTGGCATGAGTGTGTGTGGAGGAGTACCCAGACATGGTGTTGGGACCAATTGGGGATTTTGTAGTTTGTCTTTATTTGGGGTTTTGTTCGCTTCCTCACTTGTAGAAAAACAAGGAAAATTTACTGTTGGACTCAGTTGTATCATGTTTTGGGAATGGTTTTTTATGAATGCTCTTGTATTATTGTCTATTATTCCACTATTTTTTTATCTTCTGTTGGACCTCCAACGAGCTCACCATAGAGCTAGACCCATAGAAGTTACGTCCTCGTGCACAGTATGGGCCACAAGCATTCGGCCCAAACATACAAATTGGATTGGGCTACACCAATCCAACATTGGGAAGCTTGTTATTTACATTGTTTGATATGTGAAAAAAGGAATCAGACTTAGGTATTTTATATTATAATAATGAACATATAATAATTGAAGCGTTTTTTGATGTAGATTATGTAGGATGTCTTTCTTTTTTTGCGGAAATGTCGGGAGTTGCAGTGACAAAACAGGTTTGCGGATGAGGAAAAGTCAGAAAAAAGAAGAAGAAGAAGAATACGAACACAAAGATTTACGTGGTTTGGGAGTAATCCCTATGTCCATTGAGAGGTATAAATACTTCACTAAATCTGAAAGCACAATTTATAGGGAGATCATAGATTTTCACAAATGAAAACCCTAGCCTAAAAATGAGCTAAAAAAGATGCAATATTGTACCACCAACTGCACAGAAAGTTCACACTACTATGGTTAATGGTGGTTTAAAGTCCACATCACTACAGTGTTGCGACCACCCAAGTCCAAGATTCTACAATTTTGATGACTGGAAGTCTGTGGAGTTATGTATTGTTGTCTCCAAAGTCCGACTGACTACAATAGCTGTGTCAAAAGTCTGCACTGCTACAATTCCCTGTCGGTGTCATCCGGTGCGTAGTATGTGCCAAAAGCATTCGACCCGACATCATCCAAAATG
The DNA here is from genome assembly GCA_963277665.1 of Viscum album. Taxonomy (NCBI): domain Eukaryota; kingdom Viridiplantae; phylum Streptophyta; class Magnoliopsida; order Santalales; family Viscaceae; genus Viscum; species Viscum album. Next base: position 829,973,306 of record OY728165.1, read on the forward strand.
AATAGGGATACACCAATCCAAAAAATTCCCACTTGGAACCTGATCCGCTACGCTGACCTGCTTTGATGCCACTGACTTAGACAACTAACTTAATCTGAGTTCCTCTTCTTCTTCACACATCGGTGTGTGCTTTCCATTCACAACTTCAATTTCTAGATGACAGTTCATGAAATACTAGTTGTTTTCCCTTTTGTGCTCCCATATTCCACCTCTCATACTCCATTACCCAGTGGAGGCCAACAGAGGCACAACAGTGCCTCAACTTCTTGTATTACCATCGGCTTTGTCAACATATATGCGGGATTGTTTGTCCTAGAAATCTTTTTCAACGTTAGAAACCTATCTTGTATCAAGCCTCTGATAAAATGGTGCTTCAGTTGAATATGATTCATTTGGGAATGAAACACTGGGTTCTTTTCAAGATTTATAACACTCTGACTGTCACAGTGTAATACATTTTCCTCTCGCTTTTTACCCAGATCATCCAAGAATTTCTTCATCCAAACTATCTCCTTTCTAGATTTTGTTACCACAATGTATTCTACCTCTCCGGTGGATAAAGCCACCAGCTTCTACAATTGTGATATCTAGCTTACTGCAGTTACTCCACAAGTAAATACATAACCTATGGTACTCCTCCTACTATAGATGTCACCTCCAAGGTCAACATCCACATATCCCTACAATTACTCACATACATACTTCCCCAATTCCCTTCAGATACCTCAGTATCCACTTCAAAGCTTCCCAATATTTCTTTTCAGGGATATCCATGTACCTGCTCACAACTCCCACCACATGAGCAATTTCAGGTTGAGTACAGACCATGGTATACATTAGGCTTCCAACAGCTGATGTTTATGGAACCTTTTCCATATACTTAACCTCTTTCGACATCTTCAGTGATTAATCATTTGATAATTTGAAATGGCCTACCAAGGGAATAGAAATCAGCTTTTCTTATATCATACTGAATCTTCTCAAAAAAATTCCAATGTAGTCAACCTGTGATAACATCAAGGTTCTTTCCATGAGGTTTCTCTTGATCTTCATCCCCAAAATCTTGTCAGCTTCTCTAAGATCTTTCATCCTAAACTTCTCAGTCAACTACCCTTTCAACTCATTAATCCTCTACATACATGATCCTGCAATAAGCATGTCATCCACATATAGAAGCAGTATAATATATTCATTATAAAAAGACTTGATGTAGCCAAATTGATCCATGCCACATCATTTGTATGCATTTTTAGTCATGAATGAATCAAACTTTTTATTCCACTGTCTGAGTGCCTACTTCAACCCATGCAATCTTTTCTGGAGTTTTCACACCAGGTCTTCCTTTCCATACTCAATATATCATTTTGGGCGTTTCATATAGATGTCCTCCTCCAAATATTCATGAAGGAAAATAGTCTTGACATACATCTACTCAAGATATAAGTCTTCTAATGTCACAATACTGAGAACCATTGGGATGGTGGTAAGCTTCACTAAAGGTGAGAAAATTTCCATGAAATCCACTTTTTTCCTTTTGTTGAAATCCTTTCACCACTAGCCTTGATTTGTACCTCCTATTTCCACCATGTTCTTCCTTGACCCGGTATACCCACTTGTTCTGCAATGCTTTTTTTCCTCTTGATAGAGGTATCAACTCCCTAGTGTTGATATCAGGCAATGAGGAAATCTCCCCCTTCATAGCCAGCTCCCACTTGCTCGATTCCTTCAACTGCATTACCTCTTAAAAAGATTATGGTTCTCCACTGCCAGTCAATAAAAAATAATGTAAGGATAGTGAATACCTCTGCACAGGACTTCTCACCCTTGTTGATATCCTCAACTCCACTTGAGTAGTAGGCTCCAATGTATCATTCTTAGGTACACCTTCAAGCTCCACTTACTCTCTGCATTATGATTCTTTGTTCCTATTTTCATCTTCAGCTACATGGCTATCCTTGTACGTGATAGTTTAATTATATACCACATTCTGTCTCTTGAATACCATCTTGTTGAGATCATCCCGAAAGCGATAACCAAACTCTTTTCCACTATATCTAATAAAGAAACAAGGTTTGGACTTAGCATCATGCTTGTCCCCTTGCATCAACATCAACATGTGCATATGCCAAACAATCAAAAACTCGTAAATGTGATTCTTACCTCCTTACTAGACCATATCTCCTCTGGTAGACATTATCCCATCGATACATATGGATTCTTATTAATAAGATATGTTTTCATGTTCACTGTATCAACCTAGAAGGTCTTGGGTAACCCCGAGTGCAGCCTCATGCTCCTGACACGTTCATTCAGTATCCTATTCATCCTTTCAACTATACCATTCTACTGTGGTGTTCCTGAAATAGTCTTCTCCCACCGAATTCTATTATTTGAACAAAATTCACTGAATTCATTACTTTCATACTCTCCACTGTTGTCGGATCTCAAGCATTTCATATTTTTTCCCGACTCATCCTTCACCATGATTTTCCACTTTTGAAAAACCTTAAATACATCATATTTTATTTTTAGAAAGTAAACTCATACCTTCTTTGTTGAGTTGTTAATAAATATTACATAATATTTTGACACTCTAAGAGAATGTACTGGTGCAGGTCCCCAAACATCAGTGTGCATCGGGTCTATCTTCCCAACCTTCGATGTTCTACCTCCTTTTTTAAATGATGCATTTTTTTCTTTTAAATGATTTAATCTTATCATAAACCTGCTTCCACAGACTTCATCTCCTGTAGCATTCCTTTTGTCGGCATCACCTTCATTCCATTCTCACTCATGTGGCCTAACCTATAGTGCCACAGTTTTGAATCCCCAATAGAGTTTATTGATGCAAGAATATCCATGCTAGTCTTTGTTATCTTGTACATGGTACGATTTTTTACTCCCGACCTATGACCATAACTCCCTTGATAATCTCCCAGGCACCACCAGTAAACATGGTACTGAATCCTGCATTATCAAACTGCCTAACAGAAATAAGATTTCTTCTTAAACTAGGGATATACCTCACATTTTCTAGAACAAGGAGACTCCCACTATCGGTCTTGATTCGTGCATCACCCTTCCCCACGATCTGCAAGGGTTCATCATCAGCAAGATGTAACTTGAAAAAAATTCCAGAAACATAATTATTCAGGAAACCCCTCTCCTATGTGGAATATAAAGACGCTCCTGAGTCTAAAATGTAATAATACATAGAGCTATCCACACTCAATAGCAACACATCATCAATTCCTTCAGCCGTTGTGTTTGCTGCGTTGGTTTCAGGCACCTTTTGTTTATCTCTTCACTCCTTGACATGTTCTTTTTTCCCACAAATCCAACAGGTAGGATCACCACCCTTTGTCTTTTCTCAACTCTTTCCTTTTGACTTTGATTGTCATATATGATTATCTCGATGTGCATATATTTCTTTTCCTTCAACGTTCAGAGCAAAATTATAGAATCTACCCAATTCTCTTCTTTGAATATCCTCATTGGGGATTAGGTCTTATACATCTTTCAAAACCAGCTTGGTATTTCTTGAAGAACTGATCACAGCTATTATAGTTTCTTTTCAACTGTCAGGTAAAGAAGAAAGTAAAACCTGTGAACATGCCTCATCCTCAAGCACAATTTCTACAGATGTCAACTAACTTATGATGGTGTTGAATTCGATGATGTGATCTGCAACAATTCTCCCTTCAACCATTTTCAGATTGAAAAATTGTTGCATCAAGTGAATTTTGTTTGACGTTGAAGGATTCTCGTACATATTCTCAAGATATTTCATCACCCCAATAATTTTCTTATCCTCTCTGATGTTTAACGCCACATTTTTGGCCAACGTAAGATGCACAACTCCTAGAACCTGTCGATCCAATAGCTTCCACTTCGACTGCTCCATGTATGTTGGCTTCAAACCCAGACGCAGTAAATGCATTTTCTTCTGGTAAAAATAGTCTTCGATTTGTATCCTCTAGTAGCTAAAGTTAGTTCCATTGAAATGGTCAATATTCACCTTTCCTTCTTCCATAACCATTGTTCAATTTGATAAATACGAACTCAGACCTTTAATACCAGTTTTAACAGAAATCTAGGAGTCGCAGTGACAAAACTGGTTTGCGGATGAAGAAAAGTTAGAAAAGAAGAAGAAGGATAAGAAGACGAAAACAGAGATTTACGTGGTTCAAGAATACTCCCTACATCCACAGAGTGGTAGTAATATTTCACTAAATGTAGGAGCACAATTTATAGGGAGATCACAGAGTTTCACACACAGAAACCCTAGCCTGAAAATAGGCTAAAAAAGAAGATGAAGTACTGTGTCACCAACCGCACAGAAAGTCCACACTTTTATAGTGAATAGTTGTTGAAAGTCCATATCATTATAGTGTCATGGCCACTCAAGTCCAAGTTGTTACATTGGCTGACGGCTGGAAGTCCGTGAAGTTACAATACCATTGTCTCCAAAGTCTGACCTACTACAGTAGCTGTGTCAAAAGTCCACACTACTACAGTGCCTTATCGGTGTCATCTGATGCATAGTATGGGTCAGAAGCATTTGGCCCAACATCATTCAAAACGAATCGGGCTATACCAATCCAACATCTTTTAGGTGATCTACGTCTGTTTTTGCAGTAATTATTAGAGGTAATTTTTGTGGAATCGTCGAGAGTCGCAATGAAAGAAATGAGATATGGAAAGAAAATAAAAAAGAAATGAAATCACATGGAACACACAAATTTACATGGTTTGGGAATAATCCCTATGTTCACAAAGAGTCAGAATGTTCACTATAATCGGGAGCATAATTACAGATTTTTTCAAGTTAGAAACCCTAGCCCTAAATGAGCTACATATGCAGAAGACGATACACTGTTCTAAAACAGAATTTCATGTCACAACCCCCAATGAGCTCACCGCAAAGCTCGACTCGCGACAGTTGCAGTCCACAAGCATTTGGCATAACTGGATTGGGCTACACCAATCCAATAGTAATTTGATCTCATAGCGAAGTAAAAAAGCAGACATTTTTCTCCTGATCAATTATAGAGTCATAATATCATGTTATGACACATATGACTAAAAATATTATTTGGGAACAATAGATACTACAGAAGATCAGATATATTATCAAGAAACCAGCGAGTATCTCACGTGACAATCAAAATGCAATCAATATTGCTACAAATTCATTCTTCCATGAGCGAAAGAAGCATATTGAAGCTGATTTTCACTTTGTTCAAGAGAATTATGAGAAGAAGATCACCTTTGGTCACGTTTGCACATCTGAAGGGGTTCTTGGAATGCGTGTTTAATTTTTGTGTAACTAGCTGGACATGATAAATACACATGTCCCAACTTTAGGGGGTGTTAGAATATTTAGACATTTATGATACGAGTCAATGATCAAAGTTTGATCATTTAAATGGTTTGACTTGTATTTATGTTCTCACCTTTATTTCATCTATAAATAAAGAACCCCACCTCCTTATGAGGTATGCGATTTTACCGTAACAAATTGTATAAGCCAGCATAGGTGGAAGTATGATTGTACATGTTTTTTGATATCTTCAAGTCAATAACTGGATATTTATAAGTCACCTTATGAACTTCCAGGCCAAGAATTTATGTGATTTGGCAACCATTTTTATGCTTTCTATCAAACCCCATATACTAAATTTGATATGGGGAAGCCTTTTAAATGGAAAAAAATTAGTAGTTTGTTTTGTATGCCTGAAAAATATGTGATGAAAATTGTTAGGATAAAGTAGAATACCCAAAATGCTTCTCTAAGGGAGGCTTTGATATTAATTTATAATGAATAACAAGGATGACATAAACTTCGATGTGATACTTACATTCTCTAACACTTCCCTTCAATCTAGGCGTACCTAGATTGGATACCTAAGAAAATATAAATAAACATCCCCTAACACTCCCCCTCAAGCTAGATATACCTAGCTTGATTACAAAACAAGACAAAAAAATTCATTCGCGATCAAAGCTCCCCCTCAAGATGAAAATGATGGATGGTGCCGCTAAAAAAGATGCATTGTTAGAGACCAAAAATTGGATACTTGTAATATAGAAGAGAATTAGCAGAAAATACAAGAAGAAATAAGAGGAAGAATATCTAGATGATACCGCCCAAGCCTAAAGGTGATCTGCACACAACAACCCACTAAATTCATTCTCACTGGATGCCTTCCTCTCTCAAACTCACCCCTTTATTTATAAAAAACCCCTCCCCTAACAACTAATAACATTCCCAGAATATTCCTTGGGGACCCATGACATATTTCATCTAATATTTCCCAGAATATTCCCACTAACCAACCTCACTTCAGGTGGCATACATGATATCTATCATGCACCAACTGAGTAATAACACTTGTCATGCAGAACCAACGGGAATAGATGGAAATTAAATGCATTGGAAGGAAGATCCAGATCGAGCCTTGATAGGAATAGTTGGGTTAGGAGCACATGACAGGATGCTATTTAGATGTCAGGAAAGAGTAGTCAGATTGCATTGATGGGCGGAGGGGAGGGCTGGACACATCCAAAGCATTCGACGAAACTTTCACTGCAAGGGTGAGATAGCGAAAGTCACTTAAAGGGGCCACGCTAGAGTCGTTCAATAGTAGAAGGGGTTGGAGGTGCAACTGGAGAAGCCCCGCCTAGGCCATGCATCCTGGATGTATGCGAACCGAAAGATCACAACTCAGGACATTCGGATCTGGAACAAAGATCAAGAAAGGATGCTGACATTAGGAGGCACGACGTGGAAGCGGAGGGACGCAATAGGAAAGGGAGTGTGTGACAGAGGATGATGACAGTGAAGGGGAGGTATGTGTGTGTGTATTAGAGGAATTGTGACTAGGGCATGAGATGAGAGGTGAGTGTTGTCAAGCTAGGTGGGGGGCATTGAGGGTTGGCGCGACTGCTGGGAAGGTAGTGAGAAAGGGGGGTTCATGACAGAGGGAATGCGCAAGAGGATAGCACAACTGGTGAGGGATGTGCGACCAACAGAGTATGGTGATGGGAGGGATGTGCAACAAATGGAGGATATAGACCAAAGGGGCCGGTAGGGGGTGTGTAATGTCCCAGACTCGATTCACTCATAAGTAACCAAACCCGGTATCCACATGGCCTCAAGAACGACTCCCCATACATCATAGGTTTTCGACTAGCAGCGTGAGTCTATGATGGTGCGGTAGGGAGACTATATCCTCATGATCAGAGTGTAGCACAAAGGTAATGATGAAGAAATAAGCAGTGGAATTGAATAGTAATTAACAACCATAATGACAGAAGGAATAAATATCCAGATAAGGTAGATGGACTGAAGAATAATAGTCAACACTATATACAAAATGATGTCAATGTCATGATACTATACAAAAGAAACTGGAATACATGATAGAAGACACCCAATTTCAGTATAAAAAAATAACAGAAAACCAAAAACTATCTTCAAGTATCATGAGACAAGGTTCAGTCCCCTTCTCCTAAGCTCCCATGTTATGTATAATTTAAGCATCCATGACTGGGCGCTTGCCCATGTCCATGGTGTCTTAATATCCGAAGATATAAATATAGGGGTTGTAGGTGTCATACCTCGATCTCCTTTGTCGGTGCCATGCCGGTAATAAAGGTCGGTGCCATACTGATATCAAGGTCGGTTCCATATAGAATTACCCATCGTTGGTGCCATACCGCGATGTTCAATATCAGGCATGTAATATATAAAGGTCAAGGGAAATGTTAGTGTCCATGCCCAGGTATAATCATCCATATAAAAAGGTGCAATCCAAGAGTTCATCCATCCCATTACAATGTCCTTATTTTAAAACATTCATTTAACCACTTTGTTCACATTTTATGATATGACAAAAGAGTTATTCAACCCTTTAATATCTCATTTTAATTTACATAAGATCTCCCCTAACAGGTGGAAAGCTCACACATGTCCAAGAGTTGGTTTTAGTTTAGGGTTAGGTAAATGAACCCACCTCAGATGATATGTCAAAAGAGTTATTCAACCCTTTAATATCTCATTTTAATTTAAATAAGGTTTCCCCTAATAGGTTTCAATATCACACACTCCCAAGAGGTGGTTTTAGTTTAGGGTTAAGTAAATGAACCCACCTCAGAGGTGGTTCGAGTTGAGGTCAACAACCTCCAACCTGGTCAAGGTGCTATAAGGGCATCACATTCACGTTCAATAATTAATTTAAGATATTACTCATTTTAGGGGTAACATCTTAAAGGTCTGGTGTGCAGCACAATGATGATAATTCATAAGTAAAAAAACTTTTAGGGAAAAGGTATTGACCACCTACCTTAAGGCCTTAGACAAACCCTCTTCTAGTATCGACTTCTAATTTGGTCTATAACGGAAGAAATAGGAAAATCATACAAACGCCAAGAAAATAAGGCAAAAGTTCCTACTTGAAGATTTTACAACAGATGGTGAGATAAACAAAGAAAATAAGGCAACGGATTCAAGAACTTACCGAGAGGTATCTAACGAGATGAACAATGAGCGAATTGAATGCCATATGGATAGGCTGCTCAAGGAGGTGGAGAGTGATCTCTCACAGTGGGTGGTTTTTGGAGAAAGAAGAAAGGAAAGGGTGCCTTTAATTTTAAGTGGAAGGAGGAAAAAATGGACTTTTCACCCAACTTCAATGTAGTGCATGGTTTAGACGCATGATTGGACAAACTGTGCACCAACCGTGCACCAGCACTATCCAAGGGAGACACCCCCTCACACGGTTAGGCGCACGGTTAGCCTAACTGTGCACAACTCATCCAAAACCCCTCTAAAACAAGTCTGTAACAAACCGCCCGACCTAGTGTGCACAGTTTAACAAACTATGTGGCACCCTTCAGGATCCACATGGTTGAGGTTCACGGTTAGCACTAATTGTGTACCTCACCCTGCTCTTCCAAAAGCTGGTGCTCCAAGATCCGAACAAGCCCCAGATGCTCCCGAACCCTTTTTTTAGGCACATTTATAAAGTTAAAAAGAACGATTCAAACTGAAAATTAAACAGTTCGCACCTCAAGAGAAAATCTCAGGGTGTTACAACCTCCCCCGTTTAAGATAACTCGTCTCTGAGTTGCCATTCTGAGGGTGGTAAAGCATTTTTTAAGAAAATATCGGGCCATTGGGCATGTACATTAGCATCCCTCTCTTAGGTCATATCCTGTATGTTGTCATACTGCCATAGCACCTGTACCAGAGGAACTGTCCTAACTCAGAGAACCTTTGTGCTCCAGTCCATGATACGAATAGGGTACTCCTCAAAAGAAGCATCAATCTCAAACTCAATTTCGTCTGGCTGAAGAACATGATACGGGTATGAATAGTAATGACGTAGTCAGGAAATGTGAAATTCATCGTACATGGCCCTGTTTCTTTGAGGGAGTGCTACCCGATAATCCACTAATCCGACCCTCTCCAAAACCTCAAAAGGTCCAACAAAATGAGGCAAAAAATTACCTTGCCGCCTAAACACGCAAGAATACTCGATCTCCGACCTTGAACTCTAGAGGTCATTGATGGCGGTCGGCATAAGATTTTTTCCTAGATTGAGTTGTATCCATTCGATTCCTAATCAGCTAAACCTACTATGAAGTCTCCTGAATGAGACGAGATGTAAGGCCCCATAAGGAGTCATCTGTATAGTCTCCTGAAAGAAGTTATTGTAGGAGAATTCAACAAGAGGTATATGTTTCTCCCATGAACCTCTAGAATCAAAGACACATGCTTGAAACATGTCCTCCAACAACTGTATCTTACGCTCTGACTGACCATCGGTCTATGGGTGATACACTGTACTCAGCAGTACTTTTGAATCCAACACTCTCTAAAACCTTTTCCAGAACTGAGATGTAAAACAAGAATCTCTCTCTAATACAAAAGTATGTGGGACTCTGTGAAGGTGTATAATATCCTGAACATATAGCCTTCCAAGCTCATCCACTGAAAATATCTCCTTGATCGGTAAGAAGTGAGTGACCTTTTTTAGGCTGTTGGTGATCACTCATACTATATCATTGCTTTGTGGGGATCTCAGTAAGTCAATCACAAAATCCATGGTGACATCATTCTATTTCAAATTAAGAATGGGCAAGTACTTTAAAATCCCTACAAGTCGCTGGTATTTCTTTCACCCGCTGATAGGTGGAACATCAAGTAACAAATCCAGCTATTTTCCTATTTATACCTGACCACCAATACTTGTGGTGTAAATCACAATACATCTTGGTGAGACTGCAATGTACTACCTAAGAAGAGGCATGAGATTCTCACATTAGCTCCTCTCAGGTATTCAGGAACCCTGATGCATCCATGAATGTGCAATATATCATCCTTATCAATGATACAACTTGGCAGTGGGTCCTCACCTGAAACACTCTCCCTTAGGAACAAGACTTTGAGATCTGAGAGTCGCCTCATCTTTACTTGATCCAGGAGTGAGGAGATCACTGATAACGATGTGAGCACTAACTTCCCATGATGTTCCTATACCTCTAAATGCATCTTAGAAAATAGGGCCATCAACTGCCACTCACTATCAGCCTCCTGAACTATCTGGGTCTGAGTCCTTCAGCTTAGAGCATCAACTACAACATTTACCTTCCCTAATGTATAAGAAAGTTCAAAATCAAATGACTATAGGTATTCAACCCATATGCGCTGCCTGAGATTCAAGTCACGCTGAGTAAATATACACCTGAGGTTTTTGTGGTCTGTGTACACCACAAAATGCTCTATGAGTAAATAATGTCTCCAAAAATTCAATACATGTACCAAAACTGCTAGATGGAGATCATGTGTTGGGTAATTCCACTCTTGTGACCTCAAATAACAAGACCCATACACCACGACTCGATCTCCCAGCATCAGAACTGCTCCTAGCCCAATGCTTGATGCATCACAATAAACTGTATAGGTTGTACTCGACTCTAGAAGAATCAAGATAGATACTGAAGTCAGTCTCCCTTTTAGCTCTTGAAAGACTTTCTCACATGATTCAGACCTTGTAAACTTGACACCCTTAATGGTTAATCCCATGAGCAGTGTTTCAGGATGTGAGAAATCTTGAATGAAACATCTGTAATAGCTGACCAACCCCAATAAACTTTGTATGTCAAAAATGTTCTTGTGATGCTCTCAAGAAACCACGATTCTCGCCTTCTTTAGTCAACTGATACTGCTGTCTTTGAGATAATGTGACTTAGTAAGTGAACCTTATCGATCCAAAAATGACATTTGTAGAGTTTAGAAATGAGATTATGCTCTCAGCATATTCAGTAGGATCTCAAGATGTTTGACATGGTTGTATTGAGTATGAAACTACACTAAGATGTCATCCACGGGGACTATCAAAAATGAATCCAGATACGGGTGGAAATCCCAATTCATCAGAGTCATGAAAAAATTCGGCACATTCGTGAGACCGGACGACATAACTAGATACTTATGAAGTTCATACCTACTTCAAAATGTTGTATGAGGTATGTACAAAGGCCTAACTCATACTTGATAATAACTTGACCTCAAATCGATGTTTGAGAAAACTCTAGCTCTCCGGAGCTAGTTAAAGATGTCGTTTATACTAGGTAGGGGATACTGGTTCTTCACCATAATCTATTTCAACCGATGGTGATCCATGAAAAGTCTGAGGGTACCGTCGGCCTTCTTGGTGAATAGTACCGGTGAAATCTAGAGATAAGTACTGTGTCATATAAAATCCTTAGCTTCCAAGTCCTCTAAATAGATCTTGATCTCCTGCAACTCAGTAGTAGTCATCCTATAAGGAGGAATAAATATTGGTGCTGCTCCTGACACTAGCTCAATAGTAAACTCTACCTCTCTCTCAGAAGGTAGTCCAGAAGTCTTCAGGGAAGACGTCCTTGAACCGGTCCACAACTGAAGGAAAATCAGCCTGACGCATTCCTTGATCATCCATATAAAGGCTCGAAATCTGGGTCATCACTCTACCCAACCCATGATGCTCTGGTCCAACTCAACTTTCCTAGACATCCCATTCACCCTTATGAATATAACTATCGCCCTCTAGTGATGTGAATGATACCCTACAACCATAGAAATCGATATAAGCATGATAGGGGACCAACCAACCCATTTCGAGAATGATGTCAAAACCTATCATCTTGAGGACAAAGAGGTCCCATAAGAAATGATAGCTTCCAACCTAAGGGGACATTCTTTACACTAACGTACACTCTTCGATTGAATGTCCAACGGAGTATCAACTCTCATCACCCCACATAAATACTAAATTTCAAGCCTTAGACTTTCCAAAATTACTACAGATATAAATGAGTGGGAAACGCCTGCATCAAATAAAACAAATACCAAGGTAGTTTCTACTAAAATCATACCTCGAACCATAGATGGGTCTGCACTCTGATCCTCAAGTATAGGCTGCATTGTATACATCTTGCACGATCCGAAACCCTGAGATATAACCTAACTACCATGAGTAGACCCGCTTTGTTGGCGTTGTGAAACTAGTGTTTAGTGTAATGTCCCAACCCGAGAGCCATTTAAATAGTGCCCTGAGCCGGTCGGTCACATGGACTACGTGCCTCCCTATACACCAGAGGGTGCCAACTAGCAGCGAAGGTCCATTGATGGTACAGTGGGGAGACTATACCTTCATGATTAGAGCGGTATTGCGGTATAAGAGATAATAAATAAATACCTCAACAGCAGAAGCAGTATAAATAAAGGACAGAGCAATGAAAGATAAATATAATAACTGATAAATAATATGTAAAGGGAAATGCCAATTATACAACAATACATGTCCATTTGACTTAAATTTACTAGCAGATGACACACAACAGGTAATAAATAAACAGTACATAAAGAAAAGACAAAAGCCCAAAGGGTTATCCTTATGAGCATCCTGAGCTCTAACTTAGTTTTGTGATCCTAAGCTCCCATGTATGAAGGTGACAACACAAGCATCATCCAATAAACATGAACCTTCCAACATGTTGTCTGTTCGAGTACCTCAATGCAATGGAGGCCCGAATAGGGTGTGAGATAAACTCAGTAGGCCACCGCCAACGGTGTCTAAATCATAATCCAGCCTGTGAATATAAAATACAGCAGTGTGCAGGTATAATTAATAAAGAGAAATACTGAAATTTGTAAACAGGTCGGCTGAGGTTCCTAAGGGTCATCTGGCTGATTCTACCTGCTTCGGCCTAAGCCGGGATACCTATGAATATAATTACACACACACACATATGTGCTATATACTTAGTATTAGCCAGGACCTGAGGCGTAACTCAGACATCCATGCATAATACTACTCATAATAATAATAATAATCATACTAATAAATAAGGGATGCCATTCCCTAGTATCATAGTCAATTTAGGTCGTCATGCCGAGTATCATAATCAATATAGGATGCCATTCCGAGTATCATGAATCATAGCGAGGAGGGTCTTACCCAACCTCCCAATCAAGGGGTCTTGGAACTTCATGTCCAACAACCCAAGTAATGTGGACGTCATGCCAACATCCTCGACCAAGGGGGTGTGACACATCATGGCCAACAACCTTACTCGATGTCCCTTTAGCCATTAAGAAATATAAGTTAATCTACTTGCCCTATGAGCCCTTAGCCCGATGCTCTATAAAAATGTGATTGACATCGCTCAAGGCACAATAGACCCTTTTCAATATAATTCATTTAACATTTATTAACGGGCCAGGTGTTCTTCCAAGTCATTAAAACCATTCAATTATAAACAAGAGGAAGGGCCATGTCCGTGAGCATGACACATCACAACTCAAATATATATAAGAGGGTCATTCCCATTATTTATTTCAATTATAACAGAAAAGGATATATACTTAAGCATGTCATTCTTCATTTTCAAACATCATTATTTAATCACCCCTTTTAAAGTGAGAAGTCAGCACACCTCAAGAGGTGGCTTTATTACAAAGTGGGGTATGACTATCATGTTGTGGCGTAATCAACTTAGTTTATTTTAAACATCTCTTATGCTAGAACTTATCAAACACACCTCAAATGTGATTGAGAGACCCATGCAAGGCATTATAATTAGGAGTATCCGAACAACACCCCAAGAGTGTGATTTAACCTCCTAAAGAGGAATTGAGGTCAAGGGAGAAAGGGAACACACCCTGAGGGAATGGTTCGTGTTGAGGTGAACAACCTCAAATGGTTTTAAATAAATCCCAACAACAACTGGTTTAAGACATTAGGTTCTAGATGTTTAATTTCACATTTAAAGGTCAACGCATGGAAAATCCGGTGTGCGACACAACAGTGTGAATTATAAATGAGCTAGACTTTAAGGGAAAAGCTATATACTACCTATATTTTACCAAGGTCGCCTCATTGGTTCAAAACCAAGCTTTGATTTGAGCTGGTTTGAGAGGAAACAAAGAAAAGTACAAACCCTCTCAAAATATAGCGAATTAGCTCATACGAAGATAGCATCCAAGATGATGAAAGAAACTGAGAAAGGAGGAAGGGGGATTCGTAGAATTACCAAGGGATAACCAATGTGACAAATGGTGGTCGAATCAGTCTCCCTATGAGGGAGATACCTCCATGACTAAGAGGTGGAGAGAAACCACGAAGTGGATTCTATGCACAGATGGGAGGAAAAGAAAGGGGGAGAAACTTAAAAATAGAACGGGGGGAAATTGTAAAAACACCCATTTTAAATAGGTGCACGGTTCAATCGTGCACCAACATTTCCCAAGGGAAGCCACCCCTCACATGGCTAGTGCACGGTTAGACTAACCATGCCCAGCTTGTGAAGAACGCCTCTGTCTCCTATCTGAGACAAGGCGCATGGCCATGCGGCCTTAGTCACATGGTTTAGCTCAATTGTGCGCCCTTCTGTATAAATATCAAACACCTCGCATGGTTTGGCTAAACCATGCGGGATCAGGTTCATGGTTTGGTCAAACCGTGTGTCTGACCTGATTCTTCCAAAACCTAGAGCTATGTGCTCCGAACAAGCCCTCGTATGCTCTCAAGACATTCCTTAGGCCTTAGGACACGTTTACGAAGATTAAAAAAGGGATTTAAATCAGAAAATAAATGATTTGTACCATCATAAAAATCCGGGTCATTACATTTGGCTCCTTGGACCATGACTACCCCCTCGATCTGATCGATCAGTAGCACTCCAACTCCCTGCCTTATGCGGAGCTGCTAATCCTACTCTAGGACCCGAAGCCGGTGCAGATCCCGTATCACTGGTCGTTGGAGGGAAAGTTCTGCAAAACCATTGTAGATGGCTCATCCTGCCACAAACTCAACACTCAACCGGGGCTCTCTCACACTGAGGTTTCATGTTCCCTTACTTTCCACACTGGTGATATACTATAGAATTTCCAGTACATATACTCTGACCGGTACTTCCATCATGGGAGGTCTTGAAGCGATGCTTCCCGCCACCAGACACTGGCACCACTTGGTCGAGAAGCTAGACCACTTTGATCCATGCATTTAGATTTCCTTAGGTTAAGCTAAGTAATAAGGGCCTGATTTACTATCTCAAACACAATAGTCAACCAAAATACATTCACCTTAGATCAAATAGGATGCCTAGGCCCATTCTCAAAGCGTCTCGCTCTGGACGGTTCATTACCGGTATAGATAGGTGAAAAGTGTTAGAGCTCTGTAAATCGAGCTGAATAGTCCATCACAGACATAATACTCTACTCCAGGCACATAAACTTCCTAGCTCGATCAACCCTCAAAGCCTCCTGGAAAAAGTAGTCATAGAAGCTAGTTTGGGAATCCCTCCAAATCATTTCCCGGTGCTGATCTGACTGGTTCAGGACATCCCACCAACGTTTGCTGGATCCACAAAAAATATACATCGTGATCTTGAACCTCCTTTAAAAAGGCATCTCCAGATGCTCAAAGATAGATAAAACAGTCTCGATCCATAACTCAACAGCCTGGGGGCCACCATCCTCTAAGAAAGTAGGTGGATGCTACTGCTGAATCTCTCGCATTAACTCTACCATAGAGGGGGTAGGTCGTAGAGCTTCCTGTATCGATCACACTAGTCATATGAATCCCTCTCGAAACTGTGATCTTTGGAACCTAGATCGGGATTGATAAGAGGTGCCGCAAATGGCACTACAAGAGACAATATCGGTGGATCAGGTCCCACCACCTTCGGAGCATGGTCATCGCCACCCTCTTGACGCGTGAATCGAGACCATCATTTTGGAATAATTATATAATTTCCAAACAGACACATCAAATTAGTATTGATAACATAAAGTACACAAATATAAGAATAGGACAGGTACAAGTCTTCCTATATAAGATCCAGCACCTCTCCGCCGACTTCTCAAACCAGGTCTAGGTGATATAAATAAGATCACAAGGGTCAATGTCAAGTTATATATTCTGCATTAAAAGTCTTGATATATGGTGTGTCTGTTGCAAGTTATAGGGGAAAACACCCATTAAGTTTCAATTGACATCACCATTTAATGACGACCACATTGGAATTTAGATTTAACAATTCTTTCATTTATACTGTAGATCAGTTAGATGAAGTACCATTCCCAATTTATAGAAGTATATGCTTTATAAATTACAATTGGTAGTTCATGTAACTATATATAGACTTTTACATCCAATAACATAATGTAACAGGTCAATAAGATGAGTTGACTAGATGAATCACCATTCCAAATTTAAAAAGGCACATGCACTCTTTAAATTACAATTGACATTCATGTATTCAAAATCAACTAATATTTCAGTCTATATCCTTAGTTACACATATCAAACATGTAATAATTGGTTAATTAAGGTGTCACCATCAAAATATATAGGAAAACACCATTTAGGTTGATACAGACACTTTAATAACCAATTATTTAATCCCTTTTTTCCTACAGAAATGTTGGTTGCATAACAGATACATCACTCAAGGCATGCTCAACATGTATCATGTAATCAAACAATTCAACCTACATGGCATGATATTTGCATGACATGTGAATCTCTACGTGCCTATAATGATGCATGATTAATGATTCCTTACTGTATTGGGCCAAGGGTAAAAGTCTTATACAATAATAATAACCGCCACACCTCAAGTATGTCACCCAACAGTGAAATTAGTGCAACTGTAACAGGCATAAACAAGGACATCATGTCCCATCCTAGAAAATTTGGCCTTTTCCCCATACATGAGTTAGCTACTCCCAAACACATGATTATTACTAAACTCTGACACTTTATTAGTCTCCTTTATACCAGTCTCAAAACAGTAATACAAAAGGAAAAGACCGCTCTAATACCAATTTGTAACATCTCAGACCAGGTTCACTCATAAGTAACTAAATCAGGTTGGCCACATGACCTTAAGGGTGTCTCCCTGTACGCCAGAGTCCGTCTACTAGCAACGAGAGTCTATGGTGGTATGGTCAGGAGATTATACCCTCATTATTAGAGTGTAGTATAACAATAATGATGAAGAAATAATCAATGGAATTGAATAACAATTAACAACCATAGCAGCGGACGAAATAAATATCCAGATAAGGTAGATAGACTGAACAATAATAGTCAACATTGTATACAAAATGATATCAATTTCATGATACTATTCAAAAGAAACTGACATACATGATAGCATACACCCAATATTGTACATGTATAACAAAAGAACATAAAGACCAAAAGTTATCTCCAAGCATCACAAGCTAAGGCTCGGTCCTATGCTCCTAAGGTCCCATGCTATGTACAAATCAAGCATCCATGACCGGATTCTTGTTATTTCCCCTACCTACATCCATGAAGTCTATTCGGGTACCAAGTAGCGGTCCGAACAGGGTGTGAGATATACTCAGTAGGCCACCACTAATGGTTTCTATAACAAATCCAGCATGTGATAAAAACTATAATCGTATGCAGGTATAACATGTAAAGTTGTGAAGTGAATGTCAGACATAAACAAGTCCAAAAATATAAGTTGTGACGATGAACATGCTAAAGATATGAGTATTAGTACATAATGGCGAAATATGAAAGTAACTACTAGCTTCAGCATGCGTTGCATACATATAAAGTGCCAAACCTGCATGGGTTAGGACCCAAGGCGAAAGACCAAGGCTTTCTCCTCGAGACCAAGGAACTCGTCCAAATATCGAAAGAGATAAATATAGGGGTCATAGGTGTCATATCTCGATCTCCCTTGCTAGTTCCATATCAGTAATAAAGGTCGATGTTATACCAATATCAAGGTTGGTTCCATACCGAATTACCCATCATTGGTGCCATACCACGATGTCCAATATCAAGAAAGTGATATTAAAAGGTCAAGGGCAATGTTAGTGTCCATGCCTAGGTGAAAACATCCATATAAAAAGGCACAAACCAAGATCATCCATCCCATTACAATGTCCTTATTTTAGACCATTTGTTTAACCACTTTATTCACATTTGAAGTTATTCCAAAAGAGTTATTCAACCCTTCAATATCTCATTTTAATTTACATAAGGCTTCCCCTAATAGGTGTCAAGCTCACACACACCCAAGAGGTGGTTTTAGTTTAGGGGTAGGTAAAAACCCACCTCAGAGGTGGTCCGGGTCAAGTTTGACAACCTATAACCTGGTCAAGGTGTAGTAAGGTCATCACATTCAAGTTCAACAATATATAAAGATATTACTCAATTTAGGGGCAATGTCTGGAAGACTCAGCGGGCAGCATAATGGCGATAATTCATAAGCGACAAGACTTTTAGGGAAAATTTATAGATCACCTATCTTAAGGCATTAGACGAACCCTCGTCCAGTATCGGATTCTGATTTGGGATAGAATGGAAGAAATCGGCAAACCAGACAAACGTATTGAAAATAGGGTAAAAGAGCCCGCTTGAAGACAAAACAACAGATGACGAGCTAAACAAAGAAAAGAAGGCAACGAATTCCAGCACTTATAAAGAGATATCCAACGAGATGAAGGACAAGTGAAACAGACGTCAGATGAAGAGGCTAGCTCAAAGCCTAGGAGAGGTGGAGAGTGATCTCTTATAGTGGGCGGGCACCAAAGAAAGAAGAAAGGAAAGGGTGACTTTAGTTTTAAGTGAACGGAGAGAGAAATGGACTTTTCACCCAACTTCAATGGGGTGCACAGTTTGGCCACACAACTGAACAAACGTGCACCAGAACTGTATAAGGGAGACACCCCCTCGCACAGGTAGGCACACAGTTATCTAAACCATGTGTAACCTATGAAACACCCCTCTGCAACAAACCGCACGACCGTGCGGCCCATAGTGCTTGGTTTAAGAAATAGTGGGGCACTCTTCAGACCCCGCATGATTGAGGTGTACGGTTAGCACTAACCATGCGCAAACTGTGTGCCTCACTCCGCTCTTCCAAAATCCAGAGCTTCTGTTTTGTTTATGTTCATCCAAGGGGCGTCAGTTTTTTCAATAATTTAAATGTTCATGCAGGAATAATTCCAAACAACTTACAATTTTTTGGGGCTTTCTACCCATGATATAATTCTGATTCATGGGAGACTGAACCTATGGCCTCATAACATGATTTGCCCATATCTTAGTCATTGAACCTATGTTATTTTCTCTACTTATTCATTGTAATCTAGATTTTCCAAACAATTTGGTGCTTCTTTTCATCTGATGTTTGTCCAATGATTCTTCATACTTCTTAAAGAGATGATATTGACATCTATTCATCAGATCTTAATTAAAAATGTTCCCACTAAATCATAATATATGCCTTGTCCTCTTTCCAGGAACCACTGAAACAGGGAGTCTTCCATCTTGAAGGTAATAGAAAATGGCGTAGCTTCATTATTTGACATAGTTTCAGTTGTGTACTCCGATGTTGATTCTAGTGTTTGGATTCATGATTTTCCAAATGTTAGGCTTCACGTAGATCACCTTGCAACGTAGCACAAATTACCTCTAGTAATGTACTCCTTTTTTAAGCCTACCTGTCTTCTTTTATTCTTTTTCACATTTTTCGTACTTACACTAAAAAATGAAAATACCCTCCAGAAACATTTTATGTTTCTATTTTCTAAAAATGTATTATAAATATGTAACAAATATATTTAGGAGACTATAAAAAGAAAATATTTGATTTACCCTTTGTTATTTTTTAAAAAATTTAGGAATATGAAAACAAGTTTTTGGTATTCATTTTTAATTTTTTTATAACAAATACTCATAGTACATTAAAGTAGAGTGTTTTTGTATAAAATTTTATTTTTTTTAAATATAATATATTTTTATGATTTTGTATGTTTAGATGTTGCTGATTATAAAATTTCCAGATTTTTTAATATATATATATATATTTAATTCTATGATAAGAGCTGATATGCATATTAAAACTTAATTTTTGTTGACATTTGGCAGCCAAAATCATAAAAAAATTTGGTGTAAAAAATAATATTAATGCTCTAAAAATATTATTAAGAGAAGTGAGATGAAGATACACATCCTTCACTTAGATTCATCTGATCTTGACACATTTATTTACATTCAAATCATTGATGCAGAAACTTATTGATTAATCTCTTGGATGTAAATTACAAGCTCTTTCAATTATTCCCATGATTTTCAACCCCTATATATGTACAACATTTGTAAAATATACATTCAGTATCATATATCCTTAAAAATAGTAGAATCAATTTCTATAACATTAATACATGACATGAGTATTTCATGAAGTTTCCTAAAACTCCTTCAGGTATTCTAGATAATCTCATCATATGAAATTGTTAATCCCTCCTGATAATATCTTTAGGTTTCAAATAACCTTAACTGAATTCTGGAAGAAATATTGTTAGATTTTCAAACTTTTCCTCCTACGATTTGAACTTTTACAACCATATGTTGTTTGTATAGTACCATAACTTAGACATAGTATGCCTAGTTCATTTATTCTCAATATTTTGAGAATATTAGGTAAAATTTTCTTGAACTCAATCATATTGTCGAAACATTTTCATAAATGTCAATAAGTCGAATTCCTTAAATTGAATAAGCCTTATTGATGGAATTTCCATGTCATATATTAATGTTATAGAAATCGATTCAATTATTTTGAAGGGTAGATGAGACTATAATTCCTTAGTTAATTAGCATCTAGTGCCTTAAGTCAGTTATTATCTGGTGACTTTGAGTTTGTGTAATAAGGGTTTTAATACCATTAATTGTAATTTATATAATTTATAAATCGTATTAATGTGAAAATATTATTATTAATATTAACTCTTCAATATTAAAGGAATATTTGTAATAAATGTTTCAAAAAAAATTAATCCATTAATCATAAACATTTTATAGTTAATTAATTTATAAAACACCCTTTTATAAATTTCATAAACATTACATAAAACCTTTTCATTATTTATAAAAAATATAAATAATCGAATTCAATTATTAATTGAATTTTCTTTATAAGTAAACAATTTATTGATTTACCAAAACATTTTTGATAATTACTCAAAATAAATCCCCTTTTAATTTGAACACTTTCAAATTAATTATTTATGAACTATTTATAATTTTAAATATAAACTTCTTTATATTTCAACCTTATTTTATAATTATAACCCTTTATAAATTACCCATTATGATTCTTAAAAAAAACATTTTATTTTTAGATCACAAGATATACCAAATAATACCTCGTGACGATCATTGATTAGGGACAACTCAATATTTTATACTTTGATGCAATATTTATCATTCTACAGTTCATGTGAAATAAATTGTAGCACAAATTAATGAATGATAAATGAATATTACATTTATTATAATGATATGATATATGTATAACCATTACAACCAATCTCTGAAGTGTTTAATATCTAGAGATTCTAGATGACCCTCATGTGGCTACTGTACTAATGGTTTTGAACATTACATCCATATGTAATTCCCATCACATCCCAACGTGACCATCAGATAAAACTCTCTCACTAACTCTTTAGTGAGTAACATCTATGAAGAAAAGAAGTTTAAATAATGCTGAGACATCATAATCATATTCATAATGTTCAAACCTTCAAACATATTCAAACTCTTTGACTTTAAAACATTAAATGTTACGATGTTAAATTTTGTTGTCTACTTAGAACTATTCTTAAGTACATCATCATTATCCTTGGAACCTTTTCCATAAATTTTTTTCTTAAAATATTTTGAAAATAATTTAACTATTTACATTCACTTTACCGAGACATCCTAAACTCTTTTAAGATAAAGTGATATCCACTTTATTATGGTAACTAACTCTTTACATTTCTCTTTACTGTTACACCCTAAACCCTTTTAGGACACCAAGTGATACACGTTGTGTATTGGATAGTATAAACCTTTAGGGAATAGTGATGTTCACTTGTTATGGTTACTAAATGCACCTCTATATAGTTTTTTTTACCATAACACATCCTAAAACATCAAGGATATAAAATGTAAAACCACTTTAATCTTAAACCGGTATAATCCTTTAGAAAATAATGATATTTTCATGTGGTAACTCAATGTAACCTTTTATATTATTACCACCAAATATCTTAAACTCTTTTAGGATATAAAGTGAAAAATTAATTAATATTTATTTGTTAACTTTGAATGTCTCTAGGTCCAAACTCACTCCTACCAGTCTCTTAGATACTATTTTGCTAAAAGACACAAACTGCTATATGTTTAAAAAATAGCACTTATTTCCTCTTAGTAGGAATATTTGAAAAATAAACAATCATATTTATGGTATTCTATGTGTTCAGAATATTTTTCCTTTTAAAATGAAGGATTTATTAAAATATACTACTGATGGGTGGTGGGAGCACTTTCCCTCATATTTAACAAACTCAATGAACTCTTTATCCTTGATAAAAAAAATTATCCATATCTTTTTCTAAAAACATTTTATAGAATCCAATGAATCATAAACCATGTGTATCCAATTAATCATCTCATTTTGTTCATAAAAACTCTTTATTAATGAAAAAAATCTATTATCATACAAGAGAAGATAAATGAAGATACACATCCTTTACTTATATTCATAAGATCTTGACACATTTCTTTACATTCAAATCTTTGATGTAGCAACTTATTGCTTTATCTCTTGGATGTAAATTAAAATCTCTATCAATTCTTCCCATGTTTTTAAAATAATATATATTTAAAACATTTGTAAAATATACATTTGGTATCATCTATCCTTCAAAATAGTAGAATCAGTTTCTATAACATTAATACATAACATGGGAATTCCATGAAGTTTCCTAAAACTCCTTCAGGTATTCTAGATAATCCCATCATATGAAATCCTTACTCCTTCCTGATAATACCCTCAAGTTTCAAATAACCTTAACTGGATTATGGAAGAAATATTGTTAGATTTTAAAACTTTACCTCTTCTTATTTGAACTTTTACCTCCCTGTATTGTCTATATAATACCATAACTTAGACGTTGTATACCTAGTTTAGTTACTCACAACATTTTGAGAATATCGTGTAAACTTTTCATGAACTCATTCATATTTCTCAGAAATTTTCAACAATGACAATAGGTTGAATTCCTTAAACAGAATAAGCCTTATTAATGGAATTCCCATGTCATGACTTAATGTTATATAAATTGATTCTACTATTTTGAATGGTTTATGAGACTAAAATTTCTTAGGTCAATTAACATCTAATTATTTAATCCAATTATCATCTAGTGCCTTTGAGTATTTATAATAAAGGTTTTAATACCTTTTATTATGATTTATGACGTTTATAAGTCATATTAATGTGGCAAGTTTATTATTAATATCAACTATAATATTAAAGGATTATTTGTAATTAATGTTTCAAAAACATTTAATTCATTAACCATAAACATTTTATTGTTAATTAATTTATAATACACCCTTTTATAAATTTCATAAACATTCCATAAAACATTTCCATTATTTATAAAAAAACTTTAAATAATCTAATTCAATTCTTAATTGAATATTCTTTATAAGTAAACAAATTATTTATTTACCAAAACATTTTTTATAATTACTCAAAACAAGTCCCTTTTAATTTGAACACTTTCAAATTAATTATTTATGAACCATTCATAATTTTAAATATAAAATTCATAATATTTAAACCTTATTTTATAATTTATAACCCATTATAAATTAACCCTTATGATTCTTAAATAAATATTTTAGTTTTAGATCACAAGACATACCAAATAATACCCTGTGATGGTCATCAATTAAGGACAACTTGAAGTTTTATACTTTGATGTGATATTTATCATTAGATCGTTCATCTAAAGTAAATTACAGTGCACATTAATGAATGATAAATGAATATTGCCTTTATTTTAATGAAATGATATATTTATAACCATTACAACTAATCTATCAAGTGTTTAATGTCCAGAGATTTTACATGACCCTCACATGGCTACTACAGTAATGGTTTTGAACATTACATCTATATGTAATTCCCATCACATACCAATGTGTCCATCTGATAAAACTCTCTCACTAACTCTTTAGTGAGTAACATATATGAAGAAAAAAAAGTTTTAATAATGTTGTGACATAAGAATCATATTCCTAATGTTAAACCCTTTGACCATATTCAAACTCTTTGACTTCACAACATCAAATGTTATTATGTTTACTTTTGTTGACTATTTAGAACTCTTTTTAAGTACATCATGGTCATATTTGGAACCTTTTCCCTATTTTTTCTCTTAAAATATTTTGAAAATAATGTAACTATTTATATTTTCAATTTACCAGCACATACTAAACTCTTTTAAGATAAAGTGATATCCATTTTGTTACAATAACTAAATTTTTATAATTCTCTTTATCGCTACACCCTAAACTCTTTTAGGATACCAAGTGATACACTTTATGTATTGGAAATTATAAACCTTTAGATAATAGTGATGTTCACTTGTTATGGTTACTAAATGCACCTCTTTACATTTTTCTTTACCATAACACATCATAAACCTTTTAGGATCTAAAGTGAATAACCACTTTAATCTTGAATTTGTATAACCCTTTAGGAAATAAGTATATTTTCATGTGGCGACTCAATGTAACCTTTTAAATTGTCACTACCACATTCCTAAACTCTTTTAATATATAAAGTGAAAAATCAATTAATATTTATTTGTTAATTTTTAACTTTTCTAGGTCCAAACATACTCCCACTAGTCTCTTAGACATTATACTCCTAAGATACACAAACTAATTTATGTTTAGTAAATAACGCGTATTTCTTCTTAGTAGGAATATTTAAAAAATAAACTATCATATCCATATAATATATGATATTATATGTGTTTGAAACATTTTTCCTTTTAAAATGATGGATTTATTAAAATATACCACTAATGGGGGGAGGCAACACATTCCCTCATATTTTAACAAACCATGTGAACTCTTTATCTCGGATAAAACATTTTATCCATATATTTTTCTCAAAACATTTTATAGAATCCAATGAATCATAAAAAATGTGTATCCAATTAATCATCTCATTTGGTTTATAACAACTCTTTATTAATGAAAGACATCTTTTATCATATAAGAGAAGTGATGTGAAGATACACATACTTTACTTAAATTCATATGAGATTGAAATATTCCTTTACATTCAAATCCTTGATGTAGAAACTTATTGCTTCATCTCTTGGATGTAAATTATAAGCTCTATAAATTCTTCTCCTAGTTTTGAACTGCTTTATATTTACAACATTTTTAAAATATACATTCGGTATCATATATCCTTGAAAATAGTAAAATCAATTTCTATAACATTAATACATGACATGGGAATTCCATGAAGTTTTATAAAACTTCTTCGTGTATTCTAGATAATCCCATCATATGAAATTGTTACTCTTTCTTGATAATACCCTTAGGTTTCAAATAACCTTAACTAGATTCTTGAATAAATATTGTTATATTTTCAAACTTCTCCTCTTTTGATTTGAACTTTTACTTTTATTGTCTATACAATACCATAACTTAGATGTTTTGTGCCTAGTTTATTTACTCTCAACATTTTAAGAATATCGGGTACACGTTTCTGGAACTCATTCATATTGCCAAAACATTTTTATCAATGACAATAGGTTGAATTCCTTAAATAGGATAAGACTTATTGATGAAATTTCCATGTCATGTATTAATGTTATAGAAATTGATCCTACTATTTTGAAGGGTATATGAGACTATAATTCCTTAAGTCAATTAGAATATAGTTCCTTAAGTTCAATTATAATCTTGTGCCTTTAAGTATTTGTAATAAAGGTTTTAATACTTTTTATTATGATTTACAATATTTATAAATCATATTAATGTGGAAAGGTTATTATTAATATTAAATCTTTAATATTAAAGGAATATTTGAAATAAATGTTTCAAAAATATTTAATCCATTAACCATAAGCATTTTATCATTAATTAATTTATAAAACACCCTTTTATAAATTTCATAAACATTCCATAAATTTTTTTCAATATTTATAAAAAATTATAAATAATATAATTCAATTCTAAATTTAATTTTCTTTATAAGTAAGCAATTTATTTATTAACCAAATTATTTTTGATAATTACTCAAAATAAGGCCCCTTTTAATTTGAAAACTTTCAAATTAATTATTTATGAACTATTCATAATTTTAAATATAAATTTATTTATATTTTAACCTTATTTTATAATTTATAAACCTTTATAAATTAACCATTATTATTTTTAAATAAAAATTTTATTTTTAGATCATAATACATACCAAATAATACCCCATGTTGATCATCGATTAGGGAAAACTCAAAGTTTTATACTTTGATGAGACATTTATCATTTGACCATTTGTGTAAAATAAATTGCAACACACATGAATGAATGATAAATAAATATTTCCCTTGTTATAATGACAATATATATTTATAACCTTCACAATCAATCTCTCAAGTGTTTAATATCTAGAGATTCTACATGACCCTCACATGGCTACTATAGTAATGGTTTTGAACATTACATCCATATACAATTCCCATCACATCCCTATGTGTCCATCCAATAAAACTCTCTCACTGACTCTTTAGTGAG
Source organism: Viscum album (assembly GCA_963277665.1). Classification (NCBI taxonomy): domain Eukaryota; kingdom Viridiplantae; phylum Streptophyta; class Magnoliopsida; order Santalales; family Viscaceae; genus Viscum; species Viscum album. The sequence continues at coordinate 830,000,512 of OY728165.1, forward strand.
TAACATCTATGAAGAAAAGAAGTTTGAATAATGTTGATACATAGGAATCACATTATTAATGTTCAACCCTTTGAACATATTCAAACTCTTTGACTTCATAACATAAAATGCTACGCTATTAACTTTTTTTGTCTACTTAGAACTCTTTTTAAGTACATCATCACCATCCTTGGAACCTTTTCCATAAATTTTTTTCTCTTAAAATATTTTGCAAATAATGTAACTATTTACATTATCACTTTACCATCACATCCTAAACTCTTTTAGGATAAATTGATATCCATTTTTTATGGTAATTAACTCTTTACATTTCTCTTTACCACCACACCCTAAACTCTTTTAGGATACCAAGTGATACACTTTGTGTATTAGCTAGTATAAAACTTTAGGGAATCGTGATGTTCACTTGTTATGGTTACTAAATGCACCTCTTTACATTTTTATTTACCATAACACATCCTAAACCATTTAGGATATAAAATAAAAACCCACTTTAATCTTAAACTGGTATAATCCTTTAGGAAATAATGACATTTTCATATGGTGGCTCAATGTAACCTTTTACATTATTACCACTACATATCCTAAACTCTTTTATGATATAAAATGAAAAATTTCTTAATATTTATTTGTTAACTTAGAACTTCTCTAAGTCCACGCATACTCCCACTAGTCTCTTAGACGCTATTATTCCAAGTTACACAAACTGATTTGTGGTTAGGAAATAACACTTATTTTCTCTTAGTAGGAATATTTTACAAATAAACTATAATATCGATATAATATATGGTATTCTATATGTTTGGCAAATTTTTCCTTTTAAAATGAAGGATTTATTAAAATATACCACTCATGGGCGGCAGGAACACATTCCCTCATATTTTAAGAAACTGGATGAACTCTTTATCATGGATAAACCATTTTACCCATATATTTTTCTTAAAAAAATTATAGAATAAAATGAATCCTAAACCATGTGTATCCAATTAATCATCTAATTTTTTCATAAAAAATCATTTTTAATGAAAAACATCTCTTATCATATAAGAGAAGTAAGATGAAGATACACATCCTTTACTTAGATTCATCTAAACTTGACACATTCCTTTACATTAAAATATTTGATGTAGAAACTTCTTACCTCATCTCTTTGATATAAATTACAATATCTATCAATTCTTCCCATGATTTTTAACCCCTATATATTTATAACTTTTGTAAAATATACATTCGGTATTATATATCCTTAAAAATAGTAGAATCAATTTCTATAACATTAATACATGACATGGGGATTCCATGAAGTTTCCTAAAACTTCTTTAGGTATTCTAGATAATCCCATTATATGAAATCGTTACTCCTTTCTGATAATACCCTTAGGTTTCAAATAACCTTAACTAGATTCTTAAAGAAATATTGTTAGATTTTCAAAAGTTTACCTCTTCTGATTTGAAATTTTACCTCCATGTACTGCATGTATGGTATCATAAGTTAGACAGTGTATGCCTAGTTCATTTACTCTCGATATTTTGGGAATATTGGGTAAAATTTTGTTGAACTCATTCATATTTCTAAAACATTTTCATCAATGACAATATGCTAAATTCCTTAAACAGAATAATCCTTTTTGATGGAATGTCTATGTCATGTATTAATGTTATAGAAATTAATTCTACTATTTCGAAGAATATATGAGACTATAATTCCTTAAGTCAATTAGCATCTAGTGACTTACTTCAATTATCATTCAGTGCCTTTGAGGATTTTTAATAAAGGTTTTAATACATTTTATTATGATTTATAACATTTAGAAATCATATCAATGTGAAAAGGTTATTATTAATATTAAATATTTAATGTTAAAGGAATATTTGTAATAAATATTTCAAAAACATTTAATCCATTAGAAATAAAAAAATTTATAGTAAATTAATTTATAAAAAACCATTTTATAAATTTAATAAATATTCCATAAAACCTTTTCATTATTTATAAAAGTTATAAATAATTTAATTCAATTCTTAATTGAACTTTATTTATATGTAAATAATTTATTTATTTATCAAAACATTTTTTATAATTACTCAAAATAAAAACCCTTTTAATTTGAACACTTTTAAATTAATTATTTATGAACTATTCATGATTTTAAATATAAAATTATTTATATTTCAACCTTATTTTATAATTTATTACCCTTTATAAATTTCCACTTATGACTCTGAAATAAAAATTTAATTTCTAGATCACAAGACATACCAAATAATTTGGTAAAAATTATTTTAAATATTAATATTTAATTCATATTTGAAAAATATTTATTAATTAACCATAAACATTTTATAGTTAATTAATCTATAAAACACTTTTTTAAAATTTTCTAAATATTTCAAAATATATTTTTCATTATTTATATTTTTTTTAAATAATCTAATCCAATTCATAATTGAATTTTCTTGATTAAAATAAATAATTTATTTATTATCATAAACATGTGTAATAAATATGAACTTTTCATATTTGACAGAATAATAAAACAATTTTATCAAGCCTGTATTATTAATGATATTTCCATTTTATAAACTGTTTTATAAACATGAATAAAATAAAAGAATAAAAGAATAAATAATTAAATATTTTTTATTTAATTATTAAATTTAAATATGATATTTCATATTTATTTCATGGCTTTAAATATCCCATTTTACAATTTGTAAAATGTTTTCTTTATTAAACTATAAAATGGTCACGTTGATTTGTCGAAGAAGTCTATACTTTGATATTACTGATGGGCTTTCAATTTCCATCATATGAGTACTGCAGTGTAAAAAACCCAAATATATGATATATCATCAATAGAATAAATGTGTAATGTTAATGAATAACATAAAGTGTTTGTCTATATTACAATAAGATCCATCTTCAAACTTTGATAAATTATGCTTGATGAAGATAACATGAGCAACAGAAAAAAGCCTCCTGCCTCTAAAGGTGGTATACTGGCTTGTGAATCTCGATCTCAATTGGAGGATACCCATACACTTGAAGAGGTTCTAGCGTCTTCACCTAGGGTGATGAACAATCTATAATAAGGATGCGATCTTAGAGAGTCTTACATTCAATTGGTTGTTCTCAATAGGAATAATTTTATCCCTTTATTTAGTCATCCTTAGCGTGTTTTATTTAATGAAATGTGTCAACCATATTCAATGTATCAACATGCATTAATTACTATTATCATTAATTCATTGAACCCATTCAATTAATATCCAAGCCATCTAATCCTTTTATAATTGAATATTATCAATGAAACTGCTTGGTAGATAAATGCACCTAAATTTAAATATTGCATTAAATATTTTAGTGTATATTCAAAAAGTTTAAAATTTATGTGATAGCTATTATTTTGAAAATTTAATATATTTTTTTAGTTTTTAATAATAAGTGCTTTTAATGTTTTTTCAAAAAATTATTTTAAAATTTAATTACAATTCAAGGCTAGCTCAAGGATTGGTTTATTTAAAATTTGGATGAGATCAAACTTGATTTTTCTGAAACTGTATTAGATATGGGTCTAAATATACCTGATATTTTTAGACTAGTTCTATTCAGTTTTTTCCTACTCTATCTTGGTCTAGCTCATTAATAATCCGTATTTATAATTGTTAAATATGGGATAGATATGTTTTAAGATCAATTCCTTATTAAGGTAATCTTTATATATTAACCAAGAGTGAATATCTAATAGATTTATCACATTCAATCATTATATAAAATAATTTGGAAGAAAAAAACAAGACATACATTAAAAAAATAAATGAATTACCAATTATATAAATCAAAATTCAATGCATACTTGTGGCTAATTAAGTGAAAAATATGAAAAATAATGAATGTATGATGTAATGTGGAAAACCCCTTAAAATGAAGAGGGATAAAAAACTACAATAAAATAAAATAATCACCATGAAAATGTGAGTACACACTTGCCATTAGAAGTAGAAAATTCTCATATTATTCTCTTGAATAATGAACAATACACCTCACAAATATACACACTTAATTCTAAAACTGGGACGATTTTTTGTTTGATGAGTTGATGTTGAATCCATCAGAGGGATTCCCCTTTTATAGGGAATCTCCTCCTCACTCTTATTTTTCTTTTATTGGTGGGATTTGGCCACCCACCACTAAGTGACATTTCCCGCCCCCTACCAAATGAGGGGGGGTTGATGTTGTCCTTTATTAAAATAAAGGATATGCTGCCAAATTATGGAAAATGGGGAAAGAAGATATCAACATATCTCACTTGGAGATTTTGATTGGGACCCAATCATATCTTCACAAATCCTTTCTATATACTCAACATGTAACAATCCCCAATTGGTCCAAGCCCGCACATAGGACCAGCCACACCCAAGCCCAACACCGGTAGATAGCAGGCCCTTGGGCCCCCACTGCATACCAACTCAGATAACATGAGGTAGAAATTGTCTCATGCCTATAGGTAGGTCACGAGTCGGTGCCTGATCACCACCGCTTATGACAAAACTTGAGTTACCAGGGGTAGTTCGGGTTTTGATTCATTATCTTAGGTTATTTCGGATTGAGGGATGAAAATAGAGTCAAGCTAGTGTTATGTCATGATTTCACATGGATTAGTAACCCATGTGGAGTCTAGGTACATGGTGTAAACTCCTCCTAGTTTTTGGTGCTTACCTGGGGCATGGATCACTACCATGTTGTTGGGTTAATCATAACTACTTGTCCCTCATTCTGGTGGTTCTTTGTGAGTTGTGTTGTGTTTTGGTTTCAGTTGGTGCTAGTGTTCTTTTTGGAAAATGAAAGTGGTTTTGAAATGGAAAAGTATTTCTTTCAAATGGTTTTGAAATCTCTAAAATGGGTTTTAAATGAAAAGGTATTTTAGTTTGGAAATCTGGTAAATATTTGGGTTTTGATGATGAAAGGAAGGATGAAACCCTTGGTATTCCTTATAGAGGATTTTATGTGTGTGGGTATATGTGGAAAGTGTGTGGGGGAACTTGTTTGTGGGATATGTGGATGGAAATGGATGGAAGCACATGTGATGGTTCATAGTATTCCATAGTTTAGTTTTTTAAATAGAAAGGGGTTTGGAAAATTGGTTTTTCCTTGAGGGGGTGGATTTTTTATTAGTAAAAAGTGATTTTGTATTTGAAAAATGGACTTGGGATAAGGCAGTTTTTAGAATTTAAATGAAAAATTGTGATTCTGAAAAGGATGATTTTTGTTGTGTTTAAGATTTTTTTTGGCTTTTGAGTTGGTTGTTTCAGATCGGGGTGTGATTTTTGAATTATGTTTTGGCCTGATGCTAGTTTTGGTTGTATCTTTCATGTTTTTCGGAGTATGATACCTAGAAATGTCCCCAAAATGTGTTAATGATTCATGCCCAATTCTAGTTTCTATCGAGTGTTTCCATCTATCGAGGTGATCAAGGTACATGTGAGGTAGTTGTATGGGTTGTGGAGGTAGATCATGTCTTCAGGTTGTTGGGAACTCACAAGGTTGTTTAAGTTCATGTCGTTTTGGTTTTTTTGAAGGTCCAATTTTGGATCAGTGGAGGTCAGTCGTTTCATCATCGTTAAAATTTGGGGTGTAGTTGGTGGTGGTAGGCTCTCATGAGGGTTCCCCATCTGGCGAGGAGCACATGCTAGAGGAACCTATCTTTAAGAAGTTATCTTTGTTGGATCTGACATCTAGTTCATCATATTGCTTTCTGGAATGCCATCGATATGGTCAGTTAGGGCATTCCAATCCGTTTTGTCGCATCCCTCTAAAGTCTTGTCATCTTTGTAGTCGTTCGGGTCACTGGGGAAAGTTTTACCGGAAGTTTAATTCAAAGAGGAATTGTGATCAGGGGATGATCATGCCTAACTATGAGGCAGGATATGCTTCATCCCTCAGAGCCCCAACCTCAGGTCATAGGGTGAAACTCGTGCATAGTCAGGAGTTACTGTGGGTGTGTTGAACCTCAACTTAGTTCTTGTTTACACAATGGGATGGAAGTATATTAGTTTTCTCATTTTTATCTTTCATCCATCATATTTCCTTAAATATTTCATTTTTCTTAAGTTGAGTTTGGCTTTGGTGCTGGTTGTTTTCATGGCGCTCGTTTGGGGATGTTTGAGTTCTACAGGGTGGGTGGATGATGTTTCAAGTCCATCATCATAACTGAGTTCTTCTTGGGGATTTTCCATAGTGTGGGGAGTCTTAGTTTGGGGTGAGAAAATTATTAGTCTCGGTCAGTGTGGAGGATTTTTAATTCTGGTGGTGAGGTGTTCACCCTTATGTGGAGGGATGTTGGTTTTTCTAGGAAGTTTCCCCATTTCAAGGCCCTGGTATGTCAGGTCGTTTCATGATAGGTTCGTCCATGTGAATCAATGTAGTGGAGTTGTTTTGCTCGAGCTAAGGGAGTTGGTTTGGTTCAGTATTAATAATTCAGTGGTTTCCAGTTGTGGTAAGGCCATTTTTTTGTTAGTATGAAATGGTTGGTTAAGTTCGGGTTAGGAGTTCCTATGTTTCCCCCCTAGGGGTGGTGTGTTGGAATTTTTAGGTCTTTAAGATAGTTAAGTTCTTGTGGTGGGGAGAACCCTCTCGTGTTCCCCCCCTTCTCATGTGTTGTGATTTCCCTTTGATCAGTTGGGTGTGACCTGTAGAGAGTAAGGTCATCCTGGGATTCTTGATTTCCTTCTCTCTTGGTCGGGAATGGACTCAGGCTTTGGTTATCTTTTGTCCTGGTGACTTTCTAGGGGAAGAAAGTGTCTGTTGTGCGGAGAATTGTCACACCCCAACCTCAGATAATCCTCATTTTTTTATTCTTTTCTTAGTCTTATATCTTTGGGGTGAGGTTTTGGTTTTAGTCCCGATCAAAATTTTATGTTTTTGGAGTTTTGGGAGATTTTTCCAAGGGGAGCACGATTTCTGTACGGTTGGTAGTAACCATACGGACACCGTGTGACCATTGTTGGATGGAAAGAACTGACCACACGGCTTTCACATGACCATGTGGTAGTTCCCAGGTAAATGTGCAGTTCCTCTTTTCTAGGTAGAGAGTTCCCCATGGTTATCACAGAGCTTGGAAAACCATGCGGCCAAACCGTGCGGACCGTGCTAGAATTTTAAAATGTGATTTTCCTACTCTACCCCTCCATCTATTTCACCCTAATTAGGCCCCCTCCTCCTTGTTCTATTGTGGTGCACCAGGGGGTCCCAAAACCCCTCTTCCCAAGTCCTCCCCTCCTCCATGGATGCTCCCCTCTTCATTCTAAGGTATTTATTTAGGGTTTCCACCCATTTTCTACTTCTTTCTTCTATCCTCCCCTTTTTCCTTGGTTTCCTTTGGGGTTTTCTCCCTTTGGATGAACCCTAATGTCTATGGTTTGGGTGTAAGTAATGTTTCTTTTGATTTAGGGCGTGCAAATCATTCATGGGGCCCTATTATCCCTCTCCTTGGAGTCTCATTCCATCCACACTTGATTTGAGGTAGGTGTTTCCAAATTTCCCTTTCCAGAATAATCCATTGCCACTTGAATGTTTTCAATAAAAAATTAAATGATATTCACACCTCTATTATACCCTTGGCTATATGCAAATTGTTGTTTCTTTTTTATTGAAGTTACTAAAAATAGTTTTTCTAAGTGATTTGTGTGAATTTCCTAGGTTTAAGGCACCTAGGGTGTTTATTTTGAAATTCCATTATTCTATTCAAGTGGATTTTGATCTTTTATGAAATTTTTAGCTTTATAGTGTTGTAATTTTGTTGGTTGGTTTGTGAACTTATTTTGGTGTATTTTATTTGCTAACTTTATTACTTGATGGTTATATAGAAATGTTTTAAAAAGGGGTTTTATGGTCTTGTTGGGGTTGTTTCATGTTTTATAAATGATGTGGAAGGTTGGATATTGGTTTAAATCATTTGGTAATTTTGTGAAAGTAGTTTTAAGTGTCTTCTTGGATGTTTGGTGTGACACTAGATTTTAGCACATCCATGGGTGCACTAGGTGCACACATGGGTGTGTCATCAAGTGAAGGTGGTGTTTTAAATTGGTGTTTCCTTGAAAACTTGGTTTCCTAAATGGTTCTTATTTTTCTAAACGAGGCTAGGTCTTTTGTGTGGTTTCTAAAAATGGATTTAAAGGTGTTCCCTAAGGTTGGACCATTTGAACTTGAAGCATATTTTTGTGTGAGTTAAAAAGGGTAAAAGTCCATTTGGTAATTGTGAAGTGATTTAGTGTGTGCTTTGCAACTTAAGGGATCGTTTGGATTTATAAATCTAAAAGTGGTGTTTTTAAGATGTTTTTGGTAAATACGCTAGACATGTAGACCTAAAGGCCCATTTGGCATTTCCAACTCAAATATGATGCGTTTGTTAACTTTTAGTAAGGATTTGGGTTTGGATAAGTGTGTGTGCCCATTTGGAAACCTTATTGATTTTTTGAAACGATTTAAATGTTTATATGCATAATGGACCACTTGGCACCTTTGAACGATATGAAATGTATATGTAGGTATATGGGGAACCTTTATATGAGGGATATCTCTTAGTGGTTATTGTATATTGGTGTCCGTGTTTTGGGTAGGCAAGTGCAATGGTGATGACCGAGCTGAGTCACGTATGCGTTGGCCTCCTACTTACACAGTATTATTACCATCACCATGGGTTCTTGGGCATTCTTTAGATGATCCAGTGACAGTAGCTTACCAACCACAATTAGATGGGTTGGTACCCATTGGTAGATATAGAGGCCAGATGGGGAGTGCTGATGGTTTTGTCTCAAGGGAAATCAATTGGTTATAGACTATGGGGCTTCACCATACGGTGGCAAGTGGTTTCAAACTGAGTATATCTAGGGGTTGTCTAGGGATGTTTAGGATCACCCATGGTTATCATTATATTAAATATTTATGTTCTTTTGCACTAGATTATTTCCTGCTTGTACTTTTTACCTATTCCATTTTATCATAACCTTAATATTATATGTCTTGTTTTTGTTTATGAAATGGAAAACAATTTTAGAAATGATTTGTAGTGTGTGTTGGATTTTTAAAATGGGAAATCATGTTGTTTTATTAAAATGTGAAAACCCTACTTTCATAACTGTATTTCAAAATTATTTAAATTGTTTGTTTTGGGAAAGGACGTTATTGGATTCAATGGTTTATCTTGGCTTTCCTATTGAGAATTTCGGTGCTCACACCTATCCTATCTTTTCAGTTGCAGGTTCCATTCTTGTTCAGGTTCCAGGTTCAGCTGGTCAGTGGTGGAGCAGATTTGTTCTTTAGGTTGGTGGTGACCAAGAGGTCACATGGAGATCATATGGCATCATTTCAGTATTTTCTTGTTCTAGTTTTTATTCTGTTTAGTTGTACCTTTTAACTGAATTATTTGTGTATTTATTTGAGATTCAGTTGTTGGTTTTTCTACGTTCTCTATTTTTTTTACTTATTTATCTGGTCCTGGTTATTTATTTTGGGCTGAAATCATTCCCTCTTGTATTTTATCTGATTCCAAACACTAGTTTCCATCCTAGGGGGATCGAGAATGCCCCTTGGGACATACTACATACTGGCTCGGGTGACCGAGTCAGGGTTGGCCCGGGTCAATTTGTGACACAACTTGTTGCTCACATTTTTTCAAGGCTACTTGAGGATTTGTATAATATGAACTTATTAGAATCAATCACATTCATTTGGAAATCTCAATCATTTTATTTTGTAGGAATATTTTTTATTCTTACACTCCCTTACCCCATTAGGTCTCAAACAAAATTATATTGTACTCTAATGTGTTTTTCTAGAATGAAAAGATGGATTACTTACAATATGCAAGGTGCTTTGATAGTAACAAAATAAAATAATCTACTCTCATACATTCATGATCTCCTCAAATAACCTTTTTATCCAAATCACCTCTTTAAAATCCTATGTATCCACCATGTATTATGTCTCTATCATGGATAAATTCAAAAATGACCAAAAAATTAAAATCCAGATAACAACTCCTATAAGAATAAACACATAACCAATAGTGGATTCCTACCTTTCAGTATTACTTGTAAATTTTGAATCATCATATCCTATGATAGTAAACTTTGATCCTCCATAACATATTGCACTATCTAAAGTCTCCTTGATGTTTCTCGTGATCCTCTTTACCATATTCCAATGTTCGTATCTTGGAATCACCATGTACTAATCGATTTCTATCACTATATGTGTAATGTTTAGTCTAGTACAAACCATAATTAACCTAAGGATCCTCACTGTTTATGCATACGGTACTCAATACATCTTCGTTCTCTCTATCTCACTTCTAGAAGACATTAGAGGATAAATTGAAATTAATGGATGGGGGTAAATATTGACTTACATTTATTAATGTTGAAGTGTTTAAAGATTTTACTCAAGAAATTATTCTATGATAGCCAAAATTTAATATTATTTATTTCTTGGTCAATATACATCCCAATAATCTTATTTGATAGTCCCAAGTCCTTCATATCAAACTATTTAGCTAAATCTGCATTTGTATTTTAGACCTGATCATTGTTGGGGTCTGCAACCAAAATTTTATCCACATGAAAAAAAAGAACTCTAAAATCATCATTATAAGAAAAAATAATATTTGGGATGAATTGTTGGGTTGAGATGTGGTAAATTTTCTCTCTCTTAAGTGTTGGAAATTCTAGGAGGTATTTCGAAAGTTTCATACTAGAAAAGGATGAAGGCATGGTAGTGTAACCAAGAAAGTTATAAACTAGAGGAAGGTGAAAACATGTGGTAGTTGATTCTGAAAAATGAAGTGCGGGAAAAGTTGGAGGATAAGATCCAGATATTTAACTATTCACCCAAATTTGGCAGTTGAGGCAGTGAAAACTATAGGAAATAGAAAGTAGCCTTAGTCAATGATGGTATCTTCATAAAGATATTAATGTGGAAAAACTTGCCCAATCAGCTAGGCTTGTTTATTTAAAGATGGGTGGGATCACTTGCTTACTGTGATTGTGATATCTTGAAATAGCTTGAAATTTTTTTAATTCTTCTTCTTCTATTTCTAATAAAGAGAAGCAGTGTTTCTCCCATGGAGTGGGTCTAAGTAAGAACCATGTAAAATTTATTATTGTTTAATATTGATGTTAGTTCTTTTCTTATTTCTATTATGTGTGTGTTCCAAAAGTTTTTATAAGAAGATCAAGGTGATTCAATGTGAGACGTTGGATCATAGTTCCTTCATTCGGAGGTTGACATCGAGCATCACCAGTTTCTAAACATTTGTACCTTGTTCTATAAGTTAGGTTTCATAAGATGAGTTATTTAACTTGGGGAGTTTGAAAAAATAAGTGGTATTAAATATTATCATAGGAGAAAACATATGGTGGGGGTATTTTATTTTAATTTTTCTATTTTAGTGCAAGTGTACTACTTCAGAAGGAATGTCATTATAAGTATGTAAGGTCTTGATCAAAAAATTTGGTAGATAAAATTTTGGTTTTTGGAAGATTCATATTGAATATTATCTATTTCAAATATATCTCAAGGTTATGTTTAAAGGTGTTAAAACAGGAGTAATGGACAAAGAAGAATTGGAAAGACTTGAGTAGAAAACACTTCGGGTTGTTTGGATGATGTTGGCCTGAAATGTGGCATTCAATATCTAGGAGGTAAAGACAACTGTATAAATTATTTCAATTATTTTTAGTACATATGAGAATAATTTAACAATGAAAAATGTGTTTTTTATGTAACAAATATTCAACATGAATACATCGAAAGTAAATTCAGTGACTGATCATGTCAATGATTACAACGTGATCTACATTTAGCTAGAGTCCATTGGTGTGAATTTTATTAAAGTTGTATGGGCATTGATTATTCTTTTATAAGTTCCTAATATTGGGATGTGATGGTTACCATAATTATTATCACTAATGGTAATATTGATCTTGTGTTTGAGGATTTTTTTTATCTTATTCTAAATAAAGATATTGAGTAGAAGGAGGTCCATGTAACTATAAGATCTGTTTTCAATACAAAGGAATAGGCTGCTCCACTTAGAGGATAGGTCAAATTAATAATCAAGAGAAATAAAAGAAGAGATAAGGTAAATTAGCTGAGACTAGACCTTTATAATTGAATTATATAAATAAGGGACATTTGAATAAGGACTACAAAGAAGTGAGAGAAAATTCCAAAAAATTTACTTCCAGAAGTTCTTATACAAATATTGGAGATAAGGAAGGAACTCTGTTGCTAAGTTTCATCAGTCTGTTAGATTCAAGGATCATTGATTCCAAGGATTCATTTTAATCATCATCTGAGATATGGAGCTTGTAGAACTATGTTTCCAAAATATTTGACAAGGTACATCTTTTAGAATATGAAACTATTGATATAGTCAGAAAGGGTGATGTGAATGTTTGAACCAAGAGTGGATAATTATTAGAGTTCCAAGGGGTAAGATACCTACTAGGATTAAGGAAGGATTTAATCATGGTTGGTCATCTTGTTGATGCATGTTTCTATATAAGGTCTGTGGAAGGAGTATAGAAAATCACCCATGGATCCATGGTGGTTCCCAATGGAGTGAGAGGTGGAATTTTTTTCCTTGTTGGGAGTTTATAAGGTGAGATACTTATTGGAATAATAGTGTTTGGAATAAAAAATTTGTGATTAGGGGATAAAAATACCACCTTCTAAAAAAATTAAAACTCAAACACATAGAGTATGGAACATGTGAAGATTGTACCCTTGGAAAGAAATGAAATGTCTTTTTCAATATGGAAGGTAAGGAATGAAATAACCATAAATTGGAGCTAGTGTATATATATGTATGGGGGGTTATAGTGTTTCATTATCATGTAGGGTCGTTGTACTATGTTACCTTCATCTATGATTCAACATGAAATATGTGGGTGTTATTTCTCAAGCACAAGTCCAAAGTTTTCATAAACTTCATTCGATGGAGATCCATGGTGGAAAATGAGGCTAGTTTAAAGCTTATGGTCTTGAGGTTTAATAATGGTGGATTGTGTATAAGAAATGAGTTCCAGATACTCTCTTAGAAGAAATGAATTCATTTTAAGAAGATGATTCTTAGAACACCGAAACAAAATGGTGTGATCGAGTAGATGAATCAGAAACTATGTGAGATATCCAGAAATGTGAGGATTCATTCCGAGTTTCCCAATGTTTTTTTATGAAAGTAGTGAATTATGTATAATACCTCATGAACATATGTCCTTTCACACCATTGAGGAAAGATATTCTGGAAGCTCTGTGGATCGAAATATTGGTGGATGTATTCCACCTCAAAGTTGTTGGTTGTGTTGCCTATGTTTATATTGATTCTAGAGAAAGGGAAAAATCATAAGCTAAGTCCCGAGTATGTTTCTTTGTGGGGTGTGAGAATAAGGAGTTTTGATTTAGGATATAGTGTAATGATATTTGTAAGGAGATCTGAATTCAAAATATACACTTCAATCAAATTATCCTATGGAAGGATCAAAACATGGAAAAGGATGTAACTAAGATCAAAGAATTAGCGAAGCATGACAATTTTGATCTAAAAAAGTACAAAATTTCCAAAAAGTTTAAGAATCACTGAAGTACTAGAATAACCAGATAGTCTAGAAGGTAGAGTTTTGGATGGAGGTTACATTTCATAGGAGTTTCTTATTAGAGTTGGTTCCTTAGAACCAACTACTATGTACATTCAATTATAAGAATATTTATGGTGTTGGATACTAATTAATATCTTATCACATCATGATTATTCTTCTACATGACATTGTATGTGTCATATTATGTTACTTTGATAATATCATGAAATAAGATTATGAGAATCTGATCCACTAGTAAGAAATCCACATTTATATGTGTCGTATTATGTTCCTATCTGTGAATTTGTGTAACAGTCCTTAGAGTTTAATATTATTATTAATACATATTATGAGTTTTATACCTTGACCTAGTCTAATAAAGTAGTTTTTAGGTTATGTTGGATGTACCATGAGTTATATGTATTAATGAATAATTAAAGAAAGTATTTTCCCTTCAATTCTTTAATAGAAGTTGATATCTTAGGACCTTTGATGAGAACAAAACTGTCTGATTAAGTGTATGTCCATGGCGTTTCATCAAAAAATTCATTTACAGAAATTCAAAGAAAGTGACATCAAGAACATAGCTTAGTGAAACCAGTATGAAAATTTCTTGATTATAATGGATCATCAGAAAAGATTAAAGTGGATACTCTGATATCTTAAAGGTCTAAAATAAATTGACTTAGGTTTTGGAATAGATGATTCATTTCAGGGGTATATTGATTCATATTTTGGAGAAGATCCAAAAACTTGAAGAAGAACCATCCTATTTGTGTTTAACTATGAAGTAACTTCTATAAGTTGTATTTTTATAACACAATCTATAGTTTTACTATCTACCATAGAGTAGAGTAAGTTGTGGCAATGGAAGCAGAGAAGTAGATGATATGGATTGAGGGAGGACAAACTCAGATGGAATCTAGGGAACATAAATTTATTCCATGATAATCAGACTGTGATCTATCTTTCAAATAATATAGTGTTTCACACAAGAACAAAACACATTCAACTAAAATATAACTTCATCTGGAAGCTTGTGAAAGATGGAGTGCTAGAGATACAAAAGCTATATAGAAGTCATAATCCAAATAATAATCTAATAGAGTTCATAGTTTGGGAAAGTATAGGGTGTTTTTGTGCCTTAGTGGAGGTTGGATTGTAGAAAACCAACTCAGGATTCCATCCACTTGTCACTTGACCCGACTCTCCACAAGTCCTAAAAGGCATTTTTGATCCCCACAGGCTGACAAACAGTGCTGGGGAATCACAAGAATCCATTTGGGAGTGATTTATACCAAATTTGATATAAAATATAGTAAAAAATCAATTGAGAGTCTATCATGGAATATCCTTACATTGGATGTCTATGAAATATCAAACATATATAAAACCCAAGATAATAGAACATGTCAAACATGTAATATCCAAAATCACTAATTCAACCCATTTGCATAAATATAAACATCATCCATAAAAAAAACTATACAGTAAGGCATAATCAGATTCAAAAATGAGCCACTGAAAGTAGCTACAAAGATGGACATCTTGGCCAATACAACACTAACCCCCCCAAAAAAACAACCTCAACGAACTCGAACCATGACTGAAATCATCTTTATGCAACCCATTGTTTCTCAACACCATCCAAATCATCACATATCTATCTCAAGGAATAAACTTGAATCGATATGGAAACATTTAACCTAAAATATATAGGTATGAGCTAAAAAACCTAGTAGGTCTCCAATAACGGAGACTATGTAATTCATTTCATAAGGTAATTCATAAATGCTAGTTTGAAAATATAACTATAAATTCATCTTTCAAAGATTTCACTAGATGAATTATCCTTTAAACCAGAACCCCATTTTGAATCCAAAATATCATTTCAAAAATTTTAAACAATTTGAAACACTCTAACTCTTGGTTTGAAAAAAATTGATTCCACGAATTCTTTTAAAAACCTCAAGCAGGTGCTCGCCATTTATTTTTAAAACCAAAATCATCCTTTTAAAATACACTTTAAAATCCCACACAAGTGCCTTTATTTCAAAATGGGTTTCCAAACATCTTTGATAACCATTTTCAAAAGAAACTACTCAAACACACATGGGTCAAGCATAACAAATAAGAAACCACAAGTCATATGACACATAATAAATGAAAGCAATATATGGGTTCCATAATAATCTAAGTAGGAAAATGATGAGATTGGGAACTAGATAAAAACCCCTAATGTCAACCACCAATCAAGCAATTTAATGTGTCATGCAATCTACCCTGGGATCCCTAATGTGATACATGCCTAACTTTATTAATTACTCTCATGGACCAACTGCCAACATATGATAAATTCTAACTATAATCTATCTAACTATCCCAGAAAATCCTCATTGTAAATGGAATACCCCTCATAGACCTAGTTCCTAGAATGACTAGAGGGACACTAGAAGCATGTAAACCAACTAGTGTAATATAAGAATAGACCTCCCACTTAGTACCCAGGTTCACATGACCAATAGAAAAATGAAGTGAGTGGATACACAAGCCAAGATCAGAATGCAAGGCATAAGCAATAACTCTCCCTCAACCCCATCACCCTCATTATGAATAGACCCACATATCCCAGATATTCATGATATAAAAAATCATATTCCCACACAAGGGGAGAAACAAGAATCACATAGTGACAGCAACCCACACTCAGGATGAACAACTCAAGGGGTAATCAATAGGGTCTTTCATAATCATACATTTAGAACCAAAGTTCCAAATATGCCTTTAATGATAATAAATGACTCAAAATTCAAAGCCCGTTTTCATTTCATAAGGTACCACTTTATGAATATTTAAAGATCCATTGAAATCAGACACGCTAATTAAACATTTCAAATCTGCGCTTTAAAACATTATTTTTCCTCTTTAAAATACAAAACAAGGCCAAGGGACACCCATTCCATCAAAAAAATTTAAATCACCATTAAAGTATATTCACAAAGGGAAAACCACACACTCATTTCAAATTAACATTTTAAATTAATTAAAGAACCAATTTTTTTAAATCATTTTGAGGTCTATCCCTCATTTTATTATAATTCCCACTCTAAAACATAGTTTTTAATCATTTAAAACCAAAACTAGATCAAAATAAAATTTATATAATCAAAACTATTTAAATAATTCTTAGTCATTTATAAAATTCTTGGCATGCTCAAACAAACCATTTCATAATGAAAACATAGAAAATAAAAAGGGAAATCATTTATGCCAAGATCAAAACATATGTAAACATTTGGAAATCATCACATGGATGTCATATATATTTATAATTTAAATAAAAATATATTTAGAAAGCACAAACATACTTATAATTATAAAATGAAATAATTGCATATAAATACTTACCTTAAAGAGGTGGAAATTGATCTAAAACCCATCATAATGTTTTGCCTTCAATGAAGAGCACCCAAACAAGGATAAAGACAAAATATATAAACCACGGGCACCAAAATTACAACATTAGGTCTACCAATAACCCTAAAATTGGACATAAGGGTTCTAGGGTTCATGGGAGAATTAAAAACCAAGAGAAAAGGGAGAAGTAATGAAATAAGAGGGAAATATATATATATTTACATTGGAATCTATTGAAAATCACCAAATAAGGACCAAAAGTTGATGAGGAAAGAGGTTGGAACCCTTCCTTGGGATTCCAAGGTTCGTACAAAACATGTGGGGGAAGAAAGGGGTGAAAAAACTTTTAATTAAAAAGGGGAATTTTGGTTGAATCACATTTTAAGTGATTCTGTGAAGGCCACATAGTTTGGTTGCATGATTTACCAAATATTGTTCCAGTCATGCACAGGGAACTGCCTGAGCCAAATCCTCCCACATGGTTTCTTGGTATCTCGACATGGTTTATCAAACTGTACGAAATCCATGAAAATTGGATATTTTTTCATGATAGAACCCTCTACATGAGAACCACATAGTTACTCCTAACTATGAGGGTAAATTGTGAAACACCCTAAAGGCCTCTAAAAATATAAAATTTTAGTCAAAAAACATTATAACTCAAAATGACCCAAGATAAGATAGAATAACTCAAATCAAACACTACGATGACATGTGTCTATCATAATTCTTCTCATCATGCCGCTTTTGACCCTGAAAATTATGTGGTCAAAAAACAAAATATGATAAAGAATGGAAGACCCAAAGAGGACCAAACTCAAGAGGACCATTTAACATGATCAAACCTCAAAGCCAACTAACCAAGATCCTACAAAATAGCTAAACTAATCATACAAAATATTTACAAATGCCTCCAAGTACAATCAAAACTCGAAACTCAAACAAGAAGTCTTAAGAAGTAGGGGACACCTAATATAGTCTCCCCACTATTTAGAATTACTATAACATGATGAAACTGAATAAGAATACTAAGAGATGCATCTTCAAAATGATCGAGATACCATGAGAGAAACTCACTCTCAAACTTTAAGCACTTACAAAACAAAATAAGGAAGAAAACCAAAAGCATCCTCAAATAAGTGTCAGGATCTCTAACCTTGGGCCATAACACACATAGATAACCTAGGGTCACAAAATAGATTACCCTCACACTATAGATCCCAAAAGAACCAAGACAAGCACCAACTAGTATGTAAACTCAACTAGTGAATCACCCACCATAGTTATCCAATCATGCACCCATGACCTTTTTCATGTCCAACCAATGATCACCTCAAAAGTTCAAAAAAAAATGGGAACAACTAAAATTCTCAAGAGAGGATCACCCAAATAATGAGGCACATCAAGACAACACATACAACCAACCATAAAAGAGTGAGGAAAACCAAAACAACAACATTCAAAGCCATCTAAAAGAAATGTTACATAAAGGAAAAAACCACTAGATTCCAAAACAATAGTTGAAGCTCTAAAATTTAAACCCAAATTACAACCATAAAATGAAAGGTCCCAAAACAAACCATCAAAAAAAGGATTAAACTTGATACCTATTATGAAAATGAAACTTACAAAACTTTTGAAGTTGACCCAAACAGCCACAATGGAGGAAAAATCATGGAGGCTCAAAACAAAAGGGATTATAATTACCTGGAGCCACATAATGGAAACACATGATACATATTTTCTTCCCATTAGAAATACCCTTTTATTATAGCCCTGGATCATCCCTCTTCGGCTCCTCACTCAATGGGTTACCCTTATTCCCACCAGGTGGGACCAAAAAATTACCCACCACCAGTAGCCTAGACTGTCCAGTTTCCACTTGGATGGAATCATCGAAAATCTCATGGAAAGATGTTAGGTTAGAATCAAGTATGGATAAAAAAATCTAGGTGAAAAAAACCTTTGAAGAATCGAGTTTTCTCAGTATTTTTGATGACCAACTCTGGATAAAATATGACCAACTCTAGGAAGTGATCATTGTACCCCTTTACTGATGGCACACCCTGATGAAGGCTCACAAGTTGAAGAGCACTCTAAATTTTCCCAAATTTATGAAGGAACTAATAGATAAACACCTACCTGAAATACTCCCAAGACACACCTTCATGTAACTATTAAAGAACCATAGACTCCCACAAAAATTGGCCAGGACAAACCAAAAATATCATGATAGATCTCACCCATGAAGCTTTAGCTGTTTCGATAGAATTGAGGATCACCATAGAACTTTCCAACCACCTCAAAACTTCCATCAATCCTTTATCACCATAAAAAGATGGAAAATGTTGATTCATGAAGTCCAATATGGGTTTAGAGCACAAGGAAGGTTCCACATCCACCACTCCACTCATAGTTTGAGTAGATTATAGAACTGAAGAAACTCTTTCAACTATTCTGGGAGGCATACAATAAAAAAACATAAGACATAAAAAACATCAATTAATGCCTTAAAAATTAAACCAAATGATTCGATAATAAAATATGAATAAAATTCAAAACATAAATTACTGAAATAAGGTACATCATGTACACACCAAGAAAATGGAATTTTCTTTTGAATTCACAAACTTTTACCAAGGAATTTTGAAAACACATTCCACCAAGGAATATTCTTGAAAACTAATCCAAATTCACTCTTTGAAAATAACCTAAACTTAGTGGAACACACATAACCCAAACAAAGAATATCGTAAAAATCCTTTCAAAATCCCATTTAATTTCAAAACACTTTCAAAACTTTGTTTTTGAAATCACTAACTTCTAAGAATACCCAAAGAAAAAAATTCAAAACATAACATTATCCCCTTTAAATATTTTTCAAATTAAATAATGGAAATAACTATTTTATAAAACATTTCTGGAAGCTAAGGTAATTTTATCTTTATAATGATTCATAAAACCAAGTTTTGAGGTTAACTATTTTAAAAAATTGCCTCATTTTTTAAAACAAGGATTTAAAATCAATCACAACCAAAGCACCACAAAAAACTAAAAACATGGTTTAAAAAAACTACATCCAAATAGAATTTTAAAACTCCTAAATTCATCCCCAAAAGGTGATAATCACTTAATGATTGATTCAAAATCAAGGTGAGTCAAAAAAACTCAACCAATGAAGAAATAGGATTATGAACAGTTTTCCTGCATGGGTTGTGAAACTGTGCACAAATCATGTAACACTATCTATGAAGGGAATAGAAAAAAACTATATGGGCACGAAACAAACTTTGGGCCACCTAAAATTGTGCTTAATGACCAGACATACTCTATAAGAAGCAGACTTCAAAAGAGGATTCAAATCAGATGCATTCACCAGAGCAGAAGCTAAGCGGATTTGTCATAGGGTATGGAATTGCCATCGGGACCAGCCTATGCATGCACGGGAAGCCTAGCCGGAAAATCCATGCGAAGGTGGAGATATGACATCATGATGAAGATGCTGGGGAGGAGTAGTTACATGTAGTTATAGTATGTATATTTCCTAAGACCTATGGGTCATGTAATCTCTAAGCCTATAAGCTTTGTAAGGGTCCCCCCTCATCCCTTGAAATGAGGGTTATCAAAAATCAATAAAAAAATAAGGTCTTCGGGCCATTCAAGAAATATATATATATATATTTGAATAATTATAAATTTATAACAAATATATTTATTATATTAATAATTTTATTAATATTTATAATTAATATATTTATTATAATTTTATAAATATAAATAAATAAATATTTATTTATTGTTATAATTTTAAATAAATATATATATATATTTATCATATGTATAATTTTATAAATATATATAATAATATAAATAAATTTTAACATTATATCTTTATTAGCGCTTTTTTAGCACTGATAAAAGTTTCACTTAATTTTATAAATGAACCCTAACATTTCCCTTCTTCTCTCATAGGCCTCAAACTCTTGCGGAATCCAACCTCTGCACTGCCGACCCCTCCTCTACCCCAACCTCACCTCTGTCATCGTCGAACCCTCCTCCATCGCGACCCCTCCTCTACCACAAACTCTTCTCCGCACAAACCCACTCTGCTGCAAACCTACCTCCGTTGCGCGCTGAACCCAACCTCTATCATGAACCCTCCTTCGTCGTGAACTCACCGCCATCGCGAACCCCTCTGCGGCCTCCGATGTCACTGCCACTGCCACTTACCCCATCTATGTTGCTGCCAAACCCTATTGTTATCGCGAGTATTCCATTTTTTCACATTATTATGAATTCATAATAAATGTATCCATGTAGAAGTGGAATAAAACTATTAATGGTGGAATTTGATAAATGTGGCCTGGAAATTCTTGTGTGGGGAATGAATAGATTAATTGAGTAATTATGAAAAATGGTTATTAATTCAATAATATATAAATGTGTGTAAACCTATTTTTAAAGGAAATGAAAATGTGGGGTATGTGTGGTTGTTCTGTTGATGGGTTTCATCTAGTTGATGGTAACGTATGACAAAGTTGGTGTGGTGTTTATGTTAAGGTGAAGGTGATAAGATATTAATGTAAACCCTTTAGGCTAGGTTTGTGTGATGTATACCTAAATATATATATATATATATATATATATATATATATTCTTGTAATTTCATGTTATTTCTATGTGCACCCCATTCACATTGAGTACCATATACTGACACCTAGATATTCTAGGGGTGTTTTCCCTAACATCTATATGGTGAGGAATATATGGTTGATTACCCCATCTTAGTCAATATTTCTTCCCTATTAGTGATGATGTTGGATAATTTTGGAGATTCCCTATGATGATGAGGGTGTTTTTTCATGACTCGTCCCAATGGGGCCCATGCCGCGACTCCCCAAGCCCACCTCCAATAGGCTAAGGGCTAGTGACTAGCAACGAGTAAGCATATCATTAACATGATAGGCATTGCCTAAGTACCTATACACATACACACATCTCCAAACCCAAAAGGATGAAATGTAAAAAACCACTAAGAAAGTAAATGCATGCATACCATTATCCCAACCAATAGAGTACGACAGAAGTAAATCAAGTAAAGTAAACCAGGCCAGAATACAAGCCCACCAAAAGAGTATGTAAACTACAAAGTCCAACCTGTAAATAAATAGGTATTAGGACTGATGCTCGAATCCATAAGAACACCTTGATCTGTCTGAATTCACAAAGCTCTATCTAGTCTTCGTCTGCCCTGGACACCGTCAAAAGGTTGCTTGTCTGCACAAGACACAACATGTATGGGAAAAGCCCATATAGGGGTGAGTATAACAATACTCAGTAGGATACCCTAAAACCACAAAGCAATACACAAAGTAAATATATATTCATATCTACACAAGTATATATATATAACATATAACAAGTATATCTAGATATACTCAAACCAAGACATGTAGTCTAGAGGTAAGTCACAACTATTGCATACCACCACTAGGGATCCAGCTCAAAAATTCCATGAAGCACTCATCCAGGAGCACACTCATGAGTCTAATAACATCTATGACATGTATCCAATAATTATTGTTCATCAGAAACCATCATGAGATATATACACTAATAAATCTGAATAGAGATATGATACATCAAATAAGGATCACAGCCAGGGCCATGGGGTGATACCAACAACTCCATCTGGAATAACCTGCTAAGTATAGGATTGATGCCTAGTAAAGTTGGTCATGTCTATACCTAGAAGTCTACCTAGTGCATGAATAATGAATAGAGTATCTCTCATTGGGTATCACGGGGTATTCCAACAACTCTATTCAGGAATTCATGTTGCATGGGATCATACTCTAGTGTGTAGGAAACGATACACACCAACCTTCAGGGAAATGATCAAGAGCATGAAAACTAATGAAACTTGTCCAAGATATGGTGGACAAGGAATCTAAGCCATGTAAAAAGTGGTACACAACATATAGTAGGGTCACACATTGTTTCCTTTGACCTCAGGTACTGCCTTTGTACAACGACCCATGTTAGGAAAACATGTCATGTAGAAAAGGGTATACATGGCATGTAAAAAGGGTTACACACCATGTTCTTCCATCTAGGGTCCACCCGTGTGCCTCGGTCATGTGTCGGTACATGGTGTCAACCTGTGTCTGCCTTCCCATGTACCGGTACATAGGGTATCATGTGTAACCGATCTGGGTATGGCTATGTGGTGGAGTACATGTCATGTACTCCACCCCGTGTCCGTGTATCCTCCAAGATACACACTGAGCCCTAGGGAAGGTCCCACATGTTGTGTGATAGGTGTCACATGTCTTGTGGAACTTCTATGCTACTTAAAACCCTAGTCGCTACTCAGCAGGGCCCACACGCCATGTTCCTCGAGATTTTCCAGAATCCATGGTCTCCATAGCAGTCGTCTTCCTCGTTACTCCACTATTCGAGTTTTTCCTCATCGGTAAAATCCAGATCTAAAGTCATATGGTCACACCATCACTGGTTCAGTAAGTTTTGGGCCTCCAATATGCTCAGAAATCTGATTCTGATCACCCGCACGAAGAATGGTCGAATAATTATATCTTCTGAAATACTCCAATCCCTATGTTTCCATTGTCATTGTACCTCCTCTAGGTCATCCCGATGCTGGATCTACAATCTTGGATCATTGAACCATGAATCAAAGGCACAATGATCATCCGTTCATATCCTGTAAAGAATGAAGAATTCACCAGAAAAAATAGGGGGAAGAAATCACATAGAAAAAACCTGAGGAACAAACCTTGGCCATTGTTCATTCTGGCCTCAATCTATTCCCATTAGGTTGATCGTCAAGATAAATCAAAACAATACTCATACTCATCCCCAAATCAAACCTGTAATCAACCCATCCTGCAAGAACGATCGAACCACGGGACAACCTGTTCGTGGGTTGATTTGTGTTCATCATTAAATTTAAGAATAGGAAAAAGTAATTTAAATTACATGCCCTGCCTCAAGTTTGGATCAATTGTTGATGAAGAATGATTTCATTTTCATTGTCGATGAGATCCTCCAACTCTGTTGGTGCAACGATCCATGATCTACTCGATCTGTCATCACTGTTTGTCAAGAGGTTTCTACAAGGCTCTCTTCTCCAACATTTTCAAAGAATTCCTGGGTTATGTGGCTAACCCTATAATTTCTTCATAATATCCTACTTAAATGATTTCAGTTTCTATGTCAATGAAACAGATAAATAAAATAAATAGTTAATTTATTTTATTCTTTAAACATCCAAAACTAACCTTCATGTCTAACCCACACCAACTGATGTTAGGTATAGACTAAGGTAAATTCATTTCTCTAAATGTAATAGTGCCCTTGTATTTTCAATATGGGTACCTTTTTAGAAGTTATTCCACTTTTTTAGGAAAACCACTCACACGCGTTGTTTAATATATTTAATATATTTCAAAAATTTATTCCGAGCGCACTGGGCATCATAATTGCACGTCATCTCAATTCCTGGTCTCGAATTAATTACTTATAATATTTAAAAATAATACACAAAAAAATCCAGGACATTACATTCTCCCCACATTAGGATTTTACATCCCCGAAAATCCAAAATAAAAGGCTACTCAAAAATATGTGGGTACTCTTCATGAATATGAGCCTCCCACTCTCATGTACTCTCCTAAAGATTTTGGTACTGCCACTGAACATGCACTAAGGGAATCGCTCTCCCATGAAGGATCCTCTCCTTCTGATCCTCAATCTCTACTAGGTACTCAACAAAAGTCACTCCATCCTCGATGTCTAGATCACCCTAGTCGATGACATGTGATGTAGTCATGCATATACCTCCTCGGTTATGACACATGGAATACATCGTATACTAGATGCAAATGTGGGGGTAGAGCTAGGCGGTACACCACCTCGCTAACCCTATGCATTATCTGAAAAGGGCCGATGAACCTCAGAGATAACTTACCATCCCGATCAAATATCTACAACCCATATCGAGGTGAGACCTGAAGGAGCACATGGTCTCCTTCCTCGAACTCCAAAGGCCTCCGTCTCTTATTGGCATATGACTTCTGTCAGCTCTATGAAGTCTCCATCTACTCCTAGATCATTTGCACCTTCTTTGTGGTAGCTTGTTTTAACTCTAGGACCATAAGTACTGAATCTCCTGGATCAGTCCAAAAAAGTGGTGACTTGTAGGGTTTCCCATATAGGGCCTCAAACAGTGTCATACCAATGGTGGAGTGGTATTTTTTGTTGTACAAAAATTCCACTAGTGGTATGTGATATTCTTAGCTACGACTGAAATCTAACATGAAAGCTCATAGCATGTCCTCTAAAACCTAAATGGTCATCTCTGTTTGGCCATCCGTCTAGGGATGAAACATTATGCTCAAGTGTAACTAAGTCCCAAATATCTCATGCAATTCCTTCCACAACTAGGATGTGAAACGATCATGATGATTTGAAACAATCATTGATGGAACTCTATGAATCTAAACTATCTCCTGCATATAAAGGCATCTCAAGCTCTCTACTGAACTCTACTCACAGATAGCTAAGAATTAGTCTGACTTGTTGAGTCATTCAATGATCACCCAGATGGCATCATGTCCTCTGGACGTATGTGGTAAAACTATAACTAAGTCCATGGATATCTCATCCCACTTCCACTTTGACACCTCGAGGGGTTGAGCCAAACCTACTGGAACCTAGTTCTCAACCTTCACTTGCTGACAAGTAAGGCATTGAAAGAAAAACTCTACAAATCCTTTCTTTATTCCTGGCCACCAGAACTAACATAGAAGGTCCTAGTAAATCTTCACCATGCCTAGATGTACCACCAAAGGGGATGTATGAAACTCCCTCAGAACCTCATCCCGCAACTCCACTGGTACAACTATGCATCCTCTAAAAAAACAACTTGTTCCCCACCTTTCAAATATCCATTAGTAGCATGTTCTATGGATATCTGAGCATATAGAGTCTCATAGCCTATATCCTGAAGTTGTGCCTCCCTGACTCTATGTAAGAGTGTAGAGGTAATAACCATCGAATGGAGGTAAGCTCCCCCATGTCCATCCATAAAGGATATTTGCAACGAGACCAACTACTCTGATGCCTCATCAAGTAAATGCAAACTCGATATCATACTAAGAGAATCTTCCACCATGTTCCCCTTCCCAGGAGTATAGATGATCTAAAAGTCATAATCCTAGAGGAACTTTAGCCACCGCCTCTATCTCAAGTTCAGATCCTTCTGAGAGAATATATACTTGAGACTTTTATGATCAAAGTAGATGATAAACCGCTTGCCCATCAGGTAGTTTCAACACATATTCAACGCAAAGACTATCACTTCCAACTCAATATTATGGGTCGCATAGTTTTGTTTATGTGGTCTTAATTACTGTCAACCATAGGCAATCATCGCCTGCCTCTACATCAAAACACAACCAAGTATGGTCCCTGATGCATCGCAGAACACTGTGTACTTGACGCCCTCCTCTGGAAATCTCAAGATCAAGGTGCTCGTCAAACTCTACCTCAACTGCTGAAAATATTGTTGTCACTTCTCCATCCACATGAAAGGGTTCCCCTTTCAGGTCAAAGTTGTCATTGATGATGATATCCTGGAGAAATTATGGATGAATCTATGATAATATCCTATCATCCTAAGGAAGCTCTGTACCTCCATCATGTTCCTAGGTGGATCCTATGCTAGCACTACCTCCACCTTGGATGGGTCCACTACCACTCCATCTGATGAGATAACCTGTCCCAGAAAGTGGACCACCTGAATCTAGAACTGGAACTTCAAGAGCTTACCATAAATCTGGTGTTATCAAAGTACATATAGAATTATCCATAAGTGTCTCATTTTCTCATCCTCATATGCTGAGTACACAAGGATATCATCGATCAAGACCACTATAAACTGGTCTAAGTGTGGATGGAAGATCTAATTCATGAGTCCCATGAATACTACTGGGGAATTTTTCACACTGAAAGGCATCACCAAGTAATCATAATGACTGTAGCGGAATATAAAAGTCATCTTTAGTATATCCTCATTTCATACTCACAGTTGGTGATAGACCAATCTGAGGCCAACCTTTGAGAACCACTGTGCCCCTTTCAACTGATCAAAGAGGTCATCAATCCTTGGTAGTGAATACTTGTTCTTCATTGTCACCTAGTTCAAGCATCAATAATCTATTCACAACCTCAGGTTATCATCTTCCTTTTTGGAAAACAAAACTGAGGCTGCCCAGGGTGAAACATTGGGTCTCATGAACCCCTCTCTCTGCAAATCCTCCAATTGCACTCTCAGCTCACGAAGATCTGTAGGAGCCATATGATATGTCGGTGAGTACATTGGTGTCTTCCTGGGGTGAAAATCTATGAAGCAGTTTATCTCTCTATGAAGAGGTAATCTTAGAACATCTTTAGGGTAGACATCCTCATACTCCACCACTGCTACTAGAAATTGGAATCTCATGACATCCGCTGCCCCAAGGGTTATTCTAGCAAAGTGATGAGTGATCGGTTGAACCATCCTATGCATGAGTCCACCCTATACTGCATGTGTTTCCTTTTCACTGAAAAAGGAAAACCTCATTCCATCGTTGTGGACACACTGCACCCTTCACCTAAAATAGTCGATCTAGGCATAGACTGAAGATAACCAATCCATACTAAGAATGATGTCGTAAGGCCCTGATGCTACCATCAAGAGATTCCAATCAAAACTCTCACCTTCAAGGGTAAGGCCACACTATCGTCATAGATGTGTGATCATCGAGACTCCTCCCGTAGGTGTCTCCAAGTGTAAGGGTCGATTCAACGGTTCTATCAAAATCTCAAGGTCTTGTACAAGATACATGGAGAGAAAGGAATGGATAGAACCTATGTCTATTAGTATGACATCTAGAGTAAAAAAGACATAGATCATACCTTGAATCATCCATAGAGCTCCAGGGTTATATGCCTCGACTAAATGCAGTTATCCCCACCCCTTTCCTCCTGCTCCCTGAGCTCGAAACTGACATTATGGGGGTGGTGGTGGTAACAAGTTGAAGCGTTGACCACCTACCACTGCTCTCCCATCTCCTCTACCATTTCCTCCACCCTAAAAATCTGCCTGATCCTGCCTCTACCTCTACCTCAGTGTTCCATAAACTGTCACCCTATCAGCAGCACAGTGTGTTGGAAAGTCTCAAGCAAGATGCCTCATGTCGTCACACGAGTAGCACCGCCTCTCCCTAGGCTGACTAGATCCGCCCTGTGAACCCTGAATTGTAGATCCTCTATCCTATGACCTCAACCTGAAACGTTTCCCATGTTTGGGTCCCTAGGACTGATGTTGGATCCTTGATGTCGAGGTCTCTGCACCTTCATGTGCACTCCTTACTAATATTGGTTGTATCTACTCATCCAAGAAGCTCTCGACCGCTAAAGCTCGCTCAAGTACCCCAACATAAGTAGGAATGCTCATAGGAATAATACTAGCTCAGATGTCTCAGTGCAGACCTCACTCAAAGGTCTAATCCCTGAAGTACTGATCCCTAACCATATCCATCGAGTACTTGGAAAGGTTGGTGAACCTCAATAAATAATCAACTATTGTTATACTACCCTTCTAGAGCTTAAGAAACTCTTGTATGCATACAAATCTTAGCATAACTGGTAAAAACTCCTCTCTAAAGAGGCGCTCGAACTCTATCCATGAGAGAGTTGCCTTGTCATGAGTCTAGATATCCAAACTCCACCATCACCCTATTGATCCCTATAGAAGGCTCACCGCCAAGATCACCATCTGATCGACTGGTAACCTTACTAGATAGAAAACTTAGGTCACCACCTCAAGCCAGTCCCCAGCCTCCTGAGGGTCGGTCTCACCTCAAAACCTAAGGGATTTGTATCTCTAAAAATCGTGAAGTGCACTCATCATGCACTCCATGTCTTCTGGTACTGCAGGTACCACAGGTGGCAGTATAGCTGGTGCACCACCTAGAGGTAACATCTAGGAAATTGGTCCATGTACTGAAGCTTTATCACTAATGGGGTCATCCTCATGATCAAGCTACTGGATCCTAGCTAGTATGCATCGCTAAGGTATCCTATAAGTAACAAGATATGCCACGGTCAATGAGTATATCTGGATAGCTGACTCAAGAAGGACATGGAAACCACAAACCATTCCTATATGATGCATATACCATTGTTTTCCATGAAACTAGTGTTCTCATGTACTGATTAAAAATATGGGTTATCAGATTCCTAGTGTATGGATACATTGGCCGCCGCACCAACACTAGAATCCCTGGCCTGAAAGCCGAAATTGAAACACTTAAAACTGTTGCCCCAAACCAATCTCACAGACTCTTGGTCCTAAAGTAAAACGGACCCCGCTCTGATACCACTCTGTCACAACCCACCCCAATGGGACCCATGTCACAACTCTCCAAGCTCGCCTCTAATAGGCCAGAGGACGGTGACTAGCACTAAATAGACATATCAATAACATGAGAGGCATTTTATAAGTAATTATACACATGCACACATCTCCAAGCCCAAAATACTGAAATATAAAAACCATTAAGAAATTAAATTCATGCATACCATTATTCCAACCAAAAGAGTACAACAGAAGTAAATAGAGTAAAGTAAACTGGTCCAGAATACAAGCCCACCAAAAGAGTTTGTAAACTACAAATCCCAACCTGTAAACAAATAGGTACTGGAACTGCTGCTCGAAATCGTAGGAACACCTCAGCCTATCTGAACTCACAAAGATCCGTATAGTCTCGATCTGCCATGGACTCTGTCAAAAGATTGTTCATTTGTACAAGACATGACACGTGTGGGAAAAGCCCATGTAGGGGTGAGTATAACAATACTCAACAGGACACCCTAAAACCACAAATCAATACACAAAGGAATGATACAGTCAAATCTACACAAGTATATGTCTATAACATATAACAAGGATATCCAAATATACTCAAACCAAGACACATAGTCTAGAGGTAAGTCACAACTACCACATACCACCACTAGGGATCCATCTTGAAGATTCCATAAAGCACTTATCCGGAAGTACACACTCCTGAGTTTGATAACACTGATGACGTTCGCCTGAGAAGTATTGTTCATCGAAAATTGTCATGAGAGAGATACACTGATAGATCTTAAGATAGATATAATAAATCATATGAGTATCATAGCCAGGGCCATGAGGTGATACCAATAACTCCATCTAGAACAACCTGCTAAGTAGAGGATCGAATCCCAATAAATTTGGTCACGTATATACCCAAAACTCTACCTAGAGAATGAATAATGAACAGAGGATCCCTCACCGAGATTAAAGGGGGATTCCAATAACTCTATACAAGAATTCATGTTGAAGGGATCATACTCCAGTGTGTAGGAAATGATACACACCAATCTTCAGGAAATGATCAAGGGCATGAACCCTAACGAAACTTGTCCAAGATACGGTGTAAAATGAATATAAGCCAAGTAGAAAGGGGTACATGGAGTGTAGTAGGGTCACATGTCATGTCCCTTGACCCCAGGTACTTCCCGTGTACAACAACCTGTGTTAAGAAAACATGTCATGTAGAAAAGGGTATACACGGTGTGTAGAAAGGCTTGCACATCGTGTATGTCCATCTGAGGTCTACCCATGTGCCCCAGACATGTTCCGGTATACGGTTTCAACCCATGTCTACCTGCCCGTGTACCTGTACATGGGGTAGCCCATGTAACCAGTCTCGGTCTAGCTGTGTAGTGGAGTACATGCTATGTACTCCACCCCGTATCCGTGTATCCTCCGAGATACAATTCGAGTCCCGAGGAAGGTCCCACATTTCATGTGACAGGTATCACATGCCTATGGAACTTCTCTACTAACTAAAACCCTAGCCACTGCTCAGTGGGGCCCACACGCCATTTATTCTTAAATACACACTATGTTCATCAGGATTTTCCAGAATCCTTGGTCTCCACGCTGGTCTTCTTTCTCATTTATCCAACTGCACCTCATTGGGAAACTCCATATCTGAAGTCGTCTGGTCATGCCATCACCGATTTGGTAAGTTCCGGGCCTTCAATCCGCTTAGAAATCTAATTTAAATCACCCACATGAAGAATACTTAAAGAATGATATCTTCTGAAATACTCTGATTCATCTATCACCATCGTCCTCACACCTCCGCTAGGTCATCCCGATGTCGGATCTACAATCTTGGATCGTTGTGCTGCAAATTGAAGGCACAACAATCATTCTTTCATATCTCGTGAAGAATGAAGAATGCGCGAGGAAAATTAGGTGGAAGAAATCACATAGAACAAAACTAAGGAAAGAACCTCATCCATTATTCATTGCAGCCTCGATCTGTTCCCATTAGAATGATCATCAAGCTAAATCAAAACAATACTCATAATCATCCCCAAATCAAACTTGCAATCAACCCATCCTGCAAGAATGATCAAACTATGGATCAAACTATTTGTGGGTTAATCCTCATTCATCGTTAAATCTAACAATGGGAAAAATAATTAAAATTACACACCCTACCCCAAGTTTGGACTGATATTTGATGAATAATGGTTTTGTTGTCATCATCGATGAGATCCTCCTACTCCACTGGCGTAACCATCCACGATCTTCTCGATATGTCATTGTCATTTGTCAAGAGGTTTCTCCAAGGATCTCCTCTCCAACATTTCTAGAGAATTATAGGGTTGTGAAAATAACCCTATATTTTTTTCATAACATCCTACTAAAAGTTTTTCGGTCGCTGCATCAACTCAATGGATAAATAAAATAAGTCATTAATTTATTTTATTCTTTAAACGTCCAAAACTAACTTTCACATCTATCCCACGTCGGTCGATGTTAGGCCTCACCTAAGGTAAATTTTCTGCTCTAAACACAATAGTGCCCTCATATTTTTGATCTGAGCACCCATTTAGAAGTTATTACTCTTTTTTAGGAAAACTGCCCGCGCGCGCTATTTAATATATTTAATATATTTCAAACATTTATTATGGGTTCATCGAGCCTCGAAATCGCATGCAGTCTCAATGTCTGGTCTAGAATTAATTCCATATAATATTTAAAAATAATACATGGAAAAATCTAGGACATTACATATGTTATGTAGTGGGGGTCATGTGTGGTGGGAGGGGGTATGAGGCTTATTTATTTCATATTCATGATATGTACTACCTTGGGGTGTGATGTGGTTGTGATGTGGATGTTGACTAATTCCAACATGAGATGTTGGGACCTCTGGTAGGATGGGGTAGGTAGGGATGCATCCTGAACCACATCAGAAGTAGATGCAGCAGTGGCATGAGAGGTGTGCGTGATAAAATTTTTGCCATCATGGGAATCTAGGACCTGCAGAAAGCTGGGGTAGATAGGGATATATCCCAAACCACATTAGAGATGGCTTGATATGTGGTGATGAGATGTCATGGAATAAATGAGATCATAGGATGTTTGACATTAGGGCGTGAGAGTGGAAACTCGATGGAGGAAGTTTATATAGGGAATCTTTATTGATGTTCTCCAACTATTATTTTACTATATGATTGAACTATTTGGTTAGTGATCCTTATCCCTATCTATTATGGAGGGTTAACATTTATAGTCTTCTCACATTTAATTTTCATCTCAGATTTTGATGTTTAGGTGTGATCATAATTCATTAAAGATATTCTCCATTATAATTAAATCATTTTACCTCTATGGTATGGATATAACTTCAATCATGAATAAGAAATCATTTTTCAAACATCTTTTCTTAGAGATAGATTTCATATGGATATTTCTTAGGATGGTCATAGTTGTATTTATAATAGATTTATCCTTATTTTAGGGACTTTATATTCTTAACAAGGTAAAAATTCATCTTTGGAAGAATTAATACTTCATCTTCCTAAGATCCCTCACCCGTATTAGAATCCTTCTATTCTCTAATCAATCTTGGATGCATTTGGACTTTTTCTATATGGCAAAAAATCTACTCTACAGATATAGCACAATATAGTGGACATAATATATATGGATCATGATTTGGACTTATCTTTAATGCTCAACATTGTTGAGTCATGTCCTTCTTCCCTCTTGGATATAGATTCTCTTGTTAAACTGTAATTCCCCTATTCTTAGGATATGTTTCCCTTGATTTATTCAAATTTAATTTGATACTTATCTTTTTTATGGTAGTAATCTAATTTCTATATTTACATATAAAATTATACTAACCATGTTCATTAGGCCTTAGCCTCTTGTGTGTATCCTCCATTAGACTTAGATTCTCCTCATGATTAGATTGTGTAGTTAGTTGAATCACCCAACACATTAGACTTCATGGATCTATTACAAAAAATCACCCTTAACTTCTCAATAAATGAAATAAGAAGAAGAAAACTAAATCTTTTTCCCATAATCTATGATGTATGATCATTCGATCAATGCATAATTACAAAATAAATGTTGATACCCAACATAATTATGTTTCAAGCACCCATGACTCCACTATGTCATCTTGATGACCTATACATTGATATGGAATTATAAGGGGATTTAATCCCCATTGAAGAGTAAATACAAATTCAATTTAATCAGGAGTAATGTAATTTAGAAGCATAAATTTATATATCCCATCAATTAATATTGACTATTTGGGGGTTTTTTTTTCAAAATCATCATATAGATAATAGCTTACACGCTTATCTATAGATCTAACTGACATTGTACTTTCAATTTCCAAAATATGTATATATATTTAAATCACATAGTGATTATTATTTTGTTTCAAAAAAAATTTAATGTACTTGGAATATAATTAACATTAATAGGTTATAATAGTTTCCCACTATAATGAGAACATATATATTCCATAAATATATTCTTAAATCAATATATCATATAATCTAGATACATATATCTTACATGACATAGATTATGGTTGACTATCAGGCAATGGAGTCTCATATGAAATTGATACATATTCTCATAAAGAATGTATGTATTCCAATCAT
The DNA here is from genome assembly GCA_963277665.1 of Viscum album. Taxonomy (NCBI): domain Eukaryota; kingdom Viridiplantae; phylum Streptophyta; class Magnoliopsida; order Santalales; family Viscaceae; genus Viscum; species Viscum album. The sequence continues at coordinate 830,034,655 of OY728165.1, forward strand.
ATTAAAAAAGAGTATGTTGATGAAGTAAAAGAGTTCATCAAGTTTGAAAAAGATCGTGCATATGAACCTTCTCAAATCCTTTGTCTGTGTTTACATTTTTGTTATTCAATACAAATTATTCCAAAGGAGTTGTAAGAAAACTTGATTTATTAAAGAATAAATCTAAGTTATAAATGTTAAAATAAACATGATGAAAAATAGAATGTAGCTATTATTTGGGATAACACCATGTTTTATGGATCATTGACGCATGCCTCTCACGGGGCGTGGACAAAAACAATTATATTTTTTCCTAGTGTAGCACAGTGGATGACCAGGATCGTCTCTCTTAAGGAGCCTTCTCAATGTAGTTCACCTACTTCTTCTATATCACATAGACTATCTATTTTTAGTGTTTTTATTATATAATGAAAATAATGACAATATATTTTGGGTTTTTCATTTAGAAATATAAACAATCATGCAATGCAAACAGAAGGAGTTGATAAGAAAGAACTTGGTTTTGGGGTTCAGTCTTGGATTCAATCATTATTTTCCTTTATGTGTTTGATTTTAGTTTGATAATACAAATAAGAAATCTCATGTTTTAATCACTATTATTTTCTAGAATATAAATAGTTTGAGTTTTATGTTGTTGGGGGTCGTCACCCAATCGGGGACATTCACCTCACCAATGCATGATACTAAAATCTACCACAAACAATAAAACAAACATTAAATAAAATTCATGAATATCTTGACCTCCCCCCCCCCAATAAAAGTCTCAGGGTTAGCCTCTCATTTCCAAGAGTAAGATATTACTTGGTGGACTGGTGGAAGGGGATATAGAGATAGATGGAAAGAAATGAAGAAAAGTGGATGAAGAACACAAATACATGGATTAAAAGTAAAATTTGAATTACAATTTAAATTGAAACTAAAAGAAAACTAAAATAAAAATAAAAAGAATAAATGAGGGGGGAATATAGGAGTAGAAGTGGAATGTACCCTGGTGGGATCCCTCCTTGGATGTGGGTGTCAATCTGGTGATTTGAGAAGGAGGCGAGGGCCTCCTTTTATAGGTAGAATTTTGTCCTCCGAAATATTTCACATTGTTGGCACATTAAATGATTAATTAACGCATGGACCCCTTCTTAAAATGTGTTTATAAATGTGTTGGACGCTCACCCTCAAAATATCAGCTCATTTAGACATTGGATGAATGAGTTATAAATTTTTATTTGGCGGTTTTTTTTCTAGACGCAAGTTCCAGGAAGCTTCCTTCAAAAATATAACATCCAATGGTAGCTTTAATAACTTCAAAACTTCCCCAAATTTTATTTAGAGCTGGATATATGTGTCCTAGTGCTATATCAGGTAGAATCACCCCAATTGAAGGTGTTTAGGATGATATGTGGTTCCGTTACAGTGGTGGGGTCCACACTATCCTCTCAGAAAAGTTTCCAACTTCAATGAATTTTTAGGACTACTAGATATTCGAATCAGCTCTAGGTCCTAAATAGAAAGTTGGAGGAAATAAAATTAGGATTCTAACAAAAAAAATCACAAAATTTGGAATTATATTTTTTATGAAATGACAAAAATACCCTTGTGGTAAAAATCTGTCCAAAATCCAAAATTATGCACTTTTCACAATTTTTCTTATTTTCAATCTAAAATTCAAATTACCCATTATTTTAATAAAACATGTAAATACATGGGGTTTATCATTGAAAAACAGTAAAAAATACTCATTATTTGATCAAAAATATGCTAATAAATTTTCTCTGTCAATCATCTAATATGATTACAAGTGTAGAAAATGAAGAGGATTGTATTGAGGATGTGATTACATATGTAAATGATAATGAAGACAGTATTGAGTAAATGAAAAGGATAGTTGGGATGAACTTCATGATTGACTAAAATTGTTTGAGAAGTTAAAGAGTGGTGCAAAGACATCATTGTATGCTAGCTGCACTAAATATATAGTATTGTCAACTGTACTGAAGCAGTATAATTTGAAAATAGGCAATAGATGGAGTGACTCTAGTATTACAGAACTACTTTCTCTCTTGAATGACATTTTCCTAGAAGATAATGAGATCTCGAGCTGAACATAAGATGCCAAACGAATGTTATGCTCGATGGGTATGATCTTTGAAAGAATACACACCTTCCCAAATGATTGTATACTATTTTGAAAGGATGAAAAATTACTTATATAATGGTAAAAGTGTGGCGCTTCTCGATATAAGAAAGATGAATCTGGTCCTATGAAAGTTGTATGGTACTTTCCAATCATTATAAGTTTTAGGTTCCTATGTGGAAGTGAGGATAATACATGTAAATTGATGTGGTGGGCAGATACAAGAATTAAATATGTGAAACTACATCACTCAGAAGACTCTCCTCAGTGGAAAAGAATTGATCATGAGTGACCTAAATTTGGAAACGAGCGGAGAAACCTTCATCTTGCGTTATCTACAGATGAAGTGAATCCTTTTGGTTTTCAAAGCATCACTCACAATACATGGCTGGTTATGTTGGTAAATTATAAATTAACACTATGGTTATGCATGATATGAAAATAAATCATGTTATCTATGATTATATCGGGACCAAAATAACTAGGTAATGATATTGATTTTTATTTGGATCTATTGATCAAGGATTTGAAATTATTGTGGGATTCAGGTATTTTGTTGTATGATGCTTATAGAAATAAAGATTTCACGTTGAGAGCCATGTTGTATGAGATAATAAATGACTTTACTACTTATGGAAATTTTTCAGGATATAGCATTAAAAGAACTCAAGGGTCTCTCATTTGCGAACAAGGTACACAGTCAATTAGGTTGAAATATTCATCAAAAATCGTGTTTCTAGGACATCACAAATTTCTACCTTGACATCATAAGTATCGATCTTGGATGACATCATTCGATGGAAGTTTATAAGAATATACAACACCGTCTCCACTAATAGGTGATCAACTATTTGATAAAGTAAAAGATGTGGACACTACGTTTAGTAAACCATTTTTGAAAAACCTTATGAAATCTGGTTGGAAAAAGATATTGTTATTTTTAAATACCATACTAAAATTATCTGTACATCAAGAATTTTCTTGATGTTATGCATATTGAAAAAAATGTATGTGATAGTGTCATCGACGCATTGCTAAATGCACCCGACAAAAAAAATATGGAATTAAGGCTAGGTTGGACATGGTTGATATGGGAATATGAGAAGAGTTGGAACTGGTGAAGGATAAAAAATGAACTTTTCTTCCTTCATCTACTTACACTCTTTCCAAGTATGAGATATATCCGTTTTTTAACTTCTTGAATGATGTAAAGGTTCCAGAGGGGTATTCATCGAATATTAAGAACATCATGTTAATGAAATTTTTAAATTCAAAGGGTTTAAAATCACATGACTTCCATTTTTTGATGCAAGATCTAATTCCTATAGATTTATGTTTCATTTTTTCCAATAATGTTTGTCATACATTAACCAATCTCTAATTCTTCTTCAAATCTATATGTAGAAAAGTTATAGACCCGACGAAATTGCTGACTATGGAAAGATAAATTGTTGTTATATTATGTGAATTCGAAATGTTCTTCCCACCAACATTATTTGATATGATGGTTCATTTAATGGTTCACTTGGTGATATAGATTCGACTATATGGTCATGTACACTATAGATGGATGTACTCTATTGAAAGGTATATGAAGATTTTGAAAGGGTATGTCAAAAATCGAAGTCAAATAGAGGGTTTTATTGCGGAGTGATATATTGTTGAGGAAGCCATTGAATTTTGTACTGAATACCTGTCTGGTTTTGAAAACATTGGTCTACCAAAATCTCATCACACTGGGTGGTTTGCAGGTGAAGTAATTTTTGGAAGAGATATTGTCACAATCAATATTAAAAATCAGGTGTAGACCCACCTTTACGTTTTGCATAATGGTTTGGAGGTTTCCCCATATGTTGAAACCCACAAAGAAATTCTTAGGCATTTTAATCCATTAAGGGGTGAAATATGGATATCAAATACACATAATAAATAGTTTATAGGATCGTTTCAAGACCATATTTTTTAGGATATAGATGAAAAAACATATTCAATTTCAGAATGACTTCGATGTCTAACTAGAGAACCAAGTGTGTATGTATTATCTTACAATGGTTATATATTCTATACAAATGAGCATGATGAAGATAATACCATGAAAAATAATGGAGTTATACTTGTGGCTGAAGTGATGCATGTTTCTGGTACGAAGGACAGAAATCCAATTTATGTGAATATTTTATACTTTGGCATCATCAAACAAATATGGGAGTTAAATTATAAAACATTCCAAGTGTTAATTTTTCAATTCAAGTGGGTTGATAATAAGAGTTCTGTTAAAATAGATGAATTAAGATTTGTGAAAGTTTATTTCAGTAAGGAAGGTTATAAAGATAAACCGTTTATAATGGCATCACAGAAAGTACAAGTATTTTATGTTTCAGATCCTGCAAACTGAAAGTGGTCAATTATTTTGTTATCAACCAAAACAACTGAAGGTTCAGATGAAAATTCAACTGAGAATGAACCTTTCATTTGGATGTCATGATAATTTTGCAGTGGTCCCAATATAGACGGTGTTTTGTATGTCAGAGGAGAACACAATGAAGATATTTTAATAGTCGATAGAGGGGTTAAATCTCTTCAACCTTTAAAAAAGAGTTTAATAATCAGGTATTTTTTTTGTAATATACATCGTGTTTCCTCATGTTATTATCCATTTTCTACTGCATTTATATATATTAAATTAAATGTTAAACCACTTTTATATATAATGACTTCTGTACATATCGGTGCTCCCAATCATAAGGAACAATAGGTCTCTCAACTTGTTGTTGCTCACAGTGCAGAGGAACAATGAACTTCTACATGTGCTGGTGCTCCCAATCCTGAGGAAAAACAAGTCTCTCGGCCTATTTCTACTCTTCGTGTAGAGGAACAACCTTCTTCACGTGCTATTTCTCCCAAACCTAAGGAACAATAGGTTTATCAACCTGCTGTTACTCCCAATGCAGAGGTACAATGACCATCTGCACATGTCGATGCTACCGCTCCAGAGGAACATATTGATGATGTTGAATCTAGGTAAATGGTAGGAAAAGAAGGATTGATGACGTATAAAAAATAGGAGCATCGTAGTTTTATGGTGTTAGCAAAAATCGTTAAGGCAAAAGTCAAAGGCATCAAATACGAGGTCAGACGGAATGCATGAGGCTATCATGTTAACACCAACAAGGCCATGTTCAGTAGTTACATTGGAATCATCACTCATAAATATGTGAATATTGATGTAGATTCATGGAACCATGTTTTGTCTGGTCTTAAGACACTGACATGGAAAAATATTATGGTAATATTATGATATTATTTTTTTATTTTACTAAAAAAATAAAATAATGAAACATTGACTTACTCTTAATCATCCATTGTAGAGTGCATTTATAGTAGATGACTCCCACAAGAAATATGTATTAATGATTTCTATAATGATTCTCATAGGATTTTACACAATTCTAACAAGACATCATCTTAAATATGTTGAAGGTAAAACAAAACCACACCCACCTCTTATTTATGCACACCTGATAACCTAAGAAGTGTGGGATGCGTTTACTGGTTGTTGTGCATATGTGTATTTTCAATTACATTGTATCTAGTAATAAGTTGTTTAATGATATGTGTATTCATCACTTTGATTGAAATTTTTTATTTATGAAACAACAACTAAGTGCTGGAAATAAGGAACGAGCAGCAAAACCAGTGTACCCCTACCATAAAGTAAGGATGGGGTACGCTTCACTTGAAAAAAATTGGTACATATTTTAAATCTACTATAATACTTTTATGTGACATGAAACAATACCATAATTATGTTATTATATTTATATGTAGATTGATGACTCCAAATCCAAAGCCACTTCCATCTCATGCCATGTGTTATGGAAGGAGGCACGTGTAAATAAAGACGGGATACTAATATATGAAAACACACAAAAAGTGTGGGAAACATGTGTAAGTATTAGATAATAAAAAATTATTTTTCTTTAAATTGTTATTACATAACAATGATCACTTATTTTCTTATATTTTTTATCTAACATAGTCATAGGAATCAGAAACACCTATACCGGATGAATACATACCATCAGTGGCCTTGAAGTGGCCAGAACAGTATGGTCGTGTTAGAGTTGCGGGTTTTGGGGTGACACCCCAAACATATTTTGAGAAAAAAAACAAGAGGATGATCAAAGTGAATTAATAAAACATATTATAGAAAGAATAACTACCCTTGAAGAATAATTCCAATGGCAGAGAGAGATGATGTCAACTTTTATGGGGGGGTTAAAGAGAAGAAGCAACTCAAGAATAGCCACCGCATGGAGATCCCCCCACCCCACCAGCTATGAGGTGATCCAATTCTTCTCAAATAGATGTCTTAACCGAGGTAATCAATGTTCTAATAAATTTTTTTGTGAAATTTGAATCAGACAGACACTGATACCTTTCCTGTACTTATATTCTACAGGGTGATAATGGCTGTGATTTATATCTATCAACACCCACCCGTCACCTTGTAGCGAGGGTTACGGTGTTCAATATCCAAAACAAAAAGCTACATAGCATACCACTTCCAAATGGTCATGTGAGAGTGTCGATTAGCATAGCCCATGAGCCGAGCATCGAGCTACTTGATCCAATTCATTAGGATGATATTCATACGGTCGAAAAATCTGTTGATTGGCTAGGCAGCTCGGTTGTAAATGTATACATGGGGTATGTTTTCATGATTTAATTTTCCAAAATCCAATATAATGTGTTAATTATGACTAAATACATTTCATATTTTTGGCATACATATATATGAAAAACAATTGAATAGATTTTCCCATGAAATAAAATTTGGACTCGTTAGTCCTCACATGTAAGATCCCAGATCTTGGAAAGGTATGTTCTTGTTTAAGTTTTGGATTGAATACAATATTTTGGTTAATTAAGTGCTTAAACATGTCCTAAAGGGATCTCAGGGGTGTTATAAGGGCTCAAGACATGAAAAGTGGAGAAAAGAAGGGTTTTCTGGGTAGGCCGCATGGTCTGCGCACAGTTAGTACTAACCATGCGGACAACTCAAGAAACAATGCAAAAAGTGTGTTTTTGGACAGTAGATTCCACATGTTTTGTGCATGGTTTGGAAAACTGTGTGGCTAAACCATTCGAAGGGGGATTTTGGGACAGAAGCATTTTCACGGTTTGGCAAACCATGTGGGTAAACCATGCGGGCCAGAAACTTTAAAAATTTACAATTTTTGCCACTTCAGGATTTTTAACCCCAACTTGGTATTTCTTCCCATTTCACCCCTCCTCTCCCTAGGGATGAACCAAATCTCCCAATATATCCAATAGATTAATCTCCCTCATTTATAAGGTGTTTTTTGTGTCATTGGTTATGGATCGAAGCTCAGGGTAAGGTTAATCCCATCCTTGCTTCTCTTTTGAGTTTAGGGTTTGTATCTTCTTATCCTCTCTTTACGAAGCTCTAAAACCCTACTCTTTGGGTGATATTTAGGTTGAATCTTAAAAGGTTGGTTGAAGTGGGATCTATGGGCTTGATTAAGAGTGATTTCACCCACAGAATTTAGGTAGGTGGTCTACAAGTTATATCCCATGGTTTATTTGTGGATTTGTGCATGTGTGGTTTTGTTCTTGGGTGTCTCTTGGTATGATTTGATCACCCTTGGAATGTTTAGGTAAAATGGTTATTAAAAAGGCAAATGGAGACCCTCACGATCCCCATGTGATGCGTCGAGGGTTATGAGACTAATTTAGGGCCACTCATGGGGTGAGTCGACTCTCCTGAACCTAGGGATTTGTGAAGAATAAGCGAGGTTGTTGTGTAGTCATGTAAAGCCATTGATAAACATGTTGATGTGACATTTGTGTTGGTTTAGAATCTAGGTGATGAACCTAGGATTCATAATAACCTAAGGGATATTGGGTTAATATGTGGAAGTGATTAAAGACCATAAATGAATGGGTTATAAGCATGGTAATGAACAAGCATAATGAGATAGGCACAATGAATGAATTCTTAGTGAGATAAGCATAATAAAATGGAATTGGGATAAATGGATAAATGATGTTAAATTTGGTAATTGTTCTAATGGTTTAAGGCATGGTGTTGACTCTCGTGTGATTGTTATGGTTTATGGTTGCCTTGGGAAATGGTTATGATGTTCTGTGAATGGTTGATGGATACATATATGTATAGAATGTGCACATAGCTGGGTAGTGTGGGGGTATTGATTGAGGTTCTACGCCCATGGGTTGAGTTGGAATGAGTCTCTAAACTCCACCCCTAATGCACGGGGTATAGATAGGACTGATGCTCTGTTTTTCTATCAGTTGCATCCACCCAAACTGATGCTTTGAGGTGAGGATATGGTTTAAATCCACCTAAACTAATGCTTCAAGGTGAGGACATGGTTGGTAGGGGGAAGTTGGTCCTAGTGAGATAGGACAATTGTGTGTTTTCCTCATGTATGTGGTTGTGTACTTAAAGTTGTGTAACTTGTTGTGTTTAATAAACCCCTGATAAATGTGTTGAAAAGGTAAGATATGAAAATGGTAATAAATTTTTGTAATTTACCTAAAATGGATAAGGGAAATTAATATTTTACTTGTCATTTATTATTCATTTCCCTTTTTCATGCACAATTGTTCATACCAGATATTTTGTATACACCATTGGTGGTAGCCTACTGAGTTGTACTAACACCCTGCTCGGGTCACTATTGGGTACCTAAGTAGACTTCATGTTTGTAGGTCAAGAGAAGGGAAAAGGCCCTTGCTAGATATTTGGGTTGGAACGAGTGTGTGTGGAGGAGGACCCGGACTTGGTGTCGTGACCAATTGGGGATTTTACAGTTTTTCTTTATTTTGGGTTTTGTTCACTTCCTCACTTGTAGCAAAACATGGCATATTTACTGTTGGACTTGGTTGTATCCCATTTTGGGAATGGTTGTTTAGGAATGCTCTTGTATTATTGGCTATCATTCTGCTATTTTTCTATCTTCTGTTGTGAATTACTTTGATAAAAAGGGGGTATAGTCTCCCCAATTGACGATTTGGACCGTCGCTGCTAGTCGACAACCTTTGGTGTACGGGGAGGTGTGCTTAATGTCATGTAATAGCCCGGCTTGGAGCATCGGTTTAGTGTCTCCTGGGTCGTGGACGTTAAAAAGTGTTATTAGAGGAGGTCTTTCTTCTCCTTCTCTGGAATCTTGTTATTTGGGATGGTAGATGGGAGTTAGGATGTTTCAAGCCTTGGTAATGAGCTCGTTCTTGGGAGTAGCTAACCCATGTACGAGGGAAACCCCAAGTCACCCAGGGTGGGAATTGTTGTTCTTGATTGTGCAATTTTACAATTGATGATATTTCACCATTGGGTGATGCACATGTTGTGTGATGTGATTGTGTTATGATATTTGGCTCGTGGACTCAATGGCACGAGGTTGTGCATTCATGCATCATTGTAGGCACCTTGATAGATAGGTGGCATGCATCATGGTAGGCACACACAAGTTGGGTGTGTGAGGCATGAAAATATAGAATTCACCTTGTATCTTGATAATTGAAAATGGAAAATGTTGTAAACAAAACAATGCAAGGGGGTGAATATACAAGAATGATAAGTGATGATTAATAAAATATGTGTAATTAATGGTTTTTAATGAATTAAAATGTTGTTGTAACATGTTGTGAGAGCCTAGTGGTGGTGTAAAGTTGTTTACCCTTGTGGACCATGGCCACGGTAGGGATGGCCGGGGTGGTTTCTTTTGGAATGTTAAGGGTTGTTGTAGCTAGTGAAGAGCCTTCTTGTTATGAAGTTGTGAATGTTCTTTGGCATGTTTTCTAAACCTCATGTTTGGAAATGTAGAGAAATTCCACCATGACGTCGAGTACTGGTTGGGAAATAATAGGATGTTGCTAAGAACACTCCTCCAGTAGAGGAGTAAGAGAACATGGTGATCCAAGAAAGTGGGTAGGAGCGGTTTCAAGAGAACTTGGCTTGTTTTATATAGATGATGGATTGGGACCCAAGGCGAGTCGCACCGAGTATGTTTGAGCTAACCAGAGAGTTTCAGTTGTAGCACCCTCCAACCTTTATCGGATAGGGTGGGCTAGAGGTAGCAGAGTTCTCAATAGAGTCTATCTAGATGATACTTGATCATCTGGAGACTTTTATTGGGAAGCGAGTCAAGTTGGAAGCTTATATGTTGTGGGGTCAGGCAAAGCATTGGTGGGACATCCTAGCTCAGACTGAGCAGGCTGAGGGGATGTTGTGGAAGGATTTCTAGGAGAAGTTTCTGGAGCATTTTTACCCAGAGACATTGAGGCAAGAGCGGGTTGCAGAGTTCATGAGCTTGATTCAGGGATCGATGTCAGTGATGGAGTATGTTGGCCACTTCACTGACCTGCTACGCTTTGTTCCAACGTTGGAGGGGGATGAGGCAGCAATTAAGAGGCGTTTCCAGGATGGTCTGAGGCATGAGATTAGGTCTCAGGTGAATATTTTTCGTTTGAAGAGGTTTATAGAGGTAGTGGATCAAGCATTGATCTCATAAGGGAACCTGAAGGGAGTTTCAGGTAGTGGGCTTGTCGTGCCAGCTGGGCAGACAAGTGATACAACTTTCGAGGGATGGAAGCTCGTTTTGGAAGTTTTCAGCAAGGTGGGAGTGTGAAAGGTTATCAAAAGAGAGGGTCAGCCTCTCTGCGTGGTGATTGGGTGTTCTGCTATCAGTGTGGCAGGCCAGGGCACATGCATGGCCAGTGTCCTCGACCTCCAGTTGAGTATTGGTTGTGCGGCAGATTGGGACACGTGTAGAGGTTCTGCAGGAACCCTCAACAAGAGAGTATGAATGTTGGTGACAGACAGATGCCAAGCGGAGGCAAGGGATCATCTACTCCATATCAGGCAGGCAGTTGGAGCTCCACGGGTCATACAGGCAGGGGCGGTGGATGTGGAACTCTGGGAAAGGATTGACCACGTCAGTAGGGCAGTGCAGTGTAGGGTATGCAGGTTAGAGCCCAGGGTAGATGGGTCGTTCAGCTTCATGCAGTTCAGTCTGCACCTGGTAATGGCGAAGCTGGGCCATCAACTGTCTGAGGTACGATCCTTGTAGCTTCTATGCTTTCTAGTGCGTTGTTTGATACTGGTTCCACACACTCTTTTATTTCTGCTCAGTTTGTGTTAGCATTGGGTTTTCCTATGGAGAGTGTGTGTCGGGTTATGTCGATTGACACTCCATTGGGGGTGCGAAGGGAATATATCAGGCAGTGTAAGGGATGTACTCTGGAAGTCAGTGGGTATTGTTTCCTGTGGGACTTGTTCATTCTCGAGATGTCGGTCTTTGACATGATCTTGGTTATGGACTAGTTGGTGTTGTATCGAGCGCACATAGACTGTTACCATCACAGGGTATCATTCAAGTCACTTAAGGGTGACTTTTATGTCCATCGTAGAGAGTGGGATGTTCGAGTAGGTCGTGCGGGACCATTTTGTGAACAGTTACATAGGATCATGGCTCAAGTAGCTTGTCTTGTGCTTGATGATTAAATATGGGAACATTATGTATTCCCTCTAGTAGTGGATCAGTTTCAAGATGTGTTTCCTGAGGATTTCTCAGGGTTTCCACCCGAGAGGGACGTTGAGTTCACGATTGAGTTGCTACCGGGAGTGGAGCCAGTTTCTATTCCGCCATACCGAATAGCACCGGAAAAACTCCAGGAATTAAAGGTTTATCATGAGGAGTTGGAACTTAATGGGTTAATACGTCCTAATACATCTCCTTGGGGATCTCATGTTCTTTTTTCAAAGAAGGCTGACGAGTCATTAAGGTTGTGTGTTGATTATCAGAAGTTAAATCAGATGACAGTGAAAAATCGATACCCTCTTCCTAGAATTGATGAAATTTTTGACTAGTTGAGGGGTTCATTAGTGTTTTATAATATTGATCTGATATTGGGTTATCACCAGCTGAGGGTGAGGCCTTCTGACGTACCGCTGACAGCTTTCAGGAGTCGGTACGGGTTGTTTGAGTTTGTGGTGATGCCTTTCAGCTTGACCAATTCACCGGAAGTGTTCATGGATTTGATGAACCGAGTATTTCATCCTTATATGGATCAGTTTTTGGTTGTCTTTGTTGATGAAATCTTGGTGAACTTGAAAACTCATGACGATCATTCCCAACATCTTGACATCGTATTGAGTACACTAATAGAGCACTGACTTTACACCAAGCTGTCAAAGTGTCAATTCTAGATTGGAGAAGTGAATTTTATGGTTCACATCATCTCTGATGCAGGTGTGTTAGTGGATGAAAAGAAAGTGTAGGATATTGTGTCTTGGGAGCAGCCCAAGAGTGTTTTAGATGTTCAAAGCTTTCTAGGTTTGGCCAGATATTACCGGAGGTTCATCCAGGATTTCTCTCACTTGGCAGCACCACTGTTGGGCTTAACCATGAAGGGAATCAAGTTTCAATAGTCTTAGTCTTGTGATAATTCCTTTCAAGGGTTGAAAAATTGGTTGACAACCGCACCGATCTTGATCTTACCTGAGCCAGGTAGGAAGTACGTCATGTTTTGTGATGCATCCGGTATCAGGCTTGGGGTTGCGTTGATGCAAGATGGGCGGGTGGTGGCTTATGGGTCGAGGCAATTAAGACCCCATGAGCATAATTATCCCACTCATGATATTGATTTGGCTACATTAGTGTATGTCTTAAAGTGCTAGAGGCACTACTTGTTGGGGGAACGGTTCACTGTGTATACCGATCACAAGAGTCTAAAGTATATATTTTCACAGCGGGAATTGAATCTTTAGTAGCAAAGATGGGTTGAGTATCTCCAGTCCTTCGACTTTAAGATGGTTTATACACCGGGAAAAGGGAACATTGTTGATGATGCTCTGAGCAGAAATAATAAGGACCAGGTGGTTCAGGAATCCAACACTAAGTGGAATGTGATGGCCTTGTTCGCGGAGATGCACCTGGAGGTGCGGGATGAAAATGGTTAGGTGACTCTTGCTTCCATGACAGTTGAGTTGATGCTTTTGATTCAAGTTAGAGATAGTCATCCCAACGATCTTGAATGTTTGGCCATTAAGGAAAGACTTAATGGTGGGGATCCACCTTCAGGTTGGGTCGTCGGTGTGGACGGGGTTGTTTGTATTCATGATTGTGTGGTTGTGTCGGTGTGCATGTGGGAAGATTTGATGAGTGAGTTCCATGCATCAAAATGGGAAGTGCATCTTGGTTTGACCAAGATGTATTGTGATCTCTGTAGACAGTTTTGGTGTCTAGTATTGAAAAAATAAGTTACGGGCTTTGTGGAACAGTGCCTTACCTGCCAGCAGGTGAAGGCCGAGCATCAACGCCCAGGTGGACTATTACATCCATTGCCCATTCCAGAATGTAAGTGGGATGATGTGATGATGGATTTTGTGGTGGGTCTTCCAAGGACACCCCAGAGGAATGATTAAATATGGTTGGTTGTGGATTGGTTAATGAAAGTGTCTCATTTCTTACTGATTTAGTAGACTTTCACAGTTGACCAGTTGGGTGAGTTGTATGTTCAGGAAATAGTACGGTTGGATGGTGTACTACGAAAAATAGTTTCAGATCATGATCTTCATTTTACATCGCGTTTCTAGCAAGGATTGTAGAAGGTTCTGAGTACACAGGTTCTCTTGAGTATGGTTTTCCACTCGTAGATGGACGAACATTCGGAGTGCACAATCCAAGTGTTGGAAGACATGTTGAGGGCTTGTGTCTTGGATTTCAGTGGTTCCTGGGAGAAGCACCTGTCGCTTGTTGAATTTTCCTAAAACAATAGTTTTCAGGCTACGGTTCAGATGGCACCATTTGAGGCTCTCTATGGGAGTCCATGTAGATCTTTGTTGTGTTGGTTCGAGGCTGGTGAATCCGAGCTGTTGGGACCGAGTCTTGTGTAGGAGACTTCAGAGAAAGTTGAGTTGATTCGAAAGTGGTTGGCAATGGCTCAGAGTAAGTAGAAGTCATATGAAGATTGGAGACGTAGATCCCTTGAGTTCTAGTTGGGTGATAGTGTGTTCCTTTGGGTGTCACCAAGGTTGGGTCACTGATGGATTCAGAAGTAGGGAAAGTTGGCACCCTGGTATGTGGGGTCGTTTGAGATTGTAGAGAGGATCAGGCCAGTGGAGTACCGATTGACTCTTCCACAACAGTATAGTGGGATGAATGATGTCTTTCATGTCTCTTAGCTTCGGTGGTATCACCCTAACCCAACTCACATGGTGTATATTGAGGATTTTGAGCTTGAGGCTGATGCGTCCTTTGAGGAACATCCAGTTTGTATCATGGATCGTGGTGAGAAAGTCTTGTGGGGCAAGGTTGTGTCATTGGTGTGAGTACTATGGAAGCATGGAAATGTTCAGGAAGAAACTTGGGAACAGGAATCAGATATGCAGGCTCAGTGGCCCGATCTCTTCCTTGGAAGTGAAATGAATCTTGGGAGCTTGACTTGAGGATGAGCAGTTATAAGGTGGGGAGGTTGTAAGATCTCGGATCTTGGAAAGGTATGTTCTCATTTAAGTTTTGGATTAAATCCCTTGTTTTGGTTAATTAAGTTATTAACCAATTCCTAAATGAGGCTCGGGGGTGTTCCAAGGTCTTGGGACATGAAAAATGGAGAAAAGGGGGTTTTTCTGGGTAGGTCACACGGTCTGCGCACGGTTAGTGTTAACAGTGCGGACAGCCCAAGAAATCGTGCAAAAAGTGTGTTTTTGGACAGTGGATTCTACACGGTTTGTGAATGGTTTGGAAAACCATGTGGGTAAACCATATGAAGGGGGTTTTGGGATAGAATCATTTGCATGGTTTTTGCACGGTTTGGCAAACCGTGTGGCCTAGAAAATTCTAAAAAATTAAAAAAAAAAACCACTTTAGGATTTTTAACCCCAACTCAATATTTCCTCCCATTTCACCTATCTTCACCATAAGGACAAACCAAATCTCCCAAGATCTCAAAGAGATAAATATCCCTCATTTATAAGGTGTTTTTGGTGTCGTTGGTTGTGAATCGAAGCTCCGGGTAAGGCTAATCCCATCCTTGATTCTCTTTTGAGTTTAGGGTTTGTATCTTATTCTCCTCTCTTTCTTAAGCTCTAAAACCCTAATCTCTGGGTAAGATTTAGGTTAAAGCTTCAAATATTGGTTGAAGTGGGATATAAGGGCTTTATTAAGAGTGTGTTTACCCACAGAATTGAGGTAGGTGGTCTACAAGTTATATCCCATAGTTTATTTGTGGATTTGTGCATGTGTGGTTTTGTTCTTGGGTGTCTCTTGGTATGTTTTGATCACCCTTGGCATGTTTAGGTAAAATGGTTATTAAAAAGATAAATGGAGACCCTCATAATCCCCATGGGATGTGTCGAGGGTGATGAGACTAATTTAGGGCCACCCATGGGGTGAGCCGACTCTCCCGGACCTAGGGATTTGTGAAGAATAAGTGAGGTTGTTGCGTAATCATGTAAAGCCCTTGATAAACATGTTGATGTGACCTTTGTGTTGGGTTAGAAGCTAGGTGATGCACCTAATCTTGATAATAACCTAAGGGATATTGGGTTAATATGTGGAAGTGATTAAAGACCATAAATGAATGGGTTATGATTATGTTAATGAACAAGCCAAGTGAGATAGACACAATGAATGAATTCTTAATGAGATAAGCATAATAAAATAGAATTGGGATAAATGGCTAAATTATGTGAAATGTGGTAAATGTTTTAATGGGTTAAGGCATGGTGTTTAATCCCATATGATTGTTATGGTTTATGTTTGCCTTGGGAAATGGTTATGATGTTCTATGAATGGTTGATGGATATATATATATATATGTATAGCATGTGCACATAGTTTGGTAGTGTGGGGTATTGATTGAGGTTTTATGCCCATGGGTTGAGTTGGACTGAGGCTCTAAACTACACCCCTAATGCACTAGGTAGGGATAAGACTGATGCTCTATTTCCCTATCGGTTGCATCCACCTAGACTGATGCTTCAAGGTGATGATATGGTTGACATCCACCCGAATTGATGCTTTGAGGTGAGGACATGGTTGGCATGGGGAAGTTAGTCCTAATGAGATATGAAAACTATGTGTTTTCCTCATGTATGTGGTTGTGTACTTAAAGTTGTGTAACTTGTTGTGTTTAATAAACCCTTGATAAATGTGTTGAAAAGGTAAGATATGGAAATGGTAATAAATGTTGGTAATGGACCTAAACCGGCTAAGGGAAATTAATCTTTTCCTTGTCATTTATTATTCATTTCCCTTTTTCATGCACAATTGTTCATACCAGATATTTTTTAGACACCGTTGGTGGTGGCCTACTGAGTTGTACTCACACCCTGCTCGGGCCGCCGTTGGGTACCCGAGCAGACTTTATGTTTGCAGGTCAAGAGAAGGGAAAAGGCCCTTTCTAGACAGTTGGTTTGGCACGAGTGTGTGTGGAGGAGGACCTGGACTTGGTGTTGGGACCAATTGGGGATTTTGCATTTTGTCTTTATTTTGGGTTTTGTTCACTTCCTTACTTGTAGAAAAACATGGCATATTTACTATTGGACTTGGTTGTATCCCGTTTTGGGAATGGTTGTTTATGCATGATCTTGTATTATTGGCTATTATTCCGCTATTTGTTTATCTTCTGCTACGGCTTACTCTAATAAAAAGGGGGTATAGTCTCCCCAATTGACTATTTAGACCCCCGCTGCTAGTCAGAAACCTTTGGCATATGGGGAGGCACGCTTAAGGTCATGTAACCACCCTACTTGGAGCACTGGTTTAGTGGATCTCAGGTTGGGGATGTTATATCACATCACCTCTACCGAACAACCAAAAATAGATACCAAAAAAATGATGAAATAGTGGCAGGTCTGATCAAATCGTTTGAAAGAAAACTTTCAGATGATATACTTTATTTAATGCCAATGATGTAGGGGTAAAACTCTATAATTTAATCATATAAAATATATTTTCATTTATTTCATTACTTATTATTTTTTGTGTTTTTAGGCAGCATTGGATGCTCATTGCGGTAAATTTGGATACTCTAAAGATTTATTTTCTGAATTCAATGCATGGATATCCAACAAATTGTCTACACATGATGGTGTTTTTCAATAAGTAATACACTTCATCCAACGTTTTAGAACTAAAAATTCAGTTATATAATTTATATTATCTTTTAATGAGGATTTTGTTACGATAAGGCAGTGCATCAATATTGTGAAAAATAAGGAATGAGGTCAGGGGATAAACACGAGAAAGAAGACAAGTTATAAGACTATACAAGTATCTGAGTATATATAATAAGATTTCATTATCCAAACACATATCAAAACAAATTACTTATTCTCCTCAATGTTTTTGTGGTGTCCTAAATAAACCAATGGAAAAGATTTCGGTTATTATGTTTGTAAATTTATGAAAGAGATCATATTCCATAAACAAATTAACATCCCTAAAGAGGTATTTTTGAAGATAATTACTATTCTATTTAAAAATTTTATTAATCCTTTGTGTATTTATATTTTTCTAGTACTACTATGACTGTTTAAAAGACTCATATTCACAAGACGATATATATGTTCTTAGAAACGAATGGGTAGCATACTTTATGGAAGAATGTACGCAAATAACATAAAGATGTGACTTATATAAAAGTAGTGGATTGTTTCATATTTATGTTTAATTTAATTCTTTTTAGTATTACTCACATAAGAATTATTTTCTTATACAAGTGGATTCCTTTGTTCGAGTTGGGGCGGTTTGTTCGAAATTGATCATGCTCGTGAAAGATTGGACTTTGAGGCTGCAACTGAGATAATAACAACAAGGAAATGGGTCAAAATGTATAAAGGTGAATTCTTACTACTTATGTAATTAATTAATTTTTTCATCATTTTACTTACTCAAAACTGAGTAAAAAGAACAAGTGATCGGTATCACTCAAAGTGCCTTTTTTATTTAAAATTGACATTACTTTTAGAAAAAAAAGAACAAGTGACTTACTGAAAACTAAGAAAATGAATTAGGATTGTTTTTATACTTTAGTAAAATAATCTATAAGTCATTTTTGATGTGTATGAATAAACCACACCTCAATCTGATGCACGACGTGGCTGGTATGACTTTAAGTGTATATTTTTATGTTAAATTGACATTAAATTCAGCAAAAAGAACAAGTGACATAGTGAAAACTAAGAAAACGAATTCAAATTGTTTTGATAATTTATTAAAATAATCCATGAGTCATTTTTGACATTTATTAATCAACCACACCTCAATCTGACACACAGTGTGACCAGTATGACTAAAAGTGTCTGTTATCAGTTTAAAATTGACATTTTAGTTCAAAAAGAGTCACTCAATGAAAACCAAGAAAACACGCTCCATTTTTATTCATAATTTAGGATGGAGATTCATAAGTCATTTTTGACATGTATAAAGCAATCTCACATTAAATCAACACACGATGCAATCAGTATGGCTCAAAATGCGTGTTTCTAGTTTGAAATGACATTTTAGTAAAAAACACAACTAGCATAATGAAAACTTAGAAAACACATTAAAATTGTTTTGATAATTTAGTAAAATGATCTATAAGTCATTTTTAACATGTAGGAATCAACCGCAAATCAATATGATGCACGGTGTGGCCGGTATAACTCAAAGTGTCTCTTTTTATTTAAAATTGACATTAATTTAAGTAAAAACAACAAGTGACATACTAAAACTAAGAAAACACATTCATATTGTTTTTATATTTTAGGAAAATTATCCATACATCATTTTTGACATGTATGAGCCAACCAAACCTCAATACGACACACGGTGTGTCCGGTGTGACTCCAAGTGTGTCTTTTTTTTAAATTAACATTAATTTAAGTAAAAAAGAACAAGTGACACAATGAAAACTAAAAAATGAATTCAGATTGTTTTTATATTTTAGAATAATGATCTATAAGTCATTTTTTATGTTTAGGAATTAACCGCACCTCAATACGATGCACGGTGTGGCCGGTATCACTCAAAGTGTCTCTTTTTATTTAAAATTGACATTAATTTACGTAAAATAATAAGTGACATACTAAAAACCAATCAAACAAATTCAGATTGTTTTGATACTTTAAGAAAATTATACATGATTCATTTTTGACATGTATAAATTAATCACACCTCAATCCGACGCATGGTGTGACTAAAAGTGTCTCTTATGAGTTTAAAATTAACATTTTAGTTCGAAATGTACCACTCAATGAAAACTAAGAAAACACACTCCAATTGTCATGATAGTTTATAAAAGTGATTCATAAGTCTTTTTTGATGTGTATGAAGCAGTCTCACATCAAACCAACGCACGATGCAACCGATATGACTCATAATGCATGTTTCCAGTTTGAAATGTCGTTTTAGTAAAAAAAACACAACTGACATACTAAAAACCAAGAAAACATATTTAAATTATTTTGATACTCTAGAAAAACGATCTATAAGTCATTTTTGATGTGTATAAATCATTTTCACCTCAATACGATGCATGGTGTGACCGGTATAACTCAAAGTGTCTCTTTTTATTTAAAATTGACATCAATTTAAGTAAAAACAAGTGATATACTGAAAACTGAGAAAATGCATTCGTATTGTTTTGATATTTTAGAAAAACAATTCATGAGTCATTTGTAATGTTTAGAAGTTAACCAAACATCAATATGACGTACGGTGTGACTGGTATGACTCCAAGTGTGTCTTTTTATTTAAAATTGACATTAATTTAAGTAAAAAGAACAAGTGACATACTGAAAACCAATAAAACACATTTTTATTATTTTGATACTTTATTAAAACAACCCATGAGTCATTTGTGACTTTTATGAATCAACCACACCTTAATTCGACGCATGGTGTGACCGGTATGGCTAAAAGTGTTCGTTGTCAGTTTAAAATTGACATTTTAGTTCAAAACGTGTCACTTACTGAAAATCAAAAAAACACACTCTGATTGTCTTGATAATTCAAAACATAGATTCATAAGTCATTTGTGATGTGTATGAAGTATTCACATTTCAAAAAAATGCATGATACAACTGGTATGACTCATAATGTGTGTTTTTAGTTTGAAATGACATTTTAGTAAAAAAACACAACTGACATACCAAAAACCAAGAAAATGTATTTGAATTGTTTTGATACTTTAGGAAAATAGTTTATAAGTCATTTATGATGTGTAGGAATCAATTTCACATCAATAAGTTGCACAGTGTGGCTGATATAACTCAAAATTTCTCTTTTTTATTTTAAATTGACATTAATTTAAGTAAAAACAACAAGTGACATACTGAAAATCGAGAAAACACATTCAGATTGTTTTGATATTTTAGGAAAACGATCTATAAGTTATTTTTGATGTGTAGGATTCAACTGCTCCTCAATACAATGCACGATGTGTCCGATATCACTCAAAGTGTCTCTTTTTATTTAAAATTGACATTAATTTAAGTAAAAAGAACATGTGACATACTGAAAATCAAGAAAATGCATTTAGATTGTTTTGATACTTTAGAAAAATGATCCATGAGTTATTTTTGATGCGTAGGAATCAGCCGCACCTCAATATGATGAATGGTGTGGCCGGTATCACTCAAAGTGCCTCTTTTTATTTAAAATCAACATTAATTTACGTAAAAACAACAAGTGACATACTGAAAACTGAGAAAACACGTTCAGATTGTTTTGATATTTTAGGACAATGATCCATAAGTCATTTTGATATGTAATAATTAGTTTCACCTCAATACGATGCACAGTGTGGCCAGTGTCACTCAAAGTGTCTCTTTTTTATTTAAAATTGGCATTAATTTAAGTAAAAACAACAAGTGACATATTGAAAACCAAGTAAATGCATTCATATTGTTTTTATACTTTAAGGCAATGATCTGTGAGTCATTTGTGACATGTATGAATCATTTGCACCTCAATACGACGCACTGTGTGGCTGATATCACTCAAACTATCTCTTTTTATTTAAAATTGACATTAATTTAAGTAAAAACAACAAGTGACATACTAAAAAACAAGAAAATTCATTCAGATTGTTTTGATACTTTAGGAAAATGATCCATGAGTCATTTTTTATATTTAATAATTAACCACACCTCAATCCCGACGCATGGTGTGACCGGTGTCACTAAAAGTGTATGTTGTCTTTTAAAATTGATATTTTAGTTCAAAACGTGTCACTCACTAAAAACCAATAAAACACACGTTGATTGTCTTGATAATTTAGGACAACGATTCGTAAGTCATTTTTGATGTGTATGAAGCAGTCTCACGTCAAATTGATGCACGATGTGACCAGTACAACTCATAATGCGTGTTTTCAGTTTGAAATGACATTCTAGTAAAACATATTCGGATTGTTTTGATACTTTAGGACAACGATCTATAAGTCATTTGTGATGTGTAGGAATTATTCGCACCTCAATACAATGCACGCTGTGGCCAATATAACTCCAAACATATCATTATTTAAAATTGACATTAATTTTAGTAAAAAAACAAGTGACATACTCAAAACTGAGCAAACACATTTGGATTGTTTTGATATTTTAGGAAAACGATTCATAACTCATTTGTGACATGTAAAAATCAACTCCACCTCAATATGACGCACGGTGTGACTAATATAACTCCAAATGTGTCTTTTTTATTAAATATTAACATTTTATTAATGTATTCTTTCATATTAATGTTTAATTTATTTCTTTATAGTATTACTAACATAATATTTGTTTTCTTATAGAGGCGTAATCTTTTTCTTGAGTTGAGATGATTTGTTCGGCAACTCATACCATGAGCGGACATTTTTTAGAGGGGATCACGAGCGTCAAAAGATGAAACATTGTTGTTTTTAAATGTTTGTTGGATAATTGTATATGTAATTATATAAAACATTGCTTGAAATGTATATAACAGTGTTTTTTTGTATATACCATAGGTGAATATTTTTGTATTCCCGGTGTCACATTAAATCTAGCATTGTTTTAAATTACAGTTTTTTACAGGTTTTTGCTAGGTGTGTTGTTATATTAACAGCACATTGCAGCCAACAAGACCTTTATCAGTGTTATGTTGAGCATTGATAAATATGATTTTTTATCAGCATTAAAAAAAATCTTTGATAAAGGGTCCCCCTTTATCATCATTGTGATTAACAGCGCTGTTAAAACCCATTTTGCATGGTGTTAAAGGGAATATGTGTAGTAGTGCCCCCTGCGCTCGGGTGGGGTAGCAAGGGTGAGTGTAACGGCCCAATATTTTTCAATGGAAATTTCTTTCTTATAAATATGTCATAATAACATGAAATCACAACATAATTAACTACTAAGTGTTATGTGACCCTTAAAACATAAGTTTGTCACTTCTATGATGTGAATTTTGAAAATCTGACTGACATACACGGTTACGATCAGTAAGTTATTTGGATTCTAATAAGAAAAACTTAATTTTTGGTGAATAGTAACCTACCCTTATGAATAGTGATATACCCTAATGAATAGTAACCTTACCTATGATGGTATATAAATAATATTCAAGTGAAAGTACGATATACCTATGCTTTAGAATAAGTAAATAAATGTTTTAAGACTATTGATTTTAGAATAAATTGTGATTTTAATTAAATATTAAATTAATCATATTTATAAAATTATTTTTGAAAAATGGACTTCATTTTTTAATTCTACACCTCAAAAAATGGTTGGGGTAAATTTTTTGGATTTTTCTGAAATACTTGAATTTTTATGAATAGTGAAATACGGTAAAATATCGTATATCAGCAAAATACACTATTCATGACATCACAAGTGATGCAAGCCCACTTGGTTCAAACTCACAAGATAAAATTACTATTATTGGTCAAGGAAGACTCACTATTCCTTGTTTGTGGGGAAATAATAAATTAATGAATTTTATATTAAGAAATCTCCCCTCTCCTCCACTATAAAAACCCCCTCTCACTCCCTCTTATCTTCACTCCTCTCAAGCCTTGTGCCTTCTCCAAATTCTGTCCAAATACCCTCCCAACCTCCTCTCCCACGTCCAACAAACCTTGGTCTCATAAAAAGACTAAACCCTCTCCCTTAAGGAGGCTCTCAAGGAAGTTTGGTTCAAGAGGTAAATTCCTCTTTTCAATTCTTTGTCTTTCTTTTCAAGTTTATTTGTTTTCTTTTTCTATTACCTCTCCTTTCCAAATTTTGTGATGAATCCAGTACCTTATATGTTCTGGAATGTTTTAATTATAGTGGAATAAGTTATCATCATCTCTGTCACGAACCATCCCCCGGGGCTCACATCGTGACTACCCCAGGCCCGCCTTCCATAGGCCAGGGGCTGGTGACTAGCACCAAAGGCGTATTTCCCTAGAACTGGGAAGGCATTTCCTTTATAAAACGTAAACACACACAACTAGAGACTAAGCATAAACAAACACTAAGTAAAGTAGTATAACAAGTGTGCTGAAAGTACAAAGGGTCCAGAAATACAAGCCCAACAGAAAGGTACAACTATAACTGAAAGAAAGTACGACTGAAAAGACAAACAGCTGGAAGATGGAAGCAGCTCCTGGATCGTCCTCCGGATTCCTACCTGAAGGGTAGGTACAAATGTCCTCCTCAGCACTCCTCATTCGTCCATCTCCTCCGGGTACCGACTCGTCATGAGGTCCACCTTCGGGTACCGTCACACCGAGTGTCCACCTCCAGGTACTGTCCAGTCCTTGTACACTCTGTTTCGGTCAGCGCTGTCAGTCGTCTGCATCCAACACAACGAAGTGCGGGCATAGCCCATGCAGGGGTGAGTATAACGATACTCAATAGGGACCCCGAGACCCTCAAGGTCTCACTAAATCCAACAAGGATAAACCACAAAGAAAGATCTCAACAGATAACCTTTACTTAGGTATATGCCCATACATATACCTAAGTTATTAAGTAACTCATCTCAATTGTGAGGAAAACACAAAGGTCACTGACTCAACTCAAACCAGGATTTTCATTAACGAAACCACAACTGTTGGATAACTCCTCCTCTGTTGAGTATAGTGGCCATGTCGCGACTCTGAGGCGCTACTCACTAACCTTAGACTGCTGAGGTACTCCTCCTGTCGAGTATCACGGGTCTGTCGCCCCAACATTGTAGCGCTTCCCGCCATGGGTCTGCCACCCCAACACAGTAGTGCTCCCCCTAATAGCCTACAGAGGTACTCCTCCTGTCGAGTACCGCAGGTCTGCTGCCAAACTAGGTGCTCCGTCCTCCGTGGCTCTACCGCCAAACTGGGCGCTCCGTCCACTAGGCTAATTGAATCACTCCGAGTTGAATTAGTTAAGCAGTCGTCTAGTCTATAGCTACTAGGTCTCCGTACTCTGTACGCTCGTCTCCAGGAGGGTCCGCTCCATGAGCTACTGGTCAATAATTCCAAGTGTCACGTAATCTCACATAGAAGTATCTCAAAGGACTGCTTCGTCATAGGGGTCTCAATGCAATAGACAGTACGTCAATTGGATGCCCGGTCTGTGAGTTATTAGCATTTTCGTTCCAGGGGCCCGGTTGGATTTCAGGTACAATCCAACCAGGTCATACTCAAACCACATCCTAATCCTGTGTGGAGTATGCCAAAAGGTCCGTCTCATCAAGAGGAATCCAACGTAGTCGACGACAAGTCAATCGAATGTCTGGTCCTTATGTTATAAGTGTTTTCGCTCCGAGGGCCCGGTTGGTTTCGGTTTCGAACCAACCCGACCGTTTTTCCAAAGTCGTCCAAAAACTCACTTAGAGTATCGCATAAGGACTACCTCATCGTGAGGGTCTCAGTTCCATAGACGGCGCGTCGATCAGACGTGCGGTCTTCATGTTATTCACGTTTAAGTGAAAACGGGCCCGGTCCGTCTAGCCCAGTGGGCTGGCAGGTCGGGTCAACCCGGTTTTTTGCGGGTCTGACCCGGTAGAGGTTCATATTTTCCCGGTGAATCGTGCGCCCCGGCCCGAGGGGCACGGCCCGGCTCGAAGGGGCTCGGCCCGACCGTGGTAGGCGGCCCGGCTGGGCGCGACCCAGCTGGCTTGGCCAGCTGGTCGAGCGGCTCGGCCCGAGCGGCCAAGCGGTCTGGGGGGGGGGGGGGGCTGCCCGAACCGGTGGCGCCGCCCTCCCAAACCGTCCGGCCTTCTTGGCGCAAGCGGCCCGCACGGGCGGGCCGCGGTTTGTCCAGCGTGACGCCCTTTTGGCATCGCGGTTCTTCTCAGCCCGGTCGGCCGCCTGCCGGCTGGTTCGCCCGCCGAAGCAGCCCACGGTCCTCCGCAGCGTGGCGCCCCTTGTGGCGTCGCGGTCTCTTCGGTCCGACCGGCTTTAGCCGACCGGTTCTTTTTCGGCCGAGCGGCCCGCGGTTGCGGGCCGCAGTTCCTCCGCACACGGTCAGTGCATGGCCGCCGCCTTTAATCGTTGCCACCATCCTTTCTGTCACCGTCACCATGAAAAAAGAACAAGGTTCAATGGAGGGTCTTTGGGTCGTGTTCGTTCAGTCTGCGCCCTCCGCGTTAGGCGGTATCATATAGCCAATGATGTTCACTTGTATACAACAAGAACGAAGGAATAATTTATTTAAAATAAATTAACCAAACCCCCTACCTCGATAAATGACGTCGCACGTCGTCGAGCCGCGGAAGACGAGCGTTGTGGTATATGGCGTCGCGGAGAACGGCGTCGCGGAGAACGGACGTCGATTCTATGGAAATCGGGGTGCGTCTGAGGAGGAAGCAGTGTTGGCGACTACGCGTTCTTCGTCAAGGGATAAAGTCGTCCTTCGTCGGAGGATTAAAGCTCTCTTTTAAATTCTCCAGAGGTTTCCCATCATAATATT
The DNA here is from genome assembly GCA_963277665.1 of Viscum album. NCBI lineage: Eukaryota > Viridiplantae > Streptophyta > Magnoliopsida > Santalales > Viscaceae > Viscum > Viscum album. Next base: position 830,060,724 of record OY728165.1, read on the forward strand.
GCCAAGGCAAAAATTATATTAAGGTTTCCCCCAATTTAAATAGATAAGCCATGCCATTTCAAATTTAATTCAAAAGAATAAATTAATTAAGGGTGCTCACTTAATTAATTTGTTAAGGTTGGCATATTAATGAAGAGGGTGGAATGTGGAGAGGCTCCACCCAATTTAATGAGGGGGAGTTGTCAAGAATAAATGAAGGGAAGTTAAATAGGAAGTTTAAGAGGAGATGAAAGGTTAGGGCACGTGTGGGCCCCACCTCACAAATATCCTCTCATGGGAGGTTATGTGGGTGTGGGCCCCACCAATTAACCTCCCCATGTAGGATTTAACTACCCAAGATAGATAAAATTGCTCACAACAATTTTATTTAACTTTTTATTAAACCCCAAAAATTAACTTCTAACCCATATAAAACGCAACTGTGGTAAAGGTCCCCTTAAGCGAATACCGACGGTGCGAGTTCAACGGTGCCCTCGTATTTTGATTCCGAGCACCGGTTCAAAAGATAGAAAAACTCACACGTACGTTTACTGAACGTACCCGAACAAAACTTCAGAAATTGATTCTGGGCACACCGAGCCTCGGAATCAAGTGCCGTCAGAAACCGCAGAATCGTAAAATTCCAAAGTATTTAAGAAAAAAATTCCTTGAAATTTCTGGGTCTTTACATTACTCCCACCTCAGGGCCTTACGTCCCCGTAAAGCTACAACACACACTAGGGAAACTAAAGGGGTACTGAGCATGCATCTGAGCCTCCCGCTCCCAAGTGCTATCATGGAGGTTCCCGTGCTGCCAGCAAATGCGCACCATAGGAATCAACTGTCCATGTAGGACCTGCTCCTGTCGATCCTAAATTTCCACTGACACCTCCACAAACGTCACCCTATCATCGATATCCAGCTCCCCGTGATTGATGATGTGTAAAAGGTCATGCACGTATCTCCTCAGCTGAGATACGTGGATGACATCGTGCACCTGGTGCAACTGAGGTGTACGGGCCAGGTGGTAAGCCACCTCGCCTACTCTGCTGAGGACCTGGAATGGTCTGATGAAACGCGAAGATAACTTGTCGCCCCGGTCAAATCTCTATAGACCCCGTTGAAGTGAGACCCGTAAGAAGACGTGGTCGCCATCCTCGAACTCCTATGGTCTCTGTCTCCTATTAGTATAGGACTTATGTCTGCTCTATGCAGTCTTCATCTGCTCCTGGATGATCTGCACCTTATCCGGTAGCCTCAAGATGGGCACACTGGTCAACCTCTACCTCAGCTTCTGAAAAGATATACTGGCATCTCTCTGACCACACGAAAGGTTTTCTCTTCTTCATTAATGCTAAAAAGCTGTGTAGCAACTCTGGAAAAGTCCAGCATAAATCTAAGTCTGGTCGACTCATGAGTGATCGACTGCACCCACTTATGCATGATTCCATCCTATGCTGCCTGGGGTTTCCTTTTCGCCGACCAAGGAAAACTCATCCCAACATTGTAGGTAAACCACAACCTTTTTGCTTAAAACAGTCAATCTGTGTATGAACTGTGGTTACCCAGTCCATACCCAAACTAACATCGTAAGGCCTCGACGCTGCCACTAAGAGGTTTCAACCGAAACTCTCACCTCAAGGGTCAGATCACACCGTCGGCGTCAGCGTGATTATTGAGTCTCCTCCCAAAGGTATCTCCAGATGTGAGGGCCAAGTCAACGGCTTAACCGGAAACTCTAGGTCTAGGACAAGATTCGTGGAAGGAAGGCATGATTTGTATCAATGTCTGTTTTTACAGTAGCTAGTAGTAGAAACAGACCGTACTTCGAATCATTCCTAGAGCCCTTGGGTCACACTCCTTGACCGCATGCAGCTACTCTCTTCCCCTTCCCTCCTTCTCCCTGATCCTGGTAGGGACTACAAAGGCGGGTGGTTGTAACATGTCGAAATGTACATCACCACATGTTGCCCTCCTAGCTCTGCTTCCACGTCTACTGCTCTGTAGATTCATCTGTCCTTAACACTTCCTCTTCTTAAAACATTTTACACGCCCAAGTCTCTAAGACTGGTGTCAGTTCCCTGCTTTCCCACTGCTAACATTCACTAGTTGTATTCGTTCAGCCAAAGAACATTCAACCACAAAGGTTCTCTCTAGCATCGTAGCATTAGTAGGAATGCATAGAGGAAAAAGTGTTGGCTCGGATATCCTTTAAACTTACCTCATTCGGTAGTCCGAGCCCTAAAGCACTGATCGTATCGTATTCATCGAGTACCCAGAACGATCGGTATGCCTCGATGAATACTCAGCTACCGACATGTCGTCCTGAAGAAGCTGTATAAGCACTAGAAAACTCTCAGCCACCTCCTCAAGACAGTCCTCAGCCGCCTGTGAGTCGGGCTCACCTTGGAACCTGAGGGGTATCTAATGATGAAACACGTGTAAGGCACTAAGCCTACATGTGTCATCTACCGGTATCGAAGGTTGAAACTACTAACCAAAAGGTAGTGATATAGCTGGCACACTACCCAAAGGTGCTATCTCAGGCATCGGTCCACGTACCGAAGCCTCATCACTATGCGGACCAACCTCATGGTCACTCACTGTGACACACCGGTAGATAAGATCATCATCTACTCTACTAGTGTCTAAACTAGGTGTAGAACTCTAGCAATCGCCTCCAGTCAGTCCACTACTGCCTGGGAATCTACCTCGCCTCATAACCTCAGAGGCCTCTGCTGCTGGAACTCATGCAATGCGCTCTGTCTGCATACATCATCTACTAGTACGGCTGGTGGCATCTGCTGCCTAACTGGTGGTGGTGCTGCTGGTACACCACCCGAAGGTGCCAACATAGTAAGAGGGCCCTGCACCAGAGCCTCATCGCTCGGTGGGCCGTCATCGTATACTCTCCCGGAACTCCAACTGATTGTCTGCGTGGAGGCATCCTGAACAGATGCGACATGGTCAAACGATTAAAACCTGGTGAGCTGACCTGGTTGAGCTGACTTAAAGAAAACTTTTGAAAACAGACACGCAATAAGTGTTTTCGTAAACTGAGTCAGAAATTAGAAGTTAGGGTCCTGGTGTATGGATACGTCGGCCACCACACCAACACTGAACTCTCTGAACTGAAAACCACACTCGGTACCCTTAACATTATTGCTTCACAGAAATGAAATATCAGAGTCCTAAGTTATGCGGTAGAACTGACTCCTCTGATACCAATTTGTCACGACCTGTCCCCTGGGGCCCGCATTGGGACTACCCCAAGCTCGTCTTCCATAGGTCAGAGGCTGGCGACTAGCACCAAAGGCGTATTTCCCTAGAAATGGGAAGGCATTGCCTTTATAAAACGTAAACACACACAACCAGAGAACAAGCGGAAGCAAACACTAAGTAAAGCAGTATAACAAGTGTGCTAAAAGTACAAAGGGGCCAGAAATACAAGCCCAGCAGAAAGGTACAGGTACAACTGAAAGAAAATACAACTGAAAAGACAAACAGATAGAAGATGGAAGCAGCTCTTGGATCGTCCTTTGGGTTCCTACCTGAAGGGTAGGTACAAATGTCCTCCTCAGCACTCATCGTCTGTCTGTCTCCTCCGGGTACCAACTCGTCATGAGGTCCACCTCCGGGTACCGTTCAGTCCTCATACACTCTGCCTCGGTTAGCGTTGTCCGTCGTCTGCATCCAACACAACGAGGTGCGGGCATAGCCCGTGCAGGGGTGAGTATAACGATACTCAGTAGTGACCCCGAGACCCTCAAGGTCTCACTAAATTAAACAAGGATAAACCACAAAGAAAGATCTCAACAGATAACCTTTACTTAGGTATATGACCATACATATACCTAAGTTATCAAGTAACTCATCCCAATCATGAGAAAAACACAAAGGTCATTGACTCAGCTCAAACCAATATTTTCATTAACGAAACCACAACTGCTAGAGAACTCCTCCTCTGTCGAGTACAGTGGCTCTGTCACGACTCTGATGCACTACTCACTAACCTTAGACTGCTGAGGTACTCCTCCTATCGAGTACCGCGGGTCTGTCACCCCAACACAGTAGCGCTTCCTACCATGGGTTTATCGCCTCAACACAGTAGCGCTCCCCCTAATAGCCTACAGAGGTACTCCTCCTGTCGAGTACCGCGAGTCTACTGCCAAACCAGGTACTCCGTCCGCCGTGGGTCTGCCGCCAAATTGGGTGCTCCGTCCACTGGGCTAATCGAATCACTCCGAGTCGAATCAGTCAAACAATCGTCAGGTCTACAACTACTAGGTCTCTGTACTCTGTATGCTCGTCTCCGGGAGGGTTCGCTCCACAAGCTACTGGTCGATGATGGGTCGGTTCCCTCTCGGCCCAGCAATATTGTCCGCTCTGGCCCAGTTGTTATCCCAGGCCTCACGGCTTTAAAACGCGTTGCTGAGGGAAGGTAGGCACGGGAATTTCAAGCACCCACCAATCTCCTCCACAACCGATGTGGGATTGGTTACCGGGGCACAGGCGCCAACAATCCTGGCGGGGGCTCTCACGGCCCAGGACACAACATCCCCCCCCCAAGCCCACATCGGTCCCGAGACCAACCACCCTTTGGTACCAATTGATGGGTCGGTTCCCTCTCGGCCCAGCAATATTGTCCGCTCTGGCCCAGTTGTTATCCCAGGCCTCACGGCTTTAAAACGCGTTGCTGAGGGAAGGTAGGCACGGGAATTTCAAGCACCCACCAATCTCCTCCACAACCGATGTGGGATTGGTTACCGGGGCACAGGCGCCAACAATCCTGGCGGGGGCTCTCACGGCCCAGGACACAACAGTCGATACTTCCAAGTGTCATGTAATCTCACGTGAAAGTATCTCAAAGGACCGCTTCGTCATAGGGGTCTCAACGCAACAGACAGTGCGTCAATCGGACGCCCGGTCTGTGAGTTATTAGCATTTCCGTTCTAGGGGCCCGGTTGGATTTCGGGTACAATCCAACCCGGTCATACTCAAACCACATCTGAATCCTATGTGGAGTATTCCAAAAGGTCTATCTCATCAAGAGGAATCCAACTTAGTCGACGACACATCAATCGAACGTCTGGTCCTTATGTTATAAGCGTTTCCGCTCCGAGAGCCCAGTTGGTTTCAGTTTCAAACCAACCCGGCCGTTTTTCCAAAGTCGTCCAAAAACTCACTTAGAGTATCACATAAGGACCACCTCGTCGCGAGGGTCCCAGTGCCGCAGACGGCGCGTCGATCGGACGCGCGGTCTTCATGTTATTCACGTTTAAGTGAAAACGGGCCCGGTCCGTCTAGCCCGGTGGGCTGGCAGGTCGGGTCAACCCGGTTTTTGGTGGGTCCGACCCGGTGAATCGCACGGCCCGACCTGAGGGGCTCGGCCCGACTGCGGCAGGCGGCCCGGCCCGCGGCTGGCGCAGCCCGGCCCGGCTGGCTCGGCCAGTTGGTCGAGCGGTCCGAGGGGGGGGTGCGTGGCCCCCCGGCTGCCCGAACCGGCGGCGGCGCCGCCCTCCCAAACCGTCCGGCCGAAGCCGGTCGGCCTTCTTGGCACAAGCAGCCCGCACGGGCGAGCCACGGTTCGTCCAGCGCGGCGCCCTCCTGGCGTCGCGGTTCTTCTCAGCCCGGTCGGCCGCCTGCCAGTCGGTTCGCCCGCCGAAGCGGCCCGCGGAATGCGGGTCGCGGTCCTCCGCAGGGCGGCGCCCCTTGTGGCGCCGTGATCTTTTCGGTCCGGTCGACTTCAGCCGGCCAGTTCTTTGTCGGCCGAGCGGCCCGTAGTTGCGGGCCGCGGTTCCTCCGCATGCGGCCGGCGCACGACCGCCACCTTCAATCGCCGCCACCATCCTTTCTGTCACCGTCGCCATCGAAAAAGAACAAGGTTCAACGAAGGGTCGTCGGGCCGTGTTCGTTTGGTCCGCGCCCTCCGCGTTAGGCGGTATAATTTAGCCAATGATGTTCACTTGTGTACAACAAGAACGAAGGAATAATTTATTTAAAATCAATTAAGCAAACCCCCTACCTCGATAAATGACGTCGCACGTCATCGAGTCGCGGAAGACGAGCGTCGCGGTAGATGACGTCGCGGAGAACGGCGTCGCGGAGAACGGACGTTGATTCCGTGGACGTCGGGGTGCGTCCGAGGAGGAAGCGACGTTGGCGACTACGCGTTCTTCGTCAAGGGAGAAAGTCGTTCTTCATCGGAGGATTAAAGCTCTCTTTTAAATTCTCCAGAGGTTTCCCACCACAATATTGCCAAGCCAAAAATTATATTAAGGCTTCCCCCAATTTAAATAGATAAGCCATGCCATTTCAAATTTAATTCAAAAGAAGAAATTAATTAAGGGTGCTCACTTAATTAATTTGTTAAGGTTGGCACATTAATGAAGAGGATGGAATGTGGAGAGGCTCCACCCAATTTAATGAGGGGGAGTTGTCAAGAATAAATGAAGGAGAGTTAAATAGGGAGTTTAAGGGAGTTTAAGAGGAGATGAAAGGTTAGGGCACGTGTGGGCCCCACCTCACAAATATCCTCTCATGGGAGATTATGTGGGTGTGGGCCCCACCAATTAACCCCCCCATGTAGGATTTAACTACCCAAGATAGATAAAATTGTTCACAACAATTTTATTTAACTTTTTATTAAACCCCAAAAATTAACTTCCAACCCGCATAAAACGCAACTGTGATAAAGGTCCCCTTAAGCGAATATCGGCGCTGCAAGTTCATCGGTGCCCTCAGATTTCGATTTCGAGCACCAGTTCAAAAGATAGAAAAACCCGCACGTACGTTTACTGAACGTACCCGAACAAAACTTCATAAATTGATTCCGGGCACACTGGGTCTCGGAATCAAGTGTCGTCATAAACCGCAGACTCGTAAAATTCCAAAGTATTTAAGAAAAAAATTTCCTTGAAATTTCTGGGTCTTTACAATCTCTCCCTTTTACCTTTGTTTATACTAGTAGCAAGAACATCATCCGAGATGTGTCAATTTTCCACATTCAAGGACGATGGGCTTTCAATTTTTATTATCATTTTCAATTGTGGTCATGAAACCATTCTTGTTATGGTTGAACCAGATGATTATATATGTAATATAACCTATTTAAGATTTTGTAATCCCTTTGTACAAATGATATTAAGTTATAAAGAAAAATGAGTTCGTTGTAATCAAAACCCATAAATTAACTGAAACAATTATCATTAAAGTTCTATATAATAATTCATCCTCATTCTATGTAACCAAGTTATATAAATGACCAATAACACCTATTTATGTTCATAAATAATATATAATTTTAATTCTGGAGATTTACATCTATTCCACATACTTAAAAATAAGTGAACCAAATATGAAAATAAAGAAAACAAACACTCCGGAACGACGAAATTCAATACAATAACTTATTAATAAGGACACAAATGAACTAACCAGAATTATGATAAACTAAATACATGTATAATAGGTTCTTAAATAAGTTATTAATAAGTATAATTTAATATTCCAGGAGCTTAAGTTCGAGAGCGGAACACGTTCGGGGTTAAGGTAAGGGTTTTTCCACCCGAACTTCCATTTTCATTTGGGTTACTTTTATTGTCTCATTAGCTCAATGAAATTCTGGTATATTATTATGTAATCCTCATAAAATCTTTGTGAGTGTTCTATATATGTTTACCAACCAGAATCCTTCCTTATTTTGTGGATAGTTACACATTTTAAAAGGAAGTTTCAAAATTGTTTCCGAAATACAAGCTCGATCCAAGGGAATTTCTCTAATTCTTACCTATTTTAAGGGGCACTCTATAATCTGTTTTTGAAAACCATTATATTTATAAAATCACTCATTGAAAATACTATTTTACTTCACTTCCGGTTTTATACAAATATTTTTTCAAAAGAACTCTTCTTTTCAAAGTAAAAGAGTATTTATCTCAAGATTTACTCGAAGATTTTATAAGAGTATCTTCATCTATTTCAAAACTCTTGTTGATTCTTATGTATTATTGGGATTAGTATTCCATGTTATCATCTACCATATTCAATTTAATGGTTTATGATTATTTTGGCTATTGATGTGCTATCTTAAAACCATTCATCAGTTTACTTCGAATGGTTAGTGTTTTTGCTTAATGTTCGGAGAAAGCTATTTACATTTCATATATTAATGTGTATGTTGTTTATGTTTATCCCTGTTCATACGAGGAATGTATCGGACATAGTAAGTGTCGGGTGGGACCCGCTATAGCTCATCGGTAGGTCTAATGAGACAAACTGTGGTCTTGGCACAAGGCCTTGACAAAATGATTATTTATGGTCTTGGCACGATATCTTGACGGTATGGATATGTTGCCCCGCATTATGCATCCCCTCATTATGAATATAGTATTGATGGTTCATGTGGTTATTCAACTAGTAGAATACCCATGATTATGTTATGTTATGACAATATTTAATCAACTCATATTTTCGCCATATTATGTTCAAGTTTATTTCTAAAGGCACGTGTTTTCAATTATTCACCATGTCTAATGTTTATGTTATCTTCTGCTGTATTGTTTACCCTTACCGAGCGTTTGAGCTCACCCCTTTATTATGTTTCATTTCCACAGGGCAAGAATAATTCTATTATGAATGACATGCTGAAATAACCTAAGTGTTATGGAAGTTGTCTAAAGAGTTTCTATGTTTTTCTTCATATCAAGTTGTAATGATGAACTTATTTACGTATCTTGTTTCCAATAATACTAAACTATTCGGTCCTTCGGGATGCTTATTCCTTGTTTGTATGCCAATAAGGCACCGGCTCCGGGCAACTGGGGTCGGGTCCTTGTAGTGAGGAGGAGTTTGGGGTGTGGTCGCGGGGTCAAGTCCCCAGACCCGCAGTTTATTTGCATTTTTTTTGTTATGTCATGTGCCGTTTTCACGATTGTACCCAATTTAAAAATAATAATAATACAACCCAATGGTGCATTGTTGTCAATAGAAGACTTCCCAATTAGTACTTCAAAGTCCTCGGACCAGCAGTTTATTTGCATTTTTTTTGTTGCGTTGTGTGCCGTTTTCATGATTGTACCCAATTTAAAAATAATAATAATACAACCCAATGGTGCATTGTTGACGATAGAATACTTCCCAATTAGTACTTCAAAGTTTCCCCAATTAGAATGCGTATCTTTCCAATTAGTACTTCAAAGTATCAATTAGAATGCGTCTTGTTTTGTAGGATAGACAAAATCCATAAATATATACTAACATAAAATCACAAAGTATAAAATACGACTCATATTTGGAATAAAATCGTTATTTATTTACGTATTTTTTATTTTTAATTTTGTATTATAAAAAAAATGTTCCCCGATTCCTGCCGGACGACGCTTTGCGTTGGACGAAATTCCCAGCTCCCGCTATTGACTCGAGCCGTTGCTTGCCTAGCTACGCTTTCGAATTTAACTGCGAACTGCTCGGCTCCTCACCCATTTCAATGGCCGCAATTCACATGCTCGCCGTCATCATAAAAAACCCCCAAACCGACGAGCTGCTTCTCCTCAAACAGACTCCACCGCCGAAGTCTGGACACGAAGAGGAAGACGCATGCGTCGATTCCGATCTTTATGACTTGCCGTCAGCTACCTTGGATCTTCTTGGCAGCGAGCGTCAGTGTCAGATGGTTATACATGGAGCAGAAGCTCTAGTCGAGAAGATTGATTTGAGGAAGTTTGATATTCATCGGGGCATCCTTGAGGTATTAGTATCAGTTCGCATTTTTTAGTTTGTTTTCTGTGATACAAGCTGTGCTAGTAATTTATAGGTTGATAGGTGTGGGAGCAATTGGGACGGCTAACTTATAGTGACCGACCGTGGGCGTTCTGCAATTATGTGGAAGAACCTGAATTTGGTCCGGGTCCTCCTGTTAAAACAGTGTTTCTCATGGGAAACTCTTTTCCTGAAGATGATCATCTTGAAGATTTGCAGCCAGAAAACCAATCGCACTGTATTGAAACTTTCCTACATTGATGTTGATTGGTTCTATACATTTATTTTTTGCGGGATTGGTTGGCCGTGACAGAATCTCTCAAATAAATAGTATCTAATCATTAGCTACAGTAATTTAACACCAACAAAGACATCCACTGTTATCATCCGACTAAAACCTCACCAAGACAAGAAAGAATACAAAGGTCCGCTCGCCTAACATATCCGAGCTCTCAAATTCTTTTGGCCTCTCGTCGCTTTTACAACTAAATTACCTAATGTGAGATACAGGGGCGACCCAATCTTCATGACACTGGACAAGAGACAGAGATAATGTTCAAGAGCATGACCTGCTACTTAGGCAACACTAATAATAAACAGAATAACCAATTCAAAAAATGGTGCATTTGGGTTGAGACATGAATTGAAACCTTTGTGATATTGGATCGTCAATCTAACAACTAGATTGACAAAACAATAATGCATAATAGATAGGAAATGAGGAAGGAAGCAAAACCCAAGAAGTTTCTCCAAATCTGATAATTGAACGTCCAACTAGTACAATGGATTTGATGATTTTTAGTCAATAGGTGATACTATTGAACCAAAATGATCAGCTCCACGGTGTAGTAAGAATATCAAGATAATAAAATGAAGAGCAAAATGCTGAAATAAAACAACGCTTGGTTGTCATGTGAAAATCCCCCCAAAATAACCGCAGGGTAGAAAAACATAGACAAAGGAGAAAAATCTCACTATGGGTAAATTTAGGACCAAACGCTATCAATATTACAAGTAGAAATTCACACAAGTACCTCTCTTGAATAATTGAAGAAACACACCTCACACACACTGAGATGAGAGGAGATTTGTTGTTTTTTAATTTGATGGCAGAGGGACCTCCTTTTATAGGCAAGTTCCCCTTCCCTTTTTCTCTCCGTTGGTTGGGGTTTGGCCGCCCTCCCCCTATCTTGCCCGCCCCCTTAAGAAATTAGGTTGGTCACTGCTGACCCGTGGAAATAGAAAAGTGAGCGGCTGCCAATATTGATTGGGAACCATTCATGCATCTACACACATATTTCCCATCTGCCAAAATTTAATGCTCATATTTCTGCAAGGTTGTTCAAGGATATGCATCACTTGAATTTATGAGTGTCAATCTCCTTAGTTATAAAGCTTGCCAGGTTTTCCTTGATGCGATTCTTTTGTATGTTCACACTTCCTCTCTCCATCACTTCTGAAACAAAGTGATATTGTACTTCAATATGTTTTGTTTTGGAATAAAAAGATGAATTCCTTACAATATGCAAGGCGCTCTAAACAGTATAATGAAATTTGCTTATGTTTGTGTCTAAGTTCATCCAACAATCTTCTCATCTAAATCGTTTTTTTACAAGTCTGTGTAATTGCCATGTATTCTGACTCAGTTGTGGGTAGGATAATAATTGTGACTAAAGTTTTGAAATCCAGCTTGCAACTCCCTCCGTAAGAAGAAACACATAGCCAATTGTGGATTTCTTTCTGCGAGGATCACTTGCAAAATCTAAATCAACATATTATTTAATAGTAAACTTTGATCCTCTATAATATAATGTAACATTTGAGGTCTCTTTCATGCATCTTAAGATCTTCTTTATCGTATTCTAATGCTGTTGTCTTGGATTTTCCATGCACCGAGTGACCGCCTCCTATAACTTATACAATATACGATCTAGTACAAATCACGGAGGACATAAGACTTCCCACTATTGATGCTTTCGGTACTTGAAACAACACTATCCTTTTTGCTTCATTGCTAGGACTCGTCGTAGAAGATAATTTGAAATTAATGGGAAGAGAGGTGAAGATTGATTTACTGTCTTGCATGTTGAAACATTTCTAGACTTTCCTTAAGCAGTCGTTATTAAATAGTCAAATCTTCTCATTATTTTTGTCTAAAAAAATTTGCATCCTAAAAATCTCGTTTGCTGGACCCAAGTCTTTCATGTCACTCTCTGGCCAATTGTGTCTATTTTTTGGATCTAATATTTGTTGGGGCCTGAAACCAACATGTTATCCACGTACAATCGAAGAATGATAAAATCATTTTCAGTCAAATCCTTGAAATACGCACAAGGATTCAAATGA